>CM075776.1:28329356-29575856 GCA_037974665.1 Ehretia macrophylla | reverse complement strand
CGTCCAACCTCTATCAATCGGTCTTTCTTCCCCTTTCAATCGCTTGAATCGGTCCAACCGGGAATCTTGAATCTCTAACAATCGCATCTGTCTGACTGATGGGAGAGATCGGCTCTATGGCCGCCTTAAACTGCAGCCCTCTTTAAGCTCTCTTCTAGGGTATTTTATTGGTCAAGTAACAAGTCTCGATAAGCTGTCGCAATCAGGCTATGAGTTAAAATAGATATCTTATCGATCTGTCTTTCAATACTTCCTATCTTCATGCTTGGGAATCAGTATCTATTGCAATCGCTCATTTGTTCTGTCACAATTTTTTTTCATCCAAACCTTGTATAGACGGTGTATGCCGAAGAAAGTCAGTTTCTTTCTCGCGTTCAACCTGAGAATCCTCCCTACCTAATCTTTAGTTGCTTAGCCCCAACTCCCATAGAATGATAAAGGAAAGCGAGAGCTTGATTCAACAAAAACTCTTGATCCTCACCCTCGGAGAGAGTAAGCTCGACTAAAAGGGACCGAAGCACTCTTCCCAAATGGCATGACTGAAAGTTGACGTTATGTTGACTTCAGGCTAAGAAGTACTCGTTCCTTCCATAGTCCTTTTCACTTCAAATCATTTTTCTAAATCCAAATCTGGTATAGATGGGAAAGACGATGACGGAAGCGTGACTCGACACGCAGACCTTAACTCGCAGATTTCGATGTGCTTCACTCTAACGACGTTGATGACAGACTTTCTTTTTTATCTTGAATGAAACTTGATGTATGGCTTCCTTTCTGGCATGTTGGCGAGTTGCCGTCCTGATGGTCTTGGTAATGTTGCTCCCTAAAAACCCTTCTTCCGGTGAAGTGGAATAAAATGTGAGTCTCGTCCAATTAGCCTACTGACCTAGGATTCCGAGAGAGAGAGAGACTGAGAAGGACGCTCTTTTTGACCCAACTCTTGACTTTCTTTGCCAATTAGACGCTTGAAGGACTTATGGTAGCTTTCTTTCTGTGCATGCCCGACAAAATGCTGTGTCGTCGCAAGACTCTTGATCACATTGTTCTCCATCCGTAGTTCGGTTTGGATTTTATTGATTGGCTCCCTCCATGATTGTCTGGTTCGAATTGACAAAGTGTGACAACATAAGATGATGACTCCTTGCTAGTTGCATTATCCTGACTGTTATCGGACCCATGTGACGGTCAAAGGAGAGCGGTAGCTCGGCTCGACTGATAGGGATAGGGAAACCTCTCGACTGAACCCCGAACTCGGACCTGTGTCAGAATCCACGGGACTAAGTTGACTGCAACCTTTTTTGAATGCCGGACCAACGTCTCAGTCGGAGGGAGGACTACCTGACCAACCAAGACCCCCGAGATACTGAACTGGAGTTTCGGTCTCGTTCCCATCCTTTCGTATGCCCGGACCAAGACCATGTTTGATCGAACTGGAGTCACGGTATTATTTCCATCCTTCAGCTACCTAAATGCTGATGAGAAAAGAGGATATGACAGAGGCCCACAAACGGATAGCTTTCCAATCCCTATTCGACTATGAATTCCTGAATCTTCAACTGCTTAGCCCAAATTCCCGGCTTCCCTACAGAATGTTGAAATCGGATTGAGGTATCCGCTTGGCTAAAGTTGAAAACCACGGTGATTTCAAGCCTCGGCTCAGTTCAAAAGTCTAACCGGCGGGAGCATCACCGCCGAAGCCTACTAGAGCTGTAGCAATATAGGATTCCACCCCTGCTGTACATGACCTTCCCACGTCTTGCTGTTCTGCATCCTCTCACTCTCCCATAAAGGATCTGTAAAATTCTTTCTCCCTCTCTTTCACACCGGATGGTGATGAAGGGTGATAACTCACGCATTGTTAACCCACTCAAGCTTCGATTGCTGTACGAGTCACAACCACCTTGGCGAAATGGAGTGCCATCCGGATGACTGATTGAAGAAGCTGATGTGTCTTACCTTTTTTTCTGAGTTCCATAAGGAGCAGGCAGTGAAGGCTCGTGAGGGATACGACCGCGTAGACAAGTCAAGTGACAGGATACGAGGATGATGCCCTCAAGTCCTTGTGCTTTTTTTCCGTGTTTGGCCAAGTTTTATGGCGGGGAATAGTCACAGTTGTGTTGATTGATTTGCTCATAAGCCCTTTTCCAGGGAAGTGGATAGTGAACCCAAATCTTTTTGACTTCATCCTCCCACTCACTCTAGCTAGGAAAGCTTTGGTTACTAAAGCACCGATGACACTGCTGGTAAATGCTTTGCGGGGCTATTTATTGCTTTCAATCTGATGCAGGATTTCTCTTGATCGGCATTCCTTGGTCTTCAATGGTGGAGATTAGTGGTTCATTTATTGATGTGCTAACCGACTTTCGGTTGCCGTAGTAACACCTTCACTCTGTTGGTTTTTCAGAATACCCATCTGAACAAGTCGACTAATAAGCCAATGGTCCAACAGTTCCACCAGTCAGGGAGGAATGATAGAATCCTAGTCCGACTCTGAACTCGTTTCCGATGTATCATCCTATGCTGATTTAGCTGATTTCACTTTCGTTTTTTATTGATGCAGCGAGGTTGCCAATCACGACTTTCTGTGCATCTTAGCCCCCTCATGCAACATACAGGTAGCCCCCTCCGCCTATGAATCCTACCGTTCATTCTGAAACTACTGATCACTAGCCCCGAGAATCAAAGCTCTCTCCCTCGTTTGGTATAGCGAAAGGTCAACGTCATACATATTGTCACCCGATAGCTAGCAGCAAGTGGCCCATTCAGCTAAAGTCTAACCGCAAACGCCAATGGTGCTCACTCGAAGTTAATTGGAACTGAAGCAATCAAGGTGTAGAGTAGTGATGGTCCCTAAGTTACTAATTGCAACAAACCAACTATTCTGAACCATGTATAAACAACATTGATGGAGAAGTGACGCCTGCAGACGGATGACCTGAGAACTCACAAGGCCGTAGCGAGTGAAGTATTCACTTCCTGCACCTTGCAAGCAACCTCTTTCGTAGGAATCCATGTGGTGTGGGCTTTATGCTTTGGATAATTCCTGCCCTCTAGCAGTTTAAGAAAGTGTTCAGTAATCGTCTGCTCCTAGAGCTTATTGATGGCTCCACAATTGAGTCTCGGTATTCAAGAGCCTGCTGACGTGGCGGCTCTAACATTCATCATGGGCCAATCCAATATCCATACGCGGATGGGATATTATTGGTATAAACAGAAACATTAATAATCTCGTTCCCGCGGAATCGATTTCTGCCCAACCTACGGTAGAGAAGAATCCTATCATTTCTGCTACTCCGCTCAAGCCAACCTCTTCTTTCCCCACGAACCTTGGATGATTATCCCAAGAGAGGGCCCCGGGCGGTGGTGAGGTTCGGCTGTGAGTTTCCTTCCGTGATCGGCCCGCGAAAGGCGTTTGCAGCTTGGATTTAGTATTGGGTTTCGCTCTTTGGACTTCATTGTCTGGCACAGACCATTGTTCACTCGCTTCCCTAGCAAGCAACCCCCGCAAGCAACCTCGTGTACTAGCTTACACAACTACTCCTAGCTCCACCCTCTCCTATCTATCTATTCTATCTTCTCTCTCTCGATCCAAGCCTTCATCACCTTCTCTCACTGCCGCTCTTCATCCTTACCGCCCTGGGATATTGAGGCTGGGATCCAGACGTTTCTGAGCTACCATTAACGTTCCCCCCAGATTCGCAGCAATTAGCGGTTTGTAGTCTCGGCTTTCTCTTTCCCTTTATCCCGTGCCTGGGTGAATATGAATGTCTTTCTCCCGGCTTACTACGATTTTCGGGTGGGAAGAAAGTCATTGCTAGCTCTTTGAACGAATACGCTCTTGGTCCACAGGAAGAGCATCTCTCTCTGTCTATTCAAAGATCTGAGACAGCTAGTTAAGTTGGTGACATTGGTTCCCCGTCCCTACTCTCCTATCTCTCTCACCCTGGTTGGGCTCTGGCTTAGTGTGATTAAACTGTGAATCGAGTCAGGAAGAAGAAGTCCAGCTCCTGGCTTTAAAGAAGAGAAGAAAGACCTGGCTTCAAGTGAAATGCTTGATTTTAGGAAAGAAAGATCCCAAGCTTATGCTGAATCGAGAGTGGACTTGCCTTGGTCTTCTGTGAGTTCCAGGGATTCAAATCAATGTAGTTCAGTTCCCCGAGGCTAATTCAATTCAGTCTTGTGAAGCTATGAAATAAGCTCTTGCCAACCTCTGCGGAATATAGTCAGTGTGCCGCGAGTAAAGTAAGGATGAGATGAAGGTTGGGGATTCAGTTCAGGTACAATAGAGACAGCTACAATAGAGAAAAGAATTCGCTTAGGTGAACAGCCGAAAGAATCACAAGAAGAAGAAATTCAAATTCTATCTACCATACCATAGAGAAAAGGATATAGAAAAGTAAGGTTTGGAGCCCTTCTTTGTTAGGATAGATGCCTTCTCTCTTCTTTCATAAGTTGCATTTTGCATATATAAAAAAGAAATAGGAAAGATCCGAAACCAGCCCAACCTCTTCATGGTCACATCCCCTTTTCCGACGCTTTTCGTGTTGTTGCATGTGCCTTACGGTATCCAGATCTAGTCCTCTATGCTTCCTATGATTGAAGTGAAGATCCGCAATAGACTGTCTGTTGGTAAGAAAATAAATAATGAATATCTTTCTAATAGAACTGGGGACTAGTATACCTGTCCCATGAAAGAGGTGAAAGAGCGATTGGATAGGCAGAGTCTTAGTCTCTGTCGAAAGCGGATCGAAGGTTTTTACTCAGCAAAGAGATCAAAGAAGAGATAGGCGTGGTTCAACAACTACATCTTCGCAAGACCAGTCTCGCAAACACGGTTCGTTAGCTTAGCTATGGGGCTACAGCCAATGGCTACAATGCCACTCTTCCTAAGCAACATTTAGTAACAACATCGATAGCCTGGCATTTCGTCGTATATCATACCAGCTCCCACCCCGAACTCGCGGTTAACGGCCCTTTTTGGATCCCTTATTTTCATGCTTCTTTCTTTTAAGCAATTCCCGATTTCTCGATCGTAGGTTTGGAACCCAGGGACTGACAGATCGGAAGTGTTTACTCAAAGAGATATCGACCGAGGAAATGCTAACGTATCACTTCCACGCAGACTTTCCACATTTGCCTCACCGAAACTACATGAGGATCTGGAAGAGACACTGATTATGCTTTACAAACGCTAGCCTTTTACAGATTAGCAGAACCAAAGCCACAATAAGGTATTCAAAGAATCCACTGATAGGGGACGTGGGCAGGGTTACGAAAGAAACTACAACATGCACACATCTCTTACCTTTCTACATGAGATATAAGGCTACGTCCTAAGTTCGATAATAAGGGAATAATAAGACTCTTTCCCACCTTATCTAAATAAATACCAGGTTGGTCCGATCGTCGCTTCGCTCCTACTTGACGCAGGGGAGTCTAAAGCAAACAAATCTTCTTTGCCGAAAGGCATACTAAGCTTACTCTGTCTAAGGGAAAGAATCATCTCTTTATAGGCCGAGAGGAAAGAGAAGAACTAGATATTCCACTCTAAGTCTAAGAAGAGGTATTATGAGTAGGTAAAATACCAATTATATATCACTAGATAAACAAAGAGTTACGATCGATGTACGTGAGGGGGAATTCACTACTTAACACTACCACTACTTTTCTCCATACCAACGCTGGCTGCACAGCTTAAACGCTTTAACTACTTACCTTGCCACTCCTCACCAAACACCTCTCGATGCTCACTACTCAATGCAACCCGGAACCAAGCAAGCGTAGGGATGAGAAAACTACAAGCTAAGTTAGCGTTCCGGAGCGAGAAACCGTAATGCGCGCTAGCACGTTCCTTCGAGCCCGCCTACACTTGCTCCGTAACTTGCTGCCTACACTTGCTCCCACACGCCTTCTTTCTTTTTTATCGCCTGGTCTTTCTTTTGTATGGGACGTGGGATCTTTCTTTCCTAAATTCATTTACCTTACTAGCCTAATAAGAGTTATCCCCTCTAACCAAAGGGAACCAACGGAAAGCAAGAAAGCCGAAACCCGTGTCATCTTCAAATAACCCAATCCAATGGGCGTATGAATATCCGCTTCGAAAGGATCAAGGTAGTCTTTTTTTATGTTTACGCTATTCTTCTCATCTCGAGATATGCAGTCGATTAGTGAGCATCCCATCTCATAAGGAATGTTGGCTTGGTTGCACGTGAGAAGAACTAAGGATCAGTCTAATGTGACCTATAGGAGATAGAAGCTGTAGTTCTTTTTTGAGTTGCCTGCCCTCGGGCTGAACTGCTGACTGACGAAATGACTTATTAAGTTAAGAGTAGCCTAGCGGGAAGGATTGCTTCTAGATTCTATACCAACAAACGCATTCTCTCCTCTCTATCAAAGAAGGAAAAATCGCAAGGGCTTTAGCGACATAGCTATGAAAAAAAATCCACCCAGGCCAATCTCGCTGACAGGTAAGGAAAAACTACCAGCTTCTTCAACGCTAAAGCCCTTCTTTTTCTATATCCCCTTTCTACCTATTCTAGATGGGATACGTAATGATTCAGTGTAATTTCTTGTCACACTCTCTCTTTTGAGATTGTCAGAGCCAGGAGTTGAAGAGCTAACCATAGGCAGTCCTTATGCGGACAAGAAAGGGGAAGACTGGAATAGCGGACAAAGTGGAATATGACTCACTAGGAAAGAAGAGATCAGCGCTTTGGTTAACAGTGGGCTCGAGAGACCCCGTAAGGCAGGCTCTAGTTCGACTAGCTTTTCGTTGGAACGTGGCTAATTTAACCGGAGATCGTAGTCTCAATCCTAACCGTAGTGAACAGAGGATTTGGCCTAATTATCTGCCAGTTGTCTGGCTGATAAGCTGGGCATCTAAAGAACATAAGATCCGAGTTGCCGCCAGGCATAAAAGTAATATTGTCAACTAGGGAAATTGGCACAACCAGGCATCTCAAACATTGATAAGGGAAAAATCAGGCTTTCATTAGGATGATATTCCTTTCATCCGAATGGCAAGGCTTGCTAACTAGCAGGATCGGTTATGCCATAAGTAAAAACACTTTCAAGCACCTTCGGAAGATTAAGGCACAACTCCTAATTCACTAATTCTCACAACAGTTAGTCGATCGGGAACACCTAACTAAGACTTGCACCATTGGGCAACCTATCGGACAGGGTCACTGACGTATGGAAACTACAAGAAAACAATGGTCACTCCTAGTTTGAGTCGTCGAAGGCAAGGCAGCGAGTGAAGGTAGAGGAAGAGAAAAACAAGATACTAAAGGATGAAAAGCAAGGAGCAGAGCTTTACGAAGCGAGCAGCAGAGTAGTTTACACCTTGCTAATGACATAACTAATGTTTAGCTAACTCATAGTTTACTTAATTAATATACAACCAAGTAATTATTCAAGTAATCTAATATACCAACAATATAACTAACAACAATAAAATCGTGATATAAGCATGTTCTACAATCATTTTAAAGAGCATTTTAAGCATAGATAACCATATTTAATTCCATAATAGTACTATCAATTTATAAATCTATTAATCCATACTTATTCTCTTTACAATTAACTCAATATAAAAGTCAAGGAAAACACTTAGAACTATGGCAATACAATTACTATAAACAAGAATTCACTTAGAATCTTCAATTCAAGAAAAACAATTATGCAATTTAGTTCATGAAACATTCTCTAGATAACGCCATATCTTAGATAATTACCCATAACCACCTAACCCATCAAGTCCAATCAAAACTTAGCAAATAACCCAACTTTATTCCGAAAGCCCCTTTCGTAAACCCAACTAAAAATCTATCTTGTAAGCAACAGGAGGACACTAAGAGCATTCCAAGCATTCAACGGTCACTAACCAACCACAAGGAAGTTCTACAAACACCTAAAACACTAGAACAAACCAATTGCCCTAAATGTCCCTCTTTATGTTCTAGTCATTCTAACCAACTTCTAGCCATCTTTTAATGGGTTTAAGCAAACATTTAAGCCATCTAGCATTAATGGCACCTAATAGAAACACTAAAACCATCAATTGAGTAAAAGTCACAAAAACTCAATAGAATACTATTATTTTCTCTAACTTTCTCAAGCTATCACATCCCAACGAGCTATGATAATAGAAATCCGTTTTCACCACACAAACCTATCCATATTATGATCCATTTAAATGTAAAGAAAACCCGTTTAAACTATAACAATCACAAAACTCCATTCGTCCCCTTAGTTGATTTATACTACAACTAAGTTAACAAATCACCCAACTAATGTCATAACCATACCAAAAGTGCTTCCATGACCTCCTAAGACAATGCCAACACTCAAACCGAGCAAATTCCACACTTGGTCAAAACATCCCCTTTGCAATTCAAGGCTAATTAGCTTCCAAACGTAATAAGAAGTTCAAGGTACGCAACCAAGCTATACTACCTTCCTAATGACACTTAATGACACCACTTAGGACCTCAAAGTCACGCAATTACCCGCATCTAGCCTGAAAGCCCCAAATTTCCTATTTTGACTTTGTACTACACGTACCTCAACCGGGACTCAAATGTGAGCTAGCAAAGCTTAGTTAGGGTCTACTTAGCCTAGGAACACCAAAAGTGAAGGCCAATTTTACCCGGATTCGCGATAACCCTGAAACCCCTTTCTAAAAGTCGACTATTTCATTCTTTTGCTAGGTTATGAGCAATTAAATGTTATGGGGCCTTTACACTACTTTCATTAACATCTAAAGCACCTATTAGGATCATTGATTCAAGCTATAAAGTCCAATTTCACAAAACCCTAACATTCCCGTCACTATTCATGCCAAATATTCAACGAGCAATTTCAACCGATTAAACTACGAAACAATAGCATAAATTAGGTCTCTAATACTTATATATAACATACATAAGCATATTTGAGCATTGAATTACCATTTAATAGCAAAACAAGAAATTCAAGAAAGTTGTCACATTTTTGAAATGCAAATATAGGTATGAAATCCCTCACCTATTGAGCGTAGGAGCTCCTAGGAGGCTAGTAAACACCCTAAACCACTTGCACCTAGCTTGGCTTGGTTTGGAATGAGGATTTGTTGAGCAAAAATCTCTATTTCTCCTCCTATGCTATTTTCGGATTTGCTACAGTAACTTTCAGCTCTTGGGCAAGACAACTTCGCTTCACGTAGAGGTTGGGCCCGCAAACCGAGGGCATGGGGCTTGGGACCAGGTCTCCGTCACTCCGGTGCCTATTACTTTTGATCTGTAAGGAGTTACACTGTGCACAGCATACCATTGGAAAGCTCTCCGAGAACACTATGATGGGGACAGCAATCATACTCGGCTACCCCTAATTTCGGAGCCCAAAATCGAATGTTTTCATCAGTTTCGCGATACTTTTCTTCTTTTGTGCTGATTTTTCATCCCGGATCTTACGTCGTCAGCCGCGAAAAGGACGACAACCTAATCTTTCACATTTCTGTTACCGAATCCCACGGCATCTTGGACATGACAGCTTGACTTCACGTAGAGGTTGTGTGAAACCCCGCACGAGCCTCATGTGCATTTTATAACATTTCATATGGTTTTTGCATCATTTAATGTGCATTTATAGCAATTAATGCGCATTTACCTTGGTTTACGTGCATCTATATCATTTAACCTATAAATTAGTACAATAGCGTGCATTTGAGAACCTTAGAGGTTGTAGATGACAATTAAATTTTACTGAATTAAATTAACCAACCAAAATAATTAAAATTAGAACAACATGATAATATTATGCATTCACAACATTAGAAATGCATTTATATCATTTAACGTATGTTTGCATCGTTTTATGTGTATTTGCGTTGTTTAACGTGCATTTGTGTAATTTAAATATCTTAGAAATTAAATAAATTACACTGCACTAGCTAACTAAATAAGTTTAAATAGAACCACATGGAAAACTAGTAGATTTCAATTAGTTAGAGGGCAATTTAGGCATTAGGCTTATGAGATATTTTCTAACTAACTAAAAAGAACACACATTACACACTCAACACACACAAAAACACTACACACACACACACACAGCAGAAACACACACAACACACGATCAAAAGATGGGAGAGAAGAAAGAAGAGATAAAAGAGAAAGAAGAAGAAGAAAAGAAAGAGGAAGAAATAAAGAGAAGGGGGAAGAGAAGAAGCTTGCTCAAGCCATTTTCACCATTTTCAAGCTTCATCTTTGCATCATCACCACCAAGCTTGCATTCAAACATTTATTGAGGTGAGGGTTGTTTTCTTAAAAGTTTTCAAAGCTATATTGAGCATGAATGTGATGATATATGTGTAGTAATCTTACTATAAATTGTATACAAGAGCTTGAATGATAAGTTGAGGATATTGTGTTGTAGATCTAGGGTTTTGAATTTGATTTTGGGTATTTGTTGATTATTGATGTTGGGTAGTTTTGGTTGAATTGGAACTCTTGTATGATGCCTAATAGACATTTTGAACTTGTTTGAGTGTTGGGATGAGGATGGGAGGTTGTTTGGGTGATTTTGGTTGAAAATGTGCATTTCCCGTCCAGCTATCCGGGCGTTACAGCCCCTATCCGGTCACCCGGATAGAGGCCTCAACGCCCGGCAGAAAACTCTGATCCAGGCGTTACTGGTTTCTTCCAGGCGCCCGGATTAGGGCCTCAGCGCCCGGATGTTTGACAACTCTGCGCAGTGAACTTTCGGAGGCCATATCTCATTTGTTTCAACTCCGAATTGAGTTCCGTTTGATTCTAGAATTATCTATTTTCGACAAGCTTTGATTCTAGGCCAAAATCATTTGATTTGGATTTCGGGAGAATAGGTAAATTTACTGCTTAAGTTGGACCAATGCAGGCGTATTGAAGTTGTTTGATTTCTTCATGTACCATTGTGGCATGGGTACCAACTTGTTTCATGGACATAAAAGAAGGTTAATTGTGGCATGAATGAGGTATATGAATGTATGTGGTTGTGTGTCATGGAAAATTATACTTGATCATGAACTAATTAATTACATCAAACTACTATGGACTTGATTATGTTACCTTGAACTTGAACACTTTAAATGTGCATATGAAAGTCCTGCTTGCAAGTCTTAAGTTCATTTTGTACTTGTCAATCTAAACTCTTGCATGGCAATATTGTGAATGCTACATATATATGAATTGTATCAGCTGAGGCACCCTTGAGCCGTTAAGATTCGGGGTGTATAGAGATGACAATACCTCGGTAATAGTTGCACCCTTGAGCCTCTGAGATTTTGGGGTGGCTACAAACTGTATGGGTACGAACCCTTGAGCCGTTGAGATTCGGGGTGTACAGAGCTAACAATACCTCGGTAGTAGTTGCACCCTTGAGCCTCTGAGATTTCGGGGTGGCTACAAACTGTATGGGTACGAACCCTTGAGCCGTTGAGATTCGGGGTGTACAGAGCTGACAATACCTCAGTAGTAGTTGCACCCTTGAGCCTCTGAGATTTTGGGGTGGCTACAAACTGTATGGGTACGAACCCTTGAGCCGTTGAGATTCGGGGTGTACAAAGCTGACAATACCTCAGTAGTAGTTGCACCCTTGAGCCTCTGAGATTTCGGGGTGGCTACAAACTGTATGGGTACGAACCCTTGAGCCGTTGAGATTCGGGGCGTACAGAGTGGACAATAACTCGGTAGTAGTTGCCCTTGAGCCTTTGAGATTTCGGGGTGGCTACACTCGAGGTCCTCGGAGAGTAGAGTTGAATACTGTTAACATGTTATATTTGTTATCTTAATTCATGCTCTACCAAATGTCCATATTGAATATGTACAGGACCAGGTATTGATACTTGTGAGTCATATGTATTTATGCATGTCAAAGTTTTCGAAATGGACTTCGAAATGATAAAACCTTTGTGAAAACCTTCCTTGTTTTCCTCCTCACTGAGCTATATACGAGGATCTAGCTCACCCCTCTTTTATGACAATTACAGGTAAGGCTGGTTGAGTTAACTTTACAAGTTGAAGAAAAGGATTGCATACGTAAAAGACTTCTAGATTGATTGGTGTTGTATAAGTACATGAGATACTTGATGTACATTGAAGAATCTAGATCCTGAATGTATGTATTGGTGATAAGCATTATGTAAATTGATGGGTTATGATTGTAATCTTAATTATCAGTGACGAAGTTTGTATAATGCCAGTGTTGGATAATATAACCTTAAGTTGGTGATTATTCTTATGAGACTCAGAAACTTAATTCTTAGTTAGCTGTTATGTTGAACAAAGGAATTCGAGGTCTTGTGAATACTTCTTGAATTGTTGTAATCCTTAAAGGCCGATGGATGGGTAATTATTTGGAGTTATTATGAAGGTTTAAGTGGATGTACATTTGCTAAATTATTATTTACGTGTTTTAAGCGATTCGAACGTCATGTTTCGGCCTTAACCTAGCGATGGGTCGGGGTCGGGGCGTGACAGGTTAGGCCCGCAAACCGAGGACGTGGGGCTTGGGACCAGGTGTCCGTCGCTCCGGTGCCTATTACTTTTCATCTCCTATAATGAATTCAATTCCCGATTTCCATTTTGTAACTAAAATTAAAGGACTTTTCCTTTTTAAAGATTTTTTATGATATTTTCAACCTTAGAGCATATATTAACTCATATTTCTTTTTCGATCGTTTCAATTGTAATTACAATTCATTTGGAGTTACGCAGTGCACAGCATACCGTCGGAAAGCTCTCCGAGAGCTCTACGATGGGGATAGCAATCATGCTCGGCTACCCCTACTTTCAGATCCCAAAATTGAACGTTTTCATTAGTTTCGGGACACATTTCTTCTTTTGCGCTGTTTTTTCATCCCGGATCGTACGTCGTCAGCCGCGAAAAGGACGACAACCTAATCCATCACATTTCTATTACCAAATCCCACGACACCTTGGACATGAAAACTTCACTTCATGTAGAAGCGGGGCCCGCAAACCGATGGCGTGGGGCTTGTGCCAGATATCCGTCGCTCCGGTGCCCATAACTTTTGATCCGTAAGGAGTTACACGGCGCACAGCATACCGTTAGAAAGCTCTCCGAGAGCTCTACGACAGGGACAGTAAGCCTGCTCAGCTGCGCCTATTTTCGGAGTCCAAAATCGAACGTTTTCAGTAGTTTCGGGACACTTTTATTCTTTTGCGCTGTTTTTTCATCCCAGATCGTACGTCATCAACCGCGAGAAGGACAACAACCTAATCCATCATATTTCTATTACCGAATCTCACGGCACCTTGGAAAAGACAACTTCGCTTCACGTAGAGGCTGGGCCCGTAAACCGAGGGCTTGGGGCTTGGGACCAGGTCTCCGTCGCTCCGGTCCCCATAACTTTTGATCCGTAAGACGTTACACGGCGCACAGCATACCATTGGAAAGCTCCCCGAGAGCTCTACGACTTGTACAGCAAGCCTACCTTGCTGCGCCTGATTTCGGAGCCCAAAATTGAACATTTTCATCAGTTTCAAGGCACTTTTCTTCTTTTGCGGTGTTTTTTCGTCCCGGATCGTATGTCGTCAGCCGCGAAAAGGACGACAACCTAATCGATCACATTTCTATTATCGAATCCCCGGGCACCTTGGGCAAGACAACTTCGCTTCACGTAGAAGTTGGGCCCGCAAACCGAGGGCGTGGGGCTTGGGACCAGGTCTCCGTCACTCTGGTACCTATAACTTTTGATCTGTAAGGAGTTACGCGGCGCACAGCATACCGTTGGAAAGCTCCCCTAGAGCTTTACGACTGCTACAGCAATCCTACTCGGCTGCACCTGATTTTGGAGCCAAAAATCAAACATTTTCATCAGTTTTGGGACACTTTTATTCTTTTGCGCTGTTTTTCCGTCCCAGATCGTACGTCGTCAGCCGCGAAAAGGACGACAACCTAATTGATCACATTTCTATTATCGAATCCAATGGCACCTTGGGCAAGACAACTTCGCTTCATGTAGAGGTTGGGCCCGCAAACCAAGGGTGTGGGGCTTGGGACCAGGTCTCCGTCGCTCCGGTGCCTATTACTTTTGATTTGTACGGAGTTACGCAGTGCCCAGCATACCGTTGGATAGCTCTCCAAGAGCTCTACGATGGGGACAACAATCATACTCAGCTACCCCAAATTTCGGAGCCCAAAATTGAACGTTTTCATCTGTTTCTTGACACTTTTCTTCTTTTGCGCTGATTTTTCATCCCGGATCGTACGTCGTCAGTTGCGAAAAGGACGACAACCTAATCTTTCACATTTCTATTACCGAATCCCACGGCACCTTGGACATGACAACTAGAGGCTGGGCCCGCAAACCGATGGCATGGGGCTTGCGCCATGTATCCGTCGCTCCGGTGCCCATAACTTTTGATCCGTAAGGAGTTACGCGGCGCACAGCATACCGTTGGAAAGCACTCCATGAAGTCTACGACGGGGACAACAAGCCTACTCGGCTACGGCTATTTTCGGAGACCAAAATCGAATGTTTTCATTAGTTTCGGGACACATTTCTTCTTTTACGCTGTTTTTTCATCCCGGATCGTACGTCGTCAGCCGCGAAAAGGACGACAACCTAATCCATCACATTTCTATTACCAAATCCCATGCCACCTTGGGAAAGACAACTTCTTTTCACGTAGAGGCTGGGCCCGTAAACCGAGGGCTTGGGGCTTGTGACCAAGTCTCGGTCGCTCCGATGCCATAACTCTTGATCCGTAAGGTGTTACACGGCGCACAACATACCGTTGGAAAGCTCTCCGAGAGCTCTATGACGAGGACAACAAGTCTACATGGCTGTGCCAATTTTTGAAACCCAAAATCGAACGTTTTCATCAGTTTCGGGATACTTTTCTTCTTTTGCGCTGTTTTTTCAGTCCCAGATCGTACTTCGTAAGCCAAGAAAAGGACGACAACCAAATCCATCACATTTCTATTACCGAATCCCCCTACACCTTGGGCATGACAACTTCAATTCACGTAGAGGCTGGGCACGTAAACTGAGGTCGTGGGGCTTGTGACCATTTCTCCGTTGCTCCGGTGCCCATTACTTTTCATCTGTAAGTTGTTACGCGGCGCAGAACATACTGTTGGAAAGCTCTCCAAGAGCTCTACGACTGGGGCACCAAGTCTACTCGAATGCGACTATTTTTCGAGCCCAAAATCGAACGTTTTCATCAATTTTGGGACACTTTTCTTCTTTTGCGCTGTTTTTTCATCCCAGATCGTACATCGTCAGTCGCGAAAAGGACGACAACCTAATCCATCACATTTCTATTACTGAATCTCACGTCACCTTGGGCATGGAAACTTCAATTAACATAGAGGATGGGCCCGCAAACCGAGGGCGTGGGGCTTGTGACTAGGTATCCGTCGCTCCGGTGACCTTAACTTTTGATCCATAAGGAGTTACGCAGCTCATAGCATACCTTTGGAAAGCTCTTCAAGAGCTCCACCACGGGGGCAGCAAGCCTGCTCGGCTGCGCCTATTTTCGGAGCCCAAAATTGAACGTTTTCATTAGTTTTGTGACATTTTTCTTCTTTTACGGTGTTTTTTGGTCCCGGATCGTACGTCGTCAGCCGCGAAAAGGATGACAACCTATTCCATCACATTTTTTTGTGTGAATCCCACGGCACCTTGGGCAAGACAACTTCGCTTCACGTAGAGGCTGGGCCTGCAAACCGAGGGCGTGGGGCTTGGGACCAGGTCTCCGTCGCTCTGGTGCCCATAACTTTTGATCCGTAAGGCGTTACGCGGCGCACAACATATCGTTAGAAAGCTCTCTGAGAGCTCTACGATGGGGGTAGCAAGCATGCTCGGCTGCGCCTGTTTTCTGAGCCCAAAATCGAACACTTTCGTCTGTTTTGGGACACTTTTCTTCTTTTACGCAGTTTTTTCGTCCCAGATCGTACGTCGTCAGTCGCGAAGAGGACGACAACCTAATCCATCACATTTCATTTAGTGAATCCCACGGGACCTTGGGAAAGACAACTTCGCTTCACGTAGAGGCTGGGCTCGCAAACCGAGGAGTTACGCGGTGCACAGCATATCGTTTGAAAGTTCTCCGAGAGTCTACGACGGGGACAACAAGCCTGCTCAACTGCGCCTATTTTTGGAGACCAAAATCGAACATTTTCATCAATTTCGGGACACATTTCTTCTTTTGCGCTCTTTTTTCATCCCGGATCGTACGTCGTCAGCCGTGAGAAGGACGATAACCTAATCCATCACATTCCTATTACCGAATCCCTCATCACCTTGGGCAAGACAATTTCACTTCATGTAGAGGCTGGGCCCACACACCAAGGGCTCGGGGCTTGGGACCAGGTCTCTGTTACTACAGTGCCCATAACTTTTGATTCGAAAGGCGTTACACGGCGCACAGCTTACAATTAGAAAGTTCTCCGAGAGCTCTACAACGGGGACAACAAGCCTGCACGGCTGCGCCTGTTTTCGGAGCCCAAAATCGAACGTTTTCATCAGTTTTATTGACACTTTTCTTCTTTTGCGCTATTTTTTTCGTCCCGGATCGTACGTCGTCAGCTGCGAAAAGGACGACAACCTAATCCATCACATTTCTATTACCGAATCCCCCGGCACCTTGGGCATGACAACTTCCATTCACGTAGAGGCTGGGCCCACAAACCGAGGGCGTGGGGCTTGTGACCAGGTCTCCGTCGTTGCGGTGCCCTTAACTTTTGATCCGCAAGTTGTTACGCGGCGCACAACATACCGTTGGAAAGCTCTCCGAGAGCTCTACGACGGGGGCAGCAAGCATGCTCGTCTGCCACTATTTTCGGATGCCAAAATCGAACTTTTTCATCTGTTTTGATACACTTTTCCTCTTTTGCGCTGTTTTTTCGTCCCGGATCGTACGTTGTCAGCCGCGAAAAGGATGACAACCTAATTGATCACATTTCTATTATCGAATTCCCGTGTACCTTGGGCAAGACAACTTCGCTTCACGTAGAAACTGGGCCCGCAAACCGAGGGTGTGGGGCTTGGGACCAAGAGTCTATCACTCCGATGCCCATTACTTTTCATCTGTAAGGAGTTACGCGGCGCACAGCATACCATTGGAAAGCTCCCCGAGAGCTCTACGACTGGTACAACAGGCTTACTATGCTGCGCCTGATTTCAAAGCCCAAATCGAACATGTTCATCAGCTTCAAGATATTTTTCTTCTTTTGTAGTATTTTTTCATCCCGGATCTTACGTCGTTAGCTGCGAAAAGGACGACAACCTAATCGATCACATTTTTATTATCGAATCCCCGGGCACCTTGGGCAAGACAACTTCGCTTCACGTAGAAGATGGGCCTGCAAACCGAGGGCGTGGGGCTTGGGACTAGGTCTCCGTCGCTCCGATGCCCATAACTTTTGATCTGTACGGAGTTACGCAGCACACAACATACAGTTGGAAAGTTCCCCGAGAGCTCTACGACTGGTACAGCAATCATACTCGGCTACCCCTAATTTCGGAGCCCAAAATCGAACGTTTTCAATAATTTTGGGACACATTTCTTCTTTTGCGCTGATTTTTCGTCCCGGATCTTACGTCGTCAGCCGCGAAAAGGACGACAACCTAATCTTTCACATTTCTATTACCGAATCCCATGGCACCTTGGACATGACAACTTCACTTCACGTAGAGGCTGGGCCCACAAACCGATGGCGTGGGGCTTGCGCCATGTATTCGTCGTTCCGGTGACCATAACTTTTGATCCGTAAGGAGTTACGCGGTGCACAGCATACCGTTGGAAAGCTCTCCGAGAGCTCTACGACTGGGATAGCAAGCCTTCTCGGCTGCGGCTATTTTTGGAGACCAAAATCAAACATTTTCATTAGTTTCGCGACACATTTCTTATTTTGCGTTGTTTTTTCATCCTGGATCGTACATCATCAGCCGCGAAAAGGACGACAACCTAATCTATCACATTTCTATTACCAAGTCCCACGGCACCTTGGGAAAGATAACTTCGCTTCACGTAGAGGCTGGGCCCGAGGGCTTGGGGCTTGAGACCAAGTCTCCGTCGCTCCGATGCCCATAACTTTTGATCTGTAAGGCGTTACACGGCGCACAGCATGCCGTTGGAAAGCTCTCCGAGAGCTCTACGATGTGGACAACAAGCCTACATGGTTACGCCTATTTTCGGAGTCCAAAATCGAATTTTTTCATTAGTTTCGGGATACTTTTCTTCTTTTGCGCTATTTTTTCCGTCCCGGATTGTACGTCGTCAACCGCGAAAAGGACGACAATCTAATCTATCACATTTCTATTACCGAATCCCCCGGCACCTTGGGCATGACAACTTCAATTCACGTAGAGGCTGGGCCTGCAAACCGTGGGCGTGGGGCTTGTGACCAGGTCTCCGTCGCTCCGGTACCTAATACTTTTGGTCCGAAAGTTGTTACGCGGTGCACAACATACTATTGGAAAGCTCTCCTAGAGCTCTACGACTTGGGCACCCAGCCTGCTCAGCTGCGACTATTTTCGGAGCCCAAAATCGAACGTTTTCATCAGTTTCGGGATACTATTCTTCTTTTGCGCTATTTTTTCATCCCGGATCGTACGTCGTCAGCCGCGAAAATAATGACAACCTAATCCATCACATTTCTATTACTGAATCCCACGTCACCTTTGGCATTACAACTTCAATTCACATAGAGGCTAGGCCCGCAAACCGAGGGCATGGGGCTTGTGACCAGGTATCCGTCGCTCCGGTGACCTTAACTTTTGATGCGTAAGGAGTTACGCGGCGCATACCATACCTTTGGAAAGCCCTTCGAGAGCTCCACCACGGTGGCAGCAAGCCTGCTCGGTTGTGCCTATTTTCGGAGCCCAAAATCGAACATTTTCATTAGTTTCGTGACACTTTTCTTCTTTTGCGGTATTTTTTGGTCCCGGATTGTACGTCGTCAGCCGCGAAAAGGACGACAACCTAATCCGTCAAATATTTTTTAGTGAATCCCACGGTACCTTGGGCAAGACCACTTCGCTTCACGTAGACGCTGGGCCCGCAAACCGAGGGCATGGAGCTTGGGACCAGGTCTCCGTCGCTCCGGTGCCCATAACTTTTGATCTGCAAGGCGTTACGCGGCGCACAGCATACCGTTGGAAAGCTCTCTGAGAGCTCTACGACGGGAATAGGAAGCCTGCTTTGCTGTGCCTATTTTCGAAGATCAAAATCAAACATTTTCATCTGTTTCGGTACACTTTTATTATTTTGCTCTATTTTTTCGTTCCAGACCGTACGTCGTCAGCAACGAAAAGGACGACAACCTAATCGATCACATTTCTATTATCGAATCCCACTGCACCTTGGGCAATCCAACTTCGCTTCACCTAGAGGCTGGGCCCGAAAATCGAGGGCGTGGGACTTGGGACCAGGTCTCGGTCGCTCCGGTGCCCATAACTTTTGATCTGTAAGGAGTTACGCAGCGCACAGCATGCCGTTGGAAAGCTCTCCGAGAGCTCTACGACTGGGACAATAAGCCTACTAGGCTGCGCCTGATTTCAGAGCCCAACATCGAACATTTTTATTAGTTTTGGGCCACTTTTCTTCTTTTGCGCTGATTTTTCATCCCGGATCGTACGTCGTCAGCCGCGAAAAGGACGACAACCTAATCCATCGCATTTTTATTATTGAATCGCACGGCACATTGGGCATGACAACTTCACTTCACGTAGAGGCTGGGCCCGTAAACCGATGGTGTGGGGCTTGTGCTAGGTATCCGTCGCTCCGATGCCCATAACTTTTGATCCGTAAGGAGTTATGCGGCACACAGCATATCGTTGGAAAGTTCTTTGAGAGCTCTACGACGGGGACAGCAAACCTGCTCAGCTGCTCCTATTTTTGGAGACCAAAATCGAACATTTTCATCAGTTTCGGCACACTTTTCTTCTTTTGCCCTATTTTTTCATCCCGGATCGTACGTCGTCAGCCGCGAGAACGACGACAACCTAAACCATCACATTTCTATTACGGAATCCCACGGCACCTTGGGCAAGACAACTTCGCTTCACGTAGGGGCTGGGCCTGCAAACCGAAGGCTTGGGGCTTAGGACCAAGTCTCCGTTGCTCCGGTGCCCATATCTTTTGTTCCGTAAGGCGTTACACGACGCACAACATACCGTTGGAAAGCTCTCTGAGGCTCTACGATGGGGGCTTTAATCCTGCTTGGCTGCGATTATTTTTTGAGCCCAAAATCGAACGTTTTCATCAGTTTCGGGTCACTTTTCTTTTTTTGTGATGTTTTTTCGTCCCGGATCGTACGTCGTCAGCAGCGAAAAGGACGAAAACCTAATCAGTCACATTTCTATTACTGAATCCCACGCCACCTTGGGCATGACAACTTCAATTCACGTAGAGGCTGGGCTCGCAAACCAAGGGCGTGGGGCTTTTGAGCATGTATCCGTCGCTTCGGTGACCTTAACTTTTGATCCGTAAGGAGTTACGCGGCGCACAGCATACCGTTGGAAAGCTCTCTGAGAGCTCTACGTCGGGGACAACAAGCCTGCTTGGCTGCACCTATTTTCGGATCCTAAAATTGAACGTTTTCATCAATTTCGTGACACTTTTTTCGTTTGCGCTGTTTTTTAGTCCTGGATCGTACGTCATCAGCCGCGAAAACGACGACAACCTAATCCATCACATTTCTATTACCGAATCCCACGTCACATTGGGCGTAGAGGCTGGGCCTGCAAACCGCAAACCGAGGCCGTGGGGCTTGTGACCAGGTATCCGTCGCTCCGGTGACCTTAACTTTTGATCCGTAAGGAGTTACGCGGCGCACAGCATACCGTTGAAAAGCTCTCAAAGAGCTCTACGACGGGGGCAGCAAGGCTACTGGACTGCGCCTATTTTCGGAGCCCAAAATTGAACGTTTTCATCAATTTCGGGACACTTTTCTTCTTTTGCTGTGTTTTTTCATCCCGTATCGTACGTCGTCAGCCACGAAAAGGACGACAACCTAATCCATCACATTTCTATTACAGAATCCTACGTCACCTTGGGCATGACTACTTCAATTCACGTAGAGGCTGGGCCCGCTAATCGAGGGCATGGGGCTAGTGACCAGGTATCCGTCGCTCCAGTGACCTTAACTTTTGATCCGTAAGGAGTTACGCGGCGCACAGCATACTATTGGAAAGATCTCAGAGAGCTTTACGACGGGGCAGCAAGACTGCTTGACTGTGCCTATTTTCGGAGCCCAAAATCTAACATTTTCATCAATTTTGGGACACCTTTCTTCATTTTCGCTATTTTTTCTTCTTGGATCGTACGTTGTCAGCCGCGAAAACGATGACAACCTAATCCATCACATTTCTATTACTGAATCCCACGTCACCTTGGGCATGACAACTTCAATTCACGTAGAGGCTGGGCCTGCAAACCGAGGTCGTGGGGCTTGTTAACAGGTATCCGTCGCTCTGGTGACCTTAACTTTTCATCCGTAAGGAGTTACGCGACGCACAGCATACCGTTGGAAAGCTCTTAGAGAGCTCTACAACGGAGGTAGCAAGCCTGCACAGTCGCGCCTATTTTCGGAGCCCAAAATCGAACATTTTCAACAGTTTTTGGACACTTTACTACTTTTGCAGTATTTTTTCGTCCCGGATCGTACGTCGTCAGTCGCGAAAAGGAGGACATCCTAATCCGTCACATTTCTTTTAGTGAATCCCATGGCACCTTGGGCAAGACAACTTCACTTCACCTAGAGGCTGGGCCCGCAAACCGAGGGCGTGGGGCATGAGACCAAGTCTCCGTCGCTCTGGTGCCCATAACTTTTGATCATTAAGGCGTTACGCGGCACACAGCATACAATTGGAAAGCTCTCCGAGAGCTCTATGACAGGGACAGCAAGTCTGCACGGCTGTGCCTATATTTGGAGCCCAAAATTGAACGTTTTCATCAGTTTCGGGACACTTTTCATCTTTTGCGCAGTTTTTCCGTCCCAGATCGTACGTCGTCAGCCGCGAAAAGGACGACAACCAAATCGATGACATTTCTATTATCGAATCCCACGGCACCTTGTCCAAGCCAACTTCGCTTCACATAGAGGCTGGGCCCGCAAACCGACGCCGTGGGACTTTGGACCAGGTCTCCGTCGCACCGGTGCCCATAACTTTTGATCTGTATGGAGTTACGCGGCGCACACCATACTGTTGGAAATCTCTACGACGGGGACAGCAAGCCTGCTCGGCTGCGGCTATTTTCGAAGACCAAAATCGAATGTTTTCATTAGTTTCGGGATACATTTCTTATTTTGCGTTGTTTTTTCATCCCGGATCATACATCGTCAGCCGCGAAAAGGACGACAACCTAATCCATCACATTTTTATTACCAAGTCCCACGGCACCTTGGGAAAGATAACTTCGCTTCACGTAGAGGCTGGGCGCGAGGGCTTGGGGCTTGGGACCAAGTCTCCGTCGCTCCGGTGGCCATAACTTTTGATCTATAAGGCGTTACACGACGCACAGCATACCGTTGGAAAGCTCTCCGAGAGCTCTACGACGTGAACAACAAGCCTACATGGTTGCTCTTTTTTTCGGAGTCCAAAATCGAATGTTTTCATTAGTTTCGGGATACTTTTCTTCTTTTGCGCTATTTTTTCCGTCCCGGATCGTACGTCATCAGCCGCGAAAAGGCGACAATCTAATCCATCACATTTCTATTATCGAATCCCCCGGCACCTTGGGCATGACAAATTCAATTCACATAGAGGCTGGGCCTGCAAACCGAGGGCGTGGGGCTTGTGACCAGGTCTCCATCGCTCCGGTGCCCAATACTTTTGGTCCGTAAGTTGTTACGCGGCGCACAACATACTGTTGGAAAGCTCTCCGAGAGCTCTGCAACTTGGGCACCCAGCCTGCTCAGCTGTGACTATTTTCGGAGCCCAAAATCGAACGTTTTCATTAGTTTCGAGACACTATTCTTCTTTTGCGCTAATTTTTCATCCCGGATCGTACGTCGTCAGCCGCGAAAATAACGACAACCTAATCCATCACATTTCTATTACTGAATCCCACGTCACCTTGGGCATGACAACTTCAATTCACAAAGAGGCTGGGCCCGCAAACCGAGGGCGTGGGGCTTGTGACCAAGTATCCGTCGCTCCGGTGACCTTAACTTTTGATCCGTAAGGAGTTACGCGGCGCACAGCATGCCGTTGGAAAGCTCTCAAAGAGCTCTACCACGGGGGGTAGCAAGGCTACTCGACTGCGCCTATTTTCAGAGCCCAAAATCAAACTTTTTCATCAATTTCGGGACACTTTTCTTCTTTTGCTGTGTTTTTTCGTCCTGGATCGTACGTCATCAGCCATGAAAAAGACGACAACCTAATCCATCACATTTCTATTACAGAATCCCACGTCACCTTGGGCATGACTACTTCAATTCACGTAGAGGCTGGGCCCGCTAACCGAGGGTGTGGGGCTAGTGACCAGGTATCCGTCGCTCCGGTGACCTTAAGTTTTGATCCGTAAGGAGTTACGCGGCGCACAACATTCCGTTGGAAAGCTTTCAGAGAGCTTTACAATGGAGGCAGCAAGGCTGCTCGACTGCGCCTATTTTCGGAGCCGAAAATCGAACGTTTTCATCAATTTTGGGACACATTTCTTCATTTTTGCTATTTTTTCTTCCCAGATCGTGTGTCATCAGCCGGAAAAATGACGACAACCTAATCCATCACATTTCTATTACCGAATCCCACGTCACCTTGGGCATGACAACTTCAATTCACGTAGAGGCTGGGCCTGCAAACCGAGACGTGGGGCTTGTTTTCGGGTATCCGTCGCTCCGGTGACCTTAACTTTTCTTCCGTAAGGAGTTATGCGACGCACAGCATACCGTTGGAAAGCTCTTAGAGAGCTCTACGATGGAGGCAGCAAGCCTGCACAGCCGCGCCTATTTTCGGAGCCCAAAATCGAACATTTTCATCAGTTTTTGGACACTTTCCTACTTTTGCGGTGTTTTTTCGTCCCGGATCGTACGTCGTCAGCAGCGAAATGGAGGACATCCTAATCCATCACATTTCTTTTAGTGAATCCCATGGCACCTTGGGCAAGACAACTTCACTTCACCTAGATGATGGGCCCGCAAACCTAGGGCGTGGGGCATGGGACCAGGTCTCCGTCGCTCCGGTGCCCATAACTTTTGATCATTAAGGCATTACACGGCGCACAGCATACCATTGGAAAGCTCTCCGAGAGCTCTACGACAGGGACAGTAAGCCTGCACGGCTGTACCTATTTTTGGAGCCCAAAATCGAACGTTTTCATCAGTTTCGGGACACTTTTCTTCTTTTGCGCAATTTTTCCGTCCCAGATCGTACTTCGTCAGCCGCGAAAAGGACTACAACCAAATCGATCACATTTCTATTATCGAATCCCACGGCACCTTGGGCAAGCCAACTTCGCTTCACATAGAGGCTGGGCCCGTAAACCGACGCCGTGGGACTTTGGACCAGGTCTCCGTCGCACCGGTGCCCATAACTTTTGATCTGTATGGAGTTACGCGGCGAACAGAAAACTATTGGAAAGCTCTTTGAGAGCTCTACGACGAGTACAGCAAGCTTTCTAGGCTGCGCCTGATTTCGGAGCCCAAAATCGAACATTCTCTTCAAGTTCGGGACACTTTTTTTCCTTTGCGCTATTTTTCCGTCTCTGATCGTAAGTCGTCAACCGCGAAAAGGACGACAACCTAATCGATCACATTTCTATTATCGAATCCAACGGTACCTTGGGCAAGACAACTTCGCTTCACGTAGAGGCTGGGCCCACAAACCGAGGGCGTGGGGCTTGGGTCCAGGTTTCCGTCGCTCCAGTGCCCATAACTTTTGATCCGTAAGGCGTTACGCGGCGTACAGCATATCGTTGGAAAGCTCTCTGAGAGCTCTACGACGAGGACATCAAGCCTACTCTTTTGTGCCTATTTTTGGAGCCCAAAATCAAACGTTTTCATTAGTTTTTGGTACACTTTTTTTCTTTTGCGCTGTTTTTCCATCCCGGATCGTACGTCGTCAGCCGCGAAAAGGACGACAACCTAATCCATCACATTTTTATTACCGAATCCCTCGGCACCTTGGGCATGACAACTTCACTGCACGTAGAGGCTGGGCCCGCAAACCGAGGGCGTGGGGCTTGTGACCAGGTATCCGTCGCTCTGGTGCCCATAACTTTTGATCCGTAAGTTGTTACGCGGCGCACAACATACCGTTGGAAAGCTCTCCAAGAGCTCTATGACGGGGCCAGCAAGCCTGCTAAGCTGCGTATGTTTTCTTAGCCCAAAATTGAACGTTTTCATCAGTTTCGGGACACTTTTCTTCTTTTGCGCTATTTTTTCGTCCCGGATCGTACGTCTTCAGCCGTGAAAAGAACGACAATCTAATTCATCACATTTCTTTTACTGAATCCCACGACACCTTGGGCAAGACAACTTCATTTCACATAGAGGCTAGGCCCGTAAACTGAGGGCGTGGGGCTTGGGACCAGGTCTCTGTTGCTCCGATGCCCATAACTTTTGATCCGTAGGGCGTTACGCGACGCACAGCATACCGTTGGAAAGCACTCTGAGAGCTCTACGACGGGGACAACAGGACTGCTCGGTGATGCCAGTTTTTGGAGCCCAAAATCGAACGTTTTCATCAGTTTTGGGACACTTTTATTCTTTTGCGCTGTTTTTCAGTCCCAGATCGTACGTCGTCAGCCCCGAAAAGGACGACAACCTAATCGATCACATTTCTATTATCGATTCCCACGGCACCTTGGGCAAGCCAACTTCGCTTCATGTAGAGGCTGGGCCCGCAAACCGATGGCGTGGGGCTTGTGCCAGGTATCCGTCGCTCCGGTGCCCATAACTTTTGATCCGTAAGGAGTTACACGGCGCACAACATACCGTTGGAAAGCTCCCCAAGAGCTCTACGACGGGGACCGCAAGCTTGCTCGGTTGCTTCTATTTTTGGAGCCCAAAATTGAATGTTTTCATCAATTTCGGAACAGTTTCTTCTTTTGAGCTATTTTTTCGTCCCGGATCGTACGTCGTCAACCGTGAAAAAGACGACAACCTTGTCCATCACATTTCTTTTAATGAATCCCACGGCACCTTGGGTAAGACAACTTCGCTTCACGTAGAGGCTGGGCCCGTAAACCGAGGGTGTGGGGCTTGGGACCCGGTCTCCGTCGCTCCGGTGCCCATAACTTTTGATCCGTAAGGCGTTATGCGGAGCACAGCATACCGTTGGAAAGCTCTCCGAGAGCTCTACGAAGGGTACAACAGGCCTGCTTGGCGATGCTTGTTTTCGGAGCCAAAAATCGATCATTTTCATCAGATTCGGGATACTTTTATTCTTTTGCGCTCTTTTTCCATCCCAGATCGTACGTCGTCAGCCGCAAAAAGGACGACAACATAATCGATCAAATTTCTATTATCGAATCCAACGGCATCTTGGGCAAGCCAACTTCGCTTCACGGAGTGGCTGGGCCCGCAAACCGAGGGCATGGGACTTGAGACCAGGTCTCCGTCCCTCCGGTGCCCATAACTTATGATCTGTAGGGAGTTACGCCGCGCACAGCATACTGTTGGAAAGCTCTCCGAGAGCTCTACGTCGGGGCAGCAAGCCTACTCGGCTGTTCCTGATTTCGGAGTCCAAAATTGAACATTTTCATCAGTTTTGAGACACTTTTCTTCTTTTGCGCTGATTTTTCGTCCCGGATCGTATGTCGTCAGCAGCGAAAAAGGACGACAACCTAATCCATCACATTTTTATTACCGAATCCCACGGCACCTTGGGCAAGACAACTTCACTTCACGTAGAGGCTGGGACCACAAACCGATGGCGTGGGGCTTGTGCCAGCTATCCGTCGCTCCGGTACCCATAACTTTTGATCCGTAAGGAGTTACGTGGCACACAGCATACCGTTGGAAAGCTCTCTGAGAGCTCTACGACGGGGATCGCAAGCCTGCTCGGCTACGCCAACTTTCGGAGGCCCAAATTGAACGTTTTCATTAGTTTTTGGGACAATTTTCTTTTTTTGCGTTGTTTTTCCATCCTGGATTGTACGTCGTCAGCCGTGAAAAGGACGACAACCTAATCCAACAAATTTTTTTTAGTGAACCCCACGGTACGTTGGGCAAGACAACTTCGCTTCACAGAGAGGCTGGGCCAGCAAACCGAGGGCGTAGGGCTTGGGACGAGGTCTCCGTCACTCCGGTGCCCATAACTTTTGATCCGTAAGGCGTTACACGACGCACAGCATACCATTGGAAAGCTCTCTGAGAGCTCTACGACGGGGATAGCAAGCCTACTCGGCTACGCCGGTTTTTGGAATCCAAAATCAAACGTTTTCATCAGTTTTGGGACACTTTTATTCTTTTGCGTTATTTTTTCGTCCCAGATCGTATGTCGTCAGCCCCGAAAAGGGCGACAACCTAATCGATCACATTTCTATTATCGAATCCAACGGCACCTTGGGCAAGCCAACTTCGCTTCACGTAGAGGCTGGGCTCGCAAAACGATGGCATGGGGCTTGTGCCAGGTATCCGTCGCTCCGGTGCCTTTACCTTTTGATCCATAAGTTGTTACGTGGCGCACAACATACCGTTGGAAAGCTCTCTGAGAGCTCTACGACGGGGACAGCAAGGCTACTCGGCTGCTTCTGTTTTTGGAGCCCAAAATTGAACGTTTTCATCAATTTTTGTGACACTTTTCTTCTTTTGCGCTATTTTTCCATCCCGGATCGTACGTCGTCAGTCGCGAAAAGAACGACAACCTAATCCATCACATTTCTTTTACCGAATCCCCCGGCACCTCGGGCATGACAACTTCATTTCACGTAGAGGCTGGGCCCGCAAACCGAGGGCGTGGGGCTTGTGACCAGTTATCCGTCGCTCCGGTGCCCATAACTTTTGATCCATAAGTTGTTACGCGGCGCACAACATACTGTTCAAAAGATCTCCAAGAACTCTATGATGGGAGCAACAAGCCTGCTTCGCTGTGCCTGTTTTCTGAGCCCAAAATCGAATGTTTTCATCAGTTTCATGACACTTTTCTTCTTTTGCGATTTTTTTTGGTCCCGGATCGTACGCCGTCAGTTGTGAAAAGGACGACAACCTAATTCATCACATTTCTTTTAGTAAATCCCACGGCACCTTGGGCAAGACAACTTCGCTTCACGTCGAGGCTGGGCCGCAAACCGAGGGCGTGGGGCTTGGGACCAGGTCTCCGTCGCTCTGGTACCCATAACTTTTGATCTGTAAGACATTACGTGGCGCACAACATACTGTTGCAAAGCTCTCCGAGAGCTCTATGACGGGGATAGCAAGCCTGCTCGGCTGTGCCTGTTTTCGAAACCCAAAATAGAACTTTTTCATCAATTTTCAGACACTTTTCTTCTTTTACGCTATTTTTTCGTCGCAGATCATACGTCGTCTGCCGCGAAAAGGATGACAACCTAATCGATCACATTTCTATTATCGAATCCCATGGCACCTTGGGCAAGCCAACTTCGCTTCACGTAGAGGCTGGGCTCGCAAACCGAGGGCATGGGACTTGGAACCAGGTCTCTGTCGATCCGGTGCCCATAACTTTTTATTTGTAAGGAGTTACGTGGCGCACAGCATACCGTTAGAAAGCTCTCCAAGAGCTCTACGATGAGTACAGCAAGCCTACTCGGCTGCGCTTTATTTTGGAGCCCAAAATTGAACATTTTCATTTGTTTTGGGACACTTCTATTCTTTTGCGCTATTTTTTCGTCCCAGATCGTACGTCGTCATTCGCGAAAAGGACGACAACCTAATCGATCACATTTCAATTATCGAATCCAATGGCACCTTGGGCAAGACAACTTCACTTCATGTAGAGGCTGGGCCCGCAAACCGAGGGCGTAGGGCTTGGGACTAGGTTTCCGTCGCTCCGGTGCCCATAACTTTTGATCCGTAAGGCGTTACGCGGTGCACACCATACTGTTGGAAGCTCTCTGAGAGCTCTACGACAGGGACAGCAAGCCTGCTCTGTTGCGCTTATTTTTGGTGGCCAAAATCAATTGTTTTCATCAGTTTTCGGGACACTTTTCTTCGTTTGCTCTGTTTTTCCATCCCGGATCGTACGTCGTCAGCTGCGAAAAGGACGACAACCTAATCCATCACATTTCTATTACCGAATCCCCCGGCACATTGGGCAAGACAACTTCGCTTCACGTAGAGGCTGGGCCCGCAAACTGAGGGCGTGGGGCTTGGGACCAAGTCTTCGTCGCACCGGTGCCCATAACTTTTAATCCGTAAGGCGTTACGCGGCGCACAACATACCATTGGAAAGCTCTCCGAGAGCTCTACGACGGGGATAGCAAGCCTGCTTAATTGTGCCAATTTTCAGAACCCAAAATCGAACATTTTCATCAATTTCAGGACACTTTTATTCTTTTTCGCTATTTTTTCGTCCCAGATCGTACGTCGTCAGTCGCGAAAAGGACGACAACCTAATCGGTCACATTTCTATTATCAAATCCCACGGCACCTTGGGCAAGCCAATTTCACTTCCCGTAGAGGCCTGGCCCGCAAACCGATGGCATGGGGCTTGTGCCAGGTATCCGTCGCTCCAGTGCCCATAACTTTTGATTCGTTGGAAAGCTCCCCAAGAGCTCTATGACGGGGACCACAAGCCTGCTCGGCTGCTTCTATTTTCGGAGCCCAAAATCGAACGTTTTCATCAGTTTCGGAACAGTTTCTTCTTTTGAGCTATTTTTTCGTACAGGATCGTACGTCGTCAATTGCGAAAAGGACGACAACCTTATCCATCACATTTCTTTTAGTGAATACCACGGCACCTTGGGCAAGACAACTTCTCTTCACGTAGAGGCTGGGCCTACAAACCAAGGGCGTAGGGCTTGGGACCAGGTCTCCGTCGCTCCGGTGCCCATAACTTTTGATCCGTAAGGCGTTATGTGGCGCACAATATACCATTGGAGAGCTCTCCAAGAGCTCTACGACGGGGACAGCAGGCCTGCTCGGCTATGCCTGTTTTCGGAGCCCAAAATCGAACGTTTTCATCAGTTTCGTGACACTTTTATTCTTTTGCGCTGTTTTTTCGTCCCAGATCGTACGTCGTCAGCCATGAAATGGACGACAACCTAATCGATCACATTTCTATTATCGAATTCCACGGAACCTTAGGCAAGCTAACTTCGCTTCACGGTGAGGCTGGGCCCGCAAACCGAAGGCGTGGAACTTGGGACCAGGTCTCCGTCCTTCCGGTGCCCATAACATTTGATCTGTAAGGAGTTACGCCGTGCACAGCATACAGTTGGAAAGCTCTCCAAGAGCTCTACGACGACGACAACAACAAGCCTACTCTACTGTGCCTGATTTCGGAGTCCAAAATCGAACGTTTTCTTCTATTTTGGGACACTTTTCTTCTTTTGCGATGATTTTTCATCCTGGATCGTACGTTGTCAGCCGCGAAAAGGACGACAACCTAATCCATCACATTTTTATTACCGAATCCCACGGCACCTTGGGCAAGAAAACTTCACTTCACGTAGAGGCTGGGACTGCAAACCGATGGCGTGGGGCTTGTGCCAAGTATCCGTCGCTCCGGTGCCTATAACTTTTGATCCGTAAGGAGTTACGCGGCGTACAACATACCGTTGGAAAGCTCTCCAAGAGCTTTACGACGGGGACCACATGCCTGCTCGGCTGCTTTTGTAGTCGGAGCCAAAAATCAAACGTTTTCATCAGTTTCGGAACAATTTCTTCTTTTACGCTATTTTTTCGTCCCGTATCGTACGTCGTCAGCCGCGAAGAGGACGACAACTTAATCCATCACATTTATTTTAGTGAATCCCACGACACCTTGGACAAGACAACTTCGCTTCACGTAGAGGTTGGGCCCACAAACCGAGGGCGTGGGGCTTGGGAAAAGGTCTCTGTCGCTCCGGTGCCCATAACTTTTGATCCGTAAGGCGTTACGCAGCGCACACCATACCGTTGGAAAGCTCTCCGAGAGATCTACGGCGGGGACAGCGGGCCTGCTCTGCTGGGCCTATTTTCGGAGCCCAAAATCAAACGTTTTCATCAGTCTCGGGACACTTTTCTTCTTTTGCGCTGTTTTTCCATCCCAGATCGTGCATCGTCAGCCGCGAAAAGGACGACAACCTAATCGATCACATTTCTATTATCGAATCCAACGGCACCTTGGGCAAGACAACTTCGCTTCATGTAGAGGATAGGCCCGCAAACCGAGGGCGTGGGACTTGGGACAAGGTCTCCATCGCTCCGGTGCCCATAACTTTTGATCTGTAAGGAGTTACACGGTGCATAGCATACCGTTGGAAAGCTCTCCGAGAGCTCTACGACGAGGACAACAAGTGAACTAGGTTGTGCCTGATTTCGTAGCCCAAAATCGAATGTTTTTATCAATTTCGGGACACTTTTCTTCTTTTGTGCTGATTTTTTGCCCCGAATCGTACGTCGTCAACCGCGAAAACAATGACATCCTAATCCATCACATTTCTATTACCGAATTCCATGTCACCTTGGGCATGACAACTTCAATTCACGCAGAGGCTGGGCCTACAAACCGAGGGCGTGGGGCTTGTGACCAGGTATCCCTCGCTCCGGAGACCTTAACTTTTGATCCGTAAGGCGTTATGCGGCGCACAGCATACCGTTGGAAAGCTCTCAAAAAGCTCCACGACGGGGGCTACAAGCCAGCTCAGCTGCGCCTATTTTTGGATCCCAAAATCGAACGTATTCATCAGTTTCGAGACACTTTTCTTCTTTTACGGTTTTTCTTCGTCCCGGATCGTACGTCGTCAGCCGCGTAAAGGACGACAACCTAATCCATCACATTTTTTAAGTGAATCCCACGGCACCTTGGGCAAGACAACTTCACATCACGTAGAGTGTGGGCCCACAAACCCAGGGCATAGGGCTTGGGACCAGCTCTCTGTCGCTCCGGTGCCCTTAACTTTTGATTCTCAAGGCGTTACGTGGCGCACAGTATACCGTTGGAAATCTCTCCAAGAGCTCTACTACGAGAACAGGAAGCCTGCTAGGCTGTGCCTATTTTCGGAGACCAAAATCGAACGTTTTCATCTGTTTCGGGATACTTTTATTCTTTGGCGCTGTTTTTTCGTCCCAAATCGTACGTCATTAGCCGCGAAAAGGATGACAACCTAATCGATCACGTTTCTATTAACGAATCCCACAGTACCTTGGGCAAGCCAACTTCGCTTCATGTAGAGGTTGGGCCCGCAAACTGAGGGCGTGGGTCTTGGGACCAGGACTCCGTCGCTCCGGTGCCCATAACTTTTGATCTGTAAGGAGTTACGTGGCGCACAACATACCGTTGGAAAGCTCTCCGAGAGCTCTACGACGGGGACATCAAGCCTACTCGGCTGCGCCTGATTTCGAAGCCCAAAATTGAACATTTTCATCAGTTTTGGGACACTTTTCTTCTTTTGTGCTGATTTTTCATCCCGGATCGTTCGTCGTCAGCTGCGAAAAGGACGACAACCTAATCCATCACATTTTTATTACCGAATCCCACAGCACCTTGGGCATGACAACTTCACTTCACGTAGAGGCTGGGCTCGCAAATCGATGGCGTGGGGCTTGTGCCAGGTATCCGTCGCTCCGGTGCCCATAACTTTTGATCCGTAAGGAGTTACACGGCGCACAGCATACCGTTAGAAAGCTCTCCAATAGCGCTACGACAGGGACAGCAAGCCTGCTCGGTTGCGCCTGTTTTCGGAGAACAAAATTGAACATTTTCAACAGTTTCGGGACACTTTTCTTATTTTGCGCTGTTTTTTCATCCAGGATTGTACGTCGTCAGCCGCGAGAAGGACGACAACCTAATCCATAACATTTCTATTACTGAATCCCACGGCACCTAGGGCAAGACAACTTCGCTTCACGTAGGGGCTGGGCCCACAAACTGAGGGCTTGGGGCTTGGGGCTTGGCACCAAGTCTCCGTCGCTCCGGTGCCCATAACTTTTGATCCGTAAGGCGTTACACGGTGCACAGCATACCGTTGGAAAGCTCTCTGAGAGCTCTACGACGGGGGCAGCAAGTCTGCTCTGCTGCGACTATTTTTGGAGCCCAAAAGCCAACGTTTTCATCTGTTTTGCCAGACTTTTCTTCTTTTGCGATATTTTTTCATCCCGGATCGTATGTCGTCAGCCGCGAAAATGATGAAAATCCAATCAATCACATTTCTATTACCGAATCCCACATCACCTTGGGCATGACAACTTCAATTCACGTAGAGGCTGGGCCCTCAAACCGAGGGCGTTGGGCTTGTGACCAAGTATCCGCCGCTCCGGTGGCCTTAACTTTTGATTCGTAAGGAGTTACGTGGTGCACAGCATACCGTTGGAAAGCTGTCTGAGAGATCTACGACGGGAACAATAAGCCTGCACGGCTTCGCCTATTTTCGTTGCCCAAAATTGAACGTTTTCATCAGTTTCGGGACACTTTTCTTCATTTGCGCTGTTTTTTCATCCCGGATCGTACGTCGTCAGCCGCGAAAATGATGAGAACCTAATCCATCATATTTCTATTACCGAATCCCATGTCACATTGGGCATGACAACTTCAATTCATGTAGAGGCTGGGCCCACAAAACAAGGGCGTGGGGCTTGTAACCAAGTATCCGTCGCTCCGGTGATCTTAAATTTTGATCCGTATGGAGTTACGAGGCACACAGCATACCGTTGGAAAGCTCTCAGAGATCTCTACGATAGGGGCAGCAAGCTTGATTGGCTGCGCGTGTTTTTGGAGCCCAAAATCGAATGTTTTCATCATTTTTGGGACACTTTTCTTCTTTTGCGGTATTTTTTCGTCCCGGATCATACGTTGTCAGCCGCGAAAAGGATGACAACCTAATCCATCACATTTCTATTACAGAATCCCACGTCACCTAGGGCACGACACCTTCAATTCTCATAGAGACTGGGCCCGCGAACCGAGGGCGTGGGGCTAGTGAGCAGGTATCCGTCGCTCCGGTGACCTTAACTTTTGATCCGTAAGGAGTTAGGCGGCGCACAGTATACCGTTGGAAAGCTCTCCGAGAGCTATACGACAGGCACAGCAAGCCTCCACGGATGTGCCTATTTTCGGAGCCCAAAATTGAACATTTTCATCTTTTTTGGGACACTTTTCTTCATTTGTACTATTTTTTCGTCACGGATCGTACGTCGTCAGCCGCGAAAACAGCGACAAGCTAATCCATCACATTTCTATTATCGAATCCCACGTCACCTTGGGCATGAAAACTTCAATTCACGTAGAGGCTGGGCCCGCAAACCGAGGGCGTGGGGCTTGTGACCAAGTATCCATCGCTCTGGTGACCTTAACTTTTCATCCGTAAGGAGTTACGCGGCGCACAACATAATGTTGGAAAGCTCTCAAAGAGATGTACGACGAAGGCAGCAAGCCTGCTCGGCTGCGCCTATTTTTAGAGCCCAAAATCGAACGTTTTCATCAGTTTTGTGACACTTTTCTTCTTTTGTGGTGTTTTTTCGTCCCGGATCGTACGTCGTCAGTCGCGAAAAGGACTACAACCTAATCCGTCACATTTCCTTTAGTGAATCCCACGGCACCTTGGGCAAGACAACTTCGCTTCACGTAGAGGCTGGGCCCGCAAACCGAGGGCGTGGGGCATGGGACCAAGTCTACATCACTCCAGTGCCCATAACTTTTGATCCGTAAGGCGTTACGCGAGGCACAGCATACCGTTGGAAAGCTCTCCGTGAGCTCTACGACAGGGACAGGAAGCCGGCTTAGCCGTTCCTGTTTTCAAAGCCCAAAATCGAACATTTTCATCAGTTTCGTGACACATTTCTTCTTTTGCGTTGTTTTTTCATCCCAGATCATATGTCATCAGCCGCGAAAAGGATGACAACCTAATCGATCACATTTCTATTATCGAATCCCACGACACCTTGGGAAAGCCAACTTCGCTTCACTTAGAGGCTGGGCCAGCAAACCGAGGGCGTGGGAATTTGGACCAGGTCTTCGTCACACCAGTGCCCATAACTTCTGATTTGTAAGGAGTTATGCGGCGCACAACATACTATTGAAAAGCTCTCCTAGAGCTCTACGACGGGGACAGCAAGCCTGCACGGCTGCGCCTATTTTCGGAACCCAAAATCGAATGTTTTCATCAATTTCGGGACACTTTTCTTCATTTGCGCTATTTTTTTTCCTGGATCGTACGTCGTCAGCCGTGAAAATGACGAGAACCTAATCCATCACATTTTTATTACCGAATCCCACGTCACCTTGGGCATGACAACTTCAATTCACGTAGAGGTTGGGCCCGTAAACCGAGGGCGTAGGGCTTGTGACCAGATATCCGTCGCTCCGGTGACCTTAACTTTTGATCCGTAAAGAGTTACGTGGCGCACAGCATATTGTTGGAAAGCTCTCAGAGAGCTCTACGATGGGGGCACCAAGCCTGCTCGGCTGCACCTGTTTTTGGAGTCCAAAATCAAACTTTTTCATCATTTTTGGGACACTTTTCCTCTTTTGCGATCTTTTTTCATCCCGGATCGTATGTCGTCAGCCGCAAAAAGGACGACAACCTAATCTATCACATTTCTATTATAGAATCCCACGTCACCTTGGGCATGACAACTTCAATTCACGTAGAGGTTGGGCCCACAAACCGAGGGAATGGGGCTAGCGACCAGGTATCCGTCGCTCCGGTGACCTTAACTTTTGATCCGTAAGGAGTTATGCGACGCACAACATACCGTTGGAAAGCTCTCAGAGAGCTCTACGATGGGGATAGCAAGCCTGCTCGGCTGCGCCTATTTTTGGATCCCAAAATCGAACGTATTCATCAGTTTCGAGATACTTTTCTTCTTTTGCAGTGTTTTTTCGTCCTGGATCGTACGTCGTCAGTCGCGAAAAGGACGACAACCTAATCCATCACATTTTTTTAAGTGAATCCCAGGGCACCTTGGGCAAGACAACTTCGCTTCACGTAGAGTCTAGGCCCGCAATCCCAGAGCGTGGGGCCTGGGAACAGGTCTTCGTCGCTCCGGTGCCCATAACTTTTGATCCTCAAGGCGTTACGTGGTGTACAACATACCGTTGGAAAGCTCTCCAAGAGCTCTACGACGAGAACAGGAAGCCTACAATGCTGTGCCTATTTTCGGAGACCAAAATTGAACATTTTCATCTATTTCGAGACACTTTTATTCTTTTGCACTTTTTTTCCGTCCCAGATCGTACATCGTCAATCGCAAAAAGGACGACAACCTAATCGATCACATTTCTATTAACGAATCCCACGGTACCTTGGCCAAGCCAACTTCGCTTCACGTAGACGTTGGGCCCGCAAACCTAGGGCGTGGCACTTGGGACCAAGTCTCCGTCGCTCCGGTGCCCATAACTTTTGATTTGTAAGGAGTTACGCGGCACACAACATACTGTAGGAAAGCTCTACGACGGGGACAGCAAGCCTACTTGGCTGCGCCTGATTTCGGAGCCCAAAATTGAACATTTTCATTAGTTTTGGGACATTTTTCTTCTTTTGCGCTGATTTTTCGTCCTGGATTGTTCGTCGTCAGCCGCGAAAATGACGACAACCTAATCCATCACATTTTTATTACCGAATCCCACGGCACCTTGGGCATGACAACTTCACTTAACGTAGAGGCTGGGCCCGCAAACCGATGGCGTAGGGCTTGTGCTAGGTATCCGTCGCTTCGGTGCCCATAACTTTTGATCCGTAAGGAGTTACGCAGCGCACAACATACCGTTAGAAAGCTCTCCGAGAGATCTACGACGGAGACAGCAAGCCTGCTCAGCTGCGCCTATTTTCGGAGGCCAAAATCAAACATTTTCATCAGTTTTAGGACACTTTTATTCTTTTGCGCTATTTTTTCATCCAGGATCGTACATCGTCAGCCGCGAGAAGGACGACAACCTAATCCATAACATTTCTATTACTAAATCCCACGGCAACTTGGGCAAGACAACTTCGCTTCACGTAGGGGCTGGGCCCGCAAACCGAGGGCTTGGGGCTTGGGACCAAGTCTTCGTCGCTCCGATGCCCATAACTTTTGATTCGTAAGGCGTTACACGGGACACAGCTTACCGTTGGAAAGTTCTCTGAGAGCTCTACGACGAGGGCAGCAAGCCTACTCGGCTGTGACTATTTTTGGAGCCTAAAAGCGAACGTTTTCATCAGTTTCGCCACACTTTTATTCTTTTGCGATGTTTTTTAATCCCGGATCGTACGTCGTCAGCCGCAAAAAGGACGACAACCTAATCAATCATATTTCTATTATGGAATCCCACGTCACCTTGGGCATGAAAACTTTAATTCACGTAGAGGCCGGGCACGCAAACCGAGGGCATTGGGCTTGTGACCAGGTATCCGTCCCTCCGGTGACCTTAACTTTTGATCCGTAAGGAGTTACGCGGCGCATAGCATACCGTTGAAAAGCTCTCCGAGAGCTCTACAACGGGGATAGCAAGCCTGCACGGCTGCGCCTATTTTCGGAGCACAAAATCGAACATTTCATCTGTTTCGGGACACTTTTCTTCATTTGCGCTATTTTTTCGTCCCGGATCGTATGTCATCAGCCGGGAAAACGATGAGAACCTAATCCATCACATTTCTATTAACAAATTCCACGTCACCTTGGGCATGACAACTTCAATTCACATAGAGGATGGGCCTATAAACCCAGGGCGTGGGGCTAGTGATCAGGTATCCGTCGCTCCGGTGATCTTAACTTTTGATCCGTAAGGAGTTATGCGGCGCACAGCATACCGTTGGAAAGCTCTCAGAGAGCTCTACGACAGGGGCAGCAAGCCTGCTGGGCTGCGCCTATTTTCAGAGCCCAAAATCAAACATTTTCATCAGTTTCGGGACACTTTTCTTCTTTTGGGGTATTTTTTCATCCCGGATCGTACGTCGTCAGCCGCGAAAAGGACGACAACCTAATCCATCACATTTCTATTACAGAATCCCACGTTGTCACGCCCCCAACCCGACCTATGGAGGTTAGACTAGGGTGTGATCTAGTCATTGACGTTCTTTTACGACTATAACTGATTAACGAAGATTAAGCTTATCCGTTAGACTAGAACCCCAAACATTCTCCGAAAAATCGGCAGCATGACGGCTGTAATTGGCTTCCTAGTTTGACCTGATTTTCTAAATGCCTCGAAATAACCAATCTCAAATTCGATTCCAACTAAGGTTGCTATTTATCACCAATTGATATGTCTACTATTTATCTCAAGTCTCGTTTGATTAACACCTATCATGGAAACTATGTCTCGTGTATGTGTCGATTCCTGTTACACAAGTACCTGTTGATCTTAGCTTACAAATGAGAACCTGTTTAAGATTGGATGGTGTCACGCCCCAACCCGGCCTATAAAGGTTAGACTAGGGTGTGATCTAAACATTCAAGTCTTTTCACGTACTTAATCGTTCAAGGAGGTTTAGCACTTAACGTTTTATCCTAGACTCCAAAATTTTTTGGAAAATCGGCAGCATAATGGCTGTAATTGGGCTCTTTGGTTTGACCTAGTTTTCTAAAGGCCTCAAAACTTTCAATCTCAAATAAATTTTCAACTAAGATTACTATTTATCACCAATTGAAACGCCTACTAGTTATCTCGAAGTCTCATTTGATTAACAACCTAGCATGATACTATGTCTCGTTTGTTTGTTAATCCTTGTTACAAAAGCACCTGTTGATCTTAGCTTAACAATGAGTGCCTGCTTAAGATTGGATAGATTCATTTACTTAATCCTTTACCTGATACTTCATAAGCCTGTGATAGATACTAACCAGTAGCGATAGCAAAAACGACCATAAGAGTGTCTAACTAGTTGTAATCAGTACAAATCAAAATTAGACCCCAAATTACAACGGGACTCATTTACAATGGCAACGATAAACAACATCAGAGATAATCTTCAAAACAACATGTCGTTCACAAAACAGCCACAATCACGTAAGGCACGTAGGGCATGCAATCACTCCAAAGAGTCATCAATGGGCACGTTATCCACGGCTACTTGTTCTTGATCTTCTTCACCTGTGATGATAAAAGAGGGTGAGTCCTTATGAACTCAGTGAGGGGGAACGAGAAATACGTTTTGAAACTCATTTTCCGGTTCAACTTATGAAAATCCTTTTGTATGCATGAATGTACACAATTAAGTACATAACGATAATATAAAGTAAAGGAACACAATTACCAGTCTTTCCTCCCCGAGGTCCTCTAGGAACCAAGCGAGAGTACTTATACATATAGTAAAAGGATACGGTGAGCATTCGCTCTCAATATCAATTTCGATTCATTTGGTACGGCCGACTTCAATAATCCACCTATCGCTCCCAATTGGGTGTACTCTGGATGTACTCCGAAACCTACGACCCAACTCTCCGAGGGTGGAATGCCAAGCGAGAGAGGGAATTTGGGACCATGGTAGTCATGGGAGCACCGGCAAGCCCTATGCCGCCCGGCATTCGTGAAACGTTACCATGCCACAATGAAAGGTTGCAACCTCGTATACAATGCCCATTTATGTCATTTAACATTTCACATTAGGAGGTCAACAAAGTAGGTTGCCTCCGAGCAAGTATATGATCACATTTTGACATTTTGGCATATAAGGCATTGTAAGAACATATAATCATTTTACATATCCATTTGAAAGCAATTAAACTTTCACGGGCAGCCAAGTAATCGTGTTCAAATAAACCATTGAATATCTTTTAACAATTCACATTAGGAGGACAACAAAGTAGGTTGCCTCCGAGCAATTTCAAGATCACATATTGCCAAGTAAACGAACGAGGCATGCTTGACATGAAATTCACTTTGTAGAACACATAGAGTCATATGAACATTAAACGGGCAGCCATGTAACACATGTAAAATAGGCCATATAACTCATTACGAAGCCCACGTGATCAAGTGATAAGATTATTCAACATGCAATGACATCAACATGGGTTCGGATGCAAGGAAAAGCTTATTTGTCGACATGCAATGGTCAAAATCGCATTTGAAGTTATAAGACATTTACGGGCAGCCCACTAAGCATATAATTTCCACACAATATCCAAATGATTAACACTTAGCAAGACTACCTAGTCAATAGGGTTTCCGTTTCATGCTTAACCGTGTGATTAAACCTAACTCAACTCAAGATCATTCTCAAGTCATGCATCATTCAATTCAAACATCCTCAAGTACTCAAAACAGTCCACACAACATTCCAACACCACAATTCCAAGCAATTAGCACCACAAGAGAGGTTACAACAATTTTCCAAGCATATAGCTAAGTGGAACCTTTACTGCAATAGGCTGTTTTCTCACAACCAATAGGATAACCAAAAAATCTCCAAATCTAGTGAATAAGATGTCAAATTAAAGCTTAAGAAGTCAAATAAAATCAGGAACAAACCTTGCATCATTTGGAGTTCAGGATCATTAGATATAGCCGAAACAGTGGGATAGCACAAAACTGTCCAGATTTGCACACATTTCGATAATTGACGTTTTTGAGGTCCTTAGGGTCAGATTTAGCCTTGGTCCATTTCTGACAAAAATGTCCACAAATGAAAAATATAGCAGCACACCAAATTTCATACATTTTGGAAATCATTTACTAAGTAAAATCTGGTTCGTTCTATAAGGTCAGTGCATCTACCAAAACCTGCTTCATTTTCCCCGATTTCCAGATTTGGACACATTTTAAAGAACTGCCATTGTACGGACCTTAGAGTCAAAATTAGGTTTGGCCTATTTATACGAAAAATGTTCAAAACTGTCCAAACTAGTCACCTACCAATTTTCAAGCATTTTCAACATAATTTACCTAGCTAAACTTACCTCGAAACTGACTGGTCAGAGAGCTGTCAACAATCCGACTTCACCTATCACCACTTTCAAGCCAAGATCTTGCCATGCATGGTTGTTTAAGCTCATGAATGAACACATAACTCAAGTACAGAAGCAAATACACACATTTATGAGCATGCATGTGGATTTTTGAAGGAATTTCAAAAGGTTTTAGCCCTCACCTTAGCAATCAACCCAAAAGATGCTCAAAAACCTTGTTGAAGCTCAAATCTCTTCTTCTTCTTGCTTAGCCGAGATTCCAACTTGGTTTCTCTATTTTTCCTAGCCTAGTGATCAATGTCTTAGTACATGCATGAGGTTAGAACAAGAAGAAAAGAAATGGAAGATTAAAACTCACCTAGGGCCGAAATGAAGGCTTCAAAGGGCATGCATGTGTGTTTCTTGCATCCTTGCTTGCTTGGGTGAGTTTCTTTGCTTGTTGTTTGTCTTGATACACCATAGGATGATGAAGATGAGCTAAGGGATGAAGAAACTCAGCCCAAAACCAAGATGGAGAGAGAAGAATGAGAGGGAGAGAGAGAAATGTGAGGAGAATGAAAGAAATGAAAGAAAAATGAGGCTTTTTGCAAAAGTTGATGCATGGGTTCAGCTTTGAGCTTAGAAATTCTGATTTTTATGTCTTCAAGAGGCATTTTGAAATTCCTAGCATGGGCAAGGAGCACTTGGTCGAAAATGGTGTGCATTGGGTAGGGTTTTGGGGCTATTTTTTATGCATTTGTGTCATAATATGTCATAGATTGTCTAGGACTAATTTTTTATGCATTTGTGTCATTAGAATTGTCATAGGAATGTTGGGAAATTAGGGAATCTAGGTAGAATAAAATATAGGAATGCTTGTTGATGAGTTGAATTATTAATAGAATAATAGTTAGTGGAAAATGTAGGAATAGTTTAGTATTATTTTATTGTTAGTGGAGTTTGTAGGGAATTTGAATTAGGAATATAATATTGGTTAGTGGATTGTGTAGGATTATTTTATTGTCTTGTGCTTTGTGTAGGATTCTTTCTTGATTAACGTGGTGGCACGGATTCCTAGGTCTAGTGCACGAATTACGAGGTAGACACGAACTACGAGACGAACGCACGTTTTTCAAGTAAATGCACGCAACCCTAAATGAATGCACGTAAATCGAGGTATGACTCTTAAACCTAGATTAAGACACGCAATTCAAGGTCAGGGCACACGAAACGAGGTAATGCATGCAATTCGAAGTCAGGGCACGTAAGTCGAGGATTAGGGCACACTATTCTAGGTCAAGGTACGTATGACAATGTATGCAAGAAAACCAAGACGAGACACGTAATCCAAGGTCGGTCATATAATTAGGGGTCTATGGTACGCAAATCGAGGTATGACACGTTATTCGGGGTCGGGCCTCACATCCTCCCCTCCTTAAAAGAATTTCATCCCGAAATTCATTCTTGCCTATTAAGGTCATTTAGACGGATTTTGACCCTTTTTATTCTTCCTACTCCTGTTCGTCCCGTGTTTGGTGATCTCTCACCACAACCAATTCACTTCCTATGTTTCTCCAATTGATCTTAAAGTCGAGTTCATTAACTAAGGTTGGAATCTCCAAACATAGTCGTCAAAACTGCATCGGTATTCTAACAATATAACTATAACTCCAAAATCATGACTCATGTTGTATCAATCTTGCATTCATACCTCAAAAGGAATATTACACTAATACCTTGATCTTATGGTGACATATACCAATTCAAGATGATAGGTCTATATCCGATTTATATATCCTACCAACTAGTTTCAAAATTGTTAACACGTAGGACCTACACATGTTATGGATTATTTCCACAATATGACCCTATCTTCAAGAAGAACTCACCAAACAAACTAATCCATCTCAAATCGTCATCTATTGATAGTATCATAGTCCTTATCTCGTAGGTACGTTAGATTAACAAATCTTCTAATGACTAGTCTCTCGGTCACAGGCTCCTATTCACTAACATACTTCCCCAGTTCCGTTAACCTTTACGCTCGTAATCAAGGAGAAAGACCGTTGGGATTTGTTAAACTCAAACTCTAAGGTTTATTAGGTACCACCAACAACTGCCATCGAAATTGCATGGGTAAACTGATCATGTCGCACTAGTTCAACTCTTACAAGTAAATTCATCAACTCGTAATCCACAATTTATTTCCTTATTCAAATCTCTATTTTCAAGCCACAAGGCTTCAGAATTTTCTTTTAATCTTATCCAAAACTCCTAAGGCGAATAGTTTCAACCTCAAATAAATTCCACTCACCCCAATCCAAGGTTACGTCATACTTAAGAAGACAATGGTCCTACTCATTTAGTGACCTAGTCATTCCTTCGAACACTTAATGCCCGCCAATATATCTTCGACATTAATGTTACTAAGCTGTGTTCATCGCCATGTAAGTGATATCAATGTTCTACTAGGTTACCGGCCGTGCAACAACAATCCTAGGACTATAAATGGGTACCGAAATGACCGAGCTCATAAAATACTTACACGAGATAACTTCAAGGTTGTATCAACATAAGAATTATGACCACGAGGCATCCTTCAACATAACCTAATAGAACTTCAAAAGTAATCAACTACTTATTTAACTATCACTACAAGATTCACCCTGTATTCAACGACCACGATTCGAAGTCTACCAACCGCTAGTTTTTAGAAGTGAAACGGTGCACTTAAATATGGTTGTCTAACAACAGTCTCTTGGGTCATCGTAACTCTAATTCATCTCCATCTTAACTCTACGAAATTTTACTCTTCTCATTTACATGTTCAACTAGCTAAGAGCATCAAGACTCATCGACCTTAGGTCTTAGGGTTCACCATGAATCGTCATGCATACTCACTATTAGCTATTTAGGATTACTATTCACTCCCTAACGACTCCACTTTGTAATCGAATGCTTTAATCTCATTTCCATGGTTTATATATTAGGTCCATCGGTAATATTTAGGGACATATGCTTCCTAATATCCTTTAGGGTATCCAAACAACGAGCGCATAGATTGACTTACTTGCATATTTACAACTAAGTTCGAGGGACACCAAACTAATACCGTGTTTCTTAATATCACAAATATCCAATTTAGGACCTTAGCAACATTAGTCATCTAATGCATAATTCAATACCTTAAACTTCTATTCGACCTAACGTTTAGGTGTAGTCTTCCGAACACAAGTTCTAGCTACGTGAATTCCTCGATTCCAACATCCCTATATCTTGTTATACTAAAGATTCATCAACCTTGTTAAACTTAGTCTCTAGAGTTGCCTATATGTCTTGAGGTTATCCATTGTTAAGTTACTTAAACACACTATTCATGCCTTAATAATCTAACCCCTAAAAGTAACTATCGTCAACTTCCAAGAATTCATCTTTTAATTTCTAGGTTATGATCTCAGCATTTAGTGAACTTGAAACTCGCTAGTATACACCATATCAAATTCATCAATGCTTAATTCCAATCAAGTAAGGATTCAATCGTACGAGTATATTGCTAACTTCTTAGATAGTCTATCAAGCCAATTTTAAGATGTGAGAAATGGATTCAAAGAAACCTCCAAGTCAACTTCCACTATCAGCACATGAGAATATATACTATTCTACATTTTTAATAGTATACCCTTATATCTAAGGAAGTAGCATGTCTTTAACCTTTATACTTGAACCATAATGAGAAGAACAGTTTAACAGAATCAAGAACTTTATGGCTACCAAATTGATAACTTAATTACAAGTATGGGTATTCCAAAGATAAGGAGATAACTTTACCTCAACAATTATACCTGTACTACGCATTTTATATATATGCATGTCTAATAATGCATACAATCCATCGAGTACCTGTGAAGATGCGAGAAATCTCCAACTGAGACTTTTCGTTCGTCCTGTACAAATTCACTTCCCTAAAAGTTCTAATCCTAACTATCTATGTGTATAAACAGTCATTCACGGTTATATAACATGCACATGTATCAAGGAAGGAGTATAAAAACATGCATGCATTATCGAGGTCACTAACGTGTCGGTGTGCATGACACATAATACATATGGTCCACAAAGGCACACAATATTCAAAGCAATTAAAGCACATTAGCATACATTCACACATATAAACAAGACATCATAATTACCTTAGGGCTTCTACCCATGGTCCGAGAGTTGAACCCGACTAACACCTAGTTAGTAAACTAAGCTCTGATACCATTCTAGTTATAAGGTGTCACGCCCCAACCCGGCCTATAAAGGTTAGACGAGGGTGTGATCTAAACATTCAAGTCCTTTCACGTACTTAATCGTTCAAGGAGGTTTAGCACTCAACGTTTTATCCTAGACTCCAAAATTTTTCGGAAAACCGGCAGCATAACGGTTGTAATTGGGCTCTTTGGTTTGACCTAGTTTTCTAAAGGCCTCAAAACTTTCAATCTCAAATAAATTTCCAACAAAGATTACTATTTATCACCAATTGAATCGCCTACTAGTTATCTCGAAGTCTCGTTTGATTAACAACCATGCATGATACTATGTCTCATTTGTTTGTTAATCATTGTTACAAAAGCACCTGTTGATCTTAGCTTAACAATGAGTTCTTGCTTAAGATTGGATAGATTCATTTACTTAATCCTTTACCTAATACTTCATAAGCCTGTGATAGATACTAACCAGTAACGATAGCAAAAACGACCATAAGAGTGTCTAACTAGTTATAATCAGTACAAATCAAAATTAGACCCCAAATTACAACGGGGGTCATTTACAATAGCAACGATAAACAACATCAGAGATAATCTTCAAAACAACATGTCGTTCACAAAACAGCCACAATCACATAAGGCACGTAGGGCATGCAATCACTCCAAAGAGTCATCAATGGGCACGTTATCCATGGGTACCTGTTCTTGATCTTCTTCACCTGTGACGATAAAAGAGGGTGAGTCCTTATGAACTCAGTGAGGGGGAACGAGAAATACGTTTTGAAACTCATTTTCCGGTTCAACTTATGAAAATCCTTTTGTAAGCATGAATGTACACAATTAAGTACATAACGATAATATAAAGTAAAGGAACACAATTACCAGTCTTTCCTCCCCGAGGTCCTCTAGGAACCAAGCGAGAGTACTTATACATATAGTAAAAAGATACGGTGAGCATTTGCTCTCAATATCAATTTCGATTCATTTGGTGCGGCCGACTTCAATAATGCACTTATCGCTCCCAATTGGGTGTACTCCGGATGTACCCCGAAACCTACGACCCAACTCTCCGAGGGTGGAATGCCAAGCGAGAGAGGGAATTGGACCATGGTAGTCACGGGAACACCGGCAAGCCCTATGCCGCCCGGCGTTCGTGAAACGCTACCATGCCACAATGAAAGGTTGCAACCTCGTATACAATGCCCATTTATGTCATTTAACATTTCACATTAGGAGGTCAACAAAGTAGGTTGCCTCTGAGCAAGTATATGATCACATTTTCACATTTTGGCATATAAGGCATTGTAAGAACATATAATCATTTCACATATCCATTTGAAAGCCATTAAACTTTCACGGGCAGCCAAGTAATCGTGTTCAAATAAACCATTGAATATCTTTTAACAATTCACATTAGGAGGACAACAAAGTAGGTTGCCTCCAAGCAATTTCAAGATCACATTTTGCCAAGTAAACGAACGAGGCATGCTTGACATGAAATTTCACTTTGTAGAACACATAGAGTCATATGAACATTAAACGGGCAGCCATGTAACACATGTAAAACAGGCCATATAACTCATTACGAAGCCCACGTGATCAAGTGATAAGATTATTCAACATGCAATGACATCAACATGGGTTCGGATGCAAGGAAAAGCTTATTTGTCGACATGCAATGGTCAAAATCGCATTTGAAGTTATAAGACATTTACGGGCAGCCCACTAAGCATATAATTTCCACACAATATCCAAATGATTAACACTTAGCAAGACTACCTAGTCAATAGGGTTTCCGTTTCATGCTTAACCGTGTGATTAAACCCTAAGTCAACTCAAGATCATTCTCAAGTCATGCATCATTCAATTCAAACATCCTCAAGTACTCAAAACAGTCCACACAACATCCCAACACCACAATTCCAAGCAATTAGCACCACAAGAGAGGTTACAACAATTTTCCAAGCATATAGCTAAGTGGAACCTTTACTGCAATAGGCTGTTTTCTCACAATCAATAGGATAATCAAACAATATCCAAATCAAGTGAATAAGATGTCAAATTAAAGCTTAAGAAGTCAAATAAAATCAGGAACAAACCTTGCATCATTTGGAGTTCGGGATCATTAGATATAGCCGAAACAGTGGGATAGCACAAAACTGTCCAGATTTGCACACATTTCGATAATTGACGTTTTTGAGGTCCTTAGGGTCAGATTTAGCCTTGGTCCATTTCTGACAAAAATGTCCAAAACTGAAAAATATATCAGCACACCAAATTTCATACATTTTTGAAATTATTTACTAAGTAAAATCTGGTTCGTTCTATAAGGTCAGTGCATCTACCAAAACCTGCTTCATTTTCCATGATTTCCAGATTTGGACACATTTTAAAGAACTGCCATTGTGAGGACCTTAGAGTCAAAATTAGCTTTGTCCTATGTCTTTGAAAAATGTTCAAAACTGTCCAAACTAGTCACCTACCAATTTTCAAGCATTTTCAACATCATTTGCCTAGCTAAACTTACCTCGAAACAGACTGGTCAGAGAGCTGTCAACAATCCGACTTCACCTATCACCACTTTCAAGCCAAGATATTGCCATGCATGGTTGTTTAAGCTCATGAATGAACACATAACTCAAGTACAGAAGCAAATACACACATTTATGAGCATGCATGTGGATTTTTGAAGGAATTTCAAAAGGTTTTAGCCCTCACCTTAGCAATCAACCCAAAAGATGCTCAAAAACCTTGTTGAAGCTCAAATCTCTTCTTCTTCTTGCTTAGCCGAGATTCCAACTTGGTTTCTCTATTTTTCCTAGCCTAGTGATCAATCTCTTAGTACATGCATGAGGTTAGAACAAGAAGAAAAGAAATGGAAGCTTAAAACTCACCTAGGGCCGAAATGAAGGCTTCAAAGGGCATGCATGTGTGTTTCTTGCATCCTAGCTTGCTTGGGTGAGTTTCTTTGCTTGTTGTTTGTCTTGATACACCATAGGATGATGAAGATGAGCTAAGGGATGAAGAAACTCAGCCCAAAACCAAGATGGAGAGAGAAGAATGAGAGGGAGAGAGAGAAATGTGAGGAGAATGAAAGAAATGAAAGAAAAATGAGGCTTTTTGCAAAAGTTGATGCATGGGTTCAGCCTTGAGCTTAGCAATTCTGATTTTTATGTCTTCAAGAGGCATTTTGAAATTCCTAGCATGGGAAAGGAGCACTTGGTCGAAAATGGTGTGCATTGGGTAGGGTTTTGGGGCTATTTTTTATGCATTTATGTCATAATATGTCATAGATTGTCTAGGACTAATTTTTTATGCATTTGTGTCATTAGAATTGTCATAGGAATGTTGGGAAATTAGGGAATCTAGGTAGAATAAAATATAGGAATGCTTGTTGATGAGTTGAATTATGAATAGAATAATAGTTAGTGGAAAATGTAGGAATAGTTTAGTATTATTTTATTGTTAGTGGAGTTTGTAGGGAATTTGAATTAGGAATATAATATTGGTTAGTGGATTGTGTAGGATTATTTTATTGTCTTGTGCTTTGTGTAGGATTCTTTCTTGATTAACGTGGTGGCACGGATTCCTAGGTTTAGTGCACGAATTACGAGGTAGACACGAACTACGAGACGAACACACGTTTTTCATGTAAATGCACGCAACCCTAAATGAATGCACGTAAATCGAGGTACGACTCTTAAACCTAGATTAAGACACGTAATTCAAGGTCAGGGCACACGAAATGAGGTAATGCACGCAATTCGAAGTCAGGGCACGTAAGTCGAGGATTAGGGCACACTATTCTAGGTCAAGGTACGTATGACAAGGTATGCACGAAAACCAAGACGGGACACGTAATCCAAGGTCGGTCATATAATTAGGGGTCTATGGTATGCAAATCGAGGTATGACACGTTATTCAGGGTCGGGCCTCACAGATGGATTCATTTTACTTAGCCCTTTGCCTAATACTTCATAAGCCTGTAGTAGTTACTAATCAAAGTAGTAAAACGATCAAATAGGGTGTCTGTCTAGTTATAAACAATACAAATCAAAATTAGACCCCAAATTACAATGGGAGTCATTTACAATAACGACAACAAGCAACATAACAAAATAGTCTTCAAACAACATATCGTTCACAAAACAGCCACAATCACGTAAGACACGTAGGGCATGCAATCACTCCAAAGAGTCATCAATAGGCACGTTATCCACGGGTGCATGTTCCTGATCTTCTTCACCTGTGATGATAAAAGAGGGTGAGTCCTTATGAACTCAACGAGGGGGAACGAGAAATACGTTTTCAAACTCTTTTTCCGGTTCAACTTATGAAAAACCCTCTTGAAAGCATGACATATAATACAAGTAAGTTCATAATGTAATATAAAAGTAAAAGAACACAATTACCCGTCTTTCCTCCCCGAGGTCCTCTAGGAACCAAGCGAGAGTACTTATACACATAGTGAAAATGATACGATGAGCTTTTGCTCTCAGTTCATTTCCGGTATCAGTTGTTGCGGCCGTCTTCAAATCATCCACTTATCACGCCAAATAGGTGTACTCCGGATGTACCCCGAAATCCTACAACCCAGCTCTCCGAGGAAGTCTAGCCCCCAAGCGAGAGAGGGAATTGGACAATGGTAGTCACGGTTGCACCGGTAAGCCCGATGCCGCCCGGTGTGTGTGAAACATTACCACACCAGAATGAAAGGTTGCAACCTTGTATGCAATGCACATTTATGACATTTAATATATCACATTAGGAGGACAACAAAGTAGGTTGCCTCTGAACAGTCATAAGATTGCACATTGACAAGTAAACAAGCGAGGCATGCTATGACAGGTAATTTCACTTGTAAGGCACATGGAGTTACATGAATATTAAATGGGCAGCCATGTAACACATGTAAATCAAGTCATATAACTCATTTCGGGGTTCATGAAATCAAATAATAAGATTATACAACATGCAACGACATCTACGTGGGACCGGGTGCGAGAAAGGCCTACTAGTCAACATGTAATCATCGGAATCACATCTAGGGCTATAAGGGCAACTACGGTCAGCCTACTAATCATATAATTAAACATGATATCCATAGGATCAACACTTAGCGAGTTTTCCTAGTCACTAGGGTTTCAATTCATGCTTACCCGTGCGATTAAGCCCTAAGTTGTCCCGTAATTAAACTCAAGCCGTGCATCGATTAATTAAAACACCCTCAAGCATTCAAAAAATTCCACACAACATCCAAGTGCCACAATCCCAAGCATTTAATACAACAAGAGAAGTTACAATAATTTTCAAAGCATATCACTAAATGAAAACCTCACTGCAATGGTCTGTTTTCTCACAATCGTTGAGACAATCAAACAATCTCCAATTCCAGTGAATAAAATTTCAAACTAAAGCTTAAGGAGTGAACGAAATCCAGAAACACACCTCGCATCATTTGGAGTTCGGGTTCAAGAGTTATAGCTAAAACCGTGAGACTACACAAAACTGTCCAGATTTGTACACATTTCAATACTTGTCATTTTTGAGGACTTTGGGTCAGATTTAGCCTTAGTCTATTTCTGACAAAAATCTCCAGAACTGAAAAATATAGCAGGCTACCAAATTTCATGCATTTTTTATATCATTTACTAAGTCAAAACTTGTTCGTTCTACAAGGACAGTGAACTGCCAAAAACCTGCTTCATTTTCCAGACTTTCCAGATTTTTCAGATTCAGACACCTATCGATGTTTTGCCATTTTGGAGACCTTAGGGTCAAAATTGGCCTTGGCCTATTTCTATGAAAAATTCTTAGAACTGGCAAAAATAGTCACCTACCAATTTTCACACATTTTAAACATCATTTACCTGGTCAAATTCACTTCGCTACAACAAGTCAGAAAACTGCTATTTCCACAATTTCACCTATCTTCAAATTCTAGCCCAATATCTTGCCATGCATGTTTAAAAAAGCTCATGTACACACATATATCACAAGACAAGTACAGAGGTAAAAATAGGCATTTAAAGGCATGCATGTGGTTTTGGAAAGCTTTTAAGAAAGGATTAACCCTCACCTTAGCAAGAGAACAATGAAGATGCACAAAGCTCTTGATGATGCACAAGGTTGTCTTTTCTCCTTGCTTAGCCGAGTGACAACTTGATATTCTCTAATTCCTAGCTTAGTAACCATGTTCTTAGTATGTGCAAGTGGTTAGAACAAAAAGAAAATGAAATAGGAGCTATCAAACATACCTAAGCCGAAATGAAGGTTCTATGAGCTTGCATGTGTGTCTTTTTGCATTCTAGCTTGCTTGGTCGAGCTTCCTAGTATCTTGCATGTCTTGATGAACCTTAGGATGATGAGCTTAAGATATGGAGTGTAGAATTGCAGCTAAGGCCGAGAGAGAGAGAGAGGAAATGAGAGAAAAAGAGAATGTGAGAAAGAAAAATGAGATGTTTTGAAGAGTTTGATGCTTTTGTGGGCATGGGTCGGCCTTGAGCTTCTAAATTTCAGATTTTGTGTCTTCAAGAGCATAATTTGAATTGTCTAGCATGGGTGATTGAGTGAGCCGAGATGGTGGAGCTTTGGTTAGGGTTTTAGGTCATTTTTTTAGTGCATGGTGTCTTGAGCTTGTCATAACTTGTCTAAGGTGATTTTAAATTGCAAAACATGCACAAAGTTCTTTACATGGTCGGCCAAGCTTGTGCAATTTCTGAATTTGGTTGTGTTTTAAGCATTATTTTATTGTATGTTTGGGATGTGCAAAAGAATAAAGAATAAAGAATAAGAATGTTTAGCTTTTGGTGCAATTTCATCTTCTAGTGAGTTTAATTAGCATTTTAATATTAGTTAGTGGAGTTTGTATGATTAATTAATGATCTAGTGCTTCGTGTAAGATGCTTTCTTGATTAGCATGTGGGCATGCTTACCTAGGTCTAGGGCACGCACTACGAGGTAAGACACAAACTACGAGACGAATGCACGTTTCTCTAGTAAATGCACCAACCCTAAATGAATGCACGTAATTCAATGCAAGGCACACTAAACGAAACACGACTCTTAAACCTAGGTCAAGGCACGTGAATCTAGGTTAGGGCACACGAAATGAAGTAACGCACGCAATTCGAAGTCAGGGCACGTAAGTCAAGGATTAGGACACACAATTCCAGGTCAAGACACGTATGACGAAGCATGCACGAAAACCAATATAGGGAACGTAATCCAAGGTCAGTCTTATAATTCTGGGTCTAAGGCACACAAATCGAGATAGGACAAGTTATTCGGGGTCGGGCCTCACACACGTCACCTTGGGCACGACAACTTCAATTCACGTAAAGGCTGGGCCCGCAAACCGAGGGCGTGGGGCTAGTGACCAGGTATCCGTCACTCCGGTGACTTTAACTTTTGATCCGTAAGGAGTTACGCGGCGCACAACATTCCATTGGAAAGCTCTCCGAGAGCTCTACGACGGGCACAGCAAGCCTGCACGGTTGTGCCTATTTTCGGAGCCCAAAATTGAACATTTTTATCAGTTTCGGGACATTTTTCTTCATTTGCGCTGTTTTTTCGTCACGGATCGTACGTCGTCGTCAGCCGCAAAAACGGCGACAACCTAATCCATCACATTTCTATTACCGAATCCCACGTCATCTTGGGCATGACAACTTCAATTCACGTAGAGGCTGGGCTTGCAAACCGAGGGCGTGGGGCTTGTGACCAGGTATCCGTCGCTCCGGTGACCTTAACTTTTCATCCGTAAGGAGTTACGCGGCGCACAGTATAACGTTAGAAAGCTCTCAGAGAGATCTACGATGGAGGCAACAAGCCTGCTCGACTATGCCTATTTTCGGAGCAGAAAATCGAACGTTTTCATCAGTTTCGTGACACTTTTCTTCTTTTTCGGTGTTTTTTCATCCCAGATCGTATGTTGTCAGCCGCGAAAAGGACGACAACCTAATCCATCACATTTCTTTTAATGAATACCATGACACATTGTGCAAGACAACTTCGCTTCACGTAGAGGCTAGGCCCGCAAACCCAGGGCGTGGGGCTTGGGACCAGGTCTCTGTCGTTCCGGTGCCCATAACTTTTGATCCTTAAGGTGTTACGCGGCGCACAACATACCGTTGGAAAGTACTCCGAGAGCTCTATGACGGAAACAATAAGCCTGTTGTGCTGTGCCTATTTTCGGAGCCCAAAATCGAACGTTTTCATCAGTTTCAGGACACTTTTCTTCTTTTGTGCTGTTTTTCCGTCCAAGATCGTACGTCGTCAGCCGCGAAAAGGACGACAACCTAATCGATCACATTTCTATTATCGAATCCCACGGCACCTTGGGCAAGCCAACTTCGCTTCACTTAGAGGCTGGGCCTGCAAATCGAGGGCATAGGAATTTGGACTAGGTCTCCGTCGTACCGGTGCCCATAACTTCTGATCTGTAAGGAGTTATGCGGCGCACATCATACTGTTGGAAAGCTCTCCGAGAGCTCTACGACGGGGACAGCAAGCCTGCACGGCTGCGCCTATTTTCGGAACCCAAAATCGATTGTTTTCAACAGTTTCGGGACACTTTTCTTCATTTGCGCTATTTTTTCGTCCCAGATCGTACGTCGTCAGCCTCGAAAACAACGAGAACCTAATCCATCACATTTTTATTATCGAATCCCACGTCAACTTGGGCATGACAACTTCCATTCACTTAGAGGATGGGCCCGCTTACCGAGGGCGTGGGGCTTGTGACCAAGTATTCGTCGCTCCGGTGATCTTAACTTTTGATCCGTAAGGAGTTACGCGGCGCACAGCATACCGTTGGAAAGCTCTCAGAGAGCTCTACGACGGGGGCAACAAGCCTGCTTGGCTGCGCCTGTTTTCGGAGCCCAAAATCGAACGTTTTCATCAGTTTCGGGACATTTTTCTTCAGTTGCTGTGTTTTTTCGTCCCGGATCGTACGTCGTCAGCCGTGAAAAGGACGACAACTTAATCCATCACATTTCTCTTACAGAATCCCACGTCACCTTGGGCATGACAACTTCAATTCACGTAGAGGTTGGGCCCGCAAACCGAGGGCGTAGGGCTAGTGACCAAATATCCGTTGCTCCGGTGACCTTAACTTTTGATCCGTAAGGAGTTACGCGGCGCACAGCATACCGTTGGAAAGCTCTCCGAGAGCTCTACGACTGGCACAACAAGATTGCAAGGCTGTGCCTATTTTCGGAGCCCAAAATTGAATATTTTCATCAGTTTTGGGACACTTTTATTCATTTGCGCTGTTTTTTCGTCCCGGATTGTACGTCGTCAGCCGCAAAAATGACGGCAACCTAATCCATCACATTTCTATTACCGAATCCCACGTCACCTTGGGCATGACAACTTCAATTCACGTAGAGGCTGGGTCCGCAAACCGAGGGCGTGAGGCTTATAACTAGGTATCTGTCGCTCCAGTGACCTTAACTTTTCATCCGTAAGGAGTTACGCGGCGCACAGCATAACATTGGAAAGCTCTCAGAGAGATCTACGATGGAGGCAGCAAGCCTGCTCGGCTGCGCCTATTTTCGGAGCCCAAAATCGAACGTTTTCATCTATTTCGTGACACTTTTCTCCGTTTGCTGTTTTTTTCGTCCTGGATCGTACGTCGTCAGCCTCAAAAAGGATGACAACCTAATCCATCACATTTTTGTTAGTGAATCCTATGGCACCTTGGGCAAGACAACTTCGATTCACGTAGAGGCTGGGCCTGCAAACCGAGAGCATGGGGCATGGGACCAGGTCTCCGTCACTTCGATGCCCATAACTTTTGATCCGTAAGGCGTTACGTGACGCACAGTATACTGTTGGAAAGCTCTCCGAGAGCTCTACGACCGGGATAGCAAGCCTGCATGGCCATGCCTATTTTTGAAGCCCAAAATCGAATGTTTTCTTTAGTTTCGGGATACTTTTCTTCTTTTGCGCTGTTTTTCCGTCCAAGATCGTTCGTCGTTAACCGCGAAAAGGACGACAACCTAATCGATCACATTTCTATTATCGAATCCCACGGTACCTTGGGCAAGCCAACTTCGCGTCACGGTGAAGCTGGGCCTGCAAACCGAGGGCGTGGGAATTTGGACCAGGTTTCCGTCGCACCGGTGCCCATAACTTCTGATCTGTAAGGAGTTATGCGGCACACAGCATACTGTTGAAAAGCTCTCCGAGAGCTCTACGACTGGGACAGCAAGCCTGCATGGCTGCGCCTATTTTCGGAACCCAAAATTGAATGTTTTCATCAGTTTCGGGACACTTTTCTTCATTTGCGCTATTTTTTTGTCCGGGTTCGTACGTCATCAGCCTCAAAAATGACGAGAACCTAATCCATCACATTTTTATTACCAAATCCCATGTCACCTTGGGCGTGACAACTTCAATTCACGCAGAGGCTGGGCCCGCATATTGAGGGCGTGGGGCTTGTGACCAGGTATCCGTCGCTCCGGTGATCTTAACTTTTGATCCATAAGGAATTACGTGGCGCACAGCATACCGTTGGAAAGCTCTCAGAGAGCTCTACGACGGGGGCAGCAAGCCTGCTAGGCTACGTCTGTTGTCAGATCCCAAAATCGAACGTTTTTATCAGTTTTGGGACACTTTTCTTCTTTTGCGGTTTTTTTTCATCCCGTATCGTACGTCGTCAGCTGCGAAAACGACGACAACCTAATCCATCACATTTTTATTACAGAATCCCACGTCACCTTGGGCATGACAACTTCAATTCACGTAGAGGCTGGGCCCGCAAACCGAGGGCGTGGAGCTAGTGACCTGGTATCCATCGCTCCGGTGACCTTAACTTTTGATCCGTAAGGAGTTACGCGGCGTACAGTATACCGTTGGAAAGCTTTCCCATAGCTCTACGACAGGCACATCAAGCCTGCATCACATTTTCATCAGTTTTGAGATACTTTTCTTCATTTGCGCTGTTTTTTCATCCCGATCGTACGTCGTCAGCCGCGAAAACGATGACAACCTAATCCATCTCATTTCTATTACCGAATCCCACGTCACCTTGGGCATGACAACTTCAATTCATGTAGAGGCTGGGCCCGCAAACCGAGGGCGTAGGGCTTGTGACTAGGTATCCGTCGCTCCGGTGACCTTAACTTTTCATCCGTAAGGAGTTACGCGGCCCATAGTATACCGTTGGAAAGCTCTCATAGAGTTCTACGACGGAGGCAGCAAGCCTGCTCGGCTGCGCCTATTTTTGGAGCCAAAAATCGAACGTTTTCATCAGTATCATGACACTTTTCTTCTTTTGCGTTGTTTTTTCATCCCGGATCGTACGTCGTCAGCCGCGAAAAGGACGACAACCTAATCCATCACATTTCTTTTAGTGAATCCCACGACACCTTGGGCAAGACAACTTCGCTTCACGTAGAGGCTGGAACGGCAAACCGAGGGCGTGGGGCATGGGACCAAGTCTCCGTCGCTCCGGTGCCCATAACTTTTGATCCGTAAGGCGTTACGGGGTGCACAATATACCGTTAGAAAGCTCTTCGAGAGCTCTACGACGGGGACATCAAGCCTGCACGGTAGTGCCTGTCTTCGGAGCCCAAAATCGAACCTTTTCATCAGTTTTTGGATACTTTTATTCTTTTGCGCTGTTTTTTCGTCCCAGATCGTACGTCGTCAGCCGCGAAAAGGACGACAACCTAATCGATCACATTTCTATTATCGAATCCTACGGCACCTTGGGCAAGCCAACTTCGCTTCACGTAGAGGCTGGGCCTGCAAACCGAGGTCGTGGGAATTTGAACCAGGTCTCCATCTCACCGGTGCCCATAACTTCTGATCTATAAGGAGTTATGCGGCGCACAGAATACTGTTGGAAAGCTCTCCGATAGCTCTACGACGGGTACATCTATCCTACTAGGCTGCGCCTGATTTCGGAGCTCAGAATCGAACATTTTCATCAGTTTCAGGACACTTTTATTCTTTTGTGATGTTTTTTCGTCCCAGATCGTACGTCGTCAGCAGCGAAAAGGATGACAACCTAATCGATCACATTTCTATTATCGAATCCAACGGCACCTTGGGCAAAACAACTTCGTTTCACGTAGAGGCAGGGCCCGCAAACCGAGGGCATGGGGCTTGGGACTAGGTCTCCGTCGCTCCGGTGCCCATAACTTTTGATCCGTAAGGCGTTACGCAGTGCACAGCATACCGTTGGAAAGCTCTCGGAGAGATCTACGACGAGGACAGCAAGCCTGCTCGGCTGCGCCTATTTTCAGAGCCCAAAATCGAACATTTTAATCAGTTTTCGAGACACTTTTCTTCTTTTGCACTATTTTTCCATCCCTGATCGTACGTCGTCAGCCGCGAAAAGGACGACAACCTAATCTATCACATTTTTGTTCCCGAATCCCCTGGCACCTTGGGCATGACAACTTCACTTCACGTATAGGTTGGGCTCACAAACCGAGGGCGTAGGGCTTGTGACCAGGTATCCGTCGCTCTGGTGCCCATAACTTTTGATTCGTAAGTTGTTACGCGGCACACAGCATACCGTTGGAAAGTTCTCCGAGAGCCCTAAGAAGAGGGTAGCAAGCCTGCTTGGCTGCGCCTATTTTTTGAGCCCAAAATCGAACGTTTTCATCAGTTTCGGGACACTTTTTTTCTTTTGCGCTGTTTTTTCGTCCCGGATCGTACGTCGTCAGCCGCGAAAAGGACGACAACCTAATCCATCACATTTCTTTTTGTGAATCCCACGACACCTTGGGCAAGAAAACTCCGCTTCACATAGAAGTTGGGCCCGCAAACCGAGGGCGTGGGGCTTGGGACAAGGTATCCGTCGCTCCGGTGATCTTAAATTTGGATCCATAAGAAGTTATGCAGCGCACAGCATACCGTTGGAAAGCTCTCAGAGAGCTCTACCACGGGGCTAGTAAGCTTGATTGGCTGCGCATGTTTTCGGAGCCCAAAATCAAACATTTTCATCAGTTTCGGGACACTTTTCATCTTTTTCGGTGTTTTTTCGTCCCGGATCGTACGTTGTCAACCGCGAAAAGGACGACAACCTAATCCATCACATTTCTATTACAGAATCTCACGTCACCTTGGGCATGACAACTTCAATTCACGTAGAGGCAGGGCCTGCAAATCGAGGGCGTAGGGCTAGTGACCAGGTATCCGTCGCTCCGGTGACCTTAAATTTTGATACGTAAGGAGTTACGCGGCGCACATCATACCGTTGGAAAGCTCTCCAAGAGCTCTACAACGGAGGCAGCAAGCCTGCTTGGCTGCGCCTATTTTCGGAGCCGAAAATCGAACGTTTTCATCAGTTTCGTGACACTTTTCTTCTTTTGCGTTGTTTTTTCGTCTCGGATCGTACGTCGTCAGCCACGAAAAGGACGACAACCTAATCCATCACATTTCTTTTAGTGAATCCCACGGCACCTTGGGCAAGGCAACTTTGCTTCACGTAGAGGCTGGGCCCGCAAACCGAGGTCATGGGGCATAGGACCCGGTCTCTGTCGCTCTAGTGCCCATACCTTTTGATCCGTAAGGCGTTACACGGTGCACAGCATACCGTTGGAAAGCTTTCCGAGAGCTCTACGATGGGGACAACAAGCCTGCACGGCCATGCCTATTTTCAGAGCCCAAAATTGAACTTTTTCATCAGTTTCTGGACCCTTTTCTTCTTTTGCGCTGTTTTTTCGTCCCAGATCGTACGTCGTCAGCTGCGAAAAGGACGACAACCTAATCGATCACATTTCTATTCTCGAATACTATGGCACCTTGGGCAAGCCAACTTCGCTTGACATAGAGGCTGGGACCACAAACCGAGGTTGTGGGAATTTGGACCAGGTCTCCGTCGCACCGGTGCCCATAACTTCTTATCTGTAAGGAGTTATGCGGTGCACAATATACTGTTGGAAATCTCTCTGAGAGCTCTACTACGGGTACATCAAGCCTAATAGGCTGCTCCTGATATCGGAGCCCAGAATCGAACATTTTCATCAGTTTCGGGACACTTTTATTCTTTTGAGCAGTTTTTCTGTCCCAAATCGTACGTCGTCAGTCGCAAAAAGGACGACAACCTAATCGATCACATTTCTGTTATCGAATCCAACAGCACATTGGGCAAGACAACTTCGCTTCACGTAGAGGCTGGGCCAGCAAATCGAGGGCGTGGGGCTTGGGACCTGGTCTCCGTCGCACCGGTGCCCATAACTTTTGATCCGTAAGGCGTTACGCGGCGCACAGCATACCGTTGGAAAGCACTCCGAGAGATCTACAACGAGGACAGCAAGCCTGCTCAGCTACGCCTATTTTCAGAGCCCAAAATCGAGCATTTTAATCAATTTTCGAGATACTTTTCTTCTTTTGCGCTATTTTTCCATCCCGGATCGTATGTCGTCAGCCGCGTAAAGGACGACAACCTAATCTATCACATTTCTGTTCCCGAATCCCCCGGCACCTTGGGCATGACAACTTCATTTCACGTATAGGTTGGGCCCGCAAACCGAGGGTGTGGGGCTTGTGACCAAGTATCCGTCGCTCCGGTGCCTATAACTTTTGATTCGTAAGTTGTTACGCGGCGCACAGCATACCGTTGGAAAGTTCTTCGAGAGCCCTAAGACGAGGGCAGCAAGCCTGCAGGGCTGCACCTATTTTTTGAGCCCAAAATCAAACGTTTTCATCAGTTTCGGGACACTTTTCTTCTTTTGCGTTGTTTTTTTATCCCGGATCGTACGTCGTCAGCCGCGAAATGGACGACAACCTAATCCATCACATTTCTTTTTGTGAATCCCACAACACCTTGGGCAAGACAACTTTGCTTCACATAGAAGTTGGGCCCGCAAACCGAGTGCGTGGGGCTTTGGACCAGGTATCCGTCGCTCCGGTGATCTTAAATTTGGATCCGTAGGAAGTTACATGGCGCACAACATACCGTTGGAAAGCTCTTAGAGAGTTCTACGAAGGGGCCAGTAAGCTTGATTGGCTGCGCATGTTTTCGGAGCCCAAAAGCAAACGTTTTCATCAGTTTCGGGACACTTTTCTTCTTTTGCGGTGTTTTTTCGTCCCGGATCATATGTTGTCAGCCGCGAAAAAAACGACAACCTATTCCATCACATTTTTATTACAGAATCCCACGTCACCTTGGGCATGACAACTTCAATTCACGTAGAGGCTGGGCCCGCAAACCGAGGGCGTAGGGCTAGTGACCAGGTATCCGTCGCTCCGGTGACCTTAAATTTTGATTCGTAAGGAGTTACGCGACGCACAACATACCGTTGGAAAGCTCTCCAAGAGCTCTACGACGGAGGCAGCAAGCCTGCTTGGCTGCGCCTATTTTGGAGCCGAAAATCGAACGTTTTCATCAGTTTCGTGACACTTTTCTTCTTTTGCGTTGTTTTTTCATCCTGAATCGTACGTCGTCAGCCGCGAAAAGGACGACAACCTAATCCATCACATTTCTTTTAGTGAATCCCACGGCACCTTGGGCAAGGCAACTTCGCTTCACGTAGAGGCTGGGCCCGCAAACCGAGGGCGTGGGGCATGGGACCAAGTCTCCGTCGCTCTAGTGCCCATACCTTTTGATCCGTAAGGCATTACACGGTGCACAGCATACCGTTGGAAAGCTCTCCGAGAGCTCTACGACGGGGACAGTAAGCCTGCACGGCCGTGCCTATTTTTGGAGCCCAAAATTGAACTTTTTCATCAGTTTCTGGACCCTTTTCTTCTTTTGCGCTGTTTTTCCGTCTCAGATCGTACGTCGTCAGCCGCTAAAAGGACGACAACCTAATCGATCACATTTCTATTATCGAATCCTACGGCACCTTGGGCAAGCCAACTTCGCTTCACGAAGAGGCTGGGCCCACAAACCGAGGTCGTGGCAATTTGGACTAGGTCTCCGTCGCACCGGTGCCCATAACTTCTGATCTGTAAGAAGTTATGCGGCGCACAACATACTGTTAGAAAGCTCTGCGGGAGCTCTACGACGGGTACATCAAGCCTCATAGGCTGCTCCTGATTTCGGAGCCCAGAATCAAACATTTTCATCAATTTCGGGACACTTTTATTCTTTTGAGCTATTTTTCCGTCCCAGATCGTACGTCGTCAGCCGCGAAAAGGACGACAACATAATCGATCACATTTCTGTTATCGAATCCAACGGCACCTTGGGCAAGACAACTTCGCTTCACGTAGAGGCTGGGCCCGCAAATCGAAGGCGTGGGGCTTGGGACCTGGTCTCCGTCGTACCGGTGCCCATAACTTTTGATTCGTAAGGCGTTAAGCGGCACACAGCATACCGTTGGAAAGCACTTCGAGAGATCTACAATGAAGACAACAAGCCTGCTCAGCTGCGCCTTTTTTCAGAGCCCAAAATCAAATGTTTTAATCAATTTTTGGGACACTTTTTTCTTTTACGCTATTTTTCCATCGCGGATCGTACGTCGTTCGCCACGAAAAGGACGACAACCTAATCCATCACATTTTTGATACCGAATCCCCCGGAACCTTGGGCATGACAACTTCACTTCATGTATAGGTTGGGCCCTCAAACCGAGGGTGTGGGGCTTGTGACCAGGTATCCGTCGCCCCAATGCCCATAACTTTTGATTCGTAAGTTGTTACGCGGCACACAGCATACCGTTGGAAAGATCTCCGAGAGCTCTATGACGAGGGCAGCAAGCCTGCTCGGCTGCGCCTATTTTCATAGACTAAAATCGAACGTTTTCATCAGTTTCGGGATACTTTTCTTCTTTTGCGCTGTTTTTTCATCCCGGATCGTACGTCGTCAACCGCCAAAGGGACGACAACCTAATCCATCACATTTCTTTTAGTGAATCCCACGGCACCTTGGGCAAGACAACTTCGCTTCACATAGAGGTTGGGCCCGCAAACCGAGGTAGTGGGGCTTGGGATCAGGTCCCCGTCGCTCCGGTGCCCTTAACTTTTGATCCGTAAGGCGTTATACCGCACACAACATACCGTTCGAAAGCTCTCCGAGAGCTCTACGACGGGGACAGCAAGCCTGCTCTGCTGTGCCTGTTTTTGGAAACCAAAATTGAACGTTTTTATCAGTTTTGGGACCTTTTTTTTCTTTTGCGCTATTTTTTCGACCCAAATCGTACGTCGTCAGCCGCGAAAAGGTGGACAACCTAATCGATCACATTTCTATTATCGATTCCCATGGCACCTTAGGCAAGCCAACTTCGCTTCACATAGAGGCTGGGCCCGCAAACAGATGGCGTGGCGCTTGTGCCAGGTATCCGTCGCTCCGGTGCCCATAACTTTTGATCCGTAAGGAGTTACGCGGTACACTTCCTACAGTTGGAAAGCTCTCTGAGAGCTCTACGGCTGGGATAGTAGGCCCACTCGGCCGTGCCTATTTTTGGAGCACAAAATCGAACGTTTTCATCAGTTTCATGACACTTTTATTCTTTTGCATTTTTTTTCTATCCCAGATCGTACGTCGTTAGTCGCGAAAAGGATGACAACCTAATCGATCACATTTCTATTATCGAATCCCACGGCACCTTGGGCAAGCCAACTTCGCTTCACGCAGAGGCTGGCCCTGCAAACCGAGGGCGTGGGACTTGGGACCAGGTCTCCGTCGCTCCGGTGCCCATAACTTTTGATATGTAAGGAGTTACGCGGCGCATAGCATATCGTTGGAATGCTCTCCGAGAGCTCTATGATGGGGACAACGAGCCAACATTGTTGTGCCTGATTTCGGAGCCTAAAATCGAATGTTTTCGTCAGTTTCGGGACACTTTTCTTATTTTGCGATGATTTTTCGCCCCAAATCGTACGTCGTCAGCTGCGAAAACTACGACAACCTAATCCATCACATTTCTATTACCGAATCCCACATCACCTTGGGCATGACAACTTCAATTCACGTAGAGACTGGGCCCACAAACCGAGGGCGTGGGGCTTGTGACCAGGTATCCGTCGCTCCGGTGACCTTAACTTTTGATTCGTAAGGAGTTACGCGGTGCATAGCATACCGTTGGAAAGCTCTCAGAGAGCTCTATGACGGTGGCAATAAGCCTGCTCGGCTGCGCCTATTTTTGGAGCCCAAAATCAAATGTATTCATCAATTTCGAGACACTTTTCTTGTTTTGTGGTGTTTTTTCGTCCCGGATCGTACGTCGTCAGCCGCAAAAAAGACGACAATCTAATCCATCATATTTATTTTAGTGAATCCCACGGCACCTTGGGTAAGACAACTTCGCTTCACGTAGAGGCTGGGCCCGCAAACCTAGGGCGTGGGGCTTGGGACCAAGTCTCCGTCGCTCCGGTGCCTATAACTTTTGATCCTTAAGGCGTTACGCGGCACACAGCATACCGTTGGAAAGCTCTCCGAGAGCTCTATGACAGGAACAGGAAGCCTGCTGTGCTGTGCCTATTTTTGGAGACCAAAATCGAATGTTTTCATCTGTTTCGGGACACTTTTATTCTTTTGCGCTAATTTTTTGTCCCAGATCGTTTTTCGTCATCCACGAAAAGGACGACAACCTAATCAATCACATTTCTATTAATGAATCCCACGGCACCTTGGGCAAGCCAACTTCGCTTCACGTAGAGGCTGGGCCCGCAAACCGAGGGCGTGGGGCTTGTGCCAGGTATACGTCGCTCCGGTGCCCATAACTTTTGATTTGTAAGAAGTTACGCGGCGCACAGCATACCGTTAGAAAGCTCTCTGAGAGCTCTACGACGGGGACAACAACCCTGCTCGGCTGCGGAAGTTTTCGGAGACCAAAATTGAACATTTTCATCAATTTCGGGACACGTTTCTTCTTTTGTGCTATTTTTTCATCCTGGATCGTACGTCGTCAGCTGCGAGAAGGACGACAACCTAATTCATCACATTTCTATTACTGAAACCCACGGCACCTTGGGCAAGACAACTTCGCTTGACGTAGGGGTTGGGCCTGCAAATCGAGGGCTTGGGGCTTGGGACCTAGTCTCCGTCGCTTCGGTACCCATAACTTTTGATACGTAAGGCGTTACACGGCATATAGCGTACCATTGGAAAGCTCTCTGAGAGCTCTACGATGGGGGCAGGTAGCCTGCTCGGCTGCGACTATTTTTGGAGCCCAAAAGCGAACGTTTTCATCAGTTTTGGGACACTTTTCTTCTTTTATGGTGTTTTTTCGTCCCGAATCGTACGTCGTCATCCGTGAAAAGGACGCAACCTAATCAATCATATTTCTATTATTGAATCCCACATCACTTTGGGCATGACAACTTCAATTCACGTAGAGGCTGGTCCCGCTCACCGAGGGTATTGGGCTTGTGACCAAGTATCCGTCGCTCCAGTGACCTTAAATTTTGATCCCTAAGGAGTTACGCGGCGCACAACATACAGTTGGAAAGCTTTCCAAGAGCTCTACGATGGGGACAGCAAGCCTGCACGGCTGCTCCTATTTTCGGAGACCAAAATTGAACATTTTCATTTGTTTCAGGACACTTTTCTTCATTTGCGCTGTTTTTTTCGTCCCGGATAGTACGTCGTCAGCCTCGAAAATGACGAGAACCTAATCCATCACAATTCTTTTACCGAATCCCACATTACCTTGGGCATGACAACTTCAATTCACGTAGTGGCTGGGCCCACAAACCGAGGGCGTGGGGCTTGTGACCAGGTATCCGTCGCTCCGGTGATCTTAACTTTTGATCTGTAAGGAGTTACGCGGCGCACAGCATACCATTGGAAAGCTCTCAGAGAGCTCTACGACGGGGGTAGCAAGCCTGCTCGGCTGTGCCTATTTTTGGAGCCCAAAAGCGAACGTTTTCATCAATTTCGGGACACTTTTCTTCTTTTGCGGTGTTTTTTCGTCCCGAATTGTACGTCGTCAGCCGTGAAAAGGACGACAACCTAATCCATCACATTTTTATTACAAAATCCCACGTCACCTTGGGCATGACAACTTCAATTCACGTAGAGGCTGGGCCAACAAACTGAGGGCGTGGGGCAAGTGACCAGGTATCCGTCGCTCCGGTGACCTTAACTTTTGATTCGTAAGGAGTTACGCGGCGCACAGCATACCGTTGGAAAGCTCCCCGAGAGCTCTATGACGGGCACAGCAAGTCTACACGGCTGTGCCTATTTTCGGAGGCCAAATATGAATATTTTCATCAGTTTTCGGACACTTTTCTTCATTTGCGCTGTTTTTTCTTCCCGGATCATACGTTGTTAGCCGCAAAAACAACGACAACCTAATCAATCACATTTCTATTACCGAATCCCACGTCACCTTGGGCATGACAACTTCAATTCACGTAGAGGATGGGCCCGCAAACCGAGGGCGTAGGGCTTGTGACCAGGTATCCGTCGCTCCGGTGACGTTAACTTTTCATTCGTGAGGAGTTACACAGCGCATAGCATACCGTTGGAAAGCTCTCAGAGAGCTCTAAGACGGAGACAGTAAGCCTGCTCGGCTGCGCCTATTTTCGGAGCCCAAAATTGAACGTTTTCATCAGTTTCGTGACACTTTTCTTCTTTTGCGGTGTTTTTTCATCCCGGATTGTACGTCGTCAGTTGCGAAATGGATGACAACCTAATCCATCACATTTATTTTAGAGAATCACACGGGACCTTGGGCAAGACAATTTCGCTTCACGGAGAGGCTGGGCCTGCAAACCGAGGGCGTGGGGCTTGGGACCAAGTCTCCGTCGCTCCGGTGCCCATAACTTTTGATCCGTAAGGCATTACGCGGCACACAACATACCGTTGGAAAGCTCTCCAAGAGCTCTACGAAGGGAACAGGAAGCCTGCTTTGTTGTGCCTATTTTTGGATACCAAAATCGAACATTTTCAATAGATTCGGGACACTTTTATTCTTTTGCGTTGTTTTTCCATCCCAGATCGTACATCAGTAGTTTCGAAAAGGACGACAACCTAATCGATCACATTTCTATTATCGAATCCCACGGCACCTTGGGCAAGGCAACTTCACTTCACGTAGAGGCTGGGCCCGCAAACCGAGGGCGTTGGACTTGGGACTAGTTCTCTGTCCCTCTGGTGCCCATAACTTTTGATCTATAAGGAGTTACTCGGCGCACAGTATACCGTTGGAAAGCTCTCCAAGTGCTCTACGATTGGGGCACCATTCTTCTTTTGCGCTGTTTTTTCATCCCGTATTGTACGTCATCAGCCGCGAGAAGGACGACAACCCATCCATCACATTTCTATTACCGAATCCAATGGCACCTTGGGCAAGACAACTTCGCTTCACGTAGAGGCTGGGCCCGCAAACCGAGGGCTTTGGGCTTGGGACCAAGATTCCGTCACTTTGGTGCCCATAACTTTTGATCCGTAAGGCGTGACACGGCGCACAACATACCATTGGAAAGCTCTCCGAGAGCTCTACGATGGGGGCAGCAAGCCTGCACGGCTACGCCTGTTTTCGGTGTCCAAAATCGAACGTTTTCATCAATTTCGGGACACTTTTCTTCTTTTGCACTGTTTTTTCTGTCACGGATCGTGTGTCGTCAGCCGCGAAAAGGACGACAACCTAATCCATCACATTTCTATTACCGAATCCCCCGGCACCTTGGGCATGATAACTAGAATTCACGTAGAGGTTGGGCTCGCAAACCGAGGGCATGGGGCTTGTGCCAGGTATCCGTCGCTCCGGTGCCCATAACGTTTGATCCGTAAGGAGTTACGCGGCGCACAACATACTGGTAGAAAGTTCTCCAAGAGCTCTACGACGGGGGTACCAAGCCTGCTCAGATGTGACTATTTTTGGAGCCCAAAATCGAACATTTTCATCAGTTTCTGTTCAGTTTCTTCTTTTGCGCTGCTTCTTCGTCCTGAATCGTACGTCGTCAGCCGCGAAAAGGACGACAACCTAATCGATCACATTTCTATTATCAAATCCCACGACACCTTGTGCAAGCCAACTTCGTTTCACGTAGAGGCTGGGCCCGCAAACCGAGTGCGTGGGACTTAGGACCAGGTCTCCGTCGCTCCGGTGCCCATAACTTTTTATCTGTATGAAGTTACGCGGCGCACAACATACCGTTGGAAAGCTCTCCGGGAGCTCTACGACGGGTACATCAAGCCTACTCATTTGCGCATGATTTCAAAGCCCAAAATTGAACATTTTCATCAATTTCAGGACACTTTTATTCTTTTGCGCTATTTTTTCGTCCCAGATCGTACGTTGTCAGCCTCGAAAAGGACGACAACCTAATTGATCACATTTCTATTATCGAATCCAATGGCACCTTGGGCAAGACAACTTCGCTTCACAAAGAGGTTGGGCCCGCAAACTGAGGGCGTGGGGCTTGGGACCAGGTCTCCGTCGCTCTGGTGCCTATAACTTTTGATCCGTAAGGCCTTACGCGGCACACACCATACCGTTGGAAGCTCTCCAAGAGCTCTACGATGGGGATAGCAAGCCTACTCGGTTGCGCTTATTTTCGGAGGCCAAAATCGAACGTTTTCATCAAATTTTGGGAGACTTTTCTTCTTTTACGCTGTTTTTTCATCCCGGATCGTACGTCGTCGGCCGCGAAAAGGACGACAACCTAATCAATCACATTTCTATTACCGAATCCCCCAGTACCTTGGGCATGACAAATTCACTTCATGTAGAGGCTGGGCCCGCAAATCGAAGGCGTGGTGCTTGTGACCAGGTATCCGTCGCGCCGGTGCCCATAACTTTTGATTCGTAAGTTGTTACTCGGTGCACAGCATACCGTTGGAAAGCTCTCTGAGAGCTCTATGACGGGGGCCGCAATCCTGTGCGACTGCGCCTATTTTCTGAGCACAAAATCGAACATTTTCATCAGTTTCGGTACACTTTTCTTCTTTTGCGCTGTTTTTTCATCCCGGATTGTACGACGTCAACCACGAAAAGGACGACAACCTAATCCATCACATTTCTTTTAGTGAATCCCACGGCACCTTGGGCAAGACAACTTCGCTTCACATAGAGGCTGGGCCCGCAAACCGAGGGCGTGGGGCTTAGGACCAGGTCTCCGTCGCTCTAGTGCCCATTACTTTTGATCCATAAGGCGTTACGCGGCGCACAACATACTGTTGGAAAGCTCTCCGAGAGCTCTACGATAAGGACATCAAGCCTACTCGGCTGTGCCGATTTTCGAAACCCAAAATCGAATGTTTTCATCAGTTTCGGGATACTTTTACTCTTTTGCGCAGTTTTTTCGTCCCAGATCGTACGTCGTCAGCCGCAAAAAGGACGACAACCTAATCGATCACATTTCTATTATCGAATCCCACGGCACCTTGGGCAAGCCGACTTCGCTTCATGTAGAGGCTGGGCCCGCAAACCGATGGCATGGGGCTTTTGCCAGGTATCCGTTGCTCCGGTGCCCATAACTTTTGATCCGTAAGGAGTTACGCGGCGCACAACATACCGTTGGAAAGCTCTCCAAGAGCCCTACGACGGGGACCGCCAGCCTGCACGGCTGCTATGAGGTACGACCTCGATTTGCGTACGATACCTTTTTTCATGTGCCCTAACCAAGATTTGCGTGCCTTGACCTAGGTTTAAGAGTCGTGTTTCGTTTTGTGTGCCTTGCATTGAATTACGTGCATACATTTAAGGTTGCGTGCAATTACTTGGGAAATGTGCATTCATCTCGTAGTTCGTGCCCTATCTTGTTGTGTGTGCCCTAAACCTAGGAAAGCGTGCCCTCACGCTAATCAAGAAAGCATCTTACACGAAGCACTAGATCATTAATTAATCCTACAAACTCCACTAGCTAATATTAAATTGCTAATTCAACCCACTAGAAGACAAAATCTCACAAAAAGCTAGACATTCTTTATTCTTTATTCTTTATTCTTTGCATATCCCAAACACACAATTAAATATTGCTTAACCAAGACAAAAATTCAGATTTTGCACAAGCCTTGGCTGACCAACTCTTGTCATTGTGTATGCATTCCAATTTCAAATTCTATTCCTAGACATCCTATGACAATCTATGACATAATGCATAAAAAATTTAGCTCAAAACTCTACCCAAGGCTCCATATTCTCGACACAAGCTCCATACCCATACTAGACAATTCAAAATGCTTCTTGAAGACACAAAATTCTGATTTTTCAAGGCCCTAGGCCGACACAAGCTTCATAGTCTTCAAGGCTTTTCATTTTTCTTTCATTCTTCTTTCTTTCCCTCATTCTTCTCTTTCCCTCTCATTTCTTCTCTCTCTCTCTCGGCCCTAGCTGAATATTGTAGACTCCATAGCTAAGTTCTTCATCCTAAGGCTCTTCAAGGCCTCCAAGCTACCAAAGAACTCAACCAAGCAAAGCTAGAGTGCAAGAGACACACATGCAAGCTCATTGAACATTCATTTCGGCTTAGGTGAGTTTGTTAGCTTCCATTTCATTTTCTTCTTATTCTAACCACATGCACCTACTAAGAACATGGAAACTTAGCTAGGAAATTAGAGAAAATCAAGTGGTCTCTCGGCTAAGCAAGGAAAAGAGTCAATCTTGTGCATCCTCAAGAGTTTGTGCATCTTTTTTGTTGTCTTGCTAAGGTGAGGGCTAAAACTTCTTTGTAAAGCTTTTGAAAACCACATGCATGCCTTTAAATGTCTATCCTTACTTCTGTACTTGTGATATATGTGTGTTCATGAGCTTTTGTAAACATGCATGGCAAGATATTTGGCTAGAATGTGATGATAGATGAAATCGTGTATGGGACAGCCTTCTGTCTTGTTGGTACGAGGTGATTTTGACCAGGTAAATGAGGTTGAAAATACGTGAAAATTGGTAGGTGACTAGTTTTGCCAGTTCGAAGAATTTTTTACAGAAATAGGCCAAAGCTAATTTCGAATCTAATGTCTTCAAAATGGCAAATTATCAAAATGTGTCCAAATCTGGAAAGTCTGGAAAAATGAAGCAGGTTTTGGCAGATTCACTGTTCTTGTAGAACGAACCAGTTTTGACTTAGTAAATGATATCCAAAATGCATGAAATTTGGTATGATGCTATATTTTTCAGTTCTGGACATGTATGTAGAAATAGACTAAGGCTAAATCGGACCCTAAGGCCCTAAAAAACGACAAGTATTGAAATGTGTGCAAATCTGGACAGTTTTGTGTAGTCTCACTGTTTTGGCTATAACTCTTGAACCCGAACTCCAAATGATGCGAGGTTTGTTTCTGAATTTAGTTCACTCCTTAAGATTTAATTTGACATCTTGTTCACTGTAATTGGAGTTTTTTTGCTTGTCTCAATGATTGTGAGAAAATAGTCCATTGCAGTGAGGGTTTCACCTAGTGATATGCTTAGAAAAAATTATTGTAGCTTCTCTTGTTGCATTAAATGCTTGGGATTGTGGCATTTGGATGTTGTGTGGAATGTTTTGAATACTTGAGGATGTTTGAATTAATCAATGCATGGCTTGAGTTTAATTATGAGATGACTTGGGGCTTAATCGCACGGGTAAGCACGAATTGAAACCCTAGTAACTACGTAAACTCGCTAAGTGTTGATCCTATGGATATTGTGTTTGATTATGTGTTTAGTAGGCTGCCTGTAGTTGCCCTTGTAGCCCTAAATATGATTTCGATGATTTCATGTTGATAAGTAGGCCTTTCTTGCACCCGGTCCCACGTAGATGTCTTTGCATGATGAATAATCTTATTATTTGATTACGTGAACTTCGAAATGAGTTATATGACTTGATTTACATGCGTTACATGGCTGCCCGTTTAATATTTATATAACTCCATGTGCTTTTCAAGTGAAATTGCCTGTCATATCGTGCCTCGCTTGTTTACTTGTCAATGTGCAATCTTATGACTGCTCGGAGGCAACCTACTTTGTTGTCCTCCAAATGTGATATATTAAATGTCATAAATGTGCATTGCATACAAGGTTGCAACCTTTCATTCTGGCGTGGTAGCGTTCACACACACCGGGCGGCATCGGGCTTGCCAGTGCAACCGTGACTACCATTGTCCAATTCCCTCTCTCGTTTGGGGGCTAGACTTCCTCGAAGAGTTGGGCCGTAGGATTTCGGGGTACATCCGGAGTACACCCATTTGGCGTGATAAGGGGATGATTTGAAGTCGACCGCAACAACTGATACTGGAAATAAACTGAGAGCAAAAGCTCACCGTATCCTTTTCACTATGTGTATAAGTACTCTCGCTTGGTTCCTAGAGGACCTCGGGGAGGAAAGACGGGTAATTGTGTTCTTTTACTTTTACATTACATTATGTACTTACTTGCAAGATATGTCATGCTTGAAAAGGGTTTTCATAAGTTGAACTGGAAAATGAGTTTCAAAACTTATTTCTCGTTCCCCCTCGCTGAGTTCATAAGGACTCACCCTCTTTTATCATCTCAGGTGAAGAAGACCAGGAACAGGTACCCGAGGACGACGTGCCTAATGATGATTCCTTGGAATGATTGCTTGTCCTATGTGCCTTACTTGACTATGGTCATTTTCGTGAACAATATGTTGTTTGAAGACTGTTTCCTTTTATGTTGCTTGTTGTTGTAATGTAAAAGACCCCCGTTGTAATTTGAGGTCTAATTTTGGCTTGTACTGATCATAACTAGATAGACACTACTATGGTCATTTTGCTATCGTTATTGGCTAGTACCTATCATAGGATTATAAAGTATTAGGTAAGGATTAAGTAAAATGAATCTATCCAATTTTAAGCAGGTACTCATCGTTAAGCTAAGATCAACGGGTACTTTTGTAACAAGGATTAACAAACAAACGAGACTTCGAGATAACTGGTAGGTGTTTCGATTGGTTATAAATAGTAATCTTAGTTAGAAATGAAATTGAGATTGGAAATTTTGAGGCGCTTTGAGAATTCGGTCAAACTAAAGAGCCCAATTACAGCAGTTATGCTGCCGATTTTCTGGAGAATTTGTGGAGTATAGGCTAAACGTTAAGTGTTAAACCTTCTTGAACGATTAAATACGTGAAAGGACTTGAATGTTTAGATCACACCCTAGTCTCACCTTTATAGGCCGGGTTGGGGCGTGACAACTGCTTCCGTTTTCGGAGCCCAAAATCGAACGTTTTCATCTGTTTCGGAACATTTTCTTCTTTTGCGCTGTTTTTTCGACACGGATCGTACGTCGTCAGCCGCAAAAAGGACGACAACCTAATCCATCACATTTCTTTTAGTGAATCCCACGGCACCTTGGGCAAGAAAACTCCACTTCACGTAGAGGCTGGGCCCGCAAACCGAGGGCATGGGGCTTGGGACCAGGTCTCCGTCGCTCCGGTGCCCATAACTTTTGATCCGTAAGGCGTTTCACGGGGAACAACATACAGTTGGAAAGCTCACCGAGAGCTCTACGACAGGGACAGTAGGCCTGCTCGGCTGTGCCTATTTTCAGAGACCAAAATCGAACATTTTCATCAGTTTCGGGACACTTTTATTCTTTTGCGCTGTTTTTCTGTCCCAGATCGTACATCGTCAGTCGCGAAAAGGACGACAACCTAATCGATCACATTTCTATTATCGAATCCCATGGTACCTTGGGCAAGCCAACTTCGCTTCACGTAGAGGCTGGGCCCGCAAACTGAGTGCGTTGGACTTGGGACCAGGTCTCCGTTGCTCTGGTGCCCATAACTTTTGATCTGGAAGGAGTTACGCGGCTCACAACATACCGTTGGAAAGCTCTCCGAGAGCTCTATGACGGGGACAGCAAGTCTACTCGGCTGTGCCTAATTTCGAAGCCCAAACTCTAACGTTTTCATCAGTTTCGGGACACTTTTCTTCTTTTGCGCTGATTTTTCATCCTGGATCGTACGTTGTCAGCCGCGAAAAGGATGACAACCTAATCCATCACATTTTTATTACCGAATCCCACGGCACCTTGGGCAGGACAACTTCACTTCACGTAGAGGCTTGGATCGCAAACCGATGGCGTGGGGCTTGTGCCAGGTATCCGTCGCTCCGGTGCCCATTACTTTTGATCCGTAAGGAGTTACGCGGCGCACAGCATACTGTTGGAAGTTCTCCGAGAGCTCTACGATAAGGACAGCAAGCCTGCTCGGCTACGCCTACTTTCAGAAGCCCAAGTTGAACGTTTTCATAAGTTTTTGGGACACTTTTCTACTTTTGCGCAGTTTTTCCATCCCGGATCGTTCATCGTCAGCCGCGAAAAGGACGACAAACTAATCGATCACATTTCTATTATCGAATCCCACGGCACCTTAGGCAAGCCAACTTCGCTTCACGTAGAGGCTGGGCCAGCAAACCGATGTCGTGGGGCTTGTGCAAGGTAACCGTCGCTCCGGTGCCCATAACGTTTGATCCGTAAGGGGTTACGCAGCGCACAGCATACCGTTGGAAAGCTCTCCAAGAGCTCTACGATGAGGACAGCATGCCTACTCGGCTGCTTCTATTTTCGTAGCCCAAAATTGAACGTTTTCATCAGTTTTGGGAGAGTTTCTTCTTTTGCGCTGTTTTTTCGTCCCGAATCGTACGTCGTCAGCCGCGAAAAGGACGACAACCTAATCCATCACATTTCTTTTAGTGAATCCCACGGCACCTTGGGCTAGACAACTTCACTTCACGTAGAGGCTGGCCCTGCAAACCGAGGGCGTGAGGCTTGGGACCAGGTCTCCGTTGCTATGGTGCCCATAACTTTTGATCCGTAAGGCGTTACGCGGCGCACAACATACTGTTGGAAAGCACTCCGAGAGATCTATGACGGGAACAGCAAGCCTGCTCAGTTGTGCCTATTTTCGGAACCCAAAATCAAACGTTTTCATCAGTTTCGGGACACTTTTCTTCTTTTGCGCTGTTTTTCTGTCGCAGAACGTACGTCGTTAGCCGCGAAAAGGACGACAACCTAATCGATCACATTTCTATTATCGAATCCCATGGCACCTTGGGCAAGCCAACTTCGCTTCACGTAGAGGCTAGGCCCGCAAACCAAGGGTGTGGTACTTAGGACCAGGTCTCCGTCGCTCCGGTGCCCATAACTTTTTATCTGTAATGAGTTTCGCTGCGCACAGCATACCGTTAGAAAGCTCTCCGAGAGCTCTATGACGAGTACAACAAGCCTACTCGGCTGCGCATGATTTCGAAGCCCAAAATCGAATATTTCCATCAATTTCGGGACACTTTTATTCTTTTGCGCTGTTTTTTCATCCCAGATCGTACGTCGTTAGCCGCGAAAATGACAACAACCTAATCGATAACATTTCTATTATCAAATCCAATGGCACCTTGGGCAAGACAACATTGCTTCACGTAGAGGCTGGCCCCCCAAAACGAGGGCGTGGGGCTTGGGACCACGTCTCCGTCGCTCTAGTGCCCATAACTTTTGATCCGTAAGGCGTTACGCGGCGCACATCATACCGTTGGAAAGCTCTCTGAGAGCTCTACGATGGGGACAGCAAGCCTACTCAGCTACGCTTATTTTCAAAAGTAAAATCGAACGTTTTTATCAGTTTTCGGGACACTTTTCTTGTTTTGCACTATTTTTTCATCTCGGATCGTACGTCGTTTGCCGCGAAAAGCACGACAACCTAATCCATCACATTTATATTACCGAATCCCCCGACACCTAGGGCATGACAACTTCACTTCACGTAGAGGCTGGGCCCGCAAATCGTGGGCGTGGGGCTTGTGACCAGGTATCTGTCGCTCCGGTGCCCATAACTTTGGATCCGTAAGTTGTTATGCAGCGTACAGTATACTGTTGGAAACCTCTCCGAGAGCTCTATGATGGGGGCAGCAAGCCTGCTCGACTGTACCTATTTTCTGAGCCCAAAATCAAACGTTTTCATCAGTTTCAGGACACTTTTCTTCTTTTGCGCTGATTTTTCGTCCCGGATCGTAAGTCGTCAGCCGCGAAAAGGACGACAACCTAATCCATCAAATTTTTATTACCGAATCCCACGGCACCTTGGGCAAGACAACATCACTTCATGTAGAGGTTGGGCCCGCAAACCGATGGCATGGGGCTTGTGCCAGGTATCCGTCGCTCCGGTGACCATACCTTTTGATCCGTAAGGAGTTATGCGGCGCACAGCATACCGTTGGAAAGCTCTTCGAGAGCTCTACGACGGGGACAACATTCCTACTCGGCTGCGCCTGTTTTCAGAGCCAAAAATTGAACTTTTTCATTAGTTTCGGGACACTTTTCTTCTTTTGCGCTATTTTTTTGTCTCTGATCGTACGTCGTCAACTGCGAAACAGGACGACAACCTAATCCATCACATTTCTATTACCGAATCCCATGGCACATTGGGCAAGACAACTTTGCTTCACGTAGAGGCTGGGCCCGCAAACCGAGGGCTTGGGGCGTGGGACCAGGTCTCCGTCGCTCTAATGCCTATAACTTTTGATCCCTAAGGCGTTACGCAGCGCACAACATACCGATAGAAAGCTCTCTGAGAGCTCTACAACGGGAACATCAAGCCTGCTCAGCTGCACCTGTTTTTGGAGCCCAAAATCAAACGTTTTCATCAATTTCGAGAAACATTTCTTCTTTTGCGCTGATTTTTTTATCCCGAATCGTACGTCGTCAGCCGCGAAAAGGACGACAACCTAATCCACCACATTTTTATTACTGAATCCCACGGAACCTTGGGCTTGACAACGTCACTTCACGTAGAGGCTGGGCCCGCAAACCGATGGCATGGGGCTTGTGCCAGAGATTCGTCGCTCTAGTGCCTATAACTTTTGATCCGTAAGGAGTTACGCGGTGCACAACATACCGTTGGAAAGCTCTCTGAGAGCTCTACGACGGGGACAACAAGCCTGCTTGGCTGTGCCTGTTTTTGGAGCCCAAAATCAAACGTTTTCATCAGTTTTTGGGACACATTTTTTTTCTTTTGCGTTGTTTTTCCATCCCGGATCGTGCGTCGTCAGCCGCGGAAAGGATGACAACCTAATCCTTTGCATTTCTATTACTGAATTCCCTGGAACCTTGGGCATGACAACTTCACTTCACGTAGAGGCTGGGCCCACAAACCGAGGACGTAGGGCTTGTGACCATTTATCCATCGCTCAGGTGCCCATAACTTTTGATCTGTAAGTTGTTACACGACACACAACATACCGATAGAAAGCTCTCTAAGAGCTCTATGACGGGAACAACAAGTCTGCTAGGCTACGCTTGTTTTCGGAGCCCAAAATCGAACGTTTTCATCAGTTTCGAGAAACTTTTCTTCTTTTGCGCTGATTTTTCGTTCCGGATCGTACGTCGTTAGTTGCGAAAAGGATGACAACCTAATCCATCACATTTTTATTACCGAATCCCACGGGACCTTGGGCATGAAAACTTCACTACACGTAGAGGCTGGACCCGCAAACCGATGGCGTGGGGCTTGTACCAGGGATCCGTCGCTCCGGTGCCCATAACTTTTGATCTGTAAGGAGTTACTCGACACACAACATACCGTTGGAAAGCTCTCTATGAGCTCTACAAAGGGAACAACAACAAACTTTGTTGCGGCTGTTTTCGGAGCCAAAAATCGAACGTTTACATCAGTTTTGGGACACTTTTCTCCTTTTGCGCTGTTTTTTAGTACCGGATCGTACGTCATCAGCCGCGAATAGGATGACAACCTAATCGATCACATTTCTATTATAGAATCCCATGACACCTTAGGCAAGCAAACTTCGCTTCACGTAGTGTGAGGCCCAACCTCGATTTACGTGTGATACCTCGTTTCGTGTGCCCTAATCTAGATATGCGTGCCTTGACCTAGGTTTAAGAATTGTGTTTAGTTTAATGTGTCGTGCATTGAATTACATGCATTCATTTAGGATTGCGTGCATTTACTTGGAAAACGTGCGTTCGTCTCGTAGTTCGTACCCTACCTCGTAGTGCGTGCCCTAGACCTCAGAAAGCGTGCCCTCACGCTAATCAAGAAAGCATCTTACACGAAGCACTAGGTCCATAATTAATCCTACAAAATTCACTAACTATTATTAAATTACTAATTCAACCCACTAGAAGACAAAATCTCACAAAAAGCTAGACATTCCTTATTCTTTATTCCTTATTCTTTTTGCACTTTCAACACACAATTAAATAATGCTCAAAAGATGACAAAGAATCAGATTTTTTATTGCCTTGGCCGACCACCACATGAGTTTTCTACTTGCTTGCTCAATTCAATTTAATTCTAGACAACTTATGACAATTCTATGACACAAATGCATACAAAATTATCTCAAAAACCTCCCAAAAGCTTCCAAATCTCGACAATGCTTCCTTGCCCATGCTAGGTGATTCAAAATTTGTGTTTCTTGAAGACCCAAATCTGATTTTTGCTGCCCAAGGCCGAACATGCTTCATCAATTGCAAGGCTTTTATTTTTTTTTTTCATTTCTCTCATTTTTCCTCTCATTCTTCTCTCTCTCTCTCGGCCTTGGCTGAGTTCCTTCACCTCATAGCTCATCTTCATCACACCATAGTTAATCAAGACAAGCAACAAGCAAAGAAACTCGCCCAAGCTAGCTAGGATGCAAGAATCACACATGCAAGCTTTTTGAATAACCATTTCGGCCTTGGTGAGTTTGCTAGCTTCCATTTCTTTTCTTCTTGTTCTAACCACATGCATCTACTAAGAAATTGGCCACTAAGCTAGGAAAAATAGAGGAAATCGAGTTGGAGTCTCGGCTAAGCAAGGAAGAAGAAGAAATTTGTGCTTCATCAAGTTTTGTGCATCTTCTTGTTGATTTGCTAAGGTGAGGGCTAAAACCTTTTGAAAATCCTTCAAAAATCCACATGCATGCTCTTAAATGTATTTCTTTGCTTCTGTACTTGAGTTATATGTGTGTTCATAAGCTTTTACAACCATGCATTGCAAGATTTTGGCTTGAAGATGATGATAGATGAAATCGGGTTTGGTGACAGCTCTCTGTCTTGTTGTTGCGAGGTGATTTTGGATAGCCAACTGATGTTAAAAATGCATGAAAATTTGTAGGTAACTCGTTTTTCCAGGTTTGAACATTTTTCGCAGAAATAGGCCAAAGCTAATTTTAACTCTAAGGTCCTCAAAATGGAAAATCATTAAAATGTGTCCAAATCTGGAAATCTGGGAAAAATGAAGATGGTTTTGGCAGATGCACTGACCTTGTAGAACGAACCAGTTTTGGCTTAGTAAATGATGTCCAAAATGCATGAAATATGTTGTGCTGCTAAATTTTTCCATTCTGGACAGTTTTGTCAGAAATGGACTAAGGCTAAATCTGACCCTAAGGACCTCAAAAACGACAAGTATTGAAATGTATGCAAATCTGGACAGTTTTGTGCAATCCCACTGTTTTGGCTATAACTATTGGACCCGAACTCCAAATGATGCAAGGTTTGTTTCTGATTTTAGTTCACTTCTTAAGATTTGATTTGACATCTTATTTACTGAAATTGGATATTGTTTGCTCGACTTAATGATTGTGAGAAAACAGCCTATTGCAGTGAGGGTTTCACTTAGTTATATGATTAGAAATTTGTTGTAACTTCTCTTGTGGTATCAATTGCTTTGTATTGTGGCATTGGGATGTTGTGTGGACTGTTTTGAGCACTTGGGGATGTTTGAATTAATTGATGCATGGCTTGAGATTGATTTTGAGTTGACTTGGGGCTTAATCGCACGGGTAAGCACGAAATGGAAACCCTAGTGACTAGGTAAACTTGCTAAGTGTTGATCCTTGGATATTGTGTGTAATTATATGTTTAGTAGGCTGCCCGTAGTTGCCTTATAGCCCTAAATGTGATTTTGATCGTTGCATGTTGACAATTAGGCCTTTCTTGCATCGAGCCCACGTAGACGTTGTTGCATGTTAAATAATCTTATTATTTGATTACGTGGACTTTGAATTAAGTTATATGACTTGATTTACATGGCTGGCCGTTTAATGTTCATATAACTCCATATGCTTTTCAAGTGAAATTACTTGTCTATTCGTGCCTCGCTTGTTTACTTATCAATGTGCAATCTTATGACTGTCCAGAGGCAACCTACTTTGTTGTCCGCCTAATGTGATATATTAAATGTCATAAATGTGCATTGCATATAAGGTTGCAACCTTTCATTCTGGCGTGGTAGCGTTCATGCACACCGGGCGGCATCAGGCTTGCCGGTGCAACCGTGACTACCATTGTCCAATTCCCTCTCTCGCTTGGGGGCTAGACTTCCTTGGAGAGTTGGGTCGTAGGATTTCGGGGTACATCCGGAGTACACCCACTTGGCGTGATAAGGGGATGATTTGAAGTCGGCCGCAACAACTGATATTGGAAATGAACTGAGAGCAAAAGCTCACCGTATCCTTTTTACTATGTGTATAAGTACTCTCGCTTGGTTCCTAGAGGACCTCGGGGAGGAAAGACGGGTAATTGTGTTCCTTACTTTTGTATTATTGTTCTGTACTTAATTGTGTTATATTCATGTTTGCAAAAGGATTTTCATAAGTTGAACCAGAAAATGAGTTTCAAAACCTATTTCTCGTTCCCCCTCGCTGAGTTCATAAGGACTCACCCTCTTTTATCATCTCAAGTGAAGAAGATCAAGAACAGGTACCTGAGGACGATATGCCTAACGATGATTCCTTGGAGTGATTGCCTGTCCTATGTGCTTTGCGTGATTATGGCTATTTGTGAACTATGCTACTTGAAGACTATTTCTTTTATGTTGCTCAATGTTGTAATGAAAAAGACCCCCGTTGTAATTTGTGGTCTAATTTTGGTTTGTACTGATATTTACTAGACAGGTACTAGACACTACTATGGTCATTTTGCTATTATTGCTGCTAGTATCTATAATAGGGTTATGAAGTATTAGGTAAGGGCTAAGTAAAATGAACCAACCAAATCTTAAGCAGGTACTCGTTGTTAAGCTAAGATCAACAGGTACTTTTGTAACGAGGATAAACAAACAAACGAGACATAGTATCATGCTAGGTTATTAATCAAATGAGACATCAAGATAACCAGTAGGCATTTGAATTGATGGCAAATAGTAATCTTAGTTAGAAATGAGATTGAGAATTGGAAAATTTGAGGCGTTTAGAGAATTAGGTCAAACCAAAGAGCCCAATTACAGCCGTTATGCTGCCTGTTTTCCAGGAAATTTTAGAGTTTAGGCTAAAACATTAAGTGTTAAATCTTCATAAACGGTTAAGTATGTGATATGACTTGAATATTTAGATCACACCCTAGTCTGACCTTATAGGCCGGGTTGGGGCGTGACACCTTATAGATAGAATGGTATCAGAGCTTAGATTGCTTAAGCCGGGTTTAACTCTCGGACCATGGGTAGAGCCCTAAGATAATTAGGATGACTTGTCTGTATGTTATTATGTGATAATGTTAAATGTGTCTTCTATGTTCTATGTGCTTAAGTGATTAACATGTCTTAATTGTTTCTAGAATTATGTTGCATTAAAATTCCTGTTTATCATATTTCAAATAAATTGTGCATCGTAATCTGTGCCTATAGATGGCTGGCCCTAGTACCCGCACTATTAATAGGAGCGGTGAACCCCAAGAGACTGGAGATGCCTATCAAACTAATCCCGGCATGGCTATGTTTAACATGATGGCAAATGCCTTGGATTGGGTATCACGAGTGATGGAGTGCCAAGATGCACCTGAAGCGAACAACAACAATAGCAACAGGAATGATGGTAACCATGGGAGACATAGCAGAATGAGGGAGTTCCTTGACTTTCGCCTGTCCAAATTTCACGGGGAAGCTGATGATGAGAAGGCAGAGGCTTGGCTATCTGAGACCGAGAGGATTTTCAGTCCACTTGATTATATAGATGAAGAAAAGGTAGAGTTCGCTGTGTTTCTGTTGCACGGGGATGCTGAACATTGGTGGCACACTGTGGAGGCACTGTGGGAAACTAATCAGACATCTCACTTGTGGGGTAATTTCGTTAAGGCATTTAAGGAGAAATATGTACCTGTAGTTTCCAGGCAGAGGCAGATCGAGGAGTTCATGCACTTGACCTAGGGTAGCATGACGGTGGCCCAGTACGAGGCTCGTTTTGACCGACTGTCTCGTTATGCTCAATATATGGTCAGTACTCTGGAGGCAAAGATGTGGAAATTTACTACTGGATTAAGGCCAGAGATTCAGGACCAGTTGGCTTCTCATGACTTTGATACCTATTCTGCTCTCTTTGCTGCTGCTTCTCGAGTTGAGAAGAGGAAACTTGATAGAGTTGGTTCGAGTTAGCCGAACAAGAAACCATACCAGCCTCTAGGTCAGCAGAGGAAATTCCAGAGTCAGAGTCGTAATCAGGGCCAGAGCTAGAACAGACCAGTGAATAACCATGGCCCGACTAAAGTGCCATCAACCTCTTCCACCCGTGGATCCACAGGTAGTTCACCTGCTACTCAGTCTGTCAACTGTTCTTACTATGACAAGAAGGGTCATACCGAGGCCGAGTGCTGGAAGAAGTCAGGACGATGTGTGAGATGTGGCAGTGATCAACATCAGATCAAGGATTGCCCTAAATGGCAAGCATGACATAATCAGGGTAAACCAGCTGGTAGAGGCAAGACTCTAGTTCATAGAGTTAAGGCTCGAGCCTATGCTATTGAGTGCGAGGAGATTCCAGATGAGACTGCTGTTGTTGAAGGTACATTCTTCACACTGAATCAAACTGTTAGGGTGCTAATTGACCCGAGTGCTACTCATTCATTTATTACTCCCTTATGTGTGCAACGTGTGAAACTAAAAGTTGTATGTTTGCCATACGAAGTAGAAGTTGGTACTCTGATGGGTTCTAAGCTAGTTACTAGCTCAGCTTGTAAAGCATGTAAAATCCAAATTAAGGATAGGGAATTTTCAGCCAATCTTATTGTATTACCTTTTCAAGACTACGAGGTCATTTTAAGGATGGACTGGTTGGCAAAGCATCATGTCCAACTAGATTTCCGGACGAAGATTATAACGTTCTGGGTACCTGGTCAACCAATACTGGAGGTAGTAGGTCTGAGAGATTTCACCGGGAGTTCCATCATTTTATCTACGAAAGCATTGAAGTCCTTGAGGAAAGGGTGTAGTGGATACTTAGCTTACCTCATCAACAAGCCGTCAGACAAAGCTAAGTTGGACGAGATGCCTGTGATCAAAGACTATGCGGATATGTTTTCAGAAGAATTGCCCGGTCTACCCCCAAATCGGGAGATCGAGTTCATCATAGAGTTACTGCCTGGCACCCAGCCAATATCTATAGCCCCCTATCGTATGGCACCAGCCGAGCTACAAGAATTGAAGGACCAATTGCAAGGATTGTTGAAGAAAGGGTTTGTTCAACCAAGTTCTTCACCGTGGGGCGCACCAGTTCTATTTGTAAAGAAGATAGATGGAACGTTGAGGCTATGCATCGATTACCGAGGACTGAACCAAGTGACTGTCAAGAATAAATACCCACTTCCCCTTATCGACGAGTTGTTTGATCAACTTCAAGGAGCTAAAGTGTATTCGAAACTCGACTTGAGGCTAGGGTATTATCAGTTGCGGATCAAAAAGGAGGATGTACCTAAAACGGCTTTCAAGACAAGATATGGGCATTATGAATATGTAGTGATGCTATTTGGACTAACTAATGCCCCTGCAGCTTTTATGGACTTGATGCACAGGGTGTTTCAACCCTACTTGGACCAATTTGTGGTGATCTTCATTTATGATATTTTGGTATACTCGAAATCCGAGGCGGAGCATGAACAACATCTGCGGTTGGTACTGCAGAAACTTCGAGAGCATCAATTCTATGCAAAGTTTAGTAAGTGTGAATTTTGGTTGCAGCAGATTGTATTTTTGGGGCATATCATATCCCAAGAGGGAATAGCAGTGGATCCAGCAAAGATAGAAACAATGATGTCTAGGAAGAAACCAGAAAACGATACGGAGGTTCAGAGTTTTCTTGGTCTAGCCGGCTATTATCGGAGATTCGTGAAATATTTCTTTAAGATTGCAGGACCGCTTACAAAGTTCACTCAAAAGAAAACAAAGTTCATGTGGGATGATAAGTGTGAGAACAGCTTCCAAGAATTGAAGAAAAGATTGACTACCGCACCTGTTCTTCCATTACATGAAGGGAGTCAAGGTTTTGTAATCTATAACGATGCTTCGAAGGAAGGATTGGGTTGTGTGTTGATCCAAAATGGTAGAGTGATTGCATATGCTTCTAGGAAACCGAAGACGTATGAATTGAACTACCCGACGCATGATTTGGAGTTAGTGGCTATTGTGTTTGCACTCAAGAAATGGAGGCATTATCTGTGGGGTAACAAGTTTGAGGTATTTACTGATCACAAGAGCTTGAAATACTTGTTCTCACAAAAAGAGTTGAATATGAGGCAAAGGCGGTGGATGGAGCTTTTGGATGATTATAACTGCACAATCAATTATGTGCCCGGTAAAGCGAATGTAGTTGCAGATGCCTTAAGTAGGAAAGCAAGCATGGCAAAATAGGAAGTCAAGGTGCAGGAGTTGTTGGAGGAAGCATTTCTGTGGAAACCACAATTGACTCGGAAAGGGTTACTTTTTGCCACTACGCAGGTTCAATCGACCTTGTTGTCTGAGTTACGAGTGGCTCAACAGAAGGACCAACAATTTCAGAAGATTAAAGAAAGCAACACAGATTTCAAGTTTCATGATGATGGTGTTTGGAGGTTTAGGAATCGGATTTGTGTTCCTAATGAACCAGAGCTGAAAAAGAAGATCCTTGAAGAAGCCCATAATTCAAGATATACTATTCACCCCGGCGGAAAAAAGATGTACCGGGATTTGAAGCAACACTATTGGTGGAATAACATGAAGAGAGAGATTGCGGAGTTTGTGGCACGGTGTTTGACTTGCCAGAGAGTCAAAGCGAAACATCAACGGCCAGCAGGTTTACTTCAACCGTTGGAGATTCCTCAATGGAAATGGGAGCATATAACTATGGACTTTGTTATGGACCTACCCAGGTCACAAAAGGGTCATGACGCCGTTTGGGTCATAGTGGATAGATTGACTAAGTCGGCGCACTTTTACAGATGAACAAGGAGGATAGTCCTGAGAAATTGAGAGATATATATGTAGCGGAGATTGTAAGATTGCACGGGATGCCTGTGAGAATTGTGTTGGATAGGGATCCTCGTTTTACTTCCTGATTTTGGAAGAGATTGCAAGAAGCTTTGGGACGAAGTTGAGTTTCTGTACGGCTTATCACCCTCAGACTGATGGACAATCAGAGAGAACTATTCAGATTCTGGAGGATATGCTGAGGGCGTGCATTTTAGACTTCGGGAAAGGTTGGGAGAAATATCTATCCCTAGCGGAGTTCGCTTATAATAATAGTTATCAGGCCACTATCGAGATGGCCCCATTTGAGGCGTTGTATGGACGTAAGTGTCGATCCCCAATTTACTGGGATGAAGTAGGTGAAACGAAGATTTTTGACCCGACCCTTCTACTTGAACTTATGAAGATTGTTGATAATATCCACCTCATCCAGAAACGGATGCTTACCGCCCAAAGCAGGCAGAAGAGTTATGCAGACTGACGGAGACGTAGTCTAGAGTTTGAGGTTGGCGACAAGGTGTTCTTGAAGATATCACCTCGGAGGGGACTGATTAAACACGGCAAGGGTGGAAAATTGAGCCCGAGATTTGTAGGACCATTCGAGATAATTGAGAAGGTTGGTAAATTGGCGTATCGCCTGGCACTACCCCAAAACCTCTCCAATATTCACGACGTCTTTCATGTTTCAATGCTGCGGAAGTATCATCCTGATCCGTCACATATCTTGGAGCCAAAGCCGTTGCAGCTTCGGGAGAACTTGTCTTATGAGGAGAAGCCCATTCGGATCCTAGACCAGCAAGATCGGGAGTTGCGCAACAAAACTATACCGATGGTGAAAGTGCTGTGGGATCATCATGGAGTTGAAGAAGCAACGTGGGAAAGGCGAGACCAGATGGAGCAACAATATCCAGCTTTATTTCAAAGGTAATATTGAATTTCGGGACGAAATTCTTTTAAGGGGGGGAGGATGTGAGGCCCGACTTCGATTTGCGTGCGATACCTCGTTTCGTGTGCCCTAATCTAGATATGCGTGCCTTGATCTAGGTTTAAGAATTTTGTTTCGTTTTATGTGCCTTGCATTGAATTACGTGCATTCATTTAGGATTTCGTGCATTTACTTGAAAACATGTGTTCGTCTCGTAGTTCGTGCCCTACCTCGTAGTGCGTGCCCTAGACCTCAGAAAGCGTGCCCTCACGCTAATCAAGAAAGCATCTTACACGAAGCACTAGGTCAATAATTAATCCTACAAAATCCACTAACTATTATTAAATTACTAATTCAACCCACTAGAAGACAAAATCTCACAAAAAGCTAGACATTCCTTATTCTTTATTCCTTATTCTTTTTGCACTTTCAACACACAATTAAATAATGCTCAAAAGATGACAAAGAATCAGATTTTTTATTGCCTTGGCCGACCACCACATGAGTTTTCTGCTTGCTTGCTCAATTCAATTTAATTCTAGACAACTTATGACAATTCTATGACACAAATGCATAAAAAATTATCTCAAAAACCTCCCAAAAGCTTCCAAATCTCGACAATGCTTCCTTGCCCATGCTAGGTGATTCAAAATTTGTGTTTCTTGAAGACACAAATCTAATTTTTGCTGCCCAAGGCCGAACATGCTTCATCAATTGCAAGGCTTTTGTTTTTTTTTTTTTTTTCATTTCTCTCATTTTTCTTCTCATTCTTCTCTCTCTCTCTCGGCCTTGGCTGAGTTCCTTCACCTCATAGCTCATCTTCATCACACCATAGTTAATCAAGACAAGCAATAAGCAATGAAACTCGCCCAAGCTAGCTAGGATGCAAGAATCACACATGCAAGCTTTTTGAATAACCATTTCGGCCTTGGTGAGTTTGCTAGCTTCCATTTCTTTTCTTCTTGTTCTAGCCACATGCATCTACTAAGAACTTGGCCACTAAGCTAGGAAAAATAGAGGAAATCGAGTTGGATTCTCGGCTAAGCAAGGAAGAAGAAGAAATTTGTGCTTCATCAAGTTTTGTGCATCTTCTTGTTGATTTGCTAAGGTGAGGGCTAAAACCTTTTGAAAATCCTTCAAAAATCCACATGCATGCTCTTAAATGTATGTCTTTGCTTTTGTACTTGAGTTATATGTGTGTTCATAAGCTTTTACAACCATGCATGGCAAGATTTTGACTTGAAGATGATGATAGATGAAATCGGGTTTGGTGACAGCTCTCTGTCTTGTTATTGCGAGGTGATTTTGGATAGGCAACTGATGTTAAAAATGCATGAAAATTGGTAGGTAACTTGTTTTTCCAGGTTTGAACATTTTTTGCAGAAATAGGCCAAAGCTAATTTTAACTCTAAGGTCCTCAAAATGGCAAATCATTAAAATGTGTCCAAATCTGGAAATCTGGGAAAAATGAAGCAGGTTTTGGCAGATGCACTGACCTTGTAGAACGAACCAGTTTTGGCTTAGTAAATGATGTCAAAAATGCATGAAATTTGGTGTTCTGCTAGAGTTTTCCGTTCTGGACATTTTTGTCAGAAATGGACGAAGGCTAAATCTGACCCTAAGGACCTCAAAAACGACAAGTATTGAAATGTGTGCAAATCTGGACAGTTTTGTGCAATCCCACTGTTTTGGCTATAACTATTGGACCCGAACTCCAAATGATGCAAGGTTTGTTTCTGATTTTAGTTCACTTCTTAAGATTTGATTTGATATCTTATTTACTGAAATTGGAGATTGTTTGCATGACTTAATGATTGTGAGAAAACAGCCTATTGCAGTGAGGGTTTCACTTAGTTATATGCTTAGAAATTTGTTGTAACTTCTCTTGTGGTATCAATTGTTTTGGATTGTGGCATTGGGATGTTGTGTGGACTGTTTTGAGCACTTGGGGATGTTTGAATTAATTGATGCATGGCTTGAGATTGATTTTGAGTTGACTTGGGGCTTAATCGCACGGGTAAGCACGAAATGGAAACCCTAGTGACTAGGTAAACTTGCTAAGTGTTGATTATTGGATATTGTGTGTAATTATATGTTTAGTAGGCTGCCCGTAGTTGCCTTATAGCCTAAATGTGATTTTGATCGTTGCATGTTGACAATTAGGCCTTTCTTGGATCCGAGCCCACGTAGATGTTGTTGCATGTTAAATAATCTTATTATTTGATTACGTGGACTTTGAATTAAGCTATATGACTTGATTTACATGGCTGCCCGTTTAATGTTCATATAACTCCATATGCTTTTCAAGTGAAATTACTTGTCTATTCGTGCCTCGCTTGTTTACTTGTCAATGTGCAATCTTATGACTGTCCGGAGGCAACCTACTTTGTTGTCCTCCTAATGTGATATATTAAATGTCATAAATGTGCATTGCATATAAGGTTGCAACCTTTCATTCTGGCGTGGTAGCGTTCACGCACACCGGGCGGCATCGGGCTTGCCAGTGCAACCGTGACTACCATTGTCCAATTCCTTCTCTCGCTTGGGGGCTATACTTCCTCGGAGAGTTGGGTCATAGGATTTCGGGGTACATCCGGAGTACACCCACTTGGCGTGATAAGGGGATGATTTGAAGTCGGTCGCAACAACTGATATTGGAAATGAACTGAGAGCAAAAGCTCACCGTATCCTTTTTACTATGTGTATAAGTACTCTCGCTTGGTTCCTAGAGGACCTCGGGGAAGAAAGACGGGTAATTGTGTTCCTTTACTTTTGTATTATTGTTCTGTACTTAATTGTGTTATATTCATGCTTGCAAAAGGATTTTCATAAGTTGAACTGGAAAATGAGTTTCAAAACCTATTTCTCGTTCCCCCTTGCTGAGTTCATAAGGACTCACCCTCTTTTATCAGCTCAGGTGAAGAAGATCAAGAACAGGTACCTGAGGACGATGTGCCTAACGATGATTCCTTGGAGTGATTGCCTGTCCTATGTGCTTTGCGTGATTATGGCTATTTGTGAACTATGCTACTTGAAGACTATTTCTTTTATGTTGCTCAATGTTGTAATGAAAAAGACCCCCGTTGTAATTTGGGGTCTAATTTTGGTTTGTACTGATATTTACTAGATAGGCACTAGACACTACTATGGTCATTTTGCTATTATTGCTACTAGTATCTATAATAGGGTTATGAAGTATTAGGTAAGGGCTAAGTAAAATGAACCAACCAAATCTTAAGCAGGTACTCGTTGTTAAGGTAAGATCAACAGGTACTTTTGTAACGAGGATAAACAAACAAACGAGACATAGTATCATGCTAGGTTATTAATCAAACGAGACATCGAGATAACCCGTAGGCATTTGAATTGATGGCAAATAGTAATCTTAGTTAGAAATGAGATTGAGAATTGGAAAATTTAAGGCGTTTAGAGAATTAGGTCAAACCAAAGAGCCCAATTACAGCCGTGATGCTGCTGGTTTTCCGAAAAATTGTAGAGTTTAGGCTAAAACATTCAGTGTTAAATCTTCATAAACGGTTAAGTATGTGATATGACTTGAATATTTAGATCACACCCTAGTCTAACCTTATAGGCTGGGTTGGGGTGTGACACCTTATAGATAGAATGGTATCAGAGCTTAGATTGCTTAAGCCGGGTTTAACTCTCAGACCATGGGTTGAGCCCTAAGATAAGTAGGATGACTTGTCTATATGTTATTATGTGATAATGTTAAATGTGTCTTCTATGTTCTATGTGCTTAAGTGATTAACATGTCTTAATTGTTTCTAGAATTATGTTGCATTAAAATTCCTGTTTATCGTATTTCAAATAAATTGTGCATCGTAATCTGTGCCTATAGATGGCTGGCCCTAGTACCCGCACTACTAATAGGAGCGGTGAACCCCAAGAGACTGGAGATGCCTATCAAACTAATCCCGGCATAGCTATGTTTAACATGATGGCAAATGTCATGGATCGCGTATCACGAGTGATGGAGTACCAAGATGCACGTGAAGCGAACAACAACAACAGCAACAGGAATGATGGTAACCATGGGAGACATAGCAGAATGAGGGAGTTCCTTGACTTTCGCCCGTCCAAATTTCACGGGGAAGCTGATGATGAGAAAGCAGAGGCTTGGCTGTCCGAGATCGAGAGGATTTTCAGTCCACTTGATTATACAGATGAAGAAAATGTGGAGTTTGTTATGTTTCTGTTGCACGGGGAAGCTGAACATTGGTGGCACACTGTGGAGGCACTGTGGGAAACTGATCAGACATCTCGCTTGTGGGGTAATTTTGTTAAGGCATTTGAGGAGAAATATGTACCTACAGTTTCCAGGCAGAGGCGGATCGAGGAGTTCATGCACTTGACCCAGGGTAACATGACGGTGGCCCAGTACGAGGCTCGTTTTGAGCGACTGTCCCGTTATGCTCAACATATGGTCAGTACTCCGGAGGTGAAGATGTGGAAATATACTACTGGATTAAGGCTAGAGATTTAGGACCAGTTGGCTTCTCATGACTTTGATACCTATTCTACTCTCTTTGCTGCTGCTTCTCGAGTTGAGAAGAGGAAACTTGATAGAGCTGGTTCGAGTCAGCCGAACAAGAGACCATACCAGCCTCCAGGTCAGCAGAGGAAATTCCAGAGTCAGAGTCGTAATCAGGGCCAGAGCCAGAACAGACCAGTGAATAACCGTGACCCGACTAAAGCGCTATCAGCCTCTTCCACCCGCGGATCCACAGGTAGTTCACCTGCTACTCAGTCTGTCAACTGTTCCTACTGTGACAAGAAGGGTCATACCGAGGCCCAGTGCTGGAAGAAGTCAGGACGATGTGTGAGATGTGGCAGTGATCAGCATCAGATCAAGGATTGCCCTAAATGGCAAGCATGACAGAATCAGGGTAAACCAGCTGATAGAGGCAAGACTCCAGTTCCTAGAGTTCAGGCTCAAGCCTATGCTATTGAGTGCGAGGAGATTCCAGATGAGACCGCTGTTGTTGAAGGTACATTCTTCATACTGAATCAACCTGTTAGGGTGCTAATTGACCCGGGTGCTACTCATTCATTTATTACTCCCTTGTGTGTGCAACGTGTGAAACTGAAAGTTGTATGTTTGCCATACGAAGTAGAAGTTGGTACTCTGATGGGTTCTAAGCTAGTTACTAGCTCAGCTTGTAAAGCATGTAAAATCCAAATTAAGGATAGGGAATTTTCAGCCAATCTTATTGTATTACCTTTTCGAGACTACGAGGTCATTTTAGGGATGGACTGGTTGGCAAAGCATCATGTCCAACTATATTGTCAGACGAAGATTATAACGTTCCGGGTACCTGGTCAGCCAATACTGGAGGTAGTAGGTTGGAGAGATTTCACCGGGAGTTCCATCATTTCATCTACGAAAGCAGTGAAGTCCTTGAGGAAATGGTGTAGTGGATACTTAGCTTACCTCATCAACAAGCCATCGGACAAAGCTAAGTTGGACGAGATGCCTGTGATCAAAGACTATGCAGATGTGTTTTCAGAAGAATTGCCCGGTCTACCCCCAAATCGGGAGATCGAGTTCATCATAGAGTTACTGCCTAGCACCCAGCCAATATCTATAGCCCCCTATCGTATGGTACCAGCCGAGCTACAAGAATTGAAGGACCAATTGCAAGGATTGTTGAAGAAGGGGTTTGTTCAACCAAGTTCTTCACCGTGGGGCGCACCAGTTCTATTTGTAAAGAAGAAAGATGGAACGTTGAGGCTATGCATCGATTACCGATGATTGAACCAAGTGACTGTCAATAAAAGATACCCACTTCCCCTGATCGACGAGTTGTTTGATCAACTTCAATGAGCTAAAGTGTATTCGAAACTCGACTTGAGGCAAGGGTATTATCAGTTGCGGATCAAAAAGGAAGATGTGCCTAAAACGGCTTTCAAGACAAGATATGGGCATTATGAATATGTGGTGATGCCATTTGGACTAACTAATGCCCCTGCAGCTTTTATGGATTTGATGCACAGGGTGTTTTAAACCTACTTGGACCAATTTGTGGTGATCTTCATTGATGATATTTTGGTATACTTGAAATCCGAGGCGGAGCATGAACAACATCTGCGGCTGGTACTGCAGAAACTTCGAGAGCATCAATTGTATGCAAAGTTTAGCAAGTGTGAATTTTGGTTGCAGCAGATTGTATTTTTGGGGCATATCATATCCCAAGAGGGAATAACAGTGGATCCAACAAAGATAGAAGCAATGATGTCTTGGAAGAAACCAGAAAACATTACGAAGGTTCGGAGTTTTCTTGGTCTAGCGGGCTATTATCGGAGATTCGTGAAATATTTCTCTAAGATTGCAGGACCGCTTACAAAGCTCACTCAAAAGAAAACAAAGTTCATGTGGGATGATAAGTTTGAGAACAGCTTCCAAGAATTGAAGAAAAGATTGACTACCGCACCTGTTCTTGCATTGCCTGAAGGGAGTCAAGGTTTTGTAATCTATAGCGATGCTTCGAAAGGAAGGATTAGGTTGTGTGTTGATGCAAAATGGTAGAGTGATTGCATATGCTTCTAGGAAACCGAAGTCGTATGAATTGAACTACCCGACGCATGATTTGGAGTTAGCGGCTATTGTGTTTGCACTCAAGAAATGGAGGCATTATCTGTGGGGTAACAAGTTTGAGGTATTTACTGATCACAAGAGCTTGAAATACTTGTTCTCACAAAAAGAGTTGAATATGAGGCAAAGGCGGTGGATGGAGCTTTTGGATGATTATAACTGCACAATCAATTATGTGCCCGGTAAAGCGAATGTAGTTGCAGATGCCTTAAGTAGGAAAGCAAGCATGGCAAAATTGGAAGTCAAGGTGTAGGAGTTGTTGGAGGAAGCATTTCTGTGGAAACCACAATTGACTCGGAAACGGTTACTTTTTGCCACTACGCAGGTTCAATCGACCTTGTTGTCTGAGTTACGAGAGGCTCAACAGAAGGACCAACAATTTCAGAAGATTAAAGAAAGCAACACAGATTTCAAGTTTCATGATGATGGTGTTGGGAGGTTTAGGAATCGGATTTGTGTTCCTAATGAACCAGAGCTGAAAAAGAAGATCCTTGAAGAAGCCCATAATTCAAGATATACTATTCACCCCAGCGGAACAAAGATGTACCGGGATTTGAAGCAACACTATTGGTGGAATAACATGAAGAGAGAGATTGCGGAGTTTGTGGCACGGTGTTTGACTTGCTAGAGAGTCAAAGCGGAACATCAACGGCCAGCAGGTTTACTTCAACCGTTGGAGATTCCTCAATGGAAATGGGAGCATATAACTATGGACTTTGTTATGGACCTGCCCAGGTCACAGAAGGCTCATGACGCCGTTTGGGTCATAGTGGATAGATTGACTAAGTCGGCACACTTATTACCGATGAACAAGGAGGATAGTCCTGAGAAATTGGGAGATATGTATGTAGCGGAGATTGTAAGATTGCACGAGATGCCTGTGAGTATTGTGTCGGATAGGGATCCTCGTTTTACTTCTCGATTTTGGAAGAGATTGCAAGAAGGTTTGGGAACGAAGTTGAGTTTCAGCACGGCTTATCACCCTCAGACTGACGAACAATCGGAGAGAACTATTCAGATTCTGGAGGATATGCTGAGGGCGTGCGTTTTAGACTTCGGGAAAGGTTGGGAGAAATATCTATCCCTAGTGGAGTTCGCTTATAATAATAGTTATCAGGCCACTATCGGGATGGCCCCATTTGAGGCGTTGTATGGACGTAAGTGTCGATCCCTAATTTGCTGGGATGAAGTTGGTGAAACGAAGACTTTTGACCCGACCCTTCTACCAGAACGTATGAAGACTATTGATAATATCCACCTAATCCGGAAACAGATGCTTACCGCCCAAAGCAGGCATAAGAGTTATGCAGACTGACGAAGACGGAGTCTAGAGTTCGAGGTTGGCGACAAGGTATTCCTGAAGATATCACCTCGGAGGGGACTGATTAAGCACGACAAGGGTGTAAAATTGAGCCCGAGATTTGTAGGACCATTCGAGATAATTTTGAAGGTTGGTAAATTGGCGTATCGCCTGGCACTACCCCAAAACCTCTCCAATATTCACGACGTCTTTCATGTTTTAATGCTGCGGAAGTATCATCCTGATCCGTCGCATATCTTGGAGCCAGAGCCGTTGCAGCTTCGGGAGAACTTGTCTTATGAGGAGAAGCCCATTCGGATCCTAGACCAGCAAGATCGGGAGCTGCGCAACAAAACTATATCGATGGTGAAAGTGATGTGGGATCATCATGGAGTTGAAGAAGCAACGTGGGAAAGGCGAGACCAGATGGAGCAACAATATCCAGCTTTATTTCAAAGGTAATATTGAATTTCGGGACGAAATTCTTTTAAGGGAGGGGAGGATGTGAGGCCCGACCTCGATTTGTGTGCGATACCTTGTTTCGTGTGCCCTAATCTAGATATTCGTGCCTTGACCTAGGTTTAAGAATTGTGTTTCGTTTAATGTGTCGTGCATTGAATTAGGTGCATTCATTTAGGGTTACATGCATTTACTTGGAAAACGTGCGTTCGTCTCGTAGTTCGTACCCTACCTCGTAGTGCGTGCCCTAGACCTCGAAAAGCGTGCCCTCACGCTAATCAAGAAAACATCTTACACGAAGCACTAGGCCATTAATTAATCCTACAAAATCTACTAACTATTATTAAATTACTAATTCAACCCACTAGAAGACAAAATCTCACAAAAAGCTAGACATTCCTTATTCTTTATTCCTTATTCTTTTTGCACTTTCAACACACAATTAAATAATGCTCAAAAGATGACAAAGAATCAGATTTTTTATTGCCTTGGCCGACCACCACATGAGTTTTCTGCTTGCTTGCTCAATTCAATTTAATTCTAGACAACTTATGACAATTCTATGACACAAATGCATAAAAAATTATCTCAAAAACCTCCCAAAAGCTTCCAAATCTCGACAATGCTTCCTTGCCCATGCTAGGTGATTCAAAATTTGTGTTTCTTGAAGACACAAATCTGATTTTTGCTGCCCAAGGCCGAACATGCTTCATCAATTGCAAGGCTTTTGTTTTTTTTTTTTTTTTTCATTTCTCTCATTTTTCCTCTCATTCTTCTCTCTCTCTCTCTCGGCCTTGGCTGAGTTCCTTCACCTCATAGCTCATCTTCATCATACCATAGTTAATCAAGACAAGCAACAAGCAATGAAACTCGCCCAAGCTAGCTAGGATGCAAGAATCACACATGCAAGCTTTTTGAATAACCATTTCGGCCTTGGTGAGTTTGCTAGCTTCCATTTCTTTTCTTCTTGTTCTAACCACATGCATCTACTAAGAACTTGGCCACTAAGCTAGGAAAAATAGAGGAAATCGAGTTGGAGTCTCGGCTAAGCAAGGAAGAAGAAGAAATTTGTGCTTCATCAAGTTTTGTGCATCTTCTTGTTGATTTGCTAAGGTGAGGGCTAAAACCTTTTGAAAATCCTTCAAAAATCCACATGCATGCTCTTAAATGTATGTCTTTGCTTCTGTACTTGAGTTATATGTGTGTTCATAAGCTTTTACAACCATGCATGGCAAGATTTTGGCTTGAAGATGATGATAGATGAAATCGGGTTTGGTGACAGCTCTCTGTCTTGTTGTTGCGAGGTGATTTTGGATAGCCAACTGATGTTAAAAATGCATGAAAATTGGTAGGTAACTTGTTTTTCCAGGTTTGAACATTTTTCACAGAAATAGGCCAAAGCTAATTTTAACTATAAGGTCCTCAAAATGGAAAATCATTAAAATGTGTCAAAATCTGGAAATCTGGGAAAAATGAAGCAGGTTTTGGCAGATGCACTGACATTGTAGAACGAACCAGTTTTTGCTTAGTAAATGATGTCCAAAATGCATGAAATTTGGTGTGCTGCTATATTTTTCCGTTCTGGACATTTTTTTCAGAAACGGACTAAGGCTAAATCTGACCCTAAGGACCTCAAAAACGACAAGTATTGAAATGTGTGCAAATCTGGACAGTTTTGTGCAATCCCACTGTTTTGGCTATAACTATTGGACCCGAACTCCAAATGATGCAAGGTTTGTTTCTGATTTTAGTTCACTTCTTAAGCTCTGATTTGAAATCTTATTTACTGAATTGGAGATTGTTTACTTGACTTAATGATTGTGAGAAAATAGCCTATTGCAGTGAGGGTTTCACTTAGTTATATGCTTAGAAATTTGTTGTAACTTCTCTTGTGGCATCAATTGCTTTGGATTGTGGCATTGGGATGTTGTGTGGACTGTTTCGAGCACTTGGGGATGTTTGAATTAATTGATGCATGGCTTGAGATTGATTTTGAGTTGACTTGGGGCTTAATCGCACGGGTAAGCACGAAATGGAAACCCTAGTGACTAGGTAAACTTGCTAAGTGTTGATCCTTGGATATTGTGTGTAATTATATGTTTAGTAGGCTGCCCGTAGTTGCCTTATAGCCCTAAATGTGATTTTGATCGTTTCATGTTGACAATTAGGCCTTTCTTGCATCCGAGCCCACGTAGACGTTGTTGCATGTTAAATAATCTTATTATTTGATTACGTGGACTTTGAATTAAGTTATATGACTTGATTTACATGGCTGCCCGTTTAATGTTCATATAACTCCATATGCTTTTCAAGGGAAATTACTTGTCTATTCGTGCCTCGCTTGTTTACTTATCAATGTGCAATCTTATTGTTTTGTACTTAATTGTGTTATATTCATGTTTGCAAAAGGATTTTCATAAGTTGAACCGGAAATTGAGTTTCAAAACCTATTTATCGTTCCCTCTCGCTGAGTTCATAAGGACTCACCCTCTTTTATCATCTCAGGTGAAGAAGATCAAGAACAGGTACCTGAGGACGATGTGCCTAACGATGATTCCTTGGAGTGATTGCCTGTCCTATGTGCTTTGCGTGATTATGGCTATTTGTGAACTATGCTACTTGAAGACTATTTCTTTTATGTTGCTCAATGTTGTAATGAAAAAGACCCCCGTTGTAATTTGGGGTCTAATTTTGGTTTGTACTGATATTTACTAGACAGGCACTAGACACTACTATGGTCATTTTGCTATTATTGCTGCTAGTATCTATAATAGGGTTATGAAGTATTAGGTAAGGGCTAAGTAAAATGAACCAACCAAATCTTAAGCAGGTACTCGTTGTTAAGCTAAGATCAATAGGTACTTTTGTAACAAGGATAAACAAACAAACGAGACATAGTATCATGCTAGGTTATTAATCAAACGAGACATCGAGATAACCCGTAGGCATTTCAATTGATGGCAAATAGTAATCTTAGTTAGAAATGAGATTGAGAATTGGAAAATTTGAGGCGTTTAGAGAATTAGGTCAAACCAAAGAGCCCAATTACAGCCGTTATGCTGCCAGTTTTCCTGGAAATTTTGGAGTTTAGGCTAAAACATTAAGTGTTAAATCTTTATAAACTGTTAAGTATGTGATATGGCTTGAATATTTAGATCACACCCTAGTCTAACCTTATAGGCCGGGTTGGGGCGTGACACGTAGAGGCTGGGCTCGCAAAACGAGGGCGTGGGGCTTGGGACCAAGTCTCCGTCGCTCCGGTGCCCATAACTCTTTATCTGTAATGAGTTACGCGGCGCACAGCATACCGTTGGAAAGCTTTGCGATAGCTCTACGTCGGGTACATTAAGGCTACTAGGCTGCAGATGATTTTGGAGCTCAAAATCGAACATTTTCATCAGTTTTAGGACAATTTTATTCTTTTGCGCTGTTTTTTTGTCGCAGATCATAGGTCGTCAGCCGCGAAAAGGATGACAACCTAATCGATCACATTTCTATTATCGAATCCAAAGGCACCTTGGGCAAGACAACTTCGCTTCACGTAGAGGCTGGGCCCGCAAACCGAGGGCGTGGGGCTTGGGACCAGGTCTCTGTCGCTCCGGTGCCCATAACTTTTGATTCGTAAGGCGTTACGCGGCTCACAGCATACCGTTGGAAAGCTCTCCGAGAGTTCTACGAAAAGGACAGCAAGCCTGCTGGGCTGCGCTTATTATCGGAGGCCAAAATCTAACGTTTTCATCAGTTTTTGGGATACTTTTCTTCTTTTGCGCTGTTTTTCCATCCCGGATCGTACGTCGTCAGTCGCAAAAAGGACGATAACCTAATCCATCACATTTTTATTACCTATTCCCATGGCACCTTGGGCATGACAACTTCACTTCACGTAGAGGCTGGGCCCGCAAACCGAGGGCGTGGGGCTAGTGCCAGGGATCCGTCACTCCAGTGCCCATAACTTTTGATCCGTAAGGAGTTACGCGGTGCACTGCATACCGTTGGAAAGCTCTCTGAGAGATCTACGACGGGGACATCAAGCTTGCTCGGCTGTGGCTGTTTTCAGAGCCAAAAATCGAACATTTTTATCAGTTTCGGGACACTTTTCTCCTTTAGCTCTGTTTTTCGTCCCAGATCGTACGTCATCAGCCGAGAAAAGGACGACAACCAAATCCATCACATTTCTATTACCGAATCCAACGGCACCTTGGGCAAGACAACTTCAGTTCACGTAAAGGCTGGGCCCGCAAACCGAGGGCGTGGGGCTTGGGATCAGGTCTCCGTCGCTCCGGTGCCCATAACTTTTGTTCCGTAAGGCGTTACGCGGTGCACAACATACCGTTGGAAAGCTCTCCGAGAGCTCTATGTCGTGGATAGCAAGCCTGCTCGACTGCACCTATTTTTGGAGCCCAAAATCGAATGTTTTCATCAGTTTTTGGGACACTTTTCTTCTTTTGTGCTATTTTTCCGTCCCGGATCGTACGTCGTCAGCCGCGAAAAGGACGACAACCTAATCCATCGCATTTCTATTACCGAATTCCCTGGCACCTTGGGCATGACAACTTCACTTCACATAGAGGTTGGGCCCGCCAACCGAGGGCGTGGGGCTTGTGACTAGGTATCCGTCGCTCCGATGCCCATAACTTTTGATCTGTAAGTTGTTACGCGGCACACAACATACCAATAGAAAGCTCTCTGAGAGCTCTACGACGGAACAGCAAGCCTACTCAGCTGCGCTTGTTTTCGGAGCCCGAAATCGAACATTTTCATCAGTTTCGAGAGACTTTTCTTCTTTTGCGCTGATTTTTCATCCCGGATCGTACATCGTCAGCCGCGAAAAGGACGACAACCTAATCCATCACATTTTTATTACCTATTCCCATGGCACCTTGGGCATGACAACTTTACTTCACGTAGAGGCTGGGCTCGCAAACCGATGGCGTGGGGCTTCTGCCAGGGATCCGTCGCTCCGGTGCCCATAACTTTTGATCCGTAAGGAGTTACGCGGTGCACTGCATATCGTTGGAAAGCTCTCTGAGAGCTCTACGACGGGGACATCAAGCTTGCTCGGCTGTGGCTGTTTTCAGAGCCAAAAATCAAACATTTTCATCAATTTTGGGACACTTTTCTCCTTTAGCTCTGTTTTTTGTCCCGGATCGTGCGTCATCAGCCGAGAAAAGGACGACAACCAAATCCATCACTTTTCTGTTACCGAATCCAACGAAACCTTAGGCAAGACAACTTCAGTTCACGTAAAGGCTGGGCCCGCAAACCGAGGGCGTGGGGCTTGGGATCAGGTCTCCGTCGCTCCGGTGCCCATAACTTTTGTTCCGTAAGGCGTTACGCGATGCACAACATACCGTTGGAAAGCTCTCCGAGAGCTCTATGTCGTGGATAGCAAGCCTGCTCAACTGCACCTATTTTTGGAGCCCAAAATCGAATGTTTTCATCAGTTTTTGGGACACTTTTCTTCTTTTGTGCTGTTTTTCCGTCCCAGATCGTACGTCGTCAGCCGCGAAAAGGACGACAACCTAATCCATCGCATTTCTATTACCGAATTCCCTGGTACCTTGGGCATGACAACTTCACTTCACATAGAGGTTGGGCCCACCAACCGAGGGCGTGGGGCTTGTGACTAGGTATCCGTCGCTCCGATGCCCATAACTTTTGATCTGTAAGTTGTTACGCGGCACACAACATACCAATAGAAAGCTCTCTGAGAGCTCTACGACGGGAACAGCAAGCCTACTCAGCTGCGCTTGTTTTCGGAGTCCAAAATCGAACATTTTCATCAGTTTCGAGAGACTTTTCTTCTTTTGCGCTGATTTTTCATCCCGGATCGTACATCGTCAGCCGCGAAAAGGACGACAACCTAATCCATCACATTTTTATTACCTATTCCCATGGCACCTTGGGCATGACAACTTTACTTCACGTAGAGGCTGGGCTCGCAAACCGGTGGCGTGGGGCTTCTGCCAGGGATCCGTCGCTCCGGTGCCCATAACTTTTGATCCGTAAGCAGTTACGCGGTGCACTGCATATCGTTGGAAAGCTCTCTGAGAGCTCTACGACGGGGACATCAAGCTTGCTCGGCTGTGGCTGTTTTCAGAGCCAAAAATCGAACATTTTCATCAGTTTCGGGACACTTTTCTCCTTTAGCTCTGTTTTTTGTCCCGGATCGTACGTTATTAGCCGAGAAAAGGACGACAACCAAATCCATCACATTTCTATTACCGAATCCAACGGAACCTTAGGCAAGACAACTTCAGTTCACGTAAAGGCTGGGCCCGCAAACCGAGGGCGTGGGGCTTGGGATCAGGTCTCCGTCGCTCTGGTGCCCATAACTTTTGATCCGTAAGGCGTTATGCGGTGCAGAACATACTGTTGGAAAGCTCTCCGAGAGCTTTACGACGGGGACAGCAAGCCTGCTCGACTGCGCCTGTTTTTGGAGCCCAAAATCGAACGTTTTCATCAGTTTTTGGGACATTTTTCTTCTTTTGCGCTGTTTTTCCGTCCCGGATCGTACGTCGTTAGCCCCGAAAAGGACGTCAACCTATTACATCATATTTCTATTACCGAATTCCCCGGCACCTTGGGCATGACAACTTGACTTTACGTAGAGGTTGGGCCCGCAAACCGAGGGCGTGGGGCTTGTGACCAGGTATCCGTCGCTCCGGTGTCCATAACTTTTGATTTGTAAGTTGTTATGCGGCACACAGCATACCAATAGAAAGCTCTATGAGAGCTCTACGACGGGAACAACAAGCCTACTCGGCTGCTCTTGTTTTCGGAGCCCAAAATCGAACATTTTCATCATTTCGAGTGACTTTTCTTCTTTTGCGCTGATTTTTCGTCCCGGATCGTACGTCATCAGCTGAGAATAGGACGACAGCCAAATCCATCACATTTCTTTTACCAAATCCAACGGCACCTTGGGCAAGACAACTTCAATTCACGTAAAGGCTGGGCCCGCAAACCGAGGGCGTGGGGCCTGGGATCAGGTCTCCGTCACTCCAGTGCCCATAAATTTTGATCCGTAAGGCGTTACGCAGTGCACAACATACCGTTGGAAAGCTCTCAGAGAGCTCTACGATGGGGACAGCAAGCCTGCTCGACTACGCCTATTTTTGGAGCCCAAAACCTAACGTTTTCATCAATTTTTGGGATACTTTTCTTCTTTTGCGCTGTTTTTCCGTCCCGGATCGTACGTCGTCAGCCGCGAAAAGGACGACAACCTAATCCATCGCATTTCTATTAACGAATTCCCCGGCACCTTGGGCATGACAACTTCACTTCACATAGAGGTTGGGCCCGCAAACCGAGGGCGTGGGGCTTGTGACTAGGTATCCGTCGCTCCGGTGCCCATAACTTTTGATCTATAAGTTGTTACGCGGCACACAGCATACCAATAGAAAGCTCTATGAGAGCTCTACGACGGGAACAACAAGCCTACTCGGCTGCGTTTGTTTTCAGAGCCCAAAATCGAACATTTTCATCAGTTTCGAGAGACTTTTCTTCTTTTGCGCTGATTTTTCGTCCCGGATCGTACGTCATCAGCCGCGAAAAGGACGACAACCTAATCCTTCACATTTTTATTACTGAATCCAACGGCACCTTGGGCATGACAACTTCATTTCACGTAGAGGCTGGGCCCGCAAACCGATGTCGTGGGGCTTGTGCTAGGGATCCGTCGCTCCGGTGCCCATAACTTTTGACCCGTAAGGAGTTACATGGCGCACAACATACCGTTGGAAAGCTCTTTGAGAGCTCTACGACAGGTACAGCAAGCCTGCTTTGCTGCGTCTATTTTCGGAGTCCAAAATCGAACGTTTTCATCATATTTGGGACACTTTTCTCCTTTTTCGCTGTTTTTTTGTATCGGATCGTACGTCATCAGTCGCGAAAAGGGCAACAACCTAATCCATCATATTTCTATTACCGAATCCAACGGCATCTTGGGCAAGACAACTTCGCTTCACTTAGAGGCTGGGCCCGCAAACCGAGGGCGTGGGGCCTGGGACCAGGTCTTTGTCACTCCAGGGCCCATAACTTTTGATCCATAAGGCGTTATGCGGCGCACAACATATCGTTGGAAAGCTCTCTGAGAGCTTTACGACGGGGACATCAAGCCTGCTCAACTGCATCTATTTTCGGAGCCCAAAATCAAACGTTTTCATCAATTTTTGGGACATTTTTCTTCTTTTGTGCTGTTTTTTCATCCTCGATCGTACGTCGTCAGCAGCGAAAAGGACGACAACCTAATCCATCGCATTTCTATTACCGAATCCCATGGCACCTTGGGCATGAAAATTTCACATCACGTAGAGGTTGGCCCCGCAAATCGAGGGCGTAGGGCTTGTGACCACGTATCCGTCGCTCCAGTGCCTATAACTTTTGATCTGTAAGTTGTTACGCGGCACACAGCATACCGTTGGAAAGCTCTTCGAGAGCTCTACGACGGTGACAACAAGCCTACCTGGCTGCGCCTATTTTCGGAGCCCAAAATCGAACGTTTTCATCTATTTCGGGACACTTTTATTCTTTTGCGTTGTTTTTCCATCCCGGATCGTACGTCGTCAGTCGCGAAAATGACGACAACCTAATCGATCACATTTCTATTATCGAATACCATGACACCTTATGCAAGCAAAATTCGCTTCACGTAGAGGCTGGTCTCGAAACCGATGTCGTGGGGCTTGTGCCAGAGATCCGTCGCTCCGGTGCCCATAACTTTTGACCCGTAAGGAGTTACGTGGCGCACAACATACCGTTGGAAAGCTCTCTGAGAGCTCTACGACAGGTACAGCAAGCCTGCTTTGCAGCGGCTATTTTCGGAGTCCAAAATCGAACGTTTTCATCAGATTTGGGACACTTTTCTCCTTTTGTGCTATTTTTTCGTACCGGATCGTACGTCATCAACTGCGAAAAGGGCAACAACCTAATCCATCATATTTCTATTACCGAATCCAACGGCACCTTGGGCAAGACAACTTCGCTTCACGTAGCGGCTGGGCCCACAAACCGAGGGCGTGGGGCCTGGGACCAGGTCTCCGTCGCTCCGGGGCCCATAACTTTTGATCCATAAGGCGTTACGCGGCGCACAACATACCGTTGGAAAGCTCTCCGAGAGCTCTACGACGGGGACATCAAGCCTGCTCAGCTGCACCTATTTTCGGAGCCAAAAATCAAACATTTTCATCAATTTTTGGGACACTTTTCTTCTTTTACACTATTTTTTCGTCCCCGATCGTACGTCGTCAGCAGCGAAAAGGACGACAACCTAATCCATCGCATTTCTATTACCGAATCCCATGTCACCTTGGGCATGAAAATTTCACTTCACGTAGAGGCTGGGCCCGCAAACCGAGGGAACGGGGCTTGTGACCATGTATCCGTCGCTCCATTGCCCATAACTTTTGATCTGTAAGTTGTTACGCGGCACACAGCATACCGTTGGAAAGCACTTTGAGAGCTCTACGACGATGACAACAAGCCTACTCGGCTGCGCCTATTTTCGGAGCCCAAAATCGAACGTTTTCATATGTTTTGAGACAATTTTATTCTTTTGTGTTATTTTTCCATCCCAGATCGTACGTCGTAAGTCGCGAAAAGGACGACAACCTAATCGATCACATTTCTATTATCGAATACCATGACACCTTATGCAAGCAAATTCGCTTCACGTAGAGGCTGGGCTCGCAAACCGAGGGCGTGGGGCATAGGACCAGGTCCCCGTCGCTCCGGTGCCCATAACTTTTGGTCTGTAAGGCTATACGCGGCGCACAGCATACCGTTGGAAAGCTCTCCGAGAGCTCTACGACAGGGACAACAAGCCTACTCGGCTGTGTCTGTTTTCGGAGCCCGAAATTGAATGTTTGTATCAGTTTCAGGACAATTTTCTTCTTTTGTGATGTTTTTTCGTAATAGATCTTACGTCGTCAGCCGCAAAAAGGACAACAACCTAATCCATCATATTTCTATTACTGAATCCCGCGGCACCTTGGGCAAGACAACTTCGCTTCACGTAGAGGCTGGGCCCGCAAACTGAGGGTGTGGGGCTTGGGACCAGGTCTCTGTCGCTCCGGTGCCCATAACTTTTGATCTTTAGGGATTTAGGCATCGCATAGGATACCGTTGGAAAGCTCTCCGAGAGCTCTAATTCGGGGACAGCAAGCCTGCTCGGCTGTGCCTATTTTTACAGCCCGAAATTGAATATTTTCATCAGTTTCGGGACACTTTCTTCTTTTTCGCTATTTTTTCGTCCCGGATCGTTCGTTGTCAGCAGCGAAAAGGACGACAACCTAATCCATCACATTTATTTTAGTGAATCCCACGGCACCTTAGGCAAGACAACTTCGCTTCATGTAGAGGCCGGGCCCGCAAACCGAGGGCGTGGGGCTTGGGACCAGGTCTCCGTCGCTCCGATACCCATAACTTTTGATCCGTAAGGCGTTACGCGGCGCACAGCATACCGTTGGAAATCTCTCCGAGAGCTCTACGACGGGGACAGCAAGCTTGCTTGGCTGCGCCTATTTTCGGAGCCCAAAATTGAACATTTTCATCAATTTCGGGACACTTTTATTCTTTTGCACTATTTTTCTGTCCCGGATCGTATGTCGTCAGTCGTGAAAATGACGACTACCTAAACCATCACATTTCTATTATCGAATCCCATGGCACCTTGGGCAAGAAAACTTCACTTCACTTCACTTAGAGGTTGGGCCCGCAAACCGAGGGCGTGGGGCTTGGGACCAGGTCACCGTCGCTCTAGTGCCCATAACTTTTGATCTGTAAGGATTTAGGCGACACATAGGATATCGTTGGAAAGCTCTCTGAGAGCTCTACGTCGGGGACAGCATGCCTGCTCAGCTGCGCCTATTTTCGGAGCCCAAAATCGAATGTTTTCATCAGTTTTGGGACACTTTTATTCTTTTGCGTTGTTTTTCCGTCCCGGATCGTACGTCGTCAGCCGCGAAAAGGACGACAACCTAATCGATCACATTTCTATTATCGAATCCCATGGCACGTTGGGCAAGCAAACTTCGCTTCACGTAGAGGCTGGGCCCGCAAACCGAGGAAAAGGGCTTGGGACCAGGTTTCCGTCGCTCGGGTGCCCATAACTTTTGATCTGTAAGGATTTACGTGGCGCACAGCATACCGTTGGAAAGTTCTCCGAGAGCTCTACGACGGGGACATCAAGCCTGCTAGGCTGCACCTGTTTTCATAGCCCAAAATCAAACGTTTTCATCAGTTTCGGGACACTTTTCTTCTTTTGCACTGTTTTTTCATCGCAGATCGTACGTCGTCAGCCGCGAAAAGGACAACAACCTAATCGATCACATTCTATTATCGAATCCCACAGCACCTTGGGCAAGCCAACTTCGCTTAACGTAGAGGCTAGGCCCGCAAACCAAGGGCGTGGGACTTGAGACCAAGTCTCCATCGCTCCGGTGCCCATAACTCTTTATCTGTAATGATATATGCGGCTTACAGCATACCGTTGGAAAGCTTTGCGATAACTCTACGTCGGGTACAGGAAGGCTACTAGGCTGCGGATGATTTCGGAGCCCAAAATCGAACATTTTCATCAGTTTCGGGACACTTTTATTCTTTTGCGCTATTTTTTCATCCCAGATCGTAGGTCGTCAGCCACGAAAAGGACGACAACCTAATCAATCACATTTCTATTATCGAATCCAATGGCACCTTGGGCAAGACAACTTCGCTTCACGTAGAGGCTGGGCCTGCAAACCGAGGGCGTGGGCCTCGGGACCAGGTCTCCGTCGCTCCAGTGCCTATAACTTTTGATCAGTATGGCGTTACGTGACGCACAGCATACTGTTGGAATGCTCTACGAGAGTTCTACGATAGGGACAGCAAGCCTGCTCGGCTGCGCTTATTATCGGAGGCCAAAATTGAACATTTTCATCAGTTTTTGGGATACTTTTCTTCTTTTGCGTTGTTTTTCCATCCCGGATCATATGTCGTCAGCCGCGAAAAGGACGACAACCTAATCCATCACATTTCTATTACCGAATCCCCCGGCACCTTGGGCATGACAACTTCACTTCACGTAGAGGCTGGGCCCGCAAATCGAGGGCGTGGGGCTTGTGACCAGGTATCCATCGCTTTGGTGCCCGTGACTTTTGATTTGTAAGTTGTTACGCGGCGCACCGCAGACCGTTAGAAAGCTCTTTGAGAGCGTAGCAAGCCTGGTTGGCTGCGCCTATTTTCTGAGCCCAAAATGGAACGTTTTCATCAGTTTAGGTAAACTTTTCTTCTTTTGCGATATTTTTTCGTACCGGATCGTACGTCGTCAGCCGCGAAAAGGACGACAACCTAATCGATCACATTTCTATTATCGAATCCAATGGCACCTTGGGCAAGACAACTTCGCTTCACGTAGAGGATGGGCACGCAAACCGAGGTTGTAGGGCTTGGGACTAGGTCTCCGTCGCTCCGGTGGCCATAACTTTTGATTCGTAAGGCGTTACGTGGCTCACAATATATCGTTGGAAAGCTCTCCGAGAGTTCTACAATAGGGACAGCAAGCCTGCTCGGCTGCGCTTATTATTGGAGGCAAAAATCGAACGTTTTCATCAGTTTTTGGGATACTTTTCTTCTTTGGCGCTGTTTTTCCATCCTGGATCGTACGTCGCCAGCCGCGAAAAGGACGACAACCTAATCCATCACATTTCTATTACCGAATCCCCCGGCACCTTAGGCATGACAACTTCACTTCACGTAGAGGCTGGGCACGCAAATCGAGGGCGTGGGGCTTGTGACCAGGTATCCGTCGCTTTGGTGCCCATAACTTTTGATCCGTAAGTTGTTACGCGGCGCACAGCATACCGTTGGAAAGCTCTCCGAGAGCTCTATGTCGGGGGCAGCAAGCCTGGTCGGCTGCGCCTATTTTTTGAGCCCAAAATCGAATGTTTTCATCAGTTTCGGTACACTTTTCTTCTTTTGTGATGTTTTTTCGTACCGGATCGTACGTCGTCAGCCACGAAAAGGACGACAAGCTAATCCATCACATTTCTTTTAGTGAATCCCACGGCACCTTGGGCAAGCCATCTTCGCTTAACGTAGAGGCTGGGCCCGCAAACCAAGGGCGTGGGACTTGGGACCAAGTCTCCGTCGCTCCAGTGCCCATAACATTTTATCTGTAATGAGTTACGCGACGCACCGCATACTATTGGAAAGCTTTCCGATAGCTTTACGTAGGGTACAACAAGGCTACTAGGCTGCGGATTATTTCGGAGCCCAAAATCGAACATTTTCATCAGTTTTGGGACACTTTTATTATTTTGCGCTATTTTTTCGTCTCAGATCGTCGGTCGTCAGCCGCGAAAAGGACGACAACCTTATCGATCACATTTATATTATCGAATCCAATGGCACCTTGGGCAAGACAACTTCGCTTCACGTAGAGGCTGGGCCCGCAAACTAAGGGCGTGGGTCTTGGAACAAGGTCTCCGTCGCTCCGGTGCCCATAACTTTTGATCCGTAAGGCGTTACGCGGCGCATAGCATACCGTTGGAAAGCTCTCCGAGAGTTCTACGATAGGGAAATCAAGCCTGCTCTGCTGCGCTTATTAACGGAGGAAAAAAATGAACGTTTTCATCAATTTTCGGGATACTTTTCTTCTTTTGCGCTGTTTTCCCATCCGGGATCGTACGTCGTCAGCCGCAAAAGGACAACAACCTAATCCCTCACACTTCTATTACCGAATCCCCCGGCACCTTGGGCATGACAACTTCACTTCACGTAGAGGCTGGGCCCGCAAATCAAGGGCATGGGGCTTGTGACCAGGTATCCGTCGCTTTAGTGCCCATAACTTTTGATCCGTAAGGCATTACGCAGCGCACAACATACTGATTGAAAGCTCTCTGAGAGCTCTACGATGGGAACAGCAAGCCTGCTCGGCTGCGCCTATTTTCGGAGACCAAAATCAAATGTTTTCATCAGTTTCGAGAAAATTTGCTTCTTTTGCGCTGATTTTTCATCCTGGATCGTACGTCATCAGCCGCGAAAAGGACGACAACCTAATCCATCACATTTTTATTACCGATTCCCATGGCACCTTGGGCATGACAACTTCACTTCACGTAGAGGCTGGGCCCGCAAACCGATGGTGTGGCGCTTGTGCCAGGGATCCGTCTCTCCGGTGCCCATAACTTTTGATCCGTAAGGAGTTACGCGGTGCACAACATACCATTGGAAAGCTCTCTAAGAGCTCTACGACGGGGACATCAATCCTGCTCGGCTGCGGCTGTTTTCGGAGCCAAAAATTGAATATTTTCATCAGTTTCGGGACACTTTTCTCCTTTAGCTTTGTTTTTCGTCCCTGATTGTACGTCATCAGCCGAGAAAATGACGACAACCAAATCCATCACATTTCAATTACCGAATCCACTGGCACCTTGGGCAAGACAACTTCGCTTCACGTAGAGGCTGGGCCCGCAAACCGAGGGCGTGGGGCTTGGGATCAGGTCTCCGTCGCTCCGGTGCCCATAACTTTTGATCCGTAAGGCGTTACGCGGTGCACAGCATACCGTTGGAAAGCTCTCCGAGAGCTCTACGACGGGGACAGCAAGCCTGGTTGGCTGTGCCTGTTTTCAGAGTTCAAAATTGAATGTTTTCATCAGTTTTTGGGATACTTTTCTTCTTTTGCGCTGTTTTTCCGTCCCTGATCGTATGTCGTCAGCCACGAAAAGGACGACAACCTAATCCATCACATTTCTATTATCGAATTCCCTGGCACCTTGGGCATAACAACTTCACTTCATGTAGAGGATGGACCCGCAAACCGAGGGCGTGGGGCTTGTGACCAGGTATCCGTCGCTTTAGTGCCCATAACTTTTGATCTGTAGGTTGTTACGTGGCACACAGCATACCGATAGAAAGCTCTCTGAGAGCTCTACGACGGGAACAGCAAGCCTGCTCTACTGCGCTTGTTTTCGGAGCCCAAAATCAAACATTTTCATCAGTTTCGAGAGACTTTTCTTCTTTTGCGCTAATTTTTCATCCCGGATCGTACGTCGTCAGCCGCGAAAAGGACGACAACCTAATCAATCACATTTTTATTACCAAATCCCACGGCACCTGGGGCACGAAAACTTCACTTCACGTAGAGGCTGGGCCCGCAAACCGATGGCGTGGGGCTTGTGCCAAGGATCCATCGCTGTGGTGCCCATAACTTTTGACCTGTAAGGAGTTACGCGGCGCACAATATACCGTTGGAAAGCTCTCTAAGAGCTCTACGACAGGTACAACAAGCCTACTCTGCTGCAGCTGTTTTCGGAGCCCAAAATTGAACGTTTTGGTCAGATTCAGGACACTTTTCTCCTTTTTCGCTATTTTTTCGTACCGGATCGTACGTCATCAGTCGCGAAAAGGACAACCACCTTATTCATCACATTTCTATTACCAAATCCAACGACACCTTAGGCAAGACAACTTCGCTTCACGTAGAGGCTAGGCCCGCAAATCGAGGGCGTGGGGCCTGGGACTAGGTCTCCGTCACTCCAGTGCCCGTAACTTTTGATCCATAAAGTGTTACGCGGCGCACAACATACCGTTGGAAAGCTCTCCGAGAGCTCTACGACGGGGACAGCAAGCCTGCTCAGCTGCGACTCTTTTCGGCGCCAAAAATCAAATGTTTTCATCAGTTTCGGGTCACTTTTCTTCTTTTGCGATGTTTTTTTTGTACCGGATCGTACGTCGTCAGCCGCGAAAAAGACGACAACTTAATCTATCACATTTCTTTTAGTGAATCCCACGGCACCTTGGATAAGACAACTTCGCTTCACATAGAGGCTGGGCCAACAAACCGATGGCGTGGGGCTTAGGACCAGGTCTCCGTCGCTCCGGTGCACATAACTTTTGATCCGTACGGTGTTACACGACGTACAGCATACCGTTGGAAAGCTCTACAAGAGCTTTACGTCAGGGACAGCAATCCTACTCGGCTATGCCTTTTTTCAGAGCCAAAAATCGAACATTTTCATCAGTTTTGAGACACTTTTCTTATTTTACGTTGTTTTGTCGTCCCGGATCGTACGTCGTCAGCCGCGAAAAAGGACGACAACCTAATCCATCACATTCCTATTACCGAATCCCACGACACATGGGGCAAAACAACTTCACTTCACGTAGAGGCTGGGCCCGCAAACCGAGGACGTGGGGCTTGGGACCAGGTCTCCGTTGCTCTGGTGCTCATAACTTTTGATCCGTAAGGCGTTACGCAGCACACAACATACTGATTGAAAGCTCTCTGAGAGCTCTACGACGGGAACAGCAAGCCTGCTCAGCTACGCCTATTTTTGGAGCCCAAAATCAAACGTTTTCATCAGTTTTGAGAAACTTTGCTTCTTTTACGCTGATTTTTCATCCTGGATCGTACGTCGTCAGCCGCGAAAAGGACGACAACCTAATCCATCACATTTTATTACTGATTCCCACAGCACCTTGGGCATGACAACTTCACTTCACGTAGAGGCTGGGCCCGCAAACTGATGGCGTGGGGCATGTGCCAGGGATCCGTCTCTCCGGTGCCCATAACTTTTGATCCGTAAGGAGTTACGCGGTGTACAGCATACCGTTGGAAAGCTCTCTGAGAGCTCTACGATAGGGATATCAAGCCTGCTAGGCTGTGCCTATTTTCGGAGCTCAAAATCGAACATTTTCATCAATTTCGGGACACTTTTCTCCTTTAGCTCTGTTTTTAATCCCGGATCGTACGTCATCAGCCGAGAACAGGACGACAACCTAATCCATCACATTTCTATTACCGAATCCAACGGCACCTTGGGCAAGACAACTTCGCTTCATGTAGAGGCTGGGCCCGCAAACAGAGGGCGTGGGGCTTGGGATCAGGTCTCCGTCGCTCCGGTGCCCATAACTTTTGATCCGTAAGGCGTTACGCGGCGCTCAACATACCGTTGGAAAGCTCTCCGAGAGCTCTACGACGTGGATAGGAATCTTGCTCAGCTGTGCCTGTTTTCGGAGCTCAAAATTGAACGTTTTCATTAGTTTTTGGGACACTTTTCTTCTTTTACGCTGTTTTTTCGTCCCGAATCGTACGTCGTCAGCCGCGAAGAGGACGACAACCTAATCCATCGCATTTCTATTACCAAATTCCTCGGCACCTTGGGCATGACAACTTCACTTCACGTAGAGGATGGGCCCGAAAACCGAGGGCATGGGGCTTGTGACCAGGTATCCGTCGCTCCGGTACCCATAACTTTTGATCTGTAAGTTGTTACGCGGCACACAGCATACCGATAGAAAGCTCTCTGAGAGCTCTACAACGGGAACAGCAAGCGAGCTTGGCTGCGCTTGTTTTCGTAGCCCAAAATTGAACATTTTCATCAGTTTCGAGAGACTTTTCTTCTTTTGCGCTGATTTTTCGTCCCGGATCGTACGTCGTCAGTTGCGAAAAGGACGACAACCTAATCCATCACATTTTTATTACCGAATCCTACGGCACCTTGGGCATGACAACTTCACTTCACGTAGAGGCTGGGCCCGCAAACCGATGGCGTGAGGCTTGTGCCAGGGATCCATCGCTCCGGTGCTAATAACTTTTGACCCGTAAGGAGTTACGCAGCGCACAACATACCGTTGGAAAGCTCTCTGACAGCTCTACAACAGGTACAACAAGCCTACTTTGCTGCGGCTGTTTTTGGAGTCCAAAATCCAACGTTTTCATCAGATTCCGGACACTTTTCTCCTTTTGCGCTATTTTTTCGTACCGGATCGTACGTCATCAGCCTCGAAAAGGACAACAACCTAATCCATCACATTTCTATTACCGAATCCAATGGCACCTTGGGCAAGACAACTTCGCTTCACGTAGAGGCTAGGCCCACAAACCGAGGGCGTAGGGCCTGGGACCAAGTCTCCGTCGCTTCAGTGCCCATAACTTTTGATCCATAAGGTGTTACGCGGCGCACAACATACCGTTGGAAAGCTCTCCGAGAGCTCTACGACGGGGACAGCAAGCCTGCTCAGCTGCGCCTATTTTCGGAGCCCTAAATCGAATGTTTTCATCTATTTTTGGGACACTTTTGTTCTTTTGCGCTGTTTTTTCGTCCCGGATTGTACATCATCAGCCGCGAAAAGGACGACAACCTAATCCATCGCATTTCTATTACCGAATCCTATGGCACCTTGGGCATGACAATTTCACTTCACGTAGAGGCTGGGCCCGCAAACCGAGGGCGTGGGGCTTGTGATCAGGTCTCCGTCACTCCAGTGCCCATAACTTTTGATCTGTAAGTTGTTACGCGGAACACAGCATACCGTTGGAAAGCTCTTCGAGAGCTCTACGACGGTGACAGTAAGCCTGCTCGGCTGCGCCTATTTTCAGTGCCCAAATCGAATGTTTTGATCTGTTTCGGGAAACTTTTATTCTTTTGCGCTGTTTTTCCGTCCCGGATCGTACGTCGTCAGTCGCAAAAAGGATGACAACCTAATAGATCACATTTCTATTATCGAAACCCTTGACACCTTAGGCAAGCGAAATTCGCTTCACGTAGAGGCTGGGCCCGCAAACCGAGGGGCTTAGGGCATAGGACCAGGTCTCCGTCGCTCTGGTGCCCATAACTTTTGATCTGTAAGGATTTACGAGGTGCACAGCATACCGTTGGAAAGTTCTCCAAGAGCTCTAAGACCGGGACAGTAAGCCTACTCGGCTGCGCCTGTTTTCGGAGCCCAAAATTGAAAGTTTGCATCAGTTTCGGGATAATTTTCTTCTTTTGTGATGTTTTTTTGTACTGAATCCCACGGCACCTTGGGCAAGACAACTTCGCTTCACGTAGAGGCTGGGCCTGCAAACCGAGGGCGTGGCGCTTGGGACCTGGTCTCCGTCACTCCGGTGCCCATAACTTTTGATCCGTAAGGCGTTATGCGGCGCACAACATACCGTTGGAAAGCTCTCCGAGAGCTCTACAAAGGGGACAACTAGCCTGCTCGATGGCGCCTATTTTTGGAGCCCTAAATCGAACGTTTTCATCAGTTTTGGGACACTTTTCTTCTTTTACGCTATTTTTTCGTCCCGGATCGTTCGTCGTCAGTTGCGAAAAGGACGACAACCTAATCCATCCCATTTCTTTTACCGAATCCCACGGCACCTTGGGCAAAACAACTTCGCTTCATGTAGAGGCCGGGCCAGCAAACCGAGGGCGTGGGGCTTGGAACCAGGTCTCCGTCGCTCCGATGCCCATAATTTTTTATCTGTAAGGCGTTACGTAGTGCACAACATACCGTTGGAAAGCTCTCCGAGAGCTCTATGACGAGGACATCAAGTTTTCCTGGCTGCGCCTATTTTCGGAGCCCAAAATTGAATGTTTTCATTAGTTTCGGTATACTTTTATTCTTTTGCGCTGTTTTTCCGTCTCGGATAGTACGTCGTCAGTCGCAAAAAGGACGACAACCTAATCGATCACATTTCTATTATCGAATCCCATGGCACCTTGGGCAAGAAAACTTCACTTCATGTAGAGGCTGGACCCGTAAACCGAGGGCGTGGGGCTTGGGACCAGGTCTCCGTCGCTCCGGTGCCCATAACTTTTGATTTGTAAGGATTTAGGCGGCGCATAAGATACCGTTAGAAAGCTCTCTGAGAGCTCTACGTCCGGGACAGCAAGCCAAGCACACACAATAAAATAAGCTCAAACAAGACAAAAAATTCAGATCTTGATGCTCATAGGGTCGGCCAAACCGAGGGCTTTGAGCAAAGTTTGAACAAAAATTATTTTAACCAAGCATGCTTAGACAAAGACTTCACATTGTCATACCTTTTGCTAACTACTAAGCCACATTTTGCTAACTACTAAGCCACCCATCTCGGCCACATCACCATTTCCTACCAACAATTCAAATAATATTCAAAAGACAACACAAAAATCAGATTGTAGAAGCATATAGCCGACCAAAATGCTAAGCCTTTCATTTCTTTCTCACATTCTCTCTCATTTCTTCTATCCCTCTCGGCCTTGGCTGCAAGTTCACTCTCCATTGCTTAAGTTCATCATCCTAAGGTTCATCAAGACCTTCAAGCTACTAAGGAACTCGACCAAGCAAGCTAGAAGCCAAGAAACATGCATGCAAGCTCATAGCACATTCATTCGGCCCTTAGGTATGTTTGATAGCTTCTACTTCATTTCTTTTTGTTCTAGCCACTTGCACATACTAAGAACATGGTTACTAAGCTAGGAATTAGAGAATATCAAGTTGTCTCTCGGCTAAGCAAGGAGAAAAGACAACCTTGTGCTTCATCAAGAACTTTGTGCATCTTCATTGTTGTCTTGCTAAGGTGAGGGCTAAAACTCTTTTGAAAAGCTTTCAAAAACCACATGCATGCCCTTAAATGTCTATTTTTACCTCTGTACTTGTGATATATGTGTGTACATGAGCTTTTGTAGACATGCATGGCAAGATATTTGGCTAGAATGTGAAGATAGATGAAATCGCGTAAAGGACAGTCTTCTGACTTGTTGGAACGAAGTGATTTTGACCAGGTAAATGATTTTGAAAATGCGTAAAAATTGGTAAGTGACTAGTTTTGCCAGTTCGGAGCATTTTTCACAGAAATAGGCCAAAGCCAATTTTGACTCTAAGGTCTCCAAATTGGCAAAACATCGAAAGGTGTCCAAATCTGGAAAATCTGGGAAAATGAAGCAGGTTTTGGCAGTTCACTGTCCTTGTAGAACGAATCCATTTTGACTTAGTAAATGATATCAAAAATGCATGAAATTTGGTAGACTGCTATATTTTTCAGTTCTGGACATTTTTTTCAGAAATAGACTAAGGCTAAATCTGATCCTAAGGCCCGCAAAAACGACAAGTATTGAAATGTGTGCAAATCTGGACAGTTTTGCGTAGTCTCACGGTTTTGCCTATAACTCTTGAATCCGAACTCCAAATGATGCGAGGTTAGTTTCTGGATTTAGTTTGCTCCTTAAGATTTAATTTGAAATTTTGTTCACTGGAATTGGATAATGTTTGCTTGTCTCATTGATTGTGAGAAAACAGACCATTGCAGTGAGGTTTTCATCTAGTGATATGCCTTGAAAATTATTGAAACTTCTGTTGTTGTGTTAAATGCTTGGGATTGTGGCACTTGGATGTTGTGTGGACTGTTTTAAATGCTTGAGGGTGTTTTAATTAATCGTTGCATGGCTTGAGTTTAATTACGTGACAACTTGGGACTTAATCGCACGGGTAAGCATGAATTGAAACCCTAGTGACTAGGAAAACTCGTTAAGTGTTGATCCTATGGATATCGTGTTTAATTATGTGATTAGTAGGTTGCCCGTAGTTGCCCTTATAGCCCTAAATGTGATTCCGATGATTACAGGTTGACAAGTAGACCTTTCTTGCACCCGGTTCCACGTAAACGTCATTACATGTTGTATGACCTTATTATTTGATTATGTGAACTTCGAAATGAGTTATATGACTTGATTCACATGTGTTATATGACTTGATTTACATGCGTTACATGGCTGCCCGTTTAATATTCATGTAACTCCATGTGCCTTACAAGTGAAATTACCTGTCATAGCATGCCTCGCTTGTTTACTTGTCAATGTGCAATCTTATGACTGTTCGGAGGCAACCTACTTTGTTGTCCTCCTAATGTGATATATTAAATGTCATAAATGTGCATTGCATACAAGGTTGCAACCTTTCATTCTGGCGTGGTAGCGTTCACGCACACCGGGCAGCATCGGGCTTGCCGGTGCAACCGTGACTACCATTGTCCAATTCTCCCTCTCGCTTGGGGGCTAGACTTCCTCGGAGAGTTGGGTCGTAGGATTTCGGGGTACATCCGGAGTACACCCATTTGGCATGATAAGTGGATGATTTGAAGTCGGCCGCAACAACTGATACTGGAAATAAACTGAGAGCAAAAGCTCACCGTATCCTTTTCACTATATGTATAAGTACTCTCGCTTGGTTCCTAGAGGACCTCAAAGAGGAAAGACGGGTAATTGTGTTCTTTAACTTTTATATTACATTATGAACTACTTGTGATATATGTCATGCTTGCAAAAAGGGTTTTCATAAGTTGAACCGGAAAAAGAGTTTCAAAACGTATTTCTCGTTCCCCCTCACTGAGTTCATAAGGACTCACCCTCTTTTATCATCACAGGTGAAGAAGATTAGAAACAGGTACCCGATGACAACGTGCCTATTGATGACTCCTTGGAATGATTACTTGCCCTACGTGCCTTACTTGACTATGGCCATTTTTGTGAACGATATGTTGCTTGAAGACTATTTCTTATGTTTCTTGTTGTTGTATTGTAAATGACCCCCGTTGTAATTTGGGGTCAAATTTTGGCTTGTACTGATCATAACTAGTTAGACACTCTTATGGTCGTTTTTGCTATCGCTATTGGTTAGTATCTATCACAGGCTTATGAAGTATCAGGTAAAGGATTAAGTAAAATGAATCTATCCAATCTTAAGCAGGTACTCATTGTTAAGATAAGATCAACAGGTACTTTTGTAACAAGGATTAACAAACAAATGTGATAGAGTTATCATGGTAGGTTGTTAATCAAACGAGACTTCGAGATAACTAGTAGGTGTTTTAATTGGTGATAAATAGTAATCTTTGTTGAAAATGAAATTGAGGTCGAAGGTTTGAGGCATTTAGAGAATTAGGTCAAACTAAAGAGCCCAATTACAGCCGTTATGCTGCCAGATTTTCAGAGAATTTGTGGAGTTTAGGCTAAACGTTAAGTGTTAAACCTTCTTGAATGATTAAGTACGTGAAATGACTTGAATGTTTAGATCACTACCTAGTCTAACCTCTATAGGTCGGGTTGGGGCGTGACACCTTAGAGAGATGGTATCAGAGCTTAGATTGCTTAAGCCGGGTTTAACTCTCGGACCATGGGTAGAAGCCCTAAGTTTCTTAGGATGACTTGTTTATGTGTGATATTGTGTGACAATATCAATTGTGGTTTCTTTGTTTCTATGTGCTTATGTGATTAACATGTCTTAACTGTTTCGAAAGTTGTGTGTTTATGTAAAATTGTATGTTGCATACCTTATACATTAAATTCTTGTTTGTTGTATTCCAATAAATTGTGCATAATAATCTGTGCCTATAGATGGCTGGCCCTAGTACCCGCAATACTAATAGGAGCCGTGAGCCCCAAGAGACCGGAGATGCTCATCAAACTAATCTCGGCATGGCTATGTTTAATATGATGGCGAATGCCATGGATCGCGTGTCGCGAGTGATGGAACGTCAAGATGCACGTGAAGCAAACAACAACAACAACAACAACAAGAATGATGGTAACCATTGGAGAAATAGCAGAATACGGGAGTTCCTTGACTTTCGCTCGTCCAAATTCTTCGGGGAAGCTGATGATGAAAAGGCAGCGGCTTGGCTGTCTGAGATTGAAAGGATTTTCAGACCACTTAACTATACTGACGAGGAAAAGATGGAGTTCACTGTGTTTCTGTTGCACGGGGATGCTGAGCATTAGTGGCACACTGTGGAGGCGCTTTGGGAAACTGATCATACACCTCGCTTGTGGGGTAATTTCGTTAAGGCATTCAAGGAGAAATACGTACCTGCAGTTTCTAGGCAGAGGCGAATTGAGGAATTCATGCACTTGAACCAGGGTAACATGACGGTGGCCCAGTATGAGGCTCGTTTTGACCGACTGTCCCGTTACGCTCAATACATGGTCAGTACTCCTAAGGCGAAAATGTGGAAATTTACGAATGGGTTGAGGCCAGAAATCCCGGACCAGTTGGCTTCGCATGACTTTACTACATATTCTGCTTTCCTTGCTGCTGCTTCCCGAGTTGAGAATAGGAAACTCGACAAAGCCGGTTCGAGCCAGCCGAACAAGAAACCATATTAACCTCCAGGACAACAGAGAAAATTCCAGACTCAGAGTCCCAGTCAAGGCCAGAGCCAAAACAGACCAGTTAATAATCGTGGCCCGACTAAAGCACCATCAGCCTCTTCCACCCGCGGATCCACAGGTAGTTCACCTGCTTCTTAGTCTATCAACTGTTCTTACTATGACAAGAAGGGTCACACCGAGGCCCAGTGCTGGAAGAAGTCAGGACGATGTGTGCGGTGTGGCAGCGATCAGCATCAGATCAAGGATTGTCCTAAATGGCAAGGAGGACAAAATCAAGTTAAACCAGTTGGTAGAAGCAAGACTCCAGTTGCTAGAGTTCAGGCCCGAGCTTATGCTATTGAGTGCGAGGAGCTTCCTGAGGAGACCGCTGTTGTTGAAGGTACATTCCTGATACTGAATCAACCTGTTAGGGTGCTAATTGATCCAGGTGCTACTCATTCATTTATTACTTCCTTATGTGTGCAACGTGTAAAACTACGAGTTGTATCTTTGCCTTACGAAGTAGAAGTTGGTACTCCGATAGGTTCTAAACTTGTTACTCGCTCAGCTTGTAAAGCATGTAAAATCCAAATTAAAGATAGGGAATTCTCAGCCAATCTTATTGTATTACCCTTTCGAGACTATGAAGTCATCTTAGGGATGGACTGGTTGGCAAAGCATCATGCCCAACTAGATTGCTGGACGAAGATTGTAACATTCCAGATATCTGGTCAACCAATATTGGAGGTAATGGGTCGAAGAGACTTCACCGGGAGTTCCATCATTTCATCTATGAAAGCAGTGAAGTCCTTGAGAAAAGGATGTAGTGGATACTTAGCTTACCTCATCAACAAGCCATCGGACAAAGCTAAGTTGGAGGAGATGCCAGTGATTAAAGATTATGCGGATGTGTTTCCAGAAGAATTGCCCGGTTTACCCTCGAATTGGGAGATCGAGTTCATTATAGAATTACTGCCTAGCACCCAGCCAATATCTAAAGCTCCCTATCGTATGGCACCAGCCGAGCTACAAGAATTGAAGGACCAATTGCAAGGATTGTTGAAGAAGGGGTTTGTTCAACCAAGCTCTTCTCTGTGGGGGTACGCCAGTCCTATTTGTAAAAAAGAAAGATGGAACGTTGAGACTATGCATCGATTACCGAGGATTGAACCAAGTGACCGTCAAGAATAAATACCCACTTCCTCTAATCGACGAGTTGTTTGATCAACTTCAAGGAGCTAAAGCGTATTCGAAGCTCGACTTGAGGCAAGGGTACTATCAGTTGCGGATCAAAAAGAAGGATGTGCCTAAAACGGTTTTCAGGACGAGATATGGGCATTATGAATATGTGGTGATTCCATTTGGGCTAACGAACGCCCCAGCAGCTTTTATGGACTTGATGCACAAGTGTTTCAACCCTACTTACACCAATTTGTGGCGATCTTTATCGATGATAGTTTGGTATACTCGAAATCCGAGGTTGAGCATGAACAACATCTGCGATTGGTATTGCAGAAACTTCAAGAGCATCCATTGTATGCAAAGTTTAGCAAATGCGAATTTTGGTTGCAGCAGATCGCATTTTTAGGGCACATCATATCCCAAGAGGGAATAGCAGTGGATCCAGCAAAGATAGAAGCGGTGATGTCTTGGAAGAAGCCGAAAAACGTTACGGAGGTTCGGAGTTTTCTCCGTTTAGCCGGCTATTATCGGAGGTTCGTGAAGGATTTCTCAAGGATTGCAGGACCGCTTACAAAGCTCACTCAAAAGAAAACAAAGTTCATGTGGGATGACAAGTGTGAGAACAGCTTCCAAGAATTGAAGAAAAGATTGACTACCGCACCTGTTCTTGCATTGCCTGAAGGGAGTCAAGGTTTTATAATCTATAGTCATGCTTCGAAGGAATGACTGGGTTGTGTGTTGATGCAAAATGGTAGAGTGATTGCGTATGCTTCTAGGAAACCGAAGCCGTATGAATTGAACTACCCGACGCATGATTTGGAGTTAGCGTCTATTGTGTTTGCACTCAAGAAATGGAGGCATTATTTGTGGGGTAACAAGTTCAAGGTGTTTACTGATCACAAAAGCTTGAAATACTTGTTCTCACAAAAACAGTTGAACATGAGGCAAAGACGGTGGATGGAGCTTTTGGATGATTATAACTGCACAATCAATTATGTGCCTAGTAAAGCAAATGTAGTTGCAGATGCCTTAAGTCGGAAAGCGAGCATGGCAAAACTGGAAGTTAAGGTGCAGGAGTTGTTAGAGGAAGCATTTTTGTGGAAACCACAATTGACTCAAAAAGGGTTACTATTTGCCACTACACAAGTTCAATCGACCTTGTTGTCTGAATTGCGAGCGGCTCAACAGAAGGACCAACAATTTCAGAGGATTAAAGAAAGCAACACAGATTTCAAGTTTCATGATGATGGTATTTGGAGGTTCAGGAATCAAATTTGTGTTCCTAACGATCTAGAGTTGAAAAAGAAGATTCTTGAAGAAGCCCATAACTCAAGATATACTATTCACCCCAGCGGAACAAAGATGTACCGAGATTTGAAGCAACACTATTGGTGGAATAACACGAAGAGAGAGATTGCGGAGTTTGTGGCACGGTGTTTGACTTGCCAGAGAGTCAAAGCAGAACATCAACGACTAGCAGGTTTGCTTCAGCCGTTGGAAATTCCTCAATGGAAATGGGAACATATAACTATGGACTTTGTCATGGACCTGCCCAGGTCAAAAAAGGGTCATGACGTCGTTTGGGTCATAGTGGATAGATTGACTAAGTCAGCACACTTCTTACCGATGAACAAGGAGGATAGTTTTGAGAAACTGGGAGATATGTATATGGTGGATATTGTAAGGTTGCACGGGATGCCTGTGAGTATTGTATTAGATAGGGATCCTCGTTTTACTTCCCGATTTTGGAAGAGATTGCAAGAAGCTTTGGGAACGAAGTTGAGTTTCAGCACGTCTTATCACCCTCAGACTGATGGACAATCTGAGAGAACTATTCAGATTCTGGAGGATATGCTGAGGGCGTGTGTTTTATACTTCGGGAAAGGTTGGTAGAAATATCTGCCTTTAGCGGAGTTCGCTTATAATAACAGTTATCAGGCCACTATCAGGATGGCCCCATTTGAGGCATTGTATGGACGTAAGTGTCGATCCCCAATTTACTGGGATGAAGTAGGTGAGATGAAGACTTTTGACCTGACCCTTCTTCCAGAACTTATGAAGACTGTTGATAATGTCCACCTCATCCGAAAACGGATGCTTACTGCCCAAAGCAGGCAGAAAAGTTACGCAGACCGACGGAGACGGAGTCTTGAGTTTGAGGTCGGCGACAAAGTGTTCTTGAAGATATCACCTCGGAGGGGACTGATTAAACACGACAAGGGTGGAAAGTTGAGCCCGAGGTTTGTAGGACCATTTGAGATAGTTGAGAAGGTTGGCAAATTGGCGTATCGCCTAGAACTACCCCAAAACCTCTCCAATATTCACGATGTCTTTCATGTTTCAATGCTACGGAAGTATCACCCTGATCCATCGCATATCTTGGAGCCAGAGCCGTTGCAGCTTCGGGAGAACTTGTCTTATGAAGAGAAGCCCATTCGGATCCTAGACCAACAAGATCGAGAGTTGCGCAACAAATCCATACCGATGGTGAAAGTGTTGTGGGATCACCATGGAGTTGAAGAAGCAACGTGGGAAAGGCGAGACCAGATGGAGCAGCAGTATCCAGCATTATTTCAAAGGTAAAATTGAATTTCAGGAAGAAATTCTTTTAAGGAGGGGAGGATGTGAGGCCCGACCTCGATTTACGTACGATACCTCATTTCGTGTGCCTTAACCTAGATTTGCGTGCCTTGACCTAGGTTTAAGAGTCGTGTTTTGTTTTGTGTGCCTTGCATTGAATTACGTGCATACATTTAGGGTTGTGTGCATTTACTTGGGAAACGTGCATTCGTCTCGTAGTTCGTGCCTTACCTCGTAGTGCGTGCCCTAAACCTAGGGAAGCGTACCCGCACGCTAATCAAGAAAGCATCTTACACGAAGCACTAGATCATTAATTAATCCTACAAACTCCACTAACTAATATTAAAATGTTAATTCAACTCACTAGAAGACGAAATCTCACAAAAAGCTAGACATTCTTATTCTTTATTCTTTATTCTTTGCACATCCCAAGGAAACACAATAAAATAAGCTCAAACAAGACAAAAAATTCAGATCTTGATGCTCATAGGGTCGGCCAAACCAAGGGCTTTGAGCAAAGTTTGAACAAAAATTATTTTAACCAAGCATGCTTAGACAAAGACTTCACATTGTTATACTTTTTGCTAACTACTAAGCCACATTTTTCTAACTATTAAGTCACCCATCTCGGCCACATCACCATTGCCTACCAACAATTCAAATAATATTCGAAAGACAACACAAAAATCAGATTGTAGAAGCATATAGCCGACCAAAATGCTAAGCCTTTCATTTCTTTCTCACTTTCTCTCTCTCTCTCTCATTTCTTCTCTCCCTCTCGGCCTTGGCTGCAAGTTCACTCTCCATAGCTTAAGTTCATCATCCTAATGTTCATCAAGACCTTCAAGCTACTAAGGAACTCGACCAAGCAAGCTAGAAGCCAAGAAACATGCATGCAAGCTCATAGCACATTCATTCAGCCCTTAGGTATGTTTGATAGCTTCTACTTCATTTCTTTTTGTTCTAGCCACTTGCACATACTAAGAACATGGTTACTAAGCTAGGAATTAGAGAATATCAAGTTGTCTCTCGGCTAAGCAAGGAGAAAAGACAACCTTGTGCTTCATCAAGAGCTTTGTGCATCTTCATTGTTGTCTTGCTAAGGTGAGGGCTAAAACTCTTTTGAAAAGCTTTCAAAAACCACATGCATGCCCTTAAATGTCTATTTTTACATCTGTACTTGTGATATATGTGTGTACATGAGCTTTTGTAAACATGCATGGCAAGATATTTGGCTAGAATGTGAAGATAGATGAAATCGCGTAAAGGACAGTCTTCTGACTTGTTGGAACGAAGTGATTTTTACCAGGTAAATAATGTTGAAAATGTGTGAAAATTGGTAGGTGACTAGTTTTGCCGGTTCTGAGATTTTTTCACAGAAATAGGCCAAATCCAATTTTGACTCTAAGGTCTCCAAATTGGCAAAACATCGAGAGGTGTCCAAATCTGGAAAATCTGGGAAAATGAAGCAGGTTTTGGCAGTTCACTGTCCTTGTAGAACGAATCAGTTTTGACTTAGTAAATGATATCCAAAATCATGAAATTTGTTATACTACTAGATTTTTCAGTTTTGGACATTTTTTTCAGAAATATACTAAGGCTAAATCTGACCCTAAGGCCCTCAAAATCGACAAGTATTGAAATGTGTGCAAATCTGGACAGTTTTGCGTAGTCTCAAGGTTTTGGCTATAACTCTTGAATCCGAACTCCAAATGATGCGAGGTTTGTTTCTGGATTTAGTTCACTCCTTGAGCTTTAATTTGACATTCTTTTCACTAGAATTGGAGATTGTTTGCTTGTCTCAATGATTGTGAGAATACAGACCATTGCAGTGAGGTTTTCATCTAGTGATATGCCTTGAAAATTATTGAAACTTCTCTTGTTGTATTAAATGCTTGGGATTGTGACACTTGGATGTTGTGTGGACTGTTTTGAATGCTTGAGTTTGTTTTAATTAATCGTTGTATGGCTTGAGTTTAATTACGTGACAACTTGGGGCTTAATCGCACGGGTAAGCATGAATTGAAACCCTAGTGACTAGGAAAACTCGCTAAGTGTTGATCCTATGGATATCGTGTTTAATTATGTGATAAGTAGGCTGCCCGTAGTTTTCCTTATAGCCCTAAATGTGATTCCGATGATTACAGGTTGACAAGTAGACCTTTCTTGCACACGGTTCCACGTAAACGTCGTTACATGTTGTATGACCTTATTATTTGATTATGTGAACTTCGAAATTAGTTATATGACTTGATTCACATGCGTTATATGACTTGATTTACATGCGTTACATGGCTGCCCGTTTAATATTCATGTAACTCCATGTGCCTTACAAGTGAAATTACATGTCATAGCATGCCTCACTTGTTTACTTGTCAATGTGCAATCTTATGACTGTTCGGGGGCTACCTACTTTGTTGTCCTCCTAATGTGATATATTAAATGTCATAAATGTGCATTGCATACAAGGTTGCAACCTTTCATTCTGGCGTGGTAGCGTTTATACACCGGGCGGCATCGGGCTTGCCGGTGTAACCGTGACTACCATTGTCCAATTCCCTCTCTCGCTTGGGGGCTAGACTTCCTCGGAGAGTTGGGTCGTAGGATTTTGGGGTACATCTGGAGTACACCCATTTGGCGTGATAAGTGGATGATTTGAAGTCTGACGCAACAACTGATACTGGAAATGAACTGAGAGCAAAAGCTCACCGTATCCTTTTCACTATATGTATAAGTACTCTCTCTTGGTTCCTAGAGGATCTCGGGGAAAAAAGACGGGTAATTGTGTTCTTTTACTTTTTATATTACATTATGAACTACTTGTAATATTTGTTATGCTTGCAAAAAGGGTTTTCATAAGTTGAACTGGAAAAAGAGTTTCTAAACGTATTTCTCATTCCCCCTCGCTGAGTTCATAAGGACTCACCTTCTTTTATCATCACAAGTGAAGAAGATCAGGAACAGGTATCCGATGACAACGTGCCTATTGATGACTCCTTGGAATGATTGCTTGCCCTACGTGCCTTACTTGACTATGGCCATTTTTGTGAACGATATGTTGCTTGAAGACTATTTCTTATGTTGCTTGTTGTTGTATTATAAATGACCCGCGTTGTAATTTGGGGTCAAATTTTGGCTTGTACTGATCATAACTAGTTAGACACTCTTATGGTGTTTTTGCTATCGCTATTGGTTAGTATCTATCACAGGCTTATGAAGTATCAGGTAAAGGATTAAGTAAAATAAACCTACCCAATCTTAAGCAAGTACTCATTGTTAAGCTAAGATCAACATGTACTTTTGTAACAAGGATTAACAAACAAACGAGACAAAGTTATCATGCTAGGTTATTAATCAAACGAGACTTCGAGATAACTAGTAGGCGTTTCAATTGGTGATAAATAGTAATCTTTGTTGAAAATGAAATTGAGGTCGAAGGTTTGAGGCATTTAGAGAATTAGGTCAAACTAAAGAGCCCAATTACAACCGTTATGCTGCCGGTTTTCTGGAGAATTTGTGGAGTTTAGGCTAAACGTTAAGTGTTAAACCTTCTTGAACGATTAAGACGTGAAAGGACTTGAATGTTTAGATCACTCCCTAGTCTAACCTCTATAGGTCGGGTTAGGGCGTGACACCCACGACGGGGACAGCAAGCCTACTTGGCTACGCCTGTTTTCAGAGCCCAAAATCGAACGTTTTCATCAATTTCGGGACACTTTTCTTCTTTTGCGCTATTTTTCCGTCGCAGATCGTATGTCGTCAGCCGCAAAAAGGACAACAACCTAATCGATCACATTTCTATTATCGAATCCCACGGCACCTTGGGCAAGCCAACTTCGCTTAACGTAGAGGCTGGGCCCGCAAACCAAGGGTGTGGGACATGGGACCAAGTCTCCGTCACTCCGGTGCCCATAACTTTTTATCTGTAATGAGTTATGTGGCGCACAGCATACCGTTGGAAAGCTCTCTGATAGCTTTACGACGGGTACATCAAGGCTACTAGGTTGCGCATGATTTCAGAGCCCAAAATCAAACATTTTTATCAATTTCGGGACACTTTTATTCTTTTGCGCTGTTTTTTCATCCCAGATCGTAGGTCATTAGCCGCGAAAAGGACGACAACCTAATCGATCACATTTCTATTATCGAATCCAATGGCACCTTGGGCAAGACAACTTCGCTTCACGTAGAGGCTGGGCCCGTAAACCGAGGGCGTAGGGCTTGGGGATTGGGACCAGGTCTCCGTTGCTCCGGTGCCCATAACTTTTGATCCGTAAGGCATTACGCGACGCACAGCATACCGTTGGAAAGCTCTCTGAGAGTTCTACGATGGAGACAACAAGCTTGCTCAGCTGTGCTTATTATCGGAGACCAAAATCGAACATTTTCATCAATTTTTGGGATACTTTTCTTCTTTTGCGCTGTTTTTTCATCCCGGATTGTACGTCGTCAGCCGCAAAAAGGACGACAACCTAATCCATCACATTTCTATTACCGAATCCCCCGGAACCTTGGGCATGACAACTTCACTTCACGTAGAGGCTGGGCCCGCAAATCGAGGGCGTGGGGCTTGTGACCAGGTATCCGTCACTTCGGTGTCCATAACTTTTGATTTGTAAGTTGTTACGCGACACACAACATACTGTTGAAAAGCTCTCCGAGAGCTCTATGACGGGGGCAGGAAGCCTGCTTGGCTGAGCCTGTTTTCTGAGCCCAAAATCGAACGTTTTCATCAGTTTTAGGACACTTTTCTTCTTTTGCGCTGTTTTTCCGTACCGGATCGTACATCGTCAGCCGCGATAAGGACGACAACCTAATCCATCACATTTCTTTTAGTGAATCCCATGGCACCTTGGGTAAGACAACTTCGCTTCACATAGAGGCTAGGCCCGCAAACTGAGGGCGTGGGGCTTGGGACCAGGTCTCTGTCGCTCCGGTGCCTATAACTTTTGATCCGTAAGGCGTTACGCGGCGCACAGCATACCGTTGGAAAGCTCTCCGAGACCTCTACGATGGGGACATCAAGCCTGCTTGGATGTGTCTATTTTTGAAACCCAAAAACGAGTGTTTTCATCAGTTTCGGGACACTTTTATTCTTTTGCGCTGTTTTTTCATCCCAGATCGTATGTCGTCAGCCTCGAAAAGGACGAGAACCTAATTGATCACATTTCTATTATCGAATCCCACGGCACCTTGGGCAAGCCAACTTCACTTCACGTAGAGGCTGGGCCCGCAAACCGATGGCGTGGGGCTTGTGCCAGGTATCCGTTGCTCCAATGCCCATAACTTTTGATCCATAAGGAGTTACGTGGCGCACAACATACCGTTGGAAAGCTCTCAAAGAGATCTACGACGGGGACTGCAAGCCTGCTTGGCTTCTTCTATTTTTGGAGCCCAAAATCGAACGTTTTCATCTGTTTCAGAACAGTGTCTTCTTTTGCGCTGTTTTTTCATCCCGGATCGTATGTCGTCAGCCACGAAAAGGACGACAATCTAATCCATCACATTTTTTTTAGTGAATCCCATGGCACCTTGGGCAAGACAACTTTGCTTCACGTAGAGGCTGGGCCGGCAAACCGAGGGCGTGGGGCTTGGGACCATGTCTCCGTCGCTCTGGTGTCTATAACTTTTGATCGGTAAGGTGTTATGTGAGGCCCGACCTCGATTTGTGTGCGATACCTCATTTCGTGTGCCCTAACCTAGATTTGCGTGCCTTGACCTAGGTTTAAGAGTCGTGTTTTGTTTAGTGTGCCTTGCGTTGAATTACGTTCATTCATTTAGGGTTACGTGCATTAGCTTGAGAAACGTGCATTCGTCTCGTAGTTCGTGCCTTACCTCGTAGTGTGTGCCCCAAACCTAGGAAAGCGTGCCCGCACGCTAATCAAGAAAGCATCTTACATGAAGTACTAGATCATTAATTAATCCTACAAACTCCACTAACTAATATTAAAATGCTAATTCAACTCACTAGTAGACGAAATCTCACAAAAAGCTAGACATTCTTATTCTTTATTCTTTAATTCTTTGCACATCCCAAGCACACAATAAAATAAGCTCAAACAAGACAAAAAATTCAGACTTGATCAAAGCCTTGGCCGACCACATGAAGCATTTGACAAAGATTTGCATAATTCAAAATCATGCCTAGACAACCTATGACACAAAGCATAAAAAAATGACTCAAAACCCTACCCAATGCACCAAAATCTCGACCCACTCAATTGCCCATGCTAGACAATTCAAAAATATGCTCTTGAAGACACAATCAGAATTTTGTGAAGCTCAAGGCCGACCAAAATGCTTAAGCTTTTCATTCTTTCTCACATTCTCTCTTTCTCTCATTCACTCTCTCATTTCTTCTCTCTCTCTCTCTCTCTCGGCCTTGGCTGCAATCTCACTCTCCATAGCTTAAGCTCATCATCCTAAGGTTTATCAAGACATTCAAGCTACTAAGGAACTCGACCAAGCAAGCTAGAATACAAAAAGACACACATGCAAGCTCATAGAACTTTCATTTCGGCTTAGGTGTGTTGATAGCTTCTATTTCATTTCCTTTTTGTTCTAACCACTTGCACCTACTAAGAACATGGTAACTTAGCTAGGAATTAGAGAATCTCAGGCAATATCCCTCGGCCAAACAAGGAAAGAACACCATTTGTGCATCTCCAAGAGTTTTGAGCATCCTTTGTTGATAAAGTTGCTAAGGTGAGGGTTAATCCTTTCTAAAAGATTTTGAAATCCATATGCATGCCTTCATATGTTTATTTTTACCTCTGTACTTGTGATATATGTGTGTACATGAGCTTTTGTAAACATGCATGGCAAGATATTTGGCTATAATTGAAAGATAGGTGAAATCGCGTATATGGCCATTTTGTGAACGATATGTTGCTTGAAGACTATTTCTTATGATTACTTGTTATTGTGTTGTAAATGACCCCCATTGTAATTTGGGGTCTAATTTTGGCTTGTACTGATCATAACTAGGTACACACTCTTCTGGTCATTTTGCTATCGCTACTTTGGTTTAGTATCTATCACAGGCTTATGAAGTATTAGGTAAAGGGTTAAGTAAAATGAATCTATCCAATCTTAAGCAGGTACTCATTGGTAAGCCAAGATCAACTTGTACTTTTGTAACGAGGATTGACACATAAACGAGACATAGTTGCTACGCTAGGTTGTTAATCAAACGAGACTTCGAAATAATTAGTAGGCATTTCAATTGGCGATAAATAGTAATATTAGTTGGAATCGAATTTGAGATCAAAAGTTTTAAGGCGTCTAGAGAATTAGGTCAGACTAAAGAGCCAATTACAGCCGTTATGCTGCCGGTTTTTCCGGAGAATCTTTTGGAGTTCTAGGTTAACGCTAAGCGTTAAACCTTAATGAACGACTAAGTATGTGAAATGATATGAACGTTTAGATCAAACCCTAGTCTAACCTCTATAGGTCGAGTTGGGGCGTGACACCTTAGAGAAATGGTATCAGAGCTTAGATTGCTTAAGCCGGGTTTAACTCTCGGACCGTGGGTAGAAGCCCTAAGGTTATTAGGATGACTTGTTTATGTGTGATAATGTGTGATAATGTTAATTGTGCCTTCTATGTTCTATATGCTTATGTTATTAACATGTCTTAACTGTTTCGAGAATTGTGTGTCTATATAAAATTGTATGTTCCATACCTTATACATTAAATTCTTGTTTGTCGTATTCCAATAAATTGTGCATAATAATCTGTGCCTAAGATGGCTGGCCCTAGTACCCGCAATACTAATAGGAGCGGTGAGCCCCAAGAGATCGGAGATGCTCATTAAACTAATCCCGGCATGGCTATGTTTAATATGATGGCGAATGCCATGGATCGCGTGTCGCGAGTGATGGAACGTCAAGATGCACGTGAAGCAAACAACAACAACAACAGGAATGATGGTAACAATGGGAGAAACAACAAAATGCGAGAGTTCCTTGACTTTCACCTGTCCAAATTCTACGGGGAAGCTGACGATGAAAAGGCAGAGGCTTGGCTGTCTGAGATTGAAAGGATTTTCAGGCCACTTAACTATACTGACGAGGAAAAGATGGAGTTCGCTGTGTTTCTGTTGCACGAGATGCTGAGCATTGGTGGCACACTGTGGAGGCACTTTGGAAAACTGATCATACACCTCGTTTGTGGGGTAATTTCGTTAAGGAATTCAAGGAGAAATACGTACCTGCAATTTCCAGGCAGAGGCGAATTGAGGAATTCATGCACTTGAACCAGGGTAACATGATAGTGGCCCAGTATAAGGCTCGTTTTGACCGACTGTCCCGTTATACTCAATACATGGTCAGTACCCTTGAGGCGAAGATGTGGAAATTTACGAATGGGTTGAGGCCAGAAATTCAGGACCAGTTGGTTTCGCATGACTTTACTACCTATTCTGCTCTCCTTGCGGCTGCCTCCCGAGTTGAGAAGAGGAAACTTGATAGAGCCGGTTCGAGCCAGCCGAACAAGAAACCTTATCAGCCTCCAGGACAACAGAGAAAATTCCAGACTCAGAGTCGCAGTCAAGGCCAGAGCCAGAACAGACCAGTTAATAATCGTGGCCCGACTAAAGCACCATCAGCCTCTTCCACCCGCGGATCCACAGGTAGTTCACCTGCTTCTTAGTCTATCAACTGTTCTTACTATGACAAGAAGGGTCACACTGAGGCCCAGTGCTGGAAGAAGTCAGGACGATGTGTGCGGTGTGGCAGCGATCAGCATCAGATCAAGGATTGTCCTAAATGGCAAGGAGGACAAAATCAAGTTAAACCAGCTGGTAGAAGCAAGACTCCAGTTGCTAGAGTTCAGGCCCGAGCTTATGCTATTGAGTGCGAGGAGCTTCCTGAGGAGACCGCTGTTGTTGAAGGTACATTCCTAATACTGAATCAACCTGTTAGGGTGCTAATTGATCCAGGTGCTACTCATTCATTTATTACTTCCTTATGTGTTCAACGTGTAAAACTACGAGTTGTATCTTTGCCTTACGTAGTAGAAGTTGGTACTCCGATAGGTTCTAAACTTGTTACTCGCTCAGCTTGTAAAGCATGTAAAATCCAAATTAAAGATAGGGAATTCTCAGCCAATCTTATTGTATTACCCTTTCGAGACTATGAAGTCATCTTAGGGATGGACTGGTTGGCAAAGCATCATGCCCAACTAGATTGCTGGACGAAGATTGTAACATTCCAGATATCTGGTCAACCAATATTGGAGGTAATGGGTCGAAGAGACTTCACCGGGAGTTCCATCATTTCATCTATGAAAGCAGTGAAGTCCTTGAGAAAAGAATGTAGTGGATACTTAGCTTACCTCATCAACAAGCCATCGGACAAAGCTAAGTTGGAGGAGATGCCAGTGATTAAAGATTATGCAGATGTGTTTCCAGAAGAATTGCCCGGTTTACCCCCGAATTGGGAGATCGAGTTCATTATAGAATTACTGCCTAGCACCCAGCCAATATCTAAAGCTCCCTATCGTATGACACCAGCCGAGCTACAAGAATTGAAGGACCAATTGCAAGGATTGTTGAAGAATGGGTTTGTTCAACCAAGCTCTTCTCTGTGGGGTACGCCAGTCCTATTTGTAAAAAAGAAAGATGGAACGTTGAGACTATGCATCGATTACCGAGGATTGAACCAAGTGACCGTCAAGAATAAATACCCACTTCCTCTGATCGACGAGTTGTTTGATCAACTTCAAGGAGCTAAAGTGTATTCGAAGCTCGACTTAAGGCAAGGGTACTATCAGTTGCGGATCAAAAAGAAGGATGTGCCTAAAACGGTTTTCAGGACGAGATATGGGCATTATGAATATGTGGTGATGCCATTTGGGCTAACGAACGCCCCAGCAGCTTTTATGGACTTGATGCACAAGTGTTTCAACCCTACTTACACCAATTTGTGGCGATCTTTATCGATGATAGTTTGGTATACTCGAAATCCGAGGTTGAGCATGAACAACATCTGCGATTGGTATTGCAGAAACTTCGAGAGCATCAATTGCATGCGAAGTTTATCAAATGCGAATTTTGGTTGCGGCAGATTGCATTCTTGGGGCACATCATATCCCAAGAGGGAATAGCAGTAGATCCAGCAAAGATAGAAGCGGTGATGTCTTGGAAGAAGCCGGAAAATGTTACAGAGGTTCGAAGTTTTCTTGGTCTAGCCGGCTATTATCGGAGGTTCGTGAAGGATTTCTCAAAGATTGCAGGACCGCTTACAAAGCTCACTCAAAAGAAAACAAAGTTCGTGTAGGATGGCAAGTGTGAGAACAGCTTCCAAGAATTGAAGAAAAGATTGACTACTGCACCTATTCTTGCATTGCCTGAAGGGAGTCAAGGTTTTGTAATCTATAGCGATGCTTCGAAGGAAGGACTGGGTTGTGTGTTGATGCAAAATGGTAGAGTGATTGCATATGCTTCTAGGAAACCCAAGCTGTATGAATTGAACTACCCGACGCATGATTTGGAGTTAGCAGCTATTGTGTTTGCACTCAAGAAATGGAGCCACTATCTGTGGGGTAACAAGTTCGAGGTGTTTACTGATCACAAGAGCTTGAAATACTTGTTCTCACAAAAAGTGTTGAACATGAGGCAAAGATGGTGGATGGAGCTTTTGGATGATTATAACTGCACAATCAATTATGTGCCCGGTAAAGCAAATGTAGTTGCAGATGCCTTAAGTCGAAAAGCGAGCATGGCAAAACTGGAAGTTAAGGTGCAGGAGTTATTAGAGGAAGCATTTTTGTGGAAACCACAATTGACTCAAAAAGGGTTACTATTTGCCACTTCACAAGTTCAATCGACCTTATTGTCTGAATTACGAGAGGCTCAACAGAAGGACCAACAGTTTCAGAAGATTAAAGAAAGCAACACAGATTTCAAGTTTCATGATGATGGTATTTGGAGGTTCAGGAATCGAATTTGTGTTCCTAATGATCCAGAGTTGAAAAAGAAGATTCTTGAAGAAGCCCATAATTCAAGATACACTATTTACCCCGGCGGAACAAAGATGTACCGGGATTTGAAGCAATACTATTGGTGGAATAACATGAAGAGGGAAATCGCAGAATTTGTGGCACGGTGCTTGACTTGCCAAAGAGTCAAAGCAGAACATCAACGACCAGCAGGTTTACTTCAGCCATTGTAAATTCCTCAATGGAAATGGGAGCAAATAACTATGGACTTTGTCATGGACCTGCCTAGGTCATAAAAGGGTCATGACGCCGTTTGGGTCATAGTGGATAGATTGACCAAGTCAGCGCACTTCTTACCGATGAACAAGGAGGATAATCCTGAGAAATTAGGAGATATGTATGTGGCGGATACTGTAAGGTTGCACGGGTGTCTGTGAGTATTGTGTCGGATAGGGATCCTCGTTTTACTTCCCGGTTTTGGAAGAGATTGCAAGAAGCTTTGGGAACGAAGTTGAGTTTCAGCACAGCTTATCACCCTTAGACTGATGGACAATCTGAGAGAACTATTCAGATTATGGAGGATATGCTGAGGGCATATGTTTTAGACTTCGGAAAAGGTTGGGAGAAATATCTGTCTTTAACGGAGTTCGCTTATAATAACAGTTATCAAGCCACTATCGGGATGGCCCCATTTGAGGCATTGTATGGACGTAAGTGTCGATCCCCAATTTACTGGGATGAAGTAGGTGAGACGAAGACTTTTGACCCGACCCTTCTACCTGAACTTATGAAGACTGTTGATAATGTCCACCTCATCCGGAAACGAATGCTTACCGCCCAAAGCAGGCAGAAAAGTTATGCAGACCGACGGAGACGGAGTCAAGAGTTTGAGGTCGGCGACAAGGTGTTCTTGAAGATATCACCTCGGAGGGGACTGATTAAACACGGCAAGGGTGGAAAGTTGAGCCCGAGGTTTGTAGGACCATTTGAGATAATTGAGAAGGTTGGCAAATTGGTGTATCGCCTGGAACTACCCCAAAACCTCTCCAATATTCACGACGTCTTTCATGTTTCAATGCTACGGAAGTATCACCCTGATCCATCGCATATCTTGGAGCCAGAGCCGTTGCAGCTTCAGGAGAACTTGTCTTATGAAGAGAAGCCCATTCGGATCCTAGACCAGCAAGATCGGGAGTTGCGCAACAAATCTATACCGATGGTGAAAGTGTTATGGGATCACCATGGAGTTGAAGAAGCAACGTGGGAAAGACGAGACCAGATGGAGCATCAGTATCCAGCATTATTTGAAAGGTAATATTGAATTTCGGGGTGAAATTCTTTTAAGGATGGGAAGATGTAAGGCCCGACCTCAATTTGTGTGTGATACCTCGTTTCATGTGCCCTAACCTAGATTTATGTGCCTTGACCTAAGTTTAAGAGTCGTGTTTCGTTTAGTGTGCCTGCGTTGAATTACGTGCATTCATTTAGGGTTGCGTGCAGTAGCTTGGGAAACGTGCATTCATCTCGTAGTTCATGCCTTACCTCGTAGTGTGTGCCCCAAACCTAGGAAAGCGTGCCCGCACGCTAATCAAGAAAGCATCTTACACGAAGCACTAGATCATTAATTAATCCTACAAACTCCACTAACTAATATTAAAATGCTAATTCAACTCACTAGAAGACAAAATCTCACAAAAAGCTAGACATTCTTATTCTTTATTCTTTAATTCTTTGCACATCCCAAGCACACAATAAAATAAGCTCAAACAAGACAAAAAATTCAGACTTGATCAAGGCCTTGGCCGACCACATGAAGCATTTGACAAAGATTTGCATAATTCAAAATCATGCCTAGACAACCTATGACACAAAGCATAAAAAAATGACTCAAAACCCTACCCAATGCACCAAAATCTTGACCCACTCAATTGCCCATGCTAGACAATTCAAAAATATGCTCTTGAAGACACAAAATCAGAATTTTGTGAAGCTCAAGGCCGACCAAAATGCTTAAGCTTTTCATTCTTTCTCACATTCTCTCTTTCTCTCATTCACTCTCTCATTTCTTTTCTCTCTCTCGGCCTTGGCTGCAATCTCACTCTCCATAGCTTAAGCTCATCATCCTAAGGTTCATCAAGACATTCAAGCTACTAAGGAACTCGACCAAGCAAGCTAGAATACAAAAAGACACACATGCAAGCTCATAGAACCTTTATTTCGGCTTAGGTATGTTGATAGCTTCTATTTCATTTCCTTTTTGTTCTAACCACTTGCACCTACTAAGAACATGGTAACTTAGCTAGGAATTAGAGAATCTCAAGCAATATCCCTCGGCCAAACAAGGAAAGAACACCATTTGTGCATCTCCAAGAGTTTTGAGCATCCTTTGTTGATAAAGTTGCTAAGGTGCGGGTTAATCCTTTCTAAAAGCTTTCGAAATCCACATGCATGCCTTCATATGTTTATTTTTACCTCTGTACTTGTGATATATGTGTGTACATGAGCTTTTGTAAACATGCATGGCAAGATATTTGGCTAGAATTGGAAGATAGGTGAAATCGCGTATATGGCCGTTTTGTGAACGATATGTTGCTTGAAGACTATTTCTTATGATTACTTGTTATTGTGTTGTAAATGACCCCCATTGTAATTTGGGGTCTAATTTTGGCTTGTACTGATCATAACTAGGTACACACTCTTCTAGTCGTTTTGCTATCGCTACTTTGGTTTAGTATCTATCACAGGCTTATGAAGTATTAGGTAAAGGGTTAAGTAAAATGAATCTATCCAATCTTAAGCAGGTACTCATTGGTAAGCTAAGATCAACAGGTACTTTTATAACGAGGATTGACACATAAACGAGACATAGTTGCTACGCTAGGTTGTTAATCAAACGAGACTTCAAAATAATTAGTAGGCATTTCAATTGGCGATAAATAGTAATCTTAGTTGGAATCGAATTTGAGATCGAAAGTTTTAAGGTGTCTAGAGAATTAGGTCAGACTAAAGAGCCAATTACAGCCGTTATGCTGCCGGTTTTTCCGGAGAATCTTTTGGAGTTCTAGGTTAACGCTAAGCGTTAAACCTTAATGAACGACTAAGTACGTGAAATGATATGAACGTTTAGATCACACCCTAGTCTAACCTCTATAGGTCGGGTTAGGACGTGACACGTTACGCGGCACACAGCATACCGTTGGAAAGCTCTCTAGGAGCTCTACGATGGGGATAGCAGGCCGGCTCGGCTGTGCCTATTTTCGGAGCGCAAAATTGAACGTTTTCATCAGTTTTGGGACACTTTTATTTCTTTGCGCTGTTTTTCCATCGCATATCGTACGTCATCAGCCGCGAAAAGGACGACAACCTAATCGATCACATTTCTATTATCGAATCCCACGGCACCTTGGGCAAGCCAACTTTGCTTCACGCAGAGGCTGGGCCCGCAAACCGAGGGCGTGGGACTTAGGACCAGGTCTCCGTCGCTTTGGTGCCCATAACTTTTGATTTGTAAGGAGTTATGCGGCGCACAACATACCGTTGGAAAGCTCTCCAAGAGCTCTACGACGGAGACAGCAAGTGTACTAAGTTGTGCCTAATTTCGCAGCCCAAAATCTAACGTTTTCATCAGTTTCGGGATACTTTTCTTCTTTTGCGCTGATTTTTCGTCCCAGATCGTACGTCGTCAACCGCGAAAAGGACGACAACCTAATCCATCACATTTCTATTACCGAATCCCACTGCACCTTGGGCAAGACAACTTCGCTTAACGTAGAGGCTGGGCCCGCAAACCGAGGACATAGGGCTTGGGACTAGGTCTCCGTCGCTCCGGTGCCCATAACTTTTGATCCGTAAGGCGTTACGCGGCGCACAGCATACTGTTGGAAAGCTCTCCGAGAGCTCTACGACGGCGACAGCAAGTTTGCTATGCTGCTCCTATTTTCAGAGTGCAAAATCGAACATTTTCATCAGTTTCGGGACACTTTTCTTCATTTCCGCTGTTTTTTCATCCCGAATCGTACGTCGTCAGCCGCGAAATGGAAGGCAACCTAATCCATCACATTTCTATTATCGAATCCCACGGCACCTTGGGCATGACAACTTCACGTCACGTAGAGGCTGGGCCCGCAAACCGAGGGCGTGGGGCTTGTGACTAGGTATCCGTCGCTCCGGTGCCCATAACTTTTGATCCGTAAGGAGTTACGCGGCGCACAACATACCGTTAGAAAGCTCTCCGAGAGTTCTACGACAGGGACATCAAGCCTGCTCGACTGTGCCTATTTTCGGAGACCAAATTGAACGTTTTCATCAGTTTCGGGAAACTTTTCTTCTTTTGCACTGTTTTTTCGTCCCGGATCGTACGTCGTTAGCCGCGAAAAGGACGACAACCTAATCCATCTCATTTCTATTACCGAATCCCATGGCACCTTGGGCAAGGCAACTTCGCTTCACGTAGAGGCTGGGCCTGCAAACCGAGGGCGTGGGGCTTGGGACCAAGTCTCCGTCGCTCTGGTGCCCATAACTTTTGATCCGTAAGGTGTTACGCGGCGCACATCATACCATTGGAAAGCTCTCTGAGAGCTCTACGACAAAGACAACAAGACTGCTTGACTGCGCCTATTTTTAAAGCCCAAAATCGAACGTTTTCATCAGTGTCGGGACACTTTTCTTTTTTTGTGCTATTTTTCTGTCCCGGATCGTACGTCGTCAGCCGCGAAAAGGATGACAACCTATTCCATCACATTTCTATTATCGAATCGCCCTGTACCTTGGGCATGACAAGTTCAATTCACGTATAGGCTGGGCCCGCAAACCGAGGGCATGGGGTTTGTGACCAGGTATCCGTTGCTCCGGTGCCCATAACTTTTGATCTGTAAGTTGTTACGCGGTGCACAACATACCATTGGAAAGCTCTCCGAAAGCTCTACGACGGGGGTAGCAAGCTTGCTCGGCTGCGCCTATTTTTGGAGCCCAAAATTGAACATTTTCATTAGTTTCAGGACACTTTTCTTCTTTTTCGCTATTTTTTCGTCCCGAATCGTACGTCGTCAGCCTCGAAAAGGACGACAACCTAATCGATCACAATTCTATTATCAAATCCCACAGCACCTTGTGCAAGCAAACTTCCCTTCACATAGAGGCTGGGCCCGCAAACCGAGTGCGTGGGGCTTGGGACCAGGTCTCCGTCGCTCCAGTGCCTATAACTTTTGATCCGTAAGGAGTTACGCGGTGCACAACATACCGTTGGAAAGCTCTCCGAGAGCTCTACGACTGGGACAGCAAGCCTTTTCTATTGCACCTATTTTTGGAGACCAAAATCGAACGTTTTCATCAGTTTCGGGATACTTTTCTTCTTTTGCACTATTTTTTCATCCCGGATCGTACGTCGTCAGTCGCAAAAAGGAAGACAACCTAAATGATCACATTTCTATTATCGAATCCCACGGCACCTTGTAAATGAAAACTTCGCTTCACGTAGAGGCTGGGCCCGCAAACCGAGGGTGTAGGGCTTTGGACCAGGTCTTTGTCGCTCCGGTGGCCATAACTTTTGATCCGTTAGGCGTTACGCGGTGCACAGAATACCGTTGGAACGCTCTCCGAGAGCTCTACGACAGGGACATCAATTCTGCTCAGCTGCGCCTGTTTTCGAAGCCCAAAATCGAACATTTTTATCCGTTTCGGGACACTTTTCATCTTTTACGCTGTTTTTTCATCCCGGATCGTACGTCATCAGCCGCGAAAAGGACGACCGCCTAATCCATCAAATTTCTATTACCGAATCCCATTGCACCTTAGGCAAGACAACTTCGCTTAACGTAGAGGCTGGGCCCGCAAATCGAGGGCGTGGGGCTTGTCGCTCCGGTGCCCATAACTTTTGATCCGTAAGGCGTTACACGGCGCACAGCATACCGTTGGAAAGCTCTCTGAGAGCTCTACGATGGGGACAACAAGCCTGCTTGGCTGCACCTATTTTTGGGGTCCAAAATCAAACATTTTCATTAATTTTGGGATACTTTTCTTCTTTTACGCTGTTTTTTCGTCCCGGATCGTACGTCGTCAGTCGCGAAAAGGACGACAACCTAATCGATCAGATTTCTAATATCGAATCCCATGGCACCTTGGGCAAGCAAACTTCGCTTCACGTAGAGGCTGGGCCGGCAAACTGAGGGCGTGGGGCTTGGGACCAGGTCTCCGTCGCTCCGGTGCCCATAAATTTTGATCTGTAAGGATTTAGGCGGCGCATAGGATACCGTTGGAAAGCTCTCCGAGAGCTCTACGACGGGGACATCAAGCCTGCTCGGCTGCGCCTATTATTGGAGCCCAAAATTGAACGTTTTCATAAGTTTCGGGACACTTTTATTCTTTTGCACTATTTTTCTGTCCCGGATCGTACGTTGTCAGCCGCGAAAAGGACGACTACCTAATCGATCACATTTCTATTATTGAATCCCATGGCACCTTAGGCAAGCAAACTTCGCTTCACGTAGAGGCTGCGTCCACAAACCGAGGGCATAGGGCTTGGGACCAGGTTTCTGTCGCTCCGTTGCCCATAACTTTTGATCTGTAAGGATTTACGCAGCGCACAACTTACCGTTGGAAAGCTCTTCGAGAGCTCTACGACGGGGACAGCAAGCCTGCTCGGCTGCGCCTATTTTCAGAGACCAAAATTGAACGTTTTCATCAGTTTCGGGACACTTTTCTTCTATTGCGCTATTTTTTATCCAGGATCGTTCGTCGTCAGCCGCGAAAAAGACGACAACCAAATCCATCACATTTCTTTAACTGAATCCCACGGCACCTTGGGCAAGACAACTTCGCTTCACGTAGCGGCTGGGCCCGCAAACCGAGGGTGTGGGGCTTGGGATTAGGTCTTCGTCACTCCGGTGCCATAACTTTTGATCCGTAAGGCATTACGCAGTGCATATCATACTGTTGGAAAGCTCTCAGAGAGCTCTACGATGGGGACAGCAAGCCTACTCGGCTGGGCCTATTTTCAGAGCCCAAAATTGAACATTTTCATCAGTTTCGGGACACTTTTCTTCTTTTGCGCTATTTTTTCATCCAGGATCGTTCGTCGTCAGCCGCGAAAAGGACGACAATCTAATCCATCACATTTCTTTTACCAAATCCCACGACACCTTGGGTAAGACAACATAGCTTCACGTAGAGACTGGGCTCGCAAACCGAGGGCGTGGGGCTTGGGACCAGGTCTCCGTCGCTCCGATACCCATAACTTTTGATCCGTAAGGCGTTACGCGGCACACAGTATACCGTTGGAAAGTTCTCCGAGAGCTCTACCAAGGGGATAGCAAGCCTACTTGGCTGTGCCTGTTTTCAAAGCCCAAAATTGAACGTTTTCATCAATTTTGGCACACTGATCTTCTTTTGTGCTGTTTTTCCATCCCGGATCGTACATCGCCAGCCGCGAAAAGGACGACAACCTAATCCATCACATTTCTATTACCGAATCCCTAGCACCTTGGGCATGACAACTTCACTTAACGTAGAGGCTGGGCCCGCAAACCGAGGGCGTGGGGCTTATGACCAGGTATCCGTCACTCCGGTGCCCATAACTTTTGATCCGTAAGTTGTTACACGGCGCATCGCATACCGTTGGAAAGCTCTCCGAGAGATCTATTACGGGGGCAGGAAGCCTGCTCACCTGCGCCTATTTTCGGAGCCCAAAATCCAACATTTTCACATATTTCGGGACACTTTTCTTCTTTTGCGCTATTTTTTTTGCCCGGATCGTACATCGTCAGCCGCGAAAAGGACGACAACCTAATCCATCACATTTCTATTATCGAATCCCACGATACCTTAGGTATGACAACTTCACTTCACGTAGAGGTTGGGCTCACAAACCAAGGGCGTAGGGTTTGTGACAAGATATCCGTCGCTCCGGTGCCCATAACTTTGATCCGTAAGGAGTTACGCGACGCACAACATACCGTTGAAAAGCTCTCCCAGAGCTCTTCGACGGGGACAGCAAGCCTGTCACGCCCCAACCCGGCCTATAAAGGTTAGACTAGGGTGTGATGTAAACATTCAAGTCATGTCTCGTACTCAATCGTTCATGAAAGTTTAACACTTAACGTTTAGCCTAGACTCCACAAATTTTTCAGAAAACCGACAGCATAACGGCTGTAATTGGGCTCTTTAGTTTGACCTAATTCTCTAAACGCCTCAAAATTTCCAATCTAAATTTCATTTCCAACAAATATTACTATTCATCAATTGAAACACTGCTAGTTGTCTCGAAGTCTCGTTTGATTAATAACCTAGCATGATACTATGTCTTGTTTGTTTGTTAATCCTTGTTAAAAATGTACCTGTTGATCTTAGCTTATCAATGAGTACCTGCTTAAGATTGGATAGGTTTATTTTACTTAATCCTTACTTGAGACTTCATAAATCCTATGATAGATACTAGCCAGTAACGATAGCAAAACGACCATAGTAGTGTCTATCTAGTTATGATCAGTACAAGCCAAAATTAGACCCCAAATTACAACGGGGGTCTTTTACATAACATCAAGCAACATGAAAAGAAATAGTCTTCAAGCAGCATAGTGTTCACAAATGACCATAATCAAGCAAAGCACATAGGACAGGCAATCATTCCAAGGAATCATCATTAGGCACGTCGTCCTCGGGTACCTGTTCTTGGTCTTCTTCACCTGAGATGATAAAAGAGGGTGAGTCCTTATGAACTCAGCGAGGGGGAACGAGAAATAAGTTTTGAAACTCATTTTTCGGTTCAAATAATGAAAAATCCTTTTTGTAAGCATGAATATATCACAAGTAAGTACATAACGTAATGTAAAAGTAAAGGAACACAATTACCTGTCTTTCCTCCCCAAGGTCCTCTGGAACCAAGCGAGAGTACTTATACACATAGTGAAAAGGATACGGTGAGCTTTTGCTCTCAATTCAGTTCTAGTATCAGTTGTTGCGGCGGACTTCAAATCATCCCCTTATCACGCCAAATGGGTGTACTTCGGATGTACCCCGAAATCCTACGACCCAACTCTCCGAGGAAGTCTAGCCCCCAAGCAAGAGAGGCAATTGGACAATGGTAGTCACGGTTGCACCGGAAAGCCCGATGCCACCCGATGTGCGTAAACGCTACCACGCCAGAATGAAAAGTTGCAACCTTGTATGCAATGCACATTTATGACATTTAATATATCACATTTGGAGGTCAACAAAGTAGGTTGCCTCCGAACAGTCATAAGATTGCACATTGACAAGTAAACAAGCGAGGCATGATATGACAAGTAAATTCACTTGAAAAGCACATGGAGTTATATGAATATTAAATGGGCAGCCATGTAGCGCACGTAAATCAAGTCATATAACTCATTTCAAAGTTCACGTAATCAAATAATAAGATTATTCAACATGCAACGACATCCACGTGGGACCGGGTGCAAGAAAGGCCTACTTGTCAATCATGTAATCATCGAAATCATGTTTAGGGCTATGAGGGCAACTACGGGCAGCCTACTAAACACATAATCAAACACAATATCAAAAGGATCGACACTTAGCGAGTTTACCTAGTTACTAGGGTTTTCAATTCGTGCTTACCCGTGCGATTAAACCCCAAGTCATCTTGTAATTAAGGTCAAGCCATATATTAATTAAATTAAACACCCTCAAGCACTCAAAACAGTCCACACAACATCCAAATGCCACAATCTCAAGCATTTAATGCAACAAGAGAACTACAATAATTTTTCTAAGCATGTCAATAAGGGAAACCCTCACTGCAATGGACTGTCTTCTCACAATCATTAAGACAAGAAAAAAATCTCCAATTCCAGTGAACAAGATTTCAAATTAAATATTAAGGAGTGAACTAAATTCAGAAACAAACCTCGCATCATTTGGAGTTCGGATTCAATAGTTATAGCCAAAACAGTGAGACTACACAAAACTGTCCAGATTTGTACACATTTCAATACTTGTCGTTTTTGAGGGCTTTAGGGTCAGATTTAGCCTTTGTCCATTTCTGAAAAACATGTCCATAACTGAAAAATATAGCTGCACACCAAATTTAATGCATTTTGGATATCATTTACTAAGTCAAAAATGGTTCGTTCTACAAGGTCAGTGAATCTGCCAAAACCTGCTTCATTTTTCCAGACTTTCCAGATTTGGATACATTTTAATGATTTGCCATTTTGAGGACCTTAGAGTCAAAATTAGCTTTGACCTATTTCTTCGAAAAATGTTCAGAACTGGAAAAAATAGTTACCTACCAATTTTTACACATTTTCAACATCGGTTACCTAACCAAAATCACCTCGCACCAACAAGACAGAAAGCTGTCACATACCCGATTTCATCTATCATCACATTCTAGCCAAGAATCTTGACATGCATGTTTATAAAAGCTCATGAACACACATATATCTCAAGTACAGAAGTAAAGATAGACATTTAAGGGAATGCATGTGGTTTTTTGAAAGATTTTCAAGAAGTTTTAGCCCTCACCTTAGCAAAACAACAAGAGGATGCACAAGACTTTTGATGGTTGCACAAGATTGATTCTTTTCCTTGCTTAGCCGAGACACCACTCGATTTTTCTCAAATTTCCTAACTTAGTAACCAAGTTCTTAGTAGGTGCATGTGGTGAGAACAAGAAGAAAAGAAATGGAAGCTAGCAAACTCACCTAAACCGAAATGGAAGTGCTAAAGGCTTGCATGTGCATTTTTTTGCTCCTAGCTTTGCTTAGTCGAGCTCCCTAGCTTCTTGCATGCTTTGATGAACCATGAAGGGATGAAGATAAACTATGGAGTGTAGAAACTCAGCCAAGGCCGAGAGAGAGAGAGAAGAATGAGAGGGAGAGAGAGAGGAATGAGAGGAAATGAGAGAAGTGAAAGAAAATAAAAGCTTTGTTGGGCAAAGGAGCTTGTGTCGGCCTTGGGCATATAAATTTCAGATTTGTGTCTTCAAGAAGCATGGTTTTTGAATCACCTAGCATGGCAAGAGAATGGATCGAGAATATGGGTGCATTGGGTAGGGTTTTGGGTTATTTTTTATGCATTTGTGTCATAACTTGTCTAGGAATTAATTTGAATTATGCAAGCAAGCACAAATGCTCAACAAGTGGTCGGCCAAGGCATGAAAAATGCTGAATCTTTGTCATCTTTTGAGCATTATTTAATTGTGTGTTTGGAAAGTGCAAAAGAATAAGGAATAAAGAATAAGAATGTCTAGCTTTTTGTGAGATTTTGTCTTCTAGTGGGTTGAATTAGCAATTTAATATTAGTTAGTGGGATTTGTAGGATTAATTAATGGTTTAGTGATTCGTGTAAGATGCTTTCATGATTAGCGTGAGGGCACGCTTTCCTAGGTTTTGGGCACGCACTACGAGGTAGGGAACGAACTACGAGACGAATGCACGTTTCCCAAGTAAATGCGCGCAACCCTAAATGAATGCACGTAATTCAATGCATGGCACACAAAACGAAATACGATTCTTAAACCTAGGTCAAGGCATGCAATTCTAGGTTAGGGCACACGAAACGACGTATCGCACGCAAATCGAGGTCGAGCCTTACATCCTCCCCTCCTTAAAAGAATTTCATCCCGAAATTCGATATTACCTTTGAAATAAAGCTGGATACTGTTGCTCTATCTGGTCTCGCCTTTCCCACGTTGCTTCTTCAACTCCATGATGATCCCACAACACTTTTACCATCGGTATAGATTTTTTGCGCAACTCCCGATCTTGCTGGTCTAGGATCCGAAAGGGCTTCTCTTCATAAGACAAGTTCTCCCGAAGCTGCAATGGCTCTGGCTCCAAGATATGCGATGGATCAGGGTGATACTTCCACAGCATCGAAACATGAAAGACGTCGTGAATATTGGAGAGGTTTTTGGGTAGTGCCAGGCGATACGCCAATTTGCCAACCTTCTCAATTATTTAAAATGGTCCTACAAACCTCGGGCTCAACTTTCCACCCTTGCCGTGTTTAATCAGTCCTCTCCGGGGTGATATCTTCAAGAACACCTTGTCGCCGACCTCAAACTCTAGGCTCTGTCTCTGTCGGTCTGCATAACTCTTCTGCCTGCTCTAGGCGGTAAGCATCTGTTTCCGGATAAGATGGATATTATCAACAGTCTTTATAAGTTAAGGTAGAAGGGTTGGGTCAAAAGTCTTCGTTTCACCTACTTCATCCCAGTAAATTGGGGATCGACACTTACGTCCATACAACGCCTCAAATGGGGCCATCCCGATAGTGGCTTGATAACTGTTATTATAAGCGAACTCCGCTAGAGACAGGTATTTCTCCCAACTTTTCCCGAAGTCTAAAACACACGCCCTCAGCATATCCTCCGGAATCTGAATAGTTCTCTCCGATTGTCCATTAGTCTGAGGGTGATAAGCCGTGCTGAAACTCAACTTCGTTCCCAAAGCTTCTTGCAATCTCTTCCAAAATCGGGAAGTAAAACGAGGATCCCTATCCGATACAATACTCACAGGCATCCCGTGCAATCTTACAATCTCCGCCACATACATATCTCCCAATTTCTCAGGATTATCCTCCTTGTTCATCGGCAAGAAGTGCGCTGACTTGGTCAATCTATCCACTATGACCCAAACGGCGTCATGAGCCTTTTGTGACCTGGGCAGGTCCATAACAAAGTCCATAGTTATATGCTCCCATTTCCATTGAGGAATCTCCAACGGCTGAAGTAAACCTGCTGGTCGTTGATGTTCTGCTTTGACTCTCTGGCAAGTCAAACACCGTGCCACAAACTCCGCAATCTCTCTCTTCATATTATTCCACCAATAGTGTTGCTTCAAATCCCGGTACATCTTTGTTCCGCCGGGGTGAATAGTGTATCTTGAATTATGGGCTTCTTCAAAAATCTTCTTTTTCAACTCTGGATCATTAGGAACACAAATCCCATTCCTAAACCTCCAAATACCATCATCAGGAAACTTGAAATCTGTGTTGCTTTCTTTAATCTTCTGAAATTGTTGGTCCTTTTGTTGAGCCTCTCGTAATTCAGACAACAAGGTCGATTGAACTTGTGTAGTGGCAAATAGTAACCCTTTTCGAGTCAATTGTGGTTTCCACAAAAATGCTTCCTCCAACAACTCCTGCACCTTGACTTATAGTTTCGCCATGCTTGCTTTCCTACTTAAGGCATCTCCAACTACATTTGCTTTACCGGGCACATAATTGATTGTGCAGTTATAGTCATCCAAAAGCTCCATCCACCGTCTTTGCCTCATGTTCAACTCTTTTTGTGAGAACAAGTATTTCAAGCTCTTGTGATTAGTAAACACCTCGAACTTGTTACCCCACATATAGTGCCTCCATTTCTTGAGTGCAAACACAATAGTCGCTAACTCCAAATCATGCGTCGGGTAGTTCAATTCATACGGCTTCGGTTTCCTAGAAGCATACGCAATCACTCTACCATTTTGAATCAACACACAACCTAGTTCTTCCTTCGAAGCATCGCTATAGATTACAAAACCTTCACTCCCTTCAGGCAATGCAAGAATAGGTGCGGTAGTCAATCTTTTCTTCAATTCTTGGAAGTTGTTCTCACACTTGTCATCCCACACGAACTTTGTTTTCTTTTGAGTGAGCTTTGTAAGGGGTCCTACGATCTTAGAGAAATCCTTCACGAATCTCTGATAATAGCCGGCTAGACCAAGAAAACTCCGAACCTCCGTAACGTTTTCCGACCTCTTCCAAGACATCACCGCTTCTATCTTTGCTGGATCCACTGCTATTCCCTCTTGGGATATGATATGCCCCAAAAATGCAATCTGCTGCAACCAAAATTCGCACTTGCTAAACTTAGCATACAATTGATGCTCTCGAAGTTTCTGCAATACCAATCGCAGATGTTGTTCATGCTCAGCTTCGGATTTCGAGTATACCAAAATATCATCAATGAAGATCACTACAAATTGGTCCAAGTAGGGTTGAAACACCCTGTGCATCAAATCTATAAAAGCTGCAGGGGCATTAGTTAGTCCAAATGGCATCACCACATATTCATAATGCCCATATCTTGTCCTGAAAGCTGTCTTAGGCACATCCTCCTTTTTGATCCGCAACTGATAGTACCCTTGTCTCAAGTCGAGTTTCGAATACACTTTGGCTCCTTGAAGTTGATCAAACAACTCATCGATCGGTGGAAGTGGGTATTTATTCTTGACAATCACTTGGTTCAATCCTCGGTAATAGATGCATAGCCTCAACGTCCCATCTTTCTTCTTTACAAATAGGACTGGTGCACCCCACGGTGAAGAACTTGGTTGAACAAACTTCTTCTTCAACAATCCTTGCAATTGGTCCTTCAATTCTTGTAGCTCGGCTGGTGCTATACGATAGGGAGCTTTAGATATCGGCTGGGTACCAGGCAGTAACTCTATAATGAACTCGATCTCCCGATTTGGGGGTAAACCAGGCAATTCTTCTGGAAACATATCCGCATAGTCTTTGATCACTGGCATCCCCTCCAACTTAGGTTTGTCCGACGGCTTATTAATCAGGTAAGCTAAGTATCCATTACACCCTTTTCTCAAGGACTTCACTGCTTTTGTAGATCAAATGATGGAACTCCCGGTGAAATCTCTTCGACCCATTACCTCCAGTATTGGTTGACCAGGTACCTGGAACGTTACAATCTTCATTCGTCAATCTAGTTGGGCATGATGCTTTGCCAACTAGTCCATCCCTAAGATGACCTCATAGTCTCGAAAAGGTAATACAATAAGATTGGCTGATAATTCCCTATCTTTAATTTGGATTTTACATGCTTTACAAGCTGAGCTAGTAACAAGTTTAGAACCCATCGGAGTACCAACTTCTACTTCGTAAGGCAAACATACAACTCGTAGTTTCACACGTTGCACACATAAGGGAGTAATAAATGAATGAGTAGCACCCGGATCAATTACCACCCTAACAGGTTGATTCAGTATGAAGAATGTACCTTCGACAACAGCGGTCTCCTCTGGAAGCTCCTCGCACTCAATAGCATAAGCTCGAGCCTGAACTCTAGGAACTGGAGTCTTGCCTCTACCAGCTGGTTTAACTTGATTCTGTCATGCTTGCCATTTAGGGCAATCCTTGATCTGATGCTGATCACTGCCACACCGCACATATCGTCCTGACTTCTTCCAACACTGGGCCTCGGTATGCCCCTTCTTGTCACAGTAAGAACAGTTGATAGACTGAGTAGCAGGTAAACTACTTGTGGATCTGCGGGTGGAAGAGGCTGATAGCGCTTTAGTCGGGCCACGGTTATTCACTGGTCTGTTCTAGCTCTGGCCCTGACTACGACTCTGGCTCTGGAATTTCCTCTGTTGACCTGAAGGCTGGTATGGTTTCTTGTTCGGCTGACTCGAACCGGCTCTATCGAGTTGTCTCTTCTCAACTCGGGAAGCAGCAGCAAAGAGAGCAGAATAGGTATCGAAGTCATGCGAAGCCAACTGGTCCTGAATCTCTGGCCTCAATCCAGTCGTGAATTTCCACATCTTCGCCTCTGGAGTACTGACCATGTATTGAGCATAACAGGACAGTCGGTCAAAATGAGCCTCGTACTGAGCCACCGTCATGTTACCCTGGTTCAAGTGCATGAATTCCTCAATCCGCCTCTGGTTGGAAACCGCAGGTACATATTTCTCCTTGAATGCCTTAACAAAATTACCCCACAAGTGAGGGGTATGATCAGTTTCCCACAGTGCCTCCATAGTGTGCCATCAATGCTCAGCATCCCCGTGCAACAGAAACACAGCAAACTCTACATTTTCTTCATCAGTATAATCAAGTGGCCTAAAAATCCTCTCGATCTCAGACAGCCAAGCCTCTGCTTTCTCATCATCAGCTTCCCCGTGGAATTTGGACGGGCGAAAGTCAAGGAACTCCCTCATTCTGCTATGTCTCCCATGGTTACCATCATTCCTGTTGTTGTTGTTGTTGTTGTTGTTGGCTTCACGTGCATCTTGACGTTCCATCACTCGTGACACGCGATCCATGGCATTTGCCATCATGTTAAACATAGCTATGCCGGGATTAGTTTGATAGGCATCTCCGGTCTCTTGGGGTTCACCGCTCGTATTAGTAGTGCGGGTACTAGGGCCAACCATCTATAGGCACAGATTACAATGCACAATTTATTGAAATACGACGAACAAGAGTTTAATGCATAAGATATGCAACATAATATAGATACATAATTCCAGAAACAATTAAGACATGTTAATCACTTAAGCACATAGAACATAGAAGGCACAATTAACATTATCACACAATAAAATATAGACAAGTCATCCTAATTATCTTAGGGCTCTACCCATGGTCCGAGAGTTAAACCCGACTTAAGCAATCTAAGCTATGATACCATTCTTCTGTAAGGTGTCATGCCCCAACCCGGCCTATAAAGGTTAGACTAGGGTGTGATCTAAACATTTAAGTCATGTCTCGTACTCAATCGTTCATGAAAGTTTAACACTTAACGTTTAGCCTAGACTCCACAATTTTTCCAGAAAACCAGCAGCATAACGGCTGTAATTGGGCTCTTTAGTTTGACCTAGTTCTCAAAACGCCTCAAAATTTCCAATATCAATTTCATTTCCAACAAAGATTACTATTCATCAATTGAAACGCTACTAGTTGTCTCGAAGTCTCGTTTGATTAATAACCTAGCATGATACTATGTCTTGTTTGTTTGTTAATCCTTGTTACAAATGTACCTGTTGATCTTAGCTTATCAATGAGTACCTGCTTAAGATTGGATAGGTTCATTTTACTTAATCCTTACCTGAGACTTCATAAATCCTATGATTGATACTAGCCAGTAACGATAGCAAAACGACCATAGTAGTGTCTATCTAGTTATGATCAGTACAAGCCAAAATTAGACCCCAAATTACAACGGGGGTCTTTTACATAACATCAAGCAACATGAAAAGAAATAGTCTTCAAGCAGCATAGTGTTCACAAATGGCTATAATCAAGTAAAGCACATAGGACAGGCAATCATTCCAAGGAATCATCATTAGGCACGTTGTCCTCGGGTACCTGTTCTTGGTCTTCTTCACCTGAGATGATAAAAGAGGGTGAGTCCTTATGAACTCAGCGAGGCGGAACGAGAAATAAGTTTTGAAACTCATTTTCCGGTTCAACTTATGAAAAATCATGTTTGCAAGCATGAATATATCACAAGTAAGTACATAACGTAATGTAAAAGTAAAGAAACACAATTACCCGTCTTTCCTCCCCGAGGTCCTCTAGAACCAAGGGAGAGTACTTATACACATAGTGAAAAGGATACGGTGAGCTTTTGCTCTCAGTTCAGTTCCAGTATCAGTTGTTGCGGCGGACTTCAAATCATCCCCTTATCACGCCAAATGGGTGTACTCCGAATGTACCCCGAAATCCTACGACCCAGCTCTCCGAGGAAGTCTAGCCCCCAAGTGAGATAGGGAATTGGACAATGGTAGTCACGGTTACACCGGCAAGCCCGATGCCGCCGGTGTGCGTGAACGCTACCACGCCAGAATGAAAGGTTGCAACCTTGTATGCAATGCACATTTATGACATTTAATATATCACATTTGGAGGTCAACAAAGTAGGTTGCCTCCGAGCAGTCATAAGATTGCACATTGACAAGTAAACAAGCGAGGCACGATATGACAAGTAAATTCACTTGAAAAGAACATGGAGTTATATGAATATTAAACGGGCAGCCATGTAACGCACGTAAATCAAGTCATATAACTCATTTCAAAGTTCACGTAATCAAATAATAAGATTATTCAACATGCAACGACATCCACGTGGGACCGGGTGCAAGAAAGGCCTACTTGTCAATCATGTAATCATCGAAATCATGTTTAGGGCTATGAGGGAAACTACGGGCAGCCTACTAAACACATAATCAAACACAATATCAAAAGGATCGACACTTAGCAAGTTTACCTAGTTACTAGGGTTTTCAATTCGTGCTTTCATCTCGTAATTAAGGTCAAGCCATATATTAATTAAATTAAACACCCTCAAGTACTCAAAACAGTCCACACAACATCCAAATGCCACAATCTCAAGCATTTAATACAACAAGAGAACTACAATAATTTTTCTAAGCATGTCACTAAGGGAAACCCTCACTGCAATGGACTGTCTTCTCACAATCATTAAGACAAGCAAAAAATCTCCAATTCTAGTAAACAAGATTTCAAATTAAATCTTAAGTAGTGAACTAAATTCCGAAACAAACCTCGCATCATTTGGAGTTCGGGTTCAATAGTTATAGCCAAAACAGTGAGACTACACAAAACTATCCAGATTTGCACACATTTCAATACTTGTCGTTTTTGAGGGCCTTAGGGTCAGATTTAGCCTTAGTCCATTTCTGACAAACATGTCCAGAACTGAAAACTATAGCTTCACACCAAATTTCATACATTTTGGATATTATTTACTAAGTCAAAATTGGTTCGTTCTACAAGGTCAGTGAATCTGCCAAAACCTGCTTCATTTTTCCAGACTTTCCAGATTTGGACACATTTTAATGATTTGCCATTTTGAGGACCTTAGAGTCAAAATTAGCTTTGACCTATTTATTTGAAAAATGTTCAGAACTGGAAAAAATAGTTGCCTACCAATTTTTACGCATTTTCAACATCATTTACCTAACCAAAATCACCTCGCACCAACAAGACAGAAAGCTGTCACATACCCGATTTCATCTATAATCACATTCTAGCCAAGAATCTTGACATGCATGTTTATAAAAGCTCATGAACACACATATATCTCAAGTACAGAAGTAAAGATAGACATTTAAGGGAATGCATGTGGTTTTTTGAAAGATTTTCAAGAAGTTTTAGCCCTCACCTTAGCAAAACAACAAGAGAATGCACAAGACTTTTGATGATTGCACAAGATTGATTTTTTCCTTGCTTAGCCGAGACACCACTCGTTTTTTCTCAAATTTCCTAACTTAGTAACCAAGTTCTTAATAGGTGCATGTGGTTAGAACAATAAGAAAAGAAATGGAAGCTAGCAAACTCACCTAAACCGAAATGGAAGTGCTAAAGGCTTGCACGTGCATTTCTTTGCTCCTAGCTTTGCTTAGTCGAGCTCCCTAGCTTCTTGCATGCTTTGATGAACCATGAAGGGATGAAGATAAACTATGGAGTGTAGAAACTCAGCCAAGGCCGAGAGAGAGAGAGAGAAGAATGAGAGGGAGAGAGAGAGGAATGAGAGGAAATGAGAGAAGTGAAAGAAAATAAAAGCTTTGTTGGGCAAAGGAGCTTGTGTCGGCCTTGGGCATCTAAATTTCAGATTTGTGTCTTCAAGAAGCATGATTTTTGAATCACCTAGCATGGCAAGAGAATGGGTTGAGAATATGGGTGCATTGGGTAGGGTTTTGGGTTATTTTTTATGCATTTGTGTCATAACTTGTCTAGGAATTAATTTGAATTATGCAAACAAGCACAAATGCTCAACAAGTGGTCGGCCAAGGCATGAAAAATGCTGAATCTTTGTCATTTTTAGAGCATTTTTTAATTGTGTGTTTGGAAAGTGCAAAAGAATAAGGAATAAAGAATAAGAATGTCTAGCTTTTTGTGAGATTTTGTCTTCTAGTGGGTTGAATTAGCAATTTAATATTAGTTAGTGGGATTTGTAGGATTAATTAATGGTTTAGTGATTCGTGTAAGATGCTTTCATGATTAGCGTGAGGGCACGCTTTCCTAGGTTTTGGGCACGCACTACGAGGTAGGGAACAAACTACGAGACGAATGCACGTTTCCCAAGTAAATGTGTGCAACTCTAAATGAATGCACGTAATTCAATGCATGGCACACAAAACGAAATACGATTCTTAAACCTAGGTCAAGGCACGCAATTCTAGGTTAGGGCACACGAAATGAGGTATCGCACGCAAATCGAGGTCAGGCCTCACAAAGCCTGCTCAACTGCGCCTGTTTTCGGAGACCAAATTGAACGTTTTCATCAGCTTCAAGACACTTTTCTTCTTTTGCGCTGTTTTTTCATCCCGGATCGTACGTCGCCAGCCGCAAAAAAGACGACAACCTAATCCATCACATTTCTATTACCAAATCCCCTCGCACCTTGGGCATGACAACTTTAATTCACGTAGAGGCTAGGCTCGCAAACCGAGGGCGTGGGGCTTGTGATCAGGTATCCGTCGCTCCGGTGCCCATAACTTTTGATCTGTAAGTTGTTACGTGGTGCACAACATACCGTTGGAAAGCTCTCCGAGAGCTCTACGACGGGGGCAGCAAGCCTGCTCGGTTGCAACTGTTTTTGCAGCCCAAAATTAAACGTTTTCATCAGTTTTGGGAAACTTTTCTTCTTTTACGCTGTTTTTTCGTCTCGGATTGTAGGTCGTCAGCCGCGAAAAGGACGACAACCTAATCCATCACATTTCTATTATCAAATCCCACGACACCTTGGGCATGACAACTTCGCTTCACGTTGAGGTTGGGCCCGCAAACCGAGGCCGTGGGACTTGTGACCAGGTATCCGTCGCTCCGGTGCCCATAACTTTTGATCCGTAAGGAGTTACACGGCGCACAGCACACCGTTGGAAAGCTCTCCGAGAGCTCTACGACGGATATAGCAAGCCTGCTCGACTGCGCCTGTTTTTGGAGACCAAAATCGAACGTTTTCATCAGTTTCGGGACACTTTTCTTCTTTTGCACTGTTTTTTCATCCCGGATAGTACGTTGTCAGCCGCGAAAAGGACAACAACCTAATCCATCACATTTATATTACCGAATCCCCCGGCACCTTGGGCATGACAACTTCAATTCACGTAGAGGCTGGGCCCGCAAAACGAGGGCGTGGGTATTATAACCAAGTATATTTCGCTCCGGTGCCCATAACTTTTGATCTGTAAGAAGCTACGTGGTGCATAGCATACCGTTGGAAAGCTCTCCGAGAGCTCTACGATAGGGACAACAAGCCTGGTCAACCGCGCCTATTTTCGGAAACCAAAATCGAACGTTTTCATCAGTTTCGGGATACTTTTCTTCTTTTGCGCTATTTTTTCATCGCGGATCGTACGTCGTCAGCTGCGAAAAGGACGACAACCTAGACGATCACATTTCTATTATCGAATACCACCGCACCTTGTGCAAGCAAACTTCGCTTCACATAGAGGCTGGGCCCGCAAACCGAGGGCGTGGGGCTTGGGACTAGGTCTCTGTCGCTCCGGTGCCCATAACTTTTGATCCGTTAGGCGTTACGCAGTGCACAGCATACCGTTGGAAAGCTCTCCGAGAGCTCTACGATGGGGACATCAAGCCTGCCCGGCTGCGCCTATTTTCGGAGCCCAAAATTGAACATTTTAATCAGTTTCGGGACACTTTTCTTCTTTTGCGCTATTTTTTCATCCCGGATCGTACGTCGTCAGTCGCGAAAAGGACGACAACCTAATCCATCACATTTCTATTATCGAATCCCACTGTACCTTGGGCAAGACAACTTTGCTTAACGTAGAGGCTGGGCCCGCAAACCGAGGGCGTGGGGCTTGGGACCAAGTCTCCGTCGCTCCGGTGCCCATAACTTTTGATCTTTAAGGGGTTACGCGGCGCACAGCATACCGTTGGAAAGCTCTCCGAGAGCTCTACGACAAGAACAACAAGCTTGTTTGGCTGCGCCTATTTTCAGAGCACAAAATCGAACATTTTCATCAGTTTTGGAACACTTTTCTTCTTTTGCGCTATTTTTTCATCCCGGATCATACGTCGTCAGCCGCGAAAAGGACGACAACCTAATTAATCACATTTCTATTATCGAATCCCACGACACCTTGGGCATGACAACTTCACTTCACGTAGAGGCTGGGCCCGCAAAGCGAGGGCGTGGGGCTTGTGACCAGGTATCTGTCGCTCCGGTGCCCTTAACTTTTGATCCGTAAGAAGTTGCGCGGTGCACAGCATACCGTTGGAAAGCTCTCCGAGAGCTCTACGACTTGGACAACAAGCCTGCTCAACTGCACTTATTTTCGGAGACCAAAATTGAACGTTTTAATCAATTTCAGGATACTTTTCTTCTTTTGCGTGATTTTTTCATCCTGGATCGTACGTCGTCAGCCGCGAAAAGGACGACAACCTAATCGATCACATTTTTATTATCGAATCCCATGGCACCTTGTACAAGCAAACTTCACTTCACGAAAAGACTGGGCCCGCAAACCGAGGGCGTGGGTGTTAGGACCACGCCTCCGTCGCTCTAGTGCCCATAACTTTTGATCCGTTAGGCATTACGCGGTGCACAACATACCATTGGAAAGCTCTCCGAGTGCTCTACGACGGGGACATCAAGCCTGCTCGGCTACACCTATTGTTGAAGCCCAAAATTGAACGTTTTAATCAGTTTCGGGATACTTTTCTTCTTTTGCGCTGTTTTTTCATCCCGGATCGTACGTCATCAGCCGCGAAAAGGACGACAACCTAATCCATCACATTTCTATTACCAAATCCCACTGCACCTTGGCCAAGACAACTTCGCTTAATGTAGAGGCTGGGCCCGTAAACCGAGGTCGTGGGGCTTGGGACCAGGTCTCTGTCGCTCTGGTGCCCATAACTTTTGATTCGCTAGGCGTTACGCGGTGCACAGAATACCATTGGAAAACTCTCCGAGAGCTCTATGACAGGGACATAAAGCCTGCTCGGCTGTGCCTATTTTCAGAGCCCAAAATTGAACGTTTTAATCAGTTTCGGGACATTATTCTTTTTTTGTGCTGTTTTTTCATCCCGGATCGTACGTCGTCAGCCGCAAAAAGGACGACAACCTAATCCATCACATTTCTATTATCGAATCCCACGGCACCTTGAGCATGACAACTTCACTTCACGTAGAGGTTGGGCCAGCAAAGCGAGGGCGTGGGGCTTGTGACCAGGTATCCGTCGCTCCGGTGCCCATAACTTTTGATCCGTAAGTTGTTACGCTACGCACAGCATACCGTTGGAAAGCTCTCAGAGAGATCTACGACGCTGGCATAAATCCTGCTCGGCTGCGCCTGTTTTTGGAGCATAAAATCGAATGTATTCATCAGTTTTCAGACACTTTTCTTCTTTTGCGCTGTTTTTTCGTCCCGGATCGTACGTTGTCAACCGCGAAAAGGACGATAACCAAATCCATCACATTTCTATTATCGAATCCCACGGCACCTAGGGCAATACAACTTCACTTCACGTAGAGGCTGGGCCCGCAAACCGAGGGCGTGGGGCTTGTGACCAGGTATCCGTCGCTCCGGTGCGCATAACTTTTGATCCGTAAGGAGTTACGTGGCGTACAACATACCGCTGGAAAGCTCTCCGAGATCTCTACGACAAGTATAGCAAGCTTGCTCAACTGCGCATATTTTCAGAGACCAAAATCGAACGTTTTCATCAGTTTCGGGACACTTTTCTTCTTTTACACTATTTTTTCGTCCCGAATCGTACGTCGTCAGCCGTGAAAAGGACGACAACCTAATCAATCACATTTCTATTACCGAATCCCACGGCACCTTGGGCAAGACAACTTCGCTTCATGTAGAGGCTGGGCCCTCAAACCGAGGGCGTGGGGCTTGGGACCAAGTCTCCGTCGCTCCGGTGCCCATAACTTTTGATCCGTAAGGTGTTACGCGACGCACAGCATACCGTTGGAAAGCTCTCCGAGAGCTCTACGACTTGGATAGCAATCCTGGTTGGCTGTGCCTATTTTCGGAGCCCAAAATCGAACGTTTTCATCAGTGTCGTGACATTTTTCTTCTTTTGCGCTGTTTTTCTGTCCCGGATCGTACGTCTTCAGCCGCGAAAAGGACGGCAACCTAATCCATCACATTTCTATTACCGTATCCCCCTGCACCGTGGGCATGACAATTTCAACTCACGTCGTGGGTGGGCCCGCAAACTGAGGGCGTGGGGCTTGTGACCTGGTATCCGTCGCTCCGCTGCCCATAACTTTTGGTCCGTAAGTTGTTACACGGCACACAACTTACCGTTGGAACGCTCTCCGATAGCTCTACGATGAGGGTAGTAAGCTTGCACGGATGCACCTATTTTCCGATTCCAAAATCAAACGTTTTCATTAGTTTTGGGACACTTTTCTTCTTTTGACTTGTTTTTTCGTCCGGGATCGTACGTCGTCAGCCGCAAAAAAAATGACAACCTAATCGATCACATTTATATTATCGAATCCCACGGCACCTTGTGCATGCAAACTTCGCTTCACGTAGAAGCTGGGCCTGCAAACCAAGGGCGTGGGGCTTGGGACCAGGTCTCCGTCGCTCCGGTGCCCATAACTTTTGATCTGTAAGGCGTTACGCGGTGCACAACATACCGTTGGAAAGCTCTCCGAGAGCTCTACAACCGGGACAGCAGGCCTGCTCTGCTGCGCCTATTTTCGGAGCTCAAAATCGAACGTTTTTATCAGTTTCGAGACACTTTTCTTCTTTTGTACTATTTTTTCATCCCGGATCGTACGTCGTCAGCTGCGAAAAGGACGACAACCTAATCCATCACATTTCTATTACCGAATCCCACGGCACCTTGGCCAAGACAACTTCGCTTAACGTAGAGGCTGGGCCCGTAAATCAAGGGCGTGGGGCTTGTGACCAGGTATCTGTCACTCCGGTGCCCATAACTTTTGATCCATAAGGAGTTACGCAGTGCACAGCATTCCGTTGGAAAACTCTCCGAGATCTCTATGACCGGGATAGCAAGCCTGCTCGACAGCGCCTATTTTCGGAGCTCAAAATCTATCGTTTTCATCAGTTTTGGTACACTTTTCTTCTTTGCGCTATTTTTTCGTCCCGGATCGTAGATTGTCAAAGGACGACAACCTAATCCATCATATTTCTATTACCGAATCCCACGGCACCTTGAACAAGACAAATTCGCTTAACGTAGAGGCTAGGCCCGTAAAACGAGGGCGTGGGGCTTGTGACCAGGTATCCGTCGCTAAGGTGCCCATAACTTTTGATCCGTAAGGGATTACCCAGCGCACACCATACCGTTGGAAAGCTCTCCGAGAGCTCTACGATAGGGACATCAAGCCTGCTCAGCTGTGCCTATTTTTGGAGACCAAAATCGAACGTTTTTATCAGTGTCGGGACACTTTTCTTCTGTTACGTTGTTTTTCCGTCCCGGATCGTACGTCGTCAGCCGCGAAAAGGACGACAACCTATTCCCTCACATTTCTATTACCGAATCCCCCAGTACCTTGGGCATGACAACTTCAATTCATTTAGAGACTGGGCCCGTAAACCGAGGGCATGGGGCTTATGACCAGGTATCCGTCGCTCTGGTGCCTATAACTTTTGATCCGTAAGTTGTTACACGGTGCACAACATACCGTTGGAAAGCTCTCCGAGAGCTATACGATGGGGTCAGCAAGCTTGCTCATCTGCGCCTGTTTTCGGAGCCCAAAATTGAACGTTTTCATTCGTTTCGGGACACTTTTCTTCTTTTGTGCTCTTTTTTTGTCCCGGATCGTACGTCGTCAGCCGCGAAAAGGACGACAACCTAATTGATCACATTTCTATTATCGAATCCCATGGCACCTTGTGCAAGCAAACTTCACTTCACGTAGAGGCTGGGCCCGCAAACCTAGGGCGTGGGGCTTGGGACCAAGTCTCCGTCGCTCCGGTGCCCATAACTTTTGATCCGTAAGGCATTACGCGACGCACAACATACCGTTGGAAAGCTCTCCGAGAGCTATACGACAAGAACAATAAGCCTTCTTGGCTGTGCCTATTTTCGGATCCCAAAATTGAATGTTTTCATCTGTTTCAGGATACTTTTCTTCTTTTACGCTGTTTTTTCGTCCCGAATCGTAACTCGTCAGCCGTGAAAAGAACGACAACCTAATCCATCACATTTCTATTATCGAATCCCACGGCACCATGGGCAAGACAACTTCGCTTCACGTAGAGGCTGGGCCCGCAAACTGAGGGCGTGGGGCTTGGGACAAGGTCTCCGTCGCTCCAGTGCCCATAAGTTTTGATCCGTAAGGCGTTACACTTCGCACAGCATACCGTTGGAAAGGACAACAACCTAATTCATCACATTTCTATTTCTAAATCCCCCGGCAACTTGGGCATGACAACTTCACTTCACATAGAGGCTGGGCCCGCAAACCGAGGGCGTGGTGCTTGTGACCAGGTCTCCGTCGCTCCGGTGCCAATAACTTTTGATCCGTAGGTTGTTACGCGACACACAACATACCGTTGGAAAGCTCTCCGAGAGCTCTACAACTTGGGAAGCAAGCCAGCTTCACTGGGCCTGTTTTCGGAGCATAAAATCGAACGTTTTCATCAGTCTCGGGATACTTTTCTTCTTTTGCGCTGTTTTTTCATCCCGGATCATGCAACTTCAGCCGCGAAAAGTACGACAACCTAATCCATCACATTTCTATTACCGAATCCCACGGCACCTTGGCCAAGACAACTTCGCTTAACGTAGAGACTGGGCCTGTAAACCGAGGGCATGGGGCTTATGACCAGGTATCCGTCGCTCCGGTGCCCATAACTTTTGAACCGTAAGGAGTTACGCGGCGCACAACATACCGTTGGAAAGCTCTCCGAGATCTCTATGACGGGGACAGCAAGCCTGCTCGACTGCGCCTGTTTTTAGAGCTCAAAATCTAACGTTTTCATCAGTTTTGGGACACTTTTCTTCTTTTGCGCTGTTTTTTGGTCCCGGATCGTATGTCGTCAACCGCGAAAAGGACGACAACCTAATCTATCACATTTCTATTACCCAATCCCATGACACCTTGGCCAAGACAACTTCGCTTTACGTAGAGGCTGAGCCCGTAAACTGAGGGCGTGGGGCTTATGACCAGGTATCCGTCGCTTAGGTGCCCATAACTTTTGATCCGTAAGGCATTACGCGGCGCACACCATACCGTTGGAAAGCTCTCCGAGAGCTCTCTAATAGGGATAGCAAGCCTGCTCGGCTGCACCTAATTTCGGAGACCAAAATCGAACGTTTTCATCAGTGTTGGGAAACTTTTCTTCTTTTGCGTTGTTTTTCCATCCCGGATCTTACGTCGTCAGCCACGAAAAGGACGACAACCTATTCCATCACATTTCTATTACTGAATCCCCCGATACCTTGGGCATGACAACTTCAATTCATGTAGAGGCTGGGCCCACAAACCGAGGGCGTGGGGCTTATGACCAAGTATTCGTCGCTCCGGTGCCCATAACTTTTGATCCGTTAGTTGTTACACGGCGCACAACATACCTTTGGAAAGCTCTCCGAGAGCTATACGATGAGGGCAACAAGCCTACTCAGCTGCGCCTGTTTTCGGAGCCCAAAATCGAACGTTTTCATCTGTTTTGGGACACTTTTCTTCTTTTGCGCAATTTTTTCATCCCGGATTGTACGTCGTCAGCCGCGAAAAGGACGACAACCTAATTGATCACATTTCTATTATCGAATCCCATGGCACCTTATGCAAGCAAACTTCACTTCACGTAGAGGCTGGGCCCGCAAACCGAGGGCGTGGGGCTTGTGACCAGGTCTCCGTCGCTCCGGTGCCCATAACTATTGATCCGTAAGTAGCTACGTGGCTCACAGCATACCATTGGAAAGCTCTTTAAGAGCTCTACGACGTGGGCAGCAAGTAGTTGCACTGAGCCTGTTTTTAGATCCCAAAATCGAATGATTTCATCAGTTTCGGGACACTTTTCTTCTTTTGCGCTATTTTTTCGTCCCGAATCATACATCGTTAGCCGCGAAAAGGACGACAACCTAATCCATCACATTTTTATTTCCGAATCCCACGGCACCTTGGGCATGACAACTTCACTTCACGTAGAGGCTGGGCCCGCAAACCGAGGTCGTGGGGCTTGTGACCAGGTATCCGTCGCTCCGGTGCCCATAACTTTTGATCAGTAAGGTGTTACGCGGGCACAACGTACCGTTGGAAAGCTCTCTGAGAGCTCTACGATGGGGACAGCAAGCTTGCTCAGCTGCGCCTATTTTCGGAGACCAAAATCGAACGTTCTCATCAGTTTCGGGACACTTTTTTTCATTTGCGCTGTTTTTTCATCCCGGATCGTACGTCGTCAGCCGCGAAAAGGACGACAACCTAATCCATCACATTTCATTACTGAATCATACAGCACCTTGGGCAAGACAACTTCACTTCACGTAAAGGCTGGGCCCGCAAACCGAGGGCGTGCAACTTGGGACCAAGTCTCCGTCGGTCCGGTGACCATAAATTTTGATCCGTAAGACGTTACGCGGTGCACAACATACCTTTGTAAGGCTCTCCAAGTGCTCTACGACAAGGACAACAAGCCTGATCGGCTGCGCCTATTTTCGGAGCCCAAAATCGAATGTTTTCATCAGTTTTGGGATACTTTTCTTCTTTTGCGCTGATCTTTCGTCCCGGATCGTACGTCGTCAGACGCGAAAAGGACGACAACCTAATCCATCACATTTTTATTACCGAATTCCATGGTACCTTGGGCATGACAACTTCACTTCACGTAGATGCTGGGCCCGCAAACCGATGGCATGGGGCTTGTGCCAGGTATCTATCGCTTCGGTGCCCATAACTTTTGATCCGAAAGGAGTTACGAGGCACACAGCATATCGTGGGAAAGCTCTCTGAGAGCTCTACGATGGGATAGCGAGCTTGCTATGTTGTACCTGTTTTTAGTGCCCAAAATCGAACGTTTTCATCAGTTTCGGGACACTTTTCTTCTTTTGCATTTTCGTCCCGCATCGTACGTCATCAACTACCAAAAGGACGACAACCTAATCCATCAAATTTGTATTACCAAATCCCACGGCACATTGGGCAAGACAACTTCGCTTCACGTAGAGACTGGGTCCGCAAACCGAGGACGTGGGGCTTGGGACCAGGCCTCCATCGCTCCGGTGCCCATAACTTTAGATCCGTAAGGCGTTACGCGGCTTACAGCATACCGTTGGAAAGCTATCCGAGAGATCTACGACGATTACAATGAGCTTGCTCTGCTTTGCCTGTTTTCGAAGTCCAAAATCGAACGTTTTCATCCATTTCGGGACACTTTTCTTTTGAGCTATTTTTTCGTCCCGTATCGTACGTCGTCAGCCGCGAAAAGGAATACAACCTAATCGATCACATTTCTATTATCGAATCCCATGGCACCTTGAGCTAGCAAACTTCATTTCACGTAGAGGCTGGGCCCGCAAACCGAGGGCGTGGGGCTTGGGACCAGGTCACCGTCACTCTAGTGTCCATAACTTTTGATCCGTAAGGCGTTACGTGATGCACATCATACCATTGGAAAGCTCTCTGAGAGCTCTACGACGAGAACAGTAGGCCTGCTAGGCTACGCCTATTTTCAGAGCCCAAAATCGAACGTTTTCATCAGTTTTGGGGCACTTTTCTTCTTTTGAGCTATTTTTTCATCCCGAATCGTAACTCGTCAGCCGCGAAAAGAACGACAACCTAATCCATAACATTTCTATTACCGAATCCCATGACACCTTGGGCAAGACAACTTCGCTTCACGTAGAGGCCGGGCCCGTAAACCGAGGGCGTGGGGCTTGGGACCAAGTCTCTGTCGCTCCGGTGGCCATAACTTTTGATCCGTAAGGCATTACGCGGCGCACAGCATACCGTCGGAAAGCTCTTCGAGAGCTCTACGAAAGGGACAACAAGCATGCTAGGCTGCGCCTATTTTCGGAGCCCAAAATCGAACGTTTTCATCAGTTTCGGGATACTTTTATTCTTTTGCGCTGTTTTTCCGTCTCGGATAGTAAGTCGTCAGCCGCGAAAAGGACGAGAACCTAATCCATTACATTTCTATTACCAAATACCCCGGCAAGTTGGGCATGACAACTTCACTTCACCTAGAGGCTGGGCCCGTAAATCGAGGGCGTGGGGCTTGTGACCAGGTCTCTGTTGCTCCGGTGATTATAACTTTTGATCCGTAAGTTGTTACGCGGCGCATAGTATACTGTTGGAAAGCACTTCGAGAGCTCTACGACGGGGGCAGCAAGCCTGCAATGCTGCACCTATTTTCAGACCCCAAAATCGAACGTTTTCATCAGTTTCAGGACACTTTTATTCTTTTGCTCTGTTTTTTCGTCCCAATCCTACGTCGTCAGCTGCGAAAAGGACGACAACCTAATCTATCACATTTCTATTACCGAATCCTCCGGCACCTTGGGCATGACAACTTCACTTCACGTAGAGGCTGGGCCTGCAAATTGAGGGCGTGGGGCTTGTGACTAGGTATTCGTCGCTCCGATGCCCATAACTTTTGATCCGTAAGTTGTTACGCGGCGCACAACATATCATTGGAAAGCTCTCCGAGAGATCTACGACGAGGGCAGCAAGCCTGCTTGCCTGCGCCTGTTTTCAGATCCCGAAATCGAATGTTTTCATTAGTTTCGGGACACTTTTCTTCTTTTGTGCTCTTTTTTCGTCCCTAATCATACGTCGTCCGTCGCGGAAAGGACGACAACCTAATCCATCAAATTTCTATTACCGAATCCCACGGCATCTTGGGCATGACAACTTCACTTCACGTAGAGGCTGGGCCTACAAAACGAGGGCGTGGGTCTTGCGACCAGGTATCCGTCGCTCTGGTGCCCATAACTTTTCATCCATAAAGAGTTACGTGGCGCACCTCATACCGTTAGAAAGCTCTCCGAGAGCTCTACGACGGGGACAGCAAGCCTGCTCGGCTGTGCCTATTTTCGGAGACCAAAATCGAACATTCTCATCAGTTTCTGGACACTTTTCTTCTTTTACATTATTTTTTCGTCCCGGATCGTACGTCGTTTGCTGCGAAAAGGATGACAACCTAATCCATCACATTTCTATTACTGAATCCCACAGGACCTTAGGCATGAGAACTTCACATCACATAGAGGCTGGGCCCACAAACCGAGGGTGTGGGGCTTGTCACCAAGTATCCATCACTCTGGTGCCAATAACTTTTGATCCGTAAGGAGTTATGCGGCGTACAACATACCGTTGGAAAGCTCTCCGAGAGCTCTAAGACGGGGACAGCGAGCTTGCTCGGCTATGTCTATTTTTGGAGCCCAAAATCGAACGTTCTCATCAGTTTCGGGATACTTTTCTTCTTTTGCGCTGTTTTTTCGTCCCGAATCGTACGTCGTCAGCAGCGAAAAGGACGACAACCTAATCCATCAAATTTCTATTACCGAATCGCACGGCACATTGGGCTAGACAACTTCGCTTCACGTAGAGATTGGGCCCGCAAACCGAGGGCGTAAGGCTTGGGACCAGGTCTCCATCGCTCCGGTGCCCATAACTTTTGATCCATAAAGCGTTAAGTGGCGCACAGCATACCGTTGGAAAGCTATCTGATAGATCTACGATGGGGACAACATGCTTGCTCGGCTGCGCCTATTTTCGGAGCCCAAAATTGAACGTTTTCATCAGTTTGGAGACACTTTTCTTCTTTTGCGCTGATTTTTTATCTCGGATCGTACACCGTCTACCCTAAAAGGACGACAACCTAATCCATCACATTTCTATTACCGAATCCCATGTCACCTTGGGCATGACAACTTCACTTCACGTAGAGGCTGGGCCCGCAAACTGATGGCGTGGGGCTTGTGCTAGGGATCCATGGCTCCGGTGCCCGTAACTTTTGATCCGTAGGGAGTTACGCGGCGTACAGCATACCGTTGGAAAGCTCTTCGAGAGCTCTACGTCGGGGACAACAAGCCTGCTAGGCTGTGCCTATTTTCAGAGCCGAAATTCAAACATTTTTATCAATTTTTGAACACTTTTCTTCTTTTGCGCTATTTTTTCATCTCGGATCATACGTCGTCAGCTGCGAAAAGGACAACAACCTAATCCATCACATTTCTATTGCCGAATCCCACGGCACCTTAGGCATGAGAACTTCACATCACGTAGAGGCTGGGCCCGTAAACCGAGGGCGTGGGGCTTGTGACCAAGTATCCGTCGCTCTGGTACCCATAACTTTTGATCTGTAAGGAGTTACGCGGCGCACAGCATACCGTTGGAAAGCTCTCCGAGAGCTCTAAGACGGGGATAGAAAGCCTGCGCGGTTCCGCCTGTTTTCGAAGCCCAAAATCGAACGTTCTCATCAGTTTCGGGACACTTTTCTTCTTTTGCGCTATTTTTCTATCCCGGATCGTACGTCGTCAGCCGCGAAAAGGACGACAACCTAATCTATCACATTTCTACTACCGAATCCCACGGCACCTTGGGCAAGACAACTTCGGTTCATGTAGAGGCTGTGCCCACAAAACGAGGGCGTGGGGCTTGCGACCAAGTCTCTGTCTCTCCGGTGCCCATAACTTTTGATACGTAAAGCGTTACGCGGCGTACAGCATACCTTTGGAAAGCTCTCCAAGAGCTCTACGACAAGACAGCAAGCCCGCTCGGCTGCGTCTGTTTTTGGAGCCCAAAATTGAATGTTTTCATCAATTTCGGGATACTTTTCTTCTTTTGCGCTAATCCATCACATTTTTATTACCGAATCCCACGGCACCTTGGGCATGCCAACTTCACTTCATGTAGAGGCTGGGCCCACAAACTGAGGGCATGGGGCTTGTGCCAGGTATCTGTCGCTCCGGTGCCCATAACTTTTGAACCATAAGGAGTTACGCGGCGCACAGCAGGCCTTTGGAAAGCTCTCTGAGAGCTCTATGACGGGGTCAAAAAACCTGCTCCGTCACGCTTGTTTTCAGAGCCCAAAATCGAAAGTTTTCATCAGTTTCGGAAGACTTTTCTCCTTTTGCACTATTTTTTCGTCCCGAATCGTACGTCGTCAGCAGCAAAAAGGACGACAACCTAATTCATCACGTTTCTATTACTGAATCCCACAGCACCTTGGGCATGACAACTTCACTTCACGTAGAGGTTGGGTCCGCAAACCGATGGCGTGGGGCTTGTACCACGGATCCGTCGCTCCGATGCCCATAACTTTTGATCCGTAAGGAGTTACGCGGCGCTCAACATACCGTTGGAAAGCTCTCCGAGAGCTCTACGACGGGGACAACAAGCCTGCTCGGCTGCGCCTATTTTCAAAGCTAAAAATTGAACGCTTTCATAAGTTTCAGGACACTTTTCTTCTTTTACGCTATTTTTTTGTCCCGGATCGTACGTCGTCAGCCGCAAAAAGGACGACAACATAATCCATCACAATTCTATTATCGAATCCCACAGTACCTTGGGCATGACAACTTCACTTCACGTAGAGGCTGGGCCCGCATACCGAGGGCGTGGGGCTTGTGACCAGGTATCTATCGCTCTAGTGCCCATAACTTTTGATCCGTAAGGAGTTACGCGACGCACAGCATACCGTTAGAAACCTCTCTGTGAGCTCTACGACGGGGGCAACAAGCCTACTAGGCTGCGCTTATTTTCGGAGCCCAAAATCGAATGTTTTCATCAGTTTCGGGACATTTTTCTTCTTTTGCGGTATTTTTTCGTCCCGGATAGTACGTCGTCAGCCGCGAAAAGGACAAAACCTAATCGATCACATATCTATTATCGAATCCCACGACACCTTGGGCAAGCCAACTTTGTTTGACGTAGAGGCTAGGCCCACAAACCGAGGGCGTAGGACTTGGGACCAAGTCTCCGTCACTCCGGTGCCAATAAGTTTTGATCTGTAAGGAGTTACGCGGCGCACAGCATACCGTTGGAAAGCGCTCTGAGAGCTCTATGACGTGGACAACATGCCTACTCAACAGCTCCCGATTTCAGAGCCCAAAATTGAACATTTTCATCAGTTTCGAAACACTTTTCTTCTTTTGTGATGTTTTTCCGTCTCAGATTGTACGTCGTGAGCCGCGAAAAGGACAACAACCTAATCCATCACATTTCTATTACCGAATCCCACTGCACCTTGGGCAAGACAACTTCGCCTCACGTTGAAGCTGGGCCCGCAAACCGAGGACGTGGGGCTCGGGACCAGGTCTTCGTCGCTCCGGCGCCCATAACTTTTGATTTGTGAGGAGTTACGCGGTGCACAGTATACCGTTGGAAAGCTCTCTGAGAGCTCTACGACGGGGGTAGCAAGCTTGCTTGGTCACGCCTGTTTTCGGAGCCCAAAATCAAATGTTTTCATCAGTTTTGGGATATTTTTCTTCTTTTGCGCTGGTTTTCCATCCTGGATCGTACGTCGTCAGCCGCGAAAAGTACGGCAACCTAATCCATCACATTTCTATTACCGAATTCAACGGCACCTTGGGCAAGACAACTTCGCTTCACGTAGAGGCTGGGCTCGCAAACCGAGGGCATAGGGCTTGGGACCAGGTCTCCGTCTCTCCGGTGCCTATAACTTTTGATCCGTAAGTAGTTATGCGGCACACAACATACCGTTGGAAAGCTCTCTGAGAGTTCTACGACAGTGGCTGCTAGCCTGCTCGGCTGCGCCTATTTTTAGAGCCCAAAATTGAACGTTTTCATATTTTTTCAAAAAACTTTTCTTCTTTTGCGCTGTTTTTCCGTCCCGAATTGTACGGCGTGAGCCACGAAAAAGACGATAACTTAATCCATCACATTTCTATTACCGAATCCAACGGCACCTTGGGCAAGACAACTTCACTTCACGTCGAGGCTAGGCCCGCAAACCAAGGGCGTGGGGTTTAGGAAAAGGTCTTTGTTGCTCCGATGCCCATAACTTTTGATCCGCAAGGAGTTACGCGGCGCACAGCATACCGTTGGAAAGCTCTCCGAGAGCTCTTCGACGGGGTGTGCAAGCCTGCTAGGCTGTGCCAGATTTCGGAGCCCAAAATCAAACATTTTCATCAGTTTCAGGATATTTTTCTTCTTTTGCAATGTTTTTCCGTCCCGGATTGTACGTCGTGAGTCGCGAAAACGACGATAGCATAATCTATCACATTTCTATTATAGAATCCCACGGCACCTTGGGTAAGACAACTTCAATTCACGTAGAGGCTGGGCCCGCAAACTGAGGTAGTGGGGCTTAGGACCAGGTCTCCATCGCTCCGTTGCCCATAACTTTTGATCCGTAAGGGGTTACGTGGCACACAGCATACCGTTGGAAAGCTCTTCGAGAGCTCTACGACGAGGGCAACAAGCGTGCTCGGCTGCGCCTATTTTTGGAGCCCAAAATTGAATGTTTTCATTAGTTTTGGGACACTTTTCTTCTTTTGCACTGTTTTTCCGTCCCAGATCGTACGTCGTGAGCCACAAAAAGGACAACAACCTAATCCATCATATTTCTATTACCGAATCCCACGGCACATTGGGCAAGACAACTTCGCCTCACGTAGAGGCTAGGCCCGTAAACTGAGGGCGTGGGGCTTGGGACCAAGTCTCCGTCGCTCCAGTGCCCATAACTTTTGATCCATAAGGAGTAACACGGTGCACGGTATGGAAAGCTCTACGAGAGCTCTACGACGGGAGCAGCAAGCCTACTCGACTGCGCCTGTTATCGAAGCCGAAAATCGAACGTTTTCATCAGTTTCGGGACACTTTTCTTCTTTTACGTGGTTTTTTCGTCCGGGATCGTACGTCGTGAGCCGCGAAAAGGACAACAACCTAATCCATCACATTTCTATTACCGAATCCCACGGTACCTCGGGCAAGACAACTTCGCCTCTCGTAGAGGCTGGGCCCGCAAACCGAGGGCATGGGGCTTGGGACTAGGTCTTCGTTGCTCCGGTGCTCGTAACTTTTGAGCCGTAAGGAATTACGCGGTGCACAGCATACCGTTGGAAAGCACTCCGAGAGCTCTATGACGGGGGCAACAAGCCTGTTTTTTCTGTGCCAATTTTCGGAGCCCAAAATTGAACATTTTTATCAGTTTTGGGACACATTTCTTCTTTTGCGCTGTTTTTCCATCTCGGATCGTACGTCGTTAGCTGCAAAAAGGACGACAACCTAATCCATCCTCTTTCTAATACCGAATCCAACTGCACCTTGGGCAAGAGAACTTCGCTTCACGTAGAGACTGGGCCCGCAAACCGAGGGCGTGAGGCTTGGGACCATGTCTCCATCGCTCCGGTGCCCATAACTTTTGATCCATAAGGAGTTACGAGGTGCACAACATACCGTTGGAAAGCTCCTCGAGAGCTCTACGATGGGGGCAGCAAGCGTGCTTAGTTACGCCTATTTTTAGAGCCCAAAATCGAACGTTTTCATTAATTTTGGGACACTTTTCTTCTTTTGCGCTGTTTTTCCGTCCCAGATCGTACGTCGTGAGCCACAAAAAGGACGACAACCTAATCCATCACATTTTTATTATCGAATCCCATGGCACCTTGGACAAGACAACTTCGCCTCACATCGAGGCTGGGCCCGCAAACCGAGGGCATAGGCCTTGGGACCAGGTATCCGTCGCTCCGTTGCCCATAAGTTTTGATTTGTAATGGATTACGTTGCGCACAGCATACCGTTGGAAAGCTCTTTGAGAGCTCTACGACGACGGCAACAAGCGTGCTTGGCTGCGCCTATTTTCAGAGCCCAAAATCAAATGTTTTCATCAGTTTCGGGATACTTTGCTTCTTTTGCGCTGTTTTTCCGTCCCGGATCGTACGTCCTGAGCCGTGAAAAGGACGACAACCTAATCCATCATATTTCTATTACTGAATCCCACGACACCTTGGGCAAGACAACTTCGCCTCACGTAGAGGCTGGGCCCGTAAACTGAGGGCGTGGGGCTTGGGACCAGGTCTCCATCGCTTCGGTGCCCATAATTTTTGATCCATAAGGGATAACACGGCGCACGGTATGGAAAGCTCTCCGAGAGCTCTACGATGGGGGCAGCAAGTGTCACGCCCCAACCCGACCTATAGAGGTTAGACTAGGGTATGATCTAAACATTCAAGTCATTTCACGTACTTAATCGTTCATGAAGGTTTAATACTTAACGTTTAGCCTAAACTCCACAAATTCTCTGAAAAATCCGGCATCATAACGGCTGTAATTGGGCTCTTTAGTTTGACCTAATTCTCTAAACGCCTCGAAACTTTCAATCTCAAATTCATTTCCAACTAAGATTACTATTTATCACCAATTGAAACGCCTACTAGTTATCTCGGAGTCTCGTTTGATTAACAACATAGCATGATAACTCTGTCTCGTTTGTTTGTTAATCCTTGTTACCAAAGTACATGTTGATCTTAGCCTACCGATGAGTACCTTCTTAAGATTGGATGGATTCATTTTACTTAATCCTTTACCTGATACTTCATAAGCCTGTGATTGATACTAACTATTAGAGATAGTAAAAATGACCATAGGAGTGTCTATCTAGTTATGATCAGTACAAGCCAAAATTAGACCCCAAATTACAACGAGGGTCATTTACAATACAACAACAAGCAACATAAGAAATAGTCTTCAAGCAACACATTGTTCACAAAATAGCCATAGTCAAGTAAGGCACGTAGGGCAAGCAATCATTCCAAGGAGTTATCAATAAGCACGTTGTCCTCGGGTACCTGTTCCTGGTCTTCTTCACCTGAGATGATAAAAGAGGGTGAGTCCTTATAAACTCAGCGAGGGGGAATGAGAAATAAGTTTGAAACTCTTTTTCCGGTTCAACTTATGAAAACCTTTTGCAAGCATGACATATATCACAAGTAAGTTCATAATGTAATATAAAAGTAAAAGAACACAATTACTGGTCTTTCCTCCCCGAGGTCCTCTAGGAACCAAGCGAGAGTACTTATACATATAGTGAAAAGGATATGGTGAGCTTTTGCTCTCAGTTCATTTCCAGTATCAGTTGTTGCGGCCAACTTCAAATCATCCCCTTATCACGCCAAATGGGTGTACTCCGAAATCCTACGACCCAACTCTCCGAGGAAGTCTAGCCCCCAAGCGAGAAAGGGAATTGGAAAATGGTAGTCACGGTTGCACCGGCAAGCCCGATGCCGCCCGGTGTGCGTGAACGCTACCACACCATAATGAAAGGTTGCAACCTTGTATGCAATGCACATTTATGACATTTAATATATCACATTAGGAGGACAACAAAGTAGGTTGCCTCCGAGCAGTCATAAGATTGCACATTGACAAGTAAACAAGCAAGGCATGCTATGACAGGTAATTTCACTTGTAAGGCACATGGAGTTACATGAATATTAAACGGGCAGCCATGTAACGCATGTAAATCAAGTCATATAACGCATGTGAATCAAGTCATATAACTCATTTCGAAGTTCACGTAATCACATAATAAGGTCATACAACATGCAATGACGTTTATGTGGGACCGGGTGCAAGAAAGGTCTACTTGTCAATATGTAATCATTGGAATCACATTTAGGGCTATAAGGGAAACTACGGGCAGCCTACTAATCATATTATTAAACACAATATCCATAGGATCAACACTTAGCGCGTTTTCATAGTCACTAGGGTTTTAATTCATGCTTACCCGTGCGGTTAAGCCACAAGTTGTCACGTAATTAAGTCAAAGCCATGGATCGATTAATTAAATATCCTCAATCATTCAAAACAGTCCACACAACATCCAAGTGCCACAATCTCAAGCATTTAATACAACAAGAGAAGTTACAATAATTTTCAAAGCATATCACTAGATGAAAACCTCACTGCAATGGACTGTTTTCTCACAATCATTGAGTCAAGCAAAAAATCTCCAATTCCAGTGAAAAAAATTTCAAATTAAATCTTAAGGAGTGAACTAAATTCAGAAACAAACCTCGCATCATTTGGAGTTCGGGTTCAAGAGTTATAGCCAAAACCGTGCGACTACGCAAAACTGTCCAGATTTGTACACATTTCAATACTTTTCGTTTTTGAGGACCTTAGGGTCAAATATAGACTTAGTCTATTTCTGAAAAAAATGTCCAGAATTGAAAACTATAGTAGCATACGAAATTTCATGTATTTTGGATATCATTTACTAAGTCAAAACTGGTTCGTTCTACAAGGACAGTGAATCTGCCAAAACCTGCTTCATTTTCCCAGATTTTCCAGATTTTGACACCTTTCAATGTTTTGCCATTTTGGGGACCTTAGATTCAAAATTAGCTTTGGCCTATTTCTATGAAAAATTCTCATAACTGGGAAAACTAGTCACCTACCAATTTTCACGCATTTTCAACATCATTTACTTGGTCAAATTCACTTCGCTCCAACAGAATAGAAAGCTGCCAAATACGCTATTTCACCTATCTTCACATTCTAGCCAAATATCTTGTCATGCATGTTTACAAAAGCTCATGTACACACATATATCACAAGTACAGCGGTAAAAATAGACATTTAAAGGCATGCATGTGGTTTTTGAAAGCTTTTCAAAGAAGTTTTAGCCCTCACTTTAACAGACAACAATGAAGATGCACAAAGCTCTTGATGATGCACAAGGTCGACTTTTCTCCTTGCTTGGTCAAGAGATGACTTGAGATTCTTAATTTCCTAGCTTAGTTACCAAGTTCTTAGTAGGTGCATGTGGTTAGAACAAGAAGAAAACGAAATAGGAGCTATCAAACTTACCTAAGTCGAAATGAAGGTCCTATTAGCTTGCATGTGTGTCTTTTGCATTCTAGCATGCTTGGTCGAGCTCCTTAGCAACTTGCATGTCTTGAAGAACCTTAGGATGATGAACTCAAGCTATGGAGAGTAGAATTTCAGCCAAGGCCGAGAGAGAGAGAGAAGAAATGAGAGAAAGAATGAGAGAAAGAGAGAAAATGAGAGAAAGAATGAAAAGCTTGAGGAGTTGATGCATGTGTCGGCCTAGGGCCTTGAGAATTCTGAATTTGTGTCTTCAAGGAGCATGCTTTTGAATTGTCTAGCATGGGCAAGTGAGTGGGTCGAGATTTTGATGCATTGGGTAGGGTTTTTGAGTCATTTTTTTTATGCTTTGTGTCATTAGCTTGTCATAGAATGTCTAGATTTAATTTTGAATTATGCAAGGAATGCACAAAGTCTTTCTCATGGTCGGCCAAGGGTAGCTTAAATCTGAATTTTTTGTCTTGGTTGAGCAATATAATATTGTGTGTTTGGGATGTGTAAAAGAATAAGGAATAAAGAATAAAAAATGTCTAGCTTTTGGTGCAATTTCGTCTTCTAGTGAGTTGAATTAGCAATTTAATATTAGTTAGTGGAGTTTGTAGGATTAATTAATGATCTAGTTCTTTGTGTAAGATGCTTTCTTGATTAGCTTGTGGGCACGCTTTCCTAGGTTTAGGGCACGCACTACGAGGTAAGGTACGAACTACGAGACGAATGCACGTTTCTCAAGTAAATGCACGCAACCCTAAATGTATGCACGTAATTCAATGCAAGGCACACAAAACAAAACACGATTCTTAAACCTAGGTCAAGGCACGCAAATCTAGGTTAGGGCACACGAAACGAGGTATCACACGCAAATCGAGGTCGGACCTCACAGCAAGCCTGTCACGCCCCAACCCGACCTATAAAGGTTAGACTAGGGTGTGATCTAAACATTCAAGTCATACCACGTACTTAATCGTTCATGAAAGTTTAACACTTAACGTTTTAGTCTAACTCCATAAATTCTTCAGAAAACCGGCAGCATAATGGCTGTAATTTGGCTCCTTAGTTTGACCTAATTTCTAAAGGCCTCAAAACTTTCAATCTCAAATTCATTTCCAACTAAGATTACTATTTATCATCAATTGAACGCCTACTAGTTATCTCGAAGTCTCGTTTGATTAATAACCTAGCATGATACTATGTCTCGTTTGTTTGTTAATCCTCGTTACAAAAGTACCTGTTGATCTTAGCTTAACAATGAGTACCTGCTTAAAATTGGTTAGATTCATTTTACTTATTCCTTACCTGATACTTCATAATCCTATGATAGATACTAGTCAATAGTGATAGCAAAAACGACCATAGTAGTGTCTATCTAGTAATGATCAGTACAAGCCAAAATTAGACCCCAAATTATAACGGGGGTCATTTACAATACAATAACAAGCATCATAATAAATGAAATAGTCTTCAAGCAACATATCATTCACAAAATGGCTATAGTCAAGCAAGGCACGTAGGGCAAGCAATCATTCAAAAAATCATCATTAGGCACGTTGTCCTCGGGTACCTGTTCCTGGTCTTCTTCACCTGAGATGATAAAAGAGGGTGAGTCCTTATGAACTCAGCGAGGGGGAACGAGAAATAAGTTTTGAAACTCATTTTCCAGTTCAACTTATGAAAACCCTTTGCAAGCAAGACATATATCGCAAGTAAGTACATAATGTAATATAACAGTAAAAGAACTCAATTACCCGTCTTTCCTCCCCGAGGTCCTCTAGGAACCAAGCGAGAGTACTTATACACATAGCGAAAAGGATATGGTGAGCTTTTGCTCTCAGTTTACTTCCAGTATCAGTTGTTGCGGCCGACTTCAAATCATCCCCTTATCACGCCAAGTGGGTGTACTCCGGATGTACCCCGAAATCCTACGACCCAACTCTCTGAGGAAGTCTAGCCCCCAAGCGAGAGAGGGAATTGGACAATGGTAGTCACGGTTGCACCGGCAAGCCCGATGCCGCGCGGTGTGCGTGAACGCTACCACGCCAGAATGAAAGGTTGCAACTTTGTATGCAATGCACATTTATGACATTTAATATATCACATTAGGAGGACAACAAAGTAGGTTGCCTCCGAGCAGTCATAAGATTGCACATTGACAAGTAAACACGCGAGGCACGATATGACAAGTAATTTCACTTGAAAAGCACATGGAGTTATATGAATATTAAACGGACAGCCATGTAACGCATGTAAATCAAGTCATATAACTCATTGCGAAGTTCACGTAATCAAATAATAAGATTATTCAACATGCAACGACATCTACGTGAGACCGGGTGCAAGAAAGGCCTACTTGTCAACATGTAATCATCGAAATTATGTTTAGGGCTATGAGGGCAACTACGGGCAGCCTACTAATCACATAATTAAACACGATATCCATAGGATCAACACTTAGCGAGCTTACCTAGTCACTAGGGTTTCAATTCATGCTTACCCGTGCGATTAAGTCCCAAGTCATCTCGTAATTAAACTCAAGCCATGCATTGATTAATTCAAACACCCTCAAGCATTCAAAACAGTCTACACAACATCCCAATGCCACAATCCCAAGAATTTAATACAACAAGAGAAGTTACAATAATTTTCAAGGCAAATCACTAGATGAAAACCTCACTGCAATGGCCTATTTTCTCACAATCATTGAGACAAGCAAACAAACTCCAATTCCAGTGAAGAAAATGTCAAATTAAATATTAAGGAGTGAACTAAATCTAGAAACAAACCTCGCATCATTTGGAGTTCGGGTTCAAGAGTTATAGCCAAAACCGTGAGACTACGCAAAACTGTCCAGATTTACACACATTTCAATACTTGTCATTTTTGAGGACATTAGGTTCAGATTTAGCCTTCGTCTATTTCTGACAAAAATGTCCAGAACTGAAAAATATAGCAGAATACCAAATTTCATACATTTTGGATGTCATTTACTAAGTGAAAACGGGTTCGTTCTACAAAAATAGTGAATCTGCCAAAACCTGCTTCATTTTCCCAGATTTTCCAGATTTGGACACATTTTGATAATTTTCCATTTTGAGGACCTTAGATTCGAAATTAGCTTTGGCCTATTTCTATGAAAAATGCTCTGAACTGGAAAAACTAGTCACCTACCAATTTTAACCCATTTTCAACATCATTTACCTGGTAAAAATCATCTCGCACCAACAAGACAGAAGACTGTCCCATACGCGATTTCATCTATCACCACATTCTAGCCAAATATCTTGCCATGCATGTTTACAAAAGCTCATGAACACACATATATCACAAGCACAGAAGTAAAGATAGACATTTAAAGGCATGCATGTGGTTTTTGAAAGCTTTTCAAGAAGTTTTAGCCCTCACCTTAGCAAGACAACAAAGAAGATGCACAAACTCTTGATGAAGCACAATGTCGACCCTTTTTCCTTCCTTAGCCGAGAGACCACTTGATTTTCTCTAATTTCCTAGCTTAGTAACCATGTTCTTAGTATGTGCAAGTGGCTAGAACAAAAGAAAATGAAATGGAAGCTAACAAACTCACCTAAGCCGAAATGAATGTGCTAAAGGCTTGCATGTGTGTTTCTTTGCTCCTAGCTTTGCTTGGTCGAGGTCCTAAGTAATTTGCATGTCTTGAAGAACCTTTGGATGATGAACTTAAGCTATGGAGAGTAGAACTTCAGCTAGGGCCAAGAGAGAGAGAGAGAAGAATTGAGAGAAAGAATGAGAGAAAGAGAGAAAATGAAAGAAAGAATGAAAAGCTTGATAGATTGATGCTTGTGTCAGCCTAGGGCCTTGGAATTTCAGAATTTTGTGTCTTCAAGGAGCATGTTTGAATCATCCTAGCATGGGCAAGGGAATGGGTCGAGATTTGGTGCATTGGGGAGGGTTTTTGAGCTATTTTTTTTATTGCTTTGTGTCATAATATGTCATAGAATGTCTAGGTATATATTTTGAATTTGAAATGCATGCACAAAGACTCCATGTGGTCGGCCAAGCATGTGTTCAAATCTGAATTTTTGTCTTGTTTGAGCATTATTTAATTGAGTGCTTGGAATATGCAAAAGAATAAAGAATAAAGAATAAGAATGTCTAGCTTTTGGTGCATTGACTTAGCATTTTAATATTAGTTAGTGGAGTTTGTAGGATTAACTAATGATCTAGTGCTTCGTGTAAGATGCTTTCTTGGTTAGCGTGAGGGCACGCTTTCCAAGGTTTAGGGCACGCACTACGAGGTAAGGCATGAACTACGAGACGAATGCACGTTTCCTAAGTAAATGCATGCAACCCTAAGTGAATGCACGTAATTCAATGCAAGACACACAAAACGAAACACGATTCTTAAACGTAGGTCAAGGCATGCAAATCTAGGTTAGGGCACACGAAACGAGGTATCGCACTTAAATCGAGGTCGGGCCTCACATCCTCCCCTCCTTAAAAGAATTTCGTCCCGAAATTCAATATTACCTTTGAAATAATGCTGAATACTGTTGCTCCATCTGGTCTCGCCTTTCCCACGTTGCTTCTTCAACTCCATGATGATTCCACAACACTTTCACCATCGGTATAGATTTGTTGCGCAACTCCCGATCTTGCTGATCTAGAATCCGAATGGGCTTCTCTTCATAAGAAAAGTTCTCCCGAAGCTACAACGGCTCTGGCTCCAAGATATGCGATGGATCAGGGTGATACTTCCGTAGCATTGAAACATGAAAGACGTCGTGAATATTGGAGAGATTTTGGGGTAGCTCAAGGCGATACGCCAATTTGCCAACTTTCTCAATTATCTCAAATGGTCCTACAAACCTTGGGCTCAACTTTCCACCCTTGTCGTGTTTAATCAGTCCCCTCCGGGGTAATATCTTCAAGAACACCTTGTCGCCGACCTCAAACTCTAGGCTCCGTCTCCGTCGGTCTGCATAACTTTTCTGCCTGCTCTGGGCGGTAAGCATCCGTTTTCGGATGAGGTGGACATTATCAACAGTCTTCATAAGTTTAGGTAGAAGGGTCGGGTCAAAAGTCTTCGTCTCACCTACTTCATCCCAGTAAATTGGGGATCGACACTTACGTCCATACAATGCCTCAAATGGGGTCATCCCGATAGTGGCCTGATAACTATTATTATAAGCGAACTCTGCTAGAGACAAATATTTCTCCCAACCTTTCCCGAAGTCTAAAACACACGCCCTTAGCATATCCTCCAGGATCTGAATAGTTCTCTCAAATTGTCCATCAGTTTGCGGGTGATAAGCCGTGCTGAAACTCAACTTCGTCCCCAAAGCTTCTTGCAATCTCTTCCAAAATCAAGAAGTAAAACGAGGATCCCTATCCGATACAATACTCACAGGCATCCCGTGAAATCTTACAATCTCCGCCACATACATATATCCCAATTTCTCAGGACTATCCTCCTTGTTCATCGGTAAGAAGTGCGCTGACTTAGTCAATCTATCCACTATGACCCAAATAGCGTCATGACCCTTTCGTGACCTGGGCAGGTCCATGACAAAGTCCATAGTTATATGTTCCCATTTCCATTGAGGAATCTCCAACAGTTGAAGTAAACCTGCCAGTCGTTGATGTTCTGCTTTGACTCTTTGACAAGTCAAACACCGTGCCACAAGCTCTGCAATCTCTCTCTTCATGTTATTCCACCAATAGTGTTGTTTCAAATCTCGGTACATCTTTGTTCCGCCGGGGTGAATAGTGTATCTTGAATTATGGGCTTCTTCAAGAATCTTCCTTTTCAGCTCTGGCTCATTAGGAACATAAATCCGATTCCTAAACCTCCAAATACCATCATCATGAAACTTGAAATTTGGGTTGCTTTCTTTAATCTTCTGAAACTATTGGTCCTTGTGTTGAGCCTCTCGTAATTCAGACAACAAGGTCGATTGAACTTGTGTAGTGGCAAATAGTAACCCTTTTTGAGTCAAATGTGGTTTCCACAAGAATGCTTCCTCTAGCAACTCCTGCACCTTAACTTCTAGTTTTGCCATGCTCGCTTTCCGACTTAAGGCATCTGCAACTACATTTGCTTTACCGGGCACATAATTGATTGTGCAGTTATAATCATCCAAAAGCTCCATCTACCATTTTTGACTCATGTTCAACTCTTTTTGTGAGAACAAGTATTTCAAGCTCTTGTGATCAGTAAACACCTCGAACTTGTTACCCCACAGATAGTGCCTCCATTTCTTGAGTGCAAACACGATAGCTGCTAACTCCAAATCATGCGTCGGGTAATTCAATTCATACGGCTTCGGTTTCCTAGAAGTATACGCAATCACTCTACCATTTTGCATCAACACACAACCCAGTCTTTCCTTCGAAGTATCGCTATAGATTACAAAATCTTGACTCCCTTCAGGCAATGCAAGAACAGGTACAGTAGTCAATCTCTTCTTCAATTCTTAGAAATTGTTCTCACACTTGTCATCCCACACGAACTTTGTTTTCTTTTGAGTAAGCTTTGTAAGCGGTCCTGCAATCTTTGAGAAATCCTTCACGAACCTCCGATAATAGCCGGCTAGACCAAGAAAACTCCGAACCTCCGTAACGTTTTCTGGCTTCTTCCAAGACATCACCGCTTCTATCTTTGCTGGGTCCACTGCTATTCCCTCTTGGGATATGATGTGCCCCAAAAATGCAATCTGCTGCAACCAAAATTTGTATTTGCTAAACTTCGCATACAATTGATGCTCTCGAAGTTTCTGCAGTACCAATCGCAGATGTTGTTCGTGCTTAGCCTCGAATTTCGAGTATACCAAAATATCATCAATGAAGATCACCACGAATTGGTCCAAGTAGGGTTGAAACACCCTGTGCATCAAGTCCATAAAACCTGCAGGGGCATTAGTTAGCCCAAATGGCATCACCACATATTCATAATGCCCATATCTCGTCCTGAAAGCCGTTTTAGGCACATCCTCCTTTTTGATCTGCAACTGATAGTACCCTTGCCTCAAGTCAAGCTTTGAATACACTTTGGCTCCTTGAAGTTGATCAAATAACTCGTCGATCAGTGGAAGTGGGTATTTATTCTTGACAGTCACTTGGTTCAATCCTTGATAATCGATGCATAGCCTCAACGTTCCGTCTTTCTTCTTTACAAATAGGACTGGCGTACCCCACGGAGAAGAACTTGGTTGAACAAACCCCTTCTTCAACAATCCTTGCAATTGGTCTTTCAATTCTTGTAGCTCGGCTGGTGCCATATGATAGGGAGCTTTAGATATTGGCTGGGTGCCAAGCAGTAATTCTATAATGAACTCGATCTCCCGATTTGGGGGTAAATCGGGTAATTCTTCTAGAAACACATCCGCATAATCTTTAATCACTGGCATCTCCTCCAACTTAGCTTTGTCCGACGGTTTGTTGATGAGGTAAGCTAAGTATCCACTACATCATTTTCTTAAGGACTTCACTGCTTTCGTAAATGAAATGATGGAACTCCCGGTGAAGTCTCTTCGACCCATTACCTCCAATATTGGTTGGCCAGGAATCTGGAATATTACAATCTTCGTCCGGCAATCTAGTTGGGCATGATACTTTGCCAACCAGTCCATCCCTAAAATGACTTCATAGTCTCGAAAAGGTAATACAATAAGATTGGCTGAGAATTCCCTATCTTTAATTTGGATTTTACATGCTTTACAAGCTGAGCGAGTAACAAGTTTAAAACTCATCGGAGTACCAACTTCTACTTCGTAAGGCAAACATACAACTTTCAGTTTCAGACGTTACACACATAAGGGAGTAATAAATGAATGAGTAGCACCTGGATCAATTAGCACCCTAACAGGTTGATTCAGTATCAAGAATGTACCTTCAACAACAGTGGTCTCCTCTGGAAGCTCCTCGCACTCAATAGCATAAGCTCGAGCCTGAACTCTAGGAACTGGAGTCTTGCCTCTACCAGCTGGTTTAACTTGATTTTGTCCTTCTTTCCATTTAGGGCAATCCTTGATCTAATGTTGATCACTGCCACACCGCACACATCGTCCTGACTTCTTCTAACACTGGGCCTCGGTGTGACCCTTCTTGTCACAGTAAGAGCAGTTGATAGACTGAGAAGTAGGCGAACTACCTGTGGATCCACGAGTAGAAAAGGCTGATGGTGCTTTAGTCGGGCCACGGTTATTAACTGGTCTGTTCTGGCTCTGGTCCTGACTACGACTCTGGATCTGGATTTTCCTCTGTTGACCTGGAGGCTGATATGGTTTCTTGTTCGGCTGGCTCGAACCGGCTCTATCAAGTTTTCTCTTTTCAACTCGAGAAGCAGCAGCAAGGAGAGCATAATAGGTATCGAAGTCATGCGAAGCCAACTGGTCCTGAATTTTTGGCCTTAATCCAGTCATAAATTTCCACATCTTCGCCTCAGGAGTACTGACCATGTATTGAGCATAACAGGACAGTCGGTCAAAACGAGCCTCGTACTGGGCCACTATTATGTTACCCTGGTTCAAGTGCATGAATTCCTCAATCCGCCTCTGTCTGGAAACTGCAGGTACATATTTCTCCTTGAATGCCTTAACGAAATTACCTCACAAGCGAGGTGTCTGATCAGTTTCCCAAAGTGCCTCCACAGTGTGCCACCAATGCTCAGCATCCCCGTGCAACAGAAACACAGCGAACTCCACCTTTTCTTCATCAGTATAGTCAAGTGGTCTGAAAATCCTCTCGATCTCAAATAGCCAAGCCTCTGCCTTTTCATCATCAGCCTCCCCGTGGAATTTAGACGGGCGAAAGTCAAGAAACTCCCACATTCTGCTATGTCTCCCATGGTTACCATCATTCCTGTTGTTGTTGTTTGCTTCACGTGCATCTTGATGTTCCATTACTCGCGACACACGATCCATGGCATTCGCCATCAAGTTAAACATAGCCATGCCGGGATTAGTTTGATAAGCATCTCCGGTCTCTAGGGGCTCATCGCTCCTATTAGTATTGCGGGTACTAGGGCCAGCCATCTATAGGCACAGATTACGATGCACAATTTATTGGAATACGACAAGACAAGAATTTAATGCATAAGATATGCAACATATAATTTTTATATAGATACACAATTCTAGAAACAATTAAGACATGTTTATCACATAAGCACATAGAACATAGAAGGCACCATTAACATTATCACACAATAACATATAAACAAGTCATCCTAATTACCTTAGGGCTCCTACTCATGGTTCGAGAGTTAAACCCGGCTTAAGCAATCTAAGCTCTGATACCATTTAGATATAAGGTATCACGCCCCAACTCGACCTATAAGGTTAGACTAGGGTGTGATCTAAACATTCAAGTCATATCACGTACTAAATCATTCATGAAAGTTTAACACTTAACGTTTTAGTCTAACTCCACAAATTCTCCGAAAAAACGGCAGCATAACGGTTGTAATTGGGCTCCTTAGTTTGACCTAATTTTCTAAAGGCCTCAAAAATTTCAATCTCAAATTCATTTCCAACTAAGATTACTATTTATCATCAATTGAACGCCTACTAGTTATCTCGAAGTCCCGTTTGATTAATAACCTAGCATGATACTATGTCTCATTTGTTTGTTAATCCTCGTTACAAAAGTACCTGTTGATCTTAGCTTAACAATGAGTACCTGCTTAAAATTGGATAGATTCATTTTACTTAATCCTTACCTGATACTTCATAATCCTATGATAGATACTAGTCAATAGCGATAGCAAAAACGATCATAGTAGTGTCTATCTAGTTATGATCAATACAAGCCAAAATTAGACCCCAAATTACAACGAGGGTCATTTACAATACAATAACAAGCATCATAAGAAATGAAATAGTCTTCAAGCAACATATCATTCACAAAATGGCTATAGTCAAGCAAGGCACGTAGGGCAAGCGATCATTCCAAGGAATCATCATTAGGCACGTTGTCCTCGGGTACCTGTTCCTAGTCTTCTTCACCTGAGATGATAAAAGAGGATGAGTACTTATGAACTCAGCGAGGGGGAACGAGAAATAAGTTTTGAAACTCATTTTCCGGTTCAACTTATGAAAACCCTTTGCAAGCAAGACATATATCGCAAGTAAGTACATAATGTAATATAACGGTAAAAGAACTCAATTACCCATCTTTCCTCCCCGAGGTCCTCTAGGAACCAAGCGAGAGTACTTATACACATAGTAAAAAGGATACGGTGAGCTTTTGCTCTCAGTTTACTTCCAGTATCAGTTGTTGCGGCCGACTTCAAATCACCCCCCTATCACGCCAAGTGGGTGTACTCCGGAGGTACCCCGAAATCCTACGACCCAACTCTTCGAGGAAGTCTAGCCCCCAAGCGAGAGAGGGAATTGGACAATGGTAGTCACGGTTGCACCGGCAAGCCAGATGCCGCCCGGTGTGCGTGAACGCTACCACGCCAGAATCAAAGGTTGAAACCTTGTATGCAATGCACATTTATGACATTTAATATATCACATTAGGAGGACAACAAAGTAGGTTGCCTCCGAGCAGTCATAAGATTGCACATTGACAAGTAAACAAGCGAGGCATGCTATGACAGGTAATTTCACTTGTAAGGCACATGGAGTTACATGAATATTAAACGGGCAGCCATGTAACGCATGTAAATCAAGTCATATAACGCATGTGAATCAAGTCATATAACTCATTTCGAAGTTCACGTAATCACATAATAAGGTCATACAACATGCAATGACGTTTATGTGGGACCGGGTGCAAGAAAGGCCTACTTGTCAACATGTAATCATCGAAATCATGTTTAGGGCTATGAAGGCAACTACGGGCAGCCTACTAATCACATAATTAAACACGATATTCATAGGATCAACACGTAGCGAGTTTACCTAGTCACTAGGGTTTCAATTCGTGCTTACCCGTGCGATTAAGCCCCAAGTCATCTCGTAATTAAACTCAAGCCATGCATTGATTAATTCAAACGCCCTCAAGCATTCAAAACAGTCTACACAACATCCCAATGCCACAATCCCAAGAATTTAATACAACAAGAGAAGTTACAATAATTTTCAAGGCAAATCACTAGATGAAAACCTCACTTCAATGGCCTGTTTTCTCACAATCATTGAGACAAGCAAACAAACTCCAATTCCAGTGAAGAAAATGTCAAATTAAATCTTAAGGAGTGAACTAAATCCAGAAACAAACCTCGCATCATTTGGAGTTCGGGTTCAAGAGTTATAGCCAAAACCGTGAGACTACGCAAAACTGTCCAGATTTGCACACATTTCAATACTTGTCGTTTTTTAGGACCTTAGGTTCAGATTTAGCCTTTGTCTATTTCTGAAAAACATGTCCAGAACTGAAAAATATAGCAGAATACCAAATTTCATGCATTTTGGATGTCATTTACTAAGTGAAAACTGGTTCGTTCTACAAGAACAGTGAATCTGCCAAAACCTGCTTCATTTTCCCAGATTTTCCAGATTTGGACACATTTTGATAATTTGCCATTTTGAGGACCTTAGATTCGAAATTAGCTTTGGCCTATTTCTATGAAAAATGCTCCGAACTGGCAAAACTAGTCACCTATCAATTTTCACCCATTGTCAACATCATTTACCTGGTAAAAATCATCTCGCACCAACAAAACAGAAGACTGTCCCATACGCGATTTCATCTATCACCACATTCTAGCCAAATATCTTGCCATGCATGTTTACAAAAGCTCATGAACACACATATATCACAAGTACAGAAGTAAAGATAGACATTTAAAGGCATGCATGTGGTTTTTGAAAGCTTTTCAAGAAGTTTTAGCCCTCACCTTAGCAAGACAACAAAGAAGATGCACAAACTCTTGATGAAGTACAATGTCGACCATTTTTCCTTCCTTAGCCGAGAGACCACTTGATTTTCTCTAATTTCTTCACTTAGTAACCATGTTCTTAGTATGTGCAAGTGGCTAGAACAAAAGAAAATGAAATGGAAGCTAACAAACTCACCTAAGCCGAAATGAATGTGCTAAAGGCTTGCATGTGTGTTTCTTTGCTCCTAGCTTTGCTTGGTCGAGCTCCTAAGTAACTTGCATGTCTTGAAGAACCTTTGGATGATGAACTTAAGCTATGGAGAGTAGAACTTCAGCTAGGGCCAAGAGAGAGAGATAAGAATTGAGAGAAAGAATGAGAGAAAGAGAGAAAATGAAAGAAAGAATGAAAAGCTTGATAGGTTGATGCTTGTGTCAACCTAGGGCCTTGGAATTTCAGAATTTTGTGTCTTCAAGGAGCATGTTTGAATCATCCTAGCATGGGCAAGGGAATGGGTCGAGATTTGGTGCATTGGGGAGGGTTTTTGAGCCATTTTTTTCATTGCTTTGTGTCATAATATGTCATAGAATGTCTAGGTATAGATTTTGAATTTGAAATGCATGCACAAAGACTCCATGTGGTCGGCCAAGCATGTGTTCAAATCTGAATTTTTGTCTTGTTTGAGCATTATTTAATTGAGTGCTTGGAATATGCAAAAGAATAAAGAATAAAGAATAAGAATGTCTAGCTTTTGGTGCATTGACTTAGCATTTTAATATTAGTTAGTGGAGTTTGTAGGATTAATTAATGATCTAGTGCTTCGTGTAAGATACTTTATTGATTAACGTGAGGGCACGCTTTTCTAGGTTTAGGGCACGCACTACGAGGTAAGGTGCGAACTACGAGACGAATACACGTTTCCCAAGTAAATGCACGCAACCCTAAGTGAATGCACATAATTCAATGCAAGGCACACAAAACGAAACACGATTCTTAAACCTTGGTCAAGGCACTCAAATCTAGGTTAGGGCACACAAAATGAGATATCGCACGTAAATCGAGGTCGGGCCTCACAAAGCCTGCTCGGCTGCGCCTATTTTCGTAGCCCAAAATCAAACATTTTCATCAGTTTCGGGACATTTTCCTTCTTTTGCGCGGTTTTTCCGTCCCGTATCGTACGTCGTGAGCCGCGAAAAGGACAACACCCTAATCCATCACATTTCTATTACCGAATCCCATGGCACCTTGGGCAAGACAACTTTGCCTCACCTAGAGGCTGGGCCCGCAAACCGAGGGCATGGGGCTTGGGACCAGGTCTTCGTCGCTCTGGTGCGCATAACTTTTGATCCGTAAGGAGTTACGCGGTGCACAGCATACTGTTGAAAAGCCCTTCGAGAGCCCTACGACGGGGGAAGCATGCCTGCTTTGTTGCGCCTACTTTCAGAGTCCAAAATTGAACGTTTTCATCAGTTTCTCTACACATTTCTTCTTTTGCGCTGTTTTTTCGTCCCGGATCGTACGTCGTCAGCCGCGAAAAGGACGACAACCTAATCCATCACATTTCTATTACCGAATCCAACTGCACCTTGGGCAAGACAACTTCACTTCACGTAGAGGCTAGGCCCGCAAACCGAGGGCGTGGGGCTTGGGACCAGGTCTCCGTCGCTCCGGTGCCCATAACTTTTGATTCGCAAGGAGTTACGCGGCGCACTGCATACCGTTGGAAAGCTCTCCGAGAGCTCTACGACGGGGGTAGCAACTTGCTTGGCTGTGCCTGTTTTCGGAGCCCAAAATCGAATGTTTTCATCAGTTTCGGGAAACGTTTCTTCTTTTGCGCTGTTTTTCCGTCCCGGATCGTACGTCGTGAGTCGCGAAAAGGACGACAACCTAATCCAGCATATTTCTATTACCGAATCCCACGGCACCTTGGGCAAGACAACTTCGCCTCACGTAGAGGCTAGGCCAGCAAACTTAGGGCGTGGGGCTTGTGACCAGGTATCCGTCGCTACGGTGCCCATAACTTTTGATCCGTAAGGAGTTATGTGGCGTACAACATATTGTTGGAAAGCTCTCCGAGAGCTCTATGACGGGGACATCAAGCCTGCTCAGCTGCGCTAGTTTTCGGAGCCTAAAATTGACCGTTTTCATCAGTTTCGGGAAACTTTTGTTCTGTTGCCCTGTTTTGGCATCCCGGATTGTACGTCGAGAGCAGCGAAAAGGACGACAACCTAATCCATCACATTTCTATTACTGAATCCCATGGCACCTTGGGCAAGATAATTTCGCCTCACGTAGAGGCTGGTCCCGCAAACCGAGGGCGTGGAACTTGGGACTAGGTCTTCGTCGTTCCGTTGCCCATAACTTTTGCTCCGCAAGAAGTTACGCGGTGCACAGCATACCGTTGGAAAGCTTTCTGAGAGCTCTACGACGGGGCAGCTAGCCTGCTCGGCTGCGCCTATTTTCGGAGCCCAAAATCGAACGTTTTCAGTAGTTTCTGGACACTTTTCTTCTTTTGCGCTATTTTTTCGTCACAGATCGTACATCGTTAGCCGTGAAAAGGACGACAACCTAATCCATCACATTTCTATTTCTGAATCCCACGGCACCTTGGGCAAGGCAACTTCATTTCACGTAGAGGCTGGGCCCGTAAACCGAGGGCGTGGGCTTGGGGACCAGGTCTCCGTCGCTCTGGTGCCTATAACTTTTGACCCGTAAGGAGTTATGCGGCGCACAGCATAGCGTTGGAAATCTCTTTGACAGCTCTACGATGGTGGCAGTAAACCTGATCGGGTACGCCTATTTTCGGAGCCAAAAATTGAAAGTTTTCATCAGTTTTGGGACAATTTTCTTATTTTGCATTGTGTTTCCGCCCCGGATCGTATGTCGTGACCCGCGAAAAGGACAACCTAATCCATCACATTTCTATTACCGAATCCCATGGCACCTTGGGCAAGACAACTTCACTTCACGTAGAGGCTGGGCCCGCAAAACGAGGGCGTCGGGCTTGAGACCAGGTCTCCGTCGTTCCGTTGCCCATAACTTTTGATCCGTAAGGAGTTACGCGGCGCACAGCATACCGTTTCAAAGCTCTCCGAGAGCTCTACGATGGGGGCAGCTAGCCTGCACGACTGTGCCTATTTTCAGAGCCCAAAATCAAACATTTTCTTTAGTTTCGGGACACTTTTATTCTTTTGCTCTATTTTTTCGTTACGGATCGTACGTCGTTAGCCGTGAAAAGGATGACAACCTAATCCATCACATTTCTATTTTCGAATCCCACGGCACTTTGGGCAAGGCAACTTTGCTTCATGTAGAGGCTGGGCCCGCAAACCGAGGGCGTGGGCCTGGGGACCAGGTCTCCGTCGCTCTAGTGCCCATAACTTTTGATCCGTAAGGAGTAACGCGGCGCACATCATAGCGTTGGAAAGCTCTCCGAAAGCTCTACGACGGGGGCAGTAATCCTGCATGGCTACGCCTATTTTCGGAGCCCAAAATTGAACGTTTTTATCAGTTTTGGGATAATTTTCTTCTTTTGCGGTGTGTTTCCGCCCCGGATCCTTACGTCATGACCCGCGAAAAGGACAACAACCTAATCCATCAAACTTCTATTACCGAATCCCATGGCACCTTAGGCATGACAACTTCACTTCACGTAGAGGCAGGGCCCGCAAACCGAGGGCGTCGGGCTTATGACCAGGTATCTGTTGCTCCGGTGCCTATAACTTTTGATCCATAAGGAGTTACGCGGCGTACAGCATACCGTTGGAAAGCTCTCCGAGAACTCTACGATGTGGGCAGCAAGCTTGCTATGCTGTACGTTTTTTGGAGCCCAAAATCGAACGTTTTCATCAGTTTCGGGACACAATTCTTCTTTTGGGTTGTTTTTTCATCCCGGATCGTACGTCGTGAGTCGCGAAAAGGACGACAACCTAATCCACCACATTTCAATTACCGAATCCCACGGCACCTTGGACAAGACAACTTCACTTCACGTAGAGGCTGGGCCCATAAGCCGAGGGCGTGGGCTTTTGACCCGGTATCCGTTGCTCTAGTGCCCATAACTTTGGATCCGTAAGGAGTTACGCGACGCACAGCATACCGTTGGAAAGCTATTCGAGAGCTCTACAACGGGGACAGTAAACCTTCTAGGCTACGCCTGTTTTCAGAGCACAAAATTGAACGTTTTCATCAGTTTCGGGACACTTTTCTTCCTTTGCGCAATTTTTTCGTCCCGGATCGTACGTCGTGAGCCGCGAAAATGACGACAACCTAATCCAATACATTTCCATTACCGAATCCCATGGCACCTTGGTTAGTACAACTTCACTTCACGTAAAGACTGGGCCCGCAAACTGAGGGCGTGGGGCTTGTGACTAGGTATCCGTCGCTCTGGTGCCCATAACTTTTGATTCATAAGGAGTTAGGCGGCGCACAGCATACCGCTGGAAAGCTCTCCGAGAGCTCTACGTAGGGGGGAGTAAAGATGCTCTATTGCGCCTATTTTCGGAACCCAAAATCAAACGTTTTCATCAGTTTCAGGACACTTTTCTTCCTTTGCGCTATTTTTTTTTATCCCGGATCGTACGTCGTGAGCCGCAAAAAGGACGACAACCTAATCCATCACATTTCTATTACCGAATCCCATGGAACCTTGGGCAAGACAACTTCGCTTCACGTAGATGTAGGGCCTGCAAACTGAGGGCGTGGGGCTTGGGACCAGGTCTCCATCGCTCCGGTGCCCATAACTTTTGACCCGTAAGGAGTTACGCGGCTCACAGCATACTGTTGGAAAGCTCTCCGAGAGCTCTACGACGAGGGCAGCAAGCCAGATGTGCTGCACCTATTTTCGAAATCCAAAATCGAACATTTTCATATGTTTCGGGACATTGTACTTCTTTTGCGATATTTTTCCGTCATAGATCGTACGTCGTTAGCCGTGAATAGGACGACAACCTAATCCATCACATTTCTATTACTGAATCCCACGGCATCATGGGCAAGGGAACTTTGCTTCACGTAGAGGCTGGGCCCACAAACCGAGGGCATCGGGCTTGTGACCAAGTATCCGTTGCTTCGGTGCCCATAACTTTTGATCCGTAAGGAGTTACGCGGCATACAGCATACCGTTGGAAAGCTCTTTGGGAGTTCTACGACGAGGATAGCAAGCCTGCTCAGCTGCGACTGTTTTCGGAGCCCAAAATCGAACATTTTTATCAGTTTTGGGAAACTTTTCTTCTTTTGCGCTGTTTTTCCATCCCGGATCGTACGTCGTGAGCCGCGAAAAGGACGACAACCTAATCCATCACATTTTTATTACCGAATCCCATGGCACCTTGGGCAAGACAATTTCGCCTCACGTAGAGGCTGGGCCCATAACTTTTGATCTGTAAGGAGTTACGCGGCGCACAACATACCGTTGGAAAGCTCTCCGAGAGCTCTACGATGGGGAAAGCGAGCCAGCTATGTTGCGCCTATTTTTTAAACCCAAAATTGAATGTTTTTATTAGTTTCAGGACACTTTTCTTCTTTTGCGATGTTTTTCCGTCACAGATCGTACCTCGTTAGCCGCGAAAAGGACGACAACCTAATCCATCACATTTCTATTACCGAATGCCACGGCACCATGGGCAAGGCAACTTCGCTTCACGTAGAGGCTGGGCCCGCAAACCGAGGGCGTCGGGCTTATGACCAGGTATCCGTTGCTCCGTTGCCCATAACTTTTGATTCGTAAGGAGTTACGCGGCGTACAACATACTGTTGGAAAGCTCTTCGAGAACTGTACGATGGGGGCAGCAAGCTAGCTAAGTTGTGCTTGTTTTCGAAGCCCAAAATCGAACGTTTTCATTAGTTTCGGGATATTTTTCTTCTTTTATACTATTTTTCTGTCCCGGAGAGTACGTCGTGTGCCGCGAAAAGGACGACAACCTAATCCATCATATTTCTATTACCGTATCCCACGGCACCTTGGGCAATCCAACTTTTCTTCATGTAGAGGTTGGGCCCGCAAACTGAGGGCGTGGGGCTTGGGACCAGGTCTCCGTTGCTCCGGTGCCGATAACTTTTGATCTGTGAGAAGTTACGTGGCGCACAGCATACCGTTGGAAAGCTCTTCTAGAGCTCTACGACGGGGGTAGCAAAACTGCTAAGTTGTGCCTGTTTTAGGAGCGCAAAATTGAACATTTTCATCAGTTCCGGGATACTTTTCTTTTTTTGCGCTATTTTTTCATCCCTGATCGTACGTCGTGAGCTGCGAAAAGGACGACAACCTAATCCATCACATTTCCATTACCGAATCCCATGGCACCTTGGGCAAGACAACTTCACTTCACATAGAGGTTGGGCCAGCAAACTTAGGGCGTGGGGCTTGTGACCAGGTATCCGTCACTCCGGTGCCCATAACTTTTGATCCGTAAGGAGTTAAGCGGCGCACAGCATACTGTTAGAAAGCTCTCCGAGAGCTCTACGACGGGGGCAACAAGGATGCTATGCTGTGCCTATTTTCGCAGCCCAAAATCGAACATTTTCATATGTTTTGGGACACTTTTCTTCTTTTGCGCTGTTTTTTCACCGCTGGATCGTTCGTCGTGAGCCGCGAAAAGGACAACAACCTAATCCATCACATTTCTATTACCGAATCCCACAGAACCTTGGGCAAGACAACTTCGCTTCACGTAGAGGCTGGGCCCGCAAGCCGAGGGCGTTGGGCTTGGGACCGGGTCTCCGTCGCTCCTGTACAGATAACTTTTGATTTGTAAGGAATTACGTGGCGCACAGCATACCGTTGGAAAGCTCTTCTAGAGCTCTACGACGAGGGCAGCAAACCTGCTAGGCTGCACCTATTTTCATAGCCCAAAATTGAACATTTTCATCAGTTTCAGGACACTTTTCAACTTTTACGCTATTTTTTCGTCCCGGATCGTACGTCGTGAGCCGCGAAAAGCATGAGAACCTAATCCATCACATTTCTATTACCAAATCCTATGGAACCTTGGGCAAGACAACTTCACTTCACGTAGTGGCTGGGCCCGCAAATCGAGGGCGTGGGGCTTGGGACCAGGTCTCCGTCGCTCCGATGCCCATAACTTTTGATCCATAATGAGTTACGCGGTGCACAACATACCGTTGGAAAGCTCTTCGAGAGCTCTACGACGGAGGCAGCAAACCTGCTAGGCTGCTCCTGTTTCCGAAGACCAAAATTGACCGTTTTCATTAATTTTGGGATATTTTTCTTCTTTTTTGAGCTGTTTTTTCATCCCGGATCGTACTTCGTGAGCCGCGAAAAGGATGACAACCTAATCCAGAACATCTCTATTACCGAATCCCACGGTACCTTGGGCAAGAAAACTTTTCTTCACGAAGAGGTTGGCCCCGCAAACCGAGGGCGTGGGGCTTGGGACCAGGTCTCCGTCGCTCCGATGCCTATAACTTTTGATCCGTAAGGAGTTTCACGGTGCACAACATACCATTGGAAAGTTCTCCGAGAGCTCTACGACGGGGGCAACAAGGCTGCTATGCTGCGCCTATTTTCAGAGCCCAAAATCAAATGTTTTCATCAGTTTTGGGACACATTTCTTCTTTTACGCTTTTTTTCCATCCTAGATCGTACGTCGAGAGCCCCGAAACGGACGACAACCTAATCCATCACATTTCTATTACCGAATCCCACGACACCTTGGGCAAGACAACTTCGCTTCACATAGTGGCTGGGCCCGCAAACCGAGGGCGTAGGGCTTGGGAGCAGGTCACCGTCGCTCCAGTGGCCATAACTTTTGATCCGTAAGGAGTTACGCTGCGCAAAGCATATCGTTGGAAAGCTCTACGAGAGCTCTACGGCAGAGGCAGCAAGCCTGCTTTGCTCTGCCATTCTCTGAAACCCAAAATCCAACGTTTTCATCAGTTTTGGGACACTTTTCTTCTTTTGCACTATTTTTCTGTCTCGGATGGTTTGTTGAGAGCCGCGAAAAGGACGACAACCTAATCCTTCATATTTCTATTACCGAATCCCACGGCACCTTGGGCAAGACAACTTCACATCATGTAGAGGCTGGGCCCGGAAACCGAGGGCGTGGGGCTTGTGACCAGGTATCCGTCGCTCCAGTGCCTATAATTTTTGATCCGTAAGGAGTTATGTCACGCCCCAACTCGACCCCTCCTATAATCAGTCAGGACACAACGGAATTTCGGCAGTATAACGACAGTAAATAGGATACCGAGGCTCTAAACCAACCTCAATAGAACAACATACATCAATTCCACAACCATACAATAAACAACTCCTCAATAAATACAACATACCTCATAACTATATTATACAATAGACATTCCTCGTTATATGCCTCCGTTCCAACATAATACATGAACCCTTAATATACAATACAAAAACATATTGAGCCAATCTAGCAACCTAATCATAAACAAAAGAAAGGCTACTAAGACAACATCAACTAATTCATTAACTGAACAACATCTTATACATTATAAATTACAAAGCAGATAAAAGTCTACTAAGTTAATTTACAAGATAATAAAACATGTACAACATCACGGATAAGACTCTGGAACATAGGACTCATCCATGTAAGGCATGTTTTCCACATTCTCCTCTTCAGGAGGCACGTACCCGTAATCCTGCGAAAGTACACATGTATGCATGCAATAATAGAGAGTGTGCTTATATAAATAAGCCCAGTGATGATCTGATAGATCTCGAGCAAGGTCTACTAAACTCCTTGGAATAATCCTTTGAGTCAGTAAACACACAACAACAACAATAATAATATCATCACATAACTATATGACCATTCATTAAAGGATACTCTAGTTGGTGTAGCTCCAAACACCATCACGATCATAACAGCCTTCTTGTGACTCCCATAAACTCACGCACCCGGGGTACCCCCAATAACCTCACCCTCCATGACACCTCCGTCATGCGAGCTAGAGGCAATCTCTGATAGTCATGCCGTTATCAACCCGACAGCCCAATGCTGCCCGAGAGGTGGCACACACATACCAGAGACCTAACAATAATAATAAACATCAATCATTCACAAGAGGACAGTCTAGCAGAACTGTTTATCCCCCGGCATCAATCATCAATCAATAATCATCAATAATCATATTATCATCATAATAACATCAATAACCAATTTAACAACATATAACTAAGTTAGATGACAAAGTAGGCCATCTAACCGAACATGCATTAAACACACAATCAAATCCTAATTTACCCATCAACAACTCACAATTCAATCACTCAACCCACACCCGATCAACTAAGGCTCAATTCAATAATTTAAAGAAAGATAACCTAAACTTCAAATAATCATATCTTACATTCTACTAATCCGAACAACCCCAAATCAGTTCCAAACACTCACCCATTCGATCAACTACATTAGCCCTCTCGAAAACCAACCAAGACACCTCAAAATCAAGCCTAACAACCCTAAAACCTCAAGGCACCTAGGCTGAACTTTCTGGATTTTCACCCAAACATCATAATCGAAAATTCGGAAATACAACGACGCTACCACGTAATTATCAAACATTTAGAAATCGACGGCAATCAATTCCGATCAACACAACTCAATTTAATGAACATTGAACAAATTAATCAAATTTAAATACCCGAAAAATAAAAATTATGCTACAACTGATAAAAACTTGTAGTATTACAGCTAAATGATCCCTAGCATGCAAGGAGCAATAATCTAACATCATATTAGAATTCTAACGGTTCGATTTTCAATTCTACGCAAAAACACAAAAGTTGAGTTTTGAGATCCAGAATTTTTCTCTCACCTTTGATGCGATATAAGCCTAGGAATGTGTGCAATGCTTGCCCAACAAGCGGAATCCAACTTGGCACGAAATTCTACGGACAAAAACTAGCTTTTTCTTTGAAAAATTACTTTCAAAACCTTGAAAACTCTTTCTCTTTTTCTCTCCTCTCCCTCTCGGCAATGTGTGTGCAATTGTGGGTGTTTTTGTGCTTTGTGAGTGTATGTTGGTGATATAAGCTTGTTGGTCAACCATTTAAATGAAAGTCAAAGTTGGAACTTAGCATTTTTTTTGTGTTTTCTTGACTTTAAATGCATTCTCTTGATCACCAAAGTTCAAAACAATTATTCAACACCCAAGCTAGCTCAAGTAAATTATTTTTAGGTGACAAGGAGTTTTACAATCAAACAATTTCACCCGAGTCGGCTTAAAACTCGATTTTCGCAAAAGTCGGTGTAAAAACCCTAATAAATTCTTAAGCCGATTTTAAAACCGTTTTCATCAAACACAGGTCTATTAAAGTCCGTGGACTAGGTCTAGAAGGGTTAAAAAGACCATTTTCAAAATTATAGCGGACGTGTGTTGAAAATACTATTCACTGAAAATCAAAGATAAAATTTCTAACTCCGTTTTTGATGAAAATTTCATGAATGCACATTTAGCGTGTTCTAGGAGTATTGATATCAAAATTACCACATTCTAAGTCACATAGCACATAGACAGGTTAATTCACGTAAAACGAGGTAAGCACGCAAAACGAGATAAGGTAGAAAAGTGGGGTTTCACATTTTCCCCCCCTTAAAGAAATTTTGCCCTCGAAATTCTTACTTGATGTACTGAATAGATCTGGGTACTGCTGCTGCATCTGATCCTGTCTCTCCTAAGTAGCTTCCTCGATACCGTGATGCTTCCACAACACCTTAACCATCGGAATCTTCTTCGACCTCAACTCTCGTTCCATCTGATCAAGAATACTAATCGGACGCTCGTCATAAGTCAGATTCTCACGAAGCTGTAACGGCTCTGGCTCAAGAATATGAGAAGGATCTGGATTATATTTCCACAAATTAGACACGTGAAATACATCGTGGACATTAGAGAAGTTCTTCGGTAAAGCCAACCGATATGCCAACTTACCAACCCAGCCGGTAATCTCAAACGGCCCAACAAATCTCGGACTCAGCTTTCCACCTTTACCATAACGAACAAACCCCTTACGAGGAGACCATCTCAAGAAAACCCGATCTCCGACTGCAAACTCCAAGTCACGACGACGCTTATCAGTATAACTCTTGAATCTACTCTGTGCCGTAAGCATTCTCTGCCTGATCAACTGAACATTCTCAATCTTCTCAAGAAGCTCTAGCATGATAGTCGGATCAACAGTCTTCATCTCTCCTACATCGTCCCAATATAAAGGTGAACAACACTTACGACCGTAAAGAGCTGCGAAAGGTGCCATCCCAATAGTAGCTTGATAACTATTGTTATAGGCAAACTCGGCAAGTGGTAGATGTTTCTCCCAGTTCTTCCCGAAGTCTAGAACACAAACCCTAAGCATATCTTCCAGAATCTAAATAGTCCGCTTAGACTGACCGTCGGTCTGTGGATGATATGCGGTACTTAAGTTCAACTGAGTACCCAAGGTCTCCTGAAGTTTCTCCCACAAACGAGAAGTAAATCGAGGATCTCGATCTAAGACAATACTAGATGGAATACCGTGAAGTCTAACAATCTGATCCAAATAAAGACCCGTCAACTTTGTAACCTCATATCCTATCCTCATCGCAATAAAATGAGCTGCCTTCGTCAATCGATCCATGACAACCCAAACTGCATCATTACCCCTCAGAGTTCTAGGCAAACCAATGACGAAGTCCATCATAATATGCTCCTATTTCCACTCTGGTATAGCCAACGGCTGAAGCAAACCTGCTGGTCGTTGATGCTCGGCTTTCACCCTCTGACAAGTCAAACATCTAGATACAAACTGAGCAACCTCCCTCTTCATATTATTCCACCAGTAATGTTGCTTCAAATCCCGATACATCTTGGTTCCACCGGGATGAATAGTGTACTTAGAATTATGAGCTTCCTCCAGAATACCTCGCCTCAAGCCCGGTTTATCGGGAACACAAACCCTGTTCCGAAATCGAAGAATACCATCCTCATGCACTTTAAAGTCAGACTGATCATCCGAAATCTGATCCTTGATCTTCTGAAGTATAACATCAAGCTGCTGAGCTTCCCTGATCTGAGCCAACAGTAAAGGCTGAATATGGAGATGTGAACACATCACCCCAACCTGAGTCAACTCCGGTCTCCAATAAGTGAATTCCTAAAGAATCTCCCATTTCTTGACAGCCAAACAAGAAATACTTGCCTTCCGACTAAGAGCATCTGCTACAACATTTGCCTTGCCAGGCAGATAATCGATAGAACAATTATAATCTCCAAGAAGCTCCATCCACCTCCGCTAGCGCATATTCAACTCCTTCTGTGAGAACAAGTACTTCAGACTCTTATGATCAGTGAAAATCTCGAACTTACTTTCCCACAGATAATGACGCCACTTCTTCAGTGCGAAGACAACTGCTGCCAACTCAAGATCATGAGTCGGATAATTCACCTCATAAGGCTTCAACTTCCGGGAAGCATAGGCAATAACTCGGCCATCCTGCATAAGAACACATCCCAAGCCCTCCTTGGATGCATTGCTATAAATAACCATATTATCGGTCCCCTCTGGTAGAGCAAATACTGGAGCAGTAGTCAACCTCTTTTTCAACTCCTGAAACCCACTCTCACACTTCTCATCCCAAGCAAAGATAGTCCGTTTCTGAGTCAACTTAGAAAGTGGCCCAGCAATCTTCGAGAAGTCCTTGACAAACCTACGGTAATAACCTGCCAAGCCAAGAAAGCTATGGACCTCAGAAACATTCTTTGGCCGTTTCCAAGACATCACCGATTCAATCTTAGTGGGATCTACAGAAATACCGCTCTGTGTAATAACATGGCCAAGGAAAGATATGCGTTGCAGCCAAAATTCACATTTGCTAAACTTGGCAAACAACTGATGCTCCTACAGCTTCTCTAATACAAGCCGTAGATGTTGCTCGTGCTCCGATTCAGATTTAGAATAGACCAAGATATCATCAATAAAGATTACCACGAACTGGTCTAAATACGGCTGAAAACCCCGATGCATAAGATCCATGAATGCTGCCAGTGCATTAGTTAATCCAAAGGGCATAACAACAAACTCATAATGCCCGTACCGAGTCCTGAAGGCAGACTTCGGAACATCTTCCGTGCGAATCCGAAGCTGATAATACCCCTGCCTCAAATCAAATTTAGAATAGAATTTGGCTCCCTGAAGTTGATCGAACAACTCGTCAATCAGTGGCAAAGGATACTTGTTCTTGATGGTCACCTGATTCAAACCACGGTAATCAATACACAACCTCAAGGTACCATCCTTCTTCTTCACAAATAAGACTGGAGCTCCCCAAGGTGAAGAACTCTGCTGAATGAATCCCTTCTCCAATAACTCTTGCAACTGAGTCTTCAACTCCTTCAACTCAGCTGGTGCCATCCGGTACGCTGATTTAGAAATAGGTTGAGTACCGAGAATAAGATTAATCACAAACTCGATATCCCTCTCTGGCGGTAACCCTGGCAACTCCTCGGGAAATACGTTGGGATATTCCCGAATAATAGGGACTTCCTCAAGCTGCAACTTATCAGATGGCTTGTTGATCAAATAAGCCAGATAACCCGAACACCCCTTACTCACCAACTTAACGGCTTTAGTTGCTGAGATAACAAAACTCGTCTTTGCACCCCGATTCCCTACTACCTCAACTACTGGCTGATTTGGCAAACGAAACTGTACTACCTTGGTTCGGCAGTTCAACTGGGCATCATACTTAGAAAGCCAATCCATACCCAAGATAACATCATACCCCCGGATAGGAAATAAGATAAGGTCCGAAGGAAAATTATGCCCCTTAACATGTATTATACAATCCTTACATACTAAGCCAGTAACATATCAATCAAAGAGGTACTAATCTCAACCATATAAGGCAATCTTTCAGGTTGCAAATTAACACATTGCACACAAGCAGGAGTAATGAAAGAATGTGTAGCACCAGAATCAATCAACACTTTAACAAGTTGATCAAGTATAAGGAAGTTACCTTCCACAACTGCAGTCTCCTCAGGCATCTCCTCTAAGTCAACTGCGTAGGCCCGAGCCTGAACCCGCTGCTGCTGCTGAGGTGCACTGGCCGCAGGTCGGCCCTGATAACCCTGAGTCGTTGTCCGACCCTCAGTCCTCGCATACCTAGGGCAATCCCTCGCCCTGTGCTGATTGCTGCCACAACCCAAACACGTCCCTGCTTTCACCCTGCAATCGGCCTCCACATGCCCCGTGCGGTTGCAGTGTGTACACTGCGATGATGATGCACTAACACTGCCCCTAGAAGAACCAGGAGCTGAAGAAACAGCTAATCTAGCCTGCTGTTGCTGAGGCCTTACCAAACTAGGCCTGTACTGACCCTGTGATTGGGCTGGCCTAAACTGGGACTGAACCTGATATGGCCCCTGCTGAAACTGAGGCCGATAGTAACTCTGTTGACCCTGTGGCCTAAAAGAACCCTGCTGTGCTGGCTGGTGGCCTGAACCCAACCTGCTGTACTGGAGGCCTATACATACCCTACTGATACTGCGGCTGATACTGCCTCTTACTGGGCTGACTAGACATAAGCTGATCCCCCTTTCTCTTCTCTAGTCTAAAAGCTGCCTCAAAAGCCTCAGTGAAGATATCATACCGATTCAGAGCCATCACATCCTGAATCTCGGGCCTCAACCCCAACATGAACCTACGAGTCCTCCGCTCCTCGTCTGCCACATACTCCGGTGTATACAGGGACAATCGAGTAAATGTGGCCTCATATTGAGCCACTGTAGCATCTCCCTGAACCAAGGCTAGAAACTCTGCCTCTCTCCGTTCCCTCGCAATCCTCGGGACATACTTTGCCCGGAAAGCCATCAGAAAGGTACCCCAAACATAAGGAATACCCTGTGCCGCCCAGCTAGTCCTTACCGTGCGCCACCACTCCTCTGCCTCATCATCTAACAAGTATACGGCAAAAGAGACTTTCTGCTCATCACTATAATCAAGTGGATCATAGATCTTCTCCAACTTGCTAATCCATGCCTCCGCCTTCCTATCATCCGGCTCCCCCTGAAATCTCGGTGGATGATATCCTAAGAACTCCTTCAGGGTACCACGCCCGTGGTTACCACCCTGCACATTCTGTATCTGAGCCTGTAATGCTTGAGTCTGGGCAGCCTGCCCTGCCAGTAACTGTGCCTGACTAGCCACTAACTCAGCAATCCTTTCCATGACTGCCCCCAATCGGTCATCATCCCTGCCACGGCCCGGTGCTGCGTTACCCGGAGTCTCATCAGTCATCTCAGGCCTACCTCTGGTTCTCGGTCTGCCCGTCATTCTACTAATCAAAGAGTTAGCACAGGTTATAGCACGTAAACAGGTTATGAGCAACTATTATCACATAAACAACAAAGTCATATAAAACACATAAACAAATTGATCACATAATCACATAAGTACTAAATCACATAATCACTTAATCACTTAATCATTTAATCATATTAATACATAGATCACTTTTCTTTCAATTCATACATACTTTCATGCTAAGACCATTACCCACATTCCGAGAATACCCCGACTGACAACTAACCTGGCTCTGATACCACTTAAATGTCACGCCCCAACTCGACTCCTCCTATAATCAGTCAGGACGCAATGGAATTTCGGCAGTATAACGATAGTAAATAGGATACCGAGGCTCTAAACCAACCTCAATAGAACAACATACATCAACTCCACAACCATACAACAAACAACTCAATAAATACAACATACCTCATAACTATATTATACAATAGACATTCCTCGTTATATGCCTCCGTTCCAACATAATACACGAACCCTTAATATACAATACAAAAACATATTGAGCCAATCTAGCAACCTAATCATAAACAAAAGAAAGGCTACTAAGACAACATCAACTAATTCATTAACTTAACAACATCTTATACATTATAAATTACAAAGCAGATAAAAGTCTACTAAGTTAATTTACAAGATAATAAAACATGTACGACATCACGGATAAGACTCTAGAACATAGGACTCATCCACGTAAGGCACGTTTTCCACATTCTCCTCTTTAGGAGGCACGTACCCGTAATCCTGCGAAAGTACACCTGTATGCATGCAATAATAGAGAGTGAGCTTATATAAATAAGCCCAGTGAGGATTCGATAGATCTCGAGCAAGGTCTACTAAACTCCTTGGAATAATCCTTTGAGTCAGTAAACACACAACAACAACAATAATAATATCATCACATAACTATATGACCATTCAATAAAGGATACTCTAGTTGGTGTAGCTCCAAACACCATCACGATCATAACAGCCTTCTTGTGACTCCCATAAACTCACGCACCCGGGGTACCCCCAATAACCTCGCCCTCCATGACACCTCCGTCATGCGAGCTAGAGGCAATCTCTGATAGTCATGCCGTTATCAACCCGACAGCCCAATGCTGCCCGAGAGGTGGCACACACATACCAGAGACCCAGCAATAATAATAAACATCAATCATTCACAGGAGGACAGTCTAGCAGAACTGTTTATCTCCCGGCATCAATCATCAATCAATAATCATCAATAATCATATTATCATCATAATAACATCAATAACCAATTTAACAACATATAACTAAGTTAGATGACAAAGTAGGCCATCTATCCGAACATGCATTAAACACACAATCAAATCCTAATTTACCCATCAACAACTCACAATTCAATCACTCAACCCACACCCGATCAACTAAGGCTCAATTCAATAATTTAAAGAAAGATAACCTAAACTTCAAATAATCATATCTTACATTCTACTAATCCAAACAACCCCAAATCAGTTTCAAACACTCACCCATTCGATCAACTACATTAGCCCTCTCGGAAACCAACCAAGACACCTCAAAATCAAGCCCAACAATCCTAAAACCTCAAGGCACCTAGGCTGAAATTTTTGGATTTTCACCCAAACATCATAATCGAAAATTTGGCATTACAACGGCGCTACCATGTAATTATCAAACATTTAGAAATAGACGGCAATCGAATCCGATCAACACAACTCAATTTAATCAACATTGAACAAATTAATCAAATTTAAATACCCAGAAAATAAAAATTATGCTACAACTGATAAAAACTTGTAGTATTACAGCTAAATGATCCCTAGCATGCAAGGAGCAATAATCTAACATCATATTAGAATTCTAACGGTTCGATTTTCAATTCTACGCAAAAACACAAAAGTTGAGTTTTGAGATCCAGAATTTTTCTCTCACCTTTGATGCGATATAAGCCTAGGAATGCGTGCAATGCATGTCCAACAAGCGGAATCCAACTCGGCACGAAATTCTACGGACAAAAACTAGCTTTTTCTTTGAAAAATTGCTTTGAAAACCTTGAAAACTCTTTCTCTTTTTCTCTCCTCTCCCTCTCGGCAATGTGTGTGCAATTGTGGGTGTTTTTGTGCTTTGTGAGTGTGTGTTGGTGATATAAGCTTGTTGGTCAACCATTTAAATGAAAGTCAAAGTTGGAACTTAGCATTTTTTTTTGTGTTTTCTTGACTTTAAATGCATTCTCTTGATCACCAAAGTTCAAAACAATTATTCAACACCCAAGCTAGCTCAAGTAAATTATTTTTAGGTGACAAGGAGTTTTACAATCAAACAATTTCACCCGAGTCGGCTTAAAACTCGATTTTCGCAAAAGTCGGTGTAAAAACCCTAATAAATTCTTAAGCAGATTTTAAAACCGTTTTCATCAAACACATGTCTATTAAAGTCCGTGGACTAGGTCTAGAAGGGTTAAAAAGACCATTTTCAAAATTATAGCGGACGTGTGTCGAAAATACTATTCACTAAAAATCAACGATAAAATTTCTGACTCCGTTTTTGATGAAAATTTTATGAATGCACATTTTGCATGTTCTAGGAGTATTGATATCAAAATTACCACATTCTAAGTCACATAGCACATAGACAGATTAATTTACGCAAAACGAGGTAAGCACGCAAAACGAGATAAGATACAAAAGTGGGGTTTCACAAGTTAGGCGGCACACAGCATACCGTTGGAAAGCTCTTTGAGAGCTCTACTGTGGGGGCAGCATGGCTGCTATGCTGCGCCAGTTTCCGGAGCCCAAAATTGAACGTTTTCATCAGTTTTGGAACACTTTTTGCACTATTTTTTCGTCCATGATTGCACGTCGTGAGCCGCGAAAAGGACGACAACCTAATCCATCACATTTCTATTACCGAATCCCACGGAACCTTGGGCAAGTCAACTTCGCTTCACGTAGAGGCTGGGCCCGCAAACCGAGGGCGTGGAGCTTAGGACCAGGTCTACGTCGCTCTGGTGCCCATAACTTTTGATTCGTAAAGAATTACGTGACGCACAGCATACCGTTGGAAAGCTCTTCGAGAGTTCTGCGATGGGGGCAGCAAACCTACTAGGCTGTGCCTATTTTTGGAGCCCAAAATTAAATGTTTTCATCAGTTTCTGGACACTTTTCTTCTTTTGCGCTATTTTTCGGTCCCGGATCGTACATCGTGAGCCGCGAAAAGGATGACAACCTAATCCATCACATTTCTATTACCGAATCCCACGGTACCTTGGGCAAGACAACTTTTCTTCACATAGAGGTTGGGCCTGCAAATTGAGGGCGTGGGGCTTGGCACCAGGTCTCCGTCGCTCCGGTGCCCATAACTTTTGATCCGTAAGGAGCTACGCGGCGCACATCCTACCGTTGGAAAGCTCTTCGAGAGCTCTACGATGGGGGTAGCAAACCTGCTAGGCTGCACCTATTTTTGGTGCCCAAAATTGAACGTTTTCATCAGTTTCGGACACTTTTCTTCTTTTCGCTGTTTTTCCGTCCCGGATCGTAAGTCGAGAGCCGTGAAAGGTCGACAACCTAATCCATCACATTTCTATTTCCGAATCCCAGGGCACCTTGGGAAGACAACTTCACTTCACGTAGAGGCTGGGCCCGCAAACCGAGGCCGTGGGGCTTGGGACCAGGTCACTGTCGATCCGGTGCCCATAACTTTTGATCCGTAAGGAGTTACGCGGTGCACAGCAAACCGTTGGAAAGCTCTCCGAGAGCTCTACGACGGGGGAAGCAAACCTGCTTACTTGTGCCTATTTTCCAAACCCAAAATCCAACGTTTTCATAAGTTTCAGGATACTTTTCTTCTTTTGCGTTGTTTTTCCGTCCTGGATGGTACGTCGAGAGCCACGAAAAGGACAACAACCTAATCCATCACATTTCTATTACCGAATCCCACGGCACCTTGGGCCAGAAAACTTCGCTTCACGTAGAGGCTGGGCCCGCAAACCGAGGGCGTGGGGATTGGGACCAGGTCTCTGTCGCTCCATTGCCCATAACGTTTGAACCGTAAGGAGTTACGCGGCGCACAACATATCGTTGGAAAGCTCTCTGAGAGCTCTATGACATGGGTAGCTAGCCTACTCGGCTTCGCCTGTTTTCCGAACCCAAAATCCAACGTTTTTTCATTAGTTTCAGGATACTTTTCTTCTTTTGTGCTATTTTTCCATCCTGGATGGTACGTCGAGAGCCGCGAAAAGGACGACAACCTAATCCATCACATTTCTATTACCGAATCCCACGGTACCTTGGGCAAGACAACTTCGTTTCACGTAGAGGCTGGGCTCGCAAACCGAGGGCGTGGGACTTGGGACTAAGTCTTCGTCGCTCCGATGCCCATAACTTTTGATCCATGTGGAGTTACGCGGCGTACAGCATACCGTTAGAAATCTCTCCGAGAGCTCTACGACGGGGGCAACAAGCCGGCTCGGCTGTGCCTGTTTTTGAAACCCAAAATCGAACGTTTTTATTAGTTTTGGGATATTTTTCTTCTTTTGCGTTGTTTTTTCTGTCACGGATCATACGTCGTTAGCCACGAAAAGGACGATAACCTAATCCATCACCGAATCCCACGGCACCTTGGGAAAGGGAACTTCGCTTCACATAGAAGCTGGGCCTGCAAATCGAGGGCGTGGGGTTGTGGACTAGGTCTCCGTTGCTCCGGTGCTCATAACTTTTGATCCGTAAGGAGTGAGGCGGCACACAACATATCGTTGGAAAGCACTCCGAGAGCTCTACGATGGCAGTTGCAAGGCTACTCTGCTACGCTTGTTTTCGTAGCCCTAAATTGAACATTTTCATCAGTTTCGGGGCAATTTTCTTCTTTTGCACTGTTTTTCCATCCCGGATCGTACGTCGTGAGCCGCAAAAATGACGACAACCTAATACATCACATTTCTATTACCGAATCCCACGGCACCTTGGGCAAGACAACTTTTCTTCACGTAGAGGTCGGGCCCACAAACAGAGGGCGTGGGGCTTGGGACCAGGTCTCCATCGCTCCGGTGCCCATACCTTTTGATCCGTAAGGAGCTACGTAGCGCACAGCATACCGTTGGAAAGCTCATCTAGAACTCTACAACAGGGGCAGCAAACCTGCTAGGCTGCACCTGTTTTAGAAGCCCAAAATTGAACATTTTAATCAATTTCGGGACACTTTTCTTCTTTTGCGCTTTTTTTTCGTCCTGGATCGTAAGTCGTGGGCAGCGAAAAGGACGACAACCTAATCCATCAAATTTCCATTACCGAATCCCACGGCACCTTGGGGAAGACAACTTCACTTCACGTAGAGGCTGGGCCCGCAAACCGAGGGCGTGGGGCTTGTGACCAGGTATCCGTCGCTTCGGTGCCCATAACTTTTGATCCGTGAGGAGTTAGGCGGCGTACAACAACCGTTGGAAAGCTCTCTGAGAGCTCTACGACGGGGGCAGTAAGGCTGCTATGCTGCGCCTGTTTTTGGAGCCCAAAATTGAACGTTTTCATTAGTTTTGGGACACTTTCTACTTTTGCGCTGTTTTTTCATCCCGGATCGTACGTCCTGATGCGCGAAAATGATTACAACCTAATCCATCACATTTCTATTACCAAATCCCACGGAACCTTGGGCAAGACAACTTCACTTCATGTAGTGGCTGGGCCCACAAACCGGGGGCGTAGGGTTTGGGACCAAGTCTCCGTCGCTCCGTTATACATAACTTTTGATCCGTAAGGAGTTACGTGGCACATAGCACACCGTTGAAAAGCTCTTCGAGAGCTCTACGACGGGGGCACCAACCTGCTCGGCTGCGCCTATTTTTGGAGCCCAAAATTGAACTTTTCATCAGTTTCGGGACACTTTTCTTCTTTTGCACTGTTTTTTCATCCCGGATCGTACGTCGTGAGCCGCGAAAAGGACGACAACCTAATCCATCACATTTCCATTACCGAATCCCACAGCACCTTGGGCAAGACAACTTCACTTCACGTAGAGGCTGGGCCCGCAAACCGAGGGCGTAGGGCTTGTGACCAGGTATCCGTCACTCCGGTGCCCATAAATTTTGATCCGTAAGGAGTTACGCGGTGTACGACATACCGTTGGAAAGCTCTTTGAGAACTCTACGATGGGAGCAACAAGCCAGCTTTGCTGTGCCTATTTTTGGAGCCCAAAATCGAATATTTTCATTATTTTTGGGACACTTTTCTTCTTTTGCGCTGTTTTTTCGTCCCGGATCGTACGTCGTGAGCCGCAAAAAGGACGACAACCTAATCCATCACATTTCAATTACCGAATCCCACGACACCTTGGGCAAGACAACTTCACTTCACGTAGAGGTTTGGCCCGCAAACCATGGGCGTGGGGCTTGGGACCAAGTATCCGTTGCTCCGGTGCCCATAACTTTTGATCCGTAAGGAGTGAGGCGGTGCACAGCATACCGTTGGAAAGCTCTCTAAGAGCTCTACGACGGCGGCATCAAGGCTGCTACTGTCACGCCCCAACCCAAATTATAGAGGTTAGACTAGAATGTGATCTAATCGTTCGCATTCTTTTACGACTATAACCGGTTGACGAAGGTTAAGCTTATCAGTTAAACTAAAACTCCAAAACTTTCTGGAAAACCGGCAGCATAACGGCTGTAATTAGGCTCTTTAGTTTGACCTAATCTTCTAAATGCCTTAAAACTTTCAAGGTCAAATTCGATTCCAACTAAGATTACTATCTATCACCAATCGATATGCCTACTAGTTATCTCAAAAGTCTAGTTGGATTAACAAACCTAACAGGTTGATTCAGTATCAAAAATGTACCTTCAACAACAGTAGTCTCCTCAGGAAGCTCCTCGCATTTGATAGCATAAGCTCGGGCCTGAATTCTAGGAACTGGAATCTTGCCTCTACCAGCTGGTTTATTCTGATTTTATCCTCCTTGCCACTTAGGGCAATCTTTGACCTAGTGTTGATCACTGCCACACCCCATGCATTGTCCTGATTTCCTCGAGCACTGAGCCTCGGTTTGACCCTTCTTGTCACAGTAAGAACAATTGATAGACTAAGTAGCAGGTGAACTACCTGTGGATCCACAAGTGGAAGAGGCTGATGGTGCTTTAGACGGGCCACGGTTGTTGACTGGTCTGTTCTGGCTCTAGCCCTGATTGCGACTCTGAGTCTGGAATTTTCTCTGTTGACCTTGAGGCTGGTAAGGTTTCTTGTTCGGTTGACTTAAACCGGCTCTATCAAGTTTTCTTTTCTCAACTCGGGAAGCAGCAGCAAGAAAAGCAGGATATGTAGTAAAGTCATGTGAAGCCAACTGATCCTGAATTTCTGGCCTCAATCCATTCATAAATTTCCACATCTTCGCCTTAGGGGTACTGACCATGTATTGTGCATAACGGGACAGTCTGTCAAAGCGAGCCTCATACTGAGCCACCATCATATTACCCTAGTTCAAGTGCATGAATTCTTCAATTCGTCTCTGCCTAGAAACTGCAGGTACGTATTTTTCCTTGAATGTCTTAACGAAATTACTCCACAAGCGGGGTGTATGATCAGTTTCCCAAAGTGCCTCCACAGTGTGCCACAAATGCTCAGCATCCCCGTGCAATAGAAACACAGCAAACTCGATCTTTTCTTCATCAGTATAGTCAAGTGGCCTGAAAATCCTTTCAATCTCAGACAGCCAAGCCTCTGCCTTTTCATCATTAGCTTCCCCGAAGAATTTGGACGGGTGAAAATCAAAGAACTCCCGCATTCTGCTGTTTTTCCTATTGTTACCACCATTCCTGTTGTTGTTGTTATGGGTTCCTTCACGTGCATCTTGACGTTCCATTACTCGCAACACGCGATTCATAGCATTCGCCATCATGTTAAACATGGCCATGCCGGGATTAGTTTGATGAGCATCTCCGGCTTCTTGAGGCTCATCGCCCCTATGGGTATTGCAGGTATTAGGGCCAGCCATCTATAGGCACAGATTATTATGCACAATTTATTGGAATACGACAAGGCAAGAATTTAATGTATAGAGTATGCAACATACAATTCTACATAGACATACAATTCTCAAAACAGTTAAGACATGTTAATGACATAAGCACGTAGAAACAAAGAAGGCACATTTAACATTGGTACATACTAACACATATAAACAAGTCATCATAATTATCTTAGGGCTTCTACCCAAGGTCCGAGAGTTAAACCCGACTTAAGCAATCTAAGCTCTGATACCATTAATATAAGGTGTCACGCCCCAACCCGACCTATAGAGGTTAGACTAGGATGTGATCTAATCGTTCGCATTCTTTTACGACTATAACCGGTTGACAAAGGTTAAGCTTATCTGTTAAACTAGAACTCTAAAAATTTTCGAAAAACCGGCAGCATAACGGCTGCAATTAGGCTCTTTAGTTTGACCTAATCTTCTAAACGCCTCAAAACTTTCAAGCTCAGATTCGATTCCAACTAAGATTACTATCTATCACCAATCGATATGCCTACTAGTTATCTCGAAAGTCTCGTTGGATTAACAAACCTAGCATGATAACCATGTCCCGTTTATTTGTTAATTCCTGTTACACAAGTACCTATTGATCTTTAGCATACTATTAAGCACCTAGGTGAAATTAGATAGAGTTACAACATTTGATTTCTTCACCTAGTAATTGAGTTGCCTATGGCAGTTACTAAATCAAAACAGTAATAACAACCCACAAGATAGCGTGTCATCTAGTCATAGTCAGTACAAGCCAAAATTAGACCCCAAATTACAACGGGGGTCATTTACAATAACAACGACAAACAACATAAGAGATAGTCTCCAAAACAAACATATCGTTCACAAAATAGCCACAGTCAAGTAAGGCACGTAGGACAGGCAATCACTCCAAGGAGTCATCAATAGGCACATTATCCTCGAGTACCTGTTCCAGATCTTATTCACCTGTGATGATAAAAGAGGGTGAGTCCTTATGAACTCAGCGAGGGGGAACGAGAAATATGTTTTGAAACTCTTTTCTGGTTAAACTTTATAAAAACCCCTTTTTGAAAGTATGACGTATAACACAAGTAAATTTATAACATAATATGAATGTAAAAGAACACATTTACCCGTCTTTCCTCCTCGAGGTCCTTTAGGAACCAAGCGAGAATACTTAAACACATAGTGAAAAGGATACGGTGAGCTTTTGCTCTCAATTCATTTTCGATAGCAATTGTGCGGCCGACTTCAATTATCCACTTATTGCTCCCAATTGGGTATACTCCGGATGTACCCCGAAATCCTACGACCCAACTCTTCGAGGGTGGAATGCCAAGCGAGAGAGGGAATTGGACCATGGTAGTCACGGGAGCACTGGCAAGCCCTATGCCACCCGTCGTTCATGAAACGCTACCATGTCACAATGAAAGGTTGCAACCTTGTATACATTGAACATTTATACCATTCAATGATTCACATTAGGAGGACAACAAAGTAGGTTGCCTCCGAGCAATTTCAAGATCACATATTGCCAAGTAAACGAATGAGGCATGCTTAACATGAATTTTCACTTTGTAAAACATGTAGAGTCATATGAACATTAAACGGGCAGCCGAGTGACACATATAAATCAAGTCATATAACTCATTTCGGGGTTCACGTATCAAGTATTAACATTGTACAAGCATGCAACAACATTTATACGAGACCAGATGCAAGAATAGCTCACTTAGCTACATGCAATCATCGGAAGTCATATTTAGAGCTATAAGGACAACTACGGGCAGCCTATTTACCACACAATTTGACACATTTAACCAATAGGCCATCTCTTAACAAAAGTCATAAGCGTTAGGGTCTCAATTTCGTGCTTAAACGTGCGATTAAGCATACCATTCATCGATTAATGATCCCAAACCATACATCAATCAGATTAAGCAACTTCAACCAACCACAACAGTCCACACAACATCTAAGTGCCACAATTCCAAGCATTCAATACCCCAAGCAAGGTCTCAACATGATTCTAACACATCACTAAACAAAACCCTCACTGCAATGGTCTGTTTTCCCACATTCGATTAGATAAGAAAACAATCTCCAATTTCAATGAAAAAATTTCAAATTAAAGCTTAATGAGTGATTTAAATCTAGGAACAAACCTCGCATCATTTGGAGTTCGGACTTAGGAGTTATGGCCAAAACCGAGGGACTATGCAAAACTGTCTAGTTTTAGACACATTACGATTTTTGCTATTTTTGAGGGTCTTAGAGTCATAATTGGCTTTGGTCTATTTCTGACAAAAATGTCCAAAGCTTCAAAATCTAGCAACTTACCAGTTTTCATGCATTTTAACCAACATTTACTAGGTAAAAAATGCTTCGATCTACAGAGTCAGAAATCTGGCAGAATCCTATTTCATATTTCCAGATTTTCCAGATTTAGACACCTCTCGATGTTTTGCCATTTTGGAGACCTTAGAGTCAAAATTGGCCTTGGCCTATTTCTATGAAAAATGCTCAGAACTGGCAAGAATAGTCACCTAACAATTTTCACTCATTTTCAACATCATTTACTAGGCCAAATGCACTTCGCTCTACCAAGTCAGAAATCTGCCAACTACTCGATTATTACCTATCTTCAAGTTCTAGGCAAAAATCTAGCCATGCATGGTCATATAAGCTCATATACACACATATACAACAATTACAGAGGTAAATATAGTCATATGAAGGCATGCATGTGATTTTTGAAAGCTTTTAAAAGAGTTTAACCCTCACCTTAGCCTATTGATGATTAATGATGCTCAAATGTTCTTGAAGATGCACAAATGGAGTTTTTTCCTTGCTTTGGCCAAGAGATTTCTTGTTTTCCTTTAATTCCTAACTGAGTTAGAAAGTGAGGAAGGTGTGCATGTGGGTGAAACCAAAAGAAATGGAAGAAAACTAGCAAAACATACCTAAGGCCGAAAATGATGAACTTTGTGAGCTTGCTTGCGATTTTCTTGCTTCTTGCTTGCTTAGGCTGCTATGGACGAGTTTCTTAAGGTCCTTGAGTGCCTAGGAGAGCCTTAGAATATGAACTTGAGCTATGGAGATGCTTGAAGCAGCCAAGGCCGAGAGATAGAGAGAATGAGAGCTTGAGAGAATGTTTTGAAAAGTTTTGATGTTTGTGTGAGCATGTGTCGGCCTTGAGCTTCTACAAATCTGATTTTGTGTTGTCTAAAGCATGCTTTGAATTGTTTTTGGCATGGCATTTGAGTGGGCCGAGGTGTTGAAGCTTGGGTAGGGTGCTTGGTTTCATTTTTTTTTTATGCATTGTGTCATAGAATGTCTAGGTTTGATTTTGAAATTGCAAGGCATGTCAAAAGGTCTTCACATGGTCGGCCAAGGTAAGGTTCATTTCTGAATTTTTTGTCATGTTTTAAGCTTTATTTTATTGTAGGTTGATGTTATATTTTAGGTGCATAGGTTTTGCAAAAGGAATAAAGAATAAAGAATAAGAATGTTTAGTGTTTAGTGAAATTTTGTCCTCTAGTGCATTGACTTAGGATTAAAATATAGTTAGTGGAGTTTGTAGGATTATTCTATAGTCTAGTGCTTCGTGTAGGATTCTTTCTTGATTAGCATGTAGGCACGTTTTCCTAGGTCTAGGGCACGCTTATGAGGTAAAGCACAAACTACGAGATGAATGTACGTATTCTAAGTAAATGCACACAACTCTAAACGAATGCATGTAATTCAATGCAAGGCACGTAAATTGAGACACGACTCTTAAACCTAGGTCAAGGCACACAATTCAAGGTTAGGGCACACGAAACGAGGTATCGCACGCAAATCGAGGTCGGGCCTCACATCCTCCCATCCTTAAAGGAATTTCATCCCGAAATTCAATATTACCTTTGAAATAATGCCGGATACTATTGCTCCATCTGGTCTCGCCTTTCCCACGTTGCTTCTTCGACTCCATGGTGATCCCACAGCACTTTCACCATCGGTATCGACTTGTTGCGTAATTCCCGATCTTGTTCGTCTAGGATTCGAATAGGCTTTTCTTCATAAGACAAGTTCTCCCGAAGTTGCAACGGCTCTAGCTCCAAGATGTGTGATGGATCAGGGTGATACTTTCATAGCATTGAGACATGGAAGACGTCATCAATATTGGAGAGGTTTTAAGGTAGTTCCGGACGATACGCCAATTTGCCAACCTTTTCAACTATTTCCAATGGTCCTACAAACCTCGTGCTCAACTTTCCACCCTTGCCATGTTTAATCAGTCCTCTCCGAGATGATAACTTCAAGAATACCTTGTCGCCGACCTCAAACTCCAAATTCCGTCTCCGTCGGTCTGCGTAACTTTTTTGCCTGCTTTGGGTGGTAACCATCCGTTTCTGGATGAGGTGGACATTATCAACAGTCTTCATAAGTTCTGGTAGAAGGGTCGGGTCAAAAGTCTTCGTCTCACCTACTTAATCCCAGTATATTGGGGATCGACACTTGCGTCCATACAATGCCTCAAATGGGGCCATTCCGATAGTGGCCTGATAGTTGTTATTATAAGTGAACTCCGCTAGAGGCAGATACTTCTCCCAACCTTTTCCAAGGTCTAGAACACACGCCCTTAGCATATCCTCCAGAATCTGAATAGTTCTCTCAGATTGTCCATCAGTCTGAGGGTGATAAGTTGTACTAAAACTCAACTTCATCCCCAAAGCTTCTTGTAATCTCTTCCAAAATCGGGAAGTAAAACGAGGATCCCTATCCGATACAATACTCACAGGCATCCCATGTAGCCTTATGATATCTGCCACATACATATCTCCCAGTTTCTCAGGACTATCTTCCTTGTTCATCGGTAAGAAGTGTGCTGACTTAGTCAATCTATCCACTATTACCCAAACGGCGTCATGACCCTTTTGTGACTTGGGCAGGTCCATGACAAAGTCCATAGTTATATGTTCCCATTTCAATCGGGGAATTTCCAACAGTTGTAGTAAACCTTCCGGTCGTTGATGTTCTGCTTTGACTCTCTGACAAGTTAAACACCGTGCCACAAACTCCGCAATATCTCTCTTCATGCTATTCCACCAATAGAGTTGCTTCAAATCCCAGTACATCTTTGTTCCGCCGGGGTAAATGGTGTATCTCGAGTTATGGGCTTCTTCAAGAATCTTCTTTTTCAACTCTGGGTCATTAGGAACACAAATTCGACTCCTAAACCTCCAAATACCATCATCATAAAACTTGAAATCTGTGTTGCTTTCCTTAATCTTCTGAAACTGTTGGTCCTTCTATTGAGCCTCTTGTATTTCGGACAACAAGGTCGATTGAACTTGTGTAGTGGCAAATAGTAACCCTTTTTGAGTCAATTGCGGCTTCCACAAAAATGCTTCCTCTAACATCTCCCATACCTTAACCTCCAATTTTGCCATGCTTGCCTTCCGGCTTAAGGCATCTGCTACCACATTCGCTTTACCGGGCACATAATTGATTGTGCAATTATAATAATCCAAGAGCTCCATCCACCATCTTTGCCTTATGTTCAACTCTTTTTGTGAGAACAAGTACTTCAAGCTCTTGTGATCAGTAAACACCTCAAACTTGTTACCCCACAAATAGTGCCTTCATTTCTTCAGTGCAAATACAATAGCCGTTAGCTCCAAATCATGCGTCGGGTAATTCAGTTCATATGGCTTTGGCTTCCTAGAGGCATACACAATCACTCTACCACTCTGCATCAATACACAACCCAGTCCTTCCTTAGAGGCATCGCTATAGATTACAAAGCCTTGACTCCCTTCAGGCAATGCAAAAACATGTATGGTTGTCAATCTCTTCTTCAATTCTTGAAAGCTGTTCTCGCACTTGTCATCCCACACGAACTTTGTTTTCTTCTAAGTGAGCTTTGTAAGCGGTCCTACAATCTTTGAGAAATCTTTCACGAACCTCCGATAATAGCCGGCTAAACCAAGAAAACTCCGAACCTCTGTAACATTTTCCGGCTTCTTCCAAGACATCATTGCTTTTATCTTTGTTGGGTCCACCGCTATTCCCTCTTGGGATATGATGTGCCCCAAGAATGCAATCTGCCGCAACCAAAATTCGCATTTGCTAAACTTTGCATACAATTGATGCTCTCGAAGTTTCTGCAATACCAATCGCAGATGTTGTTCATGCTCAGCCTCGGATTTCGAGTATACCAAAATATCATCAATAAAGATCACCACAAATTGGTCCAAGTAGGGTTGAAACACCCTGTGCATCAAGTCCATAAAACCTGCAGGGGCATTAGTTAGCCCAAATGGCATCACCACAAATTCATAATGCCCATATCTCGTCCTGAAAGCCAATTTAGGTACATCCTCCTTTTTGATCCGCAACTGATAATACCCTTGTCTCAAGTCGAGTTTTGAATACACTTTAGCTCCTTGAAGTTGATCAAACAACTCGTCGATCAGTGGAAGTGGGTATTTATTCTTGACGGTTACTTGGTTCAATCCTAGGCACATTTTCCGAGGTCTAGGGCGCGCACTACGAGGTAAGGCACGAACTACGAGATGAATGTACGTATTCTAAGTAAATGCACGCAACTCTAAACGAATGCACGTAATTCAATGCAATGCACGTAAATTGAGACACAACTCTTAAACCTAGGTCAAGGCACACAATTCAAGATTAGGGCACACGAAACGAGATATCGCACGAAAATTGAGGTCGAGCCTCACAACTGCAACTATTTTTGGAACCCAAAATTGAACGTTTTCATCAGTTTCGGTACACTTTTCTTCTTTTCCACTGTTTTTCACGTAGAGGTTGGGCCCGCAAACTGAGCCGCGAAAAGGACGACAACCTAATACATCACATTTCTATTACCAAATCCCACGGCACCTTGGGTAAGACAACTTTTCTTCACGTAGAGGTTGGGCCCGCAAACTGAGGGCGTGGGGCTTGGGACCAGGTCTCCGTCGCTCCGGTGCCCATAACTTTTGATCCATAAGGAGTTACGTGGCGCACAACATACCGATGGAAAGCTCTTCTAGAGCTCTACGACGGGGGCAGCAAACCTACTAGGCTGCGCCTATTTTCAAAGCCCAAAATTGAATGTTTTCATAAGTTTCAGGACACTTTTCTTCTTTTGAACTGTTTTTTCGTCCCGGACCATACGTCGTGAGCAGCGAAAAGGACGACAACCTAATCCATCATATTTCCATTACCGAATGCCACAGCACCTTGGGCAAGACAACTTCACTTCACGCTGAGGCAGGGCCCGCAAACCGAGGGCGTGGGGCTTGTGACCAGGTATCCGTCGCACTGGTGCCCCTAACTTTTGATCCGTAAGGAGTTAGGCGGCGCACAGCATACCGTTGGAAAGGTCTCCGAGAGCTCTACGACGGGGGAAGCAAGGCTACTATGCTGCGCCTTTTTTCAGAGCCCAAAATTGAATGTTTTCATTAGTTTTGGGATACTTTTCTTTTTTTGCGCTGTTTTTTCATCCTGTATCGTACGTCGTGAGCCGCGAAAAGGACGACAACCTAATCCATCACATTTCTATTACCGAATCCCACGGAACCTTGGGAAAGACAATTTCGCGTCACGTAGAGGTTGGGCCCGCAAACCGAGGGCGTGGGGCTTGGGACCAGGTCTCTGTCGCTCTGGTACACAAAACTTTTGATTCGTAAGGAGTTACGTGGCGCACAGCATACCGTTGAAAAGCTCTTCTAGAGCTCTACGACGGGGGCAGCAAACCTGCTAGGCTAAGCCTATTTTCGGAGCCCAAAATCGAATGTTTTCATCAGTTTCGGGACACTTTTCTTCTTTTGAGCTATTTTTTCGTCTGGGATCATGAGCGGCGAAAATGACGACAATCTAATCCATCACATTTCTATTACAGAATCCCACGGAGCCTTGGGCAAGGAAACTTCACTTCACAGAGAGGCTTGGCCCGCAAACCGAAGGCATGGGGCTTGGGACCAGGTCTTCGTCGCTCTGGTGCACATAACTTTTGATCCGTAAGGAGTTACGTGGTGCACAACATACTGCTGGAAAACCCTTCTAGAGCTCTACGACGGGGGCAGCAAACCTACTAGGCTGTGCCTATTTTCGGCGCCCAAAATTAAACGTTTTCATCAGTTTCAGGATACTTTTCTTCTTTTGCGCTGTTTTTTCGTCCCAGAACATACGTCGGGAACCGCGAAATGGACGACAACCTAATCCATCACATTTCGATTACCGAATCCCACGACACCTTGGGCAAGAAAACTTCACTTCACATTGAGGCTGGGCCCGCAAACCGAGGGCATGGGGCTTATGACCAGGTATCCGTCGCTCCGGTGCCTATAATTTTTGATCCGTAAGGAGTTAGGCGGCGCACAGCATATCGTTAGAAAGGTCTCTGAGAGCTCTACGACGGGGGCAGCAAGGATGCAATGCTGCGCCTATTTTCAGAGCCCAAAATCGAACGTTTTCATTAGTTTCGCGACACTTTTCTTCTTTTGCACTGTTTTTCGTCCAGGATTGTACGTTGTGAGCCGCGAAAAGGACGACAACCTAATCCATCACATTTCTATTACCGAATCCCACGGAACCTTGGGCAAGACAACTTCACTTCACGTAGAGCCTGGGCCCGCAAATTGATGGCGTGGGGTTTAGGACCAGGTCTCCGTCGCTCCGGTGCCCATAACTTTTGATCCGTAAGGAGTTACGCGGCGCACAACATACCGTTGGAAAGCTCTTCGAGAGCTCTACGACGGGGCAGCAAACATGCTAGGCTATGCCTGTTTTCGGAGCCCAAAATTGAACGTTTTCATCAGTTTCGGGACACTTTTCTTCTTTTCGTTGTTTTTCCTTCCCGGATCGTACGTCGTGAACCTAAAAAAGGACGAGAACCTAATCCATCACATTTCTATTACCGAATCCCACGGCACCTTGGGCAAGACAAATTTTCTTCACGTAAAGGTTGGGCTCGCAAACCGAGGGCGTGGGACTTGGGACCAGGTCTCCGTCGCTCCGGTGCCCATAACTTTTGATCCGTAAGAAGTTACGCGGTGCACAGCATACCGTTGGAAAGCTCTTTGAGAGCTCTACGACGGGGGCAGCAAACCTGCTAGGCTGTGCCTATTTTCGGAGCCTAAAATTGAACATTTTCATCAGTTTCGGGACCCTTTTCTTCTTTTGCGTTGTTTTTCCGTCCCTGATCGTACGTCGAGACCGCGAAAAAGACGACAACCTAATCCATGACATTTCTATTACTGAATCCCACGGCACTTTGGGCAAGACAACTTAGCTTCACGTAGAGGTTGGGCCCGCAAACCGAGGGCGTGGGGCTTAGGACCACGCCACCATCGCTCCGGTGCCCATAACTTTTGATCCGTTAGGATTTACGCGGCGCACAGCATACCGTTGGAAAGCTCTCCGAGAGCTCTACGACGAGGGTAGCAAGCCTGCTCGACTGCGCCTATTTTCAAAACCCAAAATCTAACGTTTTCATCAGTTTCGTGTCACTTTTCTTTATTTGCGTTGTTTTTCCGTCCCGGATGGTACGTCGAGAGTCGCGAAAAGGACGACAACCTAATCCATCACATTTTTATTACCGAATCCCACGACACCTTGGCCAAGACAACTTCACTTCGCGTAGAGACTGGGCCCGGAAACCGAGGGTGTTGGGCTTGGGACCAAGTCTCTTTCACTCCGGTGCCCATAACTTTTGATCCGTAAAGAGTTAACGGCGCATGGCATACCGTTGGAAAGCTCTCTTAGAGATCTACGACGGGAGTAGCAAGCCTGCTCGGCTGCGCTTGTTTTCGAAACCCAAAATCGAACGTTTTCATCAATTTCGGGACACTTTTCTTCTTTTGCATTGTTTTTTCGTCACGGATCGTACGTCGTTAGCTGCGAAAAGGACGACAACCTAATCCATCACATTTCTATTACCGAATCCCACGGCAACTTGGGGAAGGCTACTTCGCTTCACGTAGAGGCTGGGCTCGCAAATCGAGGGCGTGGGGCTTAGGACCAGGCCTCTGTCGCTCCGGTGCCCATAACTTTTGATCCGTAAGAAGTTAGGCGGTGCACAGCATACTGTTGGAAAGCTCTTTGAGAGCTCGACGACGGGGGCAGTAAACCTGCTAGGCTGTGCCTATTTTCGGAGCCCAAAAATGAACATTTTCATCAGTTTCGGGACCGTTTTCTTCCTTTGCGCTGTTTTTTCGTCCCGGATCGTACGTCGAGAGCCGCGAAAAAGACGACAACCTAATCCATGAAATTTCTATTACCGAATCCCACGGCAATTTAGACAAGACAACTTAGCTTCACGTAGAGGTTGGGCCCGCAAACTGAGGGCGTGGGGCTTGGGACCACGTCACCGTCGCTCCGGTGCCCATAACTTTTGATCCGTTAGGATTTACGTGGCGTACAACATACCGTTGGAAAGCTCTCTGAGAGCTCTACGACGGGGGCAGCAAGCCTGCTCGACTGCGCCTGTTTTCAAAACCCAAAATCCAACGTTTTCATCAGTTTTGTGACCCTTTTCTTCTTTTGCATTGTTTTTTCATCCCGGATGGTACGTCGAGAGCCGCGAAAAGGATGACAACCTAATCCATCATATTTCTATTACCGAATCCCACAGCACCTTGGCCAAGACAACTTCGTTTCGCGTAGATACTGGGCCCGCAAATCGAGGGCGTTGGGCTTGGGACCAGATCTCCGTCACTCCGGTGCCCATAACTTTTGATCCGTAAGGAGTTAGTGAGGCACGACATACCGTTAGAAATCTCTCTGAGAGCTCTACGACAGGTGCAGCAAGCCTGCTCGGCTACGCCTGTTTTTGAAACCCAAAATCGAACGTTTTCATCAATTTTGGGACACTTTACTTCTTTTGCATTGTTTTTCCCTCACGGATCGTACGTCGTTAGCTGTGAAAAGGACTACAACCTAATCTATCACATTTCTATTACCGAATCCCACTACACCTTCGGCAAGGCAACTTCGCTTCACGTAGAGGCTGGGCTCGCAAACCGAGGGCGTGGGGCTTGGAACCAGGTCTCCGTCGCTCCGGTGCCCATAACTTTTGATCTGTAAGAAGTTACGCGGCGCACAGCATACCGTTGGAAAGCTCTTTGAGAGCTCTACAACGGGGGTAGCAAACCTGCTAGGCTGTGCCTATTTTCAGATCCCAAAATTGAAAATTTTCGTCAGTTTCTAGACCCTTTTCTTCTTTTGCTTTGTTTTTCCGTCCAGGATCGTACGTCGAGAGCCACGAAAAAGACGACAACCTAATCCATGACATTTCTATTACCGAATCCCATGACACTTTGGGCAAGACAACTTAGCTTCACGTAAAGGTTGGGCCCATAAACCGAGGGTGTAACCAGGTCACCGTCGCTCCGGTGCCCATAACTTTTGATCCGATAGGATTTGCGCGGCGCACAGCATACCGTTGGAAAGCTCTCCGAGAACTCTACGTTGGGGGCAACAAGCCTCCTCGACTGCGCCTGTTTTCAAAACCCAAAATCCAACGTTTTCATCAGTTTCGTGACCCTTATCTTCATTTGCGTTGTTTTTCTGTCCATGATGGTATGTCGAGAGCCGCAAAAAGGACGACAACCTAATCCATCACATTTCTATTACCGAATCCCACAGCACCTTGGCCAAGACAACTTCGCTTCGCGTAGAGACTGGGCCAGCAAACCGAGGTCGTTGGGCTTGGGACCAGGTCTCCGTCGCTCCGGTGCTCATAACTTTTGATCCGTAAGGAGTTAACGGCGCACGGCATACCGTTGGAAAGCTCTCTGAGAGCTCTACGACGGGGGCAGCAAGCCTGCTCGGCTGCGCCTGTTTTTGAAACCCAAAATCGAACGTTTTCATCAATTTCGGGATACTTTTCTTCTTTTGCGTTGTTTTTCGGTCACGGATCGTACGTCGTTAGCTGCGAAAAGGACGACAACCTAATCCATCACATTTCTTTTACCGAATCCCACGGTACCTTGGGCAAGGCAACTTCGGTTCACGTAGAGGCTGGGCTCGCAAACCGAGGGCGTGGGGCTGGGGACTAGGTCTCCGTCACTCCGGTGCCCATAACTTTTAATCCGTAAGGAGTTATGCGGTGCACAGCATACCGTTGGAAAGCTCTCCGAGAGCTCTACGACGGGGGCAGTAAGTCCACTCGGCTGCGCCTATTTTTTGAGCCCAAAATTGTACATTTTCATCAGTTTCAGTACAATTTTCTTCTTTTGCGCTGTTTTTCTGTCCCGGATCGTACGTCGTGACCCGCAAAAAGGACAACAACCTAATCCATCACATTTCTATTACCGAATCCCATGGCACCTTGGGTAAGAAAACTTTACTTCACGTAGAGGCTGGGCCCGCAAACCGAGGGCGTCGGGCTTGTGACCAGGTATCCGTTGCTCCGGTGCCCATAACTTTTGATCCGCAAGGAGTTACACGGCGTACAACATACCGTTGGAAAGCTCTCTAAGAACTCTACGACGAGGGTAGCAAGCCAGCTTTTCTGTGTTTGTTTTCGGAGCCCATAATCGAACGTTTTCATCAGTTTCGAGACACCTTTCTTCTTTTGCGCTATTTTTTCATCCTGGATCGTACGTCGTGTGCCGCGAAAAGGATGACAACCTAATCCATCACATTTCAATTACCGAATCCCACGGCACCTTAGACAAGACAACTTCACTTCATGTAGAGGTTGGGCCCGCAAACCGTGGGCGTGGGGCTTGGGACCAGGTATCCGTTTCTCTGGTGCCCATAACTTTTGATCCGTAAGGAGTGAGGCGGCGTACAGCATACCGTTGGAAAGCTCTCCGAGAGCTCTACAACAGTGGTAGCAAGGTTGCTTTGCTGCGCTTGTTTTCGGAGCCGAAAATCGAACATTTTCATCAGTTTCGGGACACTTTTCTTCTATTGCACTGTTTTTGCATCCCGGATCGTACATTGTGAGCCGCGAAAACGACGACAACCTAATCCATCACATTTCTATTACTGAATCCCAGAACACCTTGGGCACGACAAATTTTCTTCACATAGAAGTTGGGCCCGAAAATTGAGGGCGTGGGGATTGGGACCAGGTCTCCATCGCTCCGGCGCCCATAACTTTTGATCCGTAAGGAGTTACGTGGTGAACAACATACCGTTGGGAAGCACTTTTAGAGCTCTACGACGGGGGTAACAAACCTAGAAGGCTGCGCCTATTTTCGTAGCCCAAAATCGAACGTTTTCATTAGTTTCGGGACACTTTTCTTCTTTTGAGCTATTTTTTCGTCCCGGATCGTGCGTCGTGAGCAGTGAAAAAGACGACAACCTAATCCATCACATTTCCATTACCGAATCCCACGGCATCTTGGGCAAGACAACTTCACTTCACATAGAGGCTGGGCCCACAAACCGAGGGCGTGGGGCTTGTGACCCGGTATCCGTCGCTCCGGTGCCCATAACTTTTGATCCGTAAAGAGTTAGGCGGCGCACAGCATACCGTTGGAAAGCTCTCCAAGAGCTCTACAACCGGGGTAGTAAGGCTGCTATCCTGCGCATGTTTTTGGGGCCCAAAATTGAACGTTTTCATTAGTTTTTGGACACTTTTATTCTTTTGCGTTGTTTTTTCATCGCGGATCGTACGTCGTGAGCCGCTAAAAGGACGACAACCTAATGCATCACATTTCTATTATTGAATCCCATGGAACCTTGGGCAAGACAACTTTGCTTCATGTAGTGGCTGGGCCCGCAAATCGAGGGCGTGGGGTTTGGGACCAAGTCTCCGTCGCTCCGGTACACATAACTTTTTATCCTTAAGGAGTTACGTGGCGTACAACATACCGTTGGAAAGCTCTTCTTGAGCTCTACGATGGGGGCAGTAAACCTGCTAGGGTGCGCCTGTTTTTGGAGCCCAAAATTGAACATTTTTATCAGTTTCGGTACACTGTTCTTCTTTTGCGCTGTTTTTTCGTCCAGATCGTATGTCGTGAGCAGCGAAAAGGACCACAACCTAATCCATCACATTTCCATTACCAAATTCCAAGGCACGTTGGGCAAGACAACTTCACTACACGTAGAGGCTGGGCCTGCAAACTGAGGACGTGGGGCCTGTGACCAGGTATCCGTCGCTCCGGTGCCGATAATTTTTTATCCGTAAGGAGTTAGGCGGCGCACAACATACCGTTGAAAAGCTCTCCGAGAGCTATACGACGGGGGCAACAAGGCTTCTCTTCTGCGCCAATTTTTGGAGTCCAAAATTGAACGTTTTCATCAGTTTTGGGACACTTTTCTTCTTTTGCGATGTTTTTTCATCCCGGGTCGAACGTTGTGAGCCGCGAAACGGACGACAACCTAATCCATCACATTTCCATTACCGAATCCCACGGCACCTTGGGCAACACAACTTCACTTCACGTAGAGGCTGGGCCCGTAAACCGAGGGCGTGGGGCTTGTGACCAAGCATCCGTCGCACCGATGCGCATAATTTTTTATCCATAAGGAGTTATGCGGTGCACAGCATACCGTTGAAAAACTCTTCGAGAGCTCTACGACGGGGGTAGCAAGGCTGCTATGCTGCGCCTATTTTTGCAGCCCAAAATTGAACATTTTCATCAATTTCTAGACACTTTTCTTCTTTTGCACTATTTTTTCGTCCCGAATCGTACGTCGTGAGCCGTAAAAACGATGACAACCTAATCCATCACATTTTTATTACCGAATCCCACGGAACCTTGGGCAAGCCAACTTTGTTTCACGTAGAGGCTGGGCCCGCAAACCGGGGGCGTAGGGCTTGGGACCAGGTCTCTGTCGCTCCGATGCCCATAACTTTTAATCCGTAAGGAGTTACGCGGCGCACAGCATACCGTTGGAAAGCTCTTCGAGAGCTCTACGACGGGGGTAGGAAACCGGCTAGGCTGTGCTAGTTTTTGGAGCCTAAAATTGAACATTTTCATCAATTTCGGGAAACTTTTCTCCTTTTTACTGTTCTTTCGTCCCGGATCGTACGTCGTAAGCCACGAAAAGGACGACAGCCTAATCCATCAAATTTCTATTACCGAATCCCACGGCACCTTGGGCAAGACAACTTTTCTTCACGTAGAGGTTGGGCCTGCAAACCGAGGGCGTGGGGCTTGGAACCAGGTCTACGTCGCTTCGGTGCCCATAACTTTTGATCCGTTAGGAGTTTCGCGGTGCACAACATACCGTTGGAAAGCTCTTCAAGAGCTCTATGACGGGGGCAGCAAACTTGTTAGGCTGCGCCAATTTTTGGTGCCCAAAATTGATCATTTTCATCAGTTTCTAGACATTTTTCTTATTTTGCGCTGTTCTTGCATCCCGGATCGTACATCGTGAGCCGCGAAAAGGACGACAGCCTAATCTATCACATTTCTGTTACCGAATCCCATGTCACCTTGGGCAAGACAACTTTTCTTCACGTAAAGGTTGGGCCCGTAAACCAAGGGCGTGGGGCTTGGGACCAGGTCTCCGTCGCTCTGGTGCCCATAACTTTTGATCCGTAAGGAGTTACGCGGAGCACAGCATACTGTTGGAAAGCTCTTCAAGTGCTCTACGACGGGGGCAGCAAACCTGCTTGGCTGTGCCAAATTCATAGCCCAAAATTTAACATTTTCATCAATTTTGGGACACTTTTCTTCTTTTGCGTTGTTTTTTGTCCCGGATCGTACGTCGTTAGTCACGAAAAGGACGACAACCTAATCCATCACATTTCTATTACCGAATCCCACGACACCCTGGGAAAGGGAACTTCGCTTCACATAGAAGCTGGGATCGCAAATCGAGGGCGTGGGGCTATGGACCAGGTCTCCGTTGCTCCGGTGCTCCGGTGCTCATAACTTTTGATCCGTAAGGAGTGAGGCGGCGCACAACATATCGTTGGAAAGCACTCCGAGGGCTCTACGACGGCGGTTGCAAGGCTGCTCTGCTGCGCTTGTTTTTGTAGCCCAAAATTGAACGTTTTCATCAGTTTCGGGACAATTTTCTTCTTTTGCACTGCTTTTCGGTCCCGGATTGTACGTCGTGAGCCGCGAAAAGGATGACAGCCTAATCCATCACATTTCTATTACCTAATCCCACGTCACCTTGGGCAAGACAACTTTTCTTAACGTAGAGGTTGGGCCAGCAAACTGAGGGCGTGGGGCTTGGGACCAGTTCTCCATCGCTCCGATGCCCATAACTTTTGATCCGAAAGGAGTTACGCGGCGCACAACATACCGTTGAAAAACTCTTCGAGAGCTCTACGACTAGGGCAGCAAGCTTACTCAACTGCGCGTGTTTTTGGAGCCCAAAATTGAACGTTTTCATCAGTTTTGAGACACTTTTCTTCTTTTGCACTGTTTTTCTGTCACGGATCGTACATCGTGAGTCGCAAAAAGGACGACAACCTAATCCATCACATCTCTATTACCAAATCCCACGGCACCTTGGGCAAGAAAAATTTTCTTCACGTAGAGGTTGGGCCCGCAAATCGAGGGCGTGGGGCTTGGGACAAGGTCTCCATCGCTCCGGTGCCCATAACTTTTGATCCGTAAGGAGTTACGCTGCACACAGCATACCGTTGGAAAACTCTTCGAGAGCTCTACGACGGGGGCAGCAAACCAGCTATGCTGTGCCTATTTTAAGAACCCAAAATTGAACGTTTTCATAAGTTTTGGGACAGTTTTCTTCTTTTGCTGTGTTTTTTTTATCCCGGATCGTACGTCGAGAGCCGCTAAAAGGACGACAACCTAATCCATCACATTTCTATTCTTGAATCTCGCGGCACCTTGGGCAAGACAACTTCGCTTCACGTAGAGGTTGGGCCCGCAAACCGAGGGCGTGGGGCTTGGGACCAAGTCTCCGTCTCTTCGGTGCCCATGACTTTTGATCTGTAACGAGTTACGTGACGCCCAACATACCGTTGTTAAGCTCTCCGAGAGCTCTACGACGGGGGCAGCAAGCCTGCTCGGCTACGCCTGTTTTTGAAACCCAAAATCCAACGTTTTCATTAGTTTCAGGACACTTTTCTTCTTTTACGCTATTCTTCCGTCCCGGATTGTACTTTGAGAGTCGCGAAAAGGACGACAACCTAATTTATAACATTTCTATTACCGAATCCCATGGCACCTAGGGCAAGACATCTTCACTTCACGTAGAGGCTGGGCCCGCAAACCGAGAGCGTGGGGCTTGGGACCAGGTCTCCGTCGCTCCGGTGCCCATAACTTTTGATCCGTAAGGAGTTACGCAGCGCACAACATACCGTTAGAAAGCTCTTCAAGAGCTCTACGACGGTTGCAGCAAACCTGCTAGGCTGCGCCTGTTTTGGGAGCCCAAAGTTGAACGTTTTCATTAGTTTCGGGACACTTTTATTCATTTGCGCTTGTTTTTTCCTCCCGGATAGTACGTCGTGAGCCACGAAAAGGACGACAACCTAATCCATCACATTTCCATTACCGAATCCCATGGCACCTTGGGAAAGACAAATTCACTTCACGTAGTGGTTGGGTCCGCAAACCGTAGGCGTGGGGCTTGGGACCAAGTATCCATTGCTCCGGTGTCCATAACTTTTGATCCGTAAGGAGTGAGGCGGCACACAGCATACCGTTGGAAAGCTCTCTGAGAGCTCTACGACGGCAGTATGAAGGCTGCTTTCCTGCGACTGTTTTCGGGACACTTTTCTTCTTTTGCACTATTTTTTTATCCCGGATCGTACGTCGTGATCCGCGAAAAGGACGACAACCAAATCCATCACATTTTTATTACTGAATCCCACAGAACCTTGGGCAAGACAACTTCGCTTCACGTAGAGGCTGGGTCCGCAAACCGAGGGCATGGGGCTTGAGACCAGGTCTCCGTCGCTCCGGTGCCCATAACTTTTGATCTGTAAGGAGTTACGCGGCGCACAGCATACCGTTATAATGCTCTTCGAGAGATCTACGACGGGGTCAGCAAGCTTGCTAGGCTGCACTTGCTTTCGGAGTACTAAATTGCACGTTTTCATCAGTTTCGGGATACTTTTCTTCTTTTGCGCTGTTTTTCCGTCCTGGATCGTACGTCGTGAGCTGTGAAAGAGACGACAACCTAATCCATCACATTTCTATTACCGAATCCCACGGCACCTTGGGCAAGACAACTTCGCTTCACGTAGAGGTTGGGCCCACAAACTGATGGCGTGGGGCATGGGACCAGGTCACCGTCGCTCCGGTGCCCATAACTTTTGATCCGTAAGGAGTTACACGGCCCATAGCATACCGTTGGAAAGCTCTCCGAGAGCTTTACAATGTGGGTAGAAGGCCTGCTCGGCTTCGCCTATTTTCGAAACCCAAAATCCGACGTTTTCATCAGTTTCGCGACACTTTTCTTCTTTTGCGCTATTTTTTCATCCCGGATGGTACGTCTAGAGCCGCGAAAAGGACGACAACCTAATCCATCACATTTCTATTTCCGAATTCCACGGCACCTTGGGCAAGACAACTTCGCTCCATGTATAGGCTGGGCCCGCAAACCGAGGGCTTGGGGCTTGGGACCAGGTCTCAGTCTCTCAGGTGCCCATAAATTTTGATCCGTAAGGAGTTACGCGGCGAAAAACATACCGTTGGAAAGCTCTCCGAGAGCTCTATGACGGGGGCATCAAGCTTGCTTGGCTGCGCCTATTTTCAAAACCCAAAATCGAACGTTTTCATCAGTTTTGAAAAACTTTTCTTCTTTTGCGCTGTTTTTTCATCCCGGATCGTACGTCATGAGCTGCAAAAAGGACGACAACCTAATCCATCACATTTCCATTACCGAATCCCACGGCACCTTGGGCAAGACAACTTCCCTTCACGTAGAGGCTGGGCCTGCAAACCAAGGGCGTGGGGCTTGTGGCCAGGTATTCGTCGCTCCGGTGCCTATAACTTTTGATCCGTAAGGAGTTAGGCGGCGCACAGCATACCGTTGGAAAGCTCTCTGAGAGCTCTACAACGGGGGCAGCAAGGCTGCTAAGCTGTGCCTGTTTTCGGAGCCCAAAATCCAATGTTTTTATTAGTTTTGGGACACTTTTCTTCTTTTGCGCTATTTTTTCGTCCCGGATCGTACATCGTGAGCGGCGAAAATGACAACAACCTAATCCATCACATTTCTATTACCGAATCCCACGGAACCATGGGCAAGACAACTTTGCTTCACGTAGAGGCTGGGCCCGCAAACCGAGGGTGTAGGGCTAGGGACCAGGTCTCTATCGCTTTGGTGCACATAACTTTTGATCTGTAAGGAGTTATGTGGCGTACTGCATATCGCTGGAAAGCTCTTCTACAGCTCAACGACGGGGGCAGCAAGCCTACTAGGCTGCGCCTATTTTCGGATCCCAAAATTGAACATTTTCCTCTATTTCGGGATACTTTTCTTCTTTTGCGCTGTTTTTTCGTCCCGGATTGTATGTCGTGAGGTGCCAAAAGGACGAAAACCTAATCCATCACATTTCCATTCCCAAATCCCACGACACCTTGTGCAAGACAACTTCACTTCACGGAGAGGCTGGGCCTGCAAACCGAGGGCGTAGGACTTGTGACCAAGTATCCGTCGCTCCCTGTGCCCATAATTTTTGATCTGTAAGGAGTTAGGCGACGCATAGCATACCGTTGGAAAGCTCTCTGAGAGCTCTACGACGGGGGCAGCAAGGCTGCAATGCTGCGCCTATTTTCATAGCCCAAAATCGAACGTTTTCATCAGTTTCGGGACACTTTTCTTCTTTTGCACTGTTTTTTCGTCCCGGATCGTACGTCGAGTGCCGCGAAAAGGACGACAACCTAATCCATCACATTTATATTACCGAATCCCACAACACTTTGGGCAAGACATTTTCTCTTCACGTAGAGATTGGGCCCGCAAACCGAGGGTGTGGGGCTTGAGACCAGGTCACCGTTGCTCCGGTGCCCATAACTTTTGACCCGTAAGGAGTTATGCAGTGCACAGCATACCGTTGGAAAGCTCTCCGAGAGCTCTACGACTGGGGCAGCAATCCTACTCGGTTGCACCTATTTTGGAAACCCAAAATCCAACGTTTTCATCAGTTTCGTGACACTTTTCTTCTTTTGCGTTGTTTTTCCGTCCCGGATGGTACGTCGAGAGCCACGAAAAGGACGACAACCTAATCCATCACATTTCTATTACCGAATCCCACTGCAACTTGGGCAAGACTACTTCGCTTCACGTAGAGGCTGGGCCAGCAAACCGACGGCGTTGGGCTTGGGACCAGGTCTCCGTCGCTCCGGTGCCCATAACTTTTGATCCGTAAGGAGTTACCCGGTACACAGCATACCGTTGGAAAGCTCTCCATGAGCTCTACGACGGTGGCAGCAAGCTTGCTCTGCTGTGCCTGTTTTTGAAACCCAAAATCGAATGTTTTCATCAGTTTTGGGACACTTTTCTTGTTTTGCGTTGTTTTTCCATCACGGATCGTACGTCGTTAGTCGCAAAAAGGACGACAACCTAATCCATCACATTTCTATTACCGAATCCCACGGCACCTTCGGCAAGGCAACTTCACTTCACGTAGAGGCTGGGCCCGCAAACCGAGGGCGTGGGGTTGGAGACCAGGTCTCTGTCGCTCCGGTGCCCATAACTTTGGAACCGTAAGGAGTTACACGGTGCACAACATACCATTGGAAATCTCCCCAAGAGCTCTACGACGGGGGCAGTAAGCCCACTCGGCTGCGCCTATTTTTGGAGACTAAAATTGAACGTTTTCATAAGTTTTGGGATAATTTTCTTCTTTTGTGTTGTTTTTCCATCCCGGATTGTACATCGTGACCCGCAAAAAGGATAACAACCTAATCCATCACATTTCTATTACCGAATCCCATGTCATCTTGGGCAAGACAAGTTCAATTCACGAGTGGCTGGGCCCGCAAACCGAGGGATCGGGCTTGTGACCGAGTATCCGTTGCTCCGGTGCCCATAACTTTTGATGCGTAAGGAGTTACGCGGCGTACAGCATAACGTTGGAAAGCTCTCTGAGAACTCTACGACGGGGGCAACAAGCCAACTTGGCTGTGCCTGTTTTTGGAACCCAAAATCGAACGTTTTCATCAGTTTTGGGACAATTTTCTTTTTTACGCTATTTTTTCATCCCGGATCGTACGTCGTGAGCCGCGAAAAGGCGACAACCTAATCCATCAAATTTCAATTACCGAATCCCACAGCACCTTGGGTAGGACAAATTCAATTTACATAGAAGATGGGTCCGTAAACCGTGGGCGTGGGGCTTGGGACCAGGCATCCGTTGCTCTGGTGCCCATAACTTTTGATCCGTAAGGAGTGAGGCGGCACACAGCATACCGTTGGAATGCTCTCCGAGAGCTCTATGACGGCGGTATCAAGGCTGCTCTCCTGCGACTGTTTTAGGAGCCCAAAATCGAACGTTTTCATCAGTTTTGGGATATTTTCTTCTTTTGCACTGTTTTTCCGTCCCGAATTGTACGTCGTGAGTAGCGAAAAGGACGACAACCTAATCCATCACATTTCTATTACCGAATCCCATGACACCTTGGGCAAGACAACTTTTCTTCATGTAGAGGCTGGGCCCGCAAATCGAGGGCGTGGGGCTTGGGACCAAGTCTCCGTCGCTCAGGTGCCCATAAATTTTGATCCATAAGGAGTTACGCGGCGTACAGCATGCCGTTGGAAAGCACTCTAAGGGCTCGACGACGAGGGCAGCAAGCCTGCACAGCTGCCCCTGTTTTTTAAATCAAAAATCGAACGTTTCCATCAGTTTTGGGACACTTTTCTTCTTTTGCGTTGTTTTTTGGTCCCGGATCGTACGTCGTGAGCTGCGAAAAGGTCGACAACCTAATCCATCAAATTTCCATTACCGAATCCCACGACACCTTAGGCAAGACAACTTCACTTCACGTAGAGGCTGGGCCCGCAACCCGAAGGCGTGGGGCTTGTGACCAGGTATCCGTCGCTCTGGTGTGCATAATTTTTGATCCGGAAGGAGTAAGACGGCGCACAGCATACCGTTGGAAAGCTCTCCGAGAGCTCTATGACAGGGGCAGCAAGGCTGATATACTGCGCCTATTTTCGCAGCCCAAAATCGAACGTTTTCATCAATTTTGGGACACTTTTCTTCTTTTGCACTATTTTTTCGTCCCGGATCGTACGTCGTGAGCCGCGAAAAGGACGACAACCTAATCCATCACATTTCTATTACCGAATCCCACGGAACCTTGGGCAAGACAACTTAGTTTCACGTAGAGGCTGGGCCCGCAAACTGACGACGTGGGCATGGGACCAGGTCTCCGTCGCTCCGATGCCCATAACTTTTAATCCATATGGAGTTACGCGGCGCACAGCATACCGTTGGAAAGCTCTTCAAGAGCTCTACGACAGGGGCAACAAACCTACTAGGCGGTGCCAGTTTTTGGAGCCCAGAATTGAACATTTTATCAGTTTCGGGACACTTTTCTTCTTTTGCGCTGTTCTTTCATCCCGGATCGTATGTCGTGAGCCGCGAAAAGGACGACAGCCTAATCCATTACATTTCTATTACCGAATCCCATGGCATCTTGGGCAAGACAACTTTTCTTCATGTAGAGGTTGGGCCCGCAAACCGGGGGCGTGGGGATTGCTACCAGGTCTCCGTCGCTCCGGTGCCCATAACTTTTGATCCGTAAGGAGTTACGCGGTGTACATCATACCGTTGGAAAGCTCTCGAAGAGTAAATTGAACGTTTTCATCTATTTCGGGACACTTATCTTCTTTTGCGCTGTTCTTTCATCCCGAATCGTACGTCGTGAGCCGCGAAAAGGACGACAGCCTAATCCATCATAATTCTATTACCGAATACCACGACACTTTGGGCAAGACAACTTTTCTTCATGTAGAGGTTGGGCCAGCAAATCAAGGGCGTGGGGCTTGGGACTAGGTCTCCGTCGCTCCGGTGCCCAAAATGTTTTATCCGTAAGGAGTTACGCGGTGCACAGCATACCGTTGGAAAGCTCTACAAGAGCTCTACAACGTGGGTAGTTAACCTGCTTGGCTACGCCAGTTTTCGGAGCCCAAAATTGAACGTTTTCATCAGTTTCAGGACATTTTTCTTCCTTTGCGCTATTTTTTCATCCCGGATCGTACGTCGTGAGCCGCGAAAAGGACGACAGCCTAATCCATCACATTTCTATTACCAAATCCCACGGCACCTTGGGCAAGACAACTTCACTTCACGTAGAGGCTGGCCCTGCAAACCGAGGGCATGGGGCTTGGGAGCAGGTCTCCGTCGCTCCGGTGCCCATAACTTTTGATCTGTAAGGAGTTACGCGGCGCACAGCATACCGTTGGAAAGCTCTTCGAGTGCTCTACGACGGGGGCAGCAAACCTGCTAGGCTGCGCATGTTTTTGGAGCCCTAAATTGCAAGTTTTCATCAGTTTCTGGACACTTTTCATCCTTTGCGCTATTTTTCCATCCCGGATCGTACGCCGTGAGCCTCAAAAAGGACGTCAACCTAATTCATCACATTTCTATTACCGAATCCCACGATACCTTGGGCAAGACAACTTCGCTTCACGTAGAGAATGGCCTTGCTAACCGAGGGCGTGGGGTTTGGGACCATGTCACCGTCACTCTGGTGCCCACAACTTTTGATCTGTAAGGAGTTACGCGGTGCATAGCATACCGTTGGAAAGCTCTCCGAGAGCTCTACGGCGTGGGCTGCAAGCTTGCTCGGCTGCGACTATTATCGAAACCCAAAATCCAAAATTTTCATCAGTTTCGTGACACTTTTCTTTTTTTGTACTGTTTTTTCGTCCCGGATGGTGAGTCGAGAGCCGCAAAAAGGACGACAACCTAATCCATCACATTTCTATTAACGAATCCCATGACACCTTGGGCAAGACAACTTCGCTTCACGTAGAGGTTGGGCCCGCAAACCGAGGGCGTGGGGCTTGTGACCAAGTCTCCGTCGCTCAGGTGCCGATAAATTTTGATCCGTAAGGAGTTACGCGGCGCACAGCATGCCGCTGGAAAGCTCTCTGAGAGCTCTAGGACGAGGGCAACAAGCCTACTCGGCTGCGCCTGTTTTCGAACGTTTTCATCAGTTTTGGGAAACTTTTCTTCTTTTGCGATGTTTTTTTCATCCCGGATCGTACATCGTGAGCTACGAAAAGGACAACAACCAAATCCATCACATTTCCATTACCGAACCCAAGCACCTTGGGCAAGACAACTTCACTTCACGTAGAGGCTAGGCCCGCAAACCGAGGGTGTGGGGCTTGTGACCAGGTATCCGTCGCTCCGGTGCGCATAATTATTGATCCATAAGGAGTTAGGAGGTAGCAAACCTACTAGGCTACGCCAGTTTTCGAAGCCCAAAATTGAACGTTTTCATCAGTTTCAGGACACTTTTCTTCTTTTAAGCTATTTTTCCGTCCTGAATCGTAGGTCGTGAGCCGCGAAAAGGACGACAGCCTAATCCATCACATTTCTATTATCGAATCCCATGGCACCTTGGGCAAGACAACTTTTCTTCACGTAGAGGTTGGGCCAGCAAACCGAGGGCGTGGGGCTTGGGACTTGGTCTCCGTCGCTCTGGTGCCCATAACTTTTGATCTGTAAGGAGTTACGCGGCACACAGCATACCGTTGGAAAGCTCTCCGAGAGCTCTACGAAGGGGGCAGCAAGCCTGCTCGGCTGCGCGTGTTTTCGGAACCCAAAATCGAATGTTTTTATTTATTTCAGGATACTTTTCTTCTTTTGAACTATTTTTCCGTCCCATATCGTACGTCGTGAGTAGCGAAAAAGACAACAACCTAATCCATCACATTTCTATTACTGAATCCCATGGCACCTTGGGCAAGACAACTTTTCTTCACGTAAAGGTTGGGCCCGCAAACCGAGGGCGTGAGGCTTGGGACCAGGTCTCCGTTGCTCCGGTGCCCATAACTTTTGATCCATAAGGAGTTACGCGGCGTACAACGTACCGTTGGAAAGCTCTCCGAGAGCTCTACGACGGGGGCAGCTACTCTACTATGCTGCGCCTATTTTCAGAGCCGAAAATGGAACGTTTTCATCTATTTTGGGATACTTTTCTTCTTTTGCGATATTTTTTCGTCCCGTCTAGTACGTCGTGAGCGGTGAAAAGGACAAAAACCTAATCCATCATATTTCTATTACCCAATCCCGCAGAACCTTGGGCAAGACAACTTTGCTTCACGTAGTGGCTGGGCTCGCAAACCTAGGGCGTGGGGCTTGGGACCAGGTCTCTGTCGCTCCGGTGCCCATAACTTTTGATCCGTAAGGAGTTACGCGGCGCACAACATACCGTTGGAAAGCTCTTCAAGAGCTCTACGAAAGGGGAAGCAAACCTGCTAGGCTGCGCCTATTTTCGGAGCCCTAAATTGTACGTTTTCATCAGTTTCGGGACACTTTTCTTTTTTTACGTTATTTTTTCGTCCCGGATCGTAAGTCGTGAGCTGCGAAAAAGACGACAACCTAATCTATCACATTTCTATTACCGAATCCCACGACACCTTGGGCAAGACAACTTCGCTTCATGTAGAGGTTGGGCCCGCAAACCAAGGGCGTGGGGCTTGGGACCAGGTCACCGTCGCTCTAGTGCCCATAACTTTTGAACTGTAAGGAGTTACGCGGCGCATAGCATACCGTGTTGGAAAGCTCTCCGAGAGCTCTACAACGTCGGCAGCAAGCCTGCTTGGCTGCACCTATTATCGAAACCATAAATCCAACGTTTTCATCAGTTTCATGACACTTTTCTTCTTTTGCGCTATTTTTTCATCCCGGATGGTACATCGAGAGCTGCGAAAAGGACGACAACCTAATCCATCACATTTCTATTACCGAATCCCACAGAACCTTAGACAGGACAGCTTTGCTTCATGTAGAGGCTGGGCCCGCAAACCGAGGGCATAGGGCTTGGAACCAGGTCACCGTCGCTCCAGTGCCCATAACTTTTGATCTGTAAGGAGTTACGCGACACACAGCATACCGTTGGAAAGCTCTCCGAGAGCTCTACGACAAGGGCAGCAAGCTTGCTCGGCTGCGCCTATTTTAGAACGTTTTCATCAATTTTGGGACACTTTTCTTCTTTTGCGATGTTTTTTCATCCCGGATCGTACATCGTGAGCCACGAAAAGGACGACAACCAAATAGATTACATTTCCATTAACGAATCCCACGGCACCTCGGGCAAGACAACTTCACTTCACGTCGAGGTTGGGCCCGCAAACCGAGGGCGTGGGGCTTGTGACTAGGTATCCGTCGCTCCGGTGCGTATAATTACTGATCCGTAAGGAGTTAGGCGGTGCACAACATACCGTTGGAAAGCTCTCAGAGAGCTCTACGACGGGGGCAACTACGCTGCTATGCCGCACCTATTTTCGGAACCCAAAATTGAACATTTTCAGCAGTTTCAGGACACTTTTCTTCTTTTGCACTGTTTTTTCGTCCCGGATCATACGTCGTGTGCCGTAAAAAGGACGACAACCTAATCCATCACATTTTTATTACCGAATCCTACAGAACCTTGGGCAAGACAACGTCGTTTCTCGTAGATGCTGGGCTCGTAAACCGAGGTCGTGGGGCTTGGGACCAGGTCTCCGTCGCTCCGGTAACCATAACTTTTGATCCGTAAGGAATTACGCGGCGCACAACATACCGTTGGAAAGCTCTTCGAGAGCTCTACGACTTGGGCAGCAAACTTGTTAGGCTGCGCCATTTTTCGGAGTCCAAAATTGAAAGTTTTCATCAGTTTTGGGACACTTTTCTTCTTTTGCGCTGTTCTTTCATCCTCGATCGTACGTCGTGAGCCGCGAAAAGGACGACAGCCTAATCCATCACATTTCTATTACCGAATCCCACGGCACCTTGGGCAAGACAACTTTTCTTCATGTAGATGTTGGGCCCGCAAACCGACGGCGTGGGGCTTGGGACCAGGTCTTCGTTGCTCTGGTGCCCATAACTTTTGATCCGTAAGGAGTTACGCGGTGCACAGCATACCGTTGGAAAGCTCTTCAAGAGCTCTACGATAGGGGCAGCAAACCTGCTAGGCTACGCTATTTTTTGGAGGCCAAAATTGAACGTTTTAATCAGTTTCAAGACACTTTTCTTCTTTTGCGATATTTTTTCATCCTGGATCGTATGTCGTGAGCCGCTAAAAGGACGACAGCCTAATCCATCACATTTCTATTTACGAATCCCACGGTACCTTGGGCTAGACAATTTTTCTTCACTTAGAGGTTGGGCCGGCAAACCGAGGGCGTGGGGCTTGGGACCTAGTCTCCGTCGCTCCGGTGCCCATTACTTTTGATTCGTAAGGAGTTACGCGGCGCACAGCATACCGTTGGAAAGCTCTCCGAGAGCTCTACGAAGGGGTCAGCAAGCCTGCTTAGTAGCCCGTGTTTTTGGAGCCCAAAATCGAACGTTTTCATCAGTTTTGGGATACTTTTCTTCTTTTGCACTATTTTTTCGTCCCGGATCGTACGTCGTGAGTAGCGAAAAAGACGACAACCTAATTCATCACATTTCTATCACTGAATCCCACAACACCTCGGGCAAGACAACATTTCTTCATGTAGAGGTTGGGCCAGCAAACCGAGGGCGTGGGACCAGGTCTCTGTCGCTTCGGTGCCCATAACTTTTGATCCGTAAGGAGTTACGCGGCGCACAGCATGCCGTGGGTGTCACGCCCCAACCTGACCTATAGAGATTAGACTAGGGTTTGATCTAAACGTTCATATCATTTCACGTACTTAGTCGTTCATTAAGGTTTAACGCTTAGCGTTAACCTAGAACTCCAAAAGATTCTCCAAAAAAACCGGCAGTATAACGGCTGTAATTGGCTTTTTAGTCTGACCTAATTCTCTAAACGCCTCAAAACTTTCGATCTCAAATTCAATTCCAACTAAGATTACTATTTATCTCCAATTGAAATGCCTACTAATTATTTCGAAGTCTCGTTTGATTAACAACCTAGCGTAGCAACTATGTCTCGTTTATGTGTCAATCCTCGTTACAAAAGTACCTGTTGATCTTAGCTTACCAATAAGTACCTGCTTAAGATTGGATAGATTCATTTAACTTAACCCTTTACCTAATACTTCATAAGCCTGTGATAGATACTAAACCAAAGTAGCGATAGCCAAAACAACCAGAAGAGTGTGTACCTAGTTATGATCAGTACAAGCCAAAATTAGACCCCAAATTACAACGGGGGTCATTTACAATACAATAACAAGTAATCATAAGAAATAGTCTTCCAGCAACATATCGTTCAAAAAACGGCCATAGTCAAGTAAGGCACGTAGGGCAAGCAATCATTCCAAGGAGTCATCAATAGGCACGTTGTCCTCGGGTACATGTTCCTAGTCTTCTTCACCTGAGATGATAAAAGAGGGTGAGTCCTTATGAACTCAACGAGGGGGAACGAGAAATACGTTTTGAAACTCTTTTTTTGGTTAACTTATGAAAAACCCCTTTTGAAAACATGTCACGTATTACAAGCAATAAGATATGCAAAGTATAAGAATCAAATTGAGCAACATATACAATTACCAATCATTTGAAGGATACAGTGAGCATTTGCTCTCAATATCGATTTCGATACGATTATTGCGGCCGACTTCAATAATCCACTTATCGCTCCCATTTGGGTGTACTCCGGATGTACCCCGAAAACCTACGACCCAACTCTCCGAGGGTGGAATGCCAAGCGAGAGGGGGAATTGGACCATGGTAGTCACGGTAGCATCGGCAAGCCCGATGCCGCCCGGCGTGCGTGAAACGCTACCATGCCACAATGAAAGGTTGCAACCTTGTATGCAATGCGCATTTATAACATTTAACATATCACATTAGGAGGACAACAAAGTAGGTTGCCTCCGAGCAGTTATCAGATCGCACGTTGACAAGTAAACACACAAGTCATGCTTTGACATGTAATTTCACTTGTAGAATACATGGAGTCAAATGAATATTAAACGGGCAGCCATGTAACACAAGTAAATCAAGTCATATAGCACATTTCGGGGTTCACGAAATCAAGAAATAGATTATACAAGCATGCAACGACGCTTACTTTAGACCGGGTACAAGCAAAGTCTACTTATCAACATGTAATTGTCGGAATCACATTTAGGGCTATAAAGACAACTACGGGCAGCCCACTAATCACACCATTAGACACGATAACCATAGGATCGATACTTAGCGAGTTTTTCATAGTCACTAGGGTTTCAATTCATGCTTACACGTACGATTAAGCCACGAGTTGACAAGTAATTAAATCAAAGCTATGCATCGGTTATTTAAACATCCTCAAGCATTCAAAACAGTCCACACAACATCCAAGTGCCACAACCACAAGCATTTAATACAACAAAAGAAGTTACAATAATTTTCCAAGCATATCACTAGACGAAAACCTCACTGCAAAGGTCTGTCTTCCCACAATCATTTAGACAAGCAAACAATCTCCAATTCCAGTGAATAAAATGTCAAATTAAATTTTAAGGAGTGAACTAAATCCAGAAACAAACCTCGCATCATTCAGAGTTCGGGTTCAAGAGTTATAGCCAAAACCGTGAGACTACGCAAAACTGTCCAGATTTGTACACATTTCAATACTTGTCATTTTTGAGGGCCTTAGGGTCAGATTTAGCCTTAGTCTATTTCTGACAAAAATGTCCATAACAGAAACATATAGCATCCTAGCAAATTTCATGCATTTTGGATATCATTTACTAAGTCAAAACTGATTCGTTCTACAAGGACAGTGAACTGCCAAAAACCTGCTTCATTTTCCCAGATTTTCCAGATTTGGACACCTTTCGATGTTTTGCCATTTTGGAGACCTTAGAGTCAAAATTGGTCTTGGCCTATTTCTACAAAAAATGCTCCGAACTGGAAAAATAGTTACCTACCAATTTTCACGCATTTTCAACATCATTTACCTGGTCAAATTCATTTCGCTCCAACAAGTCAGAGAACTGCCATATACGCGATTTCACCTATCTTCCAATTCTAGCCAAATATCTTGCCATGCATGTTTACAAAAGCTCATGTACACACATATATCACAAGTACAGAGGTAAAAATAAACATATGAAGCCATGCATGTGGATTTCGAAAGCTTTTAGAAAGGATTAACCCTCACCTTAGCAACTTTATCAACAAAGGATGCTCAAAACTCTTGGAGATGCACAAATGGTGTTCTTTCCTTGTTTGGCCGAGGGATATTTCTTGAGATTCTCTAATTCCTAGATAAGTTACCATGTTATTAGTAGGTGCAAGTGGTTAGAACAAAAAGGAAATGAAATAGAAGCTATCAACATACCCAAGCCGAAATGAAGGTTCTATGAGCTTGCATGTGTGTCTTTTTGTATTCTAGCTTGCTTGGTCGAGTTCCTTAGTAGCTTGAATGTCTTGATGAACCTTAGGATGATGAGCTTAAGCTATGGAGAGTGAGATTGCAGCCAAGGCCGAGAGAGAGAGAGAAGAAATGAGAGAGTGAATGAGAGAAAGAGAGAATGGGAGAAAGAATGAAAAGCTTAACATTTTGGTCGGCCTTGAGCTTCACAAAATTCTGATTTTGTGTCTTCAAGAGCATATTTTTGAATTGTCTAGCATGGGCAATTGAGTGGGTCGAGATTTTGGTGCATTGGGTAGGGTTTTGAGTCATTTTTTTATGCTTGGTGTCATAGGTTGTCTAGGCATGATTTTGAATTATGTAAATCTTTGTCAAATGCTTCATGTGGTCGGCCAAGGCTTTGATCAAGTCTGAATTTTTTGTCTTGTTTGAGCTTATTTTATTGTGTGCTTGGGATGTGCAAAGAATTAATGAATAAAGAATAAGAATGTCTAGCTTTTTGTGAGATTTCGTCTTCTAGTGAGTTGAATTAGCATTTTAATATTAGTTAGTGGAGTTTGTAGGATTAATTAATGATCTAGTGCTTCGTGCAAGATGCTTTCTTGATTAGCGTGCGGGTACGCTTTCCTAGGTTTGGGGCACGCACTACGAGATAAGGCACAAACTACGAGACGAATGCACATTTCCCAAGCTAATGCACGCAACCCTAAATGAATGCACGTAATTCAATGTAAGGCACACGAAACGAAACACAACTCTTAAACCTAGGTCAAGGCACGCAAATCTAGGTTAGGGCACACGAAACGAGGTATTGCACACAAATCGAGGTCGGGCCTCACAGTGGGAAAGCTCTCCGAGAGCTCTACGACGAGGGCATCAAGGCTACTATGCTGCGCCTATTTTCGGAGCCCAAAATCGAACATTTTCATCTGTTTTGGGATACTTTTCTTCTATTACGCTGTTTTGTAGTCCCGTATAGTAAGTCGTGAGCGGCGAAAAGAATGACAACCTAATCCATCACATTTCTATTACCGAATCCCACAGAACCTTGGGCAAGACAACTTCGCTTCACGTAGTGGCTGGGCTCGCAAATCGAGAGCGTGGGGCTTGTGACCAAGTATCCGTCGCTCCGGTGCCCATAATTTTTGATCCGTCAGGAGTTAGGCGGCGCACAGCATACCGTTGAAAAGCTCTCCAATAGCTCTATGACGGGGGCAGCAAGGTTGTTATGCTGCGCCTAATTTCGGAGCCCAAAATTGAACGTTTTCATCAGTTTCGGGACATTTTTCTTCTTTTGCACTGATTTTTCATCCCAGATCGTATGTCGTGAGCCGCAGAAAGGCCGACAACCTAATCCATCACATTTCTATTACCGAATCCCACGAAACCTTGGGCAAGACAACTTTGTTTCACGTAGAGGCTGGGCCCGCAAACTAAGGGCGTGGGGCTTGGGACCAGGTCTCTGTCGCTCCGGTGCCTATAACTTTTAATCCGTATGGAGTTACGCGGCACACAGCATACTGTTGGAAAGCTCTGCGAGAGCTCTACGATGGGGGCAGCAAACCTGCTAGGCTGCGCTAGTTTTCAGAGCCCAAAATTGAACATTTTCATCAGTTTTGGGACACTTCTCTTCTTTTGCGCTGTTCTTTCGTCACGGATCGTACGTCGTGAGCCGCGAAAGGCTAAGAGCCTAATCCATCACATTTCTATTAACGAACCCACGGCACCTTGGGCAAGACAACTTTTCTTCATGTAAAGGTTGGGCCCGCAAACCGGGGACGTGGGGCTTGGGACCAGGTCTCCGTCGCTCCGGTGCCCATAACTTATGATTCGTAGGAGTTACGCGGCGCACAACATACCGTTGGAAAGCTCTCCGAGAGCTCTACGAAGGGGACAGCAAGCCTGCAAAGCAGCTCGTGTTTTCAGAGCCCAAAATCGAACGTTTTCATCAGTTTCGGGATACTTTTCTTCTTTTGCACTGTTTTTCCGTCCCGGATCGTACGTCGTGAGTAGCGAAAAAGACGACAACCTAATCCATCACATTTCTATTACAGTATCCCACGACACCTTGGGCAAGACAACTTTTCTTCACGTAGAGGTTGGGCCTGTAAACCAAGGGCGTGGGGCTTGGGACCAGGTCTCCGTCGCTCCGGTGCCCATAACTTTTGATTCGTAAGGAGTTACGCGGCGCACAGCATACCGTTGGAAAGCACTTCGAGAGCCCTATGATGGGGGCAGCAAACCTGCCAAGCTGTGCTTGTTTTCGGAGCCCAAAATTGAACATTTTAATTAGTTTTGGGACAGTTTTCTTGTTTTGCGCAGTTTTTCCGTCTCGGACCGTACGTGGAGAGCCGCGAAAAGGACGACAACCTAATCCATCACATTTCTATTATCAAATCCCACGACACCTTGGGCAAGACAACTTCGCTTCACGTAGAGGCTGGGATCGCAAACCGAGGGCGTGGGGTTGAGGCCAGATCTCCGTGGCTCCGATGCCCATAACTTTTGATCCGTAAGGAGGTACGCGGCGCACATCATACCATTGGAAAGCTCTCCGAGAGCTCTAGTCGGGGGCAGCAAACCTGCTCGGCTGTGCCTATTTTCGAAACCCAAAATCCAACATTTTCATCAGTTTCAGGATACTTTTCTTCTTTCGCTCTGTCTTTTCTTCCCGGATCGTACGTCGAGAGCCGCGAAAAAGACGACAACCTAATCCATCACATTTCTATTACCGAATCCAACGATACCTTGGGCAATACAACTTCACTTCACGTAGAGGCTGGGCCCACAAACCGAGGGCGTGGGGCTCGGGACCAGGTATCCGTCGCTCCGGAGCCCATAATTTTTGATCCGTAAGGAGTTACGCAGCGCACAGCATACCGTTAGAAAGCTCTTCGAGAGCTATACGACGGGGGCAGGAAACCTGCTAGGCTGCGCCTGTTTTTGGAGCCCAAAGTTGAACGTTTTCATTAGTTTCGGGATACTTTTTTTCTTTTGCACTGTTTTTCCGTCCTAGATCGTACGTCGTGAGCCGCGAAAAGGACGACAACCTAATCCATCACATTTCTATTACCGAATCCCATGGCACCTTGGGCAAGACAACTTTTCTTCACGTAGAGGTTGGGCCCGCAAACTAAGGGCGTGGGGCTTGGGACCAGGTCTCCGTCACTCTGTGCCCATAACTTTTGATCCGTAAGGAGTTATGTGGCGCACAGCATACCGTCGAAAAGCTCTTCTAGAGCTCTACGATGAGGGCAGCACATCTGCTAGGTTACGCCTGTTTTTGGAGCTCAAAATTGAACGTTTTCATCCGCTTCGGGACACTCTTCCTCTTTTGCGCTATTTTTTCCTCCCGGATCGTACGTCGTGAGCCGTGAAAAGGACGACAACCTAATCCATCACATTTCCATTACCGAATCCCATGGCACATTGGGCAAGACAACTTCACTTCACGTAGAGGCTGGGCCCACAAACAGAGGGCGTGGGGCTTGTGACCAGGTATCCGTCGCTCCGGAGCCCATAATTTTTTATCCGTAAGGAGTTAGGCGGCGGACAACATACCGTTGGAAAGCTCTCGGAGAGCTCCACGGCGGGGGTAGCAAGGCTGCTATGCTGCGCCAGTTTTCAGAGCCCTAAATTGAACATTTTCATCAGTTTCGGTACACTTTTCTACTTTTGCGCAGTTTTTTCTTCCCGGATCGTACGTCGTAAGCCGCGAACAGGACGACAACCTAATCCATCACATTTCCATTACCGAATCCCACGGTACCTTGGGTAAGATAACTTTATTACACGTAGAGGCTGGGCCCGCAAACCGAGGACGTGGGGCTTGTAACCAGGTATCCGTCACTCCAGTGCCGATAATTTTTTATCCGTAAAGAGTTAGGCGGCGCATAGCATACCGTTGGAAATATCTCCGAGAGCTCTATGATTGGGGCAGCAAGGTTGGTATGTTGCGCCTATTTTTGGAGCCCAAAATCGAATGTTTTCATCAGTTTTGGGACACTTTTCTTCTTTTGCGATGTTTCTCTATCCCAGATCGTACGTCGTGAGCAGCGAAATGGACGACAACCAAATCCATCATATTTCCATTATTGAATCCCATGGCACCTCGGGCAAGACAACTTCACTTCTGCCCGCAAACCGAGGGCGTGGGGCTTGGGACCAGGTATCCGTCGCTCCGGTGCGCATAATTATTAATCCGTAAGGAGTTAGGCGGCGCACAACATACCGTTGGAAAGCTCTCCGAGAGCTCTACGACGGGGGCAGCAAGGCTGCTTTGCTGCACCTGTTTTCGAAGCCCAAAATCAAACGTTTTCATCAGTTTCAGGACACTTTTCTTCTTTTCACTTTTTTTCATCCCGGATCGTACGTTGTGTGCCGCGAAATGGACGACAACCTAATCCATCACATTTCTATTTCCGAATTCTATGGAACCTTGGGCAAGACAACTACTTTTCTCGTAGAGGCTGGGCTCGCAAACCGAGGGCGTGGGGCTTGGGACCAGTTCTCCGTCGCTCTGGTAACCATAACTTTTGATCCGTAAGGAGTTACGCGGCGCACAGCATGCCGTTGGAAAGCTCTTCGAGAGCTCTACGACAAGGGCAGCAAACCTGCTATGCTGCGCCAGTTTTTGGAGCCCAAAATTGAACATTTTTATCAATTTCGGGACACTTTTCTTCTTTTGCGCTGTTCTTTTGTCCCGGATCGTACATCATGAGCCACGAAAAGGACGACAGCCTAATCCATCACATTTCTATTACCGAATCCCACGTCACCTTGGGCAAGACAATTTTTCTTCACGTAGAGGTTAGGCCCGCAAACCGAGGGCGTGGGGCCTGGGACCAAGTCTCCATCGCTCCGGTGCCCATAACTTTTGATCCGTAAAGAGTTACGCGGCGCACAGCATACCGTTGGAAAGCTCTTCAAAACCTCTACTACTGGGGCAGCAAACTTCCTCGGCTGCACCAGTTTCGGTGCCCAAAATTGAACGTTTTCATCAGTTTCGGGACCCTTTTATTATTTTGCACTGTTTTTTCATCCCGGATCGTACATCGTGAGCCGCAAAAAGGACGACAACCTAATCCATCACATTTCTATTACCGAATCTCACGGCACCTTGACCAAGACAACTTTTCTTCACGTAGAGTTTGGGCCCGTAAACCGAGGGCAAGGGCTTGGGACCAGGTCTCCATCGCTCCGGTGCGGATAACTTTTGATCTGTATGGAGTTACGCGGCGTACAACAGACCGTTGGAAAGCTCTCCGAGAGCTCTACGATGGGGGCAGCAAGCCTGCTCGTCTGCTGCTATTTTCAAAGCCCAAAATAGAACGTTTTCATCAGTTTCGGGACATTTTTCTTCTTTTGCGCTGATTTTCCATCATGGATCGTATGTCGTGAATCGCGAAAAGGACGACAACCTAATCCATCACATTCTATTACCGAATCCCACGGCACCTTGGGCAAGGCAACTTTTTTTCACGTAGAGGTTGGGCCTGCAAACCGAGGGCGTGGGGCTTGGGACTTGGTCTGCGTCGCTCCGGTGCCCATAACTTTTGATCCGTAAGGAGTTACGCTGTGCACTGCATACCGCTAGAAACCTCTTCGAGAGCTCTACGACGGGGGCGGCAAACCTACTAGGCTGCGCCTATTTTTGGAGCCCAAAATAGAACGTTTTCATCATTTTTGGGACAGTTTTCTTCTTTTGCGTTATTTTTCCATCCCGGATCGTGTGTCGTTAGCCGCGAAAAAGATGACAACCTAATCCATCACATTTCTATTACCAAATCCCACGACACCTTGGGCAAGGCAAATTTGCTTAACGTAGAGGCTGGGCCCGCAAACTGAGGGCCTGGCGTTGGAGACCAGGTCTCCGTCGCTCCGTTGCCCATAACTTTTGATCCGTAAGGAGTTACGCGGCACACAGCATACCGTTGGAAAGCCCTTCGAGAGCTCTACGACAAGGGTAGCATACCTGCGAGGCTGCGCCTGTTTTCAAAGCCCTAAATTGCACGTTTTCATCAGTTTCGGGACACTTTTCTTTGCACTGTTTTCCCGTCCCGGATCGTAAGTCGTGAGCCGCGAAAAGGACGACAACCTAATCCATCACATTTTTATTACTGAATCCCACAGAACCTTGGGCAAGACAATTTCGCTTCACATAGAGGCTTGGCCTACAAAACGAGGGTGCGGTGCTTGGGGCCTGGTCTCCGTCGCTCCGGTGCCCATAACTTTTGATCTGTAAGGAGTTACGTGGTGCACTGCATACCGTTGGAAAGCTCTTTGAGAGCTCTAGGACGGGGGCAGCAACCTAATTTGCACGTTTTCATCAGTTTTGGGATACTTTTCTTCCTCTGCGCTGTTTTTTCATCTCGGATCGTACGTCGTGAGCCGTGAAAAGGACGACAACCTAATCCATCACATTTCTATTACCGAATCCCATGGCACTTTGGGCAAGACAACTCAATTCACGTGGAGGTTGGGCCCGCAAACCGAGGGCGTGGGACTTGGGACCAAGTCACCGTCGCTCCGGTGCCCATAACTTTTGACATGTAAGGAGTTACGCGGCGCATAGCATACCGTTGGAAAGCTCTCCGAGAGCTCTACCACGTGGCCAGCAAGCTTGCTCGGCTGCGCCTATTATCAAAACCCAAAATCCAACATTTTCATCAGTTTCATGACACTTTTCTTCTTTTGCGCTCTTTTTTCATCCCGGATGCTACGTCGAGAGCCGGGAAAAGGACGACAACCTAATCCATCACATTTCTATTATCGAATCCCACGGTACCTTGGGCAAGACAACTTCGCTTCACGTAGAGGCTGGGCCCGCAAACTGAGGGCGTGGGGCTTTGGACCTGGTTTCCGTCGCTCCGATGCCCATAACTTTTGATCCGTAAGGAGTTACGCGGCGCACTGCATACCGTTGGAAAGCTCTTTGAGAGCTCTACGACAAAGGCGGCAAACCTACTAGTCTGTACCTATTTTTGGAGCACTAATTTGCACGTTTTCATTAGTTTCGGGATACTTTTCTTCCTTTGCACTGTTTTTTCATCCCGGATCGTACGTCGTGAAGCGCAAAATGGAAGACAGGATAATCCATCACATTTTCATTACCGAATCCCACGGCACCTTGGGCAAGCCAACATCACTTCATGTAGAGGTTGGGCCTGCAAACCGAGGGCGTGGGGCTTGTGACTAGGTATTCTTCGCTCTGGTGCGCATAGTTTTTGATCCGTAATGAGTTAGGGGGCGCACAACATACAGTTGGAAAGCTCTCCGAGAGCTCTACGATGGGGGCAGCAAGGCTGTTATGCTGCACCTATTTTTGTAGCCCAAAATCGAACATTTTCATCAGTTTCGTGACACTTTTATTCTTTTGCACTGTTTTTTCATCCCGGATCGTACGTCGTGAGCCGCGAAAAGAACGACAACCTAATCCATCACATTTCTATTACTAGATCCCACGGAACCTTGGGCAAGACTACTTTGTTTCACGTAGTGGCTGGGCCCGCAAACCGAGTGCGTGGGGCTTGGGACCAGGTCTCCGTCGCTTCGGTGCCCATAACTTTTAATCCGTAAGGCGTTACGCGGCGCACAGCATACCGTTGGAAAGCTTTTTGAGAGCTCTACGACGGGGGCAGCAAACCTAAAGGCTGCGCTAGTTTTCGGTGCCCAAAATTGAACATTTTCATCAGTTTCAGGACACTTTTCTTATTTTGCGCTGTTCTTTCGTCCCGGATCGTACGTCGTGAACCACAAAAAGGACGACAGCCTAATCGATCACATTTCTATTACCGAATCCCACAGCACCTTGGGCAAGACAACTTTTCTTCATGTAGAGGTTGGGCCCGCAAATCGAGGTCGTGGGGCTTGGGACCAGGTCTCCGTCGCTCCGGTGCCCATAACTTTTGATCCGTAAGGAGTTACGCGGCGCACAGCATACCGTTGGAAAGCTCTTCGAGAGCTCTACGATGGGGGCAGCAAAACTGTCAGGCTGCACATGTTTTCGGAGCCCTAAATTTCACGTTTTCATTAGTTTCGGGACACTTTTATTCTTTTACGCTGTTTTTCCATCCCGGATCGTACGTCGTGAGCGGCGAAAAGGACGACAACCTAATCCATCACATTTCTATTACCGAATCCCGCGGTACCTTGGGAAAAACAACTTCGCTTCATGCAGAGGATGGGCCCGTAAACCGAGGGCGTGAGGCTTGGGACCTTGTCACCGTCACTCCGGTGCCCATAACTTTTGATCCGTAAGGAGTTACGTGGCGCATAGCATACCGTTGGAAAGCTCTTTGAGAGCTCTAGACGTGGGAAGCAAGCCTGCTCGGCTGCTCCAATTATCGAAACCCAAAATCCAACGTTTTCATCAGTTTCGTGACACTTTTATTCTTTTGTGCTGTTTTTTCATCCCGGATGGTACGTTGAGAACTGCGAAAAGGACGTCAACCTAATCCATCACATTTCTATTACCGAATCCCATGACACCTTGGGCAAGGCAACTTCAAATCACGTAGAGGATGGGCCCGCAAACCAAGGGCGTGGGGCTTGGGACCAAGTCTCCGTTGCTCAGGTGCCCACAAATTTTGATCAGTAAGGAGTTACGCGGCGCACAGCATACCATTGGAAAGCTCTCCGAGAGCTCTACGACGAGGGCAGTAAGCTTGCTCAGTTGCGCCTATTTTTGAAACCCAAAATCGAACGTTTTCATTAGTTTTGAGACAATTTTCTTCTTTTGCGCTGTTTTTTTATCCCGGATCGTACGTCGTGAGCCGCGAAATGGGCGACAACCTAATCCATCACATTATCATTACCGAATCCCACGGCACCATGGGCAAGACAACTTCACTTGACGTAGAGGCTGGGCCTGCAAACTGAGGGCGTGGGGCTTGTGACCAGGTATCCGTCTCTCCGGTGCGCATAATTTTTTATCTGTAAGGAGTTAAGCGGCGCACAACATACCGTTGATAAGCTCTCCAAGAGTTCTACGACGGGGGCAGCAAGTCTGTTATGCTGCACCTATTTTTGCAGCCCAAAATGAAACATTTTCATCAGTTTCGGGATACTTTTCTTCTTTCGCACTGTTTTATCGTCCCGGATCGTACGTCGTGAGCCGTGAAAAGGACGACAACCTAATCCATCACATTTCTATTACCGAATCCCACGGTACCTTGGGCAAGACAACTTCGCTTCGCGTAGAGGCTGGGCCCGCAAACTGAGGGCGTGGGGCTTTGGACCTGGTCTCCGTCGCTCCGGTGCCCATAACTTTTGATCCGTAAGGAGTTACGCGGCGCACTGCATACCTTTGGAAAGCTCTTTAAGAGCTCTACGACAAGGGTAGAAAACCTGCTAGTCTGTGCCTATTTTTGGAGCTCTAATTTGCACGTTTTCATCTGTTTCGGGATACTTTTCTTCCATTGCGCTATTTTTTAGTCCCGGATCGTACATCGTGAACCGCGAAATGGAAGATAGGATAATCCATCACATTTCCATTACCGAATCCCATGGCACCTTGGGCAAGCCAACATCACTTCATGTAGAGGTTGGGCCTGCAAACCGAGGGCGTGGGGCTTGTGACTAGGTATCCTTCGCTCCGGTGCGTATAGTTTTTGATCTGTAAGGAGTTAGGGGGCGCACAACCTACAGTTGGAAAGCTCTCCGAGAACTCTACGACGAGGGCAGCAAGGCTGTTATGCTGCACTTGTTTTCATAGCCCAAAATTGAACATTTTCATCAGTTTCGTGACACTTTTCTTCTTTTGCACTGTTTTTTCATCCTGGATCGTACGTCGTGAGCCGCGAAAAGAACGACAACCTAATCCATCACATTTCTATTACCGGATCCCACGAAAACTTGGGCAAGACAACTTTGTTTCACGTAGTGGCTGGGCCCGCAAACCGAGTGCGTGGGGCTTGGGACCAGGTCTCTGTCGCTCCGGTGCCCATAACTTTTAATCCGTAAGGCGTTACGCGGTGCACAACATATCGTTGGAAGGCTTTTCGAGAGCTCTACGATGGGGGCAGCAAACCTGAAGGCTGCGCCAGTTTTCGGAGCCCAATTGAAAGTTTTCATCAGTTTCGGGACACTTTTCTTCTTTTGCGCTGTTCTTTCGTCACGGATCGTACGTCGTGAGCCGCGAAAAGGACGACAGCCTAATCAATCACATTTCTATTATCGAACCCCACAGCACCTTGGGCAAGACAACTTTTCTTCATGTAGAGGTTGGGCCCGCAAACCGAGGGTGTGGGGCTTGGGACCAGGTCTCCGTCGCTCCAGTGCCCATAACTTTTGATCCGTAAGGAGTTACGCGGCGCACAGCATACCGTTGGAAAGCTCTTTGAGAGCTCTACGATGGGGGCAGCAAACCTGTCAGGCTACGTATGTTTTCAGAGCCCTAAATTGCAAGTTTTCATCAGTTTCGAGACACTTTTATTCTTTTCCGCTGTTTTTCCGTCCCAGATCGTACGTCGTGAGCTGCGAAAAGGACGACAACCTAATCCATCACATTTCTATTACCAAATCCTACGGCACCTTAGGCAAGACAACTTCGCTTCTTGTAGAGGATGGGCCTGCAAACCGAGGGCGTGATGCTTGGGACCTGGTCACGTCGCTCCGGTGCCCATAACTTTTGATCCGTAAGGTGTTACGCGGCGCATAGCATACCGTTGGGAAGCTCTCTGAGAGCTCTACGATGTGGGCAGCAAGCCTGCTCGGCTGCACCTATTATCGAAACCCAAAATCCCACGTTTTCATCAGTTTCGTGACACTTTTATTCTTTTGCGCTATTTTTTCATCCTGGATGGTACGTTGAGAGCCGCAAAAAGGACGTCAACCTAATCCATCACATTTCTACTACTGAATCCCATGACACCTTGGGCAAGACAACTTCAAATCACGTAGAGGCTGGGCCCGCAAACCGAGGGCGGGGGGCTTGGGACCAAGTCTCCGTTGCTCAAATGCCCACAAATTTTGCTCCGTAAGGAGTTACGCGGCGCACAATATACCATTGGAAAGCTCTCCGAGAGCTCTACGATGAGGGCAGCAAGCCTGCTCAGCTGCGCATATTTTTCAAACCGAAAATCGAACGTTTCCATTAGTTTTGGGACAGTTTTCTTCTTTTGCGCTATTTTTTTATCGCAGATCGTACGTCGTGAGCCGCGAAATGGACAACAACCTAATCCATCACATTATCATTACCGAATCCCAAGGCACCTTGGGCAAGACAACTTCACTTCACGTAGATGCTGGGCCCGCAAACCGAGGGCGTGGGGCTTGTGACCAGGTATCCGTCGCTCCGATGCGTATAATTTTTTATTTGTAAGGAGTTAGGCGTCGCACAACATACCGTTGAAAAGCTCTCCGAGAGTTCTATGACGGGGGCAGCAAGTCTGTTATGCTGCACCTATTTTCGCAGCCCAAAATCAAACATTTCTATTACCGAATGCCACGGCACCTTGGGCAAGACAACTTTGCTTCATGTAGAGGATGGGCCCGCAAACCGAGGGCGTGAGGCTTGGGACCTGGTCACCGTCGCTCCGGTGCCCATAACTTTTAATCCGTAAGGAGTTACGCGGTGCACAGCATACCGTTGGAAAGCTCTTCGAGAGCACTACGATGGGGGCAGCAAACCTGCAAGGCTGCACTAGTTTTCAGAGCCCAAAATTGAAAGTTTTAATCAATCTCGGGACAGTTTTGTTCTTTTGCGCTGTTCTTTCGTCCCAAATCGTACGTCGTGAGCCGCGAAAAGGACGACAAACTAATCCTTTACATTTTTATTACCGAAACCCACGGTACCTTGGGCAAGACAACTTTTCTCATTGTAGAGGTTGGGCCCGCAAACCGAGGGCGTGGGGCTTGGGACCAAGTTTCCGTCATTCCGGTGCCCATAACTTTTGATCCGTACGGAGTTACGCGGCGCACAACATACCGTTGGAAATCTCTTCAAGAGCTCTACGATGGGGGCAGCAAACCTTCTAGGCTACGCCAATTTTTGGAGCCCAAAATTTAACGTTTTCATCAGTTTCGGGACACTTTTCTTCTTTTGAGTTATTTTTCCTTCCCGGATCGTATGTCGCGAGCCGCGAAAAGGACGATAGTCTAATCCATCACATTTCTATTACCGAATCCCATGGCACCTTGGGCAAGACAGCTTTTCTTCACATAGTGGTTGGGCCAACAAACCGATGGCGTGGGGCTTGGAACCTGGTCTCCGTTGCTCCGGTGTCCATAACTTTTGATTCGTAAGGAGTTACGCGGTGCACAGCATACCGTTGGAAAGCTCCCCCAGAGCTCTACGAATGGGGCAGCAAGCCTGCTCAGCTGCGCGTGTTTTCAGAGGACAAAATCGAACGTTTTCATCAGTTTTAGGATGCTTTTCATCTTTTGCACTGTTTTTCTATCCCAGATCGTACGTCGTGAGTCTCGAAAAAGACGACAACCTAATCCATCACATTTCTATTACTGAATCCCATGGCACCTTGGGCAAGACAACTTTTCTTCACGTAGAGGTTGGGCCCACAAACCGAGGGCGTGAGGCTTGGGAACAGGTTTCCGTCACTCCGGTGCCCAGAACTTTTGATCTGTAAGGAGTTACGCGGCGCACACCATACCGTTAGAAAGCTCTCCGAGAGCTCTATGATGGGGGCAGCAAGGCTACTATGTTGTGCCTATTTTCATAGCCCAAAATTGAATGTTTTCATCTGTTTTCGGATACTTTTCTTTTTTTGCGCTATTTTTTCATCCCGTATAGTACGTTATGAGCGGCGAAAATGACGTCAACCTAAACCATCACAATTCTGTTAACCAATCCCACAGAACCTTGGGCAAGACAACTTCGCTTCACGTAGTGGCTGGGCTTGCAAACCGAGGACGTGGGGCTTGTGACCAGGCATCCGTCGCACTGGTGCCCATAATTTTTGACCCGTCAGGAGTTAGACGGTGCACAGCATACCGTTGAAAATCTCTCTGAGAGCTCTACGACGGGGGCAGCAAGGCTGCTATGCTACGCCTATTTTCGGAGCCCAAAATCGAACGTTTTCAATAGTTTCAGGACACTTTTCTTCATTTGCACTATTTTTTCATCCCGGATCGTACGTTGTGAGCCGCGAAAAGGACGACAACCTAATCCATTAAATTTTTATTACTGAATCCCATAGAACCTTGGGCAAGAAAACTTCGCTTCACGTAGAGGCTGAGCATGCAAACCGAGGGCGTGGGGCTTAGGACCAGGACTCCGTCGCTCTGGTGCCCATAACTTTTGATCCGTAAGGAGTTACGTAGTGCACAACATACAGTTGGAAAGCTCTTCGAGAGCTCTACGATGGGGGCAGCAAACCTTCTATGTTGCGCCTTCTTTTGGAGCCCTAAATTGCACGTTTTCATCAGTTTCGGGACACTTTTTTTCTTTTGCGCTGTTTTTTCGTCACAGATTGTACGTCGTGAGCCGCGAAAAGGACAACAACCTAATCCATGACATTTCTATTACCGAATCCCACGGCACCTTGGGGAAGACAACTTCGCTTCACGTAGTGGTTGGGCTCGCAAACCGAGTGCGTGGGGCTTGAGACCAGGTCACCGTCGCTCCGGTGCCAATAACTTTTGATCCGTAAGGAGTTACGTGGTGCATAGCATACCGTTGGAAAGCTCTCCGAGAGCTCTACGACGTCGGCAGCAAGCCTGCTCGGCTACACCTATTATCAAAACCTAAAATCCAACTTTTTCATCAATTTCATGACACTTTTCTTCTTTTGCGCTGTTTTTTCGTCCCGGATGGTACGTCGAGAGCCGCGAAAAGGATGACAACCTAATCCATCACATTTCTATTACTGAATCCCATGGCACCTCGGGGAAGACAACTTCGCTTCACGTCCCGCAAACCGAGGACGTGGGGCTTAAGACCAGGTCTCCGTCGCCCCGGTGCGCATAATTTTTGATCCGTAAGGAGTTAGGCGGCTCACAACATACTGTTGGAAAGCTCTCCGAGAGCTCTACGATGGCGATAGCAAGGCTGCTATGCTGTGCCTGTTTTTGCAGCCCAAAATCGAACGTTTTCATCAGTTTCGTGACACTTTTCTTCTTCTGCACTGTTTTCTTGTCCCGGATCGTACGTCATGAGCCGCGAAGAGAACTACAACCTAATCCATCACATATCTATTACCGAATCCCATGGAACCTTGGGAAAGACAACTTTGTTTCACGTAGAGGCAGGGCACGCAAACCGAGGGCCTAGGGCTTGGGACCCGATCTCTGTCGCTCTGGTGCCCATAACTTTTAATTCGTAAGGAGTTACGCAGTGCCCAACATACCGTTGTAAAGCTCTTCGAGAGCTCTACGACGGGGGCAGCAAACCTGCTAGGCTGCACCAGTTTTCGGAGCCCAAACTTGAACGTTTTCATCAGTTTCGGGACACTTTTCTTCTTTTGCGCTGTTCTTTCGTCCTGAATCGTACGTCGTGAGCCGCGAAAAGGATGACAGCGTAATCCATCACATTTCTATTACTGAATCCCACGGCACCTTGGGCAGGACAACTTTTCTGCATGTAGAGGTTGGGCCCACAAACTGCAGGCGTGGGGCTTGGGACCTGGTCTCCGTCGCTTTGGTGCCTATAGCTTTTGATCCGTAAGGAGTTACGCGGCACACAACATACCGTTGGAAAGCTATTCAATAGCTCTACGAGGGGGCAGCAAACCAGCTAGGCTATGCCAGTTTTTGGAGCCCAAAATTGAACGTTTTCATCAGTTTCAGGACACTTTTCTTCTTTTGCGCTATTTTTTCATCCCGGATCGTACGTCGTGAGCCGCGAAAAAGACGACAGCCTAATCCATCATATTTCTATTACCGAATCCCACGGCACCTTGGCAAGACAATTTTTCTTCACGAAGAGGTTGGGCCCGCAAACCGAGGGCGTGGGGCTTGGGACCTAGTCTTCGTCGCTCTGGTGCCCATAACTTTTGATCCGTAAGGAGTTACACGGCGCATAGCATACCGTTGGAAAGATCTCCGAGAGCTGTACGAAGGGAGCTACAAGCCTGCTTTGTAGCGCTTATTTTCGGAGCCCAAAATTGAAAGTTTTCATCAGTTTCGGGATACTTTTCTTCTTTTTCACCGTTTTTCCGTCCCGGATCGTACGTCGTGAGTAGCGAAAAAGACGACAACCTAATCCATCACATTTCTATCACTGAATCCCACGGCACCTTGGGCAAGGCAACTTTTCTTCACGTAGAGGTTGGGCTCGCAAACCGAGGGCGTGGGGCTTGTGACCAGGTATCCGTAGCTCCGGTGCCCATAATTTTTGATCCGTCAGGAATTAGGTGGCGCACAGCATACCGTTGAAAAGCTCTCCGAGAGCTCTACGACGGGAGCAGCAAGGCTGCTATGCTGTGCCTATTTTCGGAGCCCAAAATTAAATGTTTTCATCAGTTTCAGGACACTTTTCTTCTTTTGCACTATTTTTTCATCCCATATCGTACGTCGGGAGCCGCGAAAAGGACGACATCCTAATCCATCACATTTTTATTACCAAATCCCAGGGAACCTTGGGCAAGATAACGTTGTTTCACGTAGAGGCTGAGCCCGCAAACCGACGGCGTGGGGCTTGGGACCTTGTCTCCGTCGCTCCGTTGTCCATAACTTTTAATCCGTAAGGAGTTACGTGGCACACAGCATACTGTTGGAAAGCTCTACGTGAGCTCTACAACTGGGGTAGCAAACCTTCTAAGCTGCGCTAGTTTTCAGAGCCCAAACTTGAACGTTTTCATCAGTTTCGGTACACTTATCTTCTTTTGCGCTGCTCTTTCGTCCCGGATTGTACGCCGTGAGCCGCGAAAAGGACGACAGCCTAATCCATCACATTTCTATTACCGAATCCCACTGCACCTTAGGCAAGACAACTTTTATTCATGTAGAGGTTGGGCCCACAAACCGAGGACGTGGGGCTTGGAACCAGGTCTCCGTCGCTCCGGTGCCCATAACTTATGATCCGTAAGGAGTTAAGTGGCGCACAGTATACTGTTGGAAAGCTCTCCAAGAGCTCTACGAAGGGAGCAGCAAGCCTGTAAGAGAGCGCGTGTTTTCAGAGCCCAAAATTGAACGTTTTCTTTAGTTTCGGGATACTTTTCTTCTTTTGCACTGTTTTTCCGTCCTGGATCGTATGTCGTGAGTAGCGAAAAAGACGATAACCTAATCCATCACATTTCTATTACTGTATCCCACAGCACCATAGGCAAGACAAATTTTCTTCACGTAGAGGTTGAGCCCGCAAACCGAGGGCGTGGGGCTTGGGACCAGGTCTTCGTCGCTCCGGTGCCCATAACTTTTGATCCGTAAGGAGTTACGCGGCGCACAGCATACCGTTGGAAAGCTCCACAACGGGGACAGTAAACCTGCTAGGCTGTGCCTGTTTTCGGAGCCCAAAATTGAACATTTTCATCAGTTTCGGGACAATTTTCAACTTTTTCGCTGTTTTTCCATCCCTGATCGTAAATCGAGAGCCGCGAAAAAGATGACAACCTAATCCATCACATATCTATTACCGAATCCCACGGCACCTTGGGCATGACAACTTCGCTTCACGTAGTGGCTGGGCCCGCAAACCGAGGACGTAGGGTTGGGACCAGATCTCCGTCGCTCCGGTGCCCATAACTTTTGATCAGTAAAGAGTTACGGGGCGCACAGCATACCGTTGGAAAACTCTCCGAGAGCTCTATTCGGGAGCAGCAAGCCTGCTCGGCTGCGCCTATTTTCAAAACCCAAAATCCAACATTTTCATCAGTTTCGTGACACTTTTCTTCTTTTGCGTTGTTTTTGTATCCCGGATGGTACGTCGAGAGCCGCGAAAAGGACGACAACCTAATCCATCACATTTCTATTACCGAATCCCATTGCACCTTGGGCAAGACAACTTCACTTCACGTAGAGGCTGGGCCCGCAAACCGAGGGCGTTGGGCTTAAGACCAGGTCTTCGTCGCTCCGGTGGCCATAACTTTTGATCCGTAAGGAGTTACGCGGTGCATAGTATACCGTTGGAAAGCTCTCTGAGAGCTCTGTGACGGAGGCAGCCAGCCTGCTCGACTGTGCCTGTTTTCGAAACCCAAAATCCAACGTTTTCATCAGTTTCAGGACACTTTTCTTCTTTTGCGCTCTCTTTCCTTCCTGGATCGTACGTCGAGAGCCGCGAAAAGGACGACATCCTAATTCATCATATTTCTATTACCAAATACCACGGCACCTCGGGTAATACCACTTCGCTTCACGTAGAGGTTGGGCACGTAAACCGAGGGCATGGTGCTTGGGACTAGGTCTTCGTCGCTCCGGTGCCTATAACTTTTGATCCATAAGGAGTTACGTAGCGCATAGCATACCGTTAGAAAGCTCTTCGAGAGCTCTACGACTTGGGCAGGAAACTTGCTAGGCTGTGCCTTTTTTTTAGAGCCCAAACTTGAACGTTTTCATCAGTTTCAGGACACTTTTCTTCTTTTGCGCTATTTTTTCCTCCCGGATCGTACGTCGTGAGCCGCGAAAAGGACGACAACCTAATCCATCACATTTCCATTACTGAATCCCACGGCACCTTGGGCAAGACAACTTCACTTCACGTAGAGGCTGGGCCCGCAAACAGAAGGCGTGGGGCTTGTGACCAGGTATCCGTCGCTCCGGAGCCCATAATTTTTGATCTGCAAGGAGTTAGGCAGCGGATAGCATACCGTTGGAAAGCTCTCTGAGAGCTCTACGATGGGGGAAGCAAGGCTGCTGTGCTGCGCCTATTTTCAAAGCCAAAAATTGAACGTTTTCATCAGTTTCAGAACACATTTCTGCTTTTGAGCGGATTTTTCATCCTGGATCGTACGTCGTGAGCCGCAAAAAGGACGACAACCTAATCCATCACATTTCCATTACCGAATCCCATGGTACTTTGGGCAAGACAACTTCACTACATGTAGAGGCTGGGCTCGCAAACCGAGGGCGTGGGCTCGTAACCAGGTATCCATCGCTCTGGTGCCCATAATTTTTGATCCGTAAGGAGTTAGGCGGCGCACAGTATACCGTTGGAAAGCTCTCCGAGAGCTCTACGACGGGGCAGAAAGGCTGCTATGCTGCGCCTATTTTTGGAGCCCAAAATTGAACGTTTTCATTAGTTTTGGGACACTTTTCTTCTTTTGCGATATTTTTTCATCCCGGATCGTACGTCGTGAGTCGCGAAAAGGACGACAACCAAATCCATTATATTTCCATCACCGAATTCCACGGCACCTCGGGCAAGACAACTTCACTTCATGTAGAGGTTGGGCCCACAAACCGAGGGCGTGGGGATTGTGACCAAGTATCCGTCACTCCAGTGCGCATAATTTTTGATCCGTAAGGAGTTAGGCAGCGCACAGCATACCATTGGAAAGCTCTCCGAGAGCTTTACGTTGGGGGCAGCAAGGCTGCTATGCCGCGCCTATTTTTGGAGCCCAAAATTGAACGTTTTCATCAGTTTCAGGACACTTTTCTTCTTTTGAATTATTTTTTCGTCCCGGATAATACGTCGTGTGCTGCGAAAAGGACGACAACCTAATCCATCATATTTCTATTACCGAATCCTACGGAACCTTGGGAAGACAACTTCGTTTCTCCTAGAGGCTGGGCTTGCAAACGGAGGGCGTGGGGCTTGGGACCAGGTCTCCGTCACTCCTGTAACCATAACTTTTGATCCGTAAGGAGTTAGGTGGCGCACAGCATACCGTTGGAAAGCTCTTCAAGAACTCTACGACGGGGTAGCAAACCTGCAAGGCTGCGCCAGTTTTTGGAGCCCAAAATTGAACGTTTTCATCAGTTTCGGGACACTTTTCTTCTTTTGCGCTGTTCTTTCGTCCCGGATCGTACATTGTGAGCCACGAAAAGGACGACAACCTAATCCATCACATTTCTATTACCGAATCCCACGGCACCTTGGGAAAGACAACTTTTCTTCACGTAGAGGTTAGGCCCGCAAACTGCGGGCATGGGGCTTGGGACCAGGTCTCCGTCGCTCCGGTGCCCATAAATTTTGGATCCGTAAGGAGTTACGTGGCGCACGGGAAAGCTCTTCCAGGGCTCTACGATGGGGGCAGTAAACTTGTGAGGCTATGCCAGTTTCGAAGCCCAAAATTGTATGTTTTCATCAGTTTCGGGACACTTTTCTTCTTTTATGCTATTTTTTCGTCCCGGATCGTACGTCGTGAGCCGCAAAAAGGACGACAGCCTAACCCATCACATTTCTATTACCGAATCCCACTGCACCTTGGGCAAGACAACTTTTTTTCACGTAGAGGTTAGGCCCGTAAACCGAGGGCGTGGGGCTTGGGACCAGGTCTCCGTCACTCTAGTGCCCATAACTTTTGATCCATAAGGAGTTACGCGGCACACAACATACCGTTGGAAAGCTCTCCAAGAGCCCTACAACGGGGGAAGCAAGCCTGCTCGACTGTGCCTATTTTCCGAGCCGAAAATCGAACGTTTTCATCAGTTTTGGGATACTTTTCTTCTTTTGCACTGTTTTTCCGTCCCGGATCGTACGTCGTGAGTCGCGAAAAGGACGACAATCTAATTTATCACATTTCTATTACCGAAATCCACGATACCTTGTGCAAGACAACTTTTCTTCACATTGAGGTTGGGCCCGCAAACCGAGGGCGTGGGGCTTGGGACCAAGTCTGCGTCGCTCCGGTGCCCATAACTTTTGATCCGTAAGGAGTTACATGGCGCATAACATACTGTTGGAAAGCTCTTCTAGAGCTTTACGACGGGGGCAGTAAATCTGCAAGGCTGCGCCTGTCTTCGGAGCCCAAAATTGAACATTTTCTTTAGTTTCAATACATTTTTCTTCTTCTGCGTTGTTTTTTAGTCCCGGATCGTACGTCGTGAACAGCGAAAAGGACGACAACCTAATCCATCACATTTCCATTATCGAATCCCACGGCACCTTGGGCAAGACTACTTCACTTCACGTAGAGGCTGGGCCCGCAAAACCGAGGGCGTGGGGCCTATGACCAAGTATCCGTCGCTCCGGTGCCCATAACTTTTGATCCGTAAGGAGCTATGTAGCGCACAGCATACCGTTGGAAAGCTCTTCTAGAGCCCTACGACGGGGGTAGCAAACCTGCTATGTTACGCCTATTTCTGGAGCCCAAAATTGAACGTTTTCATCATCTTCGGGACACTTTTCTTCTTTTGTACTGTTTTTTCATCCCGGATCGTACGTCGTGAGTCGCGAAAAGGACGACAACCTAATTTATCACATTTCTATTACCAAAATCCACGATACCTTGCGCAAGACAACTTTTCTTCACATTGAGGTTGGGCCCGCAAACTGAGGGCGTGGGGCTTGGGACCAAGTCCCACGTCGCTCCGGTGCCCATAACTTTTGATCCGTAAGGAGTTACATGGCGCATAACATACTGTTGGAAAGCTCTTCTAGAGCTTTACAATGGGGGCAGTAAATCTGCAAGGCTGCGCTTGTCTTCGGAGCCCAAAATTGAACATTTTCTTTAGTTTCAATACATTTTTCTTCTTCTGCGTCGTTTTTTAGTCCCGGATCGTACGTCGTGAACAGCGAAAAGGACGATAACCTAATCCATCACATTTCCATTATCGAATCCCACGGCACCTTGGGCAAGACTACTTCACTTCACGTAGAGGCTGGGCCCGCAAAACCGAGGGCGTGGGGCCTGTGACCAGGTATTCGTCGCTCCGGTGCCCATAACTTTTAATCCGTAAGGAGTTATGTAGCGCACAGCATACCGTTGGAAAGCTCTTCTAGAGCTCTACGACGGGGGTAGCAAACCTGCTAAGTTGCGCCTATTTTCGGAACCCAAAATTGAACATCTTCATCAGCTTCGGGACACTTTTCTTCTTTTGTGCTATTTTTTCCTCTCGGATCGTACGTCGTGAACCTCAAAAAGGACGACAACCTAATCCATCACATTTTCATTACCGAATACCACGACACCTTGGGCAAGACAGCTTCACTTCACGTAAAGGCTGGGCCCGCAAACTGAGGGCGTAGGGCTTGTGACCAGGTATTTGTCCCTCCGGTGCCTATAACTTTTGATCAGTAAGTAGTTACGCTGCGCACATCATACTGTTCGAAAGCTCTTCAAGAGCTCTACGATGGAGGCAGCAAACCTGCTAGGCTGTGCCAGTTTCGGAGCACAAAATTGAACGTTTTCATCAGTTTCAGGACACTTTTCTTCTTTTGCTTTGTTTTTTTGTCCCGGATCGTACGTCGTGAGCAGCGAAAAGAACGACAACCTAATCCATCACATTTCCATTATCGAATCCCACGGCACCTTCGACAAGACAACTTCACTTCACGTAGAGGCTGGGCCCGTAAAACCGAGGGCGTGGGGCCTGTGACCAGGTATCCATCGCTCCGTTGCCCATAACTTTTGATCCGTAAGGAGTTACGTAACGCACAGCATACCGTTGGAAAGCTCTTCTAGAGCCCTATGACGGGGGTAGAAAACTTGCTAGGTTACGCCTATTTTCGGAGCCCAAAATTGAACATTTTCATCAGTTTCGAGACACTTTTCTTCTTTTATGCTATTTTTTCCTCCCGGATCGTACGTCGTAAGCCGTGAAAAGGACGACAACCTAATCCATCACATTTTCATTACCGAATCCCACGGCACCTTGGGCAAGACAACTTCACTTCACGTAGAGGCTGGGCCCGCAAACTGAGGGCGTGGAGCTTGTGACCAGGTATTCGTCCCTCCGGTGCCTATAACTTTTGATCAGTATGTAGTTACGCGGCGCACAGCATACCGTTCGAAAGCTCTTCAAGAGCTCTACAATGGAGGCAGTAAACCTGCTAGGCTGCGCCAGTTTCGGAGCACAAAGTTGAATGTTTTTATCTGTTTCGGTATACTTTTCTTCTTTTGCGTTATTTTTTAATCCCGGATCGTACGTCGTGAGCAGCGAAAAGGACGACAACCTAATCCATCACATTTCCATTATCGAATCCCACGGCACCTTGGGCAAGACAACTTCACTTCACGAAGAGGCTGGGCCTGCAAAACCGAGGGTGTGGGGCCTGTGACCAGGTATCTGTCGCTCCGGTGCCCATAACTTTTGATCCGTAAGGAGTTACATAGCGCACAACATACCGTTGGAAAGCTCTTCTAGAGCTCTATGATGGGGTAGCAAACCTGCTAAGTTACACCTATTTTCAGAGAGCAAAATTGAACGTTTTCATCAGCTTTGGGACACTTTTCTTCTTTTGAGCTATTTTTTCCTCCCGGATCGTACGTCTTGAGACGCGAAAAGGACGACAACCTCATCCATCACATTTTCATTACCGAATCCCACGGCACCTTCGGCAAGACAACTTCACTTCACGTAGAGGCTGGGCCCGCAAACTCAGGGCGTGGGGCTTGTGACCAGGTATTCGTCCCTCCGGTGCCCATAACTTTTGATCAGTAAGTAGTTACGTGGCTCACAGCATACCATTCGAAAGCTCTTCAAGAGCTCTACGATGGAGGCAGCAAACCTGCTAGGCTGCGCCAGTTTCGGAGCACAAAATTGAACGTTTTCATCAGTTTTGGGATACTTTTATTCTTTTGTGCTATTTTTTAGTCCTAGATCGTACATCGTGAGCCGCGAAAAGGACGGCAGCCTAATCCATCACATTTTTATTACCGAATCCCACGGTACCTTGGGCAAGACAACTTCGCTTCACGTATAGGCTGGGCCCGCAAACCGAGGGCGTGGGGCTTGGGACCAGGTCTGCATCGCTCCGGTGCCCATTACTTTTGATCCACAAGGAGTTGCAATGCGCACAGCATACCGTTGGAAAGCTCTTCGAGAGCTCTACGACGGGGGCAGTGAACCTGCTAGGCTGCGCCTATTTTCAGAGCCCAAAACTGAACGTTTTCATTATTTTTGAGACAGTTTTCTTCTTTTGCGATGTTTTTTCGTCCCGGATCGTACGTTGAGAGCCGCGAAAAGAACAACAACCTAATCCATCACATTTCTATTACCGAATCCCACGGCACCTTGGTCAAGACAACTTTGCTTCAAGTAGAGGCTAGGCCCGCAAACTGAGGGCGTGGAGCTTGGGACCAGGTCTCCGTCGCTCCGGCACCATAACTTTTGATCCGTAAGGAGTTACGCAGCGCACAACATACCGTTAGAAAGATCTTCGAGAGCTCTACGATGGTGGCAGCAAACCTGCTAGGCTGCGCCTATTTTCGGAGACCAAAGTTGAACTTTTTCATTAGTTTTAGGGCATTTTTATTCTTTTGCGATGTTTTTCCGTCTTGGATCGTACGTTGTTAGCTACGAAAAGCACGACAACCTAATCCAACACATTTCTATTACCGAATCCCATGGCACCTTGGGCAAGACAAATTTACTTCACGTAGAGGTTGGGCCAGCAAACTTAGGGTGTGGGGCTTGGGACCAAGTCTCCGTCACTCCAGTGCCCATAACTTTTGATCCGTAAGGAGTTACGTGGTGCACAGCATACCGTTGGTAAGCTCTTCTAGAGCTCTACGTCGGGGGCAGCAAACCGGAGATGTTGCACCTATTTTCGGAGCCCAAAGTTGAACGTTTTCCTCAGTTTCGGGACACTTTTTTTCTTTTGCACTATTTTTCCTCCCGGATCGTACGTCGTGAGCCGCAAAAAGGATGACAACCTAATCCATCACATTTCCATTAACGAATCCCATGGCACCTTGGGAAAGACAACTTCACTTCACGTAGAGCCTAGGCTTGCAAACCCAGGGCGTGGGGCTTGTGTCCAGGTATCCGTCACTCCGGTGCCCATAATTTTTGATTTGCAAGGAGTTAGGCAGCGCACAGCATACCGTTGGAAAGCTCTCCGAGAGTTCTACAATGGGGGCAGCAAGGATGCTATGATGCGCCTATTTTCAGAGCCTAAAATCGAACATTTTCATTAGTTTTGGGACACTTCTCTTCTTTTGCGCTATTTTTTCGTCCCGGATTGTACGTCTTGAGCGGCGAAAAGGATGACAACCTAATCCATCACATTTCTATTACCGAATCCCACGGTACCTTGGGCAAGACAACTTCGCTTCACGTAGAGGCTGGGCCCGCAAACCGAGGGCGTGGCGCTTGGGACCAGATCTCCATCGCTCCGGTCCACATAACTTTTGATCCATAAGGAGTTACGTGGCGCACAGCATACCGTTGGAAAGGTCTTCTAGAGCTGTACGAGGGGGGCAGCAAACCTACTAGGCTGCGCCCGTTTTCAGATCCCAAAATTGAATGTTTTCATAAGTTTTTGGACACTTTTCTTCATTCACGCAGTTTTTTCATCCCAGATCGTACGTCATGAGCGGCGAAAAGGACGACAACCTAATCCATCACATTTCCATTACCAAATCCCACGGCACCTTGGGTAAGACAACTTCACTTCACATAGAGGTTGGGCCTGCAAACCGAGGGGGTGGGGCTTGTGACCAGGTATCTGTCGCTCCGGTGCCCATAATTTTTAATCCGTAAGGTGTTAGGCGGCGTATAACATACCGTTTAAAAGCTCTCTGAGAGCTGTACGATGGGGGCAGCAAGGCTCATGTGCTGCGCCTATTTTAAGAGCCCTAAATCTAACATTTTCATCAGTTTCGGAACACTTTTCTTCTTTTGCTCTGTTTTTTTGTCCCGGATCGTACGCCGTGAGCCGCGAACAGGACGACAACCTAATCCATCACATTTCTATTACCGAATCGCACTGCACCTTGGGCAAGAAAACTTCGCTTCACGTAGAGGCTGGGCCCGCAAACCAAGGGCGTGGCTCTTGGGACCAGGTTTCCGTCGCTCCGGTGCCCATAACTTTTGATCAGTAAGGAGTTACGCGGTGCACAGCATACCGTTGGAAAGCTCTCTGAGAGCTCTACGATGGGGGCATCAAGGCTACCATGTTGCGCCTATTTTTGGAGCCCAAATCGAACATTTTCATCAGTTTTGGGATATTTTTCTTCTTTTGCTCTGTTTTTTCGTCCCATATAGTACGTCGTGAGCGATGAAAAGGATGACAACCGAATCCCACAGAACCTTGAACTCTACGACGTGGGCAGCAAGTTTACTAAGCTGTGCCTATTTTCGAAGCCCAAAATCGAACGTTTTCATTAGTTTTGGGACAATTTCTTCTTTTGTGCTGTTTTTCGTCCGGTATAGTACGTCGTGAGTGGCGAAAAGGACGACAGCCTAGTCTATCACATTTCTATTTTACTGAATCCCATGGCACCTTGGGCAAGACAACTTCGCTTCACGTAGAGGTAGGGCCCGCAAACTGAGGGCGTTGGGCTTGGGACCAGGTCACCGTCGCTCAGGTGCCCATAACTTTTGATCCGTAAAGAGTTACGCGGCGCACAGCATACCGTTGGAAAGCTCTCCGAGAGCTCTATGACGGGGCCAGCAAGGCCGCTATGCTGCGCCTATTTTCGGAGAATAAAATCGAATGTTTTCATCAATTTTGGGACACTTTTCATCTTTTACGCTATTTTTTCATCCCAGATCGTACGTCGTGAGCGGCGAAAAGGACGACAACCTAATCTATATCATTTCTATTTCTGAATCCCATGGAATCTTAGGCCAGACAACTTCGCTTCACGAAGAGGCTGGGCCCGCAAACCGAGGGCGTGGGGTTTGGGACCAGGTCTCCGTCGCTTTGGTGCACATAACTTTTGATCCGTTAGGAGTTACGTGGCACACAGGATACCGTTGGAAAGGTCTTCTAGAGCTCTACGACAGGGGCAAAAAACCTGCTAGGCTGCACCTATTTTTAGAGCACAAAATTGAACATTTTCATCAGTTTCAAGACACTTTTCTTTTTTTACGCTATTTTTTCGTCCTAGATCATACGTCGTGTGCCGCAAAAAGGACGACAACCTAATCCATCACATTTCCATTACAGAATCCCACGCCACCTTCGGCAAGACAACTTCACTTCACCTAGAGGCTGGGCTCGCAAACCAAGGGTGTGGCGCTTGTGACCAGGTATCTGTCGCTCCGGTGCCCATAATTTTTGATCCGTAAGGTGTTAGGCGGCGCACAACATACCGTTGGAAAGCTCTCCGAGAGCTGTACGACAGGGGCAGCAAGGCTATTTTAGGAACCCAAAATCGAACGTTTTCATCAATTTCGGGACACTTTTCTTCTTTTGCACTATTTTTTCGTCCCGGATCATACGCTGTGAGCCTTGAAAAGGACGACATCCTAATCCATCATATTTCTATTACCGAATCCAATAGAACCTTGGGCAAGACAACTTCGCTTCACGTAGAGGCTGGGCTCACAAACCGAGGGCGTGGGGCTTGTGACCAGGTCTCCGTCGCTCCGGTGCCCACAACTTTTGATTAGTAAGGAGTTACGCGGCACACAGCATACCGTTGGAAAGCTCTTCGAGATCTCTACGACGGGGGTAGCAAACCTACTAGGCTGCACCTATTTTGGAGCCCATAATTGAACGTTTTCATCAATTTTAGAACACTTTTCTTTCGTTGCGCTATTTTTTCGTCCCGGATTATACGTCGTGAGCCGCGAAAAGGACGACAACCTAATCCATCACATTTCTATTACCGAATCTCTCGGCACCTTGGGCAAGAGAACTTTTCTTCACGTAGAGGTTGGGCCCAAAAATCGAGGGCGTGGGGATTGGGGCCAGGTCTCCGTCGCTCCGGTGCCCATAACTTTTGATCTGTAAGGAGTTACGCGGCGCACAGCATACCGTTGGAAAGCTTTCCAAGGGCTCTACGATGGGGACAGCAAGGCTACTAAGCTGCGCCTATTTTAGAAGTCCAAAATCCAACGTTTCATAAGTTTCAGGACACTTTTCTTCTTTTGCATTGTTTTTTCATCCCGGATGGTACGTCGAGAGCGGCGAAAATGACGACAACCTAATCCATAACATTTCTATATCTGAATCCCACGGAACCTTGGGCAAGACAACTTCGCTTCACATAGAGGCTAGGCCCACAAACCGAGGGCGTGAGGCTTGGGACCAGGTCTTCGTCGCTCCGGTGCACATAACTTTGGATCTGTAAGGAGTTACATGGTGCACATCATACCGTTGGAAAGGTCTTCTAGAGCTCTACGATGGGGGCAACAATCCTGCTAGGCTGCGCCTGTTTTCAGAGCCCAAAATTGAACATTTTCATCAGTTTTGGGACACTTTTCTTCTTTTGCGCTGTTTTTTCGTCGCGGATCGTACTTCGTGAGCCGCGAAAAGGACGACAACCTAATCCTTCACATTTTCATTACCGAATCCCACGACACCTTCGGCAAGACAACTTCACTTCACATAGAGGCTGGGCCCGCAAACTGAGGGAGTGGTGCTTGTGACCAGGTATCCGTCACTCCGGTGCCCATAATTTTTGATCCGTAAGGTGTTAGACAGCGCATAGCATACCGTTGGAAAGCTCTCTGAGAGCTGTACGACGGGGGCAACAAGGCTGCTATGCTGCGCCTATTTTCAAAGCCCAAAATTGAACGTTTTCATCAGTTTCGGGATACTTTTCTTCTTTTACACTATTTTTTTGTCCCAGATCGTACGATGTGAGCCGCGAAAAGGACGACATCCTAATCCATCACATTTCTATTACCGAATCCCATAGAACCTTGGGCAAGACAACTTCGCTTCACGTAGAGGCTGGGCCCGCAAACCGAGGGAGTGCGGCTTGTGACCAGGTATCCATCACTCCGGTGCCCATAATTTTTGATTCGTAAGGTGTTAGACGGAACACATCATACCGTTGGAAAGCTCTCCGAGAGCTGTACGACGGGGGTAGCAAGGCTGCAGTGCTGCGTCTATTTTTGGAGCCCTAAATCGAACGTTTTCATCAGTTTCGGAACACTTTTCTTTTTTTGCAGTATTTTTTTATCCCGAATCGTACGCTGTGAGCCGCGAAAAGGACGACATCCTAATCCCTCACATTTCTATTATCGAATCCCACGGAACCTTGGGCAAGACAACTTTGCTTCACATAGAGGCTTGGCCCGCAAACCGAGGGCGTGGGGCTTGGTACCAGGTCTCCGTTGCTCTGGTGTCTATAACTTTTGATCCGTAAGGAGTTACGCGGCACACAGCATACAGTTGGAAAGCTCTTCGAGAGCTCTACTATGGGGGCAGCAAACCTGCTAGGCTGCGCCAATTTTGGAGGCCATAATTGAATGTTTTCATGAGTTTCAGAATACTTTTCTTCTGTTGCGCTGTTTTTTCGTCTCGGATTATACGTCGTGAGTCTCGAAAAGGACGAGAACCTAATCCATCACATTTTTATTACCGAATCTCTCGGTACCTTGGGCAAGAACTTTTCTTCACATAGAGGTTGGGCCCGCAAACCAAGGGCGTGGGACTTGGGACTAGGTCTCCGTTTCTCTGGTGCCCATAACTTTTGATCCGTAAGGAGTTACGCAGTGCACAGCATACTGTTGGAAAGATTTCCGACTGCTCTACGACGGGGGCAGCAAGTCTGCTAAGCTGCGCCTGTTTTTGGAGCCCAAAATCGAACATTTTCATCAATTGCAGGACATTTTTCTTCTTTTGCGGTGTTTTTCCGTCGCAGATCGTACGTCGAGAGCCGCGAAAAGGACGACAACCTAATCCACCACATTTTTATTACCGAATCCCTCGACACCTTGGCCAAGACAACTTCGCTTCACGTAGAAGCTAGGCCCGCAAACTGGGGGCGTAGGGCTTGGGACTAGGTCACCGTCGCTCCAGTGGCCATAACTTTTGATCCGTAAGGAGTTATGCACCGAACATCATACCATTGAAAAGCTCTCCGAGAGCTCTACAACGGGGGCAGCAAGCCTGCTCGACTGCGCCTATTTTTGAAGCCCATAATCCAATGTTTCATCAATTTTGGGACACTTTTCTTCTTTTGCATTATTTTTCCGTCCCGGATGGTACGTCTAGAGCGGCGAAAAGGACGACAACCTAATCTATCACATTTCTATTTTCGAATCCCACGGAACCTTGGGCAAGACAACTTCGCTTCACACAGAGGCAGGGCCCGCAAATCGAGGGCGTGAGGCTTGACACCAGGTCTCCGTCGCTCCGGTGCACTTAACTTTTGATCCGTAAGGAGTTACGTGGCGCACAGCATACCGTTGGAAAGGTCTTCTAGAGCTCTACGATGGGGGCAACAAACCAGATAGGCTACGCCTATTTTTAGAGCCCAAAATTGAACGTTTTCATCAGTTTCAGGACACTTTTATTCTTTTGCGCTGTTTTTTCGTCCCGGATCGTACGTCGTGAGCCGCGAAAAGGACGACAACCTAATCCATCACATTTCCATTAACGAATCCCACGACACCTTCGGCAAGACAACTTCACTTCACATAGAGTTTGGGCCCGCAAACCGAGGGAGTGGTGCTTGTGACCAGGTATCCGTCGCTCCGATGCCCATAATTTTTTATCCATAAGGTGTTAGGTGGGGTATAGCATACCATTGGAAAGCTCTCCGAGAGCTGTACGACGGCGGCAACAAGGCTGCTGTGCTGCTCCTATTTTCAGAGCCCAAAATCGAATGTTTTCATCAGTTTTGAGACACTTTTCTTCTTTTGCACTATTTTTTCATCCCGGATCGTACGCTGTGAGCCGCGAAAATGACGACATCCTAATCCATCACATTTCTATTACTGAATCCCCCAGAACCTTGGGCAAGACAACTTCGCTTCACGTTGAGGCTGGGCCCGCAAACCGAGGGAGTGGGACTTGTGACCAGGTATCCGTCGCTCCGGTGCCCATAATTTTTTATCCTTTTAGGTGATAGGTGCCACATAGCATAACGTTGGAAAGCTCTCCAAGAGCTGTATGACGAGGGTAGCAAGGCTGCTATGCTGCGCCTATTTTAGGAGCCCTAAATCGAACGTTTTCATCAGTTTCGGAACACTTTTATTCTTTTGCACTGTTTTTTCATCCCGGATCGTACGTCGTGAGTCGTGAAAAGGATGACAACCTAATCGATCACATTTCTATTACCGAATCCCACAGCACCTTGGCCAAGACAACTTCGCTTCACGTAGAGGTTGGGCCCGCAAACCGAGGGCGTAGGGCTTGGGACCAGGTCACCGCGCTTCGGTGCCCATAACTTTTGATCCGAAAGAAGTTACGCGGCGTACAACATACCGTTGCAAAGCTCTCCGAGAGCTCTATAACGTGGGCAGTAAGCCTGCTCGGCTGCGCTTGTTTTTGAAATCCAAAATTCAACGTTTTCATCAGTTTCGTGATACTTTTCTTCTTTTGCGCTGTTTTTTCATCCCGGATGGTACGTCGAGAGCCGCGAAAAGGATGACAACCTAATCCATCACATTTCTATTACTGAATCGCATGGCACCTTGGGCAAGAGAACTTCGCTTGGCGTAGAGGCTGGGCTCGCAAACTGAGGGTGTGGGTCTTGGGACCAGGTCTCCGTCGCTCCGGTGCCCATAACTTTTGATCAGTAAGGAGTTACGCAGCGCACAGCATACCGTTGGAACGCTCTCCGATAGCTCTACGAAGAGGGTAGCAAGGTTACCATGCTGTGCCTATTTTCGGAGCCCAAAATTGAACGTTTTCATCACTTTTAGGACACTTTTCTTCTTCTGTACTATTTTTTTGTCCCGTATAGAACGTCGTGAGCTTCGAAAAGGACGACAACCTAATCCATCACATTTCCATTACCGAATCCCATGGAATCTTTGGCAAGACAACTTCACTTCACATAGAGGCTGGGCCTGCAAACCGAGGGAGTGGTGCTTGTGACCAGGTATCCGTCGCTCCGGTGCCCATAATTTTTGATCCGTAAGGTGTTAGTAGGCGCATAGCATACCGTTGGAAAGCTCTCCGAGAGCTGTACGACAGGGGCAGCAAGGCTGTTGTGCTGCCCCTATTTTCAGAGCCCAAAATCGAACGTTTTCATCAGTTTCAGGATACTTTTCTTCTTTTGCACTATTTTTTCATCCCGGATCGTACGCTGTGAGCCGCGAAAAGGACGACATCCTAATCCATCACATTTCAATTTTCGAATCCCACAGAACCTTGGGCAAGACAACTTCGATTCACGTTGAGGCTGGGCCTGCAAACTGAGGTAGTGGGGCTTGTGACTAGGTATCCGTCGCTCCGGTGCCCATAATTTTTGATCTGTTAGGTGTTAGGCGGCGCACAACATACCATTGGAAAGCTCTCCGAGAGCTGTATGACGGGGGCAGCAAGGCTGTTGTGCTGCGCCTATTTTAGGAGCCCTAAATCGAATGTTTTCATCAGTTTTGGAACATTTTTCTTCTTTTGCACTATTTTTTCATCCCGGATCATACGTCGTGAGCCGCGAAAAGGACGACAACCTAATCAATCATATTTCTATTACCGAATCCCACGGAACCTTGGGCAAGACAACTTCGCTTCACGTAGAAGTTGGAGCCTGCAAACCGAGGGCGTGGGGCTTGGGACCAGGTCTCCGTCGCTCCGGTGCCCATAACTTTTGATCCGTAAGGAGTTACGCGGCTCATAACATACCGTTGGAAAGCTCTCCGAGAGCTCTACGATGTGGGCAGCAAGTTTAATAAGCTGTGCCTATTTTCAGAGCCTAAAATCGAACGTTTTTATCAGTTTTGGGACACTTTTATTCTTTTGCGCTGTTTTTTCATCCCGTATAGTACGTGCTGAGCGGCGAAAAGGACGACAGCCTAATCCATCACATTTCTATTACCGAATCCCACAGAACCTTGGGCAAGACAACTTCGCTTCATGTAGAGGTTGGGCCCGCAAACCGAGGGCGTAGGGCTTGGGACCAGGTCACCGTCGATCAGGTGCCCATAACTTTTGATCTGTAAGGAGTTATGTGGCGTACAACATACTGTTGGAAAGCTCTCCGAGAGCTCTACGACGTGGGCAACAAGGCTGCTATGCTGCACCTATTTTTGGAGCCCAAAATTGAAGGTTTTCATTAGTTTTGGGGCACTTTTCTTCTTTTGCGCTATTTTTTCGTCCGAGATTGTACGTCGTGAGCGGCGAAAAGGACGACAACCTAATCCATCACATTTCTATTTCCGAATCCCACATAACCTTGGGCAAGACAACTTCGCTTCATGTAAAGGCTGGGCCTGCAAACCGAGGGCGTGGGGCTTGGGACCATGTCTCCGTCGCTCCGGTGCACATAACTTGTGATTCGTAAGGAGTTACGTGGCGTACAGCATACCGTTGGAAAGTTCTTCTAGAGGTCTATATTGGGGGTAACAAACCTGCTGGGCTGCATGTGAGGCCCGACCCTGAATAACGTGTCTTACCTCAATTTGCGTGCCTTAGACCCAGAATTGTATGACCGACCTTGGATTACATGCCCTGTCTTGGTTTTTGTGCATGTCTCGTCTTACGAGCCCTGACTTCGATTTAAGTGCGATACCTCAATTTGTGTGCACTAACCTTGAATTGCGTGCCCTAGACCTAGGAAAGCGTGCCCGCACACTAACCAATAAAGAATCCTTGATAATGTGTCATGCATGCTTTTATTCTCCTTCCTTGATAATGCATGCATGCTTTTATACTCCTTCCTTGATACATGTGCATGTTATATAACCATGAATGACTGTTTATACACATAGATAGTTAGGATTAGGACTTTCAGGGAAGATAATTTGTGCAGGACGAACAAAAGGCTCGGTTAAAGATTTCTCACATCTTCACAGGTACTCGATGGATCGTATTTATTATTGGATATGCATATATAAAATGCATAGCTCAAGTATAAATGTTGAGGTAAAGTTGTCCCCTTATCTTTGGAATACCCATACCTATGATTAAGTTATCAATTTTATAGCTATAAAGTTCTTGATTCCGTTAAACCGTTCTTCTAATTGTGGTTCAAGCATAAAGGTTAATGACATACAACTTTCCTTAAAATATAAGAGTATACTATTGGACAAGTGGAGTAGAATATGAATATTCATATGCTTATAATGGGAGTTTGACTTAGGGGTTGCTTTTGAATCAAATTCTTATATCTTAAATTGGTGTAATAGACTATTTATATGATTGAATTTTTACTTGATTGGAATAAAGCATTGATGAATCCGATATGGTGTATACTAGCGAGTTTCAAGTTCACTAAATGGTAAGACAACGACCTAGAAATTAAGAGATGAATTCATGAAAGTTGACAATAGTTTACTTTTAGGGGTTAGATTATTAAGACATGGATAGTGTATTTGAGTGACTTAACAATGGATAACCTCAAGACATGTAGGTAACTCTGGAGATCGAATTTAACAAGGTCGATGATTCTTTAGTATAACAAGATATAGGGATACTGGAATCGAGGAATTCACGTAGCTAGAACTCATGTTCGGAAGACAACACCTAAATGTTAGGTCGAATAGAAGTATAAGGTATTGAATTATGCATTAGATGACTAACGTGCTAAAGGTCCTAAGTTGGATATTGGTGATATTAAGAAACACAGTATTAGTTTGGTGCCCCTCGGATTTAGTTGTAATTATGCAAAGTAAGTCATTCTATACACTCATTATTTGGATACCCTAGAGGATGTTAAGAAGCACATATCCCTAAGTAATACCGATGGACCTGGTATATAAACCATGGAAATGATATTAAGCATCTGGTTGCAAAGTGGAGTCGTTAGGGTATGATTTGAAATCCTAAATAGCTAATAGTGAGTATGCATGATGATTCGTGGTAAACCCTAGGACCTAAGGTCGATAGGTCTGGATGCTCTTAGCTAGTTGAACAAGTAAATGAGGAGAATAAGATTTCATATAGTTAAGATAGAGATGAATTAGAGTCATGATGACCCAAGAGACTATTATTAGACCACCGTATCTATGTGCACCATTTCACGTCTAGAAACTAGTTGTTGGTAGACTTCGAATCGTGGTCATTAAATAGAGGAGTGGATCTTGTAGTGATAGTTAAATGAGTGGTTGATTACTTTTGAAGTTCTATTAGGTTATGTTGAAGGATGCCTCGTGGTCATAATTCTTATGTTGATACAACCTTGAAGTTATCTCGTGTAAGTATCTTATGAGCTCGATCATTTAGGTACCCATTTATAGTCCTAGGATTGTTGTTGTACGGCCGGTAACCTAGTAGAGCATTGATATCACTTACATGACTATGAACCCAGCTTAGTAACATTAATGTTGAAGATATATTGGCGGGCATTAAGTGTTCGAAGGAATGACTAGGTCGCTAAGTGAGTAGGACCATTGTCTTCCCAATATGATGTAACCTTGGATTGAGGTGAGCGGAATTTATTTGAGGTTAAAACTATTCACCTTAGGAGTCTTGGCTAAGATTAAAAGAAATTCTGAAGCCTCATGACTTGAAGATAGAGATTTGAATAAAGAAATAAATTGCGGATCGCAAGTTGATGGAATTTACTTGTAAGAGTTAAGTTAGTGCAACATGATTAGTTTACCCATGCAATTTTGATGACAGTTTGTTGGTGGTACTTAATAAACCTTAGAATTCGAGTTTAATGAATCTCAATGGTCTTCCTCCTTGATTACGAGCGTGAAGGTTAATGAAGTTGGGAAGGAATGTTAGCGAATAGGAGCCTGTAACCGGGAGACTAGTCATTAGAAGATTTGCTGATTTAATGTACTTACGAGATAAGGACTATGATACTATCGATAGATGACGACTTGAGATGGATTAGTTTGTTTGGAAGAGTTCTTCCTAAAATAGGGTCGTATTGTAGAAATGATCCATAACATGTGTAGGTCCTACGTGTTAACAATTTTGAAGCTAGTTGATAGGTTATGTAAATCGGATATAGACCTATCATCTTGAAATTACTATATGTGACCATAGGATCATAGTATTATTGTGATATTCCTTTTGAGGTATGAATGCAAGATTGACACGACATAAGTCATGATTTTGGAGTTATAGTTATATGGTTAGAATACTGATGCAGCTTTGATGACTATGTATGGAGATTCTAACCTTAGTTAATGAACTTGACCTTAAGATCAAATGGAGAATATAGTCGTTCAAAGAAACGAACTGTAAATGTAGGGGCCACACCGAAATAAAGGATTGGAGAAACGTAGGAAGCGAATTGGTTGTGGTAAAAAAGATCACTAAACACGGGACGACCTAGAGTGGGAAATAACAAAGGTCAGAATCCGTTTAAATGACCTCAACAGGTAAGAATGAATTTCGGGACAAAATTCTTTTAAGGAGGGGAGGATGTGAGGCCCGACCCCGAATAACGTGTCTTACCTCGATTTGCGTGCCTTAGACCCAGAACTGTATGACCGACCTTGGATTACATGCCCTGTCTTGGTTTTCGTGCATGCCTCGTCTTACGTGCCTTGACTTCGATTTAAGTACGATACCTCGATTTGTGTGCACTGACCTTGAACTGCGTGCCCTAGACCTAGAAAAGCGTGCCCGCACGCTAACCAATAAAGAATCCTACACAAAGCACTAGACTATAAAATAATCCTACACAATTCACTAACTAATATTATATTCCTAATTCAAATTCTCTACAAAACCCACTGACTATTAAAATATTCTATTCTTCCTAACACACTCAACTAACCAATAAACTATTATAAACCTATACAAAACACTATAATACTCACCCAATATTTCAAATATACTTTAATCTATCACCAAACACTAGAATTCAAAAAAAAAAAAAAACAATACACACACACACAAGGCCTACACGGCCAACAAGAAATCCTACACAAACAATTATATTTTAAACACTCTTTATTCCTCACCAAACACAAGAATAGATAAAAAATGCCCAAGGTGACAAAAATTTCAGCCTTGTACACTCCCAAGGCCGACACATACAAACTCTTATTCAACAAACACTCAACTTCAACCATTTTCCTCAAAACACTCTTTCATTCTCTCCCTTCTCTCTCATTTTCGACCATGGCATCTCTTGAGCTTCCAAGACCTCAAGCTCACTCTCAAGATCTCTCCCAAGCTCGGCCATAGCAGCCCAAGCAAGCAAGAAGCAAGGAAGAAGCCCTTTGCGCATTTTGAAGAGCATTTGAGCATCCTCATCTATTGTCTTGCTAAGGTGAGGGTTAATCCTTTTTAAAGAGCTTTCAAAAACCACATGCAAGCCTTCATATGTCTATATATACCTCTGTACTTGTGATATATGTGTGTACTTGAGCTTTTGTAACCATGCATGGCAAGATATTTGGCTATAACTTGAAGATAGGACAAATCGCGAAAAATGGCAGTTTTCTGACTTGTTGGAGCGAAGGAAATTTGGCCAGGTAAATGATGTTGGAAATGCATTAAAATTGGTAGGTGACTATTTTTGCGAGTTCTGAGAATTTTTCGTAGAAATAGGCCAAGGCCAATTCTGACTCTAAGACCCTTAAAATGGCAAAATATCAAAATGTGTTGAAATCTGGAAAATCTGGGAAAATAGAGCAGGTTTTTGGCAGTTCACTGACCTCGTAGAGCGAAACCATTTTGGCCTAGTCAAAGATATTTAAAATGTATGAAATTTAGTAGGTTGCTAGAATTTTCAGGTCTGGACATTTTTGTCAGAAATAGACTAAGGCTAAATCTGACCCTAAGGCCCTAAAAAATGACAAGTATTGAAATGTGTACAAATCTGGACAGTTTTGCGCAGTCTCGCGGTTTTGGCTATAACTCTTGAATCCGAACTCCAAATGATGCGAGGTTTGTTTCTAGAGTTAAATAACTCATTAAAATTTAATTTGAAATTTTGCTCACTGGAATTGGAGATTGTTTTCTTGTCTAAATGACTGTGGGAAAACGGACCATTGCAGTGAGGTTTGTATCTAGTGATATGCTTTGAAAATTATTGTAACTTCTCTTGTGGTATTAAATGCTTGAGATTGTGGCACTTGGATGTTGTGTGGACTGTTTTGGATGTTTGAGGATGTTTTAATTGATCAATTCATGGCTTGGGTTTAATTATTTGTCAACTTGTGGCTTAATCGCACGTGTAAGCATGAAACGAAACCCTATCGGCTATGAAAACTCGCTAAGCGATGATCCTATGGTTATTGTGTTTAATTGTGTGATTAGTGGACTGCCTAATAAATGTTGAGTATGCTTGAAATGGTTTAAGAGTTGCTTGTGGTGTTTAGCGAACGAAACCGACTTGAGCACGGCCTAGCAAACCCTAATGGCCCCGTAGGTTCCCGAGTCATAAACCGTCCTTTTGTGAATTATGAATGATCTTGAGGAAGGTTAATAGCCTGCCCGTATATGTCCTTATAGCCCTAAATGTGATTCCCGATGATTACATGTTGATAAGTAGACTTTGCTTGCACCCGGTCTAAAGTAAACGTCGTTGCATGCTTGTATAATCATTTCTTGATTTCGTGAACCCCGAAATGTGCTATATGACTTGATTTACTTGTGTTACATGGCTGCCCTTTTAATATTCATATAACTCCATGTGTTTTACAAGTGAAATTACATGTCAAAGCATGCCTTGTGTGTTTACTTGGCAACGTGCGATCTTATAACTGCTCGGAGGCAACCTACTTTGTTGTCCTCCTAATGTGATATGTTAAATGTTAAAAATGTGCATTGCATACAAGGTTGCAACCTTTCATTGTGGCAAGGTAGCGTTTCACGCATGCCGGGCGGCATCGGGCTTGCCGGTGCTACCGTGACTACCATGGTCCAATTCCCTCTCTCGCTTGGCATTCCACCCTCGAAGAGTTGGGTCGTAGGTTTTCGGGGTACATCCGGAGTACACCCAAATGGGAGCGATAAGTGGATTATTGAAGTCGGCCGCAACAATCGTATCGAAATCGATATTGAGAGTAAATGCTCACTGTATCCTTGAAATGATTGGTAATTGTATCTGTTGCTCAATTTGATTCTTATACTTTGTGTACCTTATTACTCGTAATACGTAACATGTTTTCAAAAGGGGTTTTTCATAAGCTAACCGGAAAAAGAGTTTCAAAACGTATTTCTCGTTCCCCCTCGCTGAGTTCATAAAGACTCACCCTCTTTTATCATCTCAGGTGAAGAAGACCAAGAACAGGTACCCGAGGATAACGTGCCTGTTGATGACTCCTTGGAGTGATTGCATGTTCTACGTGCCTTATTTGACTGTGGCTATTTTGTGAACGATATATTGCTTTGAAGACTATTTCTTATATTGATTGTTGTCGTTATTGTAAATGACCCCCGTTGTAATATGGGGTCTAATTTTGATTTGTACCGATATTAACTAGACAGACGCCCTACTTGATCGTTTTGCTACTTTGATTGGTAACTACTGCATGCTTATGAAGCACTAGATAAGACTTAAGTAAAATGAATCTATCCAATCTTAAGCAGGTACTCATTGGTAAGCTAAGATCAACAAGTACTTTTGTAACAGGGATTGACAAACAAACGAGACATAGTTATCTGCTAGGTCGTTAATCAAACGAGACTTCGAAATAACGAGTAGGCATTTCAATTTGTGATAAATAGTAATCTTAGTTGGAATCGAATTTGAGATTGAAAGTTTTGAGGCGTTTAGAGAATTAGGTCAAACTAAAGAGCCAATTACAGTCGTTATGCTGCCAGTTTTCCGAAGAATCTTTTGGAGTTCTAATCCAACGTTAAGCATTAAATCATAACAAACGGCTAAGTGTATGAAATAATGATAATGATTTAGGTCACACCCTAGTCTAGCCTCCATAGGTCGGGTTGGGGTGTGACACTGCACCTGTTTTCAGAGCCCAAAATTGAATGTTTTCATCAGTTTCGGGACACTTTTCTTCTTTTGCGCTGTTTTTCCATCCTGGATCATACGTCATGAGCCGCGAAAAGGACGACAACCTAATCCATCACATTTCTATTACTGAATCCCATGGCACCTTGGGCAAGACAACTTTTCTTCACGTAGAGGTTGGGCCCGCAAACTGAGGGCATGGGGCTTGGGACCAGGTCTCCGTCGCTCCGGTGCCTATAACTTTTGATCCGTAAGGAGTGACATGGCGCACAGCATACAATTGGAAAGCTCTTCTAGAGCTCTGCGACGGGGGCAGCAAACCTACTAGGTTGCGCCTGTTTTTGGAGCTCAAAATTGAACGTTTTCATCAACTTTGGGACACTTTCCTTCTTTTGCGCTATTTTTTCCTCCCGGATCGTACGTCGTGAGCCGCGAAAAGGACGACAACCTAATCCATCACATTTTCATTACCGAATCCCACGGCACCTTGGGCAAGACAACTTCACTTCACGTAGAGGCTGGACCCGCAAACAGAGGGTGTGGGGCTTGTGACCAGGTATCCATCGCTCCGGAGCCCATAATTTTTGATCCGTAAGGAGATAGGCGGCAGACAACATACCGTTGGAAAGCTCTCCGACAGCTCTAAGACGGGGTCAACAAGACTGCTATGCTGTGCCTGTTTTCGGAGCCCAAAATTGAACATTTTAATCAGTTTCGGGACACTTTTCTACTTTTGCGCTATTTTTTGGTCCCGGATCGTACGTCGTGAGCCGCGAAAAGGACGACAACCTAATCCATCACATTTCCATTACCGAATCCCACGGTACCTTGGGCAAGACAACTTTATTACACGTAGAGGCTGGGCCCGCAAACCGAGAGCGTGGGGCTTGTAACCAAGTATCTGTCGCTCCGGTGCCCATAATTTTTGATCCGTAAAGAGTTAGGCGCCGCACAGCATACCGTTGGAAAGCTCTCTGAGAGCTCTACGACGAGGGCAGCAAGGCTGCTATGCTGTGCCTATTTTTGGAGCCCAAAATCGAACGTTTTCATCAGTTTTGGGACATTTTTCTTCTTTTGCGATATTTTTTCATCCCGGATCGTACGTCGTGAGCCGCGAAAAGGACGACAACCAAATCCATCACATTTCCATTATCGAATCCGACGGCACCTCGGGCAAGACAACTTCACTTCACGTAGAGGCTGGACCCGCAAACCGAGGGTGTGGGGCTTGTGACCAGGTATCCGTCGCTCCGGTGCGCAAAATTTTTTATCCGTAAGGAGTAAGGCGGCACACAGCATACCGTTGGAAAGCTCTCCGAGAGCTCTACGAAGGGGGCAGCAAGGCTGCTATGTTGCGCCTATTTTTGGAGCCCAAAATTGGACGTTTTCACAAGTTTTGGGACACTTTTTTTCTTTTGCGATGTTTTTTCATCCCGGATCGTACGTCGTGAGCCGCGAAAAGGACGACAACCAAATCCATCACATTTCCATTACGGAATCCCATGGCACCTCGGGAAAGACAACTTCACTTCACGTAGAGGCTATTCCCGCAAACCGAGGGCGTGGGGCTTGGGACCAAGTATCCGTCGCTCCGGTGCGCATAGTTATTGATCCGTAAGGAGTTAGGCGGCGCACAGCATACCGTTGGAAAGCTCTCCGAGAGCTCTACGACGGGAGCAGCATGGCTGCTATGCTGCACCTATTTTTGGAGCCCAAAATCGAACGTTTTCATCAGTTTCAGGACACTTTTCTTCTTTTGAACTGTTTTTTCATCCCGGATCGTACGTTGTGTGCCGCGAAAAGGATAACATCCTAATCCATCACATTTCTATTACCGAATCCTACAGAACCTTGGGCAAGACAACTTCGTTTCTCGTAGAGGTTGGGCTCACAAACCGAGGGCGTGGGGCTTGGGACCAGTTCTCTGTCGCTCTTGTAACCATAACTTTTGATCCGTAAGGAGTTACGCGATGCACAGCATACCGTTGGAAAGCTCTTCGAGAGTTCTACGACGGGGGCAGCAAACCTGCTATGCTTCGCCAGTTTTCAAATCCCAAAATTGAACATTTTCTTCAGTTTCGGGATACTTTTCTTCTTTTGCGCTGTTCTTTCGTCCCGGATCGTACATCGTGAGCCACGGAAAGGACGACAGCCTAATCCATCATATTTCTATTACTGAATGCCATGACACCTTGGGCAAGACAACTTTTGTTCACGTAGAGGTTAGGCCCGCAAACCGAGTACGTGGGGCTTGGGACTAGGTCTCCATCGCTCCGGTGCCCATAACTTTTGATTTGTAAGGAGTTACGCGGCGTACAGGATACTGTTGGAAAGCTCTTCAAGAGCTCTATGACGGGGGCAGAAAACCTGCTAGGTTGTGCCAGTTTTGGAGCCCAAAATTGAGCGTTTTCATCAGTTTCGGGACACTTTTCTTCTTTTGTGTTGTTTTTTCGTCCCGGATCGTACGTCGTGAGCCGCAAAAAGGACAACAGCCTAATCCATCACATTTTTATTACCGAATCCCATGGCACCTTGGGCAAGACAACTTTTCTTCACGTAGAGGTTGGGCCCGTAAACCGAGGGCGGGGGCTTGGGACCTAGTCTCCATCGCTCCGGTGCCCAAAACTTTTGATTCGTAAGGAGTTACGCAGCGCACAACATACAGTTGGAAAGCTCTCCGAGAGCTCTACGACGGGGGCAACTAGCCTGCTCAGCTGGCCTATTTCCAGAGCCCAAAATCGAACGTTTTCATCAATTTCGGGACACTTTTCTTCTTTTGCACTGTTTTTCCGTCTTGGATCGTACGTCGTGAGTCGCGAAAAGGACGACAACCTAATCCATCACATTTCTATTACAGAATCCCACGGCACCTTGAGCAAGACAACTTTTCTTCACGTAGAGGTTGGGCCCGCAAACCGAGGGCGTGGGGCTTAGGACCAGGTCTGCGTCGCTCCGGTGCCCATAACTTTTGATTCGTAAGGAGTTATGTTGTGCACAGCATACCGTTGGAAAGCTCTTCGAGAGCTCTACGACGGGGGTGGAAAACCTGCTAGACTGTGCCTGTTTTCGTAGCCCAAAATTGAACGTTTTCTTAATTTTTGTGACAGTTTTCTTCTTTTGCGCTATTTTTCTTTCCCGGATCGTACGTCGTTAGTCGCGAAAAGGACGACAACCTAATCCATCACATTTCTATTACTGAATCCCACGGCAGCTTGGGCAAGGCAAATTTGCTTCACGTAGAGGCTGGGCCCACAAACCGAGGGCGTGGCGCTGGAGACCAGGTCTCCGTCGCTCTAATGCCCATAACTTTTGATCCGTAAGGAGTTACACGGCGCACATCATACCATTGGAAAGCTCTTCGAGAGCTCTACGACGGGGGTAGCAAACCTGCTAGGTTGCGCTTGATGGACAATCTGAGAGAACTATTGAAATTCTGGAGGATATGTTGAGGGCGTGTGTTTTAGACTACGGAAAAGGTTGGGTGAAATATCTGCCTTTAGCGGAGTTCGCTTATAATAATAGTTATCAGGCCACTATCAGGATGGCCCCATTTGAGGCATTGTATGGACGTAAGTGTCGATACCCAATTTACTGGGATGAAGTAGGTGAGACGAAGACTTTTGACCCGACCCTTCTACCTGAACTTATGAAGACTATTGTTAATGTCCACCTCATCCGGAAACGGATGCTTACCGCCCAAAGCAGGCAGAAAAGTTATGCAGACCGACGGAGACGGAGTCTAGAGTTTGAGGTCAGCGACAAGGTATTCTTGAAGATATCACCTCGGAGGGGACTGATTAAACACGGCAAGGGTGGAAAGTTGAGCCCGAGATTTGTAGGACCATTTGAGATAATTGAGAAAGTTGGCAAATTGGCGTATCGCCTGGCACTACCCCAAAACCTCTCCAATATCCACGACGTTTTTCATGTTTCAATGCTACGGAAGTATCATGCTGATCCATCGCATATCTTGGAGCCAGAGCCGTTGCAGCTTCGGGAGAACTTGTCTTATGAAGAGAAACCCATTCAGATTCTAGATCAGCAAGATCGGGAGTTGCGCAGCAAATCTATACCAATGGTGAAAGTGTTGTGGGATCATCATGGAGTTGAAGAAGTAACGTGGGAAAGGCGAGACCAGATGGAGCAACAGTATCCAGCTTTATTTCAAAGGTAATATTGAATTTCGGGATGAAATTCTTTTAAGGAGGGGAGGATGTGAGGCCCGACCTCGATTTACGTGCGATACCTCATTTCGTGTGCCCTAACCTAAATTTGCGTGCCTTCACCTAGGTTTAAGAATCGTGTTTCGTTTTGTGTGCCTTGCATTGAATTACGTGCATACATTTAGGGTTGCGTGCATTTACTTGGGAAACGTACATTCGGCTCGTAGTTCGTGCCTTACCTCGTGGTACGTGTCCTAAACCTAAGAAAGCGTGCCCATACGCTAATCAAGAAAGCATCTTACACGAAGCACTAGATCATTAATTAATCCTACAAATTCCACTAACTAATAATAAAATGCTAAGTCAATGCACTAGAAGACGAAATTGCACCAAAAGCTAGACATTCTTATTCTTTTGCATATTCCAAGCACTCAATTAAATAATGCTCAAACAAGACAAAAAATTCAGATTTGAACACAAGCTTGGCCGACCACATGGAGCCTTTGTGCATGCATTTCAATTTCAAAACTTATTCTTAGACATTCTATGACAATTTTATGACACAAGCATATAAAAATTGGCTCAAAACTCTACCCAAAGCTCCACCATCTCGACACACACTCCATGCCCATGCTAGGATGATTCAAATTATGCTTCTTGAAGACACAATTCTAAATTTTGCAAGGCCTTAGGCCGACACATGCATCAAAGATTCCTCAAGCTTTCATTCTTTCTCACATTCTCTTATTTCCTCTCATTCTTCTCTCTCTCTCTCGGCCCTAGCTGAAATTCTACTCTCCATGGCTTAAGTTCTTCATCCAAAGGTCCTTCAAGACATGCAAGATACTAGGAACTCGACCAAGCAAAGCTAGAATGCAAAAGACACACATACAAGCTCATGGAACCTTCATTTTGGCTTAGGTGAGTTTGTTAGCTTCCATTTCATTTTCTTTTGTTCTAGCCACTTGCAAATACTAAGAACATGGTAACTTAGCTAGGAAATTAGAGAAATCTCAAGTTGTCTCTCGGCTAAGCAAGGAGAAGAGTCGACATTGTGCTTCATCAAGAGTTTGTGCATCTTCTTTGTTGTCTTGCTAAGGTGAGGGCTAAAACTTCTTGAAAAGCTTTCAAAAACCACATGCATGCCTTTAAATGTCTATCTTTACTTCTGTACTTGTGATATATGTGTGTTCATGAGCTTTTGTAAACATGCATGGCAAGATATTTGGCTAGAATGTGATGATAGATGAAATCGCGTATGGGACAGTCTTCTGTCTTGTTGGTGCGAAGTGATTTTGACCAGGTAAATGATGTTGAAAATGAGTAAAAATTGGTAGGTGACTAGTTTTGCCAGTTCTGAGAATTTTTCATAGAAATAGGACAAAGCTAATTTCGACTCTAAGGTCCTCAAAATGGCAAATTATCAAAATGTGTCCAAATCTGGAAAATCTGGGAAAATGAAGCAGGTTTTGGTAGATTCACTGTTCTTGTAGAACGGACCAGTTTTGATTTAGTAAATGATATCCAAAATGCATTAAATTTGGTGTGATGTTATATTTTTCAGTTTTGGACATTTTTGTCAGAAATAGACTAAGGCTAAATCTGACCCTAAGGTCCTCAAAAACGACAAGTTTTGAAATGTGTGCAAATCTGGACAGTTTTGCGTAGTCTCACGGTTTTGGCTATAACTCTTGAACCCGAACTCCAAATGATGCGAGGTTTGTTTCTGAATTTAGTTCACTCCTTAAGATTTAATTTTACATCTTGTTCACTGGAATTGGAGATTGTTTTCTTGTCTCAATGATTGTGAGAAAACAGTCCATTGCAGTGAGGGTTTCATCTAGTGATATGCTTAGAAAAATTATTGTAGCTTCTCTTGTTGTATTAAATGCTTGGGATTGTGGCATTTGGATGTTGTGTAGACTGTTTTGAATGCTTGAGGGTGTTTGAATTAATCAATGCATGGTTTGAGTTTAATTACAAGATGACTTGGGGCTTAATCGCATGGGTAAGCACGAATTGGAACCCTAGTGACTAGGTAAACTCGCTAAGTGTTGATCCTATGGATATCGTGTTTAATTATGTGATTAGTATGCTGCCCGTAGTTTCCCTTGTAGCCCTAAATGTGATTTCGATGATTACATGTTGACAAGTAGGCCTTCTTGCACCCGGTCCCACGTAGATGTCGTTGCATGTTGAATAATCTTATTATTTGATTATGTGAACTTCGAAATGAGTTATATGACTTGATTTACATGCGTTACATGGCTGCCCGTTTAATATTCATATAACTCCATGTGGTTTTCAAGTGAAATTACTTGTCATATCGTGCCTCGCGTGTTTACTTGTCAATGTGTAATCTTATGACTGCTCGGAGGCAACCTACTTTGTTGTCCTCCTAATGTGATATATTAAATGTCATAAATGTGCATTTCATAGAAGGTTGCAACCTTTCATTCTGGCGTGGTAGCATTCACGCACATCGGGCGGCATCGGGCTTGTCGGTGCAACCGTGACTACCATTGTCCAATTCCCTCTCTTATTTGGGGGCTAGACTTCCTCGGAGAGTTGGGTCATAGAATTTCGAGGTACATCCGGAGTACACCCATTTGGCGTGATAAGGGGATGATTTGAAGTCGGCCGCAACAACTGATACTGGAAATGAACTGAGAGCAAAAGCTCACCGTATCCTTTTCAGTATGTGTATAAGTACTCTCGCTTGGTTCCTAGAGGACCTCGGGGAGGAAAGACGGGTAATTGTCTTCTTTTACTTTTACATTACATTATGTACTTACTTGTGATATAATGTCATGGTTGCAAAAGGGTTTTCATAAGTTGAACCGGAAAATGAGTTTCAAAACTTATTTCTCGTTCCCCCTCGCTGAGTTCATAAGGACTCACCCTCTTTTATCATCTCAGGTGAAGAAGACCAGGAACAAGTACCCGAGGACAACGTGCCTATTGATGATTCCTTGGAATGATTGCTTGTCCTACGTGCCTTGCTTCACTATGGCCATTTTGTGAACGATATGTTGCTTGAAGACTATTTCATTTCTTATGATGTTTGTTATTATATTATAAATAACTCACGTTGTAATTTGGGGTCTAATTTTGGCTTGTACTGATCATAACTAGATAGACACTACTATGGTCGTTTTTGCTATCGCTATTAACTAGTATCTATCATAGGATTATGAAGTATTAGGTAAGGATTGAGTAAAATGGATCTATCCAATCTTAAGCAGGTACTCATTGTTAAGCTAAGATCAACAGGTACTTTTGTAACAAGGATTAATAAACAAATGAGACATAGTATCATGCTAGGCTATTAATCGAACGAGACTCCGAGATAACTAGTAGGCGTTTCGATTGGTGATAAATAGTAATCTTAGTTAGAAATGAAATTGAGATTGGAAATTTTAAGGCGTTTAGAGAATTAGGTCAAACTAAAGAGCCCAATTACAGCCGTTATGCTGTCGGTTTTTCGGAGAATTTGTGGAGTTTAGGCTAAAAACGTTAAGTGTTAAACTTTCATGAAAGATTAAGTACGTGATATGACTTGAATGTTTAGATCACACCCTAGTCTAACCTTATAGGTCGGGTTGGGGCGTGACACTGTGCCAATTTTTGGAGCCCAAAATTGAACGTTTTCATCAGTTTTAGGACACTTTTCTTCTTTTGCGCTGTTCTTTCGTCCCGGATCGTACGTCGTGAGCCGCGAAAAGGATGACAGCCTAATCCATCACATTTCTATTACCGAATCCCATGACACCTTGGGCAAGACAACTTTTCTTCATGTAGAGGTTGGGCCCGCAAACCGAGGGCGCGGGGCTTGGGACCAGGTCTCCGTCGCTCCGGTGCCCATAAATTTTAATCCGTAAAGAGTTACGCGGCACACAGTATACTGTTGAAAAGCTCTTTGAGAGCTCTACGACGGGGGCCGCAAACCTGCTAGGCTGCGCCAATTTTTGGAGCCCAAAATTGAATGTTTTCATCAATTTCGGGACACTTTTCTTCTTTTGTGTTGTTCTTTCGTCCCGGATCGTATGTCGTGAGCCACGAAAAGGACGACAGCCTAATCTATCACATTTCTATTACCGAATCCCATGGCACCTTGGGCAAGACAACTTTTCTTCATGTAGAGGTTGGGCCTGCAAACCGAGGGCGAGGGGCTTAGGACCAGGTCTCCGTCGCTCCGGTGCCCATAACTTTTGATCCGTAAGGAGTTACGCGGCGCACAGCATACCGTTGGAAAGCTCTTCGAGAGCTCTACGACGGGGGAAACAAACCTGCTAGGCTGCGCATGTTTTCGGAGCCATAAATTGCACGTTTTCATCAGTTTCGGGATATTTTTCTTCTTTTGCGCTGTTTTTCTGTCCCGGATCGTATGTCGTGAGCCGTGAAAAGGACGACAACCTAATCCATCACATTTCTATTACCGAATCCTACGGCACCTTGGGCAAGACAACTTCGCTTCACGTAGAGGATGGGCCCGCAAATCGAGGGCGTGGGGCTTGGGACCACGTCACCGTCTCTCCGGTGCCCATAACTTTTGATCCGTAAGGACTTACACGGCTCACAGTAGACTATTGCAAAGCTCTCCGAGAACTCTACAATGTGGGTAGCAAGCCTACTCGGCTGCGCCTACTATCGAAACCCAAAATCCAATGTTTTCATCAGTTTCGTGACACTTTTATTCTTTTGTGCTGTTTTTTCGTCCCGAATGGTACGTCGAGAGCTGCGAAATGGACGTCAACCTAATCCATCACATTTCTATTACAGAATCCCATGACACCTTGGGCAAGATAACTTCGCTTCACGTAGAGGCTGGGCTCGCAAACCGAGGGCGTGGGGCTTGGGACCAAGTCTCCGTCGCTCAGTTGCCCATAAATTTTGATCCGTAAGGAGTTACGCAGCGCATAGCATACCGTTGGAAAGCTCTCCGAGAGCTCTATGATGAGGGCAGCAAGCCTGCTCGGCTGCGCCTATTTTTGAAACCCAAAATCGAATGTTTTCATCAGTTTCGGGACAGTTTTCTTCTTTTGCACTATTTTTTCATCCCGGATCGTACATCGTGAGCCGCGAAATGGACGACAACCTAATCCATCACATTTCCATTACCAAATCCCACGGTACCTTGGGCAAGACAACTTCACTTAACGTAGAGGCTGGGCCCGCAAACCGAGGACGTGGGCCTTGTGACCTGGTATCCGTCGCTCCAGTGCACATAATTTTTGATCTGTAAGGAGTTAGGCGGCACACAACATACCGTTGGAAAGCTCTCCGAGAGCTCTACGACGAGGGCAGCAAGGCTGCTATGCTGCACCTATTTTCGCAGACCAAAATCGAACGTTTTCATCAGTTTCGGGACACTTTTCTTCATTTGCACTGTTTTATCATCCCGGATCGTACGTCGTGAGCCGTGAAAAGGACGACAACCTAATCCATTACATTTCTATTATCGGATTCCACGGAACCTTGGGCAAGAAAACTTTGTTTCACATAGAGGCTGGGCCCGCAAACCGAGGGCGTGGGGCTTGGGACCAAGTCTCTGTCGTTCCGGTGCCCATAACTTTTAATCCGTAAGGAGTTACGCGGCGCACAGCATACCATTGGAAAGCTCTTCGAGAGCTCTACGATGAGGGCAGCAAACCTGCTAGGCTGCACCAGTTTTCGGAGCCCAAAATTGAACATTTTCGGGACAGTTTTGTTCTTTTGCGCTTTTCTTTCGTCCCGGATCGTACGTCGTGAGCTGGGAAAAGGACGACAGCCTAATCCATTACATTTCTATAACCGAATCCCACAGGACCTTGGGCAAGACAACTTTTCTTCATGTAGAGGTTGGGCCCGCAAACCGAGGGTGTGGGGCTTGGGACCAGGTCTCCGTCGCTCCGATGCCCATAACTTTTGATCCGTAAGGAGTTTTGCGACGCACAGCATTCCGTTGGAAAGCTCTTCAAGAGTTCTACGACGAGGGCAGCAAACCTGCTAGGCTATGCCAGTTTTCGGAGCCCAAAATTGAACGTTTTCATCAGTTTCGGGACACTTTTCTTCTTTTGAGCTATTTAGGACGATAGCCTAATCCATCACATTTCTATTACCGAATCCCATTGCACCTTGGGCAAGACAACTTTTCTTCACGTAGAGGTTGGGCCAGCAAACCGATGGCGTCGGGCTTGGGACCTGGTCTCCGTCGCTCCGGTGCCCATAACTTTTGATCCGTAAGGAGTTACGCGGCGCAGAGCATACCGTTGGAAAGCTCTCCGAGAGTTTTTCGAAGCGGACAGGAAGCCTGCTCGGCTGCATGTGTTTTCGGAGCCAAAAATCGAACGTTTTCATCCGTTTCGGGATACTTTTCATATTTTGCACTGTTTTTCCGTCCCAGATCGTACGTCGTGAGTGGCGAAAAAGACGACAACTTAATCCATCACATTTCTATTACTGAATCCCACGGCACCTTGGGCAAGACAACTTTTCTTCACGTAGAGGTTTGGCCCGCAAACCGTAGGCGTAAGGCTTGGGACCAGGTCTCCGTCGGTCCGGTGCCCATAACTTTTGATTTGTAAGAAGTTACGCAGCACACAGCATACCGTTGGAAAGCTCTTCGAGAGCTCTACGACGGGGGCAACAAGGCTACCATGCTGCGCGTATTTTTTGAGCCCAAAATGGGACGTTTTCATCTATTTTGGGATACTTTTCTTCTTTTGCGCTATTTTTTCGTCCCGTATAGTACGTCGTGAGCGGCGAAAAGGACGACAACCTAAACCATCACATTTCTATTAACCAATCGCATAGAACCTTGGGCAAGACAACTTCGCTTCACGTAGTGGCTGGGCTCGCAAACCGAGGGCGTGGGGCTTGTGACCAGGCATCCGTCGCTCCGGTGCTCATAATTTTTGATCCGTCAGGAGTTAGGCGGCGCACAGCATACCGTTGAAAATCTCTCCGAGAGCTTTGCGACGGGGGCAGCATGGCTGCTATGCTACGTCTATTTTCGGACACTTTTCTTCATTTGCACTATTTTTTCATCCCGGATCGTATGTCGTGAGCCGCGAAAAGGACGACAACCTAATCCATCAAATTTTTATTACTGAATCCCACAGAACCTTGGGCAAGACAACTTCGCTTCACGTAGAGGCTGGGCCTGCAAACCGAGGGCGTGGGGCTTGGGACCAGGTCTCCGTCGCTCCGGTGCCCATAACTTTTGATCCGCAAGGAGTTACACGGCGCACAGCATACCGTTGGAAAGCTCTTGAAGAGCTCTACGACGGGGGCAGCAAACCTTTTAGGCTGCACCTATTTTTGGAGCCCTAAATTGCACGTTTTCATCAGTTTCGGGATACTTTTCTTCTTTTGCGCTATTTTTCCGTCCCGGATCGTACGTCGTGAGTCGTGAAAAGGATGACAACCTAATCCATCACATTTCTATTACCGAATCCCATGGCACCTTGGGCAAGACAACTTCACTTCACGTAGAGGTTGGGCTCGCAAACCGAGTGCGTGGGGTTAGGGACCAGGTCACCGTTGCTCTGGTGCCCATAACTTTTGATCCGTAAGGAATTACGCGGTGCATAGCATACCGTTGGAAAGCTCTCCAAGAGCTCTACGACGTCGGTGGCAAGCCTGCTTGGTTGCGCCTATTATCAAAACCTAAAAAACAACGTTTTCATCAGATTCGTGACATCTTTCTTCTTTTGCGCTGTTTTTTCGTCGCGGATGGTACGTCGAGAGTCGTGAAAATGATAACAACCTAATCCGTCACATTTCTATTACTGAATCCCACGGTACCTTGGGGAAGACAACTCCGTTTCACGTAGAGGCTAGGCCCGCAAATCAAGGGCGTGGGGCTTGGGACCAGGTCTCCGTCGCTCAGGTGCCCATAAATTTTGATCCGTAAGGAGTTACGTGGCTTACAGCATACCGTTGGAAAGCTCTCCGAGAGCTCTACGATGAAGGAGGCAAGACTTCTCGACTGCGCCTATTTTCGAAATCCAAAATGGAACGTTTTCATTAGTTTCGGGACACTTTTCTTCTTTTGCGCTGTTTTTTCATCCCGGATCGTATGTCGTGAGCTGCGAAAAGGATGACAGCCTAATCCATCACATTTCCATTACCGAATCCCACGGCACCTTGCGCAAGACAACTTCACTTCACGTAGAGGCTGGGCCCCCAAACCGAGGGCGTGAGGCTTGTGACCAGGTATCCGTCGCTCTGGTGCGCATAATTTTTGATCCGTAAGGAGTTAGGCGGTGCACAACATACCGTTGGAAAGCTCTCCAAGAGCTCTACGATGGGGGTAACAAGGCTGCTGTGCTACTCCTATTTTTGCAACCCAAAATCGAATGTTTTCATCAGTTTCGTGACACTTTTCTTCTTCTGCACTGTTTTTTTGTCACGGATCGTATGTCGTGAGCCGCGAAAAGAACGACAGCCTAATCCATCACATTTCTATTACCGAATACCATGGAACCTAGGGCAAGACAACTTTGTTTCACGTAGAGGCTGGGCCTGCAAACCGAGGATGTGGGGCTTGGGACCAGGTCTCCGTCGCTCTGGTGCCCATAACTTTTAATCCGTAAGGAGTTACGCGGCGCACTTCATACCGTTGTAAAGCTCTTCGAGAGCTCTACAACGGGGGCAGCAAACCTTGCTAGGCTGCGCAAGTTTTCAGAGCCCAAACTTGAACGTTTTCATCAGTTTCGGGACACTTTACTTCTTTTGCGTTGTTCTTTCGTCCCGGATCGTACGTCGTGAGCCGTGAAAAGGACAACAGCCTAATCCATCACATTTCTATTACCGAATCCCACGGCACCTTGGGCAAGACAACTTTTCTTCATGTAGAGGTTGGGCCCGCAAACCGAGGGTGTGGGGCTTGGGACCAGGTCTCCGTCGCTCCGGTGCCCATAGCTTTTGATCCGTAAGGAGTTACGCGGCGCATAGCATACCGTTGGAAAGCTCTTCAATAGCTCTACGATAGGGGCAGCAAACCTGCTAGGCTACGTCAATTTTCAGAGCCCAAAATTGAACGTTTTCATCAGTTTCAGGACACTTTTCTTCTTTTGCGTTATTTTTTCTTCCCGGATCGTACGTCATGAGCCGCGAATAGGACGATAGCCTAATCCATCACATTTCTATTACCGAATTCCACGGTACCTTGGGCAAGATAATTTTTCTTCACGAAGAGGTTGGGCTCGCAAACCGAGGGCGTGGGGCTTGAGACCTAGTCTTCGTCGCTCCAGTGCCCATAACTTTTGATCCGTAAGAAGTTACGCGGCGCACAACATACCGTTGGAAGGCTCTCTGAGAGCTCTACGAAGGGGGCAGCAAGCCTACTTGGCAACGCATGTTTTTGGAGTCCAAAATCGAACGTTTTCATCAATTTTGGGATACTTTTCTTCTTTTTCATAGTTTTTCCGTCCCGGATTGTACGTCGTGAGTAGCGAAAAAGTTGACAACCTAATTCATAACATTTCTATTACTGTATCCCACGGCACCTTGGGCATGACAACTTTTCTTCACGTAGAGGTTGGGCCCGCAAACCGAGGGCGTGTGGCTTGGGACCAGGTCTTCGTTGCTCCGGTGCCCATAACTTTTGATTCGTAACGAGTTACGCGGCTCACAACATACCGTTGGAAAGCACTACGACGTTGACAGCAAACATGCTAGGCTGTGCCTGTTTTCGGAGCCCAAAATTGAACGTTTTCATTAGTTTCGAGACAGTTTTCATCTTTTCTACTATTTTTTCATCCCGGATCGTACGTCGAGAGTCGCGAAAAGGACGACAACCTAATCCATCACATTTCTATTACCGAATCCCACGGCACCTAGGGCATGACAACTTCGCTTCACGTAGAGGTTGGGCCCGCAAACCGAGGGCGTGGGGTTGGGACCAGATCTCCGTTGCTCTGGTGCCCATAACTTTTGATCCGTAAAGAGTTACGCAGCGCACATCATACCGTTAGAAAGCTCTCCAAGAGCTCTAGTCGGGGGTAGCAAGCCTGCTCGGCTGCGCCTGTTTTCAGAACCTAAAATCCAACATTTTCATCAGTTTCGTGACACTTTTCTTCTTTTGCGTTGTTTTTTCATCCCGGATGATACGTCGAGAGCCGCGAAATGGATGACAACCTAATCCATCACATTTCTGTTACCGAATCCCGTGGCACCTTGGGCAAGAAAACTTCGCTTCACGTAGAGGCTGGGCTCGCAAACCGAGGGCGTTGGGCTTGAGACCAGGTCTTCGTCGCTCCGGTGCCCATAACTTTTGATCTGTAAAGAGTTACGCGGTGCACAGCATACCGTTGGAAAGCTCTCTGAATGCTCTACGACGAGGGCAGCCAGCCTGCTCGATTGTGCCTATTTTCGAAACCCAAAATCTAACATTTTCATCAGTTTCAAGATACTTTTCTTCTTTTGCGCTGTCTTCCCTTCCTGGATCGTATGTCGAGAGCCGCGAAAAGGACGACAACCTAATTCATCACATTTCTATTACCGAATCCCACGACACCTTCTGCAATACCACTTTGTTTCACATTGAGGCTGGGCCTGCAAACCGATGGCGTGGGGCTTGGGACTAGGTCTCCGTTACTCCGGTGCCAATAACTTTTGATCCGTAAGGAGTTACGTAGTGCATATCATACCGTTAGAAAGCTCTTCGAGAGCTCTACCACTTGGATTTTGGGCTTCAAAAACAGGCGCAGCTTAGCAGCCTTGTTGCCCCCGTCGTAGAGCCCTCGGAAAGCTTTCCAACGGTATACTGTGCGCCGCGTAACTCCTTACAGATCAAAAGTTATGGGCACCGGAGCGACGGAGACTTGGTCCCAAGCCCCACGCCCTCGGTTTGCAAGCCCAACCTCTACGTGAAGCAAAGTTTTCTTGCCCTAAGTACCGTGGGATTCGGTAATAGAAATGGGATGGATTAAGTTGTCGTCCTTTTTGCGGCTCACGACGTACGATCCGAGAGGGAAAAACAGCGCAAAAGAAGAAAAGTGTCCCAAAACTGATGAAAACATTCGATTTTGGGCTCTGAAATCAATCACAGCCGAGCAGGCTTGTTGCCACCGTCGTAGAGCTCTCGGAGAGCTTTCCAACGGTATGCTTCGCGCTGCGTAACTCTTTACGAATCAAAAGTTATGGGCAACGGTGCGACAGAGACCTAGTCCCAAGCCCCATGCCCTCGGTTTGTAGGCCTAACCTCTACGTGAAGTGAAGCTGTCTTGCCCAAGGTGCCGTGGGATTCGGTAACAGAAATGTGATGGATTAGGTTGTCATCCTTTTCGCGACTCACGATTTACGATTCGGGACGGAAAAATAGCGCAAAAGAAGAAAGGTTTCCCAAAACTGATGAAAATGTTAGATTTTGATCTACGAAAATAGGCGTAGCTGAGCTAGCTTGCTGCCCCGGTCGTAGAGCTCTCGGAGAGCTTTCCAACGGTATGCTTCGCGCTGCGTAACTCTTTATGGATCAAAAGTTATGGGCAACGGTGCGACAGAGACCTAGTCCGAAGCCCCACGCCCTCGGTTTGCGGGCCTAACCTCTACGCGAAGCGAAGTTTTCTTGCCCTAAGTACCGTGGGATTCGGTAATAGAAATGGGATGGATTAAGTTGTCGTCCTTTTTGCGGCTCACGACGTACGATCTGAGAGGGAAAAACAGCGCAAAAGAAGGAAAGTGTCCCGAAACTGATGAAAACATTCGATTTTGGGCTCTGAAATCAGTCACAGCTGAGCAGGCTTGCTGCCACCGTCGTAGAGCTCTCAGAGAGCTTTCCAACGGTATGCTGCGCGCCGCGTAACTTCTTACAGATCAAAAGTTATGGGCACTGGAGCGACAGAGACCTGGTCCCAAGCCCCACGCCCTCGGTTTGCAGGCCAAGCCTCTACATGAAGCGAAGTTGTCTTGCCCAAGGTGACGTGGGATTTGGTAACAGAAATGTGATGGATTAGGTTGTCGTCCTTTTCGCGGCTCAGGACGTACGATCCGGGATGAAAAAATAGTGCAAAAGAAAGAAAGTGTCCCGAAACTGATGAAAACATTCAATTTTGGGTTCCGAAAATAGGCGCAGCCAAGCAGGCTTGTTGCCCCAGTCATAGAGCACTCGGAGAGCTTTCCAACGGTATGCTGTGCGCTGCATAACTCCTTACGGATCAAAAGTTATAGGTACCGGAGCGATGGAGACCTGGTCCCAAGCCCCACACCCTTGGTTTGCGGGCCCAGCCTCTACGTGAAGCGAAGTTGTCTTGCCCAAGGTGCCCTGGTATTCGGTAACAGAAATGTGATGGATTAGGTTGTCGTCCTTTTCGTGACTCATGACGTACGATCCGGGACAGAAAAACACCGCAAAAGAAGAAAACTATCACGAAACTGATTAAAACATTTAATTTTGGGCTCCGAAAACAGGAGCAGCCTAGCAAGCTTGCTACCCCCGTCGTAGAGCTCTCGGAGAGCTTTCCAATGGTATGCTGTGCACCGTGTAACTCCTTACGGATCAAAAGCTATGGACACCGGAGCGACAGAGACCTGGTCTCAAGCCCCACGCCCTCGGTTTGCGGGCCCAGCCTCTACGTGAAGCGAAGATTTCTTGCCGAAGGTGCCGTGGGATTCGGTAACAGAAATGTGATGGATTAGGTTGTCGTCCTTTTCATGACTCACGACGTACGATCCAAGACAAAAAAAACAATGCAAAAGAAGGAATGTGTCCCGAAACTGATGAAAATGTTCAATTTTGGGCTCTGAAAACTAGCCCATCCGGGCATGTTTGCCGCCCCCGTGCAAGAGCTCTCGGAGAGCTTTCCAACGGTATGTTGTGCACCGCTTAACTCCTTATGGATCAAAACTTAGGGACACCTGAGCGACGGAGACCTGGTCCCAAGCCCCACGACCTCGGTTTGCTGGCCCAGCCTCTACGTGAAGCGAAGTTGTCTTGCCCAAGGTGCCATGGGATTCGGTAATAGAAATGTAATGGATTAGGTTGTCATCCTTTTCGCGGCTCACGACGCACGATCCGGGACAGAAAAACAGCGCAAAAGAAGGAAAGTGTCTCGAAACTGATGAAAACGTTCGATTTTGGGCTCTGAAAACAGGCGCAGCCGAGCAGGTTTCTACCCCTGTCGTAGAGCTCTCGGAGAGCTTTCCAACGGTATGCTGTGTGCTGCGTAACTCCTTACGGATCAAAAGTTACGGGCACCGGAGCGATGGAGATCTGGTCCCAAGCCCCACGCCCTCAGTTTGTGAGGCCAGCCTCTACGTGAATCGAAGTTGTCTTGACCAAGGTGCCGTGGGATTCGATAATAGAAATGTGATGAATTAGGTTGTCGTCCTTTTCGCGGCTCACGAAGTACGTTCCGGGACCGAAAAACAGCGCAAAAAAAGAAAAGTGTCTCAAAACTAATGAAAACGTTCGATTTTGATCTTCGAAAACAGTCACAGCTAAGCTAGATTGCTACCCCCATCGTAGAGCTCTCGGATAGCTTTCCTACGGTATGCTGTGCGCCACGTTACTCCTTACGTATCAAAAGTTATGGGCATCGGAGCGATGGTGACCTGGTCCCAACCCCCACGCCCTCGATTTGCGAGCCCAGCCTCTATGTGAATCGAAGTTTTCTTGACCAAGGTGCCATGGGAATTGGTAATAGAAATTTGATGGATTAGGTTGTCGTCCTTTTCGCGGCTCACGACGTACGATCCGGGATAGAAAAAAAGCGCAAAAGAAGAATACTATCCCAAAACTGATGAAAACATTCAATTTTGGGCTCCAAAAATAGGCGCAGCTGAGCAGGCTTTCTTCCCCCGTCGTAGAGCTCCCGGAAAGCTTTCCAACGATATATTGTGCACCGCGTAACTCCTTACGGATCAAAAGTTATGGGCACCGAAACGACGGAGTCCTGGTTCCATGCCCCACGCCCTCGGTTTGCGGGCCCAGCCTCTACGTGAATCGAAGTTGTCTTGACCAAGGTACCGTGGGATTCGGAAATAGAAATGTGACGGATTAGGTTGTCGTCCTTTTCGCAGCTCACGACGTACGATCCATGACGAAAAAACAGCACAAAAAAAGAAAAGTGTCCCGAAACTGATGAAAATATTCAATTTTGATCTCCAAAAATAGTCGTAGATGAGCTAGTTGTTGCCCCCATCGTAGAGCTCTCGGAGAGCTTTCCTACGGTATGCTGTGCGCCGCGTAACTCCTTACGGATCAAAAGATATTGGCACTGGAGCGACGGAGACCTGGTCCCAAGCCCCACGCCCTCGGTTTGCAGGCGAAGCCTCTACGTGAAGCGATGTTGTCTTGCCCAAGGTGACGTGGGATTCAGTAACAGAAATGTGATGGATTAGGTTGTCGTTCTTTTCGCGACTCACGACGTACGATCCAGGATGAAAAAACAGCGTAAAAGAAAGAAAGTGTCCCGAAACTGATGAAAAGGTTCGATTTTGGCCTTCGAAAATAGGAGAAGCCGAACAGGCTTGCCGCCCCTGTCGTAGAGCTCTCAAAGAGCTTTCCAATGGTATGCTGTGCGCTGCGTAAATCCTTACGGATCAAAAATTATGGGCACCGGAGCGATGGAGACCTGTTCCTAAGCCCCACGCCCTCAGTTTGTGGGCCCAGCCTCTACGTGAAGCGAAGTTGTCTTGCCCAAGGTGCCGTGGGATTTGGTAATAGAAATGTGATGGATTAGGTTGTCCACCTTTTCGCGGCTCACGACGTACGATCCGGGATGGAAAAACAAAGCAAAAGAAGAAAACTATCCCGAAACTGATTAAAACTTTTGATTTTGGTCTCCAAAAATAGGCACAGTTGAGCAAGGTTGCTGCCCTCGTCGTAGAGCTCTCGAAAAGCTATCCAACGGTATGTTGTGCACCGCGTAACTCCTTACAGATCAAAAGTTATGGACACTGGAGCGACGGAGACCTGGTCCTAAGCCCCACGCCCTCGGTTTGCAAGCCCATCCTCTACGTGAAGCGAAGTTGTCTAGCCCAAGGTACCGTGGGATTCGGTAACAGAAATGTGATGCATTAGGTTGTCGTCCTTTTTGCGGCTCACGACGTACGATCCGGGACGGAAAAATTTGCAAAAGAAGAAAAGTGTCCCAAAACTGATGAAAACGTTCAATTTTGGGCTCCGAAAAGAGGCGCAGCATTCTTGGTGCCTCCGTGCAAGAGCTCTCGAAGAGGTTTCCAACGGTATGATGTACGCCGCGTAACTCCCTACGGATCAAAAGTTATGGACACCGGACCGACGGAGACCAAGTCCCAAGCCCCACACCCTCGGTTTGCGGGCCCTGCCTCTACGTGAAGCGAAGTTTTCTTACCCAAGTTTCCGTGGGATTGGGTAATAGAAATGTGATGGATTTGGTTGTCATCCTTTTCACGGCTCACGACGTACGATACGAGGTGGAAAAATAGCGCAAAAGTAGAAAAATGCCACGAAACTGATGAAAATGTTCAATTTTGGCCTTCGAAAATAGGCGCAGCAAAGCTGGCTTGCTGCCCCTGTCGTAGAGCACACAGAGAGCTTTCCAACAGTATATTGTGCGCCGCGTAACTCCTTAGGGATAAAAAGTTATGGGCATTGGAGCGACGGAGACCTGGTCCCAGGCCCCACGCCCACGGTTAGCGGGCCTAGCCTCTAAGTGAAGCGAAGTTTTCTTGCCCATGGTGCCGTGGGATTCGGTAACAGAAATGTGATGGATTAGGTTGTCATCCTTTTCGCGGCTCACGACGTACGATCAGAGATGAAAAACAGCGCAAAAGAATGAAAGTGTCTCAAAACTGATGAAAACGTTCGATTTTGGGCTCCAATAATAGGCGCAGCCGAGCCGGCTTGCTGCCCCTGTCGTAGAGCTCTCGGAGAGCTTTCCAACGGTATGCTGTGCGTCGCGTAACTCCTTACGAATGGACATTGGAGCTACGGAGACTAGGTCCCAAGGCCCACGCCCTCGGTTAGCGGGCCCAGCCTCTACGTGAATTGAAGTTGTCTTGCCAAAGGTGCAATGGGATTCGATAACAGCAATGTGATGGATTCAGTTGTCGTCCTTTTCGCGGCTCACGACGTACGATCCGGGACGGAAAAATAGTGCAAAAGAAGGAAAGTGTCCCGAAACTGATGAAAACATTCAATTTTGGGCTCTGAAAACAGGTGCAGCTGAGCATGCTTGCTGCCCCCGTGCAAGAGCTCTCAGAGAGCTTTCCAACGGTATGCTGTGCACCGCGTAACTCCCTACGGATCAAAAGTTATGGACACCGGAGCGACGGAGACCTAGTCCCAAGCCCCACGCCCTCGGTTTGCGGGCCCAGCCTCTACAAGAAGCGAAGTTGTCTTGCCCAAGGTGCTGTGGGATTCGGTAATCAAAATGTGATGGATTAGGTTGTCGTCTTTTTTGCGGCTCACGATGTACTATCCGGGACGGAAAAACAGCGCAAAGGAAGAAAACTGTCCAGAAACTGATGAAAACATTCGATTTTGGCCTAAGAAAATAGGCGCAGCCAAGCAGGCGTGCTGCCCCCATCGTAGAGCTCTTGGATAGCTTTCCAACAGTATGCTGTGCACCGAGTAACTCCTTACGGATCAAAAGTTATGGACACCGGAGCGACGGAGACCTGGTCCAAAGCCCCACGCCCTCGGTTTGTGGGTCCAGCCTCTACGTGAAGCGAAGTTGTCTTGCCCAAGGTGCCGTGGGATTCGGTAATAGAAATATGATAGATTAGGTTGTTGTCCTTTTTGCGGCTTACGACGTACGATCCGGGATGGTAAAACAGCGCAAAAGAAGGAGAGTGTCCTGAAACTGATGAAAATGTTTGATTTTGGGCTCCGAAAGTAGGCGCAGCTGAGCATGCTTGCTGTCTCCGTCGTAGAGCTCTCGGAGAGCTTTCCAACGGTATGCTGTGCGCCGTGTAACTCCTTACGGATCAAAAGTTATGGGCACTTGAGCGATGGAGACCTGGTCCCAAGCCCCACGGCCTCGGTTTGCAGGTCCAGCCTCTACGGGAAGCAAAGTTGTCTTGCCCAAAGTGCCGTGGGATTCTGTAATAGAAATGTGATGGATTAGGTTGTCGTCCTTTTCACTGCTCACGACGTACCATTCGGGACTGAAAAACAGCGCAAAAGAAGGAAAGTGTCTCGAAACTGATGAAAACGTTTGATTTTGGGCTCCGAAAACAGGCGCAGCCGTGCAGGCTGGGTTCCCTCGTCGTAGAGCTCTCAGAGAGCTTTCCAACGGTATGCTGTGCGTCGCGTAACTCCTAACGGATCAAAAGTTATGGGCACCGGAGCGACGGAGACCTAGTCCCAATCCCCACGCCCTCGGTTTGCGGGCCCAGCCTCTACGTGAAGCGAAGTTGTCTTGCCCAAGGTGACGTGGGATTCGGTAACAGAAATGTGATGGATTAGGTTGTCGTCCTTTTCGCAGCTCACGACGTACGATCCGGGACGAAAAAATAGTGCAAAAGAAGGAAAGTGTCCCGAAACTGATGAAAACGTTCCATTTTGGGCTCCGAAAACAGGTGCAGCCGAGCATACTTGCTGCCCCCGTGCAAGAGCTCTCGTAGAGCTTTCCAACGGTATGCTGTGCACCGCGTAACTCCTTACGGTTCAAAAGTTATTGACACCGGAGCAACGGAGACTTGGTCCCAAGCCCCACGCCCTCGGTTTGTGGGCCCAGCCTCTACGTGAAGCGAAGTTGTCTTACCCAAGGTGCTATGGGATTCGGTAATAGAAATGTGATGGATTAGCTTGTCGTCCTTTTCGCGGCTCACGACGTACGATCCGGGAAGGAAAAACAGTGCAAAAGAAGAAAACTATCCAGAAACTGATGAAAACATTCAATTTTGGCCTTAGAAAATAGGCGCAGCCGAGCAAGCATGCTGCCCCCATCGTAGAGCTCTCGGAGAGCTTTCCAACAGTATGCTGTGCACCGCGTAACTCCTTACGGATCAAAAGTTATTGACACCGGAGCGACGGAGACCTTGTCCCAAGCCCCACGCCCTCGGTTTGCGGGCCCAGCCTCTACGTGAAGCGAAGTTGTCTTGCCCAAGGTGCCGTGGGATTCGGTAATAGAAATGTGATGGATTAGGTTGTCGTCCTTTTCGCGACTTACTACGTACGATCCGGGACGGTAAAACAGAGCAAAAGAAGGAAAGTGTCCCGAAACTGATGAAAACATTCAATTTTGGGATCCAAAAATAGGCGCAGCTGTGAGGCCCGACCTCGATTTGCATGCGATACCTCGTTTCGTGTGCCCTAACCTATATTTGCGTGCCTTGACCTAGGTTTAAGAATTGTGTTTCATTTTGTGTGCCTTGCATTGAATTACGTATATTCATTTAGGGTTGCGTGCATTTACTTGGAAAACGTGCATTCGTCTTGTAGTTTGTGCCTTACCTCGTAGTGCGTGTCCTAAACCTAGGAAAGCGTGCCCGCACGCTCATCAAGAAAGCATCTTACATGAAGCACTAGATCATTAATTAATCCTACAAATTTCACTAACTAATATTAAAATTCCAATTCAACTCACTAGAAGATGAAATTGCACCAAAAGCTAAGCATTCTTTATTCTTTATTCCTTATTCTTTTGCATATCCCGAACACACAATATTATATTGCTCAACCAAGACAAAAATTCAGAATTTTGCAATGCCTTGGCCGACCACTTTCTTGCATTTGTGCTTGCCTTGCATGATTCAAAATTAAACCTAGACATTCTATGACATGTTATGACACAAAACAATAATAAAAAAAAAAAAAATTGACTCAAAACCCTACCCAATGCACACCAATCTCGACACACACTCCATGCCCATGCTAGGTGATTCAAACATGCTCCTTGAAGACACAAAAATCTGAAATTTCAAGGCCCTAGGCCGACACAAGCATCAAACCCATCAAGCTTTTCATTTTTCTTTCATTCTTTCCTTCTTTCTCTCATTTTTCTCTCACCCTCTCATTTCTTCTCTCTCTCTCTCAGCCCTAGCTTAAATCCTACTCTCCATAGCTTAAGTTCATCACTCAATGGTTCATCAAGACATGCAAGAAACTAGGAAGCTCGACCAAGCAAGCTAGAATGCAAAAATCGCACATGCAAGCTCATAGCACATTCATTTCGGCTTAGCTAAGTTTGTTAGCTTCCATTTCATTTTCTTTTTGTTCTAGCCACTTGCACATACTAAGAACATGGTTACTAAGCTAGTAATTAGAGAAATCTCAAGTTGTCTCTCGGCTAAGCAAGGAAAAAGGTCGACATTGTGCTTCATCAAGAGTTTGTGCATCTTCCTTGTTGTCTTGCTAAGGTGAGGGCTAAAACTTCTTTGAAAAGCTTTCAAAAACCACATGCATGCCTTTAAATGTCCATTTTTACCTCACTTGTGATATATGTGTATACATGAGCTTTTGTAAACATGCATGGCAAGATATTTGGCTAGAATGTGATGATAGATGAAATCGCGTATGAGACAGTCTTCTGTCTTGTTGGTGCGTAGTGATTTTTACCAGGTAAATGATGTTGAAAATGCTTTAAAATTGGTAGGTGACTATTTTTTCCAGTTATGAGCATTTTTAGTAGAAATATGCCAAAGCTAATTTTGACTTTAAGGTCCTCAAAATGGCAAAATATTGAAAGGTGTCCAAATCTGGAAAATCTGGGAAAATGAAGCAGGTTTTGGCAGATTCACTGTCCTTGTAGAACGAACCAGTTTTGACTTAGTAAATGATACCAAAAATGCATGAAATTTGGTATGCTGCTAGAATTTTCAGTTCTGGACATTTTTGTCAGAAATATACTAAGGCTAAATCTGATCCTAAGGTCCTCAAAAACGACAAGTATTGAAATGTGTGCAAATCTGGACAGTTTTGCGTAGTCTCACGGTTTTGGCTATAACTCTTGAACCCGAACTCCAAATGATGCGAGGTTTGTTTATGGATTTAGTTCACTCCTTAAGCTTTAATTTGAAATTTTGTTCACTGGAATTGGAGTTTTTTTGCTTGTCTCAATGATTGTGAGAAAACAGACCATTGCAGTGAGGTTTTCAATTAGGGATTTGCTTTGTAAATTATTGTAACTTCTCTCGTTGTATTAAATGCTTGGGATTGTGACACTTGGATGTTGTGTGGACTGTTTTGAATGCTTGAGGGTGTTTTAATTAATCAATGCATGGCTTGAGTTTAATTACGTGATAACTTAGGGCTTAATCGCACGGGTGAGCATGAAATGAAACCCTAATGACTAGGAAAAACTCGCTAAGTGTTGATCCTATGGATATCGTGTTTAATTATGTAATTAGTAGGCTGCCCGTAGTTGCCCTAAACATGATTTCGATGATTACATGTTGACAAGTAGGCCTTTCTTGTACCCGGTCCCACGTGGATGTCGTTGCATGTTGTATAATCTTATTATTTGATTACGTGAACTTTGAAATGAGTTATATGACTTGATTTACATGCGTTACATGGCTGCCCGTTTAATATTCATATAACTCCATGTGTTTTTCAAGTGAAATTACTTGTCATATCGTGCCTCGTGTGTTTACTTGTCAATGTGCAATCTTATGACTGCTCGGAGGCAACCTACTTTGTTGTCCTCCTAATGTAATATATTAAATGTCATAAATGTGCATTGCATACAAGGTTGCAACCTTTCATTCTGGCGTGGTAGCGTTCACGCACACCGGGCAGCATCCGACTTGCCGATGCAACCGTGACTACCATTGTCCAATTCCCTCTCTCGCTTGGGGGCTAGACTTCCTCGGAGAGTTGGGTCGTAGGATTTCGGGGTACATCTGGAGTACACCCATTTGGCATGATAAGGGGATGATTTGAAGTCGGCCGCAACAACTGATACTGGAAATGAACTGAGAGCAAAAGCTCACCATGTCCTTTTCACTATGTGTATAAGTACTCTCGCTTGGTTCCTAGAGGACTTCGGGGAGGAAAGACGGGTAATTTTATTCTTTTATTTCTATATTACATTATGTACTCACTTGTAATATATGTCATGCTTGCAAAGGGTTTTCATAAGTTGAACCGGAAAAAGAGTTTCAAAACTTATTTCTCGTTCTCCCTCGCTGAGTTCATAAGGACTCACCCTCTTTTATCATCTCAGGTGAAGAAGACCAGGAACAGGTACCCGAGGACAACGTGCCTATTGATGATTCCTTGGAATGATTGCTTGCCCTACGTGCCTTACGTGACTATGGACATTTTGTGAACGATATGTTGCTTGAAGACTATTTCTTATGTTGCTTGTTGTTGTATTGTATATGACCCCCGTTGTAATTTGGGGTCTAATTTTGGCTTGTACTGATCATAACTAGATAGACACTACTATGGTCGTTTTTGCTATCGCTACTGGCTAGTATCGATCATAGGATTATGAAGTATCAGGTAAGGATTAAGTAAAATGAATCTATCCAATCTTAAGCCGGTACTCATTGTTAAGCTAAGATCAACAGGTACTTTTGTAACAAGGATTAACAAACAAACGAGACATAGTTATCATGCTAGGCTGTTAATCAAACGAGACTTCGAGATAACTAGTAGGCGTTTCAATTGGTGATAAATAGTAATATTAGTTGGAAATGAATTTGAGATTGAAAGTTTGGAGACCTTTAGAAAATTAGGTCAAACTAAAGAGCCCAATTACAGCCGTTATGCTGCCGGTTTTCTGGAGAATTTGTGGAGTTTAGGCTAAACGTTAAGTGTTAAACTTTCATGAATGATTAAGTACGTGATATGACTTGAATGTTTAGATCACACCCTAGTCTAACCTTTATAGGTCGGGTTAGGGGAGTGACAGCAGCCGAGCAGGCTTGCTGTCTTCGTCGTAGATCTCTCGGAGAGCTTTCCAACGGTATGCTATGCGCCGCGTAACTCCTTACGGATCAAAAGTTATGGGCACTTTAGCGATGGAGACCTGGTCCCAAGCCCCACGGCCTCGGTTTGCAGGCCCAGCCTCTACGTGAAGCGAAGTTGTCTTGCCCAAGGTGGCATGGGATTTTGTAATAGAAATGTGATGGAATAGGTTGTCGTCCTTTTCGTGGCTCACGACGTATGATCCGGGACGGAAAAACATAGCAAAAGAAGAAAAATGTCTCAAAATTGATGAAAACGTTCGATTTTGGGCTCCGAAAACAGGTGCAGCCGAGAAGGCTTGCTGCCCCCGTTGCAGAGCTCTCAGAGAGCTTTCCAACGGTATGCTGTACGTCACGTAACTTGTGAGGTCCGACCTTGATTTATATACGATACCTTGTTTCGTGTGTCCTAACCTCGAATTGCGTGCTTTGACCTAGGTTTAAGAGTCGTGTCTCGTTTTATGTGTCTTGCATCGAATTACGTGCATTCATTTAGGGTTGCATGCATTTGCTTGAGAAACGTGCATTCGTCTCGTAGTTCGTGTTTTACCTCGTAGTGCGTGCCCTAAACCTAGGAAAGCGTGCCCGCACGCTAATCAAGAAAGCATCTTACACGAAGCACTAGATTATTAACTAATCCTACAAACTCCACTAACTAATATTAAAATGCTAAGTCAATGCACTAAAAGACAAAATTTCACCAAAAGCTAAACATTCTTATTCTTTATTCTTAATTCTTTTGCATATTCCAAGCACATACAATAAAATAAGCCTTAACCAAGACAAAAAATTCAGAAATTTCACAAGCTATGGCCGACCATGTGAAGAGCTTGTGCATGCTTTACAATTTCAAAAATCATTCCTAGACAAGCCTATGACACAATGCATAAAAAATGAAACAAAACACACCTACCAAGCTTCACTTTCTCGACCAAAACACTCCATGCTTCTTCACATTTCAAGATTGTACAAGGACTATGGGAATTTCAGATTTTTCAAGGCCCTAGGCCGACACACTCACATACAAACACTTCATTCCTCACAAACATTTCAATTTCTCTCATCTTCTCTCTCTCTCTCCGCCAAGGCTGCACCCTCAAGTTCCATAGCTTAAGCTCATCTCCTAAAGCTCACCAAGACACTCAAGTACCCTAGGAAGCTCGACCAAGCAAGCAAGAAGCAAGAAAATTGCATGCAAGCTCATAAAACCCTTCATTTCGGCCCTAGGTATGTTTGATAGCTTTTCTTTCATTTCCTTTTTGTTCTAACCACATGCACATACTAAGAACATGGTAACTAAACTAGGAATTAGAGAATCTCAAGTTATCTCTTGGCCAAGAAAGGAGAAAAGATGATTTTGTGCATCTTCAAGAGCTTTGTGCATCTCATTTATTGTCTTGCTAAGGTGAGGGCTAAAACTCTTTTAAAAAGCTTTCAAAAACCACATGCATGCCTTCATATGTCTATTTTTACTTATGTACTTGTGGTATATGTGTGTACATGAGCTTTTGTAACCATGCATGGCAAGATATTTAGCTAGAACTTGAAGATAAGTAAAATCGCGTAGCTGGCAGATTTCTGACTTGTTAGAACGAAGTGTATTTGACTTGGTAAATGATGTTGAAACTGCGTGAAAATTGGTAGGTCACTAGTTTTTCCAGTTCTGAGAAGTTTTTGTAGAAATATGCCAAGGCCAATTTTGACTCTAAGGTCTCAAAAATGGCAAAACATCGAAACGTGTCTGAATCTGGAAAATCTGGGAAAATGGAGCAGGTTTTTGGCAGTTCACTGTCCTTGTAGAACGAAATTGTTTTGACCTAGTAAAAGATATCTAAAATGCATGAAATTTGGTAGGTTGCTATATTTTTCAGTTCTGGACATTTTTGTCAGAAATATACTAAAGTTAAATCTGACCCTAAGACCCTAAAAAATGGCAAGTATTGAAATATGTACGAATCTGGACAGTTTTGCGTAGTCTCACGGTTTTAGCTATAACTCTTGAATCCGAACTCCAAATGATGCGAGGTCTGTTTTTGGATTTAGTTCACTTAATAAGCTTTAATTTGAAATTTTTTTCACTGGAATTGGAGATTGTTTTCTTGTCTAAATGATTGTGGGAAAATAGACCATTGCAGTGAGGTATTTATTTAGTGATATACTTTAAAAAAATATTGTAACTTCTCTTTGATATTGAATGCTTGGGATTGTGGCACTTGGATGTTATGTGGACTGTTTTGAATGATTGAAGATGTTTTAATTAATCGATGCATGGCTTGGGTTAGTTACGTGACAACTTGTGGCTTAAATCGCACGTGTGAGCATGAATTGAAACCCTATTGAATATGAAAACTCGCTAAGTGTTGATCCTATGGTTATTGTGTCCAATTGTGTGATTAGTAGGCTGCCTAAGAAGTGTTAAGTATGCTTGAAATGTGATTCCCGATGATTACATGTTGATAAGTAGACCTTTCGTGCACCCGGTCCCATGTAGACGTCGTTGCATGCTTGTATAGACTTATTACTTGATTACGTGAACCCCAAAATGAGTTATATGACTTGATTTACATGTGTTACATGGCTGCCTGTTTAATATTCATATAACTCCATTTGCTTTACAAGTAAAATTACATGTCAAAGCATGCCTCGTGTGTTTACTTGTCAATGTACGATCTTATGACTGCTCGGAGGAAACCTACTTTGTTGTCCTCCTAATGTGATATATTAAATGTTATAAATGTGCATTGCATACAAGGTTGCAACCTTTCATTCTGGCATGGTAGCGTTCACGCACATCGGGCAGCATCGGGCTTGCCGGTGCAACCGTGACTACCATGGTCCAATTCTCTCTCTCGCTTGGGGGCTAAACTTCCTCGGAGAGTTGGGTCGTAGGATTTCGGGGTACATCCGGAGTACACCCATTTGGCGTGATAAGTGGATGATTTGAAGTCGGCCGCAACAATTGTTACTGGAAATGAATTGAGAACAAAAGCTCACCGTATCCTTTTCACTATGTGTATAAGTACTCTCGCTTGGTTCCTAGAGGACCTCGGGGAGGAAGGACGGGTAATTGTGTTCTTCTAATTTTATATTACATTATAATCTTACTTGTGTTATATGTCATGCTTTCAAAAAGGGATTTTCATAAGTTGAACCGGAAAAAAAGTTTCAAAACGTATTTCTCATTCCCCCTCGCTGAGTTCATAAGGACTCACCCTCTTTTATCATCTCAGGTGAAGAAGATCAGGAACAGGTACCTGAGGATAACGTGCCTATTGATGACTCCTTGGAGTGATTGCCTGCCCTACGTGCCTTACTTGACTATGGCCATTTTGTGAACGATATGTTTGTTTTGAAGATTATCTCTTACGTTGTTTGTCGTTGCTATTGTAAATGACCCCTGTTGTAATTTGGGGTCTAATTTGGTTTGTACTGATCATAACTAGATAGACACTCTTCTGGTCGTTTTGCTATCGCTACTTTGATTAGTAACTACTACAAGCTTATGAAGTATTAGGCAAAGGGCTAAGTAAATTGAATCTATCCAATCTTAAGCAGGTACTCATGTGTAAGCTAAGACCAACAGGTACTTGTGTAACAGGAATTGACACATAAACGAGACATAATTAATATGCTAGGTGTTAATCAAATGAGACTTGAGATAAATAGTGGACATATCAATTGGGGATAGATAGTAATCTTAGTTGGAATCAAATTTGAGATTGAAAGTTTTGAGGCGTTTAGGAAATTAGGTAAAACTAAAGAGCCAATTACAGCCGTTATACTGCCGGTTTTCCAGAGAATCTTTTAGAGTTCTAGGCTAACGTTAAGCGTTAAACCTTAATGAACGATTAAGTACGTGAAATGATATGAATGTTTAGATCACACCCTAGTCTAACCTCTATAGGTCGGGTTGGGGCATGACATAACTCCTTACGGATCAAAAGTATGGGCACCAAAGCGACGGAGACCTGGTCCCAATCCCCACACCCTCGGTTTGCGGGCCCAGCCTCTACGTGAAGCGAAGTTGTCTTGCCCAAGGTGCTGTGGGATTCGGTAACAGAAATGTGATGGATAAGGTTGTCGTCCTTTTCGCGGCTCACAACGTACGATCCGGGACGGAAAAACAGTGCAAAAGAAGGAAAGTGTCCCAAAATTGATGAAAACGTTCGATTTTTGGCTTTGAAAACAGGCACAGCCGAGCATGCTTGTTGCCCCCGTGCAAAATCTCTCATAGAGCTTTTCAATGGTATGCTGTGCGCCGCGTAACTCCTTACGGATCAAAAGTTATGGACATCGGAGCAACGGAGACTTGGTCCCAAGCCCCACGCCCTCAATTTACGGGCCCAGCCTCTGCGTGAAGCGAAGTTGTCTTGCCCAAGGTGCCATGGGATTCGGTAATAGAAAAGTGATGGATTAGGTTGTCGTCCTTTTCGCGACTCACGACGTACGATACGGGATGGAAAAATAGCGCAAAATTAGAAAACTGTCACAAAACTGATGAAAACGTTCAATTTTGGGCTCCAAAAATAGGCGCAGCTAAGCTAGCTTGCTACCCCTATTGTAGAACTCTCAGAGAGCTTTTCAACGGTATGTTGTGCGCCGCGTAACTCCTTACGGATCAAAGTTATGGGCATTGGAACGACGGAGACCAGGTCCCAAGCCCCACACCCTCGGTTAGCGGGCCCAGCCTCTACGTGAAGCGAAGTTCTCTTGCCCAAGGTGCCATGGGATTTGGTAACAGAAATGTGATGGATTAGGTAGTCGTCTTTTTCCCGACTCACGACGTACGATCCGGGACGAAAAAATAGTGCAAAAGAAGGAAATTGTCCCGAAACTGATGAAAACGTTCAATTTTGGGCTCTAAAAATTGGTGCAGCCGAGCATGCTTGCTGCCCCCGTGCAAGAGATCTCGGAGAGCTTTCCAACGGTATGCTGTGTACCTCGTAACTCCTTACGGATCAAAAGTTATGGACACCGGAACGACGGAGACCTGGTCCTAATCCCCACGCCCTTGGTTTGCGGGCCCAGCCTCTACGTGAAGCGAAGTTGTCTTGCCTAAAGTGCTGTGGGATTCGGTAATAGAAATGTGATGGATTAGGTTGTCGTCCTTTTTGCGGCTCACGACGTACGATCCGGGATGGAAAAACAACACAAAAGAAGAAAACTGTCCAAAAAATGATGAAAACGTTCAATTTTGGCCTCAGAAAATAGGCACAGCCGAGCAGGCTTGCTGTCCCCGTCGTAGAGCTCTCGGAGAGCTTTCCAATGGTATGCTGCGCACCGCATAACTCCTTACGAATCAAAAGTTATAGACATCGGAGCGACGGAGACCTGGTCAAAAACCCCACGCCCTTGGTTTGCGGGCCCAGCCTCTACGTGAAGCGAAATTGTCTTACCCAAGGTGCCGTGGGATTCGGTAATAGAAATGTGATGGATTAGGTTGTCGTCCTTTTCGCGGCTTACGACGTACGATCCGGGACAGTAAAACAGCGCAAAAGAAGGAAAATGCCCCAAAACTGATGAAAACGTTCAATTTTGGGCTACAAAAATAGATGCAGCCGAGCAGGATTTTTTTCTTCGTCGTAGAGCTCTCGGAGAGCTTTCCAGCGATATGATGTGCACCGCGTAACTCCTTACGGATCAAAAGTTATGGACACCAGAGCGACGGAGACCTAGTCCAAAGCCCCAAGCCCTCGGTTTGCAGGCCCAGCCTCTACGTGAAACGAAGTTGTCATGCCCAAGGTTCCGTGGGATTCGGTAATAGAAATGTGATGGATTAGGTTGTCGTCCTTTTCGCGGCTTACGACGTACGATCCAGGACGGTAAAACTACGCAAAAGAAGAAAAGTGTCCCGAAACTAATGAAAACGTTTGATTTTGGGCTCCGAAAAAGGCGCAGCCGAGCAAGCTTACTATCTCCGTCGTAGAGCTCTCGGAGAGCTTTCCAACGGTATGTTGTGTGCCGCGTAACTCCTTACGGATCAAAAGTTATGGGCACTTGAGCGATGGAGACCTGGTCCCAAGCCCCACGGCCTCGGTTTGCGGGCACAGCCTCTACGTGAAGCGAAGTTGTCTTGCCCAAGGTGTCGTGGGATTCTGTAATAGAAATGTGATGGATTAGGTTGTCGTCCTTTTCGCGGCTCACGACGTACGATCCGGGACGGAAAAACAGCGCAAAAGAAGGAAAGTGTCTCAAAATTGATGAAAACGTTCAATTTTGGTATCCAAAAATAGGCGCAGCCTAGCAGGCTTGCTGCCCACGTCGTAGAGCTCTCAGAGAGCTTTCCAACTGTATGCTGTGCATCACATAACTCCTTACAGATCAAAAGTTATGCGCACCGGAGCGATGGAGACCTGGTCCCAATCCCCACGCCCTCGGTTTGCAGGCCCAGCCTCTACATGAAGCGAAGTTGTCTTGCCCAAGGTGCCGTGGGATTCGGTAACATAAATGTGATGGATTAGGTTGTCGCCCTTTTCGCGCCTCACAACGAACGATTCGGGACGGAAAAACAGTGCAAAAGAAGGAAAGTGTCCTGAAACTGATGAAAACGTTCGATTTTGGGCTCCGAAAACAGGCACAGTAGAGCATGCTTCATGCCCCCATGCCAGAGCTCTCAGAGAACTTTCCAACGTTATGCTGTGCGCCGCGTAACTCCTTACGGATCAAAAGTTATGGACACCGGAGCAACGGAGACCTGGTCCTAAGCCCTACGCCCTCGATTTGTGGGCCTAGCCTCTACGTGAAGCGAAGTTGTCTTGCCCAATGTGCAGTGGGATTCGGTAATAGAAATGTGATAGATTAGGTTGTCGTCCTTTTCGCGGCTCACGACGTACGATACGGGACGGAAAAAGAGCCCAAAATTAGAAAACTGTCCAGAAACAAATGAAAACGTTTGATTTTGGGCTCGAAAATTGGCACAGATATGCTGGCTTGCTGCCCCTTTCGTAGAGCTCTCGGAGAGCTTTCCAACAGTATGATGTGCACTACGTAACTCCTTACGCATCAAAAGTTATAGACACCAGAGCGACAGAGACCTGGTCCAAAGCCCCACGCCCTCGGTTTGCTGGCCCAGCCTTTACGTGAAGCGAAGATGTCTTGCCCAAGGTGCCGTGGGATTCGGTAATAGAAATGTGATGGATTAGGTTGTCGTCCTTTTCGCAGCATACGACGTACGATCCGGGACGATGAAACTAAGCAAAAGAAGGAAAGTGTCCCGAAACTAATGAAAACATTCGATTTTGGGCTCCAAAAATAGGCGCAGCCGAGCAGGCTTGCTGTCTCCGTCGTAGAGCTCTCAGAGAGCTTTCCAACTGTATGCTGTGCGCCGCGTAACTCCTTACGGATCAAAAGTTATGGGCACTTGAGCGATGGAGACTTGGTTCGAAGCCCCACGGCCTCGATTTGCAGGCCCAGTCTCTACGTGAAGCGAAGTTGTGTTACCCAAAGTTCCGTGGGATTCGGTAACAGAAATGTGATGGATTCGGTTGTCATCCTTTTGCGGCTTACGACGTACGATGCGGGATGAAAAAATAGCAAAAAAGAAGGAAAGTGCCCCAAAACTGATGAAAATGTTCGATTTTGGGCTCTGAAAACAGGCGCAGTCGAGCAGGCTTGCTGCCACCGTCGTAGAGCTCCCGGAGTGATTTCCAATGATATGTTATGCGCCGCTTAAATCCATACGGATCAAAAGTTATGGACACAGGAGCGACGGAGACTTGGTTCAAAGCCCCACGCCCTCGGTTTACTGGCCCAGCCTCTACGTGAAGTGAAGTTGTCTTGCCCAAGGTGCCGTACGATTAGGTAATAAAAATGTGATGGATTAGGTTGTCATCCTTTTCGCGGCTCACGACGTACGATCCGGGATGGAAAAACTGCGCAAAAGAAGGAAAGTGTCCCGAAACTGATGAAAACGTTCGATTTTGGGCTCCAAAAACAGGCGCAGCCGAGCAGGCTTGCTGTCTCTGTCGTAGAGCTCTCGAAGAGCATTCCAACGTATGTTGTTCGTCGCGTAACTCCTTACGGATCAAAAGTTATGGGCACCTGAGCGACGGAGACCTGGTCCCAATCCCCACGCCCTCGGTTTGCGGGCCCAGCCTCTACGTGAATCAAAGTTTTCTTGCCCAAGGTGCCGTGGGATTCGGTAACAAAAATGTGATGGATTAGGTTGTTGTCCTTTTTGCGGCTCACGGCGTACTATCCGGGACGGAAAAACAGTGCAAAAGAAGGAAAGTGTCCCGAAAATGATGAAAACGTTCGATTTTGGGCTACAAAAATAGGTGCAGGCGAGCATACTCACTGCCCCGTTGCAAGAGCTCTCGGAGTGCTTTCCAAAGGTATGCTGTGCGCCGCGTAACTCATTACGGATCAAAAGTTATGGACATCGGAGCGATGGAAACCTGGTCCTAAGCCCCACGCCCTCAGTTTACGGGCCCAGCCTCTACGTGAAGCGAAGTTGTCTTGCCCAAGGTGCCGTGGGATTCGGTAATAGAAATGTGATGGATTAGGTTGTCGTCTCTTTCGCTGCTCCCGACGTACGATCCGGGACGGAAAAACAGCGCAAAAGAAGAAAACTATCCAGAAACTAATGAAATTGTTCTATTTTGGCCTCAGAAAATAGGCACAGCTGAGCAGGCTTGCTGTCCCCGTCGTAGAGCTCTCGGAGAGCTTTCCAACGGTATGCTGTGCACCGCGTAACTCCTTACGGATCAAAAGTTATGGACACCGGAGCGACGGAGACCTGGTTCATTCCCCACGCCCTCGATTTGCAGGCCCAGCCTCTACGTGAAGCGAAGTTGTCTTGACCAAGGTGTCGTGGCATTCGGTAATAGAATGTGATGGATTAGGTTGTCGTATTTTTTGCGGCTCACGACGTACGATACGGGACGGAAGAATAGTGTAAAATCAGAAAACTGTCCCAAAACTGATGAAATGGTTCCATTTTGGGCTTTTAAATACTCGCAGTAAAGCTAGCTTGCTACCCCTGTCGTAGAGCTCTCGGAGAGCTTTCCAACGATATGTTGTGCGCGGCGTAACTCCTTATGGATAAAAAGTTATGGGCATTGGAGCGACGGAGACGTGGTCCCAAGCCCCACGCCTTCGATTTGCGGGCCCAACCAGTACGTGAAGCGAAGTTGTCTTTCCCAAGATGCCATGGGATTCTATAATTGAAATGTTATGGATTAGGTTGTCGTCCTTTTTGTGGCTCACGACGTACGATCCAGGACGAAAAAACAGCGCAAAAGAAGCAAAGTGTTTCGAAACTGATTCAAATGTTCGATTATCGTATCCAAAAATAAGCGCAGCCGAGCAAGCTTGCTACCCCCGTCGTAGAGCTCTCAGAGAGCTTTCCAACGGTATGTTGTGCGTCGCGTAACTCCTTACGGATCAAAAGTTATAGGCACCAGAGCGACGGAGACCTGGTCCCAATCCCCACGCCCTTGGTTTGCGGGCCCAGCCTCTACATGAAGCGAAGTTGTCTTTCCCAAGGTGCCGTGGGATTCGGTAACAGAAATGTGATGGATTAGGTTGTTGTCCTTTTCGCGGCTCACAACATACGTTCCGGGACAGAAAAACAGTGCAAAAGAAGGAAAGTGTCCCGAAACTGATGAAAATGTTTGATTTTGGGCTCCGAGAATAGGCACAACCGAGCATTCTTCTTGCCCCCGTGCAAGAGCTCTCAGAGAGCTTTCCAACGTTATGTTGTGCGCCGCGTAACTCCTTACAGATCAAAAGTTATGGACACCGGAGCGACGGAGACCTAGTCCCAAGCCCCACGCCCTCAATTTGTGGGCCCAGCCTCCACGTGAAGCGAAGTTGTCTTACCCAAGGTGCCGTGGGATTCAGTAATAGAAATGTGATGGATTAGGTTGTCTTCCTTTTCGCGGCTCACGACGTACGATACGGGACAGAAAAATAGCGCAAAATTAGAAAACTGTCCCAAAAATGATGAAAGCGTTCAATTTTGGGCTTTTAAATAGGCCTAGCAAAGCCAGCTTGGTGCCCCTGTCGTAGAGCTCTCAGAGAGCTTTCCAACGGTATATTGTGCGCCGCGTAACTCCTTAAAGGTCAAAAGTTATGGGCATTGGAGCGACGGAGACCAGGTCCCAAGCTCCACGCCTTCGGTTAGCTGGCCCAGCCTCTACATGAAGCGAAGTTTTCTTGCCCAAGGTACCGTGGGATTCGGTAACAGAAATGTGATGGATTAGGTTGTCGTCCTTTTCGCGGCTCACGACGTACGATACGGGACATAAACAACAGTGCAGAAGAAGGAAAGTGTCCATAAACTGATGAAAACGTTCAATTTTGGGCTCCAAAAATAGGCGCAGACGAGGATGCTCACTGCCCCGTTGCAAGAGCTCTCGGAGTGCTTTCCAATGGTATGCTGTGCGCCGCGTAACTTATTACGGATCAAAAGTTATGGACACCGGAGCGACGGAGACCTAGTCCAAAGCCCCACGCCCTCGGTTTGCCGGCCCAGCCTCTACGTGAAGCGAAGTTGTCTTACCCAAGGTACCGTGAGATTCGGTAATAGAAATGTGATGGATTAGGTTGTCGTCCCTTTCGCGGCTTACGACGTACAATCTGGGACGGTAAAACTGTGCAAAAGAAGAAAAGTGTCCCGAAATTGATGAAAATGTTCAATTTTGGGCTCCAATAATAGGCGCAGCCGAGCAGGCTTGCTATCTACGTCGTAGAGCTCTTGGAGAGCTTTCCAACGGTATACTGTGCACCGCGTTACTCCTTCTAGATCAAAAGTTATGGGCACTTGAGCGATGGAGACCTGGTCCCAAGCCCCACGGCCTCGGTTTGCGGGCCCAGCCTCTACGTGAAGCGAAGTTTTCTTGCCCAAAGTCTCGTTGGATTCGGTAATAGAAATGTGATGGATTAGGATGTCGTCCTTTCGCGGCTCACGACGTACGATCCGGCACGGGAAAACAGCACAAAAGAAGGAAAGTGTCCCGAAACTGATGAAAATGTTAGATTTTGGGCTCTGAAAATAGGCGCAGCCGAGCAAGCTTGCTGCCAACGTCGTAGAGATCCCGGAGAGCTTTTCAACGGTGTACTGTGCGCCACTTAAATCTTTACAGATCAAAAGTTATGGACACCGGAGCGACGGAGACCTGGTCTAAAGCCCCACGCCCTCGGTTTACGGGCCCAGCCTTTACGTGAAGTGAAGTTTTCTTGCCCAAGGTGCAATGGGATTCGATAATAGAAATGTGATGGATTAGGTTGTCGTCCTTTTCGCGGCTCACGACGTACGATCCGGGATGGAAAACAGCGCAAAATAAGAAAAGTGTCCCGAAACTGATGAAAACGTTCAATTTTAGGCTCTGAAAACAGGCACAACTAAGCTGGCTTGCTGCCCCCGTCATAGAGCTCTCGGAGAGCTTTCCAACGGTATGTTGTGCGCCGCGTAACTCTTTACAGATCAAAAGTTTTGGGCACTAGAGCGACGGAGACCTAGTCCAAAGCCTCAGGCCCTCGGTTAGCGGGCCCAACCTCTACATGAAGCACAGTTGTCTTGCCCATGGTGCAGTGGGATTCAGTAACAGAAATGTGATGGATTAAGTTGTCATCCTTTTTACAGCTCACGACGTACGATCCTGGACCCAAAAACAGCAAAAATGCAGGAAAGTATCGCGAAACTGATGAAAACGATCGATTTTGGGCTCCAAAAACAGGCGCAGCCTAGTAAGCTTGCTACCCCTGTTGTAGAGCTCTTGGAGAACTTTCCAACGGTATGCTGTGCGCCGTCTAACTCCTTACGGATCAAAAGTTATGGACACCGTAGCGACGGAGACCTGGTCTAAAGCCCCACTCCCTCGGTTTCCGGGCCCAGCCTCTACGTAAAGCAAAGTTGTCTTGCCCAAGGTGCCATGGGATTCGGTAACAGAAATGTGATGGATTAGGTTGTCGTCATTTTCGCGGCTCACGACGTACGATCCCCGACGGAAAAATAGCGCAAAAGAAGGAAAGTGTCCCGAAATTGATGAAAACATTCGATTTTGGGCTATGAAATCAGGCGCAGTCGAGCAGGATTGCTATCCCCGTCGTAGAGCTCTCGGAGAGCTTTCCAACGGTTTGCTGTGCGCCGTGTAACTCCTTACGGATCAAAAGTTATGGGCAACGAAGCGACGGAGACCTGGTCCTAAGCCCCACGCCCTTGGTTTGCGGGCCCAGCCTCTACAAGAAGTGAAGTTTTCTTGCCCAAGGTGCCGTGGGATTCAGTAATAGAAATGTGATGGATTAGGTTGTCGTCCTTTTTGCGGCACATGACGTACGATCCTGGACGGAAAAACAACGAAAAAGTTGGAAAGTATCGCAAAATTGATGAAAACGATCGATTTTGGGCTCCGAAAACAGGCGCAGTGTGAGGCCCGACCCCGTATAACGTGTCATACCTCGATTTGTGTGCCATAGACCCCTAATTATATGACCGACCTTGGATTACGTGTCCTGTCTTGGTTTTCGTGCATACTTTGTCATACGTGCCTTGACCTAGAATAGTGTGCCCTAATCCCCGACTGACGTGCGATACCTAGATATACGTGCCCTGACCTCGATGTACGTGCGTTACCTCGTTTCGTGTGCCCTAACCTTGAACTGCGTACCTTAACCTAGATATAGAGTCGTGCCTTGATTTGCGTGCATTGTATTAAATTACGTGTCTTGCATTGGTTTACGTGCATTCACCTAGGATTGCATGCATTAGTCTTGAAGTACGTGCCTTAGTCTTGAAGTTCGTGTCTACCTCGTAATTCGTGCCCTAGACCTAGGAATCCGTGCCACCACGTTAATCAAGAAAGAATCCTACACAAAGTACTAGACACTAAAATAATCCTACACAATCCACTAACCAATATTATATTCCTAATTCAAATTCTCTACAAACTCCACTAACAATAAAATAATACTAAACTATTCATACATTTCCCACTATCTATTATTCTATTCATAATTCAACTCATCAACAAACATTCCTATATTTTATTCTACCTAAATTCCCTAATTTTCCAACATTCCTATGACAATTCTATGACACAAATGCATAAAAAAAATTAGCTCAAAACTCCTCAAAACTCCACCAATCTCGACAAAGACTCCTTGCCCATGCTAGGTGATTCAAAATTCAGCTTCTTGGAGACACAAATCTGAATTTTTGTATGCCCAAGGCCAACCCATGCTTCATCTTTTGCAAAGCCATCATTTTTCTTTCATTTCTCTCACTCTCCTCACATTTCTCTCTCTCCCTCTCATTCTTCTCTCTCAATCTCGGTTTTGGGCTGAGTTTCTTCATCCCTTAGATCATCTTCATCATCCTATGGTGCATCAAGACAAACAACAAGCAAATGAACTCAACCAAGCTAGCTAGGATGCAAGAATCACACATGCATGCTCTTTGAGTCACCATTTTCGGCCTAGGTAAGTTTCCTAGCTTCTATTTCTTTTCTTCTTGTTCTAACCACATGCATGTACTAAGAGCTTGGCCACTAATCTAGGAAAAATAGAGAAAATCAAGTTGGAATCTTGGCTAGGCAAAGGAGAAGAAGAAAATTGTGCTTCAACAAGTTTTGTGCATCTTCTTGTTGATTTGCTAAGGTGAGGGCTAAAACCTTTTGAAAATCCTTCAAAAATCCACATTCATGCTCTTAAATGTATGTCTTTGCTTCTGTACTTGAGTTATATGTTCGTTCATAAGCTTCTTCAACCATGCATGGCAAGATTTTGGCTTGAAGATGATGATAGGTGAAATCGGGTTTGGTGACAGCTCTCTGACTTGTTGTTTCGAGGTGAGTTTGGCTAGGAAAATGATGTTGAAAATGCATGAAAATTGGTAGGAGACTATTTTTTCCAGTTTTGAACATTTTTCGAAGAAATAGTCCAAAGCTAATTTTGACTCTAAGGTCCTCAAAATGGCAAATCATTAAAATGTGTCCAAATCTGGAAATCTGGTAAAATGAAGCAGGTTTTGGCAGATACACTGACCTTGTAGAATGAACCAGTTTTGACTTAGTAAATGAGATCCAAAATGCATGAAATTTGGTGTGCTTCTATATTTTTCAGTTCTGGACATTTTTGTCAGAAATGGACTAAGGCTAAATCTGACCCTAAGGAACTCAAAAACGTCAATTATCGAAACGTGTGCAAATCTGGATAGTTTTGTGCTATCCCACTGTTTCGGCTATAACTAATGATCCCGAACTCCAAATGATGCAAGGTTTGTTTCTGATTTTAGTTCACTTCTTAAGATTTAATTTGAAATCTTATTCACTGAAATTGGAGATTTTTTGCTTGTCTTAATGAATGTGGGAAAACAGCCTATTGCAGTGAGGGTTTCATTTGGTTATATGCTTAGAAAATATTGTTGTAACTTCTCTCATGGTATTAAATGCTTGGGTTTGTGGCGTTGGGATGTTGTGTGGACTGTTTTGAGTACTTGAGGATGTTTGAATTAAATGATGCATGACTTGAGATTGATTTTGAGTTGACTTAGGATTTAATCATACGGGTAAGCACGAAATGGAAACCCTAATGACTAGGTAGGATTGCTAGTGTTGATCATTTGGATTTTGTGTGGAATTATATGCTTAGTAGGCTGCCCGTAGATGCCCTTATAGTCCTAAATGTGATTTTGATCATTGCATGTTGACAAATAGGCTTTTCTTGCATCTGAGCCACGTAGATGTTGTTGCTTGTTGAATAATCTTAATATTTGATTATGTGGACTTTGAAATGAGTTATATGACTTGATTTACATGTGTTACATGGCTGCCCGTTTAATGTTCATATAACTCCATATGCTTTTCAAGTGAAACTACCTGTCTATTCGTGCCTCGCTTGTTTGCTTGTCAATGTGCAATCTTATGACTATCCGGAGGCAACCTACTTTGTTGTCCTCCTAATGTGATATATTAAATGCCATAAATGTGCATTGCATACAAGGTTGCAACCTTTCATTTTGGCATGGTAGTGATCACGCACACCGGGTGGCATCGGGCTTGCTGGTGCACCCGTGACTACCATGGTCCTATTTCCTCTCTCGCTTGGGGGCTAGACTTCCTCGGAGAGTTGGGTTGTAGGATTTCGGGGTACATCCGGAGTACACCCACTTGGCGTGTTATGGGGATGATTTGAAGTCGGCCGCAACAACCGATTCTGGAAATGAACTGAGAGCAAAAGCTCACCATATCCTTTTTACTATGTGTATAAGTACTCTCGCTTGGTTCCTAGAGAACCTCGGGGAAGAAAGACTGGTAATTGTGTTCCTTTACTCTATATTATTGTTATATACTTAATTGTGTTATATTCATGTTTGCAAAAGGATTTTCATAAGTTGAACCGGAAAATGAGTTTCAAAACCTATTTCTCGTTCCCCCTCACTGAGTTCATAAGGACTCACCCTTTTTTATCATCTCAGGTGAAGAAGACCAAGAACAGGTACCTGAGGACGATGTGCCTAACGATGATTCCTTGGAATGATTGCCTGTCTTGTGTGCTTTGCTTGATTTATGGCCATTTGTGAAAACTATGCTACTTGAGGACTGTTTCTTTCATGTTGCTTAATGTTGTAATGTAAAAGACCCCCGTTGTAATTTGGGGTCTAATTTTGGGTTGTACTGATATTAACTAGACAGACACTAGACACTACTATGATCGTTTTGCTATTATTACTGCTAGTACCTATAATAGGATTATGAAGTATTAGGTAAAGGCTAAGTAAAATGAAGCAACCAAATCTTAAGCAGGTACACGTTATCAACAGGTACTTTTGTAACCAGGATTAACAAACGAACGAGACATAGTATCATGCTAGGTTATTAATAAAACGAGACATCAAGACAACCAGTAGGCTTTCAATTGATGATAAATAGTAATCTTAGTTGGAAATGGATTGGAGATGGTAAAGTTTGAGGCGTTTAGAGAATTAGGTCAAACCAAAGAGCCCAATTACAGTCGTTATGCTGCCGGTTTTCCAGAAAATTTGGAGTTTAGGCCAAAACGTTAAGTGTTAAATCTTCATGAACGGTTAAGTACGGGACGTGACTTGAATGTTTAGATCATACCCTAGTCTAACCTTTATAGGCTGGGTTGGGGCGTGACACGCAGCCTAGCAAGCTTGCTGTCCCCGTCGTAGAGCTCTTGGAGAGCATTCCAACGGTATGCTGTGTGCCGTGTAACTCCTTACGGATCAAAAGTTATGGGCACCGTAGCGACGGAGACCTGGTCTAAAGCCCCACTCCCTCTGTTTCCGGGCCTAGCCTTTGCGTGAAGCGAAGTTGTCTTGCCCAAGATACCGTGGGATTCGGTAACAGAAATGTGATGGATTAGGTTGTCATCATTTTCGCGGCTCACGACGTACGATCCGGGACGGAAAAATAGCGCAAAAGAAGGAAAATGTCCCAAAACCGATGAAAACATTCGATTTTGGGCTCCAAAATCAGGCGCAACTGTGCAGGCGTGTTGCCCCCGTCGTAGAGCTCTCGAAGAACTTTCCAACGGTATGTTGTGCGCCACGTAACTCCTTACAGATCGAAAGTCATAGGCAACGGAGCGACGGAGACCTGGTCACAAGCCCTACGCCCTCGGTTTGTGGGCCCAGCCTCTACGTGAAGCGAAGTTGTCTTGCCCCAGGTGCCATGGGATTGAGTAATAGAAATGTGATGGATTAGGTTGTTGTCCTTTTAGCGCCTCACGACATACGATCCGGGACGGAAAAACAGCGCAAAAAAAAGAAAAGTATCCTGAAACTGATGAAAATGTTAGATTTTGATATCCAAAAACAGGCGCAGCCGAGCAACCTTGCTGCCCGGTCGTAGAGCTCTCAGAGAGCTTTCCAACGGTATGCTTTGCGCCGCGTAACTCCTTACGGATCCAAAGTTATGGGCACTGGAGCGACGGAGACCTGGTCCCAAGCCCCACGCCCTCGGTTTACAGGCCAAGCCTTTACGTGAAGTAAAGTTGTCTTGCCCAATGTGATGTGGGATTCAGTAATAGAAATGTGATGGATTAGGTTGCGTCTTTTTCGCGGCTCATGACGAACGATTCGGGATAAAAAAACAGCGCAAAAGAAGGAAAGTGTCCCGAAACTGATGAAAACATTCGATTTCAATGTCCGAAAACAGGCGCAGCCGAGTAGGCTTGCTGCCCCCGTCATAGAGCTCACGGAGAGCTTTCCAACGGTATGTTGTACGCTGCGTAACTCCTTGCGGATCAAAAGTTATGGGTACCGGAGCGATGGAGACCTAGTCCCAAGCCCCACGCCCTCGGTTTGCGGGCCAAGCCTCTACGTGAAGTGAAGTTGTCTTGCCCAAGGTGCCCTGGTATTCGGTAATAGAAATGTGATGGATTCGGTTGTCGTCCTTTTCGCGACTCACGATTTACGATTCGGGACGGAAAAACAACGCAAAAGAAGAAAACTATCCCAAAACTGAATAAATCATTCAATTTTGGGCTTCGAAAATAGGCGCAGCAGAGCAGGCTTGCTGCCCCCGTCGTAGAGCTCTCGGACAGCTTTCCAACGGTATGCTGTGCAACGTATAACTCCTTACGGATCAAAAGTTATGGACACCGGAGCGACGGATAACTAGTCCCAAGCCCCACGCCCTCGGTTTGCGGGCCCAGCCTCTACTTGAAGCGAAGTTGTCTTGCCTAAGGTGTCATGGGATTCGGTAATATATATGTGATGGATTAGGTTGTCGTCCTTTTCGCTGCTCACGACGTACTATCCGGGACTGAAAAATAGTTCAAAAGAAGGAATGTGTCCCAAAACTGAAGAAAATGTTCGATTTTGGGCCCCGAAAACAGGCCCAGCCGAGCATGCTTTCCGCCCCCGTGCAAGAGCTCTTGGAGAGCTTTGCAACGGTATGTTGTGCGCCGCATAACTCCTTACGGATCATAAGTTATGGACACCGAAGCGACGGAGCCCTGGTCCCAAGCCCCACGCCCTCGGTTTGCGAGCCCAGCCTCTACGTGAAGCGACTGTGCGCTGCGTAACTCCTTATGGATCAAAAGTTATGGGCACCGGAGCGATAGAGACCTGGTCCTAAGCCACACGCCCTCGGTTTACTGGCCTAGCCTCTACGTGAATCGAAGTTGTCTTAACCAAGGGGCCATGGGATTCGGTAATAGAAATGTGATAGATTAGGTTGTTGTCCTTTCACGGTTCACGACGTACGATCCGGGACAGAAAAACAGCGTAAAAAAAGAAAAGTATCCCGAAACTGATGAAAACGTTCGATTTTGAACTCTGAAAACAGGCGCAGCTCAGCTAGCTTATTGCCCCCGTCGTAGAGTTCTCGGAGAGCTTTCCTACGGTATGTTGTGCGCCGCGTAACTCTATACGGATCAAAAGTTATAGGCACCGGAGGGATTGAGACCTGGTCCCGAGCCCCACGCCCTCGGTTTGTAAGCCCAGCCTCTACGTGAATCGAAGTTGTCTTGACCAAGGTGTTGTGGGACTCGGTAATATAAATGTGATGGATTAGGTTGTCATCCTTTTCGCGGCTCACGACGTACGATTCGAGATGAAAAAACAGCGCAAAAGAAGAAAACTGTGCCAAAACTAATGAAAATATTCGATTTTGATCACCGAAAATAGTTGCAGCTAAGCTAGCTTGCTGCCCCCGTCGTAGAGCACTCGGAGAGCTTTCCTACGATATGTTGTGCACCGCGTAACTCCTTACGGATCAAAAGTTATGGGCACTGGAGCGATGGAGACCTGGTCCCAAGCCCCACGCCCTCGGTTTGCGGGCGAAGCCTCTACGTGAAGCGAAGTTGTCTTGCCCAAGGTGAAGTGGGATTCGGTAACAGAAATGTGATCGATTAGGTTGTCGTCCTTTTCGCGGATCACGACGTACGATCCGGGACGAAAAAATAGAACAAAAGAAAGAAAGTGTCCCAAAACTGATGAAAACGTTAGATTTTGGGCTCCGAAAATAGGCGCAGCCGAGTAGGCTTGCGACGCCCGTCGTAGAGCTCTCGGAGAGCTTTCCAACGATATGTTGTGCGCTGTGTAACTCCTTACGGATCCAAAGTTATGGGCACTGGAGCGATAGAGACCTGGTCCCAAACCCCACGCCCTCGGTTTGTGGGCCCAGCCTCTACGTGAACCGAAGTTGTCTTGCCCAAGGTGCCATGGGATTCGGTAATAGAAATGTGATAGATTAGGTTGTCATCTTTTTCGTGGCTCACGACGTTCGATCCAGGACCAAAAAATAAAGCAAAAGAAGAAAACTATCCCGAAACTGATTAAAACATTCAATTTTGGTCTCCGAAAATAGGCGCAGCTGAGTAGGCTTGCTGCCCTCATTGTAGAGCTCTCGGAGAGCTTTCCAACGGTATGCTGTGCACCACGTAACTCCTTACGGATCAAAAATTATGGACACCGAAGCGACGGAGACCTGGTCCCAAGCCCCACGCCCTCAGTTTGTGGGCCCAGCTTCTACGTGAAGCGATGTTGTCTTGCCCAAGGTGCCATGGGATTCGGTAACCGAAATGTGATGGATTAGGTTGCCGTCCTCTTCGCGGCTCACGACGTACGATCCGGGACGAAAAAACATCGCAAAAGAAGATAACTGTCCCGAAACTAATGAAAACGTTCGACTTTGGGCTCCGAAAATAAGCGCAGCCCAGCAGGCTTGCTACCCCAATTGTAGTGCTCTCGGAGAGCTTTCCAACGGTATGCTGTGCACCGCATAACTCCTTACGGATCAAAAGTTATGGACACCGGAGCGACAGAGACCTGGTCCCAAGCCCCACGCCCTCGGTTTGCTAGCCCAGCCTCTACGTGAATCGAAGTTGTCTTAACCAAGGGGCCGTGGGATTCGGTAATAGAAATGTGATGGATTAGGTTGTCGTCCTTTTCACGGCTCACGACGTACAATCCGGGACGGAAAAAAAGGGCAAAAAAAGAAAAGTGTCACAAAACTGATGAAAACGTTCGATTTTGATCTCCGAAAACAGGCGCAGCTGAGCTACCTTGCTGCCCCCATCGTAGAGCTCTAGGAGAGCTTTCCTACGGTATGTTGTGCGCCACGTAACTCCTTACGGATCAAAAGTTATGTGCCCCGGAGCAATGGAGACCTGGTCCCAAGCCCCATACCCTCGGTTTACGGGCCCAGCCTCTACGTGAATCGACGTTGTCTTGACCAAGGTGTTGTGAGATTCGGTAATAGAAATGTGATGGATTAGGTTGTCATCCTTTTCGTGGCTCATGACGTACGATTCGGGACGGAAAAATAGCGCAAAAGAAGAAGACTGTCCCAAAACTAATGAAAACGTTCGATTTTGGTCTCCGAAAGTAGGCGCAACAGAGCTGGCTTGCTGCCCCCGTCGTAGAGCTCTTGGAGAGCTTTCCAACGATATGCTGTGCACCGCGTAACTCCTTACGGATCAAAAGTTATGGGCACTGGAACGATGGAAACCTGGTTCCTTGCCCCACGCCCTCGGTTTGTAGGCCTAGCCACTACGTGAATCGAAGTTGTCTTGACCAAGGTGTCGTGGGATTCGGTAATAGAAATGTGACGGATTAGGTTATCGTCCTTTTCGCGGCTCACGACATACGATCCGGGACGAAAAAAAGCGTAAAAGAAGAAAAGTGTCCCAAAATTGATGAAAACATTCAATTTTGATCACCGAAAACAGTCGCAGTAGAGCAAGCTTGCTGCCCTCGTCGTAGAGCTCTCGGAGAGCTTTTCTATGGTATGTTGTGTGCCGCGTAACTCCTTACGGATCAAAAGTTATGAGCACTGGAGCGACGGAGACCTGGTCCCAAGCCCCACGCCCTCGGTTTGCGGGCGAAGCCTCTACGTGAAGCGAATTTGTCTTGCCCAAGGTGACATGGGATTCGGTAACAGAAATGTGATGGATTAGGCTGTTGTCATTTTCGCAGCTCACGACGTACGATCTGGGATGAAAAAATATCGCAAAAAAAAGAAAATGTACCGAAATTGATGAAAACGTTCAATTTTGGGCCCCGAAAATAGGCACAGCGGAGTAGGCTTGCAACCCCCGACGTAGAGCTCTCAGAGAGATTTCCAACGGTATGCTGTGCATTGCGTAACTCCTTACGGATCAAAAGTTATGCGCACCGGAGCGATGGAGACCTGGTCCCAAGCCCCACGCCCTCGGTTTGCGGGCCCAGCCTCTAAGTGAAGCGAAGTTGTCTTGCCCAAGGTACTGGGGAATTCGGTAATAGAAATGTGATGGATTAGGTTGTCGTCCTTTTCGCGGCTCACGATGTACGATCCGGGACGGAAAAACAAAGCAAAAGAAGAAAACTATCCCGAAACTGATTGAAACATTCGATTTTGGTCTCCAAAAATAGGCGCAGCCGAGCAGGCTTGCTGCCCTAGTCGTAGAGCTCTCGAAGAGCTTTCCAACGGAATGCTGTGCACCACGTAACTCCTTACGGATCAAAAGTTATGGACACCAGAGCGACGGAGACCTGGTCCCAAGCCCCACGTCCTCGGTTTGCCGGCCCAACTTCTATGTGAAGTGATGTCGTCTTGCCCAAGGTGCCATTGGGTTCGGTAACCGAAATGTGATGCATTAGGTTGTCGTCCTCTTCGCGGCTCACAACGTACGATCCAGGATGAAAAAATAGCGCAAAAGAAGATAACTATCCTTAAACTGATGAAAACGTTCGATTTTGGGCTCCAAAAATAGGCGCAGCCGAGCAGGCTTTCTACCCCCGTCGTAGAGCTCTTGGAGAGCTTTCCAACGGTATGCTGTGCACCGCGTAACTCTTTACGGATCAAAAGTTATGGACACCGCAGCGACGAAGACATGGTCCCAAGCCCCACGCCCTCGGTTTGCGGGCCCAGCCTCTACGTGAAACGAAGTTGTCTTTCCCAAGGTCCCATGGGATTCGGTAACAGAAATGTGATGGATTAGGTTGTCTTCCTTTTCTCGGCTCACGACGTACGATCCGGTACGAAAAAATAGTGCAAAGGAAGGAAAGTGTCCCAAAACTGTTGAAAACATTCGATTTTGGGCTCCGAAAATAGGCACAATTGAGCATTCTTGCTGCCGACGTGTAAGAGTTCTCGGAGAGCTTTCCAACGGTATGCTGTGCTCCGCGTAACTCCTTACGGATCAAAAGTTATGGACACCGGAGCGACGGAGACCTGGTCCTAAGCCTTACGCCCTCGGTTTGCGGGCCCAACCTCTACGTGAAGCGAAGTTGTCTTGCCCAAGGTGCCGTGGGATTGGGTAATAGAAATGTGATGGATTAGTTTGTCGTCCTTTTTGCGGCTCACGACGTATGATACGGAACAGAAAAACCGCACAAAAGAAGGAAAGTATTTTGAAACTGATGAAAATGTTCGATTTTGGGCTCCGAAAATAGGCACAGCTGAGCAGGTTTGTTGTCCCTGTCGTAGAGCTCTCAGAGAGCTTTCCAACGGTATGCTGTGTGCCGCGTAACTCCTAACAGATCAAACGTTATGGGCACCGGAGCGACAGAGACTTGGTCCCAATCCCCATGCCCTCAGTTTGTGGGCCCAGCCTCTACTTGAAGCGAAGTTGTCTTGCCCAAGGAGCCGTGGCATTCGGTAACAGAAATGTGATGGATTTGGTTGTCGTCCTTTTCGCTGCTCACGACGTACGATCCGGGATGGAAAAATATTGCAAAAGGAAAATGTCCCGAAACTGATAAAAATGTTCGATTTTGGGATATGACAACTGGCGCAGCTGAACTCGCTTGCTACACTCGTCGTAGAGCTCTCGGAGAGCTTTTCAAAGGTATGCTGTGTGCCGCGTAGCTCCTTACGGATCAAAAGTTATGGGCACCGGAGCGACAGAGACCTGGTCCCAATCCCCATGCCCTCGGTTTGCAGGCCCATTCTCTACGTGAAGCGAAGTTGTCTTGCCCAAGGTGCCATGGGATTCGGTAACAGAAATGTGATGGATTAGGTTGTTGTCCTTTTCGCGGCTCACGACGTACGATCCGGGACGGAAAAACAGTGCAAAAGAAGGAAAGTGTCCTGAAACTGCTGAAAATGTTCGATTTTGGGCTCCGAAAACAGGCACAGCAGAGCATAATTGGTGCCCTCGTGCAAGAGCTCTCGTAGAGCTTTCCAATGGTATGCTATACACCGCGTAACTCCTTACGGATCAAAAGTTATGGCCACCGGAGCGACGGAGACCTGGTTCCAAGCCCCACGCCCTTGGTTTGCGGGCCCAGCCTCTACGTGAAGCGAAGTTGTCTTGCCCAAGGTGCCGTGGGATTCGGTAATAGAAATGTGATGGGTTAGGCTGTCGGCCTTTTCGCAGCTCACGACGTTCGATACGGGACGGAAAAATAGCGCAAAAATAGAAAACTTTCCCAAAAATTATGAAAACATTCAATTTTGGGGTCCAAAAATAGGCGCAGCATAGCTGGCTTGCTGCCCCTATTGTAGAGCTCTCGGAGAGCTTTCCAACGGTATGATATGCGCCGCGTAACTCCATACGGATCAAAAGTTATGGGCATTGGAGTGACAAAGACTTGGTCCCAAGCCCCACGTCCTCGGTTAACGGGCCCAGCCTCTACGTGAAGCGAAGTTGTCTTGCCTATGGTGCCGTGGGATTCGGTAACATAAATGTGATGGATTAGGTTGTCGTCCTTTTCGCGGCTCACGACGTACGATCGGGGACGGAAAAATAGCGCAAAAGAAGGAAATTGTGTCGAAACTAATGAAAACGTTCGATTTTGGGCTCCAAAAACAGGCGCATCCGAGTGCACTTGCTGCCCCCATCGTAGAGTTCTCGGAGAGCTTTCCAACGGTATGATATGCGTCGCGTAACTCCTTACGGATCAAAAGTTATGGGCACCGGAGCGACGGAGACCTGGTCCCAAGTCCCAATCCCTCGGTTTGCAGGCCCAGCCTCTACGTGAAGCGAAGTTGTCTTGCCGAAGGTGCCGTGGGATTCGATATCAGAAATGTGATGGATTAGGTTGTCGTCCTTTTCACGGCTCATGACGTACGATCCAGGACAGAAAAATAGTATTAAAGAAGAAAAATGTCACAAAACAGGCGTAGGTGAGCTGGCTTGCTGCACCAGTCATAGAGCTCTTGGAGAGCTTTCCAACGGTATGCTGTGTGCCACGTCACTTCTTACGGTTCAAAAGTTATGTGCACCGGAGCGACGGAGACATGGTCCAAATCCCCACGCCCTCTGTTTGTGGGCCCAGCCTCTACGTGAAGCGAAGTTGTCTTGCCCAAGGTACCATGGGATTTGGTAACAGAAATGTGTTGAATTAGGTTGTCGTCCTTTTCGCGGCTCACGACGTACGATCCAGGACGGAAAAACAGTGCAAAAGAAGGAAACTGTCCCGAAATTGATGAAAACGTTCGATTTTGGGCTTCGAAAACAAGCATAGCCGAGTATACTTACAGCCCCCATGCAAGAACTCTCGGAGAGCTTTCCAACGGTATGTTGTGCGCCGCGTAACTCCTTACGGATCAAAAGTTATGGACACCGGAGCAACGGAGACTTGGTCCCATGCCCCACGCCCTCGGTTTGCGGGCCCAGCCTCTACGTGAAGCGAAGTTGTCTTGCCCAAGGTGCCATGGGATTCGGTAATAGAAATGTGATGGATTAGGTTGTCGTCCTTTTCGCGGCTCACGACGTACGATACGGGATAGAAAATTAGCGCAAAAGTAGAAATATTTCCCGAAAATGATGAAAACGTTTGAGTTTGGGCTTTGAAAATAGGCGCAGCAAAGCTGGCTTGCTGCCCCTATCGTAGAGCTCACGAAGAGCTTTCCAACGGTATGTTGTGCGTCGCGTAATGCCTTACGGATCAAAAGTTATGGGCACCGGAGCGACAGAGACCTGGTCCCAAACCCCACGCCCTCGGTTTGCGAGCCCAGCCTCTACTTGAAGCGAAGTTGTCTTGCCCAAGGAGTCGTGGGATTCTGTAATACAAATGTGATGGATTAGGTTGTCGTCCTTTTCGTGACTCAGGACGTATGATTCGGGACGAAAAAACAGTACAAAAGAAGGAAAGTGTCTCGAAACTAATGAAAACGTTCGATTTTAGGCTCCGAAAATAGGCACAGCCGTGCAGGCTTGATGCCTCCGTCATAGAGCTCTCGGAGAGCTTTCCAACGGTATGTTGTGCGTCGCGTAACTCCTTACGGATCAAAAGTTATATGCACCGGAGCGACGGAGAACTGGTTCCAAGCCCCACGCCCTCGGTTTGCAGGCCCAGCCTCTACGTGAAGCGAAGTTGTCTTGCACAAGGTGCCGTGGGATTCGGTAATAGAAATGTGATGGATTAGGTTGTCGTCCTTTTCGCAGCTAACGACGTACGATACGGGACGGAAAAATAGAGCAAAAGAAGGAAAGTGTCTCGAAACTGCTGAAAACATTAGATTTTGGGCTCCGAAAACAAGCACAGCTGAGTAGGTTTGCTTCCCCTGTCGTAGAGCTCTCAGAGAGCTTTCCAACGGTATGCTGTGCACTGCGTAACTCCTTACGGATCAAAAGTTATGGGCATCGGAGCGATGGAAACCTGGTCCCAAGCCCTACGCCCTCGGTTTGCAGGCCCAGCCTCTACGTGAATCGATGTTTTCTTGACCAAGGTACCGTGGGATTCGGTAATAGAAATGTGTTGGATTAGGTTGTCGTCCTTTTCGCGACTCACGACGTACGATCCGGGACGGAAAAACTGCGCAAAAAAAGAAAAGTGTACTGAAACAGATGAAAACATTCTATTTTGATCTCCGAAAATAGTCGCAGCTGAGCTAGCTTGTTGCCCCCGTCGCAAAGCTCTCAGAGAGCTTTCTTACGGTATGCTGTGCGCCGCGTAACTCCTTACGGATCAAAAGTTATGGGCACCGGAGCGATAGAGACCTTGTCCCAAGCCCTATGCCCTCGGTTTGCGGGCCCAGCCTCTACGTGAATCGAAGTTGTCTTGGCCAAGGTGCCGTGGGATTCGCTAATAAAAATCTGATGGATTAGGTTGTCATCCTTTTTGCGGCTCACGACGTACGTTCCGGGACTAAAAAACAGCGTAAAAGAAGAAAACTGTCCCGAAACTGATGAAAACGTTCGATTTTGGGCTCAGAAAATATTCGCAGCCTAGCAAGCTTGCTGCCCCCATCGTAGAGCTCTTGAAGAGCTTTCCAACGATATGCTGTGCACCGCGTAACTCCTTACGTATCTAAAGTTATGGGCACCGGAACGACGGAGACCTGGTTCTATGACCCCACGCCCTTGGTTTGCGGGCCCAACCTCTACGTGAATCGAAGTTATCTTGACCAAGGTGTCGTGGGATTCGGTAATAGAAATATGACGGATTAGGTTGTCGTCCGTTTCGCGGCTCACGACGTACGATCCGGGTCGGAAAAACAGCGCAAAAGAAGAAAAGTTTCCTGAAACTGATGAAAACGTTCAATTTTGATCTCCGAAAACAGTCGCAGCTGTGCTAGCTTGTTGCCCCCGTCGTAGAGCTCTTGGAGAGCTTTCCTACGGTATGTTGTACGTCGCGTAACTCCTTACGGATCAAAAGTTATGGGCATTGGAGTGACGGAGACCTGGTCCCAAGCCCTACGCCCTCGATTTGCGGGTGAAGCCTCTACGTGAATCGAAGTTGTCTTGCCCAAGGTGACGTGGGATTCGGTAACGAAAATGTGATGGATTAGGTTGTTGTCCTTTTCGCGGCTCACGATGTACGATCCGGGACTAAAAAATCGCACAAAAGAAAGAAAATGTCCCGAAACTGATGAAAGCGTTCAATTTTGGGCTCCGAAAATAGGCGCAGCCAAGCAGGCTTGCTGCCTCAGTCGTAGAGCTCTCGGAGAGCTTTCCAACGGTATGTTGTGCGCTGCGTAACGCCTTACGAATCAAAAGTTATGGGCACCGGAGCGACGGAGACCTGGTCCCAAGGTTTGCGGGCCCAGCCTCTACGTGAAGCGAAGTTGTCTTGCCCAAGGTGCCGTGGGATTCTGTAATAGAAATGTGATGGATTAGGTTGTGATCCTTTTCGCGGCTCACGACGTACGATCCGGGACGGAAAAACAACGCAAAAGAAGGAAAATATCTCGAAACATATGAAAATGTTCAATTATGGGCTCTGAAAACAGGCGCAGCCGAGCAGGCTTGTTGCCCCCGTAGTAGACCTCTCAGAGAGCTTTCCAACAGTATGCTTTGCGTCGCGTAACTCCTTACGGATCAAAAGTTATGGGCACCGGAGCGACGGAGACCTGGGTCCATGCCCCACGCCCTCGGTTTGTGTGAGGCCCGACCTCGATTTGCGTGCGATACCTCGTTTCGTGTGCCCTAACCTAGATTTGCGTGCCTTGACCTAGGTTTTAGAATCGTGTTTTGTTTTGTGTGCCTTGCATTGAATTACGTGCATACATTTAGAGTTGCGTATATTTACTTGGAAAACGTGCATTCGTCTCGTAGTTCGTGCATCACCTCGTAGTGCGTGCCCTAAACCTAGGAAAGCATGCCCTCACGCTAATCAAGAAAGCATCTTACACGAAGCATTAGATCATTAATTAATCCTACAAACTCCACTAACTAATATTAAATTGCTAATTCAACCCACTAGAAGACAAAATCTCACAAAAAGCTAGACATTCTTTATTCTTTATTCTTTATTCTTTGCATATCTCAAACACACAATTAATTATTGCTCAACCAAGACAAAAATTCAGATTTAAACACACCCTTGGCCAACCACATGGACCCTTGTGCATGCACTTCAATTTCAAAATTTATTCCCCAAACATTCTATGACAATTTAATGACACAAAGCAATAAAAAAAATTTGCTCAAAACCCTCCCAAAGCTCCACCATCTCGACAGAATCTCCATGCCCATACTAGACAATTCAAAATGCTTCTTGAAGACACAAAAATCTGAAATTTACATGCTCAAGGCCGACACAAGCATCAATGCCCATCAAGCTTTCATTTTCTTTCATTTTCTCTCATTTCCTCTCATTCTTTCTCTCTCTCTCGGCCCTAGCTGAAAATATACTCTCCATATCTAAGTTCTTCATCCTAAGGCTCTTCAAGACCTCCAAGCTACCAAGGAACTCGACCAAGCAAAGCTAGAGTGCAAGAGACACACATGCAAGCTCATTGAACATCCATTTCGGCTTAGGTGAGTTGTTAGCTTCCATTTCGTTTTCTTCTTGTTCTAACCACATACACCTACTAAGAACATGGTAAATTAGCTAGGAAATTAGAGAAATCCCAAGTTGTCTCTCGGCTAAGCAAGGAAAAGAGTCAATCTTGTGCATCCTCAAGAGTTCGTGCACCTTCTTTGTTGTCTTGTTAAGGTGAGGGCTAAAACTTGATGAAAATCTTTCAAAAACCACATGCATGCCCTTAAATGTCTATCTTTACTTCTGTACTTGTGATATATGTGTGTTCATGAGCTTTTGTAAACATGCATGGCAAGATTTTGGCTAGAATGTGATGATAGATGAAATCGGGTATGTAACAGCCTTCTGTCTTGTTGGTGTGAGGTGATTTTTACCAGGTAAATGATTGATGAAAATGAACGTGAAAATTGGTAGGTAACTAGTATTGCTAGTTCTGAGAATTTTTCGTAGAAATAGGCCAAAGCTAATTTTGACTCTAAGGTCCTCAAAATGGCAAAATAACAAAATGTGTCCAAATCTGGAAAGTCTGGAAAAATGAAGCAGGTTTTGGCAGATTCACTGACCTTGTAGAACGAACCAGTTTTTACTTAGTATCTTATATCCAAAATGCATGAAATTTGGTGTACAGCTAGATTTTTCAGTTTTGGACATTTTTGTCAGAAATGGACTAAGGCTAAATCTAACCCTAAGGCCCTCAACAACAACAAGTATGGAAATGTGTGCAAATCTGGACAGTTTTGTGTAGTCTCACTGTTTAGGCTATAACTCTTGAACCGGAACTCCAAATGATGCGAGGTTTGTTTCTAAATTTAGTTCACTCCTTAAGCTTTAATTTGACATCTTGTTCACTGGAATTGGAGATTGGTTGCTTGTCTCAATGAATGTGAGAAAACAGTCCATTGCAGTGAGGGTTTCACCTAGTGATATGCTTAGAAAAATGATTGTAGCTTCTCTTGTTGTATTCAATGCTTGGGATTGTGGGATTTGGATGTTTGTGGACTGTTTTGAATGCTTGAGGCTATTTTAATTAATCAATGCATGGCTTGAGTTTAATTACGAGATGACTTAGGGCTTAATTGCACGGGTAAGCACGAATTGAAACCCTAGTGACTAGGTAAATTCGCTAAGTGTTGATCCTATGAATATCGTGTTTAATTATGTAATTAGTAGGCTGCCCGTAGTTGCCCTCATAGCCCTAAACATGATTTCGCTGATTACATATTGACAAGTAGGCTTTTCTTGCACCCGGTCCCACGTAGATATCGTTGCATGTTGAATAATCTTGTTATTTGATTACGTGAACTTCGAAGTGAGTTATATGACTTGATTTACATGCGTTACATGGCTGCCCATTTAATATTCATATAACTCCATGTGCTTTATAAGTGAAATTGCATGTCATATCGTGCCTCGCTTGTTTACTTGTCAATGTGCAATCTTATGACTGTTCGGAGGCAACCTACTTTGTTGACCTCCAAATGTGATATATTAAATGTCATAAATGTGCATTGCATACAAGGTTGCAACCTTTCATTCTGGCGTGGTAGAGTTCACGCACACCGGGCAGCATCGGGCTTGCCGGTGCAATCGTGACTACCATTGTCCAATTCCCTCTCTCGCTTGGGGGCTAGACTTCCTCGGAGAGTTGGGTCGTAGAATTCTGGGGTACATCCGGAGTACACCCATTTGGCGTGATAAGGGAATGAATTGAAGTCGGTCGCAACAACTGATACTGGAAATAAACTGAGAGCAAAAGCTCACCATATCCTTTTCACTATGTGTATAAGTACTCTCACTTGGTTCCTAGAGGACCTCGGGGAGGAAAGACTGGTAATTGTGCTCCTTTACTTTTACATTACATTATGTACTTACTTGTGATATATTCATGCTTGCAAAAAAGGTTTTCATAAGTTGAACCGGAAAATGAATTTCAAAACTTATTTCTCGTTCCCCCTCGCTGAGTTTATAAGGACTCACCCTCTTTTATCATCTCAGGTGAAGAAGACCAGGAACAGGTACCCGAGGATGACATGCCTAATGATGATTCCTTGGAATGATTGCTTGTCCTATGTGCCTTGCTTGACTATGGCCATTTTGTGAACAATATGTTGCTTGAAGACTATTTCATTTCTTATTTTGCTTGTTGTTGTATTGTAAACGACCCCCGTTGTAATTTATGGTCTAATTTTGGCTTGTACTGACCATAACTAGATAGACACTACTATGGTCGTTTTTGCTATCGTTATTGGCTAGTATCTATCATAAGATTATGAAGTATCCGGTAAGGATTAAGTAAAATGAACCTATCCAATCTTAAGCAGGTACTCATTGATAAGCTAAGATCAACAGGTATGTTTGCAACAAGGATTAACAAACAAACGAGACATAGTATCATGCTATGTTATTAATCAAACGAGACTTTGAGATAACTGGTAGGCGTTTCGATTGGTCATAAATAGTAATCTTAGTTAGAAATGAAATTGAGATTGGAAATTTTGAGGCGTTTAGAGAATTAGGTCAAACTAAAGAGCCCAATTACAGCCGTTATGCTGCTAGTTTTCCAGAAAATTGTGGAGTTTAGGCTAAAATGTTAAGTGTTAAACTTTCATGAACGATTAAGTACGAGATATGACTTGAATGTTTAGATCACACCCTTGTCTAACCTTTATAGGCTGGGTTGGGGCGTGACAATTTGCGGGCCCAGCCTCTACGTTAAGAAAATTTGTTTTGCCCATGGTGCCGTTGGATTCGGTAATAGAAATGTGATAGATTAGGTTTTCGTCCTTTTCGCGGCTCACGTCGTACGATCCGGGACAGAAAAACAGCGTAAAAGAATAAAAATGTCCCAAAACTGATGAAAATGTTCGATTTTGGGCTCTAAAAACAGGCGCAGGTAAGCTGGCTTGTTGCACCAGTCGTAGAGGTCTCGGAGAGCTTTCCAACGGTATGCTGTGTGCCGCGTAACTCCTTACGAATCAAAAGTTATGGGCACCGGAGCGACGGAGACTTGGTTCCAAGCCCCATACCCTCGGTTTGCGGGCCCAATCTCTACATGAAGCGAAGTTTTCTAGCCCATGGTACTGTGGGATTCGGTAAAAAAAATGTGATGGATTAGCTTGTCGTCCTTTTCGTTGCTCACGACGCACGACCGGAGACGGAAAAACAGCGCAAAAGAAGGAAAGTGTCTCGAAACTGATAAAAATGTTTGATTTTTGGCTCCAAAAAAGGCACAGCCGAGCCGGCTTATTGCCCTTATCGTAGAGCTCTCGGAGAGCTTTCGAACGTTATGTTGTGCGTCGTGTAACTTCTTACGAATCAAAACTTATGGGCACCGGAGCGACAGAGACCTGGTTCCAAGCACCACGCCCTCGGTTTACGGGCCCAGCCTCTACGTGAAGCGAAGTTGTCTTGCCCAAGGTGCCGTACGATTCGGTAATAAAAATGTGATGGATTAGGTTGTCATCCTTTTCGCGACTCACGACATACGATACGGGACGGAAAAACTGCATAAAAGAAAAAAATATCTCAAAACTGATTAAAACGTTCGATTTTGGTCTCTGAAAATAGGCGCAGGTGAGATGGCTTGCTGCACCGGTCGTAGAGCTCTCTGAGAGCTTCCCAACGGTATGCTGTGTGCCGCATAACTTCTTTCGGATCAAAAGTTATGGACACTGGAGTGACGGAGACCTGGTCCCAATCCCCACGCCCAAGGTTTGCGGGCCCAACCTCTACGTGAAGCGAAGTTGTCTTAACCAAGGGACCATGGGATTCGGTAATAGAAATGTGATGGATTAGGTTGTTGTCCTTTTCGCGGCTCACGACGTACGATACGGGATAGAAAAACAGCGCAAAAGAAGGAAAGTGTCTTGAAATTGATGAAAACATTCGATTTTAGGCTCCGAAAATAGGCGCAGCCAAGCAGGTTTGCTGCCCCTGTCGTAGAGCTCTCAGAGAGCTTTCCAACGGTATGTTGTGCGCTGCGTAACTCCTTACGGATCAAAAGTAATAGGCAATAGAGCGATGGAGACCTGGTCCCAAGCCCCACGCCCTCGGTTTGCAGGCCCAACCTCTACATGAATTGAAGTTGTCTTGACCAAGGTGCCGTGGAATTCGGTAATAGAAATGTGATGGATTAGGTTGTCGTACTGTTTGCGGCTCACGACGTATGATCCGGGACGAAAAAATTGCGCAAAAAAAGATAAGTATACCGAAATTGATGAAAACGTTCTATTTTGATCTCCAAAAATAGTCGCAGCTGAGCTAGCTTGCTGACCCCGTCGCAGAGCTCTTGGAGAGCATTCCTACGGTATGCGGTGCACTGCGTAACTCCTTGCGGATCAAAAGATATGGGCACCGGAGCGATGGAGACCTGGTCCCAAGCCCCATGCCCTCGGTTTGCGGGCCTAGCCTCTACGTCAATCGAAGTTGTCTTGGCCAAGGTGCCATGGGATTCGTTAACAAAAATGTGATGGATTAGGTTGTCATCCTTTTTGCGGCTCACGACGTATGATCTGGGACGGAAAAATGGCGCAAAAGAAGAAAATTGTGTCGAAACTGATGAAAACGTTCGATTTTGGGCTCAGAAAATGGGCACAGCCGAGCAGGCTTGCTGCCCCCATCGTAGAGCTCTCGCAGAGCTTTCCAACGATATGCTGTGCACCGCGTAACTCCTTACGAATCAAAAGTTATGGGCATCGAAAAGACGGAGACCTAGTTCCATGACCCCACGCCCTCGGTTGGCGGGCACAACCTCTACGTGAATCGAAGTTGTCTTGACCAAGGTGTTGTGGGATTCGGTAATAGAAATGTGACGGATTAGGTTTTTGTCCTTTTCGCGGCTCATGACGTACGATCCGGGTCGAAAAAACAGCGCAAAAGAAGAAAAGTGTCCCAAAACTGATGAAAACGTTCAATTTTGATCTCTGAAAATAGTCGCAGCTGCGTTAGCTTGCTGCCCCCGTCGTAGAGCTCTCGGAGAGCTTTCCTACGGTATGGTGTACGTCGCGTAACTCCTTACGGATCAAAAGCTATGGACACTGGAGCGACGGAGACCTGATCCCAAGCCCCACGCCCTTGATTTGCGGGCGAAGCCTCTACGTGAGGTGAAGTTGTCTTGCCCAAGGTGACGTGGGATTCAGTAACATAAATGTGATGGATTAGGTTGTCGTCCTTTTCGCGGCTCACGACGTACGATCCGGGACTAAAAAATAGTGCAAAAGAAAGAAAATGTCCCGAAACTGATGAAAGCATTCGATTTTGGGCTCCGAAAATAGGCGGAGCCAAGCAAGCTTGTTGCCTCAGTCGTAGAGCTCCCGGAGAGCTTTCCAATAGTATGTTGTGCGCTGCGTAACGCCTTACGAATCAAAAGTTATAGGCACTAGAGCGACGGAGACCTGGTCCCAAGGTTTGCGGGCCCAACCTCTACGTGAATCGAAGTTGTCTCGCCCAAGGTGCCGTGGGATTCTATAATAGAAATGTGTTAGATTAGGTTGTCATCCTTTTCGCGGTTAACGATGTACGATCCGGGACGAAAAAATAGCGCAAAAGAAGGAAAGTATCTCGAAACAGATGAAAATGTTCAATTATGGGCTCCAAAAATAGGCGCAGCCAAGCAGGCTTGCTGCCCCCGTCGTAGACCTCTCAAAGAGCTTTCCAACGGTATCCTTTGCGTCATGTAACTCCATGCAGATCAAAAGTTATGGGCACCGGAGCGACGGAGACCTGGTTCCAAGCCCCACGCCCTCGGTTTGTGGGCCCAGCCTCTAGTGATGGGATGTTGTCTTGCCCATGGTACCATTGGATTCGGTAATAGAAATGTGATGGATTAGGTTGTCGTCCTTTTCGCGGCTCACGACGTACAATCCGGGACAGAAAAACAGCGTAAAAGAAGAAAAATGTCCCAAAACTGATGAAAACGTTTGATTTTAGGCTCTGAAAACAGGCGCCGGTAAGCTAGCTTGCTGCACCAGTCGTAGAGGTCTCGGAGAGCTTTCCAACGGTATGTTGTGTGCCGCGTAACTCCTTACGGATCAAAATTTGTGGGCACCGGAGCGACAGAGACCTAGTTCCAAGACCTACGCCCTCGGTTTGCGGTCCCAGCCTCTACGTGAAGCGAAGTTTTCTTGCCCATGGTACCGAGGGATTCGGTAACAAAAATGTGATGGATTAGGTTGTTGTCCTTTTCGCAGCTCACAACGCCCGATCGGAGACGGAAAAATAGCGCAAAAGAAGGAAAGTGTCTCAAAACTGATGAAAACGTTCGATTTTTGGCTCCAAAAATAGGCACAGCCGAGTCGGCTAGCTGTCCCTGTCGTAGAGCTCTCTGAGAGCTTTCCAACGGTATGCTGTGCGTCGCGTAACTCCTTACAAATCAAAAGTTATGGGCACCGGAGCGACGGAGACCTAGTTCCAAGCACCACGCCCTCGTTTTGCGGGCCCAGCCTCTACGTGAAGCGAAGTTATCTTGCCCAAGGTGTCGTGGGATTCGGTAATAGAAAAGTGATGGATTAGGTTGTCGTCCTTTTCGCGGCTCACGACGTACGATACGGGACGAAAAAACTGCGTAAAAGAAAAAAAGTATCCCAAAACTAATGAAAACGTTAGATTTTGGTCTCTGAAAACAGGTGCAGGTGAGCTGGCTTACTGCACCCGTCGTAGAGCTCTCGGAGAGTTTTCCAACGGTATGCTATGTACCACGTAACTCTTTTCGGATCAAAAGTTATGGGCATCGGAGCAACGGAGACCTGGTCCCAATCCCCACGCCCAAGGTTTGCAGTCTCAGCCTCTACGTGAAGCGAAGTTGTCTTAACTAATGGGCCATGGGATTCGGAAATAGAAATGTGATGGATTAGGTTGTCGTCCTTTTCGCGGCTAACGACGTACGATACGGGACGAAAAAACAGCGTAAAAGAAGGATAGTGTCTCAAAACTGATGAAAACATTCGATTTTGGGCTCCAAAAATAGGTGCAGCCAAGCAGGTTTGCTGCCCCTGTCAAAGAGCTCTCGGAGAGCTTTCCAACGGTATACTGTGCGCTGCGTAACTCCTTACGGATCAAAAGTTATGGGCATTGGAGCGATGGAGACCTAGTCCTAAGCCCCACGCCCTCGGTTTGCGGGCCTAGCCTCTTCGTGAATCGAAGTTGTCTTGAGCAAGGTGCCGTGGGATTCAGTAATAGAAATGTGATGGATTAGGTTGTCATCCTTTTCGCGGCTCACGTCGTACGATCCGGGATGGAAAAACTGCGCAAAAAAAGAAAAGTGTACCGAAACTGTTGAAAATGTTCTATTTTGATCTCCGAAAATAGTCAAAGCGGAGCTAGCTTGCTGCCCCAGTCGCAGAGCTCTCGGAGAGCTTTCCTATGGTATGTTGTGCGCCACGTAACTCCTTACGGATCAAAAGTTTTGGGCACCGGAGCGATGGAGACCTGGTCCCAAGCCCCACGCCCTCGGTTTGCGGGCCCAGCCTCTACGTGAATCGAAGTTGTCTTGGCCAAGGTGCCGTGGGATTCGCTAATAGAAATGTGATGGATTAGGTTGTCATCCTTTTTGCGGCTCACGACGTATGATCCGGGACAGAAAAACAGCTCAAAAGAAGAAAACTGTCCCGAAACTGATGAAAACTTTTGATTTTGGGCTCAGAAAATAGGCGCAGCCGTGCAGGCTTGCTGCCCCCATCGTAGAGCTCTCGCAGAGCTTTCCAACAATATGCTGTGCACCGCATAACTCCGTACGGATCAAAAGTTATGGGCACCGGAACGACGGAGACCTGGTTCCATGTCCCCACGCCCTCAGTTTGCGGGCCCAACCTCTACATGAATCGATGTTGTCTTGACCAAGGTGTCGTGGGATTCGGTAATCGAAATGTGACGGATTAGGCTGTCGTCCTTTTCGCGGCTCACGACGTATGATCCGGGTCGAAAAAATAGCGCAAAAGAAGAGAAGTGTCCCAAAACTAATGAAGACGTTCAATTTTGATCTCCAAAAATAGTCGCAGCTTTGCTAGCTTGCTTCCCCCGTCTTAGAGCTCTCAGAGAGATTTCCTAAGGGATGTTGTACGTCGCGTAACTCCTCACGGATCAAAAGTTATAGGCACCGGAGCGACGGAGACCTGGTCCCAAGCCCCACGCCCTCGATTTGTGGGCGAAGCCTCTACGTAAAGCGAAGTTGTCTTGCCCAAGGTGACGTGAGATTCGGTAACATAAATGTGATGGATTATGTTGTCGTCCTTTTCGCAGCTCACGACGTACGATCCGGGACTAAAAACCTGCGCAAAAGAAAGAAAATGTCCCGAAACTGATGAAAATATTTGATTTTGGGCTCCGAAAATAGGCGCAGCCGAGCAGGCTTGCTGTCTCAGTCGTAGAGCTCTCGGAGATCTTTCCAACAGTATGATGTGCGCTGCGTACCGCCTTATGAATCAAAAGTTATGGGCACTAGAGCGACGGAGACCTGGTCCCAAGGTTTGCCGGCCCAACCTCTACGTGAAGCGAAGTTGCCTTGCCCAAGGTGCGTTGGGATTCTGTAATAGAAATGTGATGGATTAGGTTGTCATCCTTTTCGCGGCTCACGACGTATGATCCGGGACGGAAAAATAGCGCAAAAGAAGGAAAATATCTCGAAACAGATGAAATTGTTCAATTATGGGCTCTGAAAACAGGCACAGCCGAGCAGGCTTGCTGCCCCCGTAGTAGACCTCTCAGAGAGCTTTTCAACGGTATGCTTTGCGTCGCGTAACTTCTTACGGATCAAAAGTTATGGGCACCGGAGCGACGGAGACCTGGTTCCGAGCCCCACGCCCTCGGTTTTCGGGCCCATCCTCCACGTGAAGAGAAGTTGTCTTGCCCATGGTGCCATTGGATTCAGTAATAGAAATGTGATGGATTAGGTTGTCGTCCTTTTCGCGGCTCACGACGTACGATACGGGATAGAAAAACAGCGTAAAAGAAGAAAAATGTCCAAAACTGATGAAAACATTCGATTTTGGGCTCTGAAAACAGGCGCAGGTAAGCTAGTTTACTGCACCAGTGTTAGAGGTCTCGGAGAGCTTTCCAACGGTATGCTGTGTTCCGCGTAACTCCATACGGATCAAAAGTTATGGGCACCAAAGCGACGAAGACCTGGTTCCAAGCCCCACGCCCTCAGTTTGTTGGCCCAGCCTCTACGTGAAACGAAGCTTTCTTGCCCATGGTATCGTAGGATTCGGTAATAAAATTGTGATGGATTAGGTTGTCGTCCTTTTCGCGGCTCACGACGCACGATCGGAGACGGAAAAACAGCGCAAAAGGAGGAAAGTGTCTCAAAACTTATGAAAACGTTCGATTTTGGACTCCAAAAACAAGCACAGCCGAGCCGGCTTGCTACCCCTGTCGTAGAGCTCTCGAAGAGCTTTCCAACGGTATGCTGTGTGTCGCGTAACTCCTTATGAATCAAAAGTTATAGGCACCGGAGCGACGGAGACCTGGTTCCAATCACTACGCCCTCGGTTTGCGGGCCCAGCCTCTATGTGAAGTGATGTTGTCTTGTCCAAGGTACCGTGGGATTCGGTAATAGAAATGTGATGGATTAGGTTGTCGTCCTTTTCGCGGCTCACGATGTACGATACAAGACGAAAAAATTACGTAAAAGAAAACAAGTATCCCAAAACTGATGAAAACGTTCGATTTTGGTCTCTAAAAACAGGCGCCGGTGAGCTAGCTTGCTGCACCCATCGTAGAGCTCTCGGAGAGCTTTCCAATGGTATGCTATGTGCCGCGTAACTCCTTTCAGATCAAAAGTTATGGCCACCGGAGCGACGGAGACCTGGTCCCAATCCCCACGCCCAAGGTTTGCGGGCCCAGCCTCTACGTGAAGCGAAGTTGTCTTACCCAAGGTGTCGTGGGATTCGGTAACATAAATGTGACGGATTAGGTTGTCATCCTTTTCACGGTTCACGACGTACGATCCGGGACGGAAAAACACTGCAAAACAAGGAAAGTGTGCTGAAACTGATGAAAATGTTCGATTTTGGGCTCCGAAAATAGGCACAACCGAGCAAGCTTGCTGCCTTCGTGCAAGAGCTCTCATAGAGCTTTCCAAAGGTATGCTATGCGACGCGTAACTCCTTACGGATCAAAAGTTATGGACACCGGAGCGACGGAGACCTGGTCCCAAGCCCCACACCCTCGGTTTGCGGGCTTAGCCTTTACGTGAAGCGAAGTTGTCTTGCCCAAGGTGCCTTGAGATTCGGTAATAGAAATGTGATGGATTAGGTTGTCATCCTTTTTCGTGGCTCACGTAGTACGATATGGGACGGAAAAATAGCCCAAAAGTAGAAAACTTTCCCAAATATGATGAAAACGTTCAATTTTAGGTTCCGAAAATAGGCGCAGCAAAGCTGGCTTGTTGCCCCTATCGTAGTGCTCTTGGAGAGCTTTCCAACGGTATGTTGTATGCCGCGTAACTCTATACAGATCAAAAGTTATGGGCATTGGAGCGACGGAGACCTAGTCCCAAGCCCCACGTCCTCGGTTAGCGAGCCCAGCCTCTACATGAAGCGAAGTTGTCTTGCCCATGGTGCCGTGGGATTCGGTAACAGAAATGTGATGGATGAGGTTGTCATCCTTTTCGTGGCTCACAACGTACGAACTGAGACAGAAAAACAGCGTAAAAGAAGAAAAATGTCCTAAAATTGATGAAAACGTTCTATTTTGGGCTCTGAAAACAGGCGCAGGTGAGCTGGTTTGCTGTACTAGTCGTAGAGGTCTCGGAGAGCTTTCCAACGGTATGCTGTGTGCCACGTAACTCCTTCCGGATCAAAAGTTATGGGCACCGAAGCGACGGAGACCTGGTTCCAAGCCCCACGCCCTCGTTTTGCAGGCCCAGCCTATATGTGAAGAGAAGTTGTCTTGCCCAAGGTGCCGTGGGATTCGGTAATAGAAATGTGATGGATTAGGTTGTCGTCCTTTTCGCGGCTCACGAAATACGATACGGGACGGAAAAACTGCGTAAAAGAAAAAAAGTATCCCAAAACTGATGAAAACGTTCGATTTTGGTCTCTGAAAACAGGCGCAGGTGAGCTGGCTTGCTGGACCCGTCGTAGAGCTCTCGGAGAGCTCTCGGTGAGCTTTCCAACGGTATGCTGTGTGCCGCGTAACTCCTTTCGGATCAAAAGTTATGGGCACCGGAGCAACGGAGACCTGGTCCCAATCCCCACGCCCAAGGTTTGCGGGCCCATCCTCTACGTGAAGCGATGTTGTCTTAACTAACGGGCCGTGGGATTCGGTAATTGAAATGTGATAGATTAGGTTGTCGTCCTTTTCGCGGCTCACGACGTACGATACGGGACAGAAAAACAGTGCAAAAGAAGGAAAGTGTCTCGAAACTGATGAAAACATTAAATTCTAGGCTCTGAAAACAGGCGCAGCCAAGCAAGTTTGCTGTCCCTGTCGTAGAGCTCTCGGAGAGCTTTCCAACGGTATGCTGTGCACTGCGTAACTCCTTACGGATCAAAAGTTATGGGCATCGGAGCGATAGAGACCTGGTCCCAAGCCCCACGCCCTCGGTTTGCGGGCCAAGCCTCTTCGTGAATCGAAGTTGCCTTGACCAAGGTGCCGTGGGATTCGGTAATAGAAATATGATGGATTAGGTTGTCGTCCTTTTCGCGGCTCACGACGTACGATCCGGGACAGAAAAACTGCGCAAAAAAATAAAAGTGTACCGAAACTGTTGAAAATGTTCTATTTTGATCTCCGAAAATAGTTGCAGCTGAGCTAGCTTGCTGCCCACGTCGCAGAGCTCTCGGAGAGCTTTCCTACGGTATGCTGTGCGCCGCGTAACTCCATATAGATCAAAAGTTATGGGCACCGGAGCGATGGAGACCTGGTCCCAAGCCCCACGCCCTCGGTTTACGGGCCCAGTCTCTACGTGAATCGAAGTTGTCTTGGCCAAGGTGCCGTGGGATTCGCTAATAGAAATGTGATGGATTAAGTTGTCATCCTTTTTGCGGCTCACAACGTACGATCCGGGACGAAAAAATAGCGCAAAAGAAGAAAACTATCCCGAAACTGATGAAAACGTTCGATTTTGGGCTCAGAAAATAGGCGCAGCCGAGAAAGCTTGCTGCCCCCATCGTAGAGCTCTCGCAAAGCTTTCCAACGATATGCTGTTCACCGCGTAACTCCTTACGGATCAAAAGTTATGGGCACCGGAACGACGAAGACCTGGTTCCATGACCCCACGCCCTCGGTTTGCGGGCCCAACCTCTACGTGAATCGATGTTGTCTTGACCAAGGTGTCATGGGATTCGGTAATAGAAATGTGACGGATTAGGTTGTCGTCCTTTTCGCGGCTCACGACGTACGATCCGGGTCGGAAAAACAGCGCAAAGGAAGAAAAGTGTCCCGAAACTGATGAAAATGTTCAATTTTGATCTCCGAAAACAGTCGTAGCTACGCTAGCTTGCTGCCCCCGTCTTAGAGCTCTCGGAGAGCTTTCCTACGGTATGTTGTACGTCGCGTAACTCCTTACGGATCAAAAGTTATGGGCACCGAAGCGACGGAGACCTGGTCCCAAGCCCCACGCCCTCTTGGAATCTCGGCTAAGCAAGAAGAAGAAGAGATTTGAGCTTCAACAAGTTTTTGTACATCTTCTTTGTTGTTTGCTAAGGTGAGGGCTAAAACCTTTTGAAAATCCTTCAAAAATTCACATGCATGCTCATAAATGTATGTCTTTGCTTCTGTTCTTGAGTTATATGTTCGTTCATAAGCTTAAGCAACCATGCATGGCAAGATCTTGGCTTGAAAGTGATGATAGGTGAAGTTGGATTGTTGACAGCTCTCTGACCAGTTTGTTTCGAGGTAAGTTTTGCTAGGCAAATGATGTTGAAAATGCATAAAAATTGGTAGGTGACTATTTTTTCCAGTTTTGAACACTTTTCACAGAAATAGGACAAAGCTAATTTTGACTCTAAGGTCTTCAAAATGGAAAATCATTAAAATGTGTCCAAATCTGGAAATCTGGAAAAATGAAGCAGGTTTTGACAGATGCACTGACCTTGTGGAACGAACCAGATTTGACTTAGTAAACGATGTCCAAAATGCATGAAATTGGTTTTTCTGCTAGAATTTTCAGTTTTGGACATTTTTGTCAGAAATGGACTAAGGCTAAATCGGACCCTAAGGACCTCAAAAATGTCAATTATCGAAATGTGTGCAAATCTGGATAGTTTTGTGCTATCCCACTGTTTCGGCTATATCTAATGATCACGAACTCCAAATGATGCAAGGTTTGTTCCTGATTTTAGTTGACTTCTTAAGATTTAATTTGACATCTTATTCACTGGAATTGGAGTTTTTTTGCCTATCTTAATGATTGTGAGAAAACAGCCTACTGCAGTAAGGGTTTCACTTAATGTCATGCTTAGAAAATTGTTGTAACTTCTCTTGTTGAAATAAATGCTTGGGATTGTAGCCTTGGGATGTTGTGTGGACTGTTTTGAATGTTTGAGGATATTGAATTATATGATGCATGGCTTGAGATTGATTTTGAATTGGTTTGGGGCTTAAATTGCACGGATATGCACGAAATAGAAACCCTAATGACTAGGTAGTCTTGCTAAGTGTTGATCATTCAGATATTGTGTGGAATTTTATGCTTAGTAGGCTGCCCTTAGATGCCCTTATAACCTCAAAAGTGATTTTGATCATTGCATGTTGACAAATAGGCTTTTCTTGCACCCGAACCCATGTAGATGTTATTGCATGTTGAATAATCTTATTACTTGATCACGTGGACTTCGTAATGAGTTATATGGCTTGATTTACATGTGTTACATGGCTGCCCGTTTAATGTTCATATAACTCTATATGCCTTTCAAGTGAAATTACCTGTTTTATCGTGCCCTGCCTGTTTACTTGTCAATGTGCAATCTTATGACTGTCCGGAGGCAACCTACTTTGTTGTCTTCCTAATGTGATATGTTAATGTCATAAATGTGCACTGCATACAAGGTTGCAACCTTTCTTGTCGGCGTGGTAGCGATCACGCACACCGGGCGGCATCGGGCTTGCCGGTGCACCCGTGACTACCACTGTCCCATTCCCTCTCTCGCTTGGGGGCTAGACTTCCTCGGAGAGTTGGGTCCTAGGATTTCGGGGTACATCCGGAGTACACCCACCTGGCGTGTTAAAGGGATGATTTAAAGTCGGCCGCAACAACTGATTCTGAAACTGATCTGAGAGCAAAAGCTCACTATATCCTTTTTACTATGTGTATAAGTACTCTCGCTTGGTTCCTAGAGAACCTCGGGGAGGAAAGACTGGTATTTTTGTTTCTGTACTTGTATTATTGTTATATTCATGCTTGCAAAAGGATTTTCATAAGTTGAACCGGAAAATGAGTTTCAAAACCTATTTCTCGTTCCCCCTCGCTGAGTTAATAAGGACTCACCCTCTTTTATCATCTCAGGTGAAGAAGATCCAGAACAGGTACCCGAGGACGGTGTGCCTAACGATGAATCCTTGGAGTGATTGCCTGTTTGTGTGCTTTGCGTGATTATGGCTACTTGTGAACTTTATGCTACTTGAAGACTATTTCCTTTTATGTTGCTCGATGTTGTAATGTAAAGACCCCCGTTGTAATTTGGGGTCTAATTTTGGTTTGTACTGATATTGCTAGACAGACACTAGACACTACTATGATCGTTTTGCTATTATTATCGCTAGTATCTATCATAGGTTATGAGTATTAGTTAAGGACTAAGTAAATGAACCTATCCAATCTTAAATAGGTACTTTTGTAACGAGGATAAACAAACAAACGAGACATAGTATCATGCTAGGTTATAAATCAAACAAGACATCGAGATAACCAATAGGCATTTCAATTGATGTTAAATAGTAATCCTAGTTGGAAATGAAACTTGAGATTGAAAAATTTTGAGGCGTTTAGAGAATTAGGCCAAACCAAAGAGTCCAATTACAGCCGTTATGCTACCGGTTTTCCGAAAAACTTTGGAGTTTAAACTAAAACGATAAGTGTTAAATCTTCATAAACGGTTAAGTATGTGACATGTCCTGAATGTTTAGATCACACCCTAGTCTAACCTTATAGGTTGGGTTGGAGCGTGACACTATGTGCCGCGTAACTCCTTTCAGATCAAAAGTTATGGGCACCGGAGCGACGGAGACCTAGTCCCAATCCCCACGCCCAAGGTTTGCGGGCCCAGCCTCTACATGAAGTAAAGTTGTCTTGCCCAAGGTGTCGTGGGATTCGGTAACATAAATGTGATGGATTAGGTTGTCGTCCTTGTCGCGGCTCACGACATACGATCCGGGATGGAAAAACAGTGCAAAAGAAGGAAAGTGTCCTGAAACTAATGAAAATGTTTGATTTTGGGCTCCGAAAACAGGCACAACTGAGCAAGCTTGCTGCCCTCGTGCAAAAGCTCTCACAGAGCTTTCCAACAGTATGCTATGCGCCGCGTAACTCCTTACGGATCAAAAGTTATGGATACCGAAGCGACGGAGACCTGGTCCCAAGCCCCACACCCTCGGTTTGCGGGCCCAGCCTCTACGTGAAGCGAAGTTGTCTTGCCCAAGGTTCCGTGAGATTCGGTAATAAAAATGTGATGGATTAGGTTGTCGTCCTTTTCACGGCTCACGACGTACGATATGGGACGGAAAAATAGCGCAAAAGTAGAAAACTTTCCCAAAAATGATGAAAACATTCAATTTTAGGCTCCGAAAATAGGCGCAGCAAAGCTGGCTTGTTGCCCCTATCGTAGTGCTCTTGGAGAGCTTTCCAACGGTATGTTGTACGCCGCGTAACTCTATACGGATCAAAAGTTATGGGCATTGGAGCGATGGAGACCTGGTCCCAAGCCCCATGTCCTCGGTTAGCGGGCCCAGCCTCTACGTGAAGCGAAGTTGTCTTGCCTATGGTGCCGTGGGATTCGGTAACAGAAATGTGATGGATGAGGTTGTCGTCCTTTTCGCGGCTCACAACGTACAAACCGGGACAGAAAAACAGCGTAAAAGAAGAAAAATGTCCTAAAACTGATGAAAACATTCCATTTTGGGCTCTGAAAACAAGCGCAGGTGAGCTGGTTTGCTGCACCAGTCGTAGAGGTCTCGAAGAGCTTTCCAACGGTATGCTGTGTGCCGCGTAACTCCTTACGGATCAAAAGTTATGGGCACCAGAGCGACGGAGACCTGGTTCCAAGCCCCACGCCCTCGGTTTGCGTGCCCAGCCTCTACGTGAAGAGAAGTTTTCTTGCCCATGGTACTGTGGGATTCAGTAACAGAAATGTGATGGATTAGGTTGTCGTCCTTTTCGCGACTCACGACGCACGATCGGAGACGAAAAAACAGCGCAAAAGAAGGAAAGTGTCTCGAAACTAATGAAATGTTCAATTTTGGGCTCCAAAAATAGGCGTAGCCTATTCGGCTTGCTGCCCCCGTCTTAGAGCTCTCAGAGAGCTTTCCAACGGTATGTTGTGCGTCGCGTAACTCCTTATGAATCAAAAGTTATGGGCACCGGAGCGACGGAGACCTGGTTCCAAGCCCCACGCCCTTGGTTTGCAGTCCCAGCACCTACGTGAAGCGAAGTTGTCTTGCCTAAGGTGTCGTGTGATTCGGTAAGAGAAATGTGATGGATTAGGTTGTCGTCCTTTTCGCAGCTCACGACGTACGATACGGGATGGAAAAACAGCGTAAAAGAAAAAAAGTATCACAAAACTGATGAAAACATTCAATTTTGGTCTCTGAAAATAGGCGCAGGTGAGCTGGCTTGCTGGACCCGTTGTAGAGCTCTCGGAGAGCTTTCCAACGGTATGCTGTGTGCCGCGTAACTCCTTACGGATCAAAAGTTATAGGCACCGGAGTGACAGAGACCTGGTCCCAATCCCCCCGCCTAAGGTTTGCGGGCCCAGCCTCTACGTGAAGCGAAGTTGTCTTGCCCAAGGTGCGGTGGCATTCGGTAACAGAAATGTGATGGATTAGGTTGTCGTCCTTTTTGCGGCACACGATATACGATACGAGATGGAAAAACAGTGCAAAAGAAGGAATGTCACGCCCCAACCCGGCCTATAAAGGTTAGACTAGGGTGTGATCTAAACAATCAAGTCATGTCTCGTACTCAATCGTTCATGAAAGTTTAACACTTAACGTTTAGCCTAGACTCCACAATTTTTCCGGAAAACCGGCAGCATAACGGCTGTAATTGGGCTCTTTAGTTTGACCTAGTTCTCTAAATGCCTCAAAATTTCCAATCTCAATTTCATTTCCAACAAAGATTACTATTCATCAATTGAAATGCTACTAGTTGTCTCGAAGTCTTGTTTGATTAATAATCTAGCATGATACTATGTCTCGTTTGTTTGTTAATCCTTGTTACAAACGTACCTGTTGATCTTAGCTTATCAATGAGTACCTGCTTAAGATTGGATAGGTTCATTTTACTTAATCCTTACCTGAGACTTCATAAATCCTATGATAGATACTAGCCAGTAACGATAGCAAAACGACCATAGTAGTGTCTATCTAGTTATGATCAGTACAAGCCAAAATTAGACCCCAAATTACAACGGGGGTCTTTTACATAACATCAAGCAACATGAAAAGAAATAGTCTTCAAGCAGCATAGTGTTCACAAATGGCCATAATCAAGCAAAGCACATAGGACAGGCAATCATTCCAAGGAATCATCATTAGGCACGTCGTCCTCGGGTACCTGTTCTTGGTCTTCTTCACCTGAGATAATAAAAGAGGGTGAGTCCTTATGAACTCAGCGAGGGGGAACGAGAAATAAGTTTTGAAACTCATTTTCTGGTTCAACTTATGAAAAATCCTTTTTGAAAGCATGAATATATCACAAGTAAGTACATAATGTAATGTAAAAGTAAAGGAACACAATTACCCATCTTTTCTCCCCGAGGTCCTCTGGAACCAAACGAGAGTACTTATACACATAGTGAAAAGGATACGGTGAGCTTTTGCTCTCAGTTCAGTTCCAGTATCAGTTGTTGCGGCCGACTTCAAATCATCCCCTTATCACGCCAAATGGGTGTACTCCGGATGTACCCCGAAATCCTACGACCCAACTCTCTGAAGAAGTCTAGCCCCCAAGCGAGAGAGGGAATTGGACAATGGTAGTCACGGTTGCACCGGCAAGCCCGATGCCGCCCGGTGTGCGTGAATGCTACCACGCCAGAATGAAAGGTTGCAACCTTGTATGCAATGCACATTTATGACATTTAATATATCACATTTAGAGGTCAACAAAGTAGGTTGCCTCCGAACAGTCATAAGATTGCACATTGACAAGTAAACAAGCGAGGCACGATATGACAAGTAAATTCACTTGAAAAGCACATGGAGTTATATGAATATTAAATGGGCAGCCATGTAACGCACGTAAATCAAGTCTTATAACTCATTTCAAAGTTCACGTAATCAAATAATAAGATTATTCAACATGCAACGACATCCACGTGGGACCGGGTGCAAGAAAGGCCTACTTGTCAATCATGTAATTATCGAAATCATGTTTAGGGCTATGAGGGCAACTACAGGCAGCCTCCTAAACACATAATCAAACACAATATCAAAAGGATCGACACTTAGTGAGTTTACCTAGTTACTAGGGTTTTCAATTCGTGCTTACCCGTGCGATTAAACCCCAAGTCATCTCATAATTAAGCTCAAGCCATATATTAATTAAATTAAACACCCTCAAGCACTCAAAACAGTCCACACAACATCCAAATGCCACAATCTCAAGCATTTAATACAACAAGAGAACTACAATAATTTTTCTAAGCATGTCACTAAGGGAAACCCTCACTGCAATGGACTGTCTTCTCACAATCATTAAGACAAGCAAACAATCTCCAATTCCAGTGAACAATATGTCAAATTAAATCTTAAGGAGTGAACTAAATTCAGAAACAAACCTCGCATCATTTGGAGTTCGGGTTCAATAGTTATAGCCAAAACAGTGAGACTACACAAAACTGTCCAGATTTGCACACATTTCAATACTTGTCATTTTTGAGGGCCTTAGGGTCAGATTTAGCCTTAGTCCATTTCTGACAAACGTGTCCAGAACTGAAAAACTTAGCTGCACACCAAATTTCATGCATTTTGGATATCATTTACTAAGTCAAAACTGGTTCGTTCTACAAGGTCAGTGAATCTGCCAAAACCTGCTCATTTTTCCAGACTTTCCGGATTTGGACACATTTTAATGATTTGCCATTTTGAGGACCTTAGAGTCAAAATTAGCTTTGACCTATTTCTGCAAAAAAATGTTCAGAACTGGCAAAAATAGTTACCTACCAATTTTCACGCATTTTCAACATCATTTACCTAACCAAAATCACCTCGCACCAACAAGACAAAAATCTGTCACATACCCGATTTCATCTATCATCACATTCTAGCCAAGAATCTTGACATGCATGTTTATAAAAGCTCATGAACACACATATATCTCAAGTACAGAAGTAAAGATAGACATTTAAGGACATGCATGTGGTTTTTTGAAACATTTTCAAGAAGTTTTAGCCCTTACCTTAGCAAAACAACAAGAGGATGCACAAGACTTTTGATGGTTGCACAAGATTGATTCTTTTCCTTGCTTAGCTGAGACACCACTCGATTTTTCTCAAATTTCCTAACTTAGTAACCATGTTCTTAGTAGGTGCATGTGGTTAGAACAAGAAGAAAAGAAATGGAAGCAAGCAAACTCACCTAAACCGAAATGGAAGTGCTAAAGGCTTGCATGTGCATTTCTTTGCTCCTAGCTTTGCTTAGTCGAGCTCCCTAGCTTCTTGCATGCTTTGATGAACCATGAAGGGATGAAGATAAACTATGGAGTGTAGAAACTCAGCCAAGGCCGAGAGAGAGAGAGAAGAATGAGAGGGAGGGAGAGAGGAATGAGAGGAAATGAGAGAAGTGAAAGAAAATAAAAGCTTTGTTGGGCAAAGGAGCTCGTGTCGGCCTTGGGCATATAAATTTCAGATTTGTGTCTTCAAGAAGCATGGTTTTTGAATCACCTAGCATGGCAAGAAAATGGGTCGAGAATATGGGTGCATTGGGTAGGGTTTTGGGTTATTTTTTATGCATTTGTGTCATAACTTGTCTAGGAATTAATTTGAATTATGCAAGCAAGCACAAATGCTCAACAAGTGGTCGGCCAAGGCATGAAAAATGCTGAATCTTTGTCATCTTTTGAGCATTATTTAATTGTGTGTTTGGAAAGTGCAAAAGAATAAGGAATAAAGAATAAGAATGTCTAGCTTTTTATGAGATTTTGTCTTCTAGTGGGTTGAATTAGCAATTTAATATTAGTTAGTGGGATTTGTAGGATTAATTAATGGTTTAGTGCTTCGTGTAAGATGCTTTCTTGATTAGCGTGAGGACATGCTTTCCTAGGTTTTGGGCACGCACTCGAGGTAGGGCAAGAACTACGTGACGAATGCACGTTTCCCAAGTAAATGCGTGCAACCCTAAATGAATGCAAGTAATTCAATGCATGACACACAAAATGAAATACGATTCTTAAACCTAGGTCAAGGCATGAAATTCTAGTTTAGGGCACACGAAACAAGGTATCACACGCAAATCGAGGTCGGGCCTCACAAGGAAAGTTTCCCGAAACTGATTAAAACGTTCGATTTTGGGCTACAAAAATAGGCACAGCTGAGCAAGCTTGCTTCCCTCGTGCAAGAGCTCTCGGAGAGCTTTCCAACGGTATGCTATGCGCCGTGTAACTCCTTACCGATCAAAAGTTATGGACACCGGAGCGACGGAGACCTGGTTCCAAGCCCCACGCCCTCGGTTTACGGGCCCAGCCTCTACGTAAAGTGAAGTTGTCTTGCCCATTATGCCGTGGGATTCGATAACAGAAATGTGATGGATTAGGTTATCGTCCTTTTCGCGGCTCACGACGTACGATCTGGGACGGAAAAATAGCGCAAAAGAAGGAAAGTGTGTCAAAACTGATAAAAATGTCCGATTTTGGGCTCCAAAAATTGGCGCAGCCTAGCGGGCTTGCTGCTTCTATCGTAGAACTCTCGGAGAGCTTTCCAACGGTATGCTGTGCATCGCGTAACTCCTTACGGATCAAAAGTTATGGGCACCGGAGCGACGGAGACCTAGTCCCAAGCCCTGCACCCTCGGTTTGCGGGCCCAATCTCTACGTGAAGCGAAGTTGTCTTGCCCAAGGTGTCATGGGATTCTGTAATAGAAATGTGATGGATTAGGTTGTCATCCTTTTTGCGGCTCACGACATACGATCCGGGATGGAAAAACAGCACAAAAGAAGGAAAGTATCTCGAAACTGATGAAAATGTTCGATTTTGGGCTCCAAAAATGGGCACAGTAGAGCAGGCTTGCTACCGCCGTCGTAGAGATCTCAGAGAGTTTTCCAACGGTATGCTGTGCGTCGCGTAACTCCTTACGGATCAAAACTTATGGGCACTTGAGCGACGGAGACCTGGTCCCAAGCCCCACGCCCTCGGTTTGTAGGCCCAACCTCTACGTGAAGCGAAGTTGTCTTGCCCAAGGTGCCATGGGATTCTGTAACAGAAATGTGATGGATTAGGTTGTCATCCTTTTCGCGACTCACGACGTACGGTCCGGGAGGAAAAAATAGCACAAAAGAAGGAAAGTATCTCGAAACTGATGAAAATGTTCAATTTTTGGCTCCGAAAATAGGCGCAGCTGAGCAGGCTTGCTACCGTCGTCGTAGAGATCTTAGAGAGTTTTCCAACGGTCTGCTGTGCATCGCGTAACTCCTTCAGGATCAAAAGTTATGGGCACTGGAGCGACAGAGACCTAGTTCCAAGCCCCATGCCCTCGGTTTGCGAGCCCAGCCTCTACGTGAAGGGAAGTTGTCTTTCCCATGGTGCCATTGGATTCGGGAATAGAAATGTGATGGATTAGGTTGTCGTCATTTTCGCGGCTCACGACGTACGATCCAGGACCAAAAAACAGCGTAAAAGAAGGAAAATGTCCCAAAACTGATGAAAACGTTCGATTTTGGGTAATGAAAATAGACGCAGGTGAGCTGGCTTGCTGCACCAGTCGTAGAACTCTCGGAGTGCTTTCCAACGGTATGCTGTGTGCCACGTAACTCCTTACGGATCAAAAGTTATGGGCACCGGAGCGACAGATACCTGGTTCCAAGCCCCACACCCTCGGTTTGTGGGCCCAACCTCTACGTGAAGCTAAGTTGTCTTGCCCAAGGTGCCGTGGGATTCGTTAATAGAAATGTGACGGATTACGTTGTCGTCCTTTTTGCGGCTCACGACGTACGATACGGGACGGAAAAATGGCATAAAAGAAAAAAATATCCCAAAACTGATGAAAACGTTCGATTTTGGGCTCTGAAAACAGGTGCAGGTGAGCTGGCTTGTTGCACCCATGGTAGAGCTCTCGGAGAGCTTTCCAACGGTATGCTGTGTGCCGCGTAACTCTTTACGGATCAAAAGTTATAGGCACCGGAGAGACGGAGACCTGGTCCCAATCCCCACGCCCAAGGTTTTCGGGCCCAGCCTCTACGTGAAGCGAAGTTGTCTTGCCCAAGGTGCCGTCAAATTCGGTAACAGAAATGTGATGGATAAGGTTGTCGTCCCTTTCACGGCTCACGACGTACGATCCGGGACGAAAAAACATTGCAAAAGATGGAAAGTGTCCCGAAACTGATGAAAACGTTCGAGTTTGGGCTCCGAAAATAGGCACAGCCGAGCAAGCTTGCTGCCCTTGTGCAAGAGCTCTTGGAGAGCTTTCCAACGGTATGCTATGTGCCGCGTAACTCCTTACGAATCAAAAGTTATGGACACCGGAGTGACAGAGACCTGGTCCCAAGCCCCACGCCCTCGGTTTGTGGGCCCAGCCTCTATGTGAAGCGAAGTTGTCTTGCCCAAGGTGCCGTGGGATTCAGTAATAGAAATGTGATGGATTAGGTTGTCGTCCTTTTCGCTGCTCATGACGTACGATACGGGATGGAAAAATAGCACAAAAGTAGAAAACTTTCCCAAAAATGATGAAAACGTTCAATTTTGGGCTCCGAAAATAGGTGCAGCAAAGCTGGCTTGCTGCCCCTATCGTATAGCTCTCGGAGAGCTTTCCAACGGTATGTTGTGCGCCGCGTAACTCCATACGGATCAAAAGTTATGGGCATTGGAGCGATGGAGACTTGGTCCCAAGCCCCACGTCCTCGGTTAGCGGGCCCAGCCTCTACGTGAAGTGAAGTTGTCTTGCCCATGGTGCCCTGGGATTCGGTAACAGAAATGTGATGGATTAGGTTGTCGTCCTTTTCGCGGCTCACGACGTACGATCGGGGACGGAAAAATAGCGCAAAAGAAGGAAAATGTGTCGAAACTGATGAAAACGTTTGATTTTGGGCTCTAAAAACAGGCGCAGCCTAACGGGCTTGCTGCCCCCGTCGTAGAGCTCTCAAAGAGCTTTCCAACGGTATGTTGTGCGTCGCGTAACTCCCTACAGATCAAAAGTTATGGGCACCGGAGCGACGGAGACCTGGTCCGAAGCCCCACGCCCTCAGTTTGCGGGCCCAGCCTCTACGTGAAGCGAAGTTGTCTTGCCCAAGGTGCCGTGGGATTCTATAATAGAAATGTGATGGATTAGGTTGTCATCCTTTTCGTGGCTCACGACATACGATCTGGGACGGAAAAACAGCGCAAAAGAAGGAAAGTATCTTGAAACTGATGAAAATGTTCGATTTTGGGCTCCGAAAATAGTCGCAGCTGAGCAGGCTTGCTGCCTCCGTCGTAGAGCTCTCAGAGAGCTTTCCAACGGTATGCTGTGTGTCACACCCCAACCCGACCTATAGAGGTTAGACTAGGGTGTGATCTAAACATTCATATCATTTCACGTACTTAATCGTTCATTAAGGTTTAACGCTTAAAGTTAGCTTAGGACTCCAAAAGATTCTCCAGAAAACCGGCATCATAACGGCTGTAATTGGCTCTTTAGTTTGACCTAATTTCCTTAACGCCTCAAAACTTTCAATCTCAAATTCGATTCCAACTAAGATTACTATCTATCACTAATTGATATGTCCACTATTTATCTCAAGTCTCGTTTGATTAACACCTAGCCTATTAATTATGTCTCGTTTATGTGACAATCCCTATTACACAAGTACCTGTTGATCTTAGCTTACAAATGAGTACCTACTTAAGATTGGATAGATTCATTTTACTTAACCCTTTGCCTAATACTTCATAAGCCTGTGATAGATACTAAACCAAAGTAGTGATAGCAAAACGACCAGAAGAGTGTCTATCTAGTTATGATCAGTGCAAATCAAAATTATACCCCAAATTACAATGGGGGTCATTTACAATAGCAACAACAAACAACATAAGAGATAATCTTCAAAACAAATATATCGTTCACAAAATGGCCACAGTCAAGTAAGGCACGTAGGGCAGGCAATCACTCCAAGGAGTCATCAATAGGCACGTTATCCTCGGGTACCTATTCCTGATCTTCTTCACCTGTGATGATAAAAGAGGGTGAGTCCTTATGAACTCAACGAGGGGGAACGAGAAATACGTTTTGAAACTCTTTTTTCAGTTCGACTTATGAAAAACCCTTTGTGAAGGCATGACATATAACACAAGTAAGTTCATAATGTAATATAAAAGTAAAAGAACACAATTACCCGTCTTTCCTCCCCGAGGTCCTCTAGGAACCAAGCGATAGTACTTATACACATAGTGAAAAAGATACGGTGAGCTTTTGCTGTCAATTCATTTCCAATATCAGTTGTTGCGGCCGACTTCAAATCATCCACTTATCACGCCAAATGGGTGTACTCCGGATGTACCCCAAAATCCTACGACCTAACTCTCCGAGGAAGTCTAGCCCCCAAGCGAGAGAGGGAATTGGACAATGGTAGTCACGGTTGCACCGGCAAGCCCGATGCCCTCCGGTGTGCGTGAAACGCTACCACGCCAGAATGAAAGGTTGCAACCTTGTATGCAATGCACATTTATAACATTTAATATATCACATTAGGAGGACAACAAAGTAGGTTGCCTCCGAGCAGTTATAAGATCGCACATTGACAAGTAAACACACGAGGAAAGTTTTGACCTGTAATTTCACTTGTAAAGCACATGGAGTTATATGAATATTAAATGGGCAGCCATGTAACACATATAAATCAAATCATATAACTCATTTCGGGGTTCACGTAATCAGATAATGAGTTTATACAAGCATGCAACGACGTCTACGTGGGACCGGGTACAAGAAAAGTCTACTTATCAACATGTAATCATTGGAATCACATTTCAAGCATACTTAACATTTATTAGGCAGCCCACTAATCACACAATTAGACACAATAACTATAGGATCAACACTTAGCGAGTTTTCATAGTCAATAGGGTTTCAATTCATGCTTACACGTGCGATTAAGCCGCAAGTTGTTACGTAATTAAACCCAAGCCATGCATCGATTAATTAAAACATCCTCAATCATCCAAAACAGTCCACACAACATCTACGTGCCACAATCCCAAGCATTCAATACCACAAGAGGAGTTACAATAATTTTCAAAGCATATCACTAGATAAAAACCTCACCGCAATGGTCTGTTTTCCCACAATCATTTAGACAAGCAAACAATCTCCAATTCCAGTGAATAAAATGTCAAATTAAATCTTATTGAGTGAACTAAATCCAGAAACAAACCTCGCATCATTTGGAGTTCGGATTCAAGAGTTATAGCTAAAACCGTGAGACTACGCAAAACTGTCCAGATTCGTACATATTTCAATACTTTCCATTTTTGAGGGTCTTAGGGTCAAATTTAGCTTTAGTCTATTTCTGACACAAATATCCATCACCGAAAAATCTAGCAACCAACCAAATTTCATGCATTTTAGATATCATTTACTAAGTCAAAACTATTTCGTTCTACAAGGACAGTGAACTGCCAAAAAAAAAAAACCTGCTCCATTTCCCAGATTTTCCAGATTTAGACACCCTTTGATGTTTTGCCATTTTGGAGACCTTAGATTCAAAATTGGCCTTGGCCTATTTCTATGAAAAATTCTCAGAACTGGCAAAACTAGTCACCTACAAATTTTCATGCATTTTCAACATCATCTACCAGGCCAAATTCACTTCGCTCTAACAAGTCAGAAATCTGCCATTTTCGCGATTTTACCTATCTCCAAGTTCTAGCTAAATATCTTGTCATGCATGGTTACAAAAGCTCATGTACACACATATACCACAAGTACAGAGGTAAAAATAGACATATGAAGGCATGCATGTGGTTTTTGAAAGCTTTTAAAAAAGATTAACCCTCACCTTAGCCTATTGACAACAAATTATGCTCAAAACTCTTGAAGATGCACAAATGGTCTTCTCTCCTTGTTTGGTCGAGAGATATTGCTTAATTTCCTTAATTCCTAGCTGAGTTACCATGTCCTTAGTATGTGCATGTGGTTAGAACAAAAGGGAGATGAAAGAAAAGCTATCAAACATACCTAGGGCCGAAATGAGTGTTCTATGAGCTTGCATGCAAATCTCCTTGCTTCTTGCTTGCTTGGTCGAGTTCCTTAGAGTCTTGAATGTCTAGGAAAGTCTTAGAATGAGAGCTTAAGCTATGGAGCCTAAGGTTGCAGCCAAGGCTGAGAGAAGAGAGTGTAAATGAGAGAATGAGAAGTTTGAAAAGAATGGAATGTTTGTGTGAGCATGTGTCGGCCTTGAGCTTCTAAAATTTCTGATTTTGTGTCATCTAAAGCATGTTTTGAATTGTCTTAGCATGGGCATTTGAGTGGGCCGAGAATGTGGAGCATTGGGTAGGGTTTTAGATCATTTTTTAATGCATTGTTTGAAGTAATTGTCATAGTTTGTCAAGGCTTAGTTTAATTTATGCAAATGTTGTTCAAAAGCAAGGTATGGTCGGCCAAAGCCAAGTGGAAATTCTGAATTTTTGTCTTGTTTTGAGCTTTATTTTATTGTGTGTGCTTGGGATATGCAAAAGAACAAAGAATAAAGAATAAGAATGTTTAGCTTTTGGTGAAATTTCATCTTCTAGTGAGTTGAATTAGGATTATAATATTAGTTAGTGGAATTTGTAGGATTAATTAATAATCTAGTGCTTCGTGTAAGATGCTTTTATTGATTAGCTTGCAGGCACGCTTTCCTAGGTTTAGGGCACACACTATGGGGTAAAGCACGAACTACGAGATGAATGTATGTTTCCCAAGCAAATGCACGCAACCCTAAATGAATGCACGTAATTCGATGCAAGGCACATAAAATGAGACACGACTCTTCAACCTAGGTCAAGGCACGCAATTCTAGGTTAGGAAACGTGAAACGTGAAACGAGGTATCGCACGCAAATTGAGATCGGGCCTCACACTATGCGTCGCGTAACTCCTTACGGATCAAAAGTTATGGGCAACGGAGTGACGGAAACTTGATTCCAAGCCCCACGCCCTCGGTTTGCGGGCCCAGCCTCTTCGTGAAGGGAAGTTGTCTTAGCCATGGTGCCATTGGATTCAGTAATAGAAATGTGATGGATTAGGTTGTCGTCCTTTTTGCGGCTCACGATGTACGATCCAGGATAGAAAAATAGCGTAAAAGAAAAAAAAATATCCCAAAACTGATGAAAACGTTCGATTTTGGGCTCTAAAAACAAGCGCAGGTGAGCTGGCTTGTGGCACCAGTCGTAGAGCTCTCGGAGATCTTTCCAACGGTATGCTGTGTGCTGCGTAACTCCTTATGGATCAAAAGTTATGGGCACCGGAGCGACGGAGACCTGGTCCAAATCCCCACGCCCCCTGTTTGCGGGCCCAGCCTCTACGTGAAGTGAAGTTGTCTTGCCCAAGGTACCGTGGGATTCGGTAACAGAAATGTGATGGATTAGGTTGTCGTCCTTTTTGCGGCTCACGACGTACGATTCGGGACGAAAAAATAGAGCAAAAGAAGGAAAGTGTCCCGAAACTGATGAAAAAGTTCGATTTTGGGCTCCGAAAACAAACACAGCCGAGCATACTTGCAGCCCCCGTGCAAGAACTCTTGGAGAGCTTTCCAACGGTATGTTGTGTGCCGCGTAACTCCTTACATATCAAAAGTTATGGACACTGGAGCGACGGAGACCTGCTCCCAAGCCCCACGCCCTCGGTTTGCAGGCCTAGCCTCTACGTGAAGCCAAGTTGTCTTGCCCAAGGTGCTGTGGGACTCGGTAATAAAAATGTAATGGATTAAGTTGTCGTCCTTTTCGTGGCTCACGACGTACGATACGGGACGAAAAAATAGCGTAAAAGTAGAAAACTTTCCCAAAAATGAGGAAAACGTTAGATTAGGGGCTCCGCAAATAGGCGCAGCATAGCTAGTGTACTGCCCCTATCGTAGAGCTCTCGGAGAGCTTTCCAACGGTATGTTGTGCACCGCGTAACTCCATACGGATCAAAAGTTATGGGCATTGGAGCGACGGAAACCTAGTCCCAAGCCCCACGTCCTCGGTTAGCGGGCCCAGCCTCTACGTGAAGAAAAGTTGTCTTGCCCATGGTGCTGTGGGATTCGGTAACAGAAATGTGATGGATTAGGTTGTCGTCCTTTTCGCGGCTCACGACGTACGATCGGGGACAGAAGAATAGTGCAAAAGAAGGAAAGTGTGTCGAAACTAATGAAAACGTTTGATTTTCGGCTCCAAAAACAAGCGCAGCCAAGCGGGGTTGCTGCCCCTATCGTAGAGCTCTCGGAGAGCTTTCCAACTGTATGATGTGCGTCGCATAACGCCTTACGGATCAAAAGTCATGGGCAATGGAGCGACGGAGACCTGGTACCAAGCCCCACGCCCTCAGTTTATGGGCCCAGCCTCTATGTGAAGCGAAGTTGTCTTGCCCAAGGTGTCGTGGGATTCTGTAATCGAAATGTGATGGATTAGGTTGTCGTCCTTTTCGCGACTCACGACGTACGATCCGGGACAGAAAAAGAGCGTAAAAGTAGAAAAGTGTCCCAAAACTAATGAAAACGTTCGATTTTGGACTCCGAAAATAGGCGAAGGTGAGCAAGCTTGCTACCCTTGTCGTAGAGCTCCCGGAGAGCTTTCCAACGGTATGCTGTGTGCCGCGTAACTCCTTACGGATCAAAAGTTATGGGCACCGGAGCGACGGATACCTGGTCCCAATCCCCACGCCCTCGATTTGCGGGCCCAACCTCTACGTGAAGCGAAGTTGTCTTGCCCAAGGTGCCCTGGGATTCGGTAACATAAATGTGATGGATTAGGTTGTCGTCCTTTTTATGGCTCACGACGTAGGATCCGGGATGGAAAAACAGTGCAAAAGAAGGAAAGTGTCCCGAAATTGATGAAAATGTTCGATTTTGGGCTCTGAAAATAGGCACAGCCGAGCATGCATGCTGCCCCCGTGCAAGAGCTCTCAGAGAGCTTTCCAACGGTATGATGTGCGCTGCGTAACTCATTACAGATCAAAAGTTATGGACACCGGAGCGACAGAGACCTGGTCCCAAGCCCAACGCCCTCGGTTTGCGGGCCCAGCCTCTACATGAAGCGAAGTTGTCTTGCCCAAGGTGCCTTGGGATTCAGTAATAGAAATGTGATGGATTAGGTTGTCGTCCTTTTTGCGGCTCACGACGTACGATATGGGATGAAAAAATAGCACAAAAGTAGAAAACTTTCCCGAAAATGATGAAAATGTTCGATTTTGGGCTCCAAAAATAGGCGCATCAAAGGTGGCTTGCTGCCCCTGTCGTAGAGCTCTCGGAGAGCTTTCCAACGATATGTTTTTCACCGCATAACGCCTTACGGATCAAAAGTTACGCGCATTGGATCGACGGAGACCTGGTCCCAAGCCCCACGTCCTCGGTTAGCGGGCCCACCCTCTATGTGAAGTGAAGTTGTCTTGCCCATGGTGCCATGGGATTCGGTAACAGAAATGTGATGGATTAGGTTGTCGTCCTTTTTGCGACTCACGACGTAGGATAGGGGACGGAAAAATAGCGCAAAATACGGAAAGCGTGTCGAAACTGATGAAAACTTCCAATTTTGGGCTCTGAAAATAGGCACAGCCGAGCATGCTTGCTGCCCTTGTGTAGCAGCTCTTGGGGAACTTTCCAACGGTATGATGTGCGCCGCGTAACTCCTTACAGATCAAAAGTTATGGACACCGGAGCGACAGAGACCTGGTCCCAAGCCCCACGCCCTCGGTTTGCGGGCCCAGCCTCTACGTGAAGCGAAGTAGTCTTGCCCAAGGTGCCGTGGAATTTGGTAATAGAAATGTGATGGATTAGGTTGTCGTCCTTTTTGCGGCTCACGACGTACGATACGGGACAGAAAAATAGCGCAAAAGTAGAAAACTTTCCCAAAAATGATGCAAACGTTCGATTTTGGGCTCCAAAAATAGACGCAGCAGAGGTGGCTTGCTGCCCCTGTCGTAGAGCTCTCGGAGAGCTTTCCAACGGTATGTTTTGCGCTGCATAACTCCTTACGGATCAAAAGTTATGCGCATTGGATCGACGGAGACTTGGTCCCAAGCCCCACATCCTCCGTTAACAGGCCCAGCCTCTACGTGAAGTGAAGTTGTCTTGCCCATGGTGCCGTGGGATTCGGTAACAGAAATGTGATGGATTAGGTTGTCGTCCTTTTCGCGGCTACGACGTACGATCGGGGATAAAAAAATAGCGCAAAATAATAAAAGCGTGTCGAAATTGATGAAAACATTCAATTTTGGGCTCCAAAAATAGGTGCAGGTAAGCTGGCTTGCTGCCCCCGTCGTAGAGCTCTTGAAGAGCTTTCCAACGGTATACTGTGCGTTGCGTAACTCCTTATTGATCAAAAGTTATAGGCACCGGGGCGACGGAGACCTGGTCCCAAGCCCCACACCCTCGGTTTGCAGGCCCAGCCTCTACGTGAAGCGAATTTGTCTTGTCCAAGGTGCCGTGGTATTCTGTAATAGAAATGTGATGGATTAGGTTGTCGTCCTTTTCGCAGCTCACGACGTACGATCCGGGACGGAAAAACAGCACAAAAGAAGGAAAGTGTCTCGAAACTAATGAAAATGTTCGATTTTGGTCTCCGAAAACCTGCGTAGCTGTGCAGGCTTGCTACCCCTGTCGTAGAGCTCTCAGAGAGCTTTCCAACGGTTTGTTGTGCGTCGCGTAACTCCTTACGGATCAAAAGTTATGGGCACCAGAGCGACGGAGACTTGGTTCCAAGCCCCACACCCTCGGTTTGCGGGCCCAGCCTCTACGTGAAGCGAAGTTGTCTTACCCAAGGTGCCATTGGATTCGATAATAGAAATGTGATGGATTAGGTTGTCGTCCTTTTCGCGGCTCACGACGTACGATCCGGGACAGAAAAATAGCGTAAAAGAAGAAAAATATCCCAAAACTGATGAAAATGTTCGATTTTGGGCTTTGAAAACTGTCGCAGGTGAGCTAGCTTACTGCACCCGTCGTAGAGCTCTCTGAGAGCTTTCCAACGGTATGCTATCTGCCACGTAATTCCTTACGGATCAAAAGTTATGGGCACCGGAGTGACGGAGACCTAGTCCCAATCCCCACGCCCTCGGTTTGCGGGGACAGCCTCTACATGAAGAGAAGTTGTCTTGCCCAAGGTGCCGTGGGATTCAGTAACAGAAATGTGATGGATTAGGTTGTCGTCCTTTTCGCGGCTCACGACGTACCATCCGGGACGGAAAAATAGTGCAAAAGAAGGAAAGTGTCCTGAAACTGATGAAAACGTTTGATTTTGGGCTCCGAAAATAGGCACAGCCGAGCATGCTTGCTGCCTCCGTGCAAGAGCTTTCGGAGAGTTTTCCAACGGTATGCTGTGCGCCGCGTAACTCCTTACGGATCAAAAGTTATGGACACCGGAGCGACGGAGACCTGGTCCCAAGCCCCACGCCCTCGGTTTGCGGGCCCAGCCTCTACGTGAAGCGAAGTTGTCTTGCCCAAGGTGCCATGGGATTCGGTAATAGAAATGTGATGGATTAGGTTGTCGTCCTTTTCGTGGCCCATGACGTACGATACGGGATGAAAAAATAGCGCAAAAGTAGAAAACTTTCCCGAAAATGATGAAAACGTTCAATTTTGGGCTACGAAAATAGGCACAGCATAGCTAGCTTGCTGCCGTTGTCGTAGAGCTCTCGGAGAGCTTTCCAACAGTATGTTGTGCGCCGCGTAACTCCATACGAATCAAAAGTTATGGGCATTAAAGCGACGGAGACCTGGTCCCAAGCCGCACGTCCTCGGTTAACGGCCCAGCCTCTACGTGACGCGAAGTTGTCTTGCCCATGATGCCGTGGGATTCGGTAAAAGAAATGTGATGGATTAGGTTGTCGTCCTTTTCGCGGCTCACGACGTACGATTGGGGACGAAAAAATAGCGCAAAATAATGAAAGCGTGTCGAAACTGATGAAAATATTCAATTTTGGGCTCCAAAAATAGGTGCAGGTAAGGTGGCTTGCTGCCCCCGTCGTAGAGCTCTTGAAGAGCTTTCCAACGGTATACTGTGCATTGCATAACTCCTTACTGATCAAAAGTTATAGGCACCGAGGCGACGGAGACCTGGTCCCAAGCCCCACACCCTCGGTTTGCGGGCCCAGCCTCTACGTGAAGCGAATTTGTCTTGTCCAAGGTGCCGTGGTATTCTGTAATAGAAATGTGATGGATTAGGTTGTCGTCCTTTTCGCAGCTCACGACGTACGATCCGGGACGGAAAAACAGCACAAAAGAAGGAAAGTGTCTCGAAACTGATGAAAATGTTCGATTTTGGTCTCCGAAAACCTGCGCAGCTGTGCAGGCTTGCTACCCCTGTCGTAGAGCTCTCAGAGAGCTTTCCAACGGTTTGTTGTGCGTCGCGTAACTCCTTACGGATCAAAAGTTATGGGCACTAGAGCGACGGAGACCTGGTTCCAAGCCCCACACCCTCGGTTTGCGGGCCCAGCCTCTACGTGAAGCGAAGTTGTCTTACCCAAGGTGCCATTGGATTCGATAATAGAAATGTGATGGATTAGGTTGTCGTCCTTTTTGCGGCTCACGACGTACGATCCGGGACAGAAAAACAGCGTAAAAGAAGAAAAATATCCCAAAACTGATGAAAATGTTTGATTTTGGGCTTTGAAAACTGTCGCAAGTGAGCTAGCTTACTACACCCGTCGTAGAGCTCTCTGGGAGCTTTCCAACGGTATGCTATCTGCCACGTAATTCCTTACGGATCAAAAGTTATGGGCACCGGAGTGACGGAGACCTAGTCCCAATACCCACGCCCTCGGTTTGCGGGCCCAGCCTCTACATGAAGAGAAGTTGTCTTGCCCAAGGTGCCGTGGGATTCAGTAACAGAAATGTGATAGATTAGGTTGTCGTCCTTTTCGCGGCTCACGACGTACCATCCGGGACGGAAAAACAGTGCAAAAGAAGGAAAGTGTCCCGAAACTGATGAAAACGTTCGATTTTGGGCTCCGAAAATAGGCACAGCCGAGCATGCTTGCTGCCTCCGTGCAAGAGCTTTCGGAGAGTTTTCCAACGGTATGCTGTGCGCCGCGTAACTCCTTATGGATCAAAAGTTATGGACACCGGAGCGACGGAGACCTGGTCCCAAGCCCCACGCCCTCGGTTTGCGGGCCCAGCCTCTACGTGAAGCGAAGTTGTCTTGCCCAAGGTGCCATGGGATTCGGTAACAGAAATGTGATGGATTAGGTTGTCGTCCTTTTCGTAGCTCATGACGTACGATACGGGACGAAAAAATAGCGCAAAAGTAGGAAACTTTCCCGAAAATGATGAAAACGTTCGATTTTGGGCTTCGAAAATAGGCATAGCATAGCTAGCTTGCTGCCGCTGTCGTAGAGCTCTCGGAGAGCTTTCCAACAGTATGTTGTGCGCCGCGTAACTCCATACGAATCAAAAGTTATGGGCATTAAAGCGACGGAGACCTGGTCCCAAGCCCCACGTCCTCGGTTAGCGGCCCAGCCTCTACGTGACGCGAAGTTGTCTTGCCCATGATGCCGTGGGATTCGGTAAAAGAAATGTGATGGATTAGGTTGTCGTCCTTTTCGCGGCTCACGACGTACGATTGGGGACGAAAAAATAGCGTAAAAGAAGGAAAGTGTGTCGAAACTGATGAAAACGTTCGATTTTGGGGTCCAAAAACCGGCGCAGCTGAACAAACTTGTTGCCTCCGTCGTAGAGCTCTCAGAGAGCTTTCCAACGGTATGTTGTGCGTCTCGTAACTCCTTACAGATCAAAAGTTATGGGCACCGGAGGGAGGGAGACCTGGTCCCAAGCCCCACGTCCCACGCCCTTGGTTTACAGGCCCAGCCTCAACGTGAAGCGAAGTTGTCTTGCCCAAGGTGTAGTGGTATTTTGTAATAGAAATGTGATGGATTAGGTTGTCGTCCTTTTCGCGGCTCACGACGTACGATCTGGGACGAAAAAATAGTGCAAAAGATGGAAAATTACTCAAAACTGATGAAAACGTTTGATTTTGGTCTCCGAAAATTGGCACAGCGGAGCAGGCTTGCTACCCCCGTCGTAGAGCTCTCAGAGAGCTTTCCAACAGTATGCTCTACGTCCCGTAACTCCTTACGGATCAAAAGGTATGGGCACCGCAGCAACGGAGACCTGGTTCCAAGCCCCACGCCCCCGGTTTGCGGTCCCAGCCTCTACGAGAAACGAAGTTATCTTGCCCAAGGTGTTGTTGAATTCGGTAATAGAAATGTGAAGGATTAGGTTGTCGTCCTTTTCACGGCTCACGACGTACGATCCGGGACAGAAAAATAGTGTAAAAGAAGAAAAATATCCCAAAACAGATGAAAACGTTCGATTTTGGGCTCTGAAAGCAGGCGCAGGTGCTGGCTTGGTGCACCCGTCGTAGAGCTCTCGTAGAGCTTTCCAACGGTATGCTGTGTGCCGCGTATTTCCTTACGGATCAAAAGTTATGGGCACCGGAGCGACGGAGACCTGGTCCCAATCCCTACGCCCTCGGTTTGTAGACCCAGCCTCTACGTGAAGCGAGGTTGTCTTGCCCAAGGTGCCATGGGATTCGGTAATAGAAATTGATGGATTTGGTTGTCGTCCTTTTCGCGGCTCACGACGTACGATACGGAACGGAAAAATAGCGCAAAAGTAGAAAACTTTCCCAAATGTGATGAAAACGTTCGATTTTGGGCTCTGAAAATAGGCGCAGGTGAGCTGGCTTGCTGCACCCGTCGTAGAGCTCTCGGAGAACTTTCCAACGGTATGTTGTGTGCCGCGTAACTCCTTGCGGATCAAAAGTTTTGGGCACCGGTGCGACGGAGACCTTTTCCCAATCCCCATGCCCTCAGTTTACGGGCCCAGCCTCTACGTGAATCGAAGTTGTCTTGCCCAAGGTGTCATGGGATTCGGTAACAGAAATGTGATGGATTAGGCTGTCGTCCTTTTCGTGGCACATGACGTACGATCCGGGACGGAAAAATAGTGCAAAAGAAGGAAAGTGTCCCGAATATGATGAAAGCATTCGATTTTGGGCTCCGAAAACAAGGACAGCCGAGCATGCTTGCAGCCCCCGTGCAAGAGCTCTCGGAGAGCTTTCCAACGGTATGATGTGCGCCACATAACTCCTTACGGATCAAAAGTTATGGACACCGGAGCGACGGAGACCTGGCCCCAAGCTCCACGCCCTCGGTTTGCGGGCCCAGCCTCTACGTGAAGCAAAGTTGTCTTGCCCAAGGTCCCGTGGGATTCGGTAATAAAAATATGATGGATTAGGTTGTCATCTTTTTCGCAGCTCACGACGTACGATACGGGACGTAAAAATAGCGCAAAAGTAGAAAACTGGCCTGAAACTTATGAAAACGTTTGATTTTGGGCTCCAAAAATAGGCGCAGCTTTGCTGGCTTGCTGCCCCTGTCGTAGAGCTATCGGAGAGCTTTCCAACTGTATGTTGTGCGCCGCGTAACTCCTTACGGTTCAAAAGTTATGGGCATTGGAACGACGGAGACCTGGTCCCAAGCCCCACGCCCTCGGTTAGCAGGCCCAGCCTCTACATGAAGTGAAGTTGTCTTGCCCATGGTCCCGTGGTATTCGGTAACAGAAATGTGGTGGATTAGGTTGTTGTCCTTTTTGCGGCTCACGACGTACGATCGGGGACGGAAAAACATCGCAAAAGAATGAATGTGTGTCAAAACTGATGAAAACATTCAATTTTGGGCTCCAAAAAATGGTGTAGCCGAGCAGGCTTATTGCCCCCGTCGAAGAGCTCTCGGAGAGCTTTCCAACGGTATGCTGTGCGCCGCGTAACTCCTTATGGATCAAAAGTTATGGGCATCGGAGCGATGGAGACCTGGTCCCAAGCCCCACGCCCTCGGTTTGCGGTCCCAGTGTCACTCCCCAACCCGACCTAAGGAGGCTAGACTAGGGTATGACCTAATTCATTTATACTTTTTCACATTCTTAGCCTTTTTTTTTATTATTTAATACTTAACGTTGGCCTAGAGCTCCAAAAGTTTTTTTCCGGAAAACCGACAGCATAGCTACTGTATTTAAGAGCTTTGGTTTGACCTATTTTCTAAAACGCCTCAAAACCCTTAATCATTTATTCAATTCCAATTAAAATTTCCTATTTTGTTATCAATAGATATGCCTACTAATTTATCTCAATAGTCTCGTTTGATTGACAAGACTAGCATGATAACTATGTCCTATTTATTTGCCAGTTCCTATTATGCAAGTACATATTATCTTTTAGTTTACAATGAGTACCTAAGTGAAATTAGATAGAGTTCACTTGTTTGATTCTTCACCTAGTGGTTTAAACGCCTACAATAACTACTAACCAAGATAATGAAAGCAAACAACCAATAAAGAGTTCGTCCGGTTATAATCAGTACAAGCCAAAAATTAGACCCAAATTACAACGGGGTCATTTACATCAACAAAATGAACAGTTGCAATCAAACACAACATCCAAATAGCAACTACTTTTAGGAAAAGCACAAAAGCACGTAGTCACTCCAAGGAATCATCAACAAGTACATTCTCCGCGGGTACCTATTCTAAATCTGCTTCACCTGTGACAAAAAGAGGATGAGTCCTTATGAACTCAGCGAGGGGGAACGAGAGATAACGTTTTAAAAACTCTTTTCCGGTTAATCCTATGAAAACTCCTTTGAAGACATGTCAAATAAAATAAGTAAGTTCATAACAATGCATAAATATAAAGGAACACATTTACCCGTCTTTCCTCCCCGAGGTCCACTAGGAACCAAGCGAGAGTACTTAAACACGTAGTGAAAAGGATACGGTGAGCTTTCACTCTCAAGTTCAATCGGTGAGCATTTGCCCTCAAGATCATTTTCGATAACAATTGTTGCGGCCGACTTCAATCATCCACTTATCGCTCCCAATTGGGTGTACTCCGGATGTACCCCGAAATCCTACGACCCAACTCTCCGAGGGTGGAATGCCAAGTGAGAGAGGGAATTGGACCATGGTAGTCACGGGAGCACTGGCAAGCCCTATGCCGCCCGGCGTTCGTGAAACGCTACCATGCCACAATAAAAGGTTGCAACCTTGTATGCAATGCACAATTATAACATTTAACATATCACATTAGGAGGACAACAAAGTAGGTTGCCTCTGAGCAATTATAAGATCGCACATTGACAAGTAAACACACGAGGCATGCTTTGACATGTAATTTCACTTGTAAAACACATAGAGTTATATGAATATTAAACGGGCAGCCATGTAACACATGTAAATCAAGTCATATAACTCATTTCGGGGTTAACATATCAAGTAATAAGATTATACAAGCATGCAACAATGTTTACATGAGACCGGGTGCAAGAAAAGTCTACTTATCAACATGTAACCATCGGGAATTATATTTAGAGCTATAAGAACAACTACGGGAAGCCTATTAACCACAAAATTTAACACGTTTAACTATAAGATCATCTCTTAGTAAAAGTCAATAGCATTAGGGCCTCAATCCCATGCTTAAACATGCGATTAAGCAAACCATTCATCAATTAATGATCCCAAGTCATACATCAATCAAATTTAGCAACCTCAACCAGCCACAACAGTCCACACAACATCTAAGTGCCACAATTCCAAGCATTCAATACCACAAGAGAAGTTACAACATGTTTCAAAGCATATCACTAAACGAAAACCTCACTGCAATGGTCTATTTTCCCACATTCGATTAGACAAGCAAACATTCTCCAATTTTAGTGAACAAAATGTCAAATTAAATCTTAATGAGTGATTTAAATCTAGGAACAAACCTCGCATCATTTGGAGTTCGGACTTAAGAGTTATGGCCAAAACCGTGAGACTACGCAAAACTGTCCAGTTTTAGATACATTATGATTTTTGCCAATTATGAGGGTCTTAGATTCATAATTGGCTTTGGTCTATTTCTTACCAAAATGTCCAGAACTGAAAAATATAGAAACCTACTAATTTTCATGCATTTTCACCAACATTTACTAGGTCAAAAACTCTTCGTTCTACAGAGTCAGTGATCTGCCAGAAACTTATTTCATTTTTTTCAATTCTTCCAGATTTAGACATCCCACGATGTTTGACCATTTTGGAGGCCTTAGACTCAGAATTGGCCTTCGCCTATTTCTACGAAAAATGTTCAGAACTGGCAAAAATAGTCACCTACCAATTTTCATGCATTTTCAACATCATTTACTAAGCCAAATTCTCTTCTAACTACAAGATCAGAAAACTGCCAGCAACACGTTTTTACCTATCTTCAAGTTCTAGCAAAAAATCTAGCCATGCATGGTCATATAAGCTCATGTACACACATATAAAACAGCTACAGAGGTAAATATAGTCATATGAAGGCATGCATGTGAATTTTGAAAGCTTTTAAAAGAGTTTAACCATCACCTCTTTGAAGATTTAGCAAATGAGCACAAAATCCTTGTTTTTGAGCTGTGTGTGACTTTGAGCTATCCTTGCTTGATTACCTTGCTATGGCTGATGCTTGGAGTGTCCTAGAGAGTGAGCTTGAGGTCTTGGAAGCTCAAGAGAAGCCATGGTCAAAAATGAGAGAAAAGGTGAGAGAATGAGAGAGTTTTGAGAAGAAAATGATGTTGAAGTGTTTGTATGAGGGTGGCATGTATGTGTGTCAGCCTTGGGCTTCACAAATCTGAATTTTGTGTCATCTTTAGCATTTTTTTTGAGTTGAAATGAAGCATGGCATTGAGAGGGTCGAAAATGAGATGCTTGGGTAGGGTGTAGGAGAATTTTTTTATGTATTCTTGTGCTTTGTGAGGAATATTGAGTGTTTAGTTTATTGTTTGTTGTTAGAGCATGTTAGGGAATGTCAAAAGAATGTCTTGTGTTTAGTGTTTGTGTAATAAAATGTTGGGTATTTAGGGATTCTATGTAGTATAGAATATAATTGATGTTTGAGGATGAGTTGAATTATGAATAGAATAATAGGTAGTGGAGAATGTAGGAATAATTTAGTATTATTTTATTATTAGTGGAGTTTGTAGGATTTGAATTAGGAATTTAATAATGGTTAGTGGATTGTGTAGGATTATTTTATTGTCTTGTGCTTTGTGTAGGATTCTTTATTGATTAGCATGCATGCACACTTTCCTAGGTCTAGGGCACGCACTATGAGGCATGCACAAAAATCAATATAGGGCACGGATTACGAGGTAGACACAAACTACGAGGTAAGACACGTACTTCAAGATAAATGCACGGATTCCAATATAAATGCACACAACCCTAAGTGAATGCACGTAAACCAATGCAAGGCACGTAATTCAATGCAATGCGTGAAAATCCAGGTATAACACTTAGATCTAGGTTAAGACACGCAACTCAAGGTTAGGGCATACGAAACGAGGTAACGCACGTAAATCAAGGATTAGGGCACACAATTCTAGGTTAAGGCACGTATGACGAGGCATGCACAAAAACCAAGACAGGACACGTAATCCAAGGTCGGTCATATAATTCTAGGTCTAACGCATGCAAATCGCAGTAGGACACATTATTCGGGGTCCGACCTCACAACCAGCCTCTACGTGAAGCGAAGTTGTCTTGCCCAAGGTGCCGTGGGATTCTATAATAGAAATATGATGGATCAGGTTGTCGTCCTTTTCGTGGCTCACGACGTACGATCCGGGACGGAAAAATAATGCAAAAGAAGGAAAGTGTCCCAAAACTGATGAAACCGTTCGATTTTGGGCTCCGAAAATAGGTGCAGCCGAGCATGCTTGCTACCTCCACGCAAGAGCTCTCGGAGAGCTTTCCAACGGTATGCTGTGCGCCGAGTAACTCCTTACGGATCAAAAGTTATGGACACCGGAGCGACGGAGACTTGGTCCCAAGCCCCATGCCCTCGGTTTGTGGGCCCATCCTCTACGTGAAGTGAAGTTTTCTTGCCCAAGGTGCCGTGGGATTCGGTAATAGAAATGTGATGGATTAGGTTGTCGTCCTTTTCGCGGCTCACAACGTACGATACGGGACTAAAAAATAGTGCAAAAGTAGAAAACTTTCCCAAAAATGATGAAAAGGTTCGATTTTGGGCTCCGAACATAGGCGCAGAAGAGTTGGCTTGCTGCCCATATCGTAGGCTCTCGGAGAGCTTTCCAACAGTATGTTGTGCACCGCGTAACTTCATACGGATCAAAAGTTATGGGCATTGGAGCGACGGGCACAGGGTCCCAAGCCCCACGCCCACAGTTAACGGGCCTAGCCTCTACGTGAAGCGAAGTTGTCTTGCCCATGGTACTGTGGGATTCGGTAACAGAAATGTGATGTATTAGGTTGTCGTCCTTTTTGCGGCTCATGACGTACGATCGGGGACGGAAAAATAGCGCAAAAGAAGGAAAGTGTGTCAAAACTGATGAAAATGTTCAATTTTGGGCTCCAAAAATAGGCGCAACCGAGCGGGCTTGCTGCCCCCGTCGTAGAGCTCTCGGAGAGCTTTCCAACGGTGTGCTGTGCGTCTCGTAACACCTTACGGATCAAAAGTTATGACCACCGGAGCGACGGAGACCTGGTCCCAAGCCCCACGCCCTCGGTTTGCGGGCCCAGCCTCTACGTGAAGAGAAGTTGTCTTGCCCATGGTGCCGTGGGATTTGGTAACAGAAATGTGATGTATTAGGTTGTCGTCCTTTTAACGGCTCACGACGTACGATCCGGGACGGAAAAATAGTGCAAAACACGGAAAGTGTCTCGAAACTGATGAAAACGTTCAATTTTGGGCTCCGAAAATAGGCGCAGCCATGTAGGCTTGCTGCCCCCGTCGTAGAGCTCTCGGAGATCTTTCCAACAGTATGTTGTGCGTCGCGTAACTCCTTACGGATCAAAAGTTATGGGCACCGAAGTGACGGAGACCTGGTTCCAAGGCCCACGCCCTCGGTTTGCGGGCCCAGCCTCTACGTGAAACGAAGTTGTCTTACCCAATGTGCCGTTGGATTTGGTAATAGAAATGTGATGGATTAGGTTGTCGTCCTTTTCGCGGCACACGACATACGATTTGGGACAGAAAAACATCGTAAAAGAAGAAAAATTAACCAAAACTGATGAAAACATTCGATTTTGGGTTCTGAAAACAGGCGCAGGCGAGCAAGCTTGCATCACTCGTCGTAGAGCTCTCAGAGAGCTTTCCAACGGTACGCTGTGTGCCGCGTAACTCATTACGGATCAAAAGTTAAGGGCACCGGAGCGACGGAGACCTGGTCCCAATCCCCACACCCTCGGTTTGCGAGCCCAGCCTCTACGTGAAGTGAAGTTGTCTTGCCCAAGGTGCCGTGGGATTCAGTAACAGAAATATGATGGATTAGGTTATCGTCCTTTTCGCAGATCACGACGTACGATCCAGGACGGAAAAACAGTGTAAAAGATGGAATGTGTCCCGAAACTGATGAAAATGTTCGATTTTGGGCTGCAAAAACAAGCACAGCCTAGCATGCTTGCAGCCCCCGTGCAAGAGCTCTCGGAGAGCTTTCCAACGGTAAGTTGTGCGCCGCGTAACTCCTTACGGATCAAAAGTTATGGACACCGGAGCGACGAAAACCTGGTCCCAAGCCCTACGCCCTAGGTTTGCGGGCCCAGTCTCTACGTGAAGCGAAAGTGTCTTGCCCAAGGAGCCGTGTGATTCGGTAATAGAAATGTGATGGATTAGGTTGTTGTCCTTTTCGCGGCTCACGACGTATGATATGGGATGAAAAAATAGCGCAAAAGTAGAAAACTGGCCCAAAACTGATGAAAATGTTCGATTTTGTGCTCTTAAAATAGGCGCAGCAATGCTGGCTAGCTGCCCCTGTCGTAGAGCTCTCGGTGAGTTTTCCAACGGTATGTAGTGCGCCACGTCACTCCATTCTGATCAAAAGTTTTGGGCATTGGAGCGACGGAGACCTGGTCCCAATCCCGTCGCCCTCGGTTTGCGGGCCCAGTCTCTACGTGAATCGAAGTTGTCTAGCCCAAAGTGCCATGGGATTCAGTAACATAAATGTGATGGATTAGGTTGTCATCCTTTTTGCGACTCACGACGTACGATTGGGGATGGGACAACATCGCAAAAGAAGGAAAATGTGTCGAAACTCATGAAAATGTTTGATTTTGGGCTCCAAAAATAGGCGCAGCCGAGCAGGCTTGCTGCCCTCGTCGTAGAGCTCTGGGAGAGCTTTCCAACGGTCTGCTGTGTGTTGCATAACTCCTTACGGATCAAAAGTTATGGGCACCGGAGCGACGAAGACCTGGTCCCAACCCCCACGCCCTCGGTTTGCGGGCCCAGCTTCTACGTGAAGCGAAGTTGTCTTGCCCAAGGTGCCGTGGGATTTTGTAATGGAAATGTGATGGATTAGGTTGTCGTCCTTTTCACGGCTGAAGACGTACGATCCAGGACGGAAAAACAGTGCAAAAAAAGAAAACTATCCCAAAACTGATGAAAACGTTCGATTTTCGGCTCCGAAAATAGGTGCTGAAGAGCTGGCTTACTTTACTCGTCGTAGAGCTCTCGGAGAGCTTTCCAACGGTATGCTGTGCACCGTGTAACTCCTTACAAATCAAAAGTTAGGGGCACCGGAGCGACGGAGACCTGGTCCCAATCCCCACGCCCTCAGTTTACGGGCCCAGCCTCTACGTGAAGCGAAGTTGTCTAGCCCAAAGTGCCATGGGATTCGGAAACAGAAATGTGATGGATTTGGTTGTCGTCCTTTTCGCGGCTCACGATGTACGATCTGGGATGGAAAAATAGCATAAAAGAATAAAAGTGTCCCAAAACTGATGAAAACGTTCGATTTTGGGCTCCGAAAACTGGCGCAGATGAGCTGGCTTTCTGTACCTGTCGTAGAGCTCTCGAAGATTTTTGCAACGGTATGCTATGCGCCGCGCAACTCCCTACGGATCAAAAGTTATGGGCACCGGAGCGACGGAGACCTGGTCCTAATCTCGTCGCCCTCGGTATGCGGGCCCAGTCTCTACGTGAAGCGAAGTTGTCTAGCCCAAAGTGCTGTGGGATTCGGCAATAGAAATGTGATGGATTAGGTTGTCGTCCTTTTCGCGGCTCACGACGTACGATCCGGGACGGAAAAACAGTGCAAAAGAAGGAAATTGTCCAGAAACTGATGAAAACGTTCGATTTTGGGCTCAGAAAATGATTGCAGCCGAGCAGGTTTGCTGCCCTCATCGTAGAGCTCTCGGAGAGCTCTCCAACGGTATGTTGTGCGCCGCGTAAATCCGTACGGATCAAAAGTTATGGACATCGGAATGACGGAGCCTTGGTCCAAAGCCCTGCACCCTCGGTTTGCGGGCCCAGCCTCTACGTGAAGCGAAGTTGTCTTGCCCAAGGTGCCGCGGGATTCGGTAATAGAAATGTGATGGATTAGGTTGTCGTCCTTTTCCCGGCTCACGATTTACGATCCGGGACGGAAAAACAGCGCAAAAGAAGAAAAGTGCCCCGAAACTGATGAAAATGTTCGATTTTGGGCTCTGAAAATAGACGTAGCTATGCTGTCTTGCTACCCTTGTTGTAGAGCACTCGGAGCGCTTTCCAACGGTATGTTGTGTGCCGCGTAACTCCTTATGGATCAAAAGTTATAGGCATCGGAGCGACGAAGACCTGGTCCCAAGCCCCACGCCCTCGGTTAGCGGGCCCAGCTTCTACGTGAAACGAAGTTGTCATGCCCAAAGTGTCGTGGGATTTGATAACAGAAATGTGATGGATTTGGTTGTCGGCCTTTTCGCGGCTCTCGACGTACGACCGGGGATGGAAAAACACCGCAAAAGAAGAAAATTATCCCGAAACTGATTGAAACGTTCGATTTTGGTCTCCAAATATAGGTGCAGTCAAGCAAGCTTGCTACCCCCAATGTAGAGCTCTCGGAGAGCTTTCCAACGGTATACTGTGCACTGCGTAACTCCTTACGGATCAAAAGTTAAGGGCACCGGAGCGACTGAGACCTGGTCCCAATCCCCACGCCCTCGGTTTGCGGGCCAAGCCTCTACGTGAAGTGAACTTGTCCTGCCCAAGGTGATGTGGGATTCGGTAACAGAAATGTGATGGATTAGGTTGTCGTCCTTTTCGCGGCTCACGACGTACGATGCGGGACGAAAAAATAGTGCAAAAGAAAGAAAGTGTCCCAAAACTAATGAAAACGTTCAATTTTACCCTCTGAAAATAGGCGCAGCCGAGCAAGCTTGCTGCCCCCGTCGTAGAGCTCTCGGAGAGCTTTCCAACGGTATGCTGTGCGCTGCGTAACTCCTTACCCTTCAAAAGTTATGGGCACCGGAGCGATAGAGACCTGGTCCTAAGCGCCATGCCTTCGGTTTGCGAGCCCAGCCTCTACGTGTAGCGAAGTTGTCTTGCCCAAGGTGCCGTGGGATTCGGTAATAGAAATGTGATGGATTAGGTTGTCACCCTTTTCGCGGCTCACGACGTATGATCCGAGACGAAAAATATGTGCAAAAGACGAAAACTCTCTTGAAACTGATTAAAACGTTTGATTTTGGGCTCCGAAAATAGGTGCAGCAGAGCAAGCTTGCTGCCCCCGTCGTAGAGCTCTCGGAGAGCTTTCCAACGGTATGCTGTGCACCGCGTAACTCCTTACGGATCAAAAGTTATGGACACCGGAGCGACAGAGACCTGGTCCCAAGCCCCACGCCCTCGGTTTGTGGGCCTAGCCTCTACGTAAAGCGAAGTTGTCTTGCCCAAGGAGCCGTGCGATTCGGTAATAGAAATGTGATAGATTAGGTTGTCGTCCTCTTCGCGGCTCACGACGTACGATCCGGGACGGAAAAACTGCGCAAAAGATGAAAACTGTTCCGAAACTGATTAAGACGTTCGATTTTATTCTTTGAAAATAGGTGCAGCAGAGCAAGCTTGCTGCCCGCGTCGTAGAGCTCTCAGAGAGCTTTCCAACGGTATGCAGTGCACCGCATAACTCCGTACGGATCAAAAGTTATGGACACCAGAGCGACGGAGACCTAGTCCCATGCCCCACACCCTCGGTTAGTGGGCCCAGCCTCTACGTGAAGCGAAGTTGTCTTCCTAAGGTGCCATGGGATTCGGTAATAGAAATGTGATGGATTTGGTTGTCGTCCTTTTTGCGGCTCACGACGTACGATACGGGTCGGAAAAACAGCGCAAAAGAAGAAAATTGTCCCGAAACTGACGAAAACGTTCAATTTTTTGCTACGAAAATAAGCGCAGCCGAGCAAGCTTGCTGCCCCCAACGTAGAGCTCTCAGAGAGCTTTCCAACGGTATGCTGTGCACTGCGTAACTCTTTACGGATCAAAAGTTATGGACACCGGAGTGACGGACACCTGGTCCCAAGCCCCACACCCTCAATTTGCGGGCCTAGCCTCTACGTCAAGCGAATTTGTCTTGCCCATGGTGCCTTGGGATTCGGTAATAGAAATGTGATGGATTAGGTTGTCATCTTTTTCGCGGCTCACGACGTACGATCGGGGACGGAAAAACATCGGAAAAGAAGGAAAGTGTGTCGAAACTAATGAAAACGTTTGATTTTGGGCTACGAAAACAGGTGCAGCCGAGCAGGCTTGCTACCCCCTTCGTAGAGCTCTCGGAGAGCTTTCCAACGGTAAACTGTGCGCTGCGTAACTCCTTACCGATCAAAAGTTATGGGCACCGGAACGACGGAGACCTGGTCCCAAGCCCCACGCCCTCAGTTTGCGGGCAAAGCCTCTACGTGAAGCGAAGTTGTCTTGCCCAAGGTGACGTGGGATTCGGTAACAGAAATGTGATGGATTAGGTTGTCGTCCTTTTCGCTGCTCACGACGTACGATGCGGGACGGAAAAATAGTGCAAAATAAAGAAAGTGTCCCGAAACTGATGAAAATGTTCAATTTTACCATCCAAAAATAGGCACAGCCGAGCAGGCATGTTGCCCCCGTCGTAGAGCTCTCGGAGGGCTTTCCAACGGTATGCTGTGCGCCGCGTAACTCCTTACGGATCAAAAGTTATAGGCACCGGAGCGATGTAGACCTGGTACCAAATCCCATGCCCTCGGTTTGCGGGCCCAGCCTCTACGTGAAGCGAAGTTGTATTGCCCAAGGTGCCGTGGGATTCGGTAATAGAAATGTGATGGATTAGGTTGTCGTCCTTATCACGGCTGACGACGTACGATCCGGGAAGGAAAAACTGCGCAAAAGATGAAATTGTCCCAAAACTGATTAAAACGTTCGATTTTGGGCTCCGAAAATAGGCGCATCAGAGCAAGCTTGTTGCCCTCGTCGTAGAGCTCTCGGAGAGCTTTCCAACGGTATGCTGTGCACCGCGTAACTCCTTACAGATCAAAAGTTATGGGCACCGGATCGACGGAGACCTAGTCCCAAGCCCCACGCCCTCGGTTTGTAGGCCCAGCCTCTACGTAAAGCGAAGTTGTCATGCCTAAGGTGCTGTGGGATTCGGTAATAGAAATGTTAAGGATTAGGTTGTCGTCCTTTTCGCGGCTCACGGCGTACGATCCAGGACGGAAAAACAGTGCAGAAGAAGGAAAGTGTTCCGAAACTGATAAAAATGTTAGATTTTGGCTCCAAAAACAGGTGCAGCCTAGCATGCTTGTTGCCCCTGTCCAGGACCTCTCGGAGAGCTTTCCAACGGTATGTTGTGTGCAGCGTAACTCCTTACAGATCAAAAGTTATGGACACCGGAGCGACGGAGAGCTGGTCCCAAACCCCACGCCTTCGGTTAGCGGGCCCAGCCTCTACGTGAAGTGAAGTTGTCTTGCCTAAGATGCCATGGGATTCGGTAATAGAAATGTGATGAATTTGTTTGTCGTCGTTTTCGCGGCTCACGACGTACGATCCGGGACGAAAAAATAGCGCAAAAGAAGAAAATTGTCCCGAAACTGTAGAAAACGTTCGATTTTGGTCTCCGAAAATAGGCGCAGCCGAGCATGCTTGCTGCCCCCATGCAAAAGCTCTCGGAGACTTTTCCAACGGTATGCTGTGCGCCGTGTAACTCCTTATGGATCAAAATTTATGGACACCGGAGCGACGGAGACCTAGTCCCAAGCCCCACGCCCTTGGTTAGCTGGCCCAGCCTCTACGTGAAGCGAAGTTGTCTTGCCTAAGGTGCCATGGGATTCGGTAACAGAAATGTGATGGATTAGGGTATCGTCCTTTTTGCGGCTCACGACGTACGATCGGGGACGGAAAAACAGCGCAAAAAAAGGAAAGTATCTCAAAACTAATGAAAACGTTCGATTTTGGGCTCTGAAAATAGGCGCAGCCGAGCAGGCATGCTGCCCCCGTCGTAGAGCTCTCGAAGAGCTTTCCAACGGTATGCTGTGCGTCGCGTAACTCCTTACGGATCAAAAGTTATGGGCTCCGGAGCTACGAAGACCTGGTTCCAAGCCCCATGCCCTCGGTTTGCGGGCCCAGGCTCCACGTGAAGCGAAGTTGTCTTTCCCAAGGTGCCATGGGATTCAGTAATAGAAATGTGATGGATTAGGTTGTCGTCCATTTTGCAGCTCACGACGTGCGATCCGGGACGGAAAAACTACGCAAAAGAAGAAAATTGTCCCAAAACTGATTAAAACGTTCAATTTTGGGCTCCGAAAACAGCCGCAAGTGAGCTGGCGTTATGCACTCGTCGTAGAGCTCTCGGAGAGCTTTCCAACGGTATGCTGTGTGCCGCGTAACTCCTTATGGATCAAAAGTTACCGGCACCGGAGCAACGGAGACCTGGTCCCAATCCCCAAGCCCTACTTTGCTGGCCCAGCCACTACGTGAAGCGAAGTTGTCTTGCCCATGGTGTCGTGGGATTCGGTAACAAAAATGTGATGGATTAGGATGTCGTCCTTTTGCGGCTCACGACGAACGATCCGGGACGGAAAACCGGTGCAAAAGAAGGAAAGTATCCCAAAAATGATGAAAACGTTCGATTTTGGGCTCCGAAAATAGGCACTACAAAGCTGGCTTGCTGCCCCTGTCGTAGAGCTCTCAGAGAGCTTTCCAACGGTATGTTGTGCTCCGCGTAACTCCTTACGGATCAAAAGTTATGGGAATTGGATCGACGGAGACCTGGTCCCAACCCACACGCCCTCGGTTTGCGGGCCCAGCCTCCACGTGAAGCGAAGTTTTCTTTCCCAAGGTGCCATGGGATTCAGTAATAGAAATGTGATGGATTAGGTTGTCATCCTTTTTGCGGCTCACGACGTGCGATCCGGGACGGAAAAACTACGCAAAAGAAGAAAATTGTCCCAAAATTGATTAAAACGTTCAATTTTGGGTTCCGAAACCAGTCGCAAGTTAGCTGGCTTTCTACACCCGTCGTAGAGCTCTCGGAGAGCTTTCCAACGGTATGTTGTGTGCCGCGTAACTCCTTACGGATCAAAAGTTATCGGCACCGGAGCAATGGAGACTTGGTCCCAATCCCCAAGCCCTACTTTGCTGGCCCAGCCTCTACGTGAAGCGAAGTTGTCTTGCCTATGGTGTCATGGGATTTGGTAACAGAAATGTGATGGATTAGGTTGTCGTCCTTTTTGCGGCTCACGACGAATGATCCAGGATGGAAAACCGGTGCAAAAGAAGGAAAGTATCCCGAAAATGATGAAAACGTTCGATTTTGGGCTCCGAAAATAGGCACTACAAAGCTAGCTTGCTGCCCCTGTCGTAGAGCTCTCAGAGATCTTTCCAACGGTATGTTGTTCGCCGCGTAACTTCTTACGGATCAAAAGTTATGGGAATTGGATCGACGGAGACCTGGTCCCAACCCACATGCCCTCGGTTAGCGGGCCCAGCCTCTACATGAAGCGAAGTTGTCTTGCCCATGGTTCCGTGGGAGTCGATACAGAAATGTGATGGAATAGGTTGTCGTCTTTTTCACGGTTCACGACGTACGATTGGGGACGAAAGAACAGAGCAAAAGAAGGAAAGTGTGTCGAAACTGATGAAAATGTTCAAATTTGGCTTCCGAAAATAGGCGCAGACGATTAGGCTTGCTGTCCCCATCGTAGAGTTCTCGGAGAGCTTTCCAACGGTATGCTGTGCGTCACGTAACTCCTTACGGATCAAAAGTTATGGGAATTGGATCGACGAAGACCTGGTCCCAACCCTCACTTCCTCGGTTAGCGGGCCCAGCCTCTACATGAATCGAAGTTGCCTTGCCCATGGTTCCGTGGGAGTCGGTACAGAAATGTGATGGAATAGGTTGTCGTCTTTTTCGCAGTTCACGACGTACGATCAGGGACGGAAAAACATAGCAAAAGAAGGAAAGTGTGTCGAAACTGATGAAAACGTTCAAATTTGGCCTCCGAAAATAGGCGCTACCGAGTAGGCTTGCTGCCCCCGTCGTAGAGCTCTCGGAGAGCTTTCCAACGGTATGTTGTGTATCACGTAACTCCTTACGGATCAAAAGTTATGGACACCGGATCGACGGAGACCTGGTCCCAAGCTCCACGCCCTCGGTTTGAGGCCCCAGCCACTACGTGAAGCGAAGTTGTCTTGCCCATGGTGCCGTGGGAGTCGGTACAGAAATGTGATGGAGTAGGTTGTCGTCTTTTTCGCGGTTCACGACATACGATCGGGGACGGAAAAACAGAGCAAAAGAAGGAAAGTGTGTCGAAACTGATGAAAACGTTCGAATTTGGCCTCCGAAAATAGCTGCTGCCGAGTAGGCTTGCTGCCCCCGTCGTAGAGCTCTTGGAGAGCTTTCCAACGGTATACTGTGTGCCGCGTAACTCCTTACGGATCAAAAGTTATTGGCACCGGAGCAACGGAGACTTGGTCCCAATCCCCAAGCCCTACTTTGCTGGCCCAGCCTCTACGTGAAGCGAAGTTGTCTTGCCCAAGGTGTCGTGGGATTCGGTAACAAAAAATGTGATGGATTAGGGTGTCGTCCTTTTTGCGGCTCACGACGAATGATCCGGGACGGAAACACGGTGCAAAAGAAGGAAAATGTCCCGAAAATGTTGAAAATGTTCGATTTTGTGCTCCGAAAATAGGCACAGCAAAGCTGGCTTGCTGCCCCTGTTGTAGAGCTCTCAGAAAGCTTTCCAATGGTATGTTATGCGCCGCGTAACTCCTTACGGATCAAAAGTTATGGGAATTGGATCGACGGAGACCTGGTCCCAACCCTCATGCCCTCGGTTAGCGAGCCCAGCCTCTACATGAAGCGAAGTTGTCTTGCCCATGGTTCCGTAGGAGTCGGTACAGAAATGTGATGGAATAGGTTGTCGTCTTTTTCGCGGTTCACGACGTACGATCGGGGATGGAAAAACAGAGCAAAAGAAGGAAGTGTGTCAAAACTGATGAAAACGTTCGAATTTGGTCTCCGAAAATAGGTGCAGCTGAGTAGGCTTGCTGCCTCCGTCGTAGAGCTCTCGGAGAGCTTTCCAACGGTATGCTGTGCGTCACGTAACTCCTTACGGATCAAAAGTTATGGGCACCGGAGCGACGGAGACCTGGTCCCAAGCCCCACGCCCTCGGTTTGCGGCCCTAGCCACTACGTGAAGCGAAGTTGTCTTGCCCATGGTGAAGTGGGATTCTGTAATAAGAATGTGATGGATTAGGTTGTCGTCCTTTTCGTGGCTCATGACGTACGTTCCGGGACGGAAAAACAGCGCAAAAGAAGAAAAGTGTCCCAAAAGTGATGAAAACGTTCGATTTTGGGCTCCTAAAATAGTAGCAGGTGAGCTAGCTTGTTGCACCCGTCGTAGAGATTTTGGAGAGCTTCCCAACGGTATGCTGTGCACCGCGTAACTCATTACGGATCAAGAGTTATGGGCACTAGAGCGACGAAGACCTGGTCCCAATCCCCACGTCGTTGGTTTGCGGGCCTAGCCTCTACGTGAAGCGAAGTTGGCTTGCCCAAGGTACCGTGGGATTCGGTAATAGAAATGTGATGGATTAGGTTGTTGTCCTTTTCGCGGCTCACGACGTACGACCCGGGAGAGAAAAACATCGCGAAAGAAGAAAAGTGTCACGAAAAAGATGAAACCGTTTGATTTTGGGCCCCGAAAATAGGCGTAGCTAAGCTGGGTTGCTGCCCCCATCGTAGATCTCTCGGAGAGCTTTCCAACGGTAAGATGTGCGCCACATAACTCCTTACGGATCAAAAGTTATAGGCACCGGAGCGACAAAGACCTGGTCTCAAGCCCCATGCCCTCGGTTTGCAGGCCCAGCCTCTTCGTGAAGCGAAGTTGTCTTGCCCAAGGTGCCGTGGGATTCGGTAATAGAAATGTTATGGATTAGGTTGTTGTCCTTTTTGCAGCTCACGACGTACGATCCTGGACGAAAAAATAACTCAAAAGTATAAAAGTGGCCCAAAACTGATGAAAAGGTTCGATTTTGGGCCCTGAAAATAGACGCAGGCCAGTTGGCTTGCTACCCCCATCGTAGAGCTCTCGGAGAGCTTTCCAACTGTATGTTTTGCGCTGCATAACTCCTTACGGATCAAAAGTTATGGGCACTGGAGTGACGGAGACCTGGTCCCAAACCCTACGCCCTCGGTTTGCAGGCCCAGCCTCTACGTGAAGCGAAATTGTCTTGCCCAAGGTAACGTGGGATTCGGTAACAGAAATGTGATGGATTAGGTTGTCGTCGTTTTCGCAGCTCACGACGTAAGATCATGGACGGAAAAACAGCGCAAAAGAAGCAAAGTATCCCGAAACAGATGAAAACATTCGATTTTGGGCTCTAAAAACTGGCACAGCATAGCTGGCTTGCTGCCCCCGTCATAGAGCTCTCGGAGAGCTTTCCAATTGTATGTTGTGCGCCGCGTAACTCCTAACGGATCAAAAGTTATAGGCACTAGAGCGACGGAGACCTGGTCCCAGGCCCCACGGCCTCGGTTTATCGGCCCAGCCTCTACGTGAAGCGAAATTGTATTTTCCAAGGTACCGTGGAATTCGGTAGCAGAATTGTGATGGATTAGGTTATCGTCCTTCTCGCGGCTCACGACGTACGATCCTCGATGGAAAAACAGCGCTAAAGAAGGAAAATGTCCCAAAACTGATGAAAACGTTCGATTTTGGGCTCCCAAAATAGGCGCAGACGAGCATGCTTGCTGCCCACGTCGTAGAGCTCTCTGAGAGCTTTCCAACGGTATGATGTTCACCGCCTAACTCCTTACGGATCAAAAGTTATGGGCACTGGAGCGACTAGAGACTTGGTCCCAAGCCCCACGCCCTCGGTTTCCAGGCCCAAACTCTACGTGAAGCGAAGATGTCTTGCCCAAGGTGTCGTGGGATACGTTAATAGAAATGTGATGGATTAGCTTGCCGTCCTTTTCGCGGCTCACGACGTACGATCCGGGACCGAAACACAGCGCAAAAGAAGGAAAGTGTCCCGAAACTGATGAAAATGTTCAATTTTGGGCTCCCAAAATAGGCGCAGACAAGAATGCTTGCTGCCCACGTCATAGAGCTCTCTGAGAGCTTTCCAACGGTATGATGTTCGCCGCGTAACTCCTTACGGATCAAAAGTTATGGGCACCGGAGCGACGGAGACCTGGTCCCAAGCCCCACGCCCTCGGTTTACGAGCCTAGCCTCTATGTGAAGCGAAGTTGTCTTGCGCAACGTGCCGTGGGATTCGGTAATAGAAATGTGATGGATTAGGTTGTCGTCCTTTTCACGGCTCACGACGTACGATCCTCGACGGATAAACGGTGCAAAAGAATAAAAGTGTCTCGAAATTGATGAAAACGTTTGATTTTGGGCTCTGAAGACAGGCGCAGCCAAGCTGGCTAGCTGCCCCCATCGTAGAGCTCTCGGAAAGCATTCCAACTGTATGCTATCCGCCGCGTAACTCCTTACGGATCAAAAGTTATGGGCACTGGAGCGACGAAGACCTGGTCCTAAGCCCCACGCCCTCGGTATGCGGGCCCAGCCTCTACGTGAAACGAATTTGTCTTGCCCAAGGTACTAAGGGATTCGGTAACAGAAATGTGATGGATTAGGTTTTCGTCCTTTTCGCGGCTCACGACGTACGATCATGGACGGAAAAACAACAAAAAAAAAGAATCACGAAACTGATGAAAATGTTCAATTTTGGGCTCCAAAAACAAGCTCAGCCAAGCAGGCTTGCTGTCCACTTGGTAGAGCTCTCGGAGAGCTTTTCAACAGTATGTTGTGAGCCGCGTAAGTCCTTATGGATCAAAAGTTATGGGCACCGGAGCGACAGAGACCTGGTCCCAAGCCCCACGCCCTCGGTTTGCAGGCCCAGGCTCTACGTGAAGCGAAGTTCTCTTGCCCAAGGTGCCGTGGGATTCGGTAATAGAAATGTGATGGATTAGGTTAACGTCCTTTTCGTGGCTCACGACGTACGATCTGGGACGGAAAAATAGTACAAAAGAAGAAAATTATCCCGAAACTGATGAAAATGTTCTATTTTGGGCTCCTAAAATAGGCGCAGCCGAGCAGGATGGCTGCCCATGTTGTAGAGCTCTCAGAGAGCATTCCAACGGTATGTTGTGCACCGCGTAACTCTTTACGGATCAAAAGTTATGGGCACTAGAGCGATGGAGACCTAGTCCCAAGCCCCCTGCCCTCGGTTTGCGGGCCCAGCCTCTACGTGAAGCGAAGTTGTCTTTCCCAAGGGGCCATGGGATTCGGTAACAGAAATGTGATGGATTAGGTTGTCGTCCTTTTCGCGGCTCACGACGTACGATCTGGGACAGAAAAATAGCGCAAACGAAGGAAGTGTCCCGAAACTGATGAAAACGTATGATTTTGGGCTCCGAAAACAGGCACAACAGAGGATGTTTGCTTGCCACGTCGTAGAGCTCTCGGAGAGCTTTCCAACAGTATGTTGTGCGACGCGTAACTCCTTACGGATCAAAAGTTATAGGTACCGGAGCGACGGAGACTTGGTCCCAAACCCCACGCCCTCGGTTTGCGGGCCCAGCCTTTACGTTAATCGAAGTTGTCTTGCCCAAGGTGCCATGGGATTTGGTAATAGAAATGTGATGGATTAGGTTGTTGTCCTTTTCGAAGCTCACGACGTACGATCTTGGACGAAAAAATAGCGTAAAAGAAGAAAAGTATCTCGAAACTGATGAAAATATTCGATTTTGGGCTCCGAAAATAGGCACAACATAGCTGGCTTGCTGCGCCCGTCGTAAAGATCTCGGAGAGCTGTCCAACTGTATGCTGTGCGCCACGTAACTCCTTACGGATCAAAAGTTATGGGAACTAGAGCGACGGAGACCTGCTCCTAAGCCCCTCGCACTCGGTTTGCGGACCTAGTCTCTACGTCAAGCGAAATAGTCTTGCCCAAGGTACCGTGGGATTCGGTAACATAAATGTGATGGATTAGGTTGTCATCCTTTCGCGGCTCACGACATACAATCCTGGATAGAAAAACACTGCAAAAGAAGAAAAGTGTCCCGAAACTGAAGAAAACGATCGATTTTGGGCGTTGAAAATAGGCGCAGCCAAGTTGGTTTATAGCCCTCGTCGTAGAGCTCTCGGAGAGCTTTCCAACTGTATGTCGTGCGCTCTGTAACTTCTTACGGATTAAAAGTAATGGGCACCGGAGTGACGGAGACCTGGTCCCAAGCCCCATACCCTCGGTTTGCGTTCCCAGCCTCTATGTGAAGCGAAATTGTCTTGCCCAAGGTACCGTGGGATTCGAGAATAGAAATGTGATGGATTAGGTTTTCATCCTTTACGCGGCTCACGACGGACGATCCGGGATGGAAAAATAGCGCAAAAAGGAAAGTGTCCCGAAACTGATGAAAATGTTCGATTTTGGGCTCTGAAAACAGGCGCAGTAGAGCATGCTTGTTGCCCTCATTGTAGAGCTCTGAGAGAGCTTTCCAACGGTAAGCTCTGCGCCGCGTAACTCCTTATGGATCAAAAGTTATGGGCATCGGAGCGACAGAGACCTGGTCCCAAGCCCCGCGCCCTCGGTTTGTTGGCCCAGCCTCTACCTGAAGCGAAGTTGTCTTGCCTAAGGTACGGTGGGATTCGGTAACAAAAATGTGGTGGATTAGGTTGTCGTCCTCTTCGCGGCTCATGATGTATGATCCGGGATGAAAAAATATCGCAAAAGAAGGAAAGTATCACGAAATTGATGAAAACGTTCGATTTTGGGCTCCGAAAATAGGCCAAGCTAAGTAAACTTTCTCCCCACGTCGTAGAGCTCTAGGAGAGCTTTCGAACTGTATGTTGTGCGTCGCGTAAGTCCTTATAGATCAAAAGTTATGGGCAGCGGAGTGACAAAGACCTAGTCCCATGCCCCAAGCCCTCGGTTTGTGGACCCAGCCTCTACGTTAAGCGAAGTTGTCTTGCCCAAGGTGCCTTGGGATTCGGTAATAGAAATATGATGGATTAGGTTGCCGTCCTTTTCGCGGCTCACGACGTACGATCTAGGATGGAAAAACAGCACAAAAGAAGAAAACTGTCACGAAACTGATGAAAACGTTCGATTTTGGGCTCCGAAAATAGGCGCAGCAGTGCCTGTTTGCTGCCCTCATCGTAGAGCTCACAGAGAGCTTTCCAACTGTATACTGTGCACCGCGTAACTCCTTACGGATCAACAGTTATGGGCACTAGAGCGGCGGACACCTGGTCCCAGCCCCCTACCTTCGGCTTGAGGGCCCAGCCTCTACGTGAAGTGAAGTTGTCTAGCCTAAGGTATCGTGGGATTCAGTAGAAAAATGTGATGGATTAGGTTGTCGTCCTTTTCGCGGCTCACGACGTACGATCCGGGGTAAAAAAACATAGCAAAAGAAGGAAAGTGTCGCAAAATAGATGAAAACGTTCGATTTTGGGCCACGAAAGCAGGCACAACTGAGCATGCTTGCTGCCCTCGTCGTAGGGCTCTCGGAGAGCTTTCCAACGGTATGTTGTGCGCCGCGTAACTCCTTACAGATCAAAAGTTATGGACACCAGAGCGATGGAGAACTGGTTCCAAGCCCCACGCCCTCGGTTTGCGGGCCCAACCTCTACGTGAAGCGAAGTTATCTTGCCCAAGGTGTCGTGGTATTTGGTAATTGAAATGTGATGGATTAGGTTGTCGTCCTTTTCGCGTCTCACGACGTACGATCCGGGATGAAAAAACAACGCAAAAGAAGAAAAATGTCCCAAAACTGATGAAAACGTTCGATTTTGGGCTCCGAAAATAGGCGCAGCACAGTCGGCTTGCTGTCCCCGTCGTAGAGCTCTCGAAGAGCTTTCCAACTGTATGTTGTGCGCAGCGTAACTCCGTACGGATCAAAAGTTATGGGCATTGAAGCGACGGAGGCCTACTCCTAAACCCGACGCCCTCGGTTTGCCGGCCAAGCCTCTACGTGAAGCGAAATTGTCTTGCCCAAGGTACAGTGTGATTCGGTAACAGAAATGTGATGGATTAGGTTGTCGTCCATTTCACGGGTCACGACGTACGATCCGAGACGGAAAAACAACGTAAAACAAGAAAAGTGTCCCAAAACTGATAAAAATGTTAGATTTTGGTCTCCGAGAATTGGCGCAGCCTAGCTAGCTTGCTGCACCCCGTCGTAGAGCTCTCGGAGAGCTTTCCAACTGTATGCTGTGCGCCAAGTAACTCCTTACGGATCAAAAGTTACGGGCACTAGAGCGACGGAGACCTGGTCCCAAACCCCACGCCCTCGGTTTGCGGGCCCAGCCTTTACGTGAAGCAAAATTTTCTTGCCCAAGGTACCTTAGGATTCGGTAATAGAAATGTGATCGATTAAGTTGTCGTCCTTTTTGCGTCTCACGACGTACGATCCTGGATGGAAAAACAGCGCAAAAGAAGAAAAGTATCTCGAAAATGATGAAAATGTTCAATTTTGGGCTCGGAAGAATAGGCGCAGCTGAGCGAGCTAGCTACCCCCATCGTAGAGCTCTCGGAGAGCTTTCCAACTGTATGTTGTGCGCTGCGTAACTCCTTACGGATCAAAAGTTATGGGCACTAGAGCGACGGAGACATGGTCCCAAGCCCCACGCCCTCAGTTTGCGGGCCCAGCCTCTACGTGAAGCGAAGTGTCTTGCCCAAGGTGCTATACGATTCGGTAATAGAAATGTGATGGATTAGGTTGTCGTTCTTTTCGCGGCTCACGACGTACGATCCGGGACGGAACAACAACGTAAAACAAAAAAAGTGTCCCAAAACTGACAAAAACGTTCAATTTTGGTCTCCAAAAATTGGCGCAGCCTAGCTGGCTTGCTGCACCCAGTCGTAGAGCTCTCGGAGAGCTTTCCAACTATATGTTATGCGCAAAGTAACTCCTTACGGATCAAAAGTTATGGGCACTAGAGCGACGGAGACCTGGTCCCAAACCCTATGCCCTCGGTTTGTATGCCCAGCCTCTACGTGAAGTGAAATTTTCCTACCCAAGGTACCTTAGGATTCGGTAATAGAATTCCTCTTCGCGTCTCATGACGTACGATCCTGGATGGAAAAACATCGCAAAAGTAGAAAAGTATCTCGAAACTGATGAAAACGTTCAATTTTGGGTTTGGAAGAACAGGCGCAGCTGAGGTAGCTAGCTACCCCCGTCGTAGAGCTCTCGGAGAGCTTTCCAACTGTATGTTGTGCGCTGCATAACTCCTTACAGATCAAAAGTTATGGGCACTGGAGCGACGGAGACCTGGTCCCAAACCCTACGCCCTCGATTTGTGGGCCCAGCCTTTACGTGAAGCAAAATTTTCTTGCCCAAGGTAACGTGGGATTCGGTAACAGAAATGTGATGGATTAGGTTGTTGTCGTTTTCGTGGCTTACGTAAGATCATGGACAAAAAACAGCGCAAAAGAAGCAAAGTATCCCGAAACTGATGAAAACATTCAATTTTGGGCTCTGAAAACTGGCACAGCACAGCTGGCTTGCTGCCGCCGTCATAGAGCTCTCGGAGAGCTTTCCAATTGTATGTTGTGCACTGCGTAACTCCTAACGGATCAAAAGTTATAGGCACTAGAGCGACGGAGACCTGGTCCCAAGCCCTACGGCCTCGGTTTGTCGTCCTTTTCGCGGCTCACGACGTACGATCAGGGACGAAAAAACAACGCAAAAGAAGGAAAGTATTTTGAAACAGATGAAAATGTTCGATTTGGGCTCCAAAAATAAGCGCAGCCGAGCAGGCTTGCTGCCCACTTTGTAGAGCTCTCAGAGAGCTTTTCAACTGTTGTTGTGCACCACGTAAGTCCTTATGGATCAAAAGTTATGGGCACCGGAACGACAGAGACCTGGTCCCAAATCCCACGCCCTCAGTTTGCGGGCCCAGCCTCTACGTGAAGCGAAGTTCTCTTGCCCAAGGTGTCGTGGGATTCAGTAATAGAAATGTGATGGATTAGGTTGCCGTCCTTTTCGCGGCTCACGACGTACGATCTGGGATGGAAAAACAATGCAAAAGAAGAAAATTATCCCGAAACTGAGGAAAATGTTCTATTTTGGGCTCCGAAAATAGGCGCAGCCGAGCAGGATAGCTACCCATGTCATAGAGCTCTCAGAGAGCATTCCAACGGTATGCTGTGCACCGCGTAACTCCGTACGGATCAAAAGTTATGGGCACTAGAGCGATGGAGACTTGGTCCCAAGCCCCCCGCCCTCGGTTTGCGGGCCCAGCCTCTACGTGAAGTGAAGTTTTCTTTCCCAAGGGGCCATGGGATTCGGTAACAGAAATGTGATGGATTAGGTTGTCGTTCTTTTCGCGGCTCACGATGTACGATCCGGGACAGAAAAACAGCGCAAAAGAAGGAAGTGTCCCGAAACTGATGAAAACGTACGATTTTGGGCTCCGAAAATAGGCACAGCCGAGGATGCTTGCTGGCCACGTCGTAGAGCACTCGGAGATCTTTCCAACAGTATGTCATGCGATGCATAACTCCTTACGGATCAAAAGTTATAGGCACTAGAGTGACGGAGACCTGGTCCAAAACCCCACGCCCTCGGTTTGCGGGCCCAGCCTTTACGTGAACCAAAGTTGTCTTGCCCAAGGTGCCGTGGGATTCGGTAATGGAAATGTGATGGATTAGGATGTCGTCCTTTTCGCGGCTCACAACGTACGATCCTGGACGAAAAAAATAGCGCAAAAGACGAAAAGTATCCCGAAACTGATGAAAACATTCAATTTTGGGCTCCGAAAATAGGCGCAATATAGCTGGCTTGCTGCCCCCGTTGTATAGATCTCAAAGAGCTGTCCAACTGTATGCTGCGCGCCGCGTAACTCCTTACAGATCAAAAGTTATGGGCACTGGAGCGACGGAGACCTGCTCCCAAGCCCCTCGCACTCGGTTTGCGGGCCCAGTGTCTACGTCAAGCGAAATTATCTTTCCAAAGGTACCGTGGGATTCGGTAACAAAAATGTGTTGGATTAGGTTGTCGTCCTTTTCGCGGCTCACGACATACGATCCTGGACGGAAAAACACTGCAAAAGAAGAAAAGTGTCCCGAAACTGAAGAAAACGATCGATTTTGGGTGTTGAAAACAGGCGCAGCCAAGCTGGCTTATAGCCCTCGTCGTAGAGCTCTCAGAAAGCTTTCCAACTGTATGTTGTGCGCTCTGTAACTTCTTACGGATCAAAAGTTATAGGCACCGGAGTGACGGAGACCTGGTCCCAAGCCCCACACCCTCGGTTTGCATGCCCAGCCTCTACGTGAAGCGAAATTGTGTTGCCCAAGGTACCGTGGGATTCGGGAATAGAAATGTGATGGATTAGGTTGTCATCCTTTACGCGGCTCACGACGGACGATCCGGGATGAAAAAACAACTCAAAAAAGGAAAGTGTCCCGAAACTGATGAAAACGTTCAATTTTGGACTCTGAAAACCGGCACAGTAGAGCATGCTTGTTTCCCTCATTGTAGAGCTCTCAGAGAGCTTTCCAACGGTATGCTGTGCGCCGCGTAACTCCTTATGGATCAAAAGTTATGGGCATCTGAGCGACAGAGACCTGGTCCCAAGCCCCGCGCCCTCGGTTTGCGGGCCCAGCCTCTACCTGAAGCGAAGTTATCTTGCCTAAGGTACGGTGGGATTCGGTAACAGAAATGTGGTGGATTAGGTTGTCGTCCTCTTCGCGGCTCACGACGTACGATTCGGGACGAAAAAATATCGCAAAAGAAGGAAAGTATCCCGAAATTGATGAAAATGTTCGATTTTGGGCTCTGAAAATTGGCCAAGCCGAGTAAGCTTTCTCCCCACATCGTAGAGCTGTAGGAGAGCTTTCCAATGGTATGCTGTGCACCGCGTAAGTCCTTATGGATCAAAAGTTATGGGCACTAGAGCGACAGAGACCTGGTCCTATGCCTCATGCCCTCGGTTTACGGTCCCAGCCTCTACGTTAAGCGAAGTTGTCTTGCCCAATGTGCCGTGGGATTCGGTAATAGAAATGTGATGGATTAGGTTGCCGTCCTTTTCGTGGCTCACGACGTACGATCTGGGACGAAAAAATAGTGCAAAAGAAGAAAATTATCCCAAAACTGATGAAAACGTTCTATTTTGGGCTTCGAAAATAGGCGCAGCCGAGCAGGATGGCTGCCCATGTCGTAGAGCTCTCAGAGAGCATTCCAACGGTATGCTGTGCACCGCGTAACTCTTTACGGATCAAAAGTTATGGGCACCGGAGCGACGGACACCTGGTCTCAGCCCCCACCTTCGGCTTGAGGGCCCAGCCTCTACGTGAAGTGAAGTTGTCTAGCCTAAGGTATCGTGGGATTCAGTAAAAAAAATGTGATGGATTAGGTTGTCGTCCTTTTCGCGGCTCACGACGTACGATTCGGGACAAAAAAACAGAGCAAAAGAAGGAAAGTGTCCTGAAACAGATGAAAACGTTCGATTTTGGGCTACGAAAGCAGGCACAACTGAGCATGCTTGCTGCCCTCGTCGTAGGGCTCTCGGAGAGCTTTCCAACGGTATGTTGTGCACCGCGTAACTCCTTACGGATCAAAAGTTATGGACACCAGAGCGATAGAGAACTGGTCCCAAGCCCCACGCCATCGGTTTGCGGGCCCAGCCTCTACGTGAAGCGAAGTTGTCTTGCCCAAGGTGCCATGGTATTTGGTAATAGAAATGTGATGGATTAGGTTGTCGTCCTTTTCGCGGCTCACGACGTACGATCCGGGATGGAAAAACAACACAATAGAAGAAAAGTGTCCCGAAACTGATGAAAACGTTCGATTATGGGCTCCGAAAATAGGCGCAGCACAGTCGACTTGCTGCTCCCATCGTAGAGCTCTCGAAGAGCTTTCCAACTGTATGTTGTGCGCCGCGTAACTCCGTACGGATCAAAAGTTATGGGCACTGGGGCGACGAAGGCCTACTCCTAAACCCGACGCCCTCGGTTTGCCGGCCAAGCCTCTACATGAAGCGAAATTGTCTTGCCCAAGGTACCGTGGGATTCGGTAACAGAAATGTGATGGATTAGGTTGTCATCTTTTTCGCGGCTATCGACGTACGATCCTGGACGGAAAAAACAGCGCAAAAGAAGAAAAGTGTCCCAAAACGGATGAAAACGTTCGATTTTGGTCTCCGAAAACTGGCACAACTGAGCTGGTGTGCTGCCCCCGTCGTAGAGCTCTCGAAGAGCTTTTCCACTGTTTGCTGTGCGCCGCGCAACTCCCTAAGGATCAAAAGTTATGGGCGTTGGAGCGACGGAGACATTGTCCCAAGCCCCATGCCCTCGGTTTGCGGGCTCAGCCTCTACGTGAAGCGAAGTTGTCTTGCCCAAGGTGCTGTACGATTCGGTAATAGAAATGTGATGGATTAGGTTGTCGTCCTTTTCGCGGCTTACGACGTGCGATCCGGGACGGAAAAACAACGTAAAACAAGAAAAGTGTCCCAAAACTGATAAAAACGTTCGATTTTGGTCTCTGAAAATTGGCGCAGCCTAGCTGGCTTGCTGCACCCCGTCGTAGAGCTCTCGGAGAGCTTTCCAACTATATGTTGTGTGCCAAGTAACTCCTTACGGATCAAAAGTTATGGGCACTAGAGCGACGGAGACCTGGTCCCAAACCCCACGCTCTCGGTTTGCAGGCCCAACCTCTACGTGAAGCAAAATTTTCTTGCCCAAGGTACTTTAGGATTCGGTAATAGAAATGTGATCGATTAATTTGTCGTCCTTTTCGCGTCTCACGACGTACGATCCTGGATGAAAAAACAGCGCAAAAGAAGAAAAGTATCTCAAAACTGATGAAAACGTTCAATTTTGGGCTCGGAAGAACAAGCGCAGCTGAGCTAGCTAGCTACCCCCCTCGTAGAGCTCTCGGAGAGCTTTTCAACTGTATGTTGTGCGCTGCGTAACTCCTTACATATCAAAAGTTATGGGCACTGGAGCGACGGAGACCTGGTCCCAAGCGCCACGCTCTCGGCATGCGAGCCCAGCCTCTACGTGAAACGAAGTTTTCTTGCCCAAGGTACCGTGGGATTCGGTAACAGAAATGTGATGGATTAGGTTGTCGTCCTTTTCGTGACTCACGACGTACGATCCGGGACGAAAAAACAGCGCAAAAGAAGGAAAGTATCCCGAAACTGATGAAAACGCTCCATTTTTGGCTCCGAAAATCATCGCACCCGAGTAGGCTTGCTACCCACGTCGTAGAGCTCTCGTAGTGCTTTCCAACGGTATGTTGTGCGCCACGTAAGTCCTTATGGATCAAAAGTTATGGGCACCGAAGCGACAGGGGCCTGGTCCCAAGCCCCACGCCCTCGGTTTGCGGGCCCAGCCTCTACGTGAAGCGAAGTTGTCTTGCCCAAGGTGCAGTGGGATTCGGTAATAGAAATGTAATGGATTAGGTTGCCATCCTTTTCACGGCTCACGACGTACGATTGAAAAAATAGCGCAAAAGAAGAAAATTATCCCGAAACTGATGAAAACGTTTGATTTTGGGCTCCAAAATTAGGTGCAGCCGAGCAGGCTTGCTACCCCTGTCGTAGAGCTCTCAAAGAGCTTTTCAACAGTATGCTGTGCACCGCGTAACTCCCTACGGATTAAAAGTTATGGGCATTGGAGCGACGGAGACCAGGTCCCAAGCCCCCTGCCCTCGGTTTGCGGGCCCAGCTTCTACGTGAAGTGAAGTTGTCTTGACCAAGGTGCCAAGGGATTCAGTAATAGAAATGTGATGGATTAGGTTGTAGTCCTTTTCCCGGCTCACGACGTACGATCCGGGACAGAAAAACAGCGCAAAAGAAGGAAAATGTCCCAAAACTGATGAAAATGTTCGATTTTAGGCTCCCAAAACAGGCGCATCATGGTATGTTTGCTAGCCTCGTCGTAGAGCTCTCGTAGAGCTTTCCAACTGTATGCCGTGCGCCGGGTAACATCTTACGGATCAAAAGTTATGGGCACCGAAGCGACGGAGACCTGGTCCCACGCCCCACACCCTTAGTTTGCGGGCCCAGCCTTTATGTGAAGCGAAGTTGTCTTTGCCCAAGGTGCCATGGGATTCGGTAATAGAAATGTGATGGATTAGGTTGTCGTCCTTTTCGCGGCTCACGACGTACGATCCTGGACGAAAAAACAGTGCAAAAGAAGAAAAGTATCCCGAAACTGATGAAAACGTTCGATTTTGGGTTCCGAAAATAGGCGCAGACCAGCTGGCTTGCTGCCCACGTCGTAGAGCTCTCGGAGAGCTTTCCAATTGTATGTTGTGTGTCGCGTAACTCCTTACGGATCAAAAGTTATGGGCACTAGAGCGACGGAGACCTGGTCCCAAGCCCTCCGCCCTCGGTTTGCTAGCCCAGCCTCTACGTGAAGTGAAATTGTCTTGCCCAAGGTACCGTGGGATTTGGTCACAGAAATGTGATGGATTAAGTTGTCGTCCTTTTCGCGGCTCACGACGTACGATCCAAGACGACAAAAACACAAAAGAAGAAATGTGTCCCGAAACTGATGAAAATGTTCGATTTTGGGCACTGAAAACAGGCGCAGCAAAGCTGGCTTGCTGCCCCCGTCGTAGAGCTCTCGGAGAGCTTTCCAACTGTATGTTATACGCCCCGTAACTCCTTACGGATCAAAAGTTATGGGCACCGGAGCGACAGAGACCTGGTCCCAGGCCCCACGCCCTCGGTTTGCAGGCCCAGCCTCTACTTGAAGCGAAATTTCCTTGCTCAAGGTGCCGTGGGATTCGGTAATAGAAATGTGTTGGATTAGGTTGTCGTCTTTTTCGCGCCACATGACGTACGATCCTAGACAAAAAAACAGCGCAAAAGAAGAAAAGTGTCCCGAAATTGATGAAAACTTTCTATTTCGGGCTCTGAAAACAGGCGCAGAAATGCTGGCTTGGTGCCCCCGTCGTAGAGCTCTCGGAGAGTATTCCAACTGTATGTTTTGCGCCGCGTAACTCCTTACGGATCAAAAGTTATGGGCACTAGAGCGACGGAGACCTGGTCCGAAGCCCCACGCCCTCGGTTTACGGGCCCAGCCTCTACGTGAAGCGAAGTTATCTTGCCCAAGGTACGGTGGGATTCGGTAACAGAAATGTGATGGATTAGGTTGTCGTCCTTTTTGCGCCTCACGACGTACGATCCTGGTGGAAAAAACAGAGCTAAAGAAGAAAAGTATCCCGAAACTGATGAAAACGTTCAATTTTGGGCTCCGAAAATAGGCACAGCTGGTCTGGCTTGGTGCTCCCATCGTAGAGCTCTCAGAGAGCTTTCCAACTGTATGTTGTGCGTCGCGTAACTCCTTACGGATCAAAAGTTATGGGCACTAGAGCGACGGAGACCTGGTCCGAAGCCCTATGCCCTCGGTTTGCGGGCCCAGCCTCTACGTGAAGCGAAGTTGTCTTGCCCAAAGTACGGTGGGATTCGGTAACAAAAGTGTGATGGATTAGGTTGTCGTCCTTTTCGCAGCTCACGACGTACGATCCCGGACGGAAAAACCGCACAAAAGAAGGAAAGTATCCCGAAACTGATGAAAACGTTCGATTTTGGGCTCCGAAAATAGGCCCAGCCGAGCAGGCTTGGAGCCTACATCGTAGAGCTCTTGGAGAGCTTTCCAACGGTATGCTGTGTGTCACGCCCCAACCCGGCCTATAAAGGTTAGACTAGGGTGTGATCTAAACATTCAAGTCACGTCTGGTACTTAACCGTTCATGAAGATTTAACACTTAAATTCTTGGCCTAAACTCCAAAATCATTCGGTAAACCGGCAGCATAACGGCTGTAATTGGGCTCTTTGGTTTGACCTAATTCTCTAAACGCCTCAATTATTCCAATCATTAATCTAATTCCATTAAGGACTCCTATTTGTCACCAACCGATTGTCTACTAGTTTATCTTGAAAGTTTCGTTTGGTTAATAAGCCTAACATGATAACTATGTCCCGTTTATTTGTCAATTTCCTATCATGCAAGTACCTATTATCCTTTAGTTTGCAAATGAGCACCAAAGTGAAATTAGATAGAATTAACTTAGTTGATTGTTCATCTAGTGGTTTGAATGCCTGCGATAACTACTAATTAAGAAAACGAAAGCAAACAACCAAATAAAAGTTCGTTCGGTTATAGATAGTACAATCCCAGAATTAGACCCAAATTACAACGGGGTCATTTACATCAATAAACAACGAGCAACATAAAAGAAATAGTCTTCAAGTAGCATAGTTCACAAATAGCCATAATCACGCAAAGCACACAAGACAAGCAATCACTCCAAGGAATCATCGTTAGGCACATCGTCCTCGGGTACCTGTTCTTGATCTTCTTCACCTGAGATGATAAAAGATGGTGAGTCCTTATGAACTCAGCGAGGGAGAACGAGAAATAAGTTTTGAAACTCATTTTCCGGTTCAACTTATGAAAATCCTTTTGCAAGCATGAATATAACAAAAATAAAAGTACAGAAACAGAAATACTGGTCTTTCCTCCCCGAGGTTCTCTAGGAACCAAGCGAGAGTAGTTATACACATAGTAAAAAGGATACAGTGAGCTTTTTGCTCTCAGATCAGTTTCAGAATCAGTTGTTGCGGCCGACTTCAAATCATCCCCAAAACTCGCCAGGTGGGTGTACTCCGGATATACCCCGAAATCCTACGACCCAACTCTCCGAGAGTGAAATGCCAAGCGAGAAAGGGAATTGGACCATGGTAGTCACGGTAACACCGGCAAGCCCGATGCCGCCCGGCGTGCGTGAAACACTACCATGCCACACTGAAAGGTTGCAACCTCGTATGCAATGCACATTTATAACATTTAACATATCACATTAGGAGGACAATAAAGTAGGTCGCCTCCGAGCAGTTATAAGATCGCACGTTATCAAGTAATCAAACGAGGCACGATAAGACAAGTAATTTCACTTGAAAGGCATATAGATCCATATGAACATTAAACGGGCAGCCATGTAACACATGCAAGTCAAGCCATATAACTCATTTCGAAGTCCACGTAATCAAGTGATACGATTATTCAACATGCAACAACATCTACGTGGGTTCGGATGCAAGAAAAGCCTAATTGTCAACATGCAATGATCAAAATTACATTTAAGCTTATAAGGGCAACTACGGGCAGCCTACTAAACATATAATTGCGCACAATATCCAAATGATCAACACTTAACAAAACTGCCTAGTCATTAGGGTTTCCATTTCGTGCATATTCGTGCAATTTGAGCCTCAACCCAACTCAAAGTCAATCTCAAACCATGCATCATTTAATTCAACATCCTCAAACATTCAAAACAGTCCACACAACATCCCAAAGCTACAATCCCAAGCATTTAATTCAACAAGAGGAGTCACAACAATTTTCTAAGCACAACATTAAGTGAAACCCTTACTGCAATAGGCTGTTTTCTCACAATCAATCGGATAAGAAAACAATCTCCAAATTCAGTGAATAAGATGTCAAATTAAATCTTAAGAAGTTAACTAAAATCAGAAACAAACCTTGCATCAATTGGAGTTCGGGATCATTAGATATAGCCGAAACAGTGGAATAGCACAAAACTGTCCAGATTTGCACACTTTTCAGTAATTGACGTTTTTGAGGTCCTTAGGTTCAGATTTAGCCTTGGTCCATTTCTGACAAAAGTGTCCCGAACTGAAAAATATAGCAGCACACAAAATTTCATGCATTTTGGACATCATTTACTAAGTCAAATATGGTTCGTTCTACAAGGTCAGTGCATCTGCCAAAACTTGCTTCATTTTTTCCAGATTTCCAGATTTGGACACATTTTAAAGATTCGCCATTTTGAGGACCTTAGAGTCGAAATTAGCTTTGGCCTATTTCTGCGAAAAGTGTTCAAAACTGGAAAAAATAGTCACCTACCAATTTTCATGCATTTTAAACATCATTTACCTAGCTAAAATTACCTCGAAACAAACTGGTCAGAGAGCTGTCAACAATCCGACTTCACCTATCATCACTTTCAAGCCAAGATCTTGCCATGCATGGTTGCAAAAGCTTATGAACGAACATATAACTCAAGTACAGAAGCAAAGACATACATTTATGAGCATGCATGTGGATTTTTGAAGGACTTTCAAAATGTTTTAGCCCTCACCTTAGCAATCAACCAAGAAGATGCGCAAAAAACTTGTTGAAGCACAAATTTCTTCTTCTTCCTTGCTTAGCCAAGACTCCACCCGATTTCTCTCTATTTTTCCTAGCTTAGTGGCCAAGTTCTTAGTACATGCATGTGGTTAGAACAAGAAGAAAAGAAATGGAAGCTAGGAAACTCACCAAGGCCGAAAATGGTGATTCAAAATGCTTGCATGTGTGTTTCTTGCATCCTAGCTTGCTTGGGTGAGTTTCTTTGCTTGTTGTTTGTCTTGATGCACCATAGGATGATGAAGATGAGCTAAGGGATGAAGAAACTCAGCCCAAAACCGAGATGGAGAGAGAAGAAAGAGAGGGAGAGAGAGAAATGTGAGGAGAATGAGAGAAATGAAAGAAAAATGAGGCTTTTTGCAAAAGTTGATGCATGGGTTCAGCCTTGAGCTTAGAAATTCTGATTTTTATGTCTTCAAGAGGCATTTTGAAATTCCTAGCATGGGCAAGGAGCACTTGGTTGAAATGGTGTGCATTGGGTAGGGTTTTGGGGCTATTTTTTTATGCATTTGTGTCGTAATATGTCATAGATTGTCTAGGACTAATTTTTTATGCATTTGTATCATTAGAATTGTCATAGGAATGTTGGGAAATTAGGGAATCTAGGTAGAATAAAATATAGGAATGTTTGTTGATGAGTTGAATTATGAATAGAATAATAGTTAGTGGAAAATGTAAGATTAGTTTAGTATTATTTTATTGTTAGTAGAGTTTGTAGAGAATTTGAATTAGGAATATAATATTGGTTAGTGGATTGTGTAGGATTATTTTATTGTCTTGTGCTTCGTGTAGGATTCTTTCTTGATTGACGTGGTGGCACGGATTCCTAGGTCTAGGGCACAAATTACGAGATAGACACGAACTACGAGGCTAATGCACGTACTTCAAGACTAATGCAAGCAATCCTAGGTGAATGCACGTAAACCAATGCAAGGCACATAATTCAATGCAATGCACGCAAATCAAGGCACAACTCTATATCTAGGTTAAGGTACGCAGTTCAAGGTTAGGGCACACGAAATGAGGTAATGCACGTACATCGAGGTCAGGGCACGTATATCTAGGTATCGCACGTCAGTCGGGGATTAGGGCACACTATTCTAGGTCAAGGCATGTGTGACAAGGTATGCACGAAAACCAAGACAGGACACGTAATCCAAGGTCGGTCATATAATTAGGGGTCTATGGCACGCAAATCGAGGTATGACACGTTATTCGGGGTCGGGCCTCACACTGTGCACCGCGTAAGTCCTCATGGATCAAAAGTTATAGGCACCGGAGCGACAGAGACTTGGTCCCAAGCCCCATGCCCTCGGTTTGCGGCCCCTGCCTCTACGTGAAGTGAAGTTGTCTTGCCCAAGGTGCCGTGGGATTCGGTAATAGAAATGTGATGGATTAGGTTGCCGTCCTTTTTCGCAGCTCATGACGTACGATCTGGGATGGAAAAACAGCGTAAAAGAAGAAAACTGTCACGAAACTGATGAAAACGTTCGATTTTGGGCTCCAAAAATAATTGCAGCATTGCTGGCTTGTTTCCCCCGTCGTACAACTCTCGGAGAGCTTTCCAACGGTATGCTGTACACCGCGTAACTCCTTATGGATCAAAAGTTATGGGCACTGGAGTGACAGAGACCTGGTCCCAAGCCTCCCGCCCTCGGTTTGTGGGTCCAACCTCTACGTGAAGTGATGTTGTCTTGCCAAAGGTGCTGTGGGATTCGATAACACAAATGTGATGGATTAGGTTGTTGTCCTTTTCGCGGCTGACGATGTACGATCCGGGATGGAAAAACAGCGAAAAAGAAGGAAAGTGTCCTGAAACTGCTGAAAGCGTTCGATTTTGGGCTCCGAAAATAGGTGCAGCCGAGCATGCTTGCTGCCCTTATCGTATAGCTCTCGGATAGCTTTCCAACGGTATGCTGTGCGCCGCGTAACTCCTTACGGATCAAAAGTTATGGGCACCGGAGCGACGGAGACCTAGTCCCAAGCACTACGCCCTCGGTTTGCTGGCCCAGTGTCTACGTGAATCGAAGTTATCTTGCCCAAGGTACTAGGGGATTCAGTAATAGAAATGTGATGAATTAGGTTGTCATCCTTTTCACGGATCACGACGTACGATCCAGGACGGAAAAACTGTGCAAAAGAAGAAAACTGTCCTGAAACTGATGAAAACGTTAAATTTTGGGCTCCGAAAATAGGCGCAGCGAATCCAACTTTCTACCCCTGTCGTAGAGCTCTCGTAGAGCTTTCCAAAGGTAGGGTGTGCGCCGCGTAACTCCTTACGGATCAAAAGTTATGGGCACCGAAGCGACGGAGACCTGGTCCCAAGCCCCACGCCCTCGGTTTGTGGGCCCAGCCGCTACGTGAAGCGAAGTTGTCTTGCCCAAGGTGCCATGGGATTCGGTAATAGAAATGTGATGGATTAGGATGTCGTCCTTTTCACGGCTCACGACGTACGATCCTGGATGAAAAACAACGCAAAAGAAGAAAAGTGTCCCGAAACTAATGAAAACGTTCGATTTTGGGCTCCGAAAATAGGCGCAGCAAAGTTGGCTTGCTGCCCCCGTCGTAGAGCACTCGAAGAGCTTTCCAACTGTATGATGTGCGCCGCGTAACTCCGTACGGATAAAAAGTTATGGACACTGGAGCGACGGAGACCTAGTCCCAAACCCCACGCCCTCGGTTTATGGGTCCAGCCTCTACGTGAAGCGAAATTGTCTTGCCCAAGGTACCGTGGGATTCGGTAACAAAAATGTGATGGATTAGGTTGTCGTCCTTTTTGCGGCTCACGACGTACGATCCTGGACGGAAAAACAGCGCAAAAGAAGAAAAGTGTCTCAAAACTGATGAAAATGTTCAATTTTGGTCTCCGAAAACAGGTGCAGCTAGGCTGGTATGTTGTCCCCATCGTAGAGCTCTCGGAGAGCTTTCCAACTGTATGCTGTGCACCGCGTAACTCCTTACGAATCAAAAGTTATGGGCACTAGAGCGACGGAGACCTGGTCCCAAGCCCTACGCCCTCGGTTTGCGGGCCCAGCCTCTATGTAAAGCGAAGTTGTCTTGCCCAAGGTGCTGTGGGATTTGGTAATAGAAATGTGATGGATTAGGTTGTCGTCCTTTTCGCGGCTCACAACTTACGATCTTGGACGGAAAAACAACGTAAAAGAAGAAAAGTGTCCCGAAACTAATGAAAATGTTGAATTTTGGGCTCCAAAAATAGGCGCCGCACAGCTGGCTTGTTGCCCCTGTCGTAGAACTCTCGGAGAGCTTTCCAACTGTATGTTGTGCGCCGTGTAACTCCTTACGGATCAAAAGTTATGGGCACTGGAGCGACGGAGACCTGGTCCCAAACCCCACGCCCTCGGTTTGCGGGCCCAGCCTCTACGTGAAGCGAAATTGCCTTGCCCAAGGTTGTCAGGCCCCAACCCGACCTATAGAGGTTAGACTATGGTATGATCTAATCATTTATACCATTTCACATACTTAATCATTCATTAATATTTAACACTTAACGTTAGCCTAGAACTCCAAACGATTTTCGAAAAAACCGGCAGCATAACGGCTGTATTTGGGCTCTTTAGTTTGACATAATTTTCTAAACACCTCAAAACTTTCAATCTCAAATTCATTTCCAACTAAGATTACTATTTATCGCCAATCGAAATACCTGCTAGTTATCTCGAAGTCTCGTTTGATTAACAACCTAGCATGATAACTATGTCTCGTTTATTTGTCAATCTCTGTTACACAAGTACTTGTTGATCTTAGCTTACCAATGAGTACCTACTTAAGATAAGCCTGTAGTAGTTACTAATCAAAGTAGTAAAACGATCAAATAGGGTGTCTGTCTAGTTAAAAATAGTACAAATCAAAATTAGACCCCAAATTACAACGGGGGTCTTTTACAATAACAACGACAAACAACATAAGAGATAATCTTCAAAACAAACATATCGTTCACAAAATAGCCACAGTCAAGTAAGGCACGTAGGGCAGACAATCACTCCAAGGAGTCATCAATAGGCACGTTATCCTCAGGTACTTGTTCCTGATCTTCTTCACCTGAGATGATAAAAGAGGGTGAGTCCTTATAAACTCAGCGAGGGGGAACGAAAAATACGTTTTGAAACTCTTTTTCCGGTTCAACTTATGAAAAACCCTTTTTGAAAGCATGACATATAACACAAGTAAGTTCATAATGTAATATAAAAGTAAAAGAACACAATTACCCGACTTTCCTCCCCGAGGTCCTCTACGAACCATGCGAGAGTACTTATACACATAGTGAAAAGGATACGGTGAGCTTTTACTCTCAATTCATTTCCAATATCAGTTGTTGCGGCCGACTTCAAATCATCCACTTATCACGCCAAATGGGTGTACTCCGGATGTACCCCGAAATCCTATGACCCAACTCTCCGAGGAAGTCTAGCCCCTAAGCGAGAGAGGGAATTAGACCATGGTAGTCACGGTTGCACCGGCAAGCCCGATGCCGCCCGGTGTGCGTGAACGCTACCATGCCAGAATAAAAGGTTGCAACCTCGTATGCAATGCACATTTATAACATTTAATATATCACATTAGGAGGACAACAAAGTAGGTTTCCTCCGAGCAGTCATAGATCGCACATTGACAAGTAAACACACGAGGCATGCTTATAAAACGGGCAGCCATGTAACACATGTAAATCAAGTCATATAACTCATTTCGGGGTTCACGTAATTAGATAATAAGTTTATACAAGCATGCAACGACGTCTACGTGGGACCGGGTGCAAGAAAGGTTTACTTATCAACATGTAATCATCGGGAATCACATTTCAAGCGTACTTAACATTTCTTAGGCAGCCCACTAATCAAACAATTGGACACAATAACCATAGGATCAACACTTAGCGAGTTTTCATATTCAATAGGGTTTCAATTCATGCTTACACATGCGATTTAAGCCACAAGTTGTCACGTAACTAACCCAAGCCATGCATCGATTAATTAAAACATCTTCAATCATCCAAAACAGTCCACATAACATCCAAGTGCCACAATCCCAATCATTCAATATCACAAGAGAAGTTACAATATTTTTTTCAAAGTATATCACTAAATAAATACCTCACTGCAATGGTCTGTTTCCCACAATCATTTAGACAAGCAAACAATCTCCAATTCCAGTGAACAAAATGTCAAATTAAATCTTATTAAGTGAACTAAATCCAGAAACAAACTTCGCATCATTTGGAGTTCGGATTCAAGAGTTATAGCTAAAACCGTGAGACTACGCAAAACTGTCCAGATTCGTACATATTTCAATACTTGCCATTTTTGAGGGTCTTAGGGTCAGATTTAGCTTTAGTCTATTTCTGACAAATATGTCCAGAACTGAAAAATATAGCAACCTACCAAATTTCATGCATTTTAAATATCATTTACTAGGTCAAAACTATTTCGTTCTACAAGGACAGTGAACTGCCAAAAACCTGCTCCATTTTCCCAGATTTTCCAGATTTAGACACCTTTCAATGTTTTGCCATTTTGGAGACCTTAGAGTCAAAATTGGCCTTGGAATATTTCTACGAAAATTGCTTAGAACTGGAAAAACTAGTCACCTACCAATTTTTACGCATTTTCAACATCATTTACCAAGCCAAATACACTTCGTTCTAACAAGTCAGAAATCTGCCAGCTACGCGATTTTGCCTATCTTCAAGTTCTAGCTAAATATCTTGCCATGCATGGTTACAAAAGCTCATGTACACACATATACCACAAGTACAGAGGTAAAAATAGACATATGAAGGCATGCATGTGGTTTTTGAAAGCTTAAAAAAAAAGGATTAACCCTCACCTTAGCCTATTGATGATAAATGGTGCTCAAAATTCTTGAAGATGCACAAAAACATATTTTTTCCTTGCTTGGCCGAGAGATAGCTTGAGATTCTCTAATTCCTAGCTTAGTTACCATGTTCTTAGTATGTGCATGTGGCTAGAACAAAAGGAAATGAAATAGAAGCTATCAAACATACCTAAGCCGAAATGAAGGGTTTTATGAGCTTGCATGCAATTTTCTTGCTTCTTGCTTGCTTGGTCGAGCTTCCTAGGGTCCTTGAGTGTCTTGGTGAGCTTTAGGAGATGAGCTTAATCTATGGGACTTGAGGGTGTAGCCTTGGCCAAGAGAGAGAAAGGAATTGAGAGCTTGAGAGAAGGTATGAAAGCACAAATGAGGTTGAAGATGCTTTGAGGGTGTTTTGAATGCATGTGTCGGCCTAGAGCTCCACAATTTCTGAAATTCCCTTAGTCCTTGTGCAATCTTGAAATGTGAAGAAGCATGGAGTGTTTTGGTCGAGAAAGTGAAGCTTGGTAGGCGTGTTTTGTTTTATTTTTTATGCATTGTGTCATAGGCTTGTCTAGGAATGATTTTTGAAATTGCAAAGCATGCACAAGCTCTTCACATGGTCGGCCATAGCTTGTGAAATTTCTGAATTTTTGTCATGTTTTGAGCATTATTTAATTGTATGTGTTTGGAATATGCAAAAGAATAAAGAATAAAGAATAAGAATGTTTAGCTTTTGGTGAAATTTTGTCTTCTAGTGCATTGACTTAGCATTTTAATATTAGTTAGTGGAGTTTTAGGATTAGTTAATAATCTAGTGCTTCGTGTAAGATGCTTTCTTGATTAGCGTACGGGCACGCTTACCTAGGTCTAGGGCATACACTATGAGGTAAGGCACGAACTACGAGACGAATGCAAATTTTCCAAGTAAATGCACGCAACTCTAAACGAATGCATGTAATTCAATGCAAGGCATATAAAACGAGACACGACTCTTAAACCTAGGTCAAAGCACGCAATTCGAGGTCAGGCCTCACAAAGGTACAATGGGATTCGGTAACAGAAATGTGATGGATTAGGTTGTCGTCCTTTTTACGGCTCACGACGTACGATCCGGGACGGAAAAACAGCGCAAAAGAAGAAAACTGTCCCAAAACTGATGAAAATGTTCAATTTTGGGCTCCGAAAATAGGCGTAGGAAAGCTAGCTTGCTGCCGCTGTCGTAGAGCTCTCGTAGAGCTTTCCAACGGTATGCTGTACGCCGCGTAACGCCTTACAAATCAAAAGTTATGGGCACCGGAGTGGCGGAGACCTGGTCCTAAGCCCCACGCCCTCGGTTTGCGGGCCCAGCCTCTACGTGAAGCGAAGTTGTCTTGCCCAAGGTGCTGTGGGATTCGGTAATAGAAATGTGATGAATTAGGTTGTTGTCCTTTTCGCGGCTCACGACGTACGATCTTGGACGAAAAAACAACGCAAAAAAAGAAAAGTGTCCTGAAACTAATGAAAACGTTCGATTTTGGGCTCTGAAAATATGCGCCGCACCGCTGGCTTGTTGCCCCTGTCATAGAGCTCTCAGAGAGCTTTCCAACTGTATGTTGTGCGCCAAGTAACTCCTTACGGATCAAAAGTTATGGGTACTGGAGCGACGGAGACCTGGTCCCAAACCCCATGCCCTCGGTTTGCGGGCCCAGCCTCTACGTGAAGCGAAATTGTCTTGCCCAAGGTACAGTGGGATTCGGTAACAGAAATGTGATGGATTAGATTGTCGTCCTTTTCACGGCTCACGACGTACGATCCTATACGGAAAAACAGCGCAAAAGAAGAAAAGTGTCCCAAAACTGATGAAAACGTTCAATTTTTGTCTCTGAAAATAGGCGCAGATAAGCTAGTATGTTGCCCCCATCGTAGAGCTCTCAGAGAGCTTTCTAGCTGTATGCTGTGCTCCGTGTAACTCCTTACGGATCAAAAGTAATGGGCACTGGAGCGACGGAGACCTGGTCCCAAGCCCTACGCCCTCGGTTTGCGGGCCTGGCCTCTACGTGAAGCGAAGTTGTCTTGCCCAAGGTGCCGTGGGATTTGGTAATAGAAATGTGATGGATTAGGTTGTCGTCCTTCTCGCGGCTCACGACATACGATCCTAGACGGAAAAACAACGCAAAAGAAGAAAATTATTCCGAAACTGATGAAAATATTCGATTTTGGGCTCCGAAAATGGCGCAGCATAGCTGGCTTGTTGCCCCCGTTGTAGAGCTGTCGGAGAGCTTTCCAACTGTATGATGTGCGCCGCGTAACTCCTTACAGATCAAAAGTTATGGACACTGGAGCGATGGAGACCTGGTCCCAAACCTCATGCCCTCGGTTTGCGGTCCCAGCCTATACGTGAAGCGAAATTGTCTTGCCCAAGGTACCGTGGGATTCAGTAACAGAAATGTGATGGATTAGGTTGTCGTCCTTTTCGAGGCTCACGACGTACGATCCTGGATGGAAAAACAATGCAAAAGAAGAATAGTATCCCGAAACTGATGAAAACGTTCGATTTTGGGCTCCGAAAATAGGCGCAGCATCGCTGGCTTGGTGCTCTCGTCATAGAGCTCTCGGAGACTTTCCAACGGTATGCTGTGCACCATGTAACTTCTTACGGATCAAAAGTTATGGGCACTGGAGCGACGGAGACCTGGTCCCAAGCCCCCCGCCATCGGTTTGCGGGCCCAACCGCTACGTAAAATGAAGTTGTCTTGCCCAAGGTTGTCACGTCCCCAACCCGACCTATAGAGGCTAGACTAGGGAGTGAACTAATCGTTCTCGTTATTTTACAGCCAAAACCGATTGACGAAGGTTAAGCTTATCCGTTAGACTAGAACTCCAAAATTTTTTTGGGAAACCGGCAGCATAACGGCTGTAATTGGGCTCTTTAATTTGACCTAATTTTCTAAATGCCTCAAAACTTTTAATCTCAGATTCGATTCCAACTAAGATTACTATCCATCACCAACCGATATGCCTACTAGTTATCTTGAAAGTTTCGTTTGATTAATAACCTAGCATGATAACTATGTCCCGTTTATTTGTTGAATTCCTGTTACACAAGTACCTGTTGATCTTAGCTTACTATTGAGTACCTAGGTGGAATTAGATAGAGTTACATCATTGATTTCTTCACCTAGTAATTGAGTTGCCTATGGTAGTTACTAAATCAAAACAGTAATAGCAACTCACAAGAGAACGTCGTCTAGTCATAGTCAGTACAAGCCAAAATTAGACCCCAAATTACAACGGGGGTCATTCACAATAACAACGACAAACAACATAAGAGATAGTCTTCAAAACAAACATATCGTTCACAAAATAGCCACAGTCAAGTAAGGCACGTAGGGCAGGCAATCACTCCAAGGAGTCATCAATAGGCACGTTATTCTCGGGTACCTGTTCCTGATCTTCGTCACCTGAGATGATAAAAGAGGGTGAGTCCTTATGAACTCAGCGAGGGGGAACGAGAAATATGTTTTGAAAACCCTTTTTCCGGTTAAACTATGAAAAACCCTTTTTGAAAGCATGACATATAACACAAGTAAGTTTATAACATAATATAAATATAAACGAACACAATTACCCGTCTTTCCTCCCCGATGTCCTCTTGGAACCAAGCGAGAGTACTTAATCACATAGTGAAACGGATTCGGTGAGCTTTTGCTCTCAATTCATTTCCAATAATAGTTGTTGCGGCCAACTTCAAATCATCCACTTATCACGCCAAATGGGTGTACTCCGGATGTACCCCAAAATCCTACGACACAACTCTCCGAGGAAGTCTAGCCCCCAAGCGAGAGAGGGAATTGGACCATGGTAGTCATGGTAGCACCGGCAAGCCCGATGCCGCCCGGTGTACGTGAAACGCTACCATGCCAGAAAGAAAGGTTGCAACCTTGTATGCAATGCACAATTATAACATTTAACATATCTCATTAGGAGGACAACAAAGTAGGTTGCCTCCGAGCATTTATAAGATCGCACATAGACAGGTAAACACTTGAGGCATGCTTTGACGTGAATTTTCATTTTGTAAAACATGTAGAATCATATGAATATTAAACAGGCAGCCGAGTAACGCATGTAAATCAAGTCATATAACTCATTTCAGGGTTCACGTATCAAGTCATAAGTTTATACAAGCATGCAACGACGTTTACAAGAGACCGGACACAACAATAGCTCACTTAGCAACATGCAGTCATCGGATATCACATTTAGAGCTATAAGGAAAAATACGGGCAGCCTATTAACCACACAATTACACATTTAACCAATAGGCCATCTCTTAACAAAAGTCATGAGCGTTAGGGTCTCAATTCCGTGCTTAAACGTGCGATTAAGCATACCATCCATCGATTAGTGATCCCAAACCATAAGTCAATCACATTAAGCAACTTCAACCAGCCACAACAGTCCACACAACATCCAAGTACCACAATTCCAAGCATTCAATACCCCAAGCAAGGTCTCAACATGATTCTAAGCATAATCTCCAATTTCAGTGAACAAAATATCAAATTAAAGCTTAATGAGTGAGTTAAATCCAGAAACAAACCTCGCATCATTTGGAGTTCGGATTCAAGAGTTATAGCTAAAACCGTGAGACTACGCAAAACTGTCCAGATTCGTACACATTTCAATACTTGCCATTTTTTACGGTCTTAGGGTCAGATTTAGCTTTAATCTATTTCTGACAATCATATCCAGAACTGAAAAATATAGCAACCTACCAACTTTCATGAATTTTCAATATCATTTACTAGGCCAAAACTATTTCGTTCTTCAAGGACAGTGAACTGCCAAAAAACCTGCTCCATTTTTCCAGATTTTCCAGATTTAGATACCTTTCGATGTTTTGCCATTTTGGAGGCCTTAGAGTCAGAATTGGCCTTTTCCTATTTCTACAAAAAATGCTCAGAACTGGAAAAACTAGTCACCTACCAATTTTCATACATTTTCAACATCATTTACTAGGCCAAATGCACTTCGCTCGACCAAGTCAGAGATCTGCCAGCTACACGATTTTTACCTCTCTTCAAGTTCTAGCCAAAAATCTAGCCATGCATGGTTATATAAGCTCATATACACACATAGACAACAACTAAAGAGGTAAATAAAGTCATATGAAGGCATGCATGTGATTTTTGAAAGCTTTTAAAAGAGTTTTAACCCTCACCTTAGCAAGATAATAGATCAAGATGCACAATGCTCTTGAAGATGCACAAAAAAGGTCTTCTCTCCATGCTTGGCCGAGAGATAGCTTGTGGTTCTTTAATTCCTAGCTTAGTTATCATGTTCTTAGCATGTGCATGTGATTAGAACAAAAGGAAATGAAATAAAAGCTGTCAAACATACCTAGGGCCGAAATGAAGAGTTCTATGAGCTTGCATGCATCTTTTGAGCTAGCTACTTGCTTTCATTTGCCTTGGATGATGCTTGTGTTTTATGGAGAGTAATTTTCATTCTTGGAGGCTCATGAACATGCTAAGGCCGAGAGATAGAGAGGAGATGAGAGCTTGAGAGAATATGGAGAGCAAATGAGAGAATGAGAGAATGTTTGAGAATGTTTTGAGTGTGCTTGTGTCGGCCTAGAGCTCTACAAATTCTGAAATTCTCTTAGTCATTGTGCATTTTCAAAATGTGAGGAAGCATGGGTGAAGAGGCCGAAAATGAGAGAGAATTTGAGGGCAAAAGAAATATGAGATTGTTAGAAAATGGTGGCATGCATGTCTCGGCCTTGGAGCTTAGCAAAATTCTGATTTTTATATCATCTTTTGAGCATAGTTTGATTTGTTGGTAGGCAATGGTGATGTGGCCGAGAATGTGGAGCATGGCGGACAATAAAATAATGCTTTGGTTTCATTTTCTTTTTTTTATGCATTGTGCTAAGTGTTTTTGTCATAGTTTGTCTAGAAATGTTTTTAATTTATGCAATGCTTGTCAAATGCACGATATGGTCGGCCAAGGCAAGTGAAAATTCTGAATTTTTTTCATGTTTTGAGCTTTATTTTATTGTAGGTGCATGGGTTTTGCAAAAGAATAAAGAATAAGGGATAAGGAATAAAGAATAAGAATAAAGAATGTTTGAACATTAAAATATTAAATTGAATTTGACTTAGGATTAAAATAAGAGTTAGTGGAGTTTGTAGGATTATTTAATAGTTTAGTGCTTTGTATAGGATTCTTTATTGATTAGTGTATGGGCACACTTTCCTAGGTTTAGGGTACGCACTACGAGGTAAGGCACGAACTACGAGACGAATGCATGTATTCCAAATAAATGCACGTAACTCAAAATAAATGCACGTAATTCAATGCAAGACACGTAAAACAAGACACAACTCTTAAACCTAGGTCAAGGCATGCAGTTCAAGGTTAGGGCACACGAAATGAGGTATCGCACGCAAATCGAGGTCGGGCCTCACATCCTCCCCACCTCAAAGGAATTTCGTCCCGAAATTCTATATTACCTTTGAAACAATACTGGATACTGTTGCTCCATCTAGTCTCGCCTTTCCCACGTTGCTTCTTCGACTCCATGGTGGTCCCACAGTACTTTCACCATCGGTATCGACTTGTTGCACAATTCCCAATCTTGTTCGTCTAGAATTCGAATAGGCTTTTCTTCATAAGATAAGTTCTCCTGAAGCTGCAATGGCTCTGGCTCCAAGATGTGTGATGGATCAGGGTGATACTTCTGTAGCATTAAGACATGGAAGACATCATGAATATTGGAGAGGTTTTGGGGTAGTTCCAGACGATACGCCAATTTTCCAACCTTCTTAATTATCCCAAATGGTCCTACAAACCTTGGGCTCAACTTTCCACCCTTGCCATGTTTAATCAGTCCCCTCCGAGGTGATAATTTCAAGAACACCTTGTCGCCGACCTCAAACTCCAAATTCCGTCTCCGTCGGTCTGCATAACTTTTCTGCCTGGTTTGGGCGGTAAGCATCCGTTTCCGGATGAGGTGGACATTATCAACAGTCTTCATAAGTTCTGGTAGTAGGGTCGGGTCAAAAGTCTTCATCTCACCTACTTCATCCCAGTAAATTGGGGATCGACACTTACGTCCATACAATGCCTCAAATGGGGCCATCCCGATAGTGGCCTGATAGCTGTTATTATAAGCGAACTCCGCTAGAGGCAGATACTTCTCCCAACCTTTTCCGAAGTGTAGAACACACGCCCTCAGCATATCCTCCAGAATCTGAATAGTTCTCTCATATTGTCCATCAGTCTGAGGGTGATAAGATGTACTAAAACTCAACTTCGTCCCCAAAGCTTCTTGTTATCTCTTCCAAAATCGGGAAGTAAAACGAGGGTACCTATCCGATACAATACTCACAGGCATCCCATGTAGCCTTACAATATCCGCCACATACATATCTCCCAGTTTCTCAGGACTATCCTCCTTGTTCATCGATAAGAAGTGTGCTGACTTAGTTAATCTATCAACTATGACCCAAACGGCATCATGACCCTTTTGTGACCTGGGCAGGTCCATGACAAAGTCCATAGTTATATGTTCCCATTTCCATCGGGGAATTTCCAACGGTTGTAGTAAGCCTGCCGGTCGTTGATGTTCTGTCTTGACCCTCTGACAAGTTAAACACCGTGCCACAAACTCCGCAATCTTTTTTTTCATGTTATTCCACCAATAGTGTTGCTTCAAATCCCGGTACATCTTTGTTCTGCCGGGGTGAATGGTGTATCTTGAGTTATGGGCTTCTTCAAGAATCTTCTTTTTCAACTCTGGGTCATTAGGAACACAAATTTGACTCATGAACCTCCAAATACCATCATCATGAAACTTGAAATCTGTGTTGCTTTCCTTAATCTTCTGAAACTGTTGGTCCTTCTGTTGAGCCTCTCGTAATTCGGACAACAAGGTCGATTGAACTTGTGTAGTGGCAAATAGTAATCCCTTTTGAGTCAAATGCGGCTTCCACAAAAATGCTTCCTCTAACATCTCCCATACCTTAACCTCCAATTTTGCCATGCTTGCCTTCCGGCTTAAGGCATCTGCTACCACATTCGCTTTACCGGGCACATAATTGATTGTGCAATTATAATCATCCAAGAGCTCCATCCACCGTCTTTGCCTCATGTTCAACTCTTTTTGTGAGAACAAGTACTTCAAGCTCTTGTGATCAATAAACACCTCAAACTTGTTACCCCACAAATAGTGCCTCCATTTCTTGAGTGCAAACACAATAGCCGCTAACTCCAAATCATGCGTCGGGTAATTCAATTCATACGGCTTCGGTTTCCTAGAGGCATATGCAATCACTCTACCATTCTGCATCAGTACACAACCCAATCCTTCTTTAGAAGCATTGCTATAGATCACAAAGCCCTTCAGGCAATGCAAGAACAGGTGCGGTTGTCAATCTTTTCTTCAATTCTTGAAAGCTGTTCTCGCACTTGTCATCCTACATGAACTTCATTTTCTTCTGAGTGAGCTTTGTAAGTGGTCCTGCAATCTTTGAGAAATCCTTCACGAACCTCCGATAATAGCCGGCTAAACCAAGAAAACTCCGAACCTCCGTAACATTTTTCGGCTTCTTCCAAGACATCACCGCTTCTATCTTTGCTGGGTCTACCGCTATTCCCTCTTGGGATATGATGTGCCCCAAGAATGCAATCTGCTGTAACCAAAATTCGCATTTGCTAAACTTTGCATACAATTGATGCTCCCGAAGTTTCTGCAATACCAATCGCAGATGTTGTTCATGCTCAGTCTCGGATTTTGAGTATACCAAAATATCATCAATAAAGATCACCACAAATTGGTCCAAATAGGGTTGAAACACCCTGTGCATCAAGTCCATAAAAGCTGCAAGGGCATTAGTTAGCCCAAATGGCATCACCACAAACTCATAGTGCACATATCTAGTCCTGAAAGCCGATTTAGGTACATCCTCCTTTTTGATCCGCAGCTAATAATACCCTTGTCTCAAATCGAGTTTTGAATACACTTTAGCTCCTTGAAGTTGATCAAACAACTCGTCGATCAGTGGAAGTGGGTATTTATTCTTGACGGTCACTTGATTCAATCCTCGGTAATCGATGCATAATCTCAACGTTCCGTCTTTCTTCTTTACAAATAGGACTGGTGCACCCCACGGAGAAGAACTCAGTTGAACAAACCCCTTCTTCAACAATCCTTGCAATTGGTCCTTCAATTCTTGTAGCTCGGCTGGTGCCATACGATAGGGAGCTTTAGATATCGGCAGGGTGCCAAGTAGTACTTCTATTACGAACTCGATTTCCCGATACGGGGGTAAATCGGGAAATTCTTCTGGAAACACGTCAGCATAATCTTTAATCACTGACATCTCCTCCAACTTAGCTTTGTCCGATGGCTTGTTGATGAGGTAAGCTCAGTATCCATTATACCCTTTTCTCAAGGACTTCACTACTTTCGTAGATGAAATAATGGAACTCCTAGTGAAGTCTCTTCGACCCATTACCTCCAATGTTGGTTGTCCAGGTATCTAGAATGTTACAATCTTCGTCCAATAATCTAGTTGGGCATGATGCTTTGCCAACCAGTCCATCCCTAAGATGACTTCATAGTCTCGAAAGGGTAACGCTATAAGATTGGCCGAGAATTCCCTATCCTTAATTTGGATTTTACACGCTTTACAAGCTGAGCTAGTAACGAGTTTAGAACCCATCGGAGTACCGATTTCTACTTTGTAAGGCAAACATTCAACTCGTAAATTCACACGTTGAACACATAAGAGAGTAATAAATGAATGAGTAGCACCTGGATCAATTAGCACCCTAACATGTTGATTCAGTATCAAGAATGTACCTTCAACAACAACAGTCTCCTCAGGAAGCTCCTCGCACTCAATAGCATAAGTTCGGGCCTGAACTCTAGGAACTGGAGTCTTTCCTCTACCAGCTGGTTTATTTTGATTTTGTCCTCCTTGCCATTTAGGGCAATCCTTGATCTGATGCTGATCATTGCCACACTGCACGCATCATCCTGACTTCTTCCAGCACTAGGCCTCGGTGTGACTTTTCTTGTCACAGTAAGAATAGTTGATAGACTGAGTAGCAGGTGAACTACCTGTGGATCCACGGGTGGAAGAGGCTGATGGTGCTTTAGACGGGCCACGGTTGTTGACTGGTCTATTCTGGCTTTGGCCCTGACTGCGACTCTGAGTCTGGAATTTTCTCTATTGCCCTTGAGGCTGGTAAGGTTTCTTGTTCGGTTGACTTGAACTGGCTCTATCAAGTTTTCTTTTCTCAACTCGGGAAGCAGCAGCAAGAAGAGCAGAATAGGTAGTAAAGTCATGTGAAGCCAACTGATCCTGAATTTCTAGCCTCAATCCATTCATAAATTTCACATCTTTGCTTCAGGGGTACTGACCATGTATTGTGCATAACGGGACAGTCTGTCAAAGCGAGCCTCATACTGAGCCACCGTCATGTTACCCTGGTTCAAGTGCATGAATTCTTCAATTCGCCTCTGCCTGGAAACTGTAGGTACGTATTTCTCCTTGAATGCCTTAATGAAATTAGCCCACAAGCGAGGTGTATGATTAGTTTCCCAAAGTGCCTCCACAGTATGCCACCAATGCTCAGTATCCCCGTGCAACAGAAACACAGCGAACTTGATCTTTTTTTCATCAGTATAGTCAAGTGGCCTGAAAATCCTTTCAATCTTAGACAGCCAAGCCTCTGCCTTTTCATCATCAACTTCCCCGTAGAATTTGGACAGGTGAAAGTCAAGGAACTCCCACATTCTGCTGTTTCTCCCATTGTTACCACCATTCCTGTTGTTGTTGTTGTGGGTTGCTTCAGGTGCATCTTGACGTTCCATTACTCGCGACACGCGATCCATAGCATTCGCCATCATGTTAAACATGGCCATGCCGGGATTAGTTTGATGAGCATCTCCGAATTCTTGAGGCTCATCGCTCCTATTGGTATTGCGGGTACTAGGGCCAGCCATCTATAGGCACAGATTATTATGCACAATTTATTGGAATACGACAAGACAAGAATTTAATGTATAGAGTATGCAACATACAATTTCAGGTAGGCAAAAATTTTTAAAACAATGAAGGCATATTAATCACATAAGCACATAGAAACAAAGAAGGCACAATTAGCATTGTCACACATTAACACACATAAACAAGTCATCCTAATAACCTTAGGGCTTCTACCTATGGTCCGAGAGTTAAACCCGGCTTAAGCAATCTAAGCTCTGATACCATTAATATAAGATGTCACGTCCCCAACCCGACCTATAGAGGGTAGACTAGGGCGTGAACTAATCGTTCTCGTTATATTATAGCCAAAACCGATTGATGAAGGTTAAGCTTATCCGTTAGACTAGAACTCCAAAAATTTTTCGGGAAACTGGCAGCATAACGGCTGTAATTGGGCTCTTTAATTTGACCTAATTTTCTAAACGCCTCAAAAATTTCAATCTCAGATTCGATTCCAACTAAGATTACTATCCATCACCAACCGATATGCCTACTAGTTATCTTGAAAGTTTCGTTTGATTAATAACCTAGCATGATAACTATGTCCCGTTTATTCGTTGAATTCCTCTTACACAAGTACCTGTTGATCTTAGCTTACTATTGAGTACCTAGGTGGAATTAGATAGAGTTACATCATTGATTTCTTCACCTAGTGATTGAGTTGCCTATGGTAGTTACTAAATCAAAAACAATAATAGCAACTCACAAGAGAGCGTCCTCTAGTCATAGTCAGTACAAGCCAAAATTAGACCCCAAATTACAACGGCAGTCATTTACAAAAACAACGACAAACAACATAAGAGATAGTCTTCAAAACAAACATATCTTTCACAACATAGCCACAGTCAAGTAAGGCACGTAGGGCAGACGATCACTCCAAGGAGTCATCAATAGGCACGTTATCCTCGGGTACCTGTTCTTGATCTTCTTCACCTGAGATGATAAAAGAGGGTGAGTCCTTATGAACTCAGCGAGGGGGAACGAGAAATATGTTTTGAAAACCCTTTTTCCGGTTAAACTATGAAAAACCCTTTTTGAAAGTATAACATATAACACAAGTAAGTTTATAACATAATATAAATATAAACGAACATAATTACCCGTCTTTCCTCCTCGAGGTCCTCTAGGAACCAAGCGAGAGTACTTAATGACATAGTGAAAAGGATACGGTGAGCTTTTGCTCTCAATTCATTTCCAATAACAGTTGTTGCGGCCGACTTCAAATCATCCACTTATCACTCCGAATGGGTGTACTCCGGATGTACACAGAATTCCTACGACCCAACTCTCCGAGGAAGTCTAGCCCCTAAGCGAGAGAAGGAATTGGACCATGGTAGTCACGGTAGCACTGGCAAGCCTGATGCCGCCCGGTGTGCGTGAAACGCTACCATGCCAGAGAGAAAGGTTGTAACCTTGTATGCAATGCATAATTATAACATTTAACATATCACATTAGGAGGACAACAAAGTAGGTTGCCTCTGAGCATTTATAAGATCGCACATAGACAGGTAAACACTTGAGGCATGCTTTGACGTGAATTTTCATTTTGTAAAACATGTAGAGTCATATGAACATTAAACGGGCAGCCGAGTAACGCATGTAAATCAAGTCATATAACTCATTTCGGGGTTCACGTATCAAGTCATAAGTTTATACAAGCATGCAACGATGTTTACAAGAGACCGGACACAACAATAGCTCACTTAGCAACATGCAGTCATCGGATATCACATTTAGAGCTATAAGGACAAATACAGGCAGCCTATTAACCACACAATTTGACACATTTAACCAATAGGCCATCTCTTAACAAAAGTCATGAGCGTTAGGGTCTCAATTCCGTGCTTAAACGTGCGATTAAGCATACCATCCATCGATTAATGATCCCAAACCATACGCCAATCACATTAAGCAACTTCAACCAACCACAGCAGTCCACACAACATCCAAGTACCACAATTCCAAGCATTCAATACCCCAAGCAAGGTCTCAACATGATTCTAAGCATATCACTAACAAAAACTTAACTGCAATGGTCTATTTTCCCACATTAATTTAGACAATCAAAAAATCTCCAATTTCAGTGAACAAAATATCAAATTAAATCTTAATGAGTGTTTTAAATCCAGAAACAAACCTCACATCATTTGTAGTTCGGATTCAAGAGTTATAGCTAAAACCGTAAGACTACGCAAAACTGTCAAGATTCGTATACATTTCAATACTTGCCATTTTTTAGGGTCTTAGGGTCAGATTTAGCTTTAATCTATTTCGGACAAAAATATCCAGAACTGAAAAATATAGTAACTTACCAACTTTCATGCATTTTCAATATCATTTACTAGGCCAAAACCGTTTCGTTCTACAAGGACAGTGAGCTGCCAAAAAACCTGCTCCATTTTTCCAGATTTTCCAGATTTAGATACCTTTCGATGTTTTGCCATTTTGGAGGCCTTAGAGTCAGAATTGGCCTTGGCCTATTTCTACGAAAAATTCTCAGAACTGGCAGAACTAGTCACCTACCAATTTTCACACAATTTCAACCGCATTTACTAGGCCAAATGCACTTCGCTCGACCAAGTCAGAGATTTGCCAGCTACACGATTTTTACATCTCTTCAAGTTCTAGCCAAAAATCTAGCCATGCATGGTTATATAAGCTCATATACACACATATACAACAACTACAGTGGTAAATAAAGTCATATGAAGGCATGCATGTGATTTTTGAAAGTTTTTAAAAGAGTTTTAACCCTCACCTTAGCAAGATAATAGATCAAGATGCACAATGCTCTTGAAGATGCACAAAAAAGGTCTTCTCTCCTTGCTTGGCCGAGAGATAGCTTGTGGTTCTTTAATTCCTAGCTTAGTTATCATGTTCTTAGCATGTGCATGTGATTAGAACAAAAGGAAATGAAATAAAAGCTGTCAAACATACCTAGGGCCGAAATGAAGAGTTCTATGAGGTTGCATGCATCTTTTGAGCTAGCTACTTGCTTTCCTTTGCCTTGGACGATTCTTGTGTTTTATGGAGAGTAATTTTCAGTCTTGGAGGCTCATGAACATGCTAAGGCCGAGAGATAGAGAGGAGATGAGAGCTTGAGAGAATGTGGAGAGCAAATGAGAGAATGAGAGAATGTTTGAGAATGTTTTGAGTGTGCTTGTATCGGCCTAGAGCTCTACAAATTCTGAAATTCCCTTAGTCATTGTGCATTTTGAAAATGTGAGAAAGCATTGGTGAAGAGGCTGAGAATGAGAAAGAATTTGAGGGTAAAAGAAATATGAAATTGTTAGAAAATGATGGCATGCATGTCTTGGCCTTGGAGCTTAGCAAAATTCTGATTTTTATATCATCTTTTGAGAATAGTTTGATTTGTTGGTAGGCAATGGTGATGTGGCCGAGAATGTGGAGCATGGTGGACAATAAAATAATGCTTTGGTTTCATTTTTTTTTTTATGCATTGTGTTAAGTGTTTTTGTTATAGTTTGTCTAGGAATGTTTTTATTTTTTGCAATGCTTGTCAAATGCATGATATGGTCGGCCAAGGCAAGTGAAAATTCTGAATTTTTTTCATGTTTTGAGCTTTATTTTATTGTAGGTGCATGGGTTTTGCAAAAGAATAAAGAATAAGGAATAAGGAATAAAGAATAAGAATAAAGAATGTTTGAACATTAAAATATTGAATTGAATTTGACTTAGGATTAAAATAAGAGTTAGTGGAGTTTGTAGGATTATTTAATAGTTTAGTGCTTTGTGTAGGATTCTTTATTGATTAGTGTACGTGCATGCTTTCCTAGGTTTAGGGTACGTACTACGAGGTAAGGCATGAACTACGAGACGAATGTACATATTCTAAGTAAATGCATGTAACTCTAAATGAATGCACATAATTCAATGCAAGGCACGTAAAACAAGACACGACTCTAAAACCTAGGTCAAGGCATGCATTTCAAGGTTAGGGCACATGAAACGAGGTATTGCACGCAAATCGAGGTCAGCCCTCACAAAGGTACCATGGGATTCGGTAATAGAAATGTGATGGATTAGGTTGTCGTCCTTTTCGCGGCTCACGACGTACGATGCGAGATGGAAAAACAGCGCAAAAGAAGGAAAATGTCCCAAAACTGATGAAAACGTTCGATTCTGGTCTCTAAAAACACACGCAACAGTGCATGCTTGCTACCCTCATCGTAGAGCTCTCGGAGAGCTTTCCAACGGTATGCTGTGCGCCGCGTAACTCCTTACGGATCAAAAGTTATGGGCACCAGAACGACAGAGACCTAGTCCCAAGCCCCATGTCCTCAGTTTGCGGGTCCAGCCTCTACGTGAAGCGAAGTTGTCTTGCCCAAGGTGCCAGGGGATTCGGTAATAGAAATGCGATGAATTAGGTTGTCGTCCTTTTCGCGCGGATCACGACGTACGATCCGGGACGGAAAAACAGTGCAAAAGAAGAAAACTGTTCTGAAACTACGTGAAGCGAAATTGTCTTGCCTAAGGTAGCGTGGGATTCAGTAACATAAATGTGATGGATTAGGTTGTCGTCCTTTTCGCGGCTCACGACGTACGATCCTGGACAGAAAAACAACGTAAAAGAAGAAAGGTATCCCGAAACTTAAGAAAATGTTCAATTTTGGGCTCCAAAAATAGATGCAACATAGTTGACTTGTTGTGCCCGTCGTAGAGCTCTAGGAGTGCTTTCCAATGGTATGTTGTGCACCGCGTAACTCCTTACGGATCAAAAGTTATGGGCACCGGAGCGACGGAGACCTAATCCCAAGCCCTACGCCTTCGGTTTGCGGGCCCAGCCTCTACGTGAAGTGAAGTTTTATTGCCCAAGGTGCCGTGGGATTTGGTAACAGAAATGTGATGGATTAGGTTGTCGTCCTTTCTGCGGGTCACGACGTACGATACAGGACGGAAAAATAGCTCAAATGAAGGAAAGTGTCCCGAAACTGATGAAAACGTTTGATTTTGGGCTCCGAAAATCGGTGTAGCCGTGCATGTGTGCTGCCCTCATCGTAGAGCTATCGGAGAGCATTCCAACGGTATGCTGTGCGCCGTGTAACTCCTTATGGATCAAAAGTTATGGGCACCGGAGCGATAGAGACCTGGTCCCAAGCCCGACGCCCTAGGTTTGCGGGCCCAGCCTCTACGTGAAGCGAAGTTGTCTTGCCCAAGGTGTCGAGGGATTCGGTAATAGAAATGTGATGAATTTGGTTGTCGCCCTTTTCGCGGACCACAACGTACGATTTGGGACAGAAAAATAGCGCCAAAGAAGAAAATTGTCCCGAAATGGATGAAAACGTTAAATTTTGGGCTCCGAAAATAGGCACAGCGACACTGGCTTTCTGTCCCCGTCGTAGAGCTCTCGTAGAGCTTTCCAACGGTATGCTGTGAGCCGAGTAACTCCTTACGGATCAAAAGTTACGGGCACCGGAGCGACGAAGACCTGGTCCGAAGCCCCATGCCCTCGGTTTATGGGCCCAGCTTCTACGTGAAGCGAAGTTGTCTTGCCCAAGGTGCCGTGGGATTCGGTAATAAAAATGTGATAGATTAGGTTGTCGTTTTTTTTGCGGCTCACGACGTACGATCCTGGGCGAAAAAACAACACAAAAGAAGAAAAGTGTCCCGAAATTGATGAAAACGTTCGATTTTGTGCTCCAAAAATAGGCGCAGCAAAGCTGGCTAGCTTCCCACGTTGTAGAACTCTCGAAGAGCTTTCCAACTGTATGTTGTGCGCCAAGTAAGTCCTTACGGATCAAAAGTTATGGGTACTGGAGCGACGGAGACCTGGTCCCAAACCCCACGTCCTCGTTTTGCGGGCCCAACCTCTATGTGAAGTGAAATTTTCTTGCCCAATGTACCGTGGGATTCGGTAACAGAAATGTGATGGATTAGGTCGTCGTCCTTTTCGCGGATCACAACGTACGATCCTGGACCGAAAAACAGCGCAAAAGAAGAAAAATATCCCGAAACTGATAAAAACGTTTGATTTTGGGCTCTGAAAATAGGTGCAGAGTAACTGGCTTGCTGCCCCCATCGTAGAGCTCTTGGAGAGCTTTCCAACTGTATGCTATGCACCACGTAACTCCTTACGGATCAAAAATTATGGGCACTGGAGCGACGGAGACCTGGTCCCAAAAACCACGTCCTCGTTTTGCGGGCCCAACCACAACGTGAAGCAAAATTGTCTTGCCCAAGGTACTGATGGATTCAGTAATAGAAATGTGATGAAGTAGGTTCTCGTCCTTTTTGCGGCTCACGACGTACGATCCTGTACGAAAAAACAGCGCAAAAGAAGGAAAGTGTCCCGAAACTGATGAAAACGTTCGATTTTGGGCTCCGAAAATAGGCACAACCTAGCTGGCTTGCTACCCCCGTCGTAGAGCTCTCGTAGAGCTTTCCAATTGTATGTTGTGTACCGCGTAACTCCTTACGGATCAAAAGTTATAGGCACTAGAGCGACGGAGACCTGGTCCTAAACCCCACGCCCTCGGTTTGCGGGCCCAGCCTCTACGTGAAGCGAAATTGTCTTGCCCAAGGTACCGTGGGATTCAGTAACAGAAATGTGATGGATTAGGTTGTTGTCCTTTTCGCGGCTCACGACGTACGATTTGGGACGAAAAAACTGCGCAAAAGAAGAAAACTGTCTCGAAACTGATGAAAACATTAAATTTTGGGCATCGAAAAAAGGCGCAGCTAAGCAGGCTTGCTGCCCTCGTCGTAGAGCTCTTGGAGAGCTTTCCAACGGTATGCTGTACACCGCGTAACTCTTTACATATCAAAAGTTATGGGGATTGGAGCGAGGGAGACCAGGTCCGAAGCCCCTCGCCCTCGGTTTGTGGGCCCAGCCTCTACGTGAAGTGAAGTTGTATTGCCCAAGGTGCCATGGGATTCGGCAACAGAAATCTGATGGATTAGGTTGTCATCCTTTTTGCGGCTCACGACGTACAATCTGGGATGGACAAACAGCATAAAAGAAGGAAAGTGTCCAGAAACTGATGAAAAGTTTGATTTTGGGCTTCGAAAATAGGCGCAGCCTAGCATGCTTGTTACCTTCGTCGTAGAGCTCTAAGAGAGCTTTTCAACGGTATGCTGTGCGCTATGTAACTCCTTACGGATCAAAAGTTATGGGCACCGGAGCGACGAAGACCTGGTTCGAAGCCCTACGCCCTTGGTTTGCGTGCCCAGCCTCTACGTGAAGCAAAGTTGTCTTGCCCAAGGTGCCGTGGGATTCGGTAATAGAAATGTGATGGATTAGGTTGCCGTCCTTTTCGCGGCTTACGACGTACGATCCTGGACGGAAAAACAACGCAAAAGAAGAAAAGTGTCGCGAAATTGATGAAATCATTCGATTTTGGGCTCCAAAAATAGGCGCAACACTACTGGCTTATTGCACTCGTCGTAGAGCTCTCAGAGAGCTTTCCAACTATATGTTGTGTGCCACGTAACTCCTTACGGATCAAAAGTTAATAGCACTGGAACGACGGAGACCTGGTCCAAACCCCACGCCCTCGGTTTGCGGGCCCAGCCTCTACGTGAAGCGAAATTGTCCTGCCCAACGTACCGTGGGATTCGATAACAGAAATGTGATGGATTAGGTCGTCGTCCTTTTTGCGGCTCACGATGTACAATCTTGGACCGAAAAACAGCGCAAAAGAAAAAAAATATCTCAAAACTGAGGAAAACTTTCGATTTTGATCTCTGAAAACAGGCGTAGCTTGGCTGGCTTCCTGCCCCCGTCGTAGAGCTCTCGGAGAGCTTTTCAACTGTATGTTGTGCGCCGCGTAACTCCTTACGGATCAAAAGTTATAGGCACTAGAGCGACGAAAACCTGGTCACAAACCCCACGTCCTCGGTTTATGGGCCCAACCTCTACGTGAAGCGAAATCATCTTGCCCAAGGTACCATGGGATTCGGTAATAGAAATGTGATGAATTAGGTTGTCGTCCTTTTCGCGGCTCACAATGTACGATCCTGGACGAAAAAATAGCGTAAAAGACAGAAAGTGTCCCGAAACTAATGAAAATGTTTGATTTTCGGCTCCAAAAATAGGCGCAGCGTAGCTGGCTTGCTACCCCCGTCGTAGAGCTCTCGAAGTGCTTTCCAATTGTATGCTGTGCGCCGCGTAACTCCTTATGGATCAAAAGTTATGGGCACTAGAGCGACGGAGACCTGGTCCCATACCCCCACGCCCTCGGTTTGCTGGCCCAGCCTCTACGTGAAGCGAAATTGTCTTGCCCAAGGTACCGTGGGATTCGGTAATAGAAATGTGATGGATTAGGTTGTCGTCCTTTTCGCGGCCACGACGTACGATCTAGGGCAGAAAAACTGTGCAAAAGAAGAAAACTGTCACGAAACTGATAAAACATTCAATTTTGGGCACCGAAAAAAGGCGTAGCCGAGCAGGCTTACAACCCTCGTCGTAGAACTCTCGGAGAGCTTTTTAATGGTATGCTGTGCACCGCGTAACTCTTTACAGATCAAAAGTTATGGGGATTGGAGCGACAGAGACCAGGTCCGAAGCCCCCCGCCCTCGGTTTGCAAGCCTAGCCTCTATGTGAAGTGAAGCTATCTTGACCAAGGTGTCGTGGGATTCAGCAACAGAAATGTGATGGATTAGGTTGTGGTCCTTTTCGCGGCTCACGACGTACGATCTAGGACGGACAAATAGCGCAAAAGAAGGAAAGTGTCCAGAAACAGATGAAAACATTCGATTTTGGGCTCCGAATACAGGCGCAGCTGAGCATGCTTGCTACGCTCGTTGTAGAGCTCTCGGATAGCTTTTCAACGGTATGTTGTGTATCGCGTAACTCCTTACGGATCAAAAGTTATAGGCACCGGAGCGACGGAGACCTAGTCCCAAGCCCCACGCCCTCGGTTTGCGGGCCCAGCCTCTACGTGAAGCAAAGCTTTCTTGCCCAAGGTGCCGTGGGATTCGGTAACAGAAATGTGATGGGTTAGGTTATTGTCATTTTCGCGGCTCACGACGTACGATCCAGTACGAAAAAATATCGCCAAAGAATGATAGCGTCCCGAAACTAATTAAAATGTTCGATTTTGGGCTCCGAAAATAGGCGCAGCTGAGTAGGCTTGCTGCCCCCGTTGTAGCGCTCTGGGTGAGCTTTCCAACGGTATGCTGTGCGCCGCGTAATTCCTTACGGATCAAAAGTTATATGCACCAGAGCGACGGAGACTTGGTCCCAATCCCCATGCCCTCGGTTTGCTGGCCCAACCTCTACGTGAAGCGAAGTTGTCTTGCCCAAGGTGCCGTGGGATTCGGTAACAGAAATGTGATAGATTAGATTGTCATCCTTTTCGCGGCTCACGTCGTTCGATCCGGGACGGAAAAACAGCGCATAAGAAGGAAAGTGTCTGAAACTGATGAAAACATTCGATTTTGGGCTCCGAAAACAGGCGTAGCCGAGAATGCTTGCTGCCCACGTCGTAGAGTACTCGGAGAGCTTTCTAACGGTATGCTATGCATCGTGTAACTCCTTACATATCAAAAAGTATGGGCACTGGAGCGACGGAGACCTGGTCCCAAGCCCCCGCCCTCAGTTTGTGGGCGCAGCTTCTACGTGAAGTGAAGTTGTCTTGCCCAAGGTACCGTGGGATTCGGTAACAGAAATGTGATGGATTACGTTGTCGTCGTTTTCGCAGCTCACGACGTACGATCCTGGACGGAAAAACAGCGCAAAAGAAGAAAAGTGTCCCGAAACTAATGAAAACATTCGATTTTGGGCTCCAAAAATAGGCCCAGCCAAGCAGCCTTACTGCCCACGTCATAGACCTCTCAGAGAGCTTTCCAACGGTATGCTGTGCGCCGCGTAACTCCTTACGGAACAAAAGTTATGGACATTGGAGCGACAAAGACCTGGTCCCAAGCCCCGCGCCCTCAGTTTGCGGGCCCCGCCTCTACGTGAAATGAAGTTGTGTTGCCCAAGGTACAGTGGGATTCGGTAACAGAAATGTGATGGATTAGGATGTCATCGCTTTCGAGGCTCAGGACATACGATCCGGGACGAAAAATAGTGCAAAAGAAGGAAAATGTCCCAAAATTGATGAAATCGTTCGATTTTGGGCTCCAAAATTAGGCGCAGCCAAGCAGCCTTGTTGCCCACGTCGTAGATCTCTCGGAGAGCTTTCCAACGGCATGATGTGCACCGCGTAAGTCCTTATGGATCAAAAGTTATGGGCACCGGAGCGATAGAGACCTGGTCCCAAGCCCCATGCCCTTGGTTTGTGGGCCCAGCCTCCACGTGAATCGAAGTTGTCTTGCCTAAGGTGCCAAGGGATTCGGTAATAGAAATGTGATGGATTAGGTTGGCAACCTTTTCCCTGCTCACGACGTACGATATGGGACGGAAAAACAGCGCAAAAGAAGAAAATTATCCCGAAATTGATGAAAACGTTCGATTTTGGGCTCCGAAAATAGGTGTAGCCGAGCAGGATTGCTGCCCCCGTCTTAGAGCTCTCGAAGAGCTTTCCAACGGTATGCTGTGCACCGCGTAACTCCTTACGGATCAAAAATTATGGGCATTGGAGCGACAGAGACCTGGTCCCAAGCCCCCGCCCTCAGTTTGCTGGCCCAGCCTCTACGTGAAGTGAAGTTGTCTTGCCCAAGGTACCGTGGGATTCGGTAATAGAAATGTGATGGATTACGTTATCATCCTTTTCGCGGCTTACGACGTACGATCCTTGACGGAAAAACAACATAAAAGAAGAAAAATGTCTCAAAACTAATGAAAACGTTCAAATTTGGGCTCCGAAAATAGGCGCAGCAAAGCTGGCTAGCTGCCCCCGTCGTAGAGCTCTCGGAAAGCTTTCGAACTGTATACTGTGCGCCACGTAACTCCTTACGGATCAAAAGTTATGGGCACTGTAGCGACGGAGACCTGGTCCCAAGCCCCACACCCTCGGTTTGCGGGCCCAGCCTCTACGTGAAACGTTGTTGTGTCGCCCAAGGTACAGTGGGATTAGGTAACCGAAATGTGATGGATTAGGTTGTCGTCGTTTTCGCGGCTCACGACGTACGATGCGGGATGAAAAAACAACGCAAAAGAAGGAAAGTGTCCCGAAACTGATGAAATTGTTCGATTTTGGGCTCCAAAAATAGGTGCATCCAAGCAAGCTTGCTGCCCACGTCGTAGTGCTCTTAGATAGCTTTCCAACGGTATGCTATGCGCTGCGTAAGTCCTTATGGATCAAAAGTTATGGGCACGGGAGCGACAAAGACATGGTCCCAAGCCCCATGCCCTCGGTTTGCGGGCCCACCTCTACGTGAAGCTAAGTTGTCTTGCCCAAGAGGCCGTGGGATTCGGTAATAGAAATGTGATGAATTAGGTAGCCGTCCTTTTCGCGGATCACGACGTACAATCTACGACGGAAAAACAGCGGAAAAGAAGAAAATTATCCCGAAATGAATGAAAATGTTATATTTTATGCTCTGAAAATAGGCAAAGCTGAGCAGGCTTGCTTCCCCCGTCGTAGAGCTCTCGGAGAGCTTTCCAACGGTATGTTGTGCACCGCGTAACTCCTTACGGATCAAAAGTTATGGGTACTGGAGCGACGGAGACCTGGTCCTAAGCCCCTCGTCCTCGATTTGCGGGCCCAGTCTCTACGTAAAGTGAAGTTGTCTTGCCCAAGGTACCGTGGGATTCAGTAACAGAAATGTGATGGATTATGATGTAGTCCTTTTCGCGGCTCACGAGGTACGATCTTAGACAGAAAAACAGCGCAAAAAAAGAAAAGTGTCCCGAAACTGATGAAAACGTTCAATTTTGGTCTCCGAAAATAGGCGCAGCAAAGTTGGCTAGTTGCCCCCGTCGTAGAGCTCGCGGAGATCTTTCCAACTGTATGTTGTACGCCGCGTAACTCCTTACGGATCAAAAGTTATGGGCACTAAAGCGACGAAGACCTGGTCCCAAACCCCACGCCCTCGGTTTGCGAGCCCAACCTCTACGTGAAATGAAGTTGTGTTGCCCAAGGTACCGTGGGATTCGGTAACAGAAATGTGATGGATTAGGTTGTCATCGTTTTCGCGGCTCACGACGTACGATCCGGGACGAAAAAATAGAACAAAAAAAAGGAAAGTGTCCCAAAACTGATGAAATCATTCGATTTTGGGCTCCAAAAACAGGTGCAGCCAAGCAAGGCTTGTTGCCCACGTCGTAGAGCTCTCGGAGAGATTTTCAACGGTATGTTGTGCGTCGCGTAAGTCCTTATGGATCAAAAGTTATGGGCACCGGAGCAATAGAGACCTAGTCCAAAGCCCCATGCCCTCGGTTTATGGGCCCAACCTCTACATGAAGTGATGTTGTCTTGCCTAAGGGGCCGTGGGATTCGGTAATAGAAATGTGATGGATTAGGTTGCCATCCTTTTCGCGGCTCACGACGTACGATCTGCGACGGTAAAACAGCGAAAAAGAAGAAAACTATCCTGAAACTGATGAAAACATTCGATTTTGGGCTCCGAAAATAGGCAAAGCCGAGCAGGCTTGCTGCGCCTGTTGTGGAGCTCTCGGAGAGCTTTCCAACGGTAAGCTGTGCACTGCGTAACTCCTTATGAATCAAAAGTTATGGGCACTAGAGTGACGGAGACCTGGTCCCAAGCCCCCCGCCCTCGGTTTGCGGGCCCAGCCTCTATGTGAAGTAAAATTGTCTTGCCCAAGGTGCCGTGGGATTCGGTAACTGAAATGTGATGATTAGGTTGTCGTCCTTTTTGCGGCTCACGACACACGATCCGGGATGGAAAAACAGCGCAAAAGAAGAAAATTGTCCCGAAACTGATGAAAAAGTTTCATTTTGGGCTCCGAAAATAGGCACAGCATAGCTGGATTGTTTCCCTCATCGTAGAGCTCTCGGAGAGCTTTCCAACGGTATACTGTGCGCAGCATAACTCCTTACGGATCAAAAGTAATGGGCACCGGAGTAACAGAGACTTGGTCCAAAGCCCCACATCCTCGGTTTGCGAGCCCAGCCTCTACGTGAAGCGAAGTTGTCTTGCCCAAGGCGCCATGGGATTCGGTAATAGAAATGTGATGGATTAGGTTGTCGTCCTTTTCGCGGCACAGGACGTTCGATCCTGGACGAAAAAATTGCGCAAAAGAAGAAAAGTGTCCCAAAATTGATGAAAACGTTCGATTTTGGGCTTCGAAAATAGGCAAAGGAAAGCTGGCTTGCTGCCCCCGTCGTAGAGTACTCGGAGAGCTTTTCAACGGTATGCTGTGTACAGCGTTACTCCTTACGGATCTAAAGTTATGGGCACTGGAGCGATGGAGACCTGGTCCTAAGCTCGACGCACTCGGTTTGCGGGCCCAGCATCTACGTGGTGAGAAATTGTCTTGCCCAAGGTACCGTGGGATTCGGTAATAGAAATGTGATGGATTAGGTTGTCGTCCTTTTCGCGGCCACGAAGTACGATCCGGGATGGAAAAAAAGTGGAAAAGAAGAAAAGTGTCGCGAAAATGAAGAAAACGTTTGATTTTGGTCTCCGAAATCAGGCGCAGGTGAGCATGCTTGCTACCCTCCTCGTAGAGCTGTCGAAGTACTTTCCAACGGTATGCTGTGCGCCGCGTAACTCCTTACGGATCAAAAGTTATGGGCATCAGAGCGACGGAGACTTTGTCCCAAGCCCCACGCCCTCGGTTTGCGGGCCCAGCCTCTACGTGGTGAGAAATTGTCTTGCCCAAGGTGCCGTGGGATTCGGTAATAGAAATGTGATGAATTAGGTAGTCGTACTTTTTGCGGATCACGACGTACGATCCGGGACGAAAAAACAGCGTAAAAGAAGAAAACTATCCCGAAACTGATGAAAACTTTAAATTTTGGGCTCCAAAAATAGGCACAGCCGAGCAGACGTGCTGCCCTCGTCGTAGAGCTCTCAGAGAGCTTTCCAACGGTATGCTGTGCACCGCGTAACTCTTTACGGATCAAAAGTTATGGGCATCGGAGCGAATGAGACTTGTTCCTAAGCCCCACACCTTCGGTTTGCGGGCCTAACCTCTACATGAAGCGAAGTTGTCTTGCCCAAGGTGCCCGGGGATTCGGTAATAGAAATGGGAGGGATTAGGTTGCCGTCTTTTTCGCGGCTCATGACGTACGATCTGCGATGGTAAAACAACGGAAAAGAAGAAAACTCTCCTAAAACAGATGAAAACGTTCGATTTTGGGCTCTGAAAATAGGAAAAGCCGAGAAGGCTTGCTGCCCCCGTCGTAGAGCTCTCGTAGAGCTTTCCAACGGTATGCTGTGCATCGCGTAACTCCTTACGGATCAAAAGTTATGGGCACCGGAGCGACGGAGACATGGTCCCAAGCCCCACGCCTTCGGTTTGCGGGCCCAGCCTCTACGTGAAGCGAAGTTGTCTTGCCCTAGGTGCCATGGGATTCAGTAATAGAAATGTGATGGATTAGGTTGTCGTCCATATCACGGCTCACGACGTATGATCCTAGACCGAAAAACAACGCAAAAGAAGAAAAGTGTCACGAAAGTGATGAAAACGTTCAATTTTGAGATCCAAAAATAGGCGCAGCCGAGCAGGCTTGCTGTCTCCGTCATAGAGCTCTCGGAAAGCTTTCCAACTGTATGCTGTGCACCGCGTAACTCCTTACGGATCAAAAGTTATGGGCATCGGAGCGAAGGAGACCTGTTCCTAAGCACTACGCCTTCGGTTTGCGGACCCAACCTCTACGTGAAGCGAAGTTGTCTTGCCCAAGGTGCCGGGGGATTCGGTAATAGAAATGGGATGGATTAGGTTGCCGTCTTTTTCGCGGCTCACGACGTACGATCTGCGACGGTAAAACAGCAGAAAAGAAGAAAACTCTCCTAAAACATATGAAAACGTTCGATCTTGGGCTCTGAAAATAGGAAAAGCCGAGAAGGCTTGCTGCCTCCATCGTAGAGCTCTCGTAAAGCTTTCCAATGGTATGCTGTGCATCGCGTAACTCCTTACGGATTAAAAGTTATGGGCACCGGAGCGACGGAGACATGGTCCCAAGCCCCACGCCTTCGGTTTGCGGGCTAGCCTCTACGTGAAGCGAAGTTGTCTTGCCCAAGGTGTCATGGGATTCAGTAATAGAAATGTGATGGATTAGGTTGTCGTCCATATCACGGCTCACGACTTATGATCCTAGACCGAAAAACAATACAAAAGAAGAAAAGTGTCACGAAAGTGATGAAAATGTTCGATTTTGAGATTCGAAAATAGGCGCAGCCGAGCAGGCTTGCTGCCTCCGTCGTAGAGCTCTCGGAGAGCTTTCCAACTGTATGCTATGCGCCGCGTAACTCCTTACGGATCAAAAGTTATGGGCACTAGAGCGACGGAGACCTAGTCCCAAACCCCACGCCTTCGATTTGCGGGCCCAGCCTCTACGTGAAGTGAAATTGTCTTGCCCAAGGTACCATGGGATTCGGTAACATAAATGAGATGGATTAGGTTGTCGTCCTTTTCGCGGCTTACAACGTACGATCCTGGACGAAAAAATAGTGCAAAAGAATAAAAGTGTCCCGAAACTGATGAAAACGTTCAATTTTGGTCTCCAAAAACAGGCGCAGCCTAGCTGGCTTGCTACCCCCATCGTAGAGCTCTCGGAGAGCTTTCCAACTGTATGTTGTGCGCCGCGTAACTCCTTACGGATCAAAAGTTATGGGCACTAGAGCGACAGAGACATGGTCTTAAGCCCCACGCCCTCGGTTTACGGGCCCAGCTTCTACGTGAAGAGAAGTTGTCTTGCCCAAGGTGCCATGGGATTCGGTAATAGAAATGTGATGGAATAGGTTGTCGTCCATATCACGGCTCACGACGCACGATCCGGGGCTGAAAAATAGCGTAAAAGAAGAAAACTGTCCAGAAAATGATGAAAACGTTAAATTTTGGGCTCCGAAAAAGGCACAGTCGATCAGGCTTGATGCCGACGTTGTAGAGCTTTCAGAGTGCTTTCCAACGGTATGCTGTGCGCCGCGTAAGTCCTTATGAATCAAAAGTTATGGGCAGTGGAGCGGTAGAGACCTGGTCTCAAACCCCACGCCCTCGGTTTGCTGGCCCAGCCTCTACGTGATGCGAAGTTGTCTTGCCAAGGTGTTGTGGGATTCGGTAATAGAAATGTGATGGATTAGGTTGACGTCCTTTTCGCGGCTCACGACGTACGATCCGGGACAAAAAAATAGCGCAAAAGAAGAAAACTATCCCGAAACTGATGAAAATGTTTGATTTTGGGCTCCAAAATTAGGCGCAACCGAGAAGGCTTACTGCCCCCGTCGTAGAACTCTCGGAGAGCTTTGCAACGGTATGTTGTGTCCCGCGTAACTCCTTACCGATCAAAAGTTATGGGCACTGGAGCGACGGATACCTGGTCGCTAGCCCCCCGCCCTCGGTTTGCGGGCCCAGCCTCTACGTGAAGTGAAGTTGTCTTGCCCAAGGTGTCGTGGGATTCGGTAATAGAAATGTGATGGATTAGGTTGTCGTCCTTTTCGCGGATCACGACATACGATCCGGGACGAAAAAATAGCGCAAAAGAAGAAAACTATCCCAAAACTGATGAAAATATTCCATTTTGGGCTCCGAAAATAGGCGCAGCTAAGCTGGCATGCTGCCCCCGTCGTAGAGCTCTCGGAGAGCTTTCCAACGGTATGCTGTACGCTGCGTAACTCCTTACGGATCAAAAGTTATGGGCACCGGAGCGACGGAGACCTGGTCCCAAGCCCCAAACCCTCGGTTTGCAGGCCTAGCCTCTACGTGAAGCGAAGTTGTCTTGCTCAAGGTGCCATGGGATTCGGTAATAGAAATGTGATGGATTAGGTAGTCGTCATTTCCACGGCTCACGACGTACGATCCTGGTCAAAAAAACAGCGCGAAACCCCGAAACTAATGAAAACGGTAGATTTTGGGCTTCAAAAACTGGCGCAGCTGAGCTGGCTTGCTGCCGCCGTCGTAGAGCTCTCGGAGAACTTTCCATCTGTATGTTGTACGCCGCGTAACTCCTTACGGATCAAAGGTTATGGGCACTGGAGTGACGGAGACCTCGTCCCAAGCCCCACGCCATCGGTTTGCGGGCCCAACCTCTACATGAAGCGAAATTGTCTAGCCCAAGGTACAGTGGGATTCAGTAACAGATATGTGATGGATTAGGTTGTCGTCCTTTTCGCGGCTCACGACGTACGATCCTGGATGGAAAAATAGTGTAAAAGAAAGAAAGTGTCCCGACACTAATGAAAACGTTCGATCTTTGGCTTAGAAAAAGGGCACAGCTGAGCAGGCTTGCTGCCCAAGTTGTAGAGCTCTCGGAGGGCTTTCCAACTGTATGTTGTGCGCCGCGTACCTCCTTATGGATCAAAAGTTATGGGCACCAGAGCGACAGAGACCTGGTCCCAAGCCCCACGCCCTCGGTTTGCGGGCCCATCCTCTACGTGAAGCCAAGTTGTCTTGCCCAAGGTGCCATGGGATTCTGTAATAGAAATTTGATGGATTAGGTTGACGTCCTTTTCGAGGCTTACGACATACGATCTGGGATGGAAAAATAGCACAAAATAAGAAAAGAGTCCCGAAACTGATAAAAATGTTCGATTTTGGGCTCCGTTAATAGGTGCAGTTGGGCTAGCTTGTTGCCCCCGTCGTAGATCTCTCAGAGAGCTTTCCAACTGTATGTTGTGCGCCGCGTAACTCGTTACGTATCAAAAGTTATGGGCAGTGGACTGACGGAGACCTGGTCCCAAGCCTCACGCCCTCGATTTACGGGCCCAGCCTCTACATGAAACGAAATTGTCATGCCCAAGTTACCGTGGGATTCGGTCACAGAAATGTGATAGATTAGGTTGTCGTCCTTTTCGAGGCTCACGACGTACGATACGGGACGAAAACACAGCGCAAAAGTAGGAAAGTGTCCCGAAACTGATAAAAATGTTCGATTTTTGGATCGCAAAAAAGGCGCAGCCAAGAAAGCTTGCTGCCCACGTTGTAGAGCTCTCGGAGAACTTTCCAACTGTATGTTGTGCGCCATGTAAGTCCTTATGGATCAAAAGTTATGGGCACCGGAGCGATAGAGACTTGGTCCCCAGCCCCACGCCCTCGGTTTGCGGGCCCAGCCTCTACATGAAGTGAAGTTGTCTTGCCTAAGGTGCCATGGGATTCGGTAATAGAAATGTGATGGATTAGGTTGACGTGTTTTTCGCGGCTCACGACGTACGATCTGGGACGGAAAAATAGCGCAAAAGAAGAAAACTATCCCGAAACTGATGAAAACGTTCGATTTTGGGCTTCGAAAATTGGCGCAGCCAAGCAAGCTTGCTGCCCCTGTCGTAGAGCTCTCGGAGAGCTTTCCAACTGTATGCTGTGCCCCGTGTAACTCCTTACGGATCAAAAGTTATGGGCACTGGAGCAACGGAGACCTGGTCCCAAGCCCCCTGTCCTCAGTTTGCGGGCCCAGCCTCTACGTGAAACGAAGTTGTCTTGCCCAAGGTGCCATGTGATTCGGTAACAGATATGTGAAGGATTAGGTTGTGGTCCTTTTCGAGGCTCACGACGTACGATCTGGGATGAAAAAACAGCACAAAAGAAGGAAAGTGTCCCGAAACTAATGAGAACGTTCGATTTTGGGCTCCGAAAATAGGTGCAACCGAGCATACTTGCTACCCTCGTCGTAGAGCTCTCAAAGAGCTTTCCAACGGTATGCTGTGCGCCGCGTAACCCCTTACGGATCCAAAGTTATGGGCACCGAAGCGACGGATAACTGGTCCCAAGCCCCACGCTCTCAGTTTGCGGGCCCATCCTCTATGTGAAGCGAAGTTGTCTTGCCCAAGGTGCCGTGGGATTCGGTAATAGAAATGTGATGAATTAGGTTGTCGTCCCTTTCGCGGATCACGACGTACTATCCGGGACAGATAAACAGCGCAAAAGAAGAAAACTGTCCCGAAACTGATGAAAAGGTTCCATTTTGGGCTCCAAAAATAGGCGCATCAAAGCTAGCTTACTGCCCCCGTCGTAGAGCTCTCAAAGAGCTTTCCAACAGTATGCTGTGCGCCGCGTAACTCCTTACGGATCAGAAGTAATAGGTACCGGAGCGACAGAGACCTGGTCCCAAGCCCCACACCCTCGGTTTGCCGGCCCAGCCTCTATGTAAAGCGAAGTTGTCTTGCCCAAGGTGCCGTGGGATTCGGTAATATAAATGTGATGGATTAGGTTGTCGTCCTTTTCAGGGCTCACGACGTACGATCCTGGACGAAAAAACAGCGCAAAAGAAGAAAAGTGTCCTGAAACTGATGAAACTGTTCGATTTTGGCTCCGAAAACAGGCGCAGCTTTGCTGGCTTACTGCCCCAGTCGTAATGCTCTCGGAGAGCTTTCCAACTGTATGCTGTGCACCGCGTAACTCCTTACGGAACAAAAGTTATTGGCAATGGAGCGACGGAGACCTGGTCCCAAGCCCCACGCCCTCGGTTTTTGGGCCCAGCCTCTTCGTGAAATGAAATTGTCTTGCCCAAGGTATCGTGGGATTCGGTAACAGAAATGTGATGGAATAGGTTGTCATCCTTTTCACGGCTCACGACATACGATCCTGGACGGAAAAACCGCACAAAAGAATAAAAGTGCCCCGAAACTGATGAAAACGTTCGATTCTGGGCTCCAAAAACTGGCTCAGCCTAGTTGGCTAGCTTCCGCCGTCGTAGTGCTCTCGGAGAACTTTCCAACGGTATGCTGTGCGCAGCATAACTCCTTACGGATCAAAAGTTATGGGCACCAGAGCGACGGAGACCTCGTCCTAAGCCCTACACCCTCGGTTTGCGGGCCTAGCCTCTACGTGAAGCAAAGCTATCTTGCCCAAGGTGCCGTGGGATTCGGTAATAGAAATGTGATTGATTAGGTTGTCGTCCTTTTCACAGCTCACGACATACGATCCTGGACGAAAAAACCGCGCAAAAGAAGAAAAGTGTCCCGAAATTGATGAAAACGTTCGATTTTTGGATCCGAAAATAGGCGCAGCTAGGTTGGCTTGCTACCGCCGATGTAGAGCTCTCAGAGAGCTTTCCAACTGTATGTTGTGCGCCACGTAACTCCTTACAGATCAAAAGTTATGGGCAACGAAGCGACGGAGACCTAGTCCCAAGCCCCACGCCCCCGGTTCGCAGGCCCAGCCTCTACGTGAAGCGAAATTGTCATGCCCAAGGTACCATGGGATTCGGTAACAAAAATGTGATGGATTAGGTTGATGTCCTTTTTGCGGCTCACGACGTACGATCCGGGATGAAAAAACAGCGCAAAAAAAAGAAAGTGTCCAGAAACGGATGAAAATGTTCAATTATGGGCTCCGAAAATAGGCGCAGCTGAGCAAGCTTGCTGCCTAGGTTGTAGAGCTCTCGGAGGGCTTTCCAATGGTATGTTGTGTGCTGCGTAACTCCTTATGGATCAAAAGTTATGGGCACCGGAGCGACAGAGACCTGGTCCCAAGCCCCACGCCCTCAGTTTGCGGGCCCAGCCTCTGCGTGAATCGAAGTTGCGTTGCCCAAGGTGTCATTGGATTCAGTAATAGAAATGTAATGGATTAGGTTGTCTTCCTTCGCACGGCTCACGACGTAATATCCTTGACGAAAAAACCGCGCAAAAGAAGAATAGTATCCCTAAACTAATGAAAATGTTCGATTTTGGGCTCTGAAAACAGGTGCAGCAAAGCTGGCTCACTGCTGCCACCGTAGCGCTCTCGGAGAGCTTTCCAACGGTATATTGTGCGCCGCGTAACTCCTTACGGATCAAAAGTTATGGGCACCGGTGTGACGGAGACCTGGTCCCAAGCCCCACACCCTCGGTTTGCGGGCCTAGCCTCTACGTGAAGCGAAGTTGTCTTGCTCAAGGTGCCGTGGGATTCGGTAATAGAAATGTGATGGATTAGGTTGTCGTCCTTTTCACGGCTCACGACGTACGATCCTGGACGAAAAAACTGTGCAAAAGAAGAAAAGTGTCCCAAAACTGATGAAAACGTTCGATTTTCGGCTCCGAAAATAGGCGCAGCTCAGCTAGCTTGCTGCCGTTGACATAGAGCTCTCGGAGAGCTTTCCAATTGTATGCTGTGCGCTGCGTAACTCCTAACGGATCAAAAGTTATGGGCACTGGAGCGACGGAGACCTGGTCCCCAGCCCCACACCCCCGGTTTGCGGGCCCAGCCTCTACGTGAAGCGAAATTGTCTTGCCCAAGGTACCGTGGGATTCAGTAATTGAAATGTGATGGATTAGGTTATTGTCCTTTTTGCGGCTTACGACGTACGATCCGGGACGAAAAAATAGCGCAAAAGAAGGAAAGTGTCCTGAAACTGATGAAAACGTTCGATTTTGGGCTCCGAAAATAGGCGCAGCTAAGCAGGCTTGCTGCCCACATCGTAGAGCTCTCGGAGGGATTTCCAACTGTATGCTGTGTACTGTGTAACTCCTTATGGATCAAAAGTTATGGGCAGTCCTCGGTTTGCGGGCCCAGCCTCTGCGTGAGGCGAAGTTGTCTTGCCTAAGGTGCCGTGGGATTCGGTAATAGAAATGTGATGGATTAGGTTGTCGTATTTTTCACGGCTCACGACATACAATCCTGGACGGAAAAACCGCCCAAAAGAAGAAAAGTATCCCGAAACTGATGCTTGGCTGGCTCGCTGTTGCCGTCGTAGAGCTCTCGGAGATCTTTCTAACGGTATGTTGTTCGCCGCGTAACTCCTTACGGATCAAAAGTTATGGGCACCGGAGCGGCGGAGACTTGGTCCCAAGCCCCACACCCTCAGTTTGCGAGCCTAGTCTCTACGTGAAGAGAAGTTGTCTTGCCCAAGGTGCCGTGGGATTCGGTAATAGAAATGTGATTGATTAGGTTGTCGTCATTTTCACGGCTCGCGACATACGATCCTGGACGGAAAAACCGCACAAAAGAAGAAAAGTGTCCTGAAACTATTGAAAACGTTTGATTTTGGGCTCCGAAAATAGGCGCAGCTGAGCTGGCTTGCTACCGCCGACGTAGAGCTCTCGGACAGCTTTCCAACTATATGCTGTGCGCTGCGTAACTCTTTACGGATCAATAGTTATGGGCACTGGTGTGAGGCCCGACCCCGAATAACGTGTGTTACCTTGATTTGCGTGCCATAGACAAGAATGATATGACTGACCTTGGATTATGTGCCCTGTCTTGGTTTTCGTGCATGCCTCGTCATTCGTGCCTTGACCTAGAATTATGTGCCCTAATCCTTGACTTACGTACCCCGACTTCGAATTGCGTGCGTTATCTCGTTTTGTGTGCCCTGACCTTAAATTGCGTGTCCTAACCTAGGCTTAAGAGTCGTACCTCGATTTACGTGCATTGCATTGAATTATGTGCCTTGTATTGGTTTACGTACATTTACCTAGGGTTGCATGCATTTGCATTGGAATCTGTGCATTTATCTTGAAGTACGTGCATTAGTCTTGAAGTTCGTGTCTTACCTCGTAGTTCGTGTCTACCTCGTAATTCGTGCCCTAGACCTAGGAATCCGTGCCACCACGTTAATCAAGAAAGAATCCTACACAATCCACTAACCAATATTATATTCCTAATTCAAATTCTCTACAAACTCCACTAATAATAAAATAATACTAAACTATTCCTACATTTCCCACTATCTATTATTCTATTCATAATTCAACTCATCAACAAACATTCCTATATTTTATTCTACCTAGATTCCCTAAATTCCCAACATTCCTATGACAATTCTATGACACAAATGCATAAAAAATAACCCAAAACCCTACCCAATGCACCCAAAATCTCGACACATGCATATGCCCATGCTAGGATGATTCAAATTGTGCTTCTTGGAGACACAAATCTGATTTTTGCATGCCCAAGGCCAACATTTGCATCAAAAATAGCAAAAGCTTCTATTTTCTCTCATTTCTCTCACTCTCCTCACATTTCTCTCTCTCCCTCTCATTCTTCTCTCTCAATCTCGGTTTTTGCTGAGTTCATACACCTATAGCTCATCTTCATCATTCCATGGTTCATCAAGGCAAGCTAGAAGCTAAGAAACTCGATTAAACAAGCTAGGATGCAAGAAACACACATGCAAGCTCTTTGAACTTCCATTTCGGTTTAGGTGAGTTTCCTAGCTTCCATTTCTTTTCTTCTTGTTCTAACCTCATGCACCTACTAAGAACTTTGTCACTAAGCTAGGAAAATTGAGAAAAAACGGGTGGAGTCTTGGCTAAGCAAGGAAAAGAACAAATCTTGTGCTTCATCAAAGTCTTGTGCATCTTTTTGTTGTTTTGCTAAGGTGAGGGCTAAAACCTTTTGAAAATCCTTCAAAAATCCACATGCATGCTCTTAAATGTATGTCTTTGCTTCTGTACTTGAGTTATATGCGTGTTCATAAGCTTTTACAACCATGCATGGCAAGATTTTGGCTTGAAGATGATGATAGATGAAATCGGGTTTGGTGACAGCTGTCTGTCTTGTTGTTGCGAGGTGAGTTTAGCTAAGAAAATGATGTTCAAAATGCATGAAAATTGGTAGGTAACTAGTTTTTCCAGTTTTGAACATGTTTCGAAGAAATAGGCCAAAGCTAATTTTGACTCTAAGGTCCTCAAAATGGCAAATCATTAAAATGTGTCCAAAGCTGGAAATCTGGAAAAATGAAGGAGGTTTTGGCAGATGCACTGACCTTGTAGAACGAACCAGTTTTGACTTAGTAAATGATGTCAAAAATGTATGAAATTTGGTGTGCTTCTAGGTTTTTCAGTTCTGGACATTTTTGTCAGAAATGGACTAAGGCTAAATCTGACCATAAGGATCTCAAAAACGACAAGTATTGAAATGTGTGCAAATCTGGACAGTTTTGTGCAATCCCACTGTTTTGGCTATAACTATTGGACCCGAACTCCAAATGATGCAAGGTTTGTTTCTGATTTTATTTCACTTCTTAATATTTAATTTGATATCTTATTCACTGGAATTGGACATTTTTTGCTTGTCTTAATGATTGTGAGAATACAGCCTATTGCAGTAAGGGTTTCACTTAGTGTTATGCTTAGAAAAATTGTTGTAACTTCTCTTGTTGAATTAAATGCTTGGGATTGTGGCTTTGGGATGTTGTGTGGACTGTTTTGAATACTTGGGGATGTTTGAATTAATTGATGTATGGCTTGAGATTTACTTTGAGTTGACTTGGGGCTTAATTGCACGGGTAAGCACGAAATGGAAACCCTAGTGACTAGGTAGGCTTGCTAAGTGTTGATCATTTGGATATTGTGTGAAATTATATGCTTAGTAGGCTACCCGTAGTTGCCCTTATAGCCCTAAATGTGATTTTGATTGTTGCATGTTGACAAATAGGCCTTTCTTGCATCCGAGCCCACGTAGATGTTGTTGCATGTTGAATAAGCTTTTCAAGTGAATTTACTTGTCTTATCGTGCCTCGCTTGTTTACTTGTCAATGTGCAATCTTATGACTGTCCGGAGGCAACCTACTTTGTTGTCCTCCTAATGTGATATATTAAATGTCATAAATGTGCATTGCATATAAGGTTGCAACCTTTCATTCTGACGTGGTAGCGTTCACGCACACCGGGCAGCATCGGGCTTGCCGGTGCAACTATGACTACCATGGTCCAATTCTCTCTCTCGCTTGGGGGCTAGACTTTCTCAGAGAGTTGGGTCGTAGGATTTCGGGGTACATCCGGAGTACACCCACTTGGCGTGATGAGGGGATGATTTGAAGTCGGCCGCAACAACTGAGAGCAAAAGCTCACCGTATCCTTTTCACTATGTGTATAAGTACTCTCTCTTGGTTCCTAGAGGACCTCGGGGAGAAAAGACGGGTAATTGTGTTCCTTTACTTTTACATTACGTTATGTACTTACTTGTGACATATTCATGCTTGCAAAAAGGATTTTTCATAAGTTGAACCGGAAAAATGAGTTTCAAAACTTATTTCTCGTTCCCCCTCGCTGAGTTCATAAGGACTCACCCTCTTTTTTTGTCACAGGTGCAGCAGATTTGGAACAAGTACCTGAAGTAAATGTGCTTGTTGATGATTCCTTGGAGTGACTATGTGCTTTTGTGCTTTGCCTGAAAGTGGTTGCTATATGGATATTGTGTTTGATTGCAAACTGTTCATTTTATTGATGTAAATGACCCCGTTGTAATTTGGGTCTAATTTTGGCTTGTACTGATTGTAGCCGGACGAACTCTTTATTTGGTCGTTTACTTTCGTCATTTAATTAGTAGTTATCGTAGGCATTTGAACCGCTAGGTGAAGAAGTAAATAATGTAACTCTACTTAATCTCACCTAGTGATCATGCACAAGCTAAAGGATAATAGGTACTTGCATGATAGGAAATTGACAAATAAACAGGACATAGTTATCATGTTAGGCTTATTAACCAAACGAGACTTTCAAGATAAACTAGTAGGCAAATCGGTTGGTGACAAAATAGGAGTCCTTAATGGAATTGGATTAATGATTGGAATAATTGAGGCGTTTAGAAATTAGGTCAAACTAAGGAGCCAATTACAACCATTATGCTGCCGATTTTTTGAAAAATTTTGGAGTTCTAGGCTAACGTTAAGCGTTAAACCTTAATGAACGATTAAGTACGTGAAATGATATGAACGTTTAGATCACACCCTAGTCTAACCTCTATAGGTCGGGTTGGGGTGTGACAACTGGAGCGATAGAAACCTGGTCCCAAGCCCCACGCCCTTGGTTTGCGGGCCCAGCCTCTCTGTGAATCGAAATTGTCTTGCGCAATGTAAAACCCAACATGAGAGTCTATATATAATTATATTAATTATAATGCATTCATATTATTTCATATGCATTGGCATCAATTATGTGCGTTAATATTATTTATCGTGCATATTTATCGTATTACGTGCCAAATGTTTATTTTTGTGCATTTAGGAATTTTACGTGTCGTAGACATTAAATATATTCTAGCAAGTCAAGATTAGTAACTAATTAGTTGCAATTCAACCAAAATGGCAAACTAGCAAAATATGATTTAGTTGGAGGGCAAGGTGGTCATTTGGCAAAATCAGATTTTTATATACAACCATTATACTATTTTTCCCACTAAAAAAAACACACACACCACACACTCAAACACACACAAATCTCTGCACACACACTTACACACACTCATACACGATCAAAGAGGGAAAAGAGAGGGAGAGAAGAAAAGAGGAAAAGAATAAGAAAGAAGGGAATTTCAGCCTTGTTCCAAGCTAATTCTATATCTCTCAGCTAGTCTCAAGAGTTCTTTGGCTTTCCATTGCTTCTATACTCAAGTTTGAGGTGAGGGTTGTTTTCAAATGTTTTTCAGGATACATTAAGCATGGTCAATGATTATACTTGTGTTTTGAGCTTGATTGGGTGCTTACATGTGATATATATATGTATATTTGAACTTGTTGAGAGGTATATTGAGTTGTTGAGGGTGTTGAGGTTGTGGAGCTTGGAGCTTGAACATGAATTATTGGGTATTGTTGATCATTGATGAGGGATGGATTTGGTTGAGTTTGAAGCCTTGTATGATGCCTAATAGCCATTTAGAACTTGTTTGTATGTTGGTAGATGGATTGGTTGTGGTATAGGTGAATTGGGTAGAATTTTGGTGTTTTTCGTGCAGCTATCCGGGCGTTACAGCCCCTATCCAGTCGCCCGGATAGAGGCCTCAATGCCCGGCAGAAAGCTTCGATCCTGGCGTTACCTGCTTCTTCCGGTCGACCGGATTAAGGCCCCAGCGCCCGGATGACTGACAGCTTTGCGCAGTGATTTTGCGGAAGCCATATCTCATTCGTTTCAACTCCGAATTGAGTTCCGTTTGATCCTAGAGTTATCTAAATTCGATAAGTTTTGATTATAGACCAAAATCAGATCAATTGGAGTTTTAGAAAATAGAAAAATTTACCTCCAAAGTTAGGCTAATGTAGAAGCGTTGACCTAATTGCAAGGATCTTGTTTTAGAGATTCTGGAAGATACTGATGTCGGATTGAGGCACGGTCAAATGCGTTAGAACCGTATCGAACCATAGATTATTAAGATAGAATTTAATTGTGCTTTTATTGTATTGTATTGATATCATATGTCTAGCATGATCAATAACCATCAAGAAATATAAATTGTAGTACTATAAATGTTTATACATGCAAGGTGTGTACCTGTTTACTTGCTAAGCCATATGGTATAAACTTGAACATGCTTGAATCATGTAATTTCTTAGAATGCGTGAATAAACTTGGCTCATGTATAGGTTTGAACATGGTTGGATTATGCTCAAATCATGAATATGCTTGAATAAGCTTGAATTATATATATATATATATGTTCGAATATGCTTGCTTGTTATACGGGTCAGAGCAACCTGCTTTGTTGCCTTCCCTCTATGTTATTATTCATGTTATGGTTACAATGTTAACCACTACGGGCGCGATGGTTGCAACCACACTATGGGCATGGTAGCGTTCATTTCCCTTGGGTAGCATAGGGCTACCAGTAGGTCTCGACTACCATGGTCCCCGGTGGATATCCGAAAATCACCTAGGGGTTTGGGGAATATTGATGAAGATTGATTCAATGCCGGCCGACTACAGCAACTGCAAGAACAACTGTATCCTTTTGATATTATGTGATAAACTCCCGTTGGTGCTTTTGCCCCGGGAGTTGGGTTATTTGTCACCATAGCTTGTTATTGTTATAACATGTTAATTGGTATTATGTGCATTGCTTGGCATAGTTTTCAGAAAGATTTTGAAATGGACAAATGCTTTCGAAAATCCCCGTTCCCCGTAGCCCTCACTGAGCTATATGCGAGGATCTAGCTCACCCCTCTTTTATGACACTTACAGGTAAGACTGATTGAGTGGATTTGCAAGTTGAAGGAAAGGATTGCATTCGTGATAGACTATTAGATTGAATGATTGTATAAGTACATGAGATACTTGATGTAAATTGAAGAGTCTAGATCTTGTATATATGTATCCAGGGGTAAGTATTGTGTAATTTGATGGTTTATGGTGGTATATTTAATTATCAGTTATGAAGTTTGTATAATGTATTGATTTGAGGAAATCTTGTAATAGGTATTGTAACTGTAGTATTAGCAACCTGGATGTTTAATTTTTGGAAATTAGAGCTCGACTAGTATATTGTGCCTTAGCGGACTAAGAGGAGTGATCTTCTTAAGCCGTGGCATCACGATCCCGGATTTTGAAATCTAAGTAAGTTGAATGTAATCCTTCTTGTTTCAATAATGCGGTATCAGAGACTATTACATTAATTAGGAAATTAATAGGAAAAAGGGGATCGTGACAGAGTGGTATCAGAGCCTAGCCAGTTAGCTAGGTGTAGTCTGGGTTTAGAACCCCTGGGCAGTGGGTTGATGTCTTGACTTGGAGATGTGCTAATTGTGTGCGTATGTCTATTAGACTTATGTACTTACGTGTTATATCTGAATTTGCTCAATGTGCCTTATTTGTAATCAATGTGCATTGCAGTTTGTGTTTTGTCATACCTGATTTGCATGCATGTCCTAACCTATGGGTAACCTTCTAGGGCTATGAATGGCTATAAAGATAGGCTTGAAGATCAACAAAGCTAGATGAAGGTAATGCTTAGGATGAACTCTTAACTTATAAAAGACTAAGTCTTCGTGGATGTTGAATGTGAACTTGAAGCTTGATATATCTTGGAGTTATTCTATCTGTAATGGTCATTGATGGAACTATCTATAGATTATGAGATTAACACTAATTATAAACAAGTTGGGGGACTCTACGGCTATATAGTGATGTAATTGAAGGTTTAATTTTGTAATGATTGTATGTTGTGGATTTTGAAAATGATCCAGGTCTCTGATAGATTTAAGTTCATGAAGTGTTGAAGCATAAAGAGGTAAGTTTGGACTTCTCTAATGTACCATTCTTTGGCACTCGGTACATATTTGTTGATGTGTTAGCCATTGTTGATTCCATATGATTCTTTGATATTCTTTTGCTTCGTACACCAGCTATTAAGTATCCCTTATCTGTTGAATCTTAGACTTGATAGCTTCTGAATACTGTTTTGCTTAATTTGTTATCTTTGGTCGTAGGCAACGAATTTTCTCTCCTGCTTTGTACACTTCCGGGATTCTTCTGTAATCTTTGGTCCTTGTTAATTTGTTATATTGATTCATTTTTGTTCCTCTATCATGTTATTGTAGTTGTCAGGTTCACCTTTTGAGTTGTAAGACTCACCATTTAATAGTAAAAAAATTAGGACTTTATAGTATTAATACGATACATGACATCGGGTCTTGATACTACTAAGTGGATGATAAAATCTCGAACCCATAATTAGGTATGAAATCTTAAAGGCAATCAGAGGTTGTTAAATCTTTAAGAATTGAGTTACTGCTATATGGTTAAGGATGGACTATACGTCTTGAGGGTAAAGTGTGAACTACCTTGATCCCTGTTATTTTGTCGAAGTGCATGGATTTTAAGTGTAAAGGCTTGAGTAGCTAGGCTATTGATGAATTAGAATTATAAACCCCTACTTGTTCAATTGTGCCTTGGAGATAATATTAGAGTAAGAGTTGAACCTTTCATTAAGGGATGACTAGTAGAAATGGGACAATGGTATATAAGTAATTTCCACTTAGTAGATATTAAAATAGGTTAACTTTGAAGATAGTTGACCAAGGAAGAAATGAAAGAATTTGGGAAGAGATGATGTTCAATGACTAAACCTTAGATGTTCGTATGGATTATTTAAGTCCACCAATTAAGACTTACAAGATCTTGTGGTGTAACAGGGTTATGTGGAAGAATAAATTATGTTACTCGAAGATAAAACTTTGACTGAACACACTAGGGACTTAAACTAAAATTACAAGTTACAACCTGATGGATTTAGACTTGGAGTTATGTGCGCCAAGAAAGGTTCACGTTGAGGTCCCTAGTTGGATAAAATAATTGTATTTGTTGTATGGGTGAATTGGAATGTGTTATAAGATAATGACCAAGAGATGAATAGATAGAATTAATACATTTATTTGAAAATCGAAATGGGTTTTCCTTACTATATATATTCGTTATTGTTATTTGAGGTTGATCCATAATTAAAAGGTTAACTTGAAGATGAGTAGAGGTCTTGGGGAATTAAACAATCTATTATCCAGGCTATTTGTGATAATTGGTTGAGTTAGACGATTCAAATCGTGATTTCACCCTTAATGGTAACGACTATTATAGTTGAGGTATGTAGTACATATACTTCAAATTTTGAGTTTGAGGCATGTAAATCTGATATCTTTATCTTCATTCAGTACTTGCTTCATTTGCCCGGTGACGAAACATTCTCTCCTTATAATTGATGTTTCACAGATTTGGATGACCCTTTGACATTCACCATTTCCTTTCATCCAACGTTGCTGGTTGGAAACAACTTGAATCTTTTGGAATGTGCCATTTGGTCTTCCTTCAAAGTTGACTAGTGGAATAAAAAGTTCTATACTCATTGTCATTATTCCAACTCATTGATGCTCATTTTAACTTCAATTGTTGGACTTGTGCATTTATTGCTAAAATATTCCTCATGTTGACGTTGATATTCATATTTATCTAGCTGTCATTTATACAGGGTGAATTGAGCTTCTTTTGCATACTATTCTTCTTATTCTAGTCCTAGTAATTCATTACACTCGCTGATTGACCTCATCAAAATCCAATTGTTCGAATTTACAAATTTTATAGTCATTGCTATTGTTACTAATCTATGACAATTATACTTGTCTCCTGTATCTTTGCTTTGAGACTTTTCATTAGTTCTATACCTTGAGCTATCAATTCTTTGTGTAAAGTTATTGATACCCTTTCAACTAACCTATTGAATTTCCTAAACCATTCGACTTCCTGGATAAACAATTATTAATTTTACTTGGTTATCTTCATCCTTGTTCACTGTAAATCTCCCGTGAACTATGAAATTTTGTGTTTCTCAGTAGACTACTTACCTATTGTTGGACACAAACCTTGGGATGAAACTGATTATAATCATAATGTATAAGTAGGTTGAACTTGAAGCCATAAGCTAGTGTTATAAAAACATGATTCTTTGGAAGTTTCATAAATGAAATATGGGTTTAACCTAGTTGCGTAAATGACAAAGGAAGACTAGAATGAAGGAATTGCGAGGACGCAATTTTTTTAAGGAGGGGAGGATGTAAAACCCAACACGAGAGTCTATATATAATTATATTAATTATAATGCATTCATATTATTTCATATGCATTGGCATCAATTATGTGCGTTAATATTATTTATCGTGCATATTTATCGTATTACGTGCCAAATGTTTATTTTTGTGCATTTAGGAATTTTATGTGTCGTAGACATTAAATATATTCTAGAAAGTCAAGATTAGTAACTAATTAGTACCAAAATGGAAAACTAGCAAAATATGATTTAGTTGGAGGGCAAGGTGGTCATTTGGCAAAATCAGATTTTTATCTACAACCATTATACTATTTTGCCTACTAAAAAAAACACACACCACACACTCAAACATACACAAATCTCTACACACACACTTACACACACTCATACACGATCAAAGAGGGAAAAGAGAGGGAGAGAAGAAAAGAGGAAAAGAATAAGAAAGAAGGGAATTTCAGCCTTGTTCCAAGCTAATTCTATATCTCTCAGCTAGTCTCAAGAGTTATTTGGCTTTCCATTGCTTCTATACTCAAGTTTGAGGTGAGGGTTGTTTTCAAATGTTTTTCAAGATACATTAAGCATGGTCAATGATTATACTTGTGTTTTGAGCTTGATTGGGTGCTTACATGTGATATATATATGTATATTTGAACTTGTTGAGAGGTGTATTGAGTTGTTGAGGGTGTTGAGGTTGTGGAGCTTGGAGCTTGAACATGAATTATTGGGTATTGTTGATCATTGATGAGGGATGGATTTGGTTGAGTTTGAAGCCTTGTATGATGCCTAATAGCTATTTAGAACTTGTTTGTATGTTGGTAGATGGATTGGTTGTGGTCTAGGTGAATTGGGTAGAATTTTGGTGTTTTTTGTGCAGCTATCCGGGCGTTACAGCCCCTATCCGGTTGCCCGGATAGAGGCCTCAATGCCCGGAAGAAAGCTTCGATCCGGGCGTTACCTGCTTCTTCCGGTCGACCGGATTAAGGCCTCAGCGCCCGGATGACTGACAGCTTTGCGCAGTGATTTTGCGGAAGCCATATCTCATTCGTTTCAACTTCGAATTGAGTTCCGTTTGATCCTAGAGTTATCTAAATTCGATAAGTTTCAATTATAGACCAAAATCAGATCAATTGGAGTTTGAGAAAATAGACAAATTTACCTCCAAAGTTAGGCTAATGTAGAAGCGTTGACCTAATTGCAAGGATTTTGTTTTAGAGATTCTGGAAGATACTGATCTCGGATTGAGGCATGGTCGAATGCGTTAAAACCGTATCGAACCATAGATTATTAAGATAGAATTTAATTGTGCTTTTATTGTATTGTATTGATATCATATGTCTAGCATGATCAATAACCATCAAGAAATATAAATTGTAGTACTATAAATGTTTATACATGCAAGGTGTGTACCTGTTTACTTGCTAAGCCATATGGTATAAACTTGAACATGCTTGAATCATGTAATTTCTTAGAATGCGTGAATAAACTTGGCTCATGTATAGGTTTGAAGATGGTTGGATTATGCTCAAATCATGAATATGCTTGAATAAGCTTGAATTATATATATATATATATATGTTCGAATATGCTTGCTTGTTATACGGATCAGAGCAACCTACTTTGTTGCCTTCCCTCTATGTTATTATTCATGTTATGGTTACAATGTTAACCACTATGGGCGCGATAGTTGCAACCACACTATGGGCATGGTAGTGTTCGTTTCCCCTGGGTAGCATAGGGCTACCAGTAGGTCTCGACTACCATGGTCCCCGGTGGATATCCGAAAATCACCTAGGGGTTTAGGGAATATTGATGAAGATTGATTCAATGCCGGCCGACTACAGCAACTGCAAGAACAACTGTATCCTTTTGATATTATGTGATAAACTCCCGTTGGAGCTTTTGCCCCGGGAGTTGGGTTATTTGTCACCATAGCTTGTTATTGTTATAACATGTTAATTGGTATTATGTGCATTGCTTGGCATAGTTTTCAGAAAGATTTTGAAATGGACAAATGCTTTCGAAAATCCCCGTTCCCCGTAGCCCTCACTGAGCTATATGTGAGGATCTAGCTCACCCCTCTTTTATGACACTTACAAGTAAGACTGATTGAGTGGATTTGCAAGTTGAAGGAAAAGATTGCATACGTGATAGACTATTAGATTGAATGATTGTATAAGTACATGAGATACTTGATGTAAATTGAAGAGTCTAAATCTTGTATATATGTATCCAGGGGTAAGTATTATGTAATTTGATGGTTTATGGTGGTATATTTAATTATCAGTTATGAAGTTTGTATAATGTATTGATTTGAGGAAATCTTGTAATAGGTATTGTAACTGTAGTATTAGCAACCTAGATGTTTAATTTTTGGAAATTAGAGCTCGACTAGTATATTGTGCCTTAGCGGACTAAGAGGAGTGATCTTCTTAAGCCGTGGCATCACGATCCCGGATTTTGAAATCTAAGTAAGTTGAATGTAATCCTTCTTGTTTCAATAATGCGGTATCAAAGACTATTACATTAATTAGGAAATTAATAGGAAAAAGGGGATCGTGACACGCAAGGTACCGTGGGATTCGGCAACATAAATGTGATGGATTAAGTTGTCGTCCTTTTCACGGCTCACGACGTACGATCTGGGATGGAAAAACAGCGTAAAAGAAGGAAAGTGTCCCAACACTGATGAAAATGTTCAATTTTTGGCTTTGAAAAAAGGCGCAGCCGAGCAGGCTTGCTGCCCACATTGTAGAGCTCTCGGAGGGCTTTCCAACGGTATGCTGTGTGCCGCGTAACTCCTTATGGATCAAAAGTTATGGGCACCGGAGTGATAGAGACCTAGTCCCAAGCCCCACGCCCTCGGTTTGTGTGCCCATCCTCTACGTGAAGCGAAGTTGTCTTGCCCAAGGTGCTGTGGGATTCGGTAATAGAAATGTGATGGATTAGGTAGATGTCCTTTTCATGCCTCACGACGTACGATCCGGGACGTAAAAATAACGCAAAAGAAGAAAACTGTCCCGAAACTGATGAGAACATTCGATTTTGGGCTCCGAAAATAGGCGCAGCCGAGCATGCTTGCTGCCCTCGTCATAGAGCTCTCAAAGAGCTTTGCAACGGTATGCTGTACGCCACTTAACTCCTTACGGATCCAAAGTTATGGGCACCAAAGCGACAGAGACCTGGTCCTAAGCCCCACGCCCTCGGTTTGCGGGCCCATCCTCTACGTGAAGTGAAGTTGTCTTGCCTAAGGTGACGTGGGATTCGTTAATAGAAATGTGATGAATTAGGTTATCGTCCTTTTCGCGGATCACGACATACGATCCGGGACGGAAAAACTGTCCCGAAACTGATGAAAACGTTCCATTTTAGGCTCTGAAAATAGGCGTAGTGTCACGCCCTAACCCGACCTATAGAGGCTAGACTAGGGTGTGAGCTAATCATTATCGTTATTTTACGCCCTTAACTGTTTCACTATGATTAATGCTTAAGTTAGCCTAGAACTCCAAATGTTTTTTTTGAAAAACTGGCGGCATAACGGCTGTATTTAAGACCTTTTAGTTTGAGAATTTCTAAACGCCTCAATTATTCCAATCATTAATCCAATTCCATTAAGGACTCCTATTTTTTCATCAATCGATATGCCTACTAGTCTATCTTGAAAGTCTCGTTTGGTTAATAAGCCCAACATGATAACTATGTCCCATTTATTTGTCAATTTCCTATCATGCAAGTACCTATTATCTTTTAGTTTACAAATGAGCACCTAAGTGAAATTAGATAGAATTAATTAGTTGATTGTTCATCTAGTGGTTTAAATGCCTATGATAACTACTAATTAAGAAAACGAAAGCAAACAACCAAATAAAGAGTTTGTCCGGTTATAGATAGTACAATCCAAAATTAGACCCAAATTACAACGGGGTCAATTACATCAACGAAATGAAGAGTCCGCAAATAAACACAACATCCCTAATAGCATCCATGTTCACGAAAAGCACGCAATGCACATAGTTGTTCCAAAGGTTCATCAACTAGAACATTTCCTTCGGGTACCTATTCCAAATCTGCTTCACCTGTGACAAAAAGAGGGTGAGTCCTTATGAACTCAGCGAGGGGGAATGAGAAATAATGTTTTGAAATCCTTTTTCCGGTTAAACTTTATGAAAAATCCTTTTGAAAATGTGTCATATGAAATAAGTAAGTTCATAACATAACATAAATATAAATGAACACATTTACCCGTCTTTCCTCCCCGAGGTCCTCTAGGAACCAAGCAAGAGTACTTAAATACATAGTGAAAAGGATACAATTGATACGTACAGGACTCTAGAGGTAGCTCATACGGGCTCAAGAGGTAGCTCCCACCACATTTAAGTGTAGCACTTTCCCCCGCATAGCACTTACTTCCTGCCGTTCAAGTTTATTTTCAATAACAGTTGTTGCGGCCGGCTTCAATCATCCACTTTTCACACCAAATGGGTGTACTCTGGATGTACCCTGAAATCTTACGACCCAATTCTCCGAGGAAGTCTAGCCCCCAAGCGAGAGAGGGAATTGGACAATGGTAGTCACAGTTGCACCGGCAAGTCCGATGCCACTTGGTGTGCGTGAACGCTACCATGCCAGAATGAAAGGTTGCAACCTTGTATGCAATGCACATGTATGCCATTTAACATTTCACATTGGGAGGTCAACAAAGTAGGTTGCCTCCGAGCAAGTATATGATCACATTTTGACATATTGGCATATAAGGCATTGTAAGAACATATAATCATTTCATCTATCCATTTGAAAGCAATTAAACTTTCACGGGAAGCCAAGTAATTATATTCAAATAAACCATCGAATATCTTTTGATAATTCACATTAGGAGGACAACAAAGTAGGTTACCTACGAGCAATTTCAAGATTACATATTGCCAAGTTTACGAACGAGGCATGCTTAACATGAAATTTAACTTTGTAAAACACATAAAGTTATATGAACATTAAACGGGCAGCCATCTAACACATGTAAATCTAGTCATATAACTCATTTCGGGGTTCACGTAATCAGATAATAAGTTTATACAAACATGCAACGACGTCTACGTGGGACCGGGTGCAAGAAAGGTCTACTTATCAACATGTAATCATCGGGAATCACATTTCAAGCATACTTAACATTTATTAGGTGGCCCACTAATCACACAATTAGACACAATAACCATAGGATCAACACTTAGTTTTCATAGTCAATAGGGTTTCAATTCATGCTTACACGTGTGATTAAGCCGCAAGTTGTCACGTAATTAAACCCAAGCCATGCATCGATTAATTAAAACATCCTCAATCATCCAAAACAGTCCACACAACATCCAAGTGCCACAATCCCAAGCATTCAATACCACAAGAGAAGTTACAATATTTTTCAAAGCATATCACTAAATAAAAACCTCACTGCAATGGACTGTTTTCCCACAATCATTTAGACAAGCAAACAATCTCCAATTCTAGTGAACAAAATTTCAAAATTAAGCTTAATGAGTGATTTAAATCCAGAAACAAACCTCACAACATTTGGAGTTCGGATTCAAGAGTTATGGCCAAAACCGTGAGACTACGCAAAACTGTCCAGATTCGTACATATTTCAATACTTTCCATTTTTTAGGGTCTTAGGGTCAGATTTAGCTTTAGTATATTTCTGATAAAAATGTCCAGAACTGAAAAATATAGCAACCTACCAAATTTTATGCATTTTAAATATCATTTACTAGGCCAAAATGGTTTCGTTCTACAAGGACAGTGAACTGCCAAAAACCTGCTCCATTTTTCCAGATTTTCCAGATTTAGACACCTTTCGATGTTTTGCCATTTTGGAGACCTTATAATCAAAATTGTCCTTGGCCTATTTCTACAAAAAATTCTCAGAACTGGCAAAACTAGTCACCTACAAATTTTCACGCATTTTCAACATCATTTACTAGGCCAAATTCACTACGCTCTACCAAGTCAGAAATCTGCCAGCTACTCGATTATTACCTATCTTCAAGTTCTAGCCAAATATCTTGCCATGCATGGTTATATAAGCTCATGTACACACATATACAACAAGTACAGAGGTAAATATAGACATATGAAGGCATGCATGTGGTTTTTGAAATCTTTTAAAAGAGTTTAACCCTCACCTTAGCAAATCGATAGATGAAGATGCACAAATGCTCTTTGAATCGCACAACTAGACCTTTTTCCTTGCTTTGGCCGAGAGGTATCTTGATTTCCCTTAAATCCTAGCTTAGTTAGCTTGTGTAGAAGGTGTGCATGTGTTTAGAACAAAAAGAAATGGAAGAAAACCATCGAAACTTTACCTAGGCCGAAAATGATGAGTTATGAGCTTGTATAAGACTTTCTTGCGTGTTTGCTTGCTATGGCTTGCTATGGCCAAGCTTGGGAGAGTCCTTGATAGCTTGTGAGGAGTCTTGGGAGCTCAAAGGCTGCCTTGGTCGAAAATGGAGAGAGAATGGGAGAGTTTGAGAGGAAAGAGAGAGTTTGAGAGAGAAATGATGCATGTGTGTGTGTGTGTTGGCCTTGAGCCTTTCAAATCTGAATTTTGTGTCATCTTTAGCATTTTTTTGAGTTGAAATTAAGCATGGCATTGAGAGGGTCGAAAATGAGATGCTTGGGTAGGGAGTTTGTAGGATTTGAATTAGGAATTTAATAATGGTTAGTGGATTGTGTAGGATTATTTTATTGTCTTGTGCTTTATGTAGGATTCTTTATTGATTAGCGTGCGGGCACGTTTTCCTAGGTCTAGGGCATGCACTACGAGACACACACAGAAATCAATACGGGGCACGAATCACGAGGTAGATACGAACTACGAGGTAAGGCACGTACTTCAAGATAAATGCACGGATTCTAATGCAAATACATGCAACCCTAGGTGAATTCACGTAAACCAATGCAAGGCACATGATTCAATGCAGTGCACCTAAATCAATGTACGACTCTTAAACCTAGGTTAGGGCACACAATTCAAGGTCAGTGCACATAAATTGAGGTATCGCACGTAAATCGAAGTCAGAGAACAAGATTCTAGATTAAGGCACATATGACGAGGCATGCACAAAAATCAAGACAGGACACGTAATCCAAGGTCGGTCATATAATTCTAGGTCTAAGGCACGTAAATTGAGGTAGGACACATTATTCACGTAGCAAAGCTAGCTTGCTGCCCCCATCGTAGAGCTCTCGGAGAGTTTTCCAACGGTATGCTGTGCGTCGCGTAACTCCTTACGGATCAAAAGTTATGGGCACCGGAGCGACGGAGACCTGGTCCCAAGCCCCACACCCTCTGTTTGCGGGCCCAGCCTCTACGTGAAGCGAAGTTATCTTGCCCAAGGTGCCGTGGGATTCGGTAATAGAAATGTGATGGATTAGGTTGTCGTCCTTTTCAGGGCTCACGACGTACGATCCTGGACAAAAACATAGCGCAAAAGAAGAAAAGTATCCCAAAACTGATAAAAATGTTCAATTTTTGGCTATGAAAACAGGCGCAACTTGGCTGGCTTGTTGCCCCCGTCGTAGAGCTCTCGGAGAGCTTTCCAACTGTATGCTGTGCGCCACGTAACTCCTTATGGATCAAAAGTTATGGGCACTGGAACAACAGAGACCTGGTCCTAAGCCCTACGCCCTCAGTTTTCAATCCCAGCCTCTACGTGAAGTGAAATTGTCTTGCCTAAGGTACCATAGGATTCGGTAAAAGAAATGTGATGGATTAGGTTGTCCTCCTTTTCGCGGTTCACGACGTACAATCCGGGATGGAAAAACAGCGCAAAAGAAGGAAAGTGTCCCGAAATTGATGAAAATGTTCGATTTTGGATTCTGAAAAAAGGTGCAGCTGCATTGGCTTTCTACCCCCGTTGTAGAGCTCTCGGAGAGCTTTCCAACTGTGTGCTATGCGCCGCGTAACTCCTTACGGATCAAAAGTTATGGGCACTAGAGCGACGGAGACCTGGTCCCAAGCCCCACGCCCTCGGTTTGCTGGCCCAGCCTCTACGTGAAGTGAAGTTGTCTTGCCTAACGTGCCGTGGGATTCGGTAACAGAAATGTGATGGATTAGGTTGTCGTCCTTTTCGCGGCTCAAGATGTACGATCCGGGATGAAAAAATAGCGCAAAAGAAGGAAAATATCCCGAAACTGATGAGAACGTTCTATTTTGGGCTCCGAAAATAGGCGCAGCTAAGCATGCTCGCTACCCTCATCGTAGAGCTCTCAAAGAGTTTTCCAACGGTATGCTGTGCACCGTGTAACTCCTTACAAATCCAAAGTTATGGGCACCGGAGCGACGGAGACCTGGTCCCAAGCCCCACGCCCTCGGTTTGCGGGCCCAGCCTCTACGTGAAGCGAAGTTGTCTTTGCCAAGGTGTCATGCGATTCGGTAATAGAAATGTGATGGATTAGGTTGATGTCCTTTTTGCGGCTCACGACGCACGATCCGGGGCGAAAAAATAGCGCAAAAGAAGAAAACTGTCACAAATGTGATGAAAATGTTCGATTTTGGGCTCCGAAAATAGGCACAGCCGAGCGGGCTTGATGCCCCTGTCGTAGAGGTCTCGGAGAGCTTTCCAACGGTATGCTGTGCCTCGCGTAACTCCTTACGGATCAAAAGTTATTGGCACTGGAGCGACGGAGACCTGGTCCCAAGTCCCCCGCACTCGGTTTGTTGGCCCAGCCTCTACGTGAAGTGAAGTTGTCTTGGCTAAGGTGTCGTGGGATTCAGTAATAGAAATGTGATGGATTAGGTTGTTGTCCTTTTCGCGGATCACGACGTACGATCTGGGACAGAAAAACAATGCAAAAGAAGGAAAGTGTCCCGAAACTGATGAGAACGTTCGATTTTGGGCTCTGAAAATAGGCGCAACCAAGCATACTTGTTGCCCTCGTCGTAGAGCTCTCAAAGAGCTTTCGAACGGTATGCTGTGCACCGCGTAACTCCTTACAGATCCAAAGTTATGGGCATCGGAGTGACGGAGACCTGGTCCCAAGCCCCACGCCCTCGGTTTGCGAGCCCATCCTCTACGTGAAGCGAAGTTGTCTTGCCCAAGTTGCTGTGTGATTCGGTAATAGAAATGTGATAGATTAGGTTGTCGTCCTTTTCAAGGCTCACGACGTACAATCCTGGACCGAAAAATAGCGCAAAATAAGAAAAGAGTCCCAAAATTGATGAAAACGTTCAATTTTGGGCTCCAAAAACAGGCACAGCAAAGCTGGCTTGCTATACCCGACGTAGAGCTCGCGGAGAGTTTTCCAACTGTATGTTGTGTGCCGCGTAACTCCTTACGGATCAAAAGTTATGGGCATTAGAGCGACGGAGACTTGGTCCCAAGCCCCACGCCCTCGGTTTTTGGGCCCAGCCTCTACGTGAAGCGAAATTGTTTTGCCCAAAGTACCATGCGATTCGGTAACAGAAATGTGATGGATTAGGTTGTCGTCCTTTTCGCGGTTCACGACGTACGATCCGGGACGGAAAAACAGCGCAAAAGAAGGAAAGTGTCCCGAAACTGATGAAAATGTTTGATTATGGGCTCCAAAAATATGTGCAGCTGAGCAGGCTTGCTGCCCCCGTCGTAGAGCTCTCGGAGGGCTTTCCAACGGTATGCTGTGCGCCGCATAACTCCTTATGGATCAAAAGTTATAGGCACCGGAGCGACAAAGACTTAGTCCCGAGCCCCACGCCCTAGGTTTGTAGGCCCAGCCTCTGCGTGAAACGAAGTTGTCTTGCCCAAGGTGCCGTGGGATTCAGTAATAGAAATGTGATGGATTAGGTTGACGTCCTTTTCGCGGCTCACGACGTACGATTCGGGACGGAAAAATAGCGCAAAAGAAGAAAACTGTCACGAAACTGATGAAAACGTTCAATTTTGGGCTCCGAAAATAGGCGCAGCCGAGCAGACTTGTTACCCCCGTCGTAGAGCTCTCGGAGAGCTTTCCAACGGTATGCTGTGCCTCGCGTAACTCCTTACAAATCAAAAGTTTTAGGCACTGGAGCGACGGAGACCTGGTCCTAAGCCCTCCGCCCTCGATTTGCTGGCCCAGCCTCTACATGATGTGAAGTTGTCTTGCCCAAGGTGCCGTGGGATTCGGTAACAGAAATGTGATGGATTAGGTTGTTGTCCTTTTCGAGGCTCACGACGTATGATCTTGGACGGAAAAACAGCGCGAAAGAAAGAAAGTGTCCTGAAACTGACGAGAACGTTTGATTTTGGGCTCCGAAAATAGGCGTAGCCGAGCATGCTTGCTACCCTCATCGTAGAGCTCTCGGAGAGCTTTTCAACGGTATACTGTGGTGGCGTCACTCCTTACGGATCCAATGTTATGGGCACCGGAGCGACGGAGACTTGGTCCCAAGCCCCCCGCCCTTGGTTTGCTGTCCCAGCCTCTACGTGAAGTGAAGTTTTCTTGCCCAAGGTGCCGTGGGATTCGGTAATAGAAATGTGAGGAATTAGGTTGTCGTCCTTTTCGCGGCTCACGATGTACGATCCGGGATGGAAAAATAGCACAAAAGAAGGAAAGTGTCCCGAAACTGATGAGAACGTTTGATTTTGGGCTTCGAAAACAAGCGCAACTGAGCATGCTTGCTACCCTCGTCGTAGAGCTCTTAAAGGGCTTTCCAACGGTATGTTGTGCGTAGCGTAACTCCTTACGGATCCAAAGTTATAGGCACCGGAGCGACGGAGACCTGGTCCCAAGTCCCAGGCCCTCGGTTTGCGGGCCCAGCCTCTACGTTAAGCGAAGTTGTCTTGCCCAAGGTGTCGTGGGATTCGGTAATAAAAATGTGATGGATTAGGTTGACGTCCTTTTTGCGGCTCACGACGTATGATCCGGGACGGAAAAAATGCGCAAAGAAAGAAAACAATCACAAAAGTGATGAAAATGTTCAATTTTGTGCTCCAAAAATAGGCGCAGTCGAGCAGGTTTGCTGCCCCCGTCGTAGAGCTCTCGTAGAGCTTTCCAACAGTATGATGTGCCCCGCGTAACTCCTTACGGATCAAAAGTTATGGGCATTGGAGCGACGGAGACCTGGTCCCAAGCCCCCCGCCCTCGGTTTGCTGGCCCAGCCTCTACGTGAAGTGAAGTTGTCTTGCCTAAGGTGCCGTGGGATTTGGTAACAGAAATGTGATGGATTAGGTTGTCGTCCTTTTCGCGGTTCACGACGTACGATCCGGGATTAAAAAACAGCGCAAAAGAAGGAAAGTGTCGCGAAACTGATGAGAACGTTCAATTTTGGGCTCCAAAAATAGGCGTAGCCGAGAATGTTTGCTACCCTCGTCGTAGAGCTCTCAAAGAGCTTTACAACGGTACGCTGTGCGCCGTGTAACTCCTTACAGATCCAAAGTTATGGGCACCGGAGCGACGAAGACCTGGTCCTAGGCCCCACGCCCTCGGTTTGTGGGCCGATCCTCTACGTGAAGCGAAGTTGTCTTGCCCAAAGTGCCATGGGTTTCGGTAATAGAAATGTGATGGATTAGGTTGTCGTCCTTTTCAAGGTTCACGACGTACGATCCTGGATGGAAAAACAGCGCAAAAGAAGAAAAGTGTCTGAAACTGATGAAAATGTTCAATTTTGGGCTCCGAAAACAGGCGCAGCTAAGCTGGCTTTCTGCCCCCGTCGTAGAGCTCTCGAAGAGATTTCCAACTGTATGTTGTGCGTCGTGTAACTCCTTACGGATCAAAAGTTATGGGCACTAGAGCGACGGAGACTTGGTCCCAAGCCCCACGCCCTCGGTTTTCTGGCCCAGCCTCTACGTGAAGCGAAATTATCTTGCCCAAAGTACCGTGGGATTCGGTAATAGAAATGTGATGGATTAGGTTGTTGTCCTTTTCGCGGTTCACGACGTACGATCCGGGACAGAAAAACAGCGCAAAAGAAGGAAAGTGTCCCGAAACTGATGAAAATGTTCAATTTTGGGCTCTGAAAACAGGTGCAGCTGAGCAAGCTTGCTGCCCAGGTCGTAGAGCTCTCAGAGCGCTTTCCAACGGTATGCTGTGCGCCGCATAACTCCTTATGGTTCAAAAGTTATAGGCACCGGAGCGACAAAGACCTGGTCCTAAGCCCCACGCCCTCGGTTTGCAGGCCCAGCCTCTACGTGAAGCGACGTTGTCTTGCTCAAGGTGCCATGGGATTCGGTAATAGAAATGTGATGGATTAGGTTGACGTCCTTTTCGCAGCTCACGACATACGATCCGGGACGAAAAAATAGTGCAAAAGAAGAAAACTATCACGAAACTAATGAAAATGTTCGATTTTGGGCTCCGAAAATAGGCGTAGCCGAGCAGGCTTGCTGCCCCTATCATAGAGCTCTTGGAGAGCTTTCCAACGGTATGCTGTGCCCCGGGTAAGTCCTTACGGATCAAAAGTTATGGGCACTGGAGCGACGGAGACCTGGTCCCAAGCCCCCCACCCTCGGTTTGCTGGCCCAGCGTCTACATGAAGTGAAGTTGTCTTGCCCAAGGTTGTGAGGCCTGACCTTGATTTGCGTGCGATACCTCGTTTCATGTGCCCTAACCTAGAATTGCGTGCTTTGACCTAGGTTTAAGAGTCGTGTCTCGTTTTATGTGCCTTGCATCGAATTACGTGCATTCATTTAGAGTTGCGTGCATTTACTTGAAAAACGTGCATTCGTCTCGTAGTTCGTGCTTTACCTCGTAGTACGTGCCCTAAACATAGGAAAGCGTGCCTGCACGCTAATCAAGAGAGCATCTTACACGAAGCACTATATTATTAATTAATCCTACAAACTCCACTAACTAATATTAAAATGCTAATTCAACTCACTAGAAGATGAAATTTCACCAAAAGCTAAACATTCTTATTCTTTACTCTTTATTCTTTTGCACATCCCAAGCACACAATAAAATAAGCTCAAAACAAGACAAAAAAATTCAGAATTGAGCATGCTTGGCCGACCACTTCTTGCATTTTAACAAGCTTGCATAATTCAAAAATCATTCCTAGACAAGCCTATGACACAAAGCATAAAAAACTCCCTAACATCCTACCCAATGCTTCACTCCCTCGACCAAATCACCTTATGTCTCCTCACAATTCAAAATATGCTTTTGAAGACACAAAAATCAGATTTGTAGAAGCCCAAAGCCGACCATATGCTCAAGCTTTTCATTTCTTTCTCTCATTCTCTCATCCTTTCATTTTCTCTCACCCTCTCGGCCTAGGCTGCTTCATCACTCTCCATAGCTTAAGCTCATCATCCTAAGGTTCATCTAGACACTCAAGAACTCTAGGAAGCTCGACCAAGCAAGCAAGAAGCAAGAATAGATGCATGCAAGCTCATAGAACACTCATTCGGCCCTAGGTATGTTTGATAGCTTTTCTTTCATCTCCCTTTTGTTCTAACCACATGCACATACTAAGGACATGGTAACTCAGCTAGGAATTAAAGAAATCAAGCAATATCTCTCGGCCAAACAAGGAGAGAAGACCATTTGTGCATCTTCAAGAGTTTTGAGCATCATTTGTTGTCAATAGGCTAAGGTGAGGGCTAAAACTCTTTTAAAAGCTTTCAAAATCCACATGCATGCCTTCATATGTCTATTTTTACCTCTGTACTTGTGGTATATGTGTGTACATGAGCTTTTGTAACCATGCATGGCAAGATATTTAGCTAGAATTTGAAGATAGGTGAAATCGCGAAAATGGTAGATTTCTGACTTGTTAGAGCGAGGTGAATTTTACCTGGTAAATGATGTTGAAAATGCATGAAAATTGTTAGGTGACTAATTTTGCCAGTTCTGAGCATTTTTCGTAGAAATAGGCCAAGGCCAATTTTGACTCTACGGTCTCCAAAATGGCAAAACAACAAAGGGTGTCTAAATCTGCAAAATCTGGGAAAATGTAGCAGGTTTTTGGCAGTTCACTGTCCTTGTAGAACGAATCAGTTTTGACTTACTAAATGATATCTAAAATGCATGAAATTTGGTAGATTGATATATTTTTTAGTTCTGGACATTTTTACAAGAAATATACCAAAGCCAATTCTGACCCTAAGACCATCAAAATTAGAAAACATCATAGTGTATCTAAAACTGGACAGTTTTGCGTAGTCTCACGGTTTTGGCCATAACGCCTCGGTCTGAACTCTAAATGAGGTGAGGTTTGTTTATGGATTTAAATCACTCCTTGAGCTTTAATTTGAAATTTTTCTCACTGGAATTGGAGATTTTTTGCTTGTCTAAATGATTGTGGGAAAACAGACCATTGCAGTGAGATTTTGTTTAGTGATATGCTTTGAAAAATGTTGTAACTTCTCTTGTGGTAGTGAATGCTTGGGATTGTGGCACTTAGATGTTGTGTGGACTGTTTTGGATGCTTGAGAATGTTTTAATTAATCAATGCATTGCTTGGGTTTAATTACTTGTCAACTTGTGGCTTAATCGCACGTGTAAGCATGAAAAGAAACCCTATCGACTATGAAAACTCGCTAAGAAATGATCCTATGGTTATTGTGTTTTATTGTGTGATTAGTGTGCTGCCTAATAAATTTTATGTATGTTTGAAATGGTTTAAGAATTGCTTATGGTGATTAGCAAACGAACCAACCCCGAGCATGGCCTAGCAAACCCTAATGGCCCCGTAGGTTCCCGAGTCATAAACCGTCCTTTTTTGAATTATGAATGATATTGAGGAAGGTTAATAAGCTGCCCGTATATGTCCTTATAGCCCTAAATGTGATTCCCGATGATTACATGTTGACAATGAGACTTTGCTTGCACCCGGTCTAAAGTAAACGTCGTTGCATGCTTGTATAATCTTATTTCTTGATTTCATGAACCCCGAAATGAGCTATATTACTTGATTTACATGCATTACATGGCTGCCCATTTAATATTCATATAACTCCATGTGTTTTACAAGTGAAATTACATGTCAAGCATGCCTTGTGTGTTTACTTGTCAACGTGCGATCTTATAACTGCTCGGAGGCAACCTACTTTGTTGTCCTCCTAATGTGATATGCTAAATGTTATAAATGTGCATTGCATACAAGGTTGCAACCTTTCATTGTGGCATGGTAGCGTTTCACGCACGCCGGGCGGCATCGGGCTTGCTAGTGCTACCGTGACTACCATGGTCCAATTCCCTCTCTCGCTTGGCATTCCACCCTTGGAGAGTTGGGTCGTAGGTTTTCAGGGTACATCCGGAGTACACCCAAATGGGAGAGATAAGTGGATTATTGAAGTCGGCTGCAACAATCGTATCGAAATTGATATTGAGAGTAAATGTTCTCCGTATCCTTGAAATGATTGGTAATTGTATCTGTTGCTCAATTTGATTCTTATACTTTGCGTACCTTATTACTTGTAATACGTGACATGTTTTCAAAAGGCGTTTTTCATAAGTTGAACCGGAAAAAGAGTTTCAAAACGTATTTCTCGTTCCCCCTCGCTGAGTTCATAAGGACTCGCCATCTTTTATCATCACAGGTGAAGAAGATCAGGAACAGGTACCCGAGGATAACGTGCCTATTGATGACTCCTTGGAGTAATTGCTTGCCCTACGTGCCTTACTTGATTGTGGCTATTTTGTGAACAATATGTTGCTTTGAAGACTATTTCTTATGTTACTTGTTGTCGTTATTGTAAATGACCCCCGTTGTAATTTGGGGTCTAATTTTGATTTGTACCGATATTAACTAGACAGACGCCCTATTTGCTCATTTTGCTACTTTGATTGGTAACTACTGCAGGCTTATGAAGTACTAGATAAGAGTTAAGTAAAATGAATCTATCCAATCTTAAGCAGGTACTCATTTGTAGACTAAGATCAACAGGTACTAGTGTAACTGGAATTGACACATGAACGAGACATAGTTATCTTGCTAGGTTGTTAATAAAATGAGACTTCGAGATAATCAGTAGGCATGTCGATTGGTGATAAATAGTAATCTTAGTTAGAATCGAATTTGAGATTGAATGTTTTGAGGCGTTTAGGAAATTAGGTCAAACTAAAGAGCCAATTACAGCCGTTATGATGCCGATTTTTCGGAGAATCTTTTGGAGTTCTAGGCTAACGTTAAGCGTTAAACCTTAATGAACGATTAAGTACGTGAAATGATATGAATGTTTAGATCACACCCTAGTCTAACCTCTATAGGTCGGGTTGGGGCGTGACACCTTATATTAATGGTATCAGAGCTTAGATTGCTTAAGCCAGGTTTAACTCTCGGACCATGGGTAGAAGCCCTAGGGTTATTGAGATGACTTGTTTATGTGTGTTAATGTGTGACAATATCAATTGTGCCTTCTCTGTTTCTATGTGCTTATGTGATTAACATGTCTTAACTGTTTCGAGAATTGTATGTCTATGTAAAATTGTATGTTGCATACCTTATACATTAAATTCTTGTCTTGTCATATTCCAATAAATTGTGCATCGTAATTTATGCCTATAGATGGCTGGCCCTAGTACCCACAATACCAATAGGAGCGATGAGCCTCAAGAAGCCGGATATGCTCATCAAACTAATCCCGGCATGGCCATGTTTAACATGATGGCGAATGCTATGGATCGCGTGTCACGAGTAATGGAATGTCAAGATGCACGTGAAGCAGACAACAACAACAACAACAACAGGAATGGTGGTAACAATGGGAGAAATAGCAGAATGCGGGAGTTCATTGACTTTCGCCCATCCAAATTCTACGGGGAAGCTGATGATGAAAAGGCCGAGGCTTGGCTGTCCGAGATTGAAAGGATTTTTAGGCCACTTGACTATACTGATGAAGAAAAGGTTGAGTTCGCTGTGCTTCTGTTACACGGGGATGCTGAGCATTGGTGGCACACTGTGGAGGCACTTTGGGAAACTGATCATACACCTCGCTTGTGGGGTAATTTCGTTAAGGCATTCAAGGAGAAATACGTACCTGCAGTTTCCAGGCAGAGGCGAATTGAAGAATTCATGCACTTGAACTAGGGTAATATGACGGTGGCCCAGTATGATGCTCATTTTGACAGACTGTCCCGTTATGCTCAGTACATGGTCAGTACCCCTGAGGCGAAGATGTGGAAATTTATTAGTGGGTTGAGGCCAGAAATCCAGGATCAGTTGGCTTCCCATGACTTTACTACCTATTCTGCTCTCCTTGCTGCTGCCTCCCGAGTTGAGAAGAGGAAACTTGATAGAGCCAGTTCAAGTCAGCCGAACAAGAAACCATATCAGCCTCTAGGTCAACATAGGAAATTCCAGAGTCAGAGTCGTAGTCAAGGCCAGAGCTAGAACAGACCAGTTAATAACCGTGGCCCGACTAAAGCACCATCAGCCTCTTCCACTTGCGGATCCACAGGTAGTTCACTTGCTACTCAGTCTATCAACTGTTCTTACTGTAACAAGAAGGGTCACACCGAGGCCCAGTGTTGGAGGAAATCGGGACGATGTTTAGGGTGTGGCAGCGATCAACACCAGGTTAAGGATTGTCCTAAATGGCAGGAGGGACAAAATCAGATTAAACCAGCTGGTAGAGGCAAGACTCTAGTTCCTAGAGTTCAGGCCCGAGCTTATGCTATTGAGTGTGAGGAGCTTCCTGAGGAGACTGCTGTTGTTGAAGGTACATTCTTGATACTGAATCAACCTGTTAGGGTGCTAATTGATCCAGGTGCTACTCATTCGTTTATTACTCCCTTATGTGTGCAACGTGTGAAATTATGAGTTGTATGTTTGCCTTACGAAGTAGAAGTTGGTACTCCGATGGGTTCTAAACTTGTTACTAGCTCAGCTTGTAAAGCATGTAAAATCCAAATTAAGGATAGGGAATTCTCAGCCAATCTTATAGTGTTACCCTTTCGAGACTATGAATTCATCTTAGGGATGGACTCGTTGGCAAAGCATCATGCCCAACTAGATTGCCGGACGAAGATTGTAACATTCCAGATACCTGGTCAACCAATATTGAAGGTAATGGGTCGAAGAAATTTCACTGGGAGTTCCATCATTTCATCTCTGAAAGCAGTGAAGTCCTTGAGAAAAGGGTGTAGTAGATACTTAGCTTATCTCATCAACAAGCCATCGGACAAAGCTAAGTTGGAGGAGATGCTAGTGATTAAAGATTATGCTGACGTGTTTCCAGAAGAATTGCCCGGTTTACCCCCGGATCGGGAGATCGAGTTCATAATAGAATTACTGCCTGACACCCAGCCGATATCTAAATCTCCCTATCGTATGGTACCAGCCGAGCTACAAGAATTGAAGGACCAATTGCAAGGATTGTTGAAGAAGGGGTTTGTTCAACCAAGTTCTTCTCCGTGGGGCGCGCCAATCCTATTTGTAAAGAAGAAAGACGGAACGTTGAGGCTCTGCATCGATTATCGAGGATTGAACCAAGTGACCGTCAAGAATAAATACCCACTTCCATTGATCGACGAGTTGTTTGATCAACTTCAAGGAGCTAAAGTGTATTCGAAGCTCGACTTGAGGCAAGGGTATTATCAGCTACGGATCAAAAAGGAGGATGTGCCTAAATTGGCTTTCAGGACGAGATATGGGCATTATGAATTTGTGGTGATGCCATTTGGGCTAACTAATGCCCCGGCATCTTTTATGGACTTGATGCACAGGGTGTTTCAACCCTACTTGGACCAATTTGTGGTGATCTTTATTGATGATATTTTGGTATACTCGAAATCTGAGGCTGAGCATGAACAACATCTGCGATTGGTATTGCAGAAACTTCGAGAGCATCAATTGTATGCAAAGTTTAGCAAATGCGAATTTTGGTTGCAACAGATTGCATTTTTGGGGCACATCATATCCCAAGAGGGAATAGCAGTGGACCCAACAAAGATAGAAGTAGTGATGTCTTGGAAGAAGCCGAAAAATGTTACGAAGGTTTGGAGTTTTCTTGGTCTAGCCGGCTATTATCGGAGGTTCGTGAAGGATTTCTCAAAGATTACAGGACCGCTTACAAAGCTCACTCAAAAGAAAACAAAGTTCGTGTGGGATGACAAGTGTGAGAACAACTTTCAAGAATTGAAGAAAAGATTGACTACTGCACCTGTTCTTGCATTGCCTGAAGGGAGTCAAGGCTTTGTAATCTATAGCGATGCTTCGAATGAGGGACTAGGTTGTGTGTTAATGCAAAATGGTAGAGTGATTGCGTATGCCTCTAGGAAACCAAAACCGTATGAATTGAATTACCCAACGCATGATTTGAAGTTGGCGGCTATTGTGTTTGCGCTCAAGAAATGGAGGCACTATCTGTGGGGTAACAAGTTTGAGGTGTTTACTGATCACAAGAGCTTGAAATACTTGTTCTCACAAAAAGAGTTGAACATGAGGCAAAGACGGTGGATGGAACTTTTGGATGATTATAACTGCACAATCAATTATGTGCCCGGTAAAGCAAATGTAGTTGCAGATGCCTTAAGTCGGAAAGTGAGCATGGCAAAACTGGAAGTTAAGGTGCAGGAGTTGTTAGAGGAAACATTTTTGTGGAATCCACAATTGACTCAAAAAGGGATACTTTTTGCCACTACACAAGTTCAGCCGACCTGGTTGTCTAAATTACGAGAGGCTCAACAGAAGGACCAACAATTTTAGAAGATTAAAGAAAGCAGCACAGATTTCAAGTTTCATGATGATGGTATTTGGAGGTTCAGGAATTGAATTTGTGTTCCTAATGATCCAGAGTTGAAAAAGAAAATTCTTGAAGAAGCCCATAACTCAAGATATATTATTCACCCCGGTGGAACAAAGATGTACCAGGATTTGAAACAATGCTATTGGTGGAATAACATGAAGAGGGAGATCGCGGAATTTGTGGCACGGTGTTTGACTTGCCAGAGAGTCAAAGCAGAACATCAACGACCGGCATGTTTGCTTCAACCGTTGGAAATTCCTCAATGGAAATGGGAACACATAACTATGGATTTTGTCATGGATTTTCCTAAATCACAAAAGGGTCATGATGCCGTTTGGGTCATAGTGGATAGATTGACTAAGTCAGCACACTTCTTACCGATGAACAAGGAGGATAGTCTTGAGAAACTGGGAGATATGTATGTGGCGGATATTGTAAGGTTGCACAGGATGCCTATGAGTATTGTATCGGATAGGGATCCTCGTTTTACTTCCCGATTTTGGAAGAGATTACAAGAAGCTTTGGGGACGAAGTTGAGTTTTAGTACAGCTTATCACCCTCAGACTGATGGACAATTTGAGAGAACTATTCAAATTCTGGAGGGTATGCTGAGGGCGTGTATTTTAGACTTCGGAAAAGGTTGGGAGAAATATCTGTCTCTAGCGGAGTTCGATTATAATAACAGCTATTAGGCCACTATCGGGATGGCCCCATTTGAGGCATTGTATGGACGTAAGTGTCGATACCCAATTTACTGGGATGAAGTAGGTGAGACGAAGACTTTTTACTCGACCCTTCTACCTGAACTTATGAAGACTGTTGAAAATGTCCACCTCATCCGGAAACGGATGCTTACCGCCCAAAGCAGGCAGAACAGTTATGCAGACCGACGGAGACGGAGTCTAGAGTTTGAGGTCAGCGACAAGGTATTCTTGAAGATATCACCTCGGAGGGGATTGATTAAACACGGCAAGGGTGGAAAGTTGAGCCCAAGGTTTGTAGGACCTTTTGGGATAATTGAGAAGGTTGGCAAATTGGCGTATCGCCTGGAACTACCCCAAAACCTCTCCAATATTCACAATGTCTTTCATGTTTCAATGCTACGGAAGTATCACCCTGATCCATCGCATATTTTGGAGCCAGAGCCGTTGCAGTTCGGGAGAACTTGTCCTATGAAGAGAAGCCCATTCGGATCCTAAACCAGCAAGATCGGGAGTTGCGCAACAAATCTATACCGATGGTGAAAGTGTTGTGGGATCACCATGGAGTTAAAGAAGCAACATGGGCACTGGAGCGACGGAGACCTGGTCCCAAGGCCCCAGCCCTCGGTTTGCTGGCCCAGCCTCTACGTGAAGTGAAGTTGTCTTACCCAAGGTGCCGTGGGATTCAGTAATAGAAATGTGATGGATTAGATTGTCGTCCTTTTCGAGGCTCACGACGTATGATCCGGGACGGAAAAACAGCGCAAAAGAAGGAATGTGTCCTGAAACTGACGAGAACGTTTGATTTTGGGCTCCAAAAATAGGCGCAACCGAGCATGATTGCTTCCCTCATCGTAGAGCTCTCGGAGAGCTTTCCAACGGTATGCTGTGGCCGCGTAACTCCTTACGGATCCAATGTTATGGGCACCGAAGCGACGGAGACCTGGTCCCAAACCCCACGCCCTCGGTTTGCGGGCCCATCCTCTACCTGAAGCGAAGTTGTTTTTCCCAAGGTGCTGTGGGATTCGGTAATAGAAATGTGATGAATTAGGTCGTCGTCCTTTTCACGGATCACGACGTACGATCCGGGACGGAAAAACAGCGCAAAAGAAGAAAACTATCCTGAAACTGATGAAAATGTTCCATTTTGGGCTCCGAGAATAGGCGCAACTAGGCTGGCTTGCTGCCCCCGTCGTAGAGCTCTCGGAGAGCTTTCCAATGGTATGTTGTGCGCCGCGTAACTCCTTACGGATCAAAAGTTATGGATACCGGAGCGACGGAGACCTGGTCCCAAGCCCACACCCTCGGTTTGCAGGCCCATCCTCTACGTGAAGCGAAGTTGTCACTCCCAAGGTGTCGTGGGATTCGGTAATAGAAATTTGATGGATTAGGTTGTCATCCTTTTTATGGCTCACGACGTACGATCCTGGGCGGAAAAACAGCGCAAAAGAAGAAAAGTGTCTCAAAACTGATGAAAACGTTCAATTTTGGGCTCCGAAAATAGGCGCAGCTAGGCTGGCTTGCTACCCCCGTCGTAGAACTCTCGGAGAGCTTTCCAACTGTATGTTGTGCGCCGCGTAACTCCTTACGGATCAAAAGTTATGGGCACTGGAGCGACGGAGACCTGGTCCCATGCCCCTCGCCCTCGGTTTGCGGGCCCAGCCTCTACGTGAAGCGAAATTGTCTGGCCCAAGGTACCGTGGGATTCGGTTACAGAAATGTGATGGATTAGGTTGTTGTCCTTTTCGCGGCTCACGACGTATGATCCGGGATGAAAAAACAACGCAAAAAAAGGAAAGTGTCCCGAAACTGATGAAAACGTTCAATTTTGGGCTCTAAAAATAGGCGTAGCTGTCACGCTCCAACCCGACCTGAGGAGGCTAGACTAGGGTATGACCTAATTCATTTATACTATTTCATATTCTTAGCCTTTTGTTATGATTTAATGCTTAACGTTGGCCTAGAACTCCAAACGTTTTCCGAAAAAACCTACAGTGTAACGGCTGTATTTAAGACATTTGGTTTGACCTATTTTCTAAAATGCCTCGAAAAATTTCAATCATTGATTCGATTTCAACTAAGACCCCTATTTAACATCAACCGATATGCCTATTGATCTAACTCAGAAGTCTCATTTGATTAACAAGCCTAACATGATAACTATGTTCCGTTTATTTGTCAATCCCTTTTTATGCGAGTACCTGTTAACCTTTAGCCTATGAGTAAGTACCTGGGTAAGATTAGATAGATTCATTTTATTTGATCCTTCACCTAATACTTCAGTTGCCTATGATAGTTACTAAATTAAAATAGTGATAGCAAAACTACCAAATAGAGTGTTCGTCTAGCTATAATTAGTACAAGTCAAATTTAGACCCAAATTACAACGGGGTCATTTACATCAACAAAAATAAGTAGTCTTCAAAGCAAACACAACGTTCATAGAATAGCCACTGACTAGCAAGGCACATAAAACACGTAATCACTCCAAGGAATCATCAACAGACACATTCTCCTCGGGTACCTATTCCAAATCTTCTTCACCTGTGACAAAAAAAGGGTGAGTCCTTATGAATTCAACGAGAGAGAACGAGAAATAACGTTTTGAAATCCTTTTCCGGTTAAACTTTATGAAAAACCCTTTTGAAAACGTGTCATATGAAATAAGAAAGTTCATAACATAACATAAATATAAGTGAATACATATACCCGTCTTTCCTCCCCGAGGTCCTCTAGGAACCAAGCGAGAGTACTTAAACACATAGTGAAAAGGATACGGTTGATACGTACAGGACTCTAGAGGTAGCTCATATGGGCTCAAGAGGTAGCTCCCACCACATTTAGGTGTAGCACTTTCCCCCGCATAGCACTTACTTCCTGCCGTTCAAGTTCATTTTCAATAACAATCGTTGCGGCCAGCTTCAATCATCCACTTTTCACGCCAAATGGGTATACTCCGGATGTACCCCGAAATCCTACGACCCAACTCTCCGAAGAAGTCTAGCCCCCAAGCGAGAGAGGGAATTGGACAATGGTAGTCACGGTTGCACCGGCAAGCCCGATGCCGCTCGGTGTGCGTGAAACGCTACCACGCCAGAATGAAAGGTTGCAACCTTGTATGCAATGTACATTTATGACATTTAATATATCACATTAGGAGGACAACAAAGTAGGTTGCCTCCGAGCAGTCATAAGATTGCACATTGACAAGTAAACACGCGAGGCATGATATGACAGGTAATTTCACTTGTAAGGCATATGGAGTTATAAGAATATTAAACGGGCAGCCATGTAACACATGTAAATCAAGTCATATAACTCATTTCGGGGTTCACGTAATCAAATAATAAGGTCATATAACATGCAACGATATCTACGTGGGACCGGGTGCAAGAAAGGTCTACTTGTCAACATGTAATCATCGGAATCACATTTAGGGCTATAAGGACAACTACGGGCAGCCCACTAATCACATAATTAGACACGATAACCATAGGATCAACACTTAGCGCATTTTCATAGTCACTAGGGTTTCAATTCATGCTTACCCGTGCGATTAAGCCACAAGTTGTCATGTAATTAACTCAAGCCATGCATCGATTAATTAAAACACCCTCAATCATCCAAAACAGTCCACACAACATCCAAGTGTCACAATCCCAAGCATCTAATACAACGAGAGAAGTTACAATAATTTTCAAAGCATATCACTAAACAAAACCTCACTGCATTGGTCTGTTTTCCCACATTCATTTAGACAAGGAAACAATCTCCAATTTCTATGAACAAAATTTCAAATTAAAGCTTAATGAGTGATTTAAATCCAGAAACAAACCTCACCTAATTTGGAGTTCGGACTCAAGAGTTATATCCAAAACCATGAGATTACGCAAAACTGTCCAGATTCGTGCACATTTCATTACTTGCCATTTTTTAGGGTCTTAGGGTCAGATTTATCCTTAGTCTATTTCTGACAAAAATGTCCATAATTGAAAAATCTAGCAACCTACTAATTTTCATGAATTTTCTCCAACATTTACTCGGTCAAAAATTCTTCGTTCTACAGAGCCAGTAATCTGCCAGAAACCTATTTCATATTTCCAGATTTTCCAGATTTAGACACCTTTCGATATTTTTCCATTTTGGAAGCCTTAGAGTCAAAATTGGCCTTGGTCTATTTCTATGAAAAATACTCAGAACTGAAAAAAATAGTGACCTACCAATTTTCATGCATTTATAACATCATTTTATAGGCTAAAATGGTTTCGTTCCACAAGGTCAGAAATCTGCCAACAGAAACATTTTTACCTATCTTCAAGTTCTAGCCAAACGTCCAGCCATGCATGGGTATATAAGCTAATGTACACACATATACAATAACTACAGAGATAAATATATCCAAATGAAAGCATGCATGTGGTTTTTGAAAGCTTTTAAAAGAGTTTAACCCTCACCTTAGCAAGTTAATAGATGAAGATGCACAATGTTCTTGAAGATGCACCAATGGAGCTTCTTCCTCGCTTCTTTCTTGCTTCTTGCTTTCTTGGGCTGCTATGGCCGAGCTTGGTATAGATCTTGAGAGAATGCTTGAGGTCTTGGAAGGTCAAGAGGCAGCCAAGGTCGAAATGGAGAGAGAATGAGAGGTTGAGAGGGTTTTTGAGAGGAAAAATGAAGTTTTAGTATGTGTGTGTGTGTGCTCGGTTTTGCAGAACTTTTGTGTGTCAAATGCCTTCTAAAGTTGCTGAATATTGTGCCTAGGAAATGTAGTGTGTAAGGAATAAGTGCATGAGCATGTTGGAGGCTTAGGAGTTAGCAAAAAGGGCATAGAACTTAGGAAAAGTTATGACATAGTGTAAGAGAATGTTGGGTAGAATATAATATTTTATAGTTAGTGGGATTTATAGAGAATTTGAATTAGGAATATAATATTGGTTAGTGGATTGTGTAGGATTATTTTAGTGTTTTGTGCTTTGTGCAAGAATCTTTATTGATTAGCGTGCAGGCACGCATTCCTAGGTCTAGGGCACGTACTACGAGGTAAGGCACGCACTACGAGACACGCGCAAAAATCAATACGGGGCACGAATTACAAGGTGGACACAAACTACGAGGTAAGGCACGTACTTCAAGATAAATGCACGGATTCCAATGCAAATGCACGCAACCCTAGGTGAATGCACGTAACCCAATGCAAGACACATAATTCAATGCAATGCACGTAAATTGAGGTGCAACTCTTAAACCTAGGTTAGGGCACGCAGTTCAAGGTCAATGCACACAAATCGAAGTATCGCACGTAAATCGAAGTCAGGGCACGTAAGTCGAGGATTAGGGCACATAATTCTAGGTCAAGGCACGAATGACGAGGCATGCACGAAAACTAAGACAGAACACGTAATCCAAGGTCGGTCATATAATTCTGGGTCTAAGGCACGTAAATCGAGGTTAGACACGTTATTCGAGGTCGGGCCTCAAATCCTCCCCTCCTTAAAAGAATTTCGTCCCAAAATTCATTCTTACCTGTTGAGGTCATTTAGGTGGATTTCGACCATTGTTATTTTCCCACTCCGGGTCGTCCCGTGTTCTGTGATCTCTCTTACCACAACCAATTCACTTCCTTGTTTTCTCCAATCATTTAATTCGGTGTGACCCCTACATTCATAGTTCGTCCTTTGAACGACTCTATTTTCTCCAATTGATCTTAAGGTCGAGTTTATTAACTAAGATTAGAATCTCCAAACATAGTCATCAAAGCTGCATCGGTATTCTAACAATATAACTATAACTCCAAAATCATGACTTATGTCATGTCAATCTTGCATTCATACCTCAAAAGGAATATCACAATAATTCCATGATCCTATGGTGACATACCCTAATTTCAAGACGATAGGTCTATATCCGATTTACATATCATATCAACTAGCTTCAAAATTGTTAACACGTAGGACATACACAAGTTATAGATCATTTCCACAATACGACTCTATCTTCAAGAAGAACTCACCAAACAAACTAATCCATCTCAAATCGTCATCTATCGATAGTATCATAGTCCTTATCTCGTAGGTACATTAGATTAGCAAATCTTCTAATGACTAGTCTCCCGATTACAGGCTCCTATTCACTAACATTCCTTCCCAGCTTCGTTAACCTTCACGCTCGTACTTAAGAAGAAAGACCGTTGATATTCGTTAAACTCAAATTCTAAGGTTTATTAAGTATCACCAACAAATTGCCATCGAAATTGCTTGGGTAAACTAATCATGTGGCTCTAGGTCAACTCTTACAAGTGAATTTCATCAGCTTGTGATCCTCAATTTATTTCCTTATTCAAATCCCTGTCTTTGAGTCACGAGACTTCAGAATTTCTTTTAATCTTAACCAAGACTCCTAAGGCGAATAGTTTCAATCTCAAATAAATTTCACTCACCTCAATCCAAGGTTACGTCATACTTAAGAGAACAATGGTCCTACTCACTTAGCGACCTAGTCATTCCTTCGAACACTTAATGCCCACTATTATATCTTCAACATTAGTGTTACTAAGCTAGGGCTATAGCCATGTAAGTGATATCAATGCTCCACTAGGTTACCGGTTGTACAACAATAATGCTAGGACTATAAATGGTTACCGAAATGATCTAGCTCATAAGATACTTACCATACTAATCGAAGTAACTTGTTACACGAAATAACTTCATGGCTGTATCAATCATAAGAATTATAACCACAAGGCATGTGAGGCCTGACCTCGATTTGCGTGCGATACCTCATTTCGTGTGCCCTAACCTAGGTTTGCGTGCCTTGACCTAGGTTTAAGAGTCGTGTTTCATTTTATGTGCGTTGCATTGAATTACGTGCATTCATTTAGGGTTGCGTGCATTTACTTGAGAAACGTGCATTCATCTCGTAGTTCGTGCCCCAAAACTAGGAAAGAGTGCCCGCACGCTAATCAAGAAAGCATGTTACACGAAGCACTAGATCATTAATTAATCCTACAAACTCCACTAACTAATATTAAAATGCTAATTCAACTCACTAGAAGATGAAATCTCACAAAAAGCTAGACATTCTTATTCTTTATTCTTTAATTCTTTGCACATCCCAAGCACACAATAAAATAAGCTCAAACAAGACAAAAAATTCAGACTTGATCAAGGCCTTGGCCGACCACATGAAGCATTTGACAAAGGTTTGCATAATTCAAAATCATGCCTAGACAACCTATGACACAAAGCATAAAAAAATGACTCAAAACCCTACCCAATGCACCAAAATCTCGACCCACTCAATTGCCCATGCTAGACAATTCAAAAATATGCTCTTGAAGACACAAAATCAGAATTTTGTGAAGCTCAAGGCCGACCAAAATGCTTAAGCTTTTCATTCTTTCTCACATTCTCTCTTTCTCTCATTCACTCTCTCATTTCTTCTCTCTCTCTCTCGGCCTTGGCTGCAATCTCACTCTCCATAGCTTAAGCTCATCATCCTAAGGTTCTTCAAGACATACAAGACACTAAGGAACTTGACCAAGCAAGCTAGAATGCAAAAGACATACATGCAAGCTCATAGAACCTTCATTTCAGCTTAGGTATATTGATAGCTTCATTTCATTTCCTTTTTTTTTTGTTCTAACCACATGCACATACTAAGGGCATGGTAACTTAGCTAGGAATTAAGGAAACAAGCAATATCCCTCGGCCAAACAAGGAAAGGAGACCATTTGTGCATCTCCAAGAGTTTTGAGCATCCTTTGTTGATAAAGTTGCTAAGGTGAGGGTTAATCCTTTCTAAAAGCTTTCGAAATCCACATGCATGCCTTCATATGTTTATTTTTACCTCTGTACTTGTGATATATGTGTGTACATGAGCTTTTGTAAACATGCATGGCAAGATATTTGGCTAGAATTGGAAGATAGGTGAAATCGCATATATGGCAGTTCTCTGACTTGTTGGAGAGAAATGAATTTGACCAGGTAAATAAGGTTGAAAATGAGTGAAAATTGGTGGGTGACTAGTTTTGCCAGTTCTGAGAATTTTTTGTAGAAATAGGCCAAGACCAATTTTGACTCTAAGGTCTCTAAAATGGCAAAACATCGAAAGGTGTCCAAATCTGGAAAATCTGGGAAAATGAAGCAGGTTTTTAGCAGTTCACTGTCCTTGTAGAACGAATCAGTTTTGACTTAGTAAATGATATCCAAAATGCATGAAATTTGGTAGGCTGCTATATTTTTCAGTTATGGACATTTTTGTCAGAAATAGAATAAGGCTAAATCTGACCCTAAGGCCCTCAAAAATGACAAGTATTGAAATGTATACAAATCTGGACAGTTTTGCGTAGTCTCACGGTTTTGGCTATAACTCTTGAACCTGAACTCCGAATGATGCGAGGTTTGTTTCTGGATTTAGTTCACTCCTTAAGATTTAATTTGAAATTTTATTCACTGGAATTGGAGATTTTTTGCTTGTCTAAATGATTATGGGAAGACAGACCTTTGCAGTGAGGTTTTCGTCTAGTGATATGCTTGGAAAATTATTGTAACTTCTCTTGTTGTATTAAATGCTTGTGGTTGTGGCACTTGGATGTTGTGTGGATTGTTTTAAATGATTGAGGATGTTTAATTAATCGATGCATGGCTTTGGTTTAAATACGTGACAAATTGTGGCTTAATCGCACGGGTAAGCATGAATTGAAACCCTAGTGACTATGAAAACTCGCTAAGTGTTGATCCTACGGTTATCGTGTCTAATTATGTGATTAGTGGGCTGCCCATAGTTGTCTTTATAGCCCTAAATGTAATTCCGACAATTACATGTTGATAAGTAGACTTTGCTTGTAACCGGTCTAAAGTAAGCGTCGTTGCATGCTTGTATAATCTATTTCTTGATTTCGTGAATCCCGAAATGTGCTATATGACTTGATTTACTTGTGTTACATGGCTGCCCGTTTAATATTCATTTGACTCCATGTGTTCTACAAGTGAAATTACATGTCAAAGCATGCCTTGTGTGTTTACTTGTCAACGTGCGATCTTATAACTGCTCGGAGACAACCTACTTTGTTGTCCTCCTAATGTGATATGTTAAATGTTATAAATGCGCATTGCATACAAGGTTGCAACCTTTCATTGTGGCATGGTAGTGTTTCACGCACGCTGGGCGGCATCGGGCTTGCCGGTGTTACCGTGACTACCATGGTCCAATTCCCTCTCTCGCTTGGCATTCCACCCTCGGAGAGTTGGGTCGTAGATTTTCGGGATACATCCGGAGTACACCCAAATGGAAGCGATAAGTGGATTATTGAAGTCAGCCGCAACAATCGTATCGAAGTCGATATTGAGAACAAATGCTCACCGTATCCTTGAAATGATTGGTAATTGTATCTGTTGCTCAATTTGATTCTTATACCTTGCGTATCTTATTGCTTGTAATACGTGACATGTTTTCAAAAGGGGTTTTTCATAAGTTAACCGGAAAAAGAGTTTCTAAACGTATTTCTCGTTCCCCCTCGCTGAGTTCATAACGACTCACCCTCTTTTATCATCTCAGGTGAAGAAGACCAGGAACAGGTACCCGAAGACAACGTGCCTATTGATGACTCCTTGGAATGATTACTTGTCCTATGTGCCTTACTTGTCTATGGCCATTTTGTGAACGATATGTTGCTTGAAGACTATTTCTTATGTTGCTTGTTGTTGTATTGTAAATGACCCCCATTGTAATTTGGGGTCGAATTTTGGGTTGTACTGATCATAACTAAATAGACACTCCTATGGTCGTTTTTACTATCGCTACTGGTTAGTATCTATCACAGACTTATGAAGTATCAAGTAAAGGATTAAGTAAAATGAATCTATCCATTCTTAAGCAGGTACTCATTGGTAGGCTAAGATCAATTGGTACTTTTGTAACAAGGATTAACAAACAAACGAGACAGAGTTATCATGCTAGGTTGTTAATCAAATGAGACTTCGAGATAACTAGTAGGCGTTTCGATTGGTAATAAATAATAATCTAAGTTGGAAATGAATTTAAGATTGAAAGTTTCGAGGCGTTTAGAGAATTAGGTCAAACTAAAGAGCCCAATTACAGCCGTTATGTTGCCGGTTTTCCGGAGAATTTGTGGAGTTTAGGCTAAACGTTAAGTGTTAAACCTTCATGAACGATTAAGTACGTGAAATGACTTGAATGTTTAGATCACTCCCTAGTCTAACCTCAATAGGTCGGGTTGGGGCGTGACAAGGCATCATTCAATATAATCTAATAAAACTTCAAAAGTAATCAACCGCTCATTTAACTATCACTACAAGATTTACCCTCTATTCAATCAAACACGATTCGAAGTCTACCAACCGCTAGTTTCTAGAAATGAAACAGTGCACATAAATACGGTTGTTTAACAACAGTCTCTTGGGTCATTATGACTCCAATTTATCTCCATCTGAACTATATGAAATCTTACTCTCCTCATTTACATGTTCAACTAGCTAAGAGCATCAAGACTCATCGACCTTAGGTCCTAGGGTTTACCATGAATCATCATGCATACTCACTATTAGCTATTTAAGATTACTAATCATACCCTAACGACTCCACTTTGCAGCCAGATGCTTTAATCTCATTTCCATGGGTTATATACTAGGTCCATCGGTAATACTTAGGGATATATGCTTTCTAACATCCTCTAGGGTATCCAAACAACGAGTGCATAGAATGACTTACTTTGCATAATTACAATTAAATCCGAGGGGCACCAAATTAATACCATGATTCTTAATATCACCAATATCCAACTTAGGACCTTTAGCAACGTTAGTCATCTAATGCATAATTCAATACCTTTCACTTCTATTCGACCTAGTATTTTAGGTATAGTCTTCCGAACACAAGTTCTAGTTACGTGAATTCCTCGATTCCAACATCCCCATATCTTGTTATACTAAAGATTCATCAACCTTGTTAAACTTAGTCTCCAGAGTTGCCTACATGTCTTGAGGTTATCCATTGTTAAGTCACTTAAATACACTATTCATGCCTTAATAATCTAACCCCTATCGTCAATTTTCACGAATTCATCTCTTAATTTCTAGGTCACGATCTTACCATTGAGTGAACTTGAAACTCGCTAGTATACACCTTATTAGGTTCAACGATGCTTAATTCCAATCAAGTAAGGATTCAATCATATAAATAGTCTATTATACCAATTTAATATATAAGGATTTGATTCAAAAGCAACTCCTAAGTCAAACTTCCATTATAAGCATATGAATATATATATACTACTCCACATGTCCAATAGTATATTCTTATATCTAAGGAAAGTTGTATGTCCTTAACATTTATTCTTGAACCACAATTAGAAGAACGGTTTAATAGAATCAAGAACTTTATGGCTATAAAATTGATAACTTAATCATAGGCATGTGTATTCCAAAGATAAGGAGATAATTTTACCTCAACAATTATACCTGTGCTACGCATTTTATATATATGCATATCCAATAATATATACGATTCATCGAGTACCTGTGAAGATGCGAGAAATCTCTAACCGAGCCCTTTTCGTTCTTCCTGCATAAATTCACTTCAGTGAAAGTTCTAGTCCTAACTATCTATGTGTATAATCAGTCATTCATGGTTATATAACATGCAAATGTATCAAGAAATAAGTATAAACGCATGCATGCATTATTGAGGACGTGTCGGTGTGTATGATACAGAATACATATGGTCCACAAAGGCACATAATATTCAATACTTAAAGCAATTAAAGCACGTTAGCACATATTAACACATATAAACAAGACATCATAATTACCTTAGGGCTTCTACCCATGGTCCGAGAGTTGAACCCGACTAACGCCTAGTTAGTAAACTAAGCTCTGATACCATTCTAATATAGGTGTCACGCCCCAACCCAACCTGAGGAGGCTAGACTAGGGTATGACCTAATTCATTTATACTATTTCATATTCTTAGCCTTTTGTTATGATTTAATGCTTAACATTGGCCTAGAACTCCAAACATTTTTCGAAAAAACTGGCAGTATAATGGCTGTATTTAAGACATTTGGTTTGACCTATTTTCTAAAATGCCTCGAAAACTTTCAATCATTGATTAAATTTCAACTAAGACCCTTATTTAACATCAACCGATATGCCTATTGATCTAACTCGGAAGTCTCATTTGATTAACAAGCCTAACAAGATAACTATGTTCCGTTTATTTGTCAATCCCTTTTTACGCGAGTACCTATTAACCTTTAGCCTATGAGTAAGTATCTGGATAAGATTAGATAGATTCATTTTATTGATCCTTCACCTAATACTTCAGTTGCCTATGATAGTTACTAAATTAAAATAGTGATAACAAAACTACCAAATAGAGTGTTCGTCTAGCTATAATAAGTACAAGTCAAAATTAGACCCAAATTACAACGGGGTCATTTACATCAACAAAAATAAGTAATCTTCAAAGCAAACACAACGTTCACAGAACAGCCACTGACAAGCAAGGCACATAAAGCACGTAATCACTCCAAGGAATCATCAACAGACACATTCTCCTCGGGTACCTGTTCCAAATCTTCTTCACCTGTGACAAAAAAAAGGGTAAGTCCATATGAACTCAGCGAGGGGGAACGAGAAATAACGTTTTGAAATCCTTTTCCGGTTAAACTTTATGAAAAACCCTTTTGAAAACGTGTCATATGAAATAAGAAAGTTCATAACATAACATAAATATAAGTGAACACATTTACCCGTCTTTCCTCCCCGAGGTCATCTAGGAACCAAGCAAGAGTACTTAAACACATAGCGAAAATGATACGGTTGATACGTACAGGACTCTAGAGGTAGTTCATACGGGATCAAGAGGTAGCTCCCACCATATTTAGGTGTAGCACTTTCCCCCGCATAGCACTTACTTCCTACCGTTCAAGTTCATTTTCAATAACAGTTGTTACGGCCGGCTTGAATCATCCACTTTTGACGCCAAATGGGTGTACTCCGGATGTACCCCGAAATCCTACGACCCAACTCTCCGAGGAAGTCTAGCCCCCAAGCGAGAGAGGGAATTGGACAATGGTAGTCACGGTTGCACCGGCAAGCCCGATGCCGCCCGGTGTGCGTGAAACGCTACCACGCCAGAATGAAAGGTTGCAACCTTGTATGCAATGCACATTTATGACATTTAATATATCACATTAGGAAGACAACAAAGTAGGTTGCCTCCGAGCAGTCATAAGATTGCACATTGACAAGTAAACACGCGAGGCATGATATGACATGTAATTTCACTTGTAAGGCACATGGAGTTATATGAATATTAAACGGGCAGCCATCTAACGCATGTAAATCAAGTCATATAACTCATTTCGGGGTTCACGTAATCAAATAATAAGGTTATACAACATGCAACGATGTCTACGTGGGACCGGGTGCAAGAAAGGTCTACTTGTCAACATGTAATCATCGGAATCACATTTAGGGCTATAAGGACAACTACGGGCAGCCCCCTAATCACATAATTAGACACGATAACCATAGGATCAACACTTAGCGCATTTTCATAGTCACTAGGGTATCAATTCATGCTTACAAGTTGTCACGTAATTAACTCAAGCCATGCATCGATTAATTAAAATGCCTCAATCATCCAAAACAGTCCACACAACATCCAAGTTTCACAATCCCAAGCATTTAATACAACGAGAGAAGTTACAATAATTTTCAAAGCATATCACTAAACGAAACCTCACTGCATTGGTCTGTTTTCCCACATTCATTTAGACAAGAAAAAAATATCCAATTTCAGTGAACAAAATGAAAAATTAAATGTTAATGAGTGATTTAAATCCAGAAACAAACCTCACCTCATTTGGAGTTCGGACTCAAGAGTTATAGCCAAAACCGTGAGACTACGCAAAACTGTCCAGATTCGTGCACATTTCATTACTTGCCATTTTGGAGGGTCTTAGGGTCAGATTTCGCCTTAGTCTATTTCTGACAAAAAAGTCCAGAACTAAAAAATCTAGCAACCTACCAAGTTTCATGCATTTTCACCAACATTTACTAGGTAACAATCGCTTCGTTCTACCAAGCCAGTAATCTGCCAGAAACCTATTTCATATTTCCAGATTTTCCAGATTTAGACACCTTTCGATATTTTTCCATTTTGGAAGCCTTAGAGTCAAAATTGGCCTTGGTCTATTTCTATGAAAAATGCTCAGAACTGACAAAATTAGTGACCTACCAACTTTCACACATTTCTAACATCATTTTCTAGGCTAAAATGGTTTTGTTCCACAAGGTCAGAAATCTGCCAACAGAAACGTTTTTACCTATCTTCAAGTTCTAGCCAAACGTCCAGCCATGCATGGGTATATAAGCTCATGTACACACATATACAATAACTACAGAGGTAAATATATCCATATGGAAGCATGCATGTGGTTTTTGAAAGCTTTTAAAAGAGTTTAACCCTCACCTTAGCAAGTTAATAGATGAAGATGCACAATGTTCTTGAAGATGCACCAATGGAGCTTCTTTCTTGCTTCTTGCTTGCTTGGGCTGCTATGGCCGAGCTTGGGAGAGATCTTGAGAGCATGCTTGAGGTCTTGGAAGGTCAAAAGGTAGCCAAGGTCAAAATGGAGAGAGAATGAGAGCTTGAGAGGGTTTTTGAGAGGAAAAATGAAGTTTTAGTATGTGTGTGTGTGTGCTCGGTTTTGCAGAATTTTTGTGTGTCAAATGCCTTCTAAAGTTGCTCAATATTGTGCCTAGGAAATGTAGTGTGTAAGGAATAAGTGCATGAGCATGTTGGAGGCTTAGGAGTTTGCAAAAAGGGCATAGAACTTAGGAAAAGTTATGACATGGTGTAAGAGAATGTTGGGTAGAATAGAATATTTTATAGTTAGTGGGATTTGTAGAGAATTTGAATTAGGAATATAATATTGGTTAGTGGATTGTGTAGGATTATTTTAGTGTTTTGTGCTTTGTGCAAGAATCTTTATTGATTAGCGTGCAGGCACGCATTCCGAAGTCTAGGGCACGCACTACGAGGTAAGGCACGCACTACGAGACATGCACAAAAATCAATACGGGGCACGAATTACAAGGTGGACACGAACTACGAGATAAGGCACGTACTTCAAGATAAATACACATATTCCAATGCAAATGCACGTAACCCTAGGTGAATGCACGTAACCCAATGCAAGGCACGTAATTCAATGCAATGCACGTAAATTGAGGTACGACTCTTAAACCTAGGTTAGGGCACGTAGTTCAAGGTCAGTGCACACAAATCGAAGTATCGCACGTAAATCGAAGTCAAAGCACGTAAGTCTAGGATTAGGGCACATAATTCTAGGTTAAGGCACGAATTATGAGGCATGCATAAAAATCAAGATAGGACACGTAATCCAAGGTCGGTATATAATTCTGGGTCTAAGGCACATAAATCAAGATTAAACACGTTATTCGAGGTCAGGCCTCACAGTAGCCGAGTAGGCTTGCTGCCCACGTCGTAGAGCTCTCGGAGGGCTTTCCAAATGTATGCTGTGTGCTGCGTAATTCCTTATGGATCAAAAGTTATGGGCACCGGAGCAATAGAGACTTGGTCCTAAGCCCCACGCCCTCGGTTTGCGGGCCCAACCTCTACGTGAAGTGAAGTTGTCTTGTCCAAGGTGTCGTGGGATTCGGTAATAGTAATGTGATGGATTAGGTTGACGTCCTTTTCGCAGATCACACCATACGATCCGGGACAGAAAAACAGCGCAAAAGAAAAAAAATGTCCCAAAACTGATGAAAATATTCCATTTTGGGCTTCGAAAATAAGCGCGACATAGCTGGCTTGATGCCCCCGTCGTAGAACTCTCAGAGAGCTTTCCAACGGTATGCTATGCGCCGCGTAACTCCTTACGGATCAAAAGTTATGGGCACCGGAGCGACGGAGACCTGGTCCCAAACCCCACACCCTTAGTTTGCAGGCCCATCCTCTACGTGAAGCAAAGTTGTCTTGCCAAAGGTGCCGTGGGATTCGGTAATTGAAATTTGATGGATTAGGTTGTCATCATTTTCAAGGCTCACGACGTACGATCCGGGACGGAAAAATATCGCAAAATAAGAAAAATATCCCGAAACTAATGAAAACGTTCAATTTTGGGCTCTGAAAATAGGCGTAGCCAAGCAGGCTTGCTGACCATGTCGTAGAGCTCTCGGAGGGCTTTCCAACTGTATGTTGTGCACCGTGTAACTCCTTATGGATCAAAAGTTATGGGCACCGAAGCGACAGAGAACTGGTCCCAAGCCCTACGCCCTTGGTTTGCGGGTCCAACCTCGATGTGAAGCGAAGTTGTCTTGCCCAATGTGCCATGGGATTCGGTAATAGAAATATGATGGATTAGGTTGACGTCCTTTTCGCGGCTCATGACGTACGATCCACGACGGAAAAATAACGCAAAAGAAGAAAACTGTCATGAAACTGATGAAAACGTTCAATTTTGGGCTCCGAAAATAGGCGCAGCTGAGCAGACTTGCTGCCCCCGTCATAGAGCTCTCGGAGAGCTTTCCAACGGTATGTTGTGCCCCGCGTAACTCCTTACGGATCAAAAGTTATGGGCATTGGAGCGACGGAGACCTGGTCCCAAGGCCCCCGCCCTTGGTTTGCTGGCCCAGCCTCTACGTGAAGTGAAGTTGTCTTGCCCAAGGTACCGTGGGATTCGGTGACAAAAATGTGATGGATTAGGTTTTCGTCCTTTTCGCAGCTCACGACGTACGATCCGGGACAGAAAAACAGCGCAAAAGAAGGAAAGTTTCCCGAAACTGATGAAAACGTTCCATTTTGGGCCCCGAAAATAGGAGCAGCAAGGTTAGCTTGCTGCCCCTATCGTAGAGCTCTCGGCGAGCTTTCCAACGATATGTCTTGCCCAAAGTGCTGTGGGATTCAGTAATAGAAATGTGATGGATTAGGTTGTTGTCCTTTTCGTGGCTCACGACGTATGATCTGGGATGGAAAAACAGTACAAAAGAAGGAAAGTGTCCCGAAATTGATGAGAACGTTTGATTTTGGGTTCCGAAAATAGGCGCAGCTGAGCATGCTAGCGGCCCCCGTCGTAGAGCTCTCAGAGAGCTTTACAACGGTATGCTGTGCCCCGCGTAACTCCTTACGGATCAAAAGTTATGGGCATTGGAGCGACGGAAACCTGGTCCCAAGCCCCACACCCTCGGTTTGTGGGCCCAGCCTCTACGTGAAGCGAAATTGTCTTAACCATGGTGCCGCGGGATTCGGTAATAGAAATGTGATGGATTAGGTTGCCGTCCTTTTCGCCGCTCACGACGTACGATCAGGGATGGATAAACAACGCAAAAGAAGAAAAGTGTCCCAAAACTGATTAAAACATTCAATTTTGTGCTCCAAAAATAGGCGCAGTCGAGCAGGCTTGCTGCCCCCATCGTAGAGCTCTCGGAGAAGTTTCCAACGATATGCTAGGCACTGCGTAACTCCTTAGAGATCAAAAGTTATGGGCACCGGAGCGACGGATACCTGATCACACGCCCCACGCCGGGCCCAGCCCCTACATGAAGAGAAGTTGTCATGCCCAAGGTGCTGTGGGATTCGGTAATAGAAATGTGATGGATTAGGTTGTCGTCCTTTTCGCGGCTCACGACGTACGATCTAGGAAGGAAAAACAATGCAAAAGAAGAAAAGTGTCCCAAAATTGATGAAAACATTCGATTTTTTGCTCCGAAAACAGGAGCAGCTAAGCAGGCTGGCTGCCCTCGACGTAGAGCTCTCGGAGAGCTTTCCAACGGCATGTTGTGCGCCTCGTAACTCCTTGTGGATCAAAAGTTATGGGCACCGGGGCGAAGGATACCTGGTCACATGCCCCACGCCCTCGGTTTGCGAGCCCAGCCTCTACGTGAAGTGAAGTTGTCTTGCCCAAGGTGCCATGGGATTCGGTAAAAGAAATGTGATGGATTAGGTTATCGTCCTTTTCGCGGCTCACGACGTACGATCGGGGATAGAAAAATAGCGCAAAAGTAGAAAAGTATCCCGAAACTGATCAAAACGTTTGATTTTGGGCTCTGAAAATAGGCACAGCAAAGCACGCTTGCTGCCCCCGTTGTAGATCTCTCAGAGAGCTTTTCAACGGTATGTTGCGCGCTGCGTAACTCCTTTTGGATCAAAAGTTATGGGCACCGGAGCGACGGATACCTGGTCACAAGCCCCACGCCCTCGGTTTGCGGTCCCAGCCTATACGTGAAGTGAAGTTGTCTTGCCCAAGGTACTGTGGGATTCGGTAATAGAAATGTGATCGATTAGGTTGTCGTCCTTTTTTCGGCACAAGACGTACGATTCGGGACAAAAAAAACATCGTAAAAGAAGAAAACTGTCCCGAAACTGATGAAAACGTTTGATTTTGGGATCCAAAAATAGGCGTAGCCAAGTAGGCTTCCTGACCCTATCGTAGAGCTCTAGGAATGCTTTCCAACGGTATGCTGTGCGCCGCGTAACTCGTTATGAATCAAAAGTTATGGGCACCGGAGCGACGGATACCAGGTCCCAAGCCCCACGCCCTCGGTTTCTGGGCCCAGCATCTATGTGAAGCAAAGTTGTCTTAACCAAGGTGTCGTGGGATTCGATTATAAAAATGTGGTGGATTAGGTTGTCGTCCTTTTCGCGGCTGATGACGTACGATTCGAAACGGAAAAACAAAGCAAAAGAAGAAAAGTGTCCCGAAATTGATAAAAATGTTCAATTTTGAACTCCAAAAATCTGCGCAGCCGAGCAGCCTTGCTGCCCCCGTCTTAGAGCTCTCGAAGAGCTTTCCAACGGTATGTTATGCGCCGCGTAACTCCTTACGGTTCAAAAGTTATGGGCACCGGAGCGACGAATACCAGGTCACACGCCCCTCGCCCTCGGTTTGCGGGCCCAGCCCCTACATGAAGTGAAGTTGTCATGCCCAAGGTGCTGTGGCATTCAGTAATAAAAATGTGATGGATTAGGTTGTCGTCTTTTTCACGACTCACGACGTACGATCTGGGAAGGAAAAACAATGCAAAAGAAGAAAAGTGTCCCAAAACTGATGAAAACGTTTGATTTTGTGCTCCGAAAATAGGGGTAGCTAAGCAAGCTGGCTGCCCCCGTCGTAGAGCTCTCGGAGATCTTTCCAACATCATTCTGTGCGCCTCGTAACTCCTTATGGATCAAAAGTTATGGGCACCGGGGCGACGGATACCTGGTCACATGCCCCACGCCCTCGGTTTGCGGGCCCAGCCTCTACGTGAAGTGAAGTTGTCTTGACCAAGGTGCCGTGGGATTCGGTAAAAGAAATGTGATGGATTATGTTGTCGTCCTTTTCGCGGCTCACGACGTACGATCGGGGACGGAAAAATAGCACAAAAGTAGAAAAGTGTCCCGAAACTGATCAAAACGTTTGATTTTGGGCTCTGAAAATAGGCACAGCAAAGCACGCTTGCTGCCCCCGTCGTAGATCTCTCGGAGAGCTTTTCAACGGTATGCTGCGCGCTGTGTAACTCCTTATGGATCAAAAGTTATGGGCACCAGAGCGACGGATACCTGGTCACAAGCCCCACGCCCTCGGTTTGCGGTCCCAGCCTATACGTGAAGTGAAGTTGTCTTGCCCAATGTACTGTGGGATTCGGTAATAGAAATGTGATGGATTAGGTTGTCGTCCTTTTCTCGGCACACTACGTACGATCCGGGACTGAAAAATATGGTAAAAGAAGAAAAATGTCCCGAAACTGATGAAAACGTTTGATTTTGGGATCCGAGAATAGGCGCAGCAAAGCAGGCTTCCTGCCCCTATCGTAGAGCTCTAGGAGTGCTTTCCAACAGTATGCTGTGCGCCGCGTAACTTGTTACGGATCAAAAGTTATGGGCACCGGAGCGACGGAGACCAGGTCCTAAGCCCCACACCCTCGGTTTGCGGGCCCAACCTCTACGTGAAGTGAAGTTGTCTTAACCAAGGTTCCGTGGGATTCGGTTATAGAAATGTGGTGGATTAGGTTGTAGTCCTTTTCGCGGCTCATGAAGTACGATTCGAGACGGAAAAACAACGCAAAAGAAGAAAAGTGTCCCGAAACTAATAAAAATGTTCAATTTTGATCTCCAAAATTCGGCGCAGCTGACCAGCCTCGCTGCCCCCGTCGTAGAGCTCTAGAAGAGCTTTCCAACGGTATGCTATGCGCCGCGTAACTCCTTACAGATCAAAAGTTATAGGCACTAAAGCGACGAATACTAGGTCACACGCCTCTCGCCCTCGGTTTGCGGGCCCAGCCCCTACGTGAAGTGAAGTTGTCATGCCCAAGGTGCCATGGGATTCGGTAATAAAAATGTGATGGATTAGGTTGTCGTCCTTTTCACGGCTCACGACGTACGATCGGGGACGAAAAAACGGCGCAAAAGAAGAAAGGTGTCCTGAAACTGATGAAAACGTTCAATTTTGGGCTCTAAAAATAGGTGCAGCCGAGCAGGCTTGCTGCCCCCGTCGTAGGGCTCTCGAAAAGCTTTCAAATAGCATGTTGTTCGCCACGTAACTCCTTACGGATCAAAAGTTATGGGCAATGGAGCGACGGATAACTGGTCACAAACCCCACGCCCTCGGTTTACGGGACCAGCCTCTACGTGAAGTGAAGTTGTCTTGCCCTAGGTGTCATGGGATTTGGTAATAGAAATGTGATGGATTTGGTTGTCGTCCTTTTCGCGGATCATGATGTACGATCGGGGACGGAAAAACAGCGCAAAAGAAGAAAAGAGTCATGAAACTGATCAAAACGTTCAATTTTGGGCTCTGAAAATAGGCACAGCCGAGCAAGCTTGCTGCCCCCGTCGTAAAGCTCTCGGAGAGCTTACCAACGGTATGCTGCGCGCCGCGTAACTCTTTACGGATCAAAAGTTATGGGCACCGGAGCAACGGATACCTGGTCACACGGCCCACGTCCTCGGTTTGCGGGCCCAGCCCCTACATGAATAGAATTTGTCATGCCCAAGGTGCCATGGGATTCGGTCATAGAAATATGATGGATTTGGTTGTCGTCCTTTTCGCGGGTCACGATGTACAATCGGAGACGGAAAAACAGCGCAAAAGAAGAAAATAGTCGCGAAACTGATCAAAACGTTCGATTTTGGGCTCTGAAAAAAGGCGCAACCGAGCAGGCTTGCTGCCCCCGTCGTAGAGCTCTCGGAGAACTTTCCAACGGTATGCTGTGCACCGCATAACTCCTTACGGATCAAAAGTTATGGGCACCAGAGCGACGGATACCTGGTCACAAGGCCTATGCCCTCGGTTTGTGGGTCCAGCCTCTACGTGAAGTGAAGTTGTCTTGCCCTAGGTGCCGTGGGATTCGTTAATTGAAATGTGATGGATTAGGTTGTCGTCCTTTTCGTGGCTCATGACGTACGATCGGGGACGGAAAAACAGTGCAAAAGAAGAAAAGTGTCCTGAAACTGATCAAAACGTTTGATTTTTGGCTCTGAAAATAGGCGCATCAAAGCAAGCTTGCTACCCCCGTCGTAGAGCTCTTGGAGAGCTTATCAACGGTATGCTGCGCACCGCGTAACTCCTTATGGATCAAAAGTTATGGGCACCGAAGCGACGGATACCTGGTTACAAGCCCCACGCCCTCGGTTTACGGGCCCAGCCTCTACGTGAAATGAAGTTGTCTTGCCCAAGTTGACATGGGATTCGGTAATAGAAATGTGATGGATTAGGTTGTCGTCCTTTTCGCGGCTCACGACGTACGATCCAGGACGAAAAAATATCGCAAAAGAATAATAGTGTCCCGAAACATATGAAAATGTTTGATTTCGTGCTCCAAAAATAGGAACAGCCGAGCAGGCTGGTTTCCCCCGACGTAGTGCTCTCGGAGAGCTTTCCAACGGTATGCTGTGAGCCGCGTAACTCCTTACATATCAAAAGTTATGGGCACTTGAGCGATGGAGACCTGGTCCCAAGCCCCACTCCCTCGGTCTGCAGGCCCAACTTCTACGTGAAGCGAAGTTGTCTTAACCAAGGTGCCATGGGATTTAGTAATAGAAATGTGATAGATTAGGTTGTCGTCCTTTTTGCCCCTCACGACGTACGATACGGGATCGAAAAATAGCGCAAAAGAAGAAAAGTGTCCTGAAATTGATTAAAATGTTCAATTTTGGGCTAGGAAATTAGGCGCAGCCGAGCAGGCGTGCTGCCCCCGTCGTAGAGCTCTAGGAGTTCATTCCAACAGTATGTTGTGTGCCACAAAACTCCTTACAGATCAAAAGTTATGGGCACCAAAGCAACGATACCTGGTCACAAGCCCCATGCCCTCAGTTTGCGGGCCCAGCCTCTACGTGAAGTGAAGTTGTCTTGCCCAAGGTGCCGTGGGATTCGGTAATAGAAATGTGATGGATCAGGTTTGCGTCCTTTTCGCGGCTCACGACGTACAATCCGGGATGGAAAAATAGCGCAGAAAAAGAAATGTGTCCCGAAACTGATCAAAACGTTGAATTTTGGGCTCTGGAAACAGGCGCAGCCAAACAACCTGGCTGCCCCCGTCGTTGACATCTCGAAGACCTTTCCAACGGCATGCTGTGCGTCACGTAACTCCTTACGGATCAAAAGTTATGGGCACCGGGCCGACGGATACCTGGAACCAAGCCCCACGCCCTCAGTTTGCGGGCCCAGCCTCTACATCAAGCGAAGTTGTCTTAACCAAGGTGCCGTGGGAGTCGGTAAGAGAAATGTGATGAATTAGGTTGTTGTCCTTTTCGGGGCTCAAGAAGTATGATCCGGGACGGAAAAATAACGCAAAAGAGGAAAAGTGTCCCGAAACTGATGAAAGCGTTCGATTTTGGGCTCCGAAAATAGGCGCAGCCGAGCAGGCTTCCCGCCCCCATCGTAGAGCTCTAGGAGTGCTTTCCAACTGTATGCTGTGCGCCTCGTAATTTCTTACGGATCAAAAGTTATGGGCACCGAAGCGACGGAGACCTGGTCACTAGGCCCACGCCCTCGGTTTGTGGGCCCAGCCTCTACGTGAAGTGAACTTTTCTTGCCCAAGGTGCCATGGGATTCGGTAATAGAAATGTGATGGATTACATTGTCGTGCTATTCGTGGCTCACGACGTACGATCCGGGATGAAAAAACATCGCAAAAGAAGAAAAGTGTCCCGAAACTGAAGAAAATGTTTGATTTCGGCCTCCAAAAATAGGCGTAGCCATACAGGCTTGCTGCCTTAGTCGTAGAGCTCTCGGAGAGCCTTCCAACTACATGCTGTGCACCGCGTAAGTCCTTACGGATCAAAAGTTATGGGCAGGGGAGCGACGGAGACCTATTTTCAAGGCCCACGCCCTCGGTTTGCGAGCCCAGACTGTACGTGAAGCGAAGTTTTCTTAACCAAGGTACCGTGGGATTTGGTAATAGAAATGTGATGGATTAGGTTGTCGTCCTTTTCGCGGCTCACGACATACGATCCGGGACGGAAAAACAACGCAAAAGAAGAAAAGTGTCCTGAAACTGATAAAAACATTCGATTTTGGGCTTGAAAAATAGGCACAACTGAGCAGGCTGGCTACCCCCGTCGTAGAGCTGTCAGAGAGCTTTCCATCGGTATGCTGTGCACCGCTTAACTCCTTACGGATCAAAAGTTATGGGCACCGGAGCGATAGAGACCTGGTCCCAAGCCCCACGCCCTCGGTTTGCGGGCCCAGCCTCTACGTGAAGCGAAATTCTCTTGCCCAAAGTACCGTGGGATTTGGTAACATAAATGTGATGGATTAAGTTGTCGTCCTATTTGCGGCTCACGACGTACGATCCGGGATGAAAAAACAGCGCAAAAGAAGGAAAGTGTATCGAAACTGATGATAACGTTCGATTTTGGGCTCAGAAAATCGGCGTAGCCGAGCAGGCTTACTGCCAACGTCGTAGAGCTCTCGGAGGACTTTCCAATGGTATGCTGTGCGCCGCGTAACTCTTTATGGATCAAAAGTTATAGGCACCGGAGCGATAGAGACTTGGTCGCAAGCCCCACGCCCTCGGTTTGCGGGCCCAACCTCTACGTGAAGCGAAGTTGTCTTTCCCAAGGTACCTTGGGATTCGGTAATAGAAATGTGATGGATTTGCTTGTCGTCCTTTTTGTGGCTCATGACGTACGATCCATGATGAAAAAATAGGACAAAAGAAGAAAACTGTCCCAAAACTGATGAAAACGTTCGATTTTGGGCTTTGCAAAAAGGTGCAACCGAGCAGGCTTGCAGCCCCCATCGTAGAGCTCTCGAAGATCTTTACAACGGTATGCTGTGCGCTGCGTAACTCCTTACGGATCAAAAGTTATGGGCACCGGAGCGACGGAGACCTAGTCCCAAGCCCCACGCCCTCGATTTGCAGGCCTAGCCTCTACGTGAAGCGAAATTGTCTTAACCATGGTACCGCGGGATTCGGTAATAAAATGTGATGGATTAGGTTGTTGTCCTTTTCGCCGCTCACGACGTACGATCAGGGACGGACAAACAACGCAAAAGAAGAAAAGTGTCCCAAAACTGATGAAAATATTCGATTTTGGGCTCCAAAAATAGGCGCAGTCGAGCAGGCTTGCTTCCCCCGTCGTAGAGCTCTCGGAGAGCTTTCCAACGGTATGCTGTGTGCCGCGTAACTCCTTATGGATCAAAAGTTATGGGCACCGGGGTAACGGATACCTGGTTACAAGTCCCAAGCCCTCAGTTTGCGGGCCCAACCTCTACGTGAAGTGAAGTTGCCTTGCCCTAGGTGCCATGGGATTCGTTAATAGAAATGTGATGGATTAGGTTGTCGTCCTTTTTGCGGCTCACGACGTACGATCGGGGACAAAAAACACCGCAAAAGTAGAAAAGTGTCCCAAAACTGATCAAAACGTTTGATTTTAATCTCTGAAAACATGCGCAGCAAAGCAAGCTTGATGCACCCGTCGTAGGGCTCTCGAAAAACTTACCAACAGCATGCTGTTCGTTGCGTAACTCCTTACGGATCAAAAGTTATGGGCACCGGAGTGACGGATACCCGGCCACACGCCCCACGCCCTCGGTTTGCGGGCCCAGCCCTTACATGAAGTGAAGTTGTCATGCCTAAGGTACCGTGGGATTCGGTAATAGAAATTTGATGGATTAGGTTGTCGTCTTTTTCGCGGCTCACGACGTACGATATGGGACAGAAAAACACCGCAAAAGAATAAAAGTATCCCGAAATTGATCAAAACGTTCGATTTTGAGCTTTGAAAATAGGCGCAGCCGTGCAGGTTTGCTGCCCTCGTCGTAGAACTCTAGGAGAGCTTTCCAACAGCATGTTGTGTGCTATGTAACTCCTTACGGATTAAAAATTATGGGCACCGGAGCGACGGATACCTGGTCACAAGCCCTACGCCCTCGGTTTGCGGGCTCAACCTCTACGTGAAGTGAAATTGTCTTGCCCTAGGTGTCGTGGGATTTGGTAATAGAAATGTGATGGATTATGTTGTCGTCATTTTCGCGGCTCACGACATACCATCGGGGACAAAAGAACGGTGCAAAAGAAGAAAAGTGTCATGAAACTGATCAAAACGTTTGATTTTGGGCTCTGAAAATATGCGCAACTAAGCATGCTTGCTGCTCCCGTAGTAGAGCTCTCGGAGAGCTTTCCAATGGTATGCTGTGCGCTGCGTAACTCCTTATGGATCAAAAGTTATGGGCACCGGAGCGACGGATACCTGGTCACAAACCCCATGCCCTCGATTTGCCGGCCCAACCTTTACATGAAGTGAAGTTGTCTTGCCCAAGGTGCCATGGGATTCAGTAATATAAATGTGATGGATTAGGTTGTCGTCCTTTTCGCAGCTCACGACGCAAGATCCGGGATGAAAAAACATCGCAAAAGAAGAAAAGTGTCCCAAAACAAATGAAAACGTTCGATTTTGGGTTCCGAAAATAGGCGCAGCCAAGCAGGCTGGCTGCCCCTGTCATAGAGCTAAAGGAGAGCTTTCCAACGGCATGTTGTACGACACATACCTCCTTACAAATCAAAAGTTTTGCGCACCAAAGAGACGAAGACCTGGTCCCAAGCCCCACGTCCTCGGTTTGTGGGCCCAGCCACTACGTGAAGCGAAGTTGTTTTAACCAAGGTGCCATGGGATTTGGTAATAGAAATGTGATGGATTAGGTTGTCGTCCTTTTCGCGGCTCACGACGTACGATACGGGACCAAAAAACAGCGCAAAAGAAGAAAAGTGTCCTGAAACTAATTAAAATGTTCAATTTTGGGCTTCGAAAATTGGCGCAGCCGAGTAGGCTTGCTGCCCCAGTCGTAGAGCTCTAGGAGTACTTTCCAACAGTATGTTGCGCGCCACGTAACTCCTTACAGATCAAAAGTTATGGCACCGGAGCGACGGTTACCTGGTCACAAGCCCCACGCCCTCAGTTTGCGGGCCTAGCCTCAACGTGAAGTGAAGTTGTCTTGCCCAAGGTGCCATGGGATTCGGTAATAGAAATGTGATGGATCAGGTTGTCATCCTTTTTGCGGCTCACGACGTACGATCCGGGACGAAAAAATAGTGCAAAAGAAGAAATATGTCCCGAAACTGATCAAAACGTTCGATTTTAGGCTGTAGAAACAGGCGCAGCCAAACAAGCTGGTTGTCCCCCGTCGTAGAGATCTCGGAGAGCTTTCCAACGGCATGCTGTGCGCCGCGTAACTCCTTACGGATCAAAAGTTAAGGGCACCGGAGCGACAAATACTTGAAAACAAGCCCCACGCCCTCAGTTTGCGGGCCCAGCCTCTACGTGAAGCGAAGTTTCTTAACCAAGGTACCATGGGATTCATTAATAGAAATGTGATGGATTAGGTTATCGTCCTTTTCGCGGCTCACGATGTACGATTCGGGACAGAAGAACAGCGCAAAAGAAGAAAAGTGTCCTAAAACTGATGAAAATGATCAATTTTGGGCTCCAAAAATTGGCGTAGCTAAGCAGACTTCCTGACCCCGTCGTAGAGCTCTCTAGGAGAGCTTTCCAACAGTATGCTGTGCGCCGCGTCACTGCTTGCGAATCAAAAGTTATGGGCACCGGAGCGACGGAGACCTGGTCCCAAGCCCTATGCCCTCGGTTTGCGGGCCCAACCTCTACGTGAAGCGAAATTTTATTAACCAAGGTGCTGAAGGATTCGGTAATAGAAATGTGATGGATTAGGTTTTCGTCCCTTTCGCATCGCACGACGTACGATCCGAGACTGAAAAACAACGCAAAAGAAGAAAAGTGTCCCGAAACTGATAAAAACGTTCAATTTTGGGCTCCAAAAATAGAAGCAGCCGAGCAGCCGAGCTGCCTTGTTGTCCCGTCGTAGAGCTCCCGGAGCGCTTTCCAACGGTATGCTGTGCATCGCGTAACTCCTTACGAATCAAAAGTTATGGGCACCGGAGCGACGGATACTTATTCACAAGCCCCACGCCCTCGGTTTGCGGGCCCAGTCTCTACGTGAAATGAAGTTTTCTTACCCAAGGTGCCATGGGATTCGGTAATAGAAATGTGATGGATTAGGTTGTCGTACTTTTCGCGGCTCACGAGGTACGATTTGGGACAAAAAAATATCGCAAAAGAAGAAAAGTGTCCCGAAACAGATGAAAATGTTCAATTTCGTGCTCCAAAAATAGGCGCAGCCTAGTAGGCTGGTTTCCCCCGACGTAGAGCTCTCGCAGAGCTTTCCAACGGCATGCTGTGCACCGCGTAACTCCTTACATATCAAAAGTTACGGGCACCAAAGCGATAGAGACCTAGTCCCAAGCCCCACGCCCTCGGTTTTCGGGCCTAGCCTCTACGTGAAGCGAAATTCTCTTGCCCAAGGTACAGTGGGATTCGGTAACAGAAATGTGATGGATTAAGATATTGTCCTATTCGCGGCTCACGACGTACGATCCGGGAGGAAAAAACCGCGCAAAAGAATGAAAGTGTCCCGAAACTGATGATAACGTTCGATTTTGGGCTCCGAAAATAGGCCTAGCCGAGCAGGCTTACTGCCAACGTCGTAGAGCTCTCAGAGGGCTTTCCAACGGTATGCTGTGCACCGCGTAACTCCTTATGGATCAAAAGTTATGGGCATCGGAGCGATAGAGATCTGGTCCCAAGCCCCACGTCCTCGGTTTACGGGCCCATCCTCTACGTGAAGCGAAGTTGTCTTGCCCAAGGTGCCGTGGGATTCGGTAATAGAAATGTGATGGATTTGGTTGTTGTCCTTTTTGTGGCTCACGACGTACGATTCGGGACAAAAAAATAGGGCAAAAGAAGAAAACTATCCCGAAACTGATGAAAACATTCGATTTTGGGCTTTGTAAAAAGGCGCAACTGAGCAGGCTTGCAGCCCCCGTCGTAGAGCTCTCGGAGATCTTTACAACGGTATGCTGTGCGTCGCGTAACTCCTTACGGATCAAAAGTTATGGGCACCGGAGCGACGGAAACCTGGTCCCAAGCCCCACGCCCACGGTTTGTAGGCCTAGCCTCTACGTGAAGCAAAATTGTCTTAACCATGGCGCCGCATGATTCGGTAATAGAAATGTGATGGATTAGGTTGTTGTCCTTTTCGCCGCTCACGACGTACGATCAAGGACGGATAAACAACGCAAAAGATGAAAAGTGTCCAAAAACTGATGAAAACGTTCAATTTTGGACTCCAAAAATAGGTGCAGTCGAGCAGACTTGCTTCCCCCGTCGTAGAGCTCTCGGAGAGCTTCCCAACATCATGTTGTACGCCGCGTAACTCCTTATGGATCAAAAGTTTTGGGCACCGGGGTGACGGATACTTGGTCACAAGCCCCACGCCCTCGGTTTGCGGGCCCAGCCTCTACGTGAGGTGATGTTGTCTTGCCCAAGGTGCCGTGGGATTCGGTAAAAGAAATGTGATGGATTAGGTTGTCGTCCTTTTCGCGGCTCACGACGTACGATCGGGGACAAAAAAATAGCGCAAAAGTAGAAAAGTATCCCGAAACTGATCAAAACGTTTGATTTTAATCTCTGAAAGCAGGCGCAACGAAGCAGGCTTGCTACACCCGTCGTAAAGCTCTCGGAGAGCTTTTCAACGGTATGCTGCATGCCGCGCAACTCCTTATGGATCAAAAGTTATAGGCACCGGAGCGACGATACCTGGTCACAAGCCCCATGCCCTCGGTTTGCAGGCCTAGCCTATACGTTAAGTGAAGTTGTCTTGCCCAAGGTACCATGGGATTCGGTAATAGAAATGTGATGGATTAGGTTGTCATCCTTTATTCGGCTCACGACGTACGATCCGAGACAAAAAAACATCGCAAAAGAAGAAAAGTGTCCCGAAATTGATGAAAACGTTCGATTTTGCGCTCTGAAAATAGGCGCAGCCAAGCAGGCTTCCTGCCCTTGTCGTAGAGCTCTAAGAGAGCTTTCCAACGATATGTTGTGCCCCGCGTAACTCCTTACGGATCAAAAGTTATGGGCACCGGAGCGACGGAAACCAGGTTCCCAGCCCCACGCCCTCGGTTTGCGGGCCCAGCCTCTAAGTGAAGCAATGTTGTCTTAACCAAGGTGTCGTGGGATTAGGTAATAGAAATGTGATGGATTAGGTTGCCGTCCTCTTCGCGGCTCATGACGTACGATTCGAGACGGAAAAACAACGTAAAAGAAGAAAAGTATCCCGAAACTGATAAAAATGTTCAATTTTGGACACCAAAAATCGGCGCAGCGTAGAAGCCTTGCTGCCCCCGTCGTAGAGCTCTCGGAGAGCTTTCCAACGGCATAGTGTGCGCCGCGTAAATCCTCACGGATCAAAAGTTATGGGCACCGGACCGACGAATACCTGGTCATACGCCCCTCACCCTCGGTTTGCGGGCCTAGCCCCTACGTGAAGTGATGTTGTCATGCCCAAGGTGCAGTGGGATTTGGCATTAGAAATATGATGGATTAGGTTGTCGTCCTTTTCACGGCTCACGACGTACGATCGGGGACAGAAAAACGGCGCAAAAGAAGAAAAGTGTCCCGAAACTGATGAAAACGTTCTATTTTGGGCTCTAAAAATAGGCGCAGCCGAGCAGGCTTGCTGCCCCTATCGTAGGGCTCTCGGAAAGCTTACCAACAGCATGCTGTTCGCCGTGTAACTCCTTACGGATCAAAATTTATGGGCACCGGAGCGACGGATACCTGGTTACAAGCCCCACGCCCTCGGTTTGCGGGCCCAGCCTCTACGTGAAGTGAAGTTGTGTTGCCCAAGGTGCCATGGGATTCGGTAACAAAAATGTGATGGATTAGGTTGTCATCCTTTTCGCGGCTCACGCCGTACGATCCGGGACATAAAAACATCGCAAAAGAAAAAAAGTATCCCGAAACATATGAAAACGTTCAATTTTGTGCTCCAAAAATAGGTGCAGCCGAGCAGGCTAGTTTCCCCTGACGTAGAGCTCTTGGAGAGCTTTCCAACAGCATATTGTGCGTCGCGTAACTCCTTACATATCAAAAGTTATGGGCACCGGAGCGATGGAGACCTGGTCCTAAGCCTCACTCCCTCGGTTTGCGGGCCCAGCTTCTACGTGAAGCGAAGTTGTCTTAACCAAGGTGCCATGGGATTTGGTAATAGAAATGTGATGGATTAGGTTGTCGTCCTTTTTGCCGCTCACGACGTACGATTCGGGACCGAAAATAAAGTAAAAGAAGAAAAGTGTGCTAAAATTGATTAAAACGTTTGATTTTGGGGTAGGAAATTAGGCGCATCCGAGCAGGCTTGCTGCCCCAGTCATAGAGCTCTAGTAGTCCTTTCCAATGGTATGCTGTGCGCCACAAAACTCCTTACAGATCAAAAGTTATGTGCACTGGAGCAACGGATACCTGGTCACAAGCCCTACGCCATCAGTTTGCGGACCCAGCCTCTACATGAAGTGAAGTTGTCTTGCCCAAGGTGCCGTGGGATTCGGTAATAGAAATGTGATGGATTAGGTTGTCGTCGTTTTGGGGGCTCAAGATGTACGATCTGCGACAGAAAAACAACGCAAAAGAGGAAAAGTGTCCCAAAACTGATGAACGCATTCGATTTTGGGCTCCTAAAATAGGCACAACTGAGCAGGCTTCCCGCCCCCGTCGTAGAGCTCTAGGAGTGCTTTCCAATGGTATGTTGTGAGTGGCGTAACTCCTTACGGATCAAAAGTTATAGGCATCAGAGCGACGGGGACCTGGTCACTAGCCCTACACCCTCGGCCCTCGATTTGCAAGCCCAGCCTCTATGTGAAGTGAAGTTGTCTTGCCTAAGGTGCCATGAGATTCGGTAATAGAAATGTGATGGATTAGGTTGTCGTCCTCTTCGCAGCTCACGACGTACGAGCCGGGACGAAAAAACATCGTAAAAGAAGAAAAGTGTCCCGAAACTGAAGAAAATGTTAGATTTTGGCCTCCAAAAATAGGTGCAGCCATGCAGGCTTGCTACCCTCGTCGTAGAGCTCTCAGAGAGCTTTCCAACGACATACTGTGCGCCGCGTAACTCCTTACGGATCAAAAGTTATTGGCACCGGAGCGATGTAGACCTGGTACCGAGCCCCACGCCCTCAGTTTGCGGGCCCAGCCTATACGTGAAGCGAAGTTGTCTTAACCAAGGTGCCGTGGGATTCGGTAATAGAAATGTGATGGATTAGGTTGTCGTCCTTTTCGCTACTTACAACGTAGGATCCGGGACGGAAAAACAACGCAGAAAAGAAAAGTGTCCTGAAACTGATGAACATCTTCGAATTCGGCCTCCAAAAATAGGCGCAGCCGTGCTGGCTTGCTGCCGTCATCGTAGAGCTCTCAGAGAACTTTCCAACGGTATGTTGTGCATTGCGTAACTCTTTACGTATCAAAAGTTATGGGCACTGGAGAGACGGATACCTGGTCACACACCCCACGCGCTCGGTTTACGTGCCTAGCCCCTACGTGAAGTTAAGTTGTCATGCCTAAGGTGCCAATGGGATTCGGTAATAGAAATGTGATGGATTAGGTTGTCGTCCTTTTCGCGGCTCACGACGTACGATCAGGGACGGAAAAAAAATGCAAAAGAAGAAAAGTGTCCCGAAACTGATAAAGACATTCAATTTTGGGCTTGAAAAATAGGTGCAACCGAGCAGGTTGGCTGCCCCCGTCGTAGAGCTCTCAGAGAGCTTTCTAACGGTTTGCTGTGCACCGCGTAACTCCTTACGGATCAAAAGTTATGAGCACCGGAGCGATAGATACTTGGCCACACACCCCACGCCCTCGGTTTGTAGGCCCAGCCCCTACGTGAAGTGAAGTTGTCATGCCTAAGGTGCCGCGGGATTCGGTAATAAAAATTTGATGGATTTGGTTGTCGTCTTTTTCGCGGCTCACGACGTACGATTGGGGATAGAAAAACACCGCAAAAGAAGAAAAGTATCCCAAAACTGATCAAAACGTTTGATTTTGAGCTCTGAAAATAGGCGCAGCCATGCAAGCTTGCTGCCCCCGTCGTAGTACCCTTGGAGAGCTTTCTAACAGCATGTTGTGCGCCACGTAACTCCTTACGGATTAAAAATTATGGGCACCGGAGCGACGGATACCTGGTCACAAGCCCTACGCCCTCGGTTTGCGGCCCAACCTCTACATGAAGTGAAGTTGTCTTGCCCTAGGTGCTGTGGGATTTGGTAATAGAAATGTGATGGATTAGGTTGTTGTCCTTTTCGCGGCTCATGACATAGCATCGGGGACGAAAAAACGGTGCAAAAGAAGAAAAGTGTCCCAAAACTGATCAAAACGTTTGATTTTGGACTTTGAAAATATGCGCAGCAAAGCATGCTTGTTGCCCCCGTCGTAGAGTTCTCGGAGAGCTTTCCAACGGTATGCTGCTCGCTGCGTACTCTTTATGGAACAAAAGTTATGGGCACCGGAGCGACGGATACCTGGTCACAAGCCCCACGCCCTCGGTTTGCGGGCCTAGCCTCTACGTGAAGTGAAGTTGTCTTGCCCAAGGTGCCATGGGATTCGGTAATATAAATGTGATAGATTAGGTTGTTGTCCTTTTCGCAACTCAGGACGTACGATCCGGGACAAAAAAAATCCTAAAACAGATAAAAACGTTCGATTTTGGGCTCCGAAAATAGGCGCAGCCAAGCAAGCTGGCTGCCCCTGTTGTAGAGCTAAAGGAGAGCTTTCCAACGGCATGCTGTGTGGCACATAACTCCTTACTGATCAAACGTTTTGGGCACCGGGGAGACGGAGACCTGGTCCCAAGCCCCACGCCCTCGGTTTGCGGGCCCAACCTCTACGTGAAGCAAAGTTGTCTTTAGCAAGGTGCCACGGGATTTGGTAATAGAAATATGATGGATTATGTTGTCGTCCTTTTCGCGGCTCACGTCTTACGATACGGGTCTGAAAAATAGCGCAAAAGAAGAAAAGTGTCCCGAAACTGATTAAAATGTTCGATTTTGAGCTCAGAAAATTGGCACAGCCGAGTAGGCTTGCTGCCTCTGTCGTAGAGCTCTAGGAGTACTTTCCAACGGTATGCTGTGCGCCACGTAACTCCTTACAGATCAAAAGTTATGGGCACCGGGCGACGGTTACCTGGTCACAAGCCACACGCCCTCAGTTTGCGGGCCCAGCCTCTACGTGAAGTGAAGTTGTATTGCCCATGGTGCCATGGGATTCGGTAATAGAAATGTGATGGATCAGGTTGTCATCCTTTTTACGGCTCACGACGTACGATCCGGGACGGAAAAATAGTGTAAAAGAAGAAATATGTCCCAAAATTGATCCAAATGTTTAATTTTGGGCTGTAGAAACAGGCGCAGCCGAACAAGCTGGCTGTCACCCGTCGTAGAGATCTCAGAGAGCTTTCCAGCGGCATGCTGTGCACTGCGTAACTCCTTACGAATCAAAAGTTAAAGGCACCAGAGCGACGGATACCTAGAAACAAGCCCCACGCCCTCAGTTTGCAGACCCAGGCTCTACGTGAAGCGAAGTTGTCTTAACCAAGGTGCCATGGGATTCGTTAATAGAAATGTGATGGATTAGGTTGTCGTCCTTTTTGCGGCTCACGATGTACGATCCGGGACGGAAAAACAGCATAAAAGAAGAAAAGTATCCCAAAACTGATGAAAATGATCAATTTTGGGCTCCAAAAATAGGCGCAACCGAGCAGGCTTCCTATCTTCGTCGTAGAGCTCTAGGAGAGCTTTTCAACGATATGCTGTGCGCCGCGTCACCCCATGCGGATCAAAAGTTATGGGCACCGGAGCGACGGAGACCTGGTCCCAAGCCCCATGCCCTCGTTTTGCGGGCCCAACCTCTACGTGAAGCAAAATTGTCTTAACCAAGGTGCCCAAGGATTCGGTAATAGAAATGTGATGGATTAGGTTTTCGTCCCTTTCGCGGCTCACGACGTACAATCCGGGACAGAAAAACAACGCAAAAGAAGAAAAATGTCCCAAAACTGATTAAAACGTTCAATTTTGGGCTCCAAAAATAGGAGCAGCCGAGCAGCCTTGTTGCCCCCGTCGTAGAGCTCTTGGATAGCTTTCCAACGGTATGCTGTACACCGCGTAACTCCTTACGGATCAAAAGTTATGGGTACCTGAGCGACGGATACCTGGTCACAAGCCCCACACCCTCGGTTTGCAGGCCCAGCCTCTACGTGAAGTGAAGTTGTCTTGCCCAAGGTGCCATGGGATTTGGTAATAGAAATGTGATGGATTAGGTTGTCGTCCTTTTCGCGGCTCACGACGTACGATCCGGGACGGAAAAATATCGCAAAAGAAGAAAAGTGTCCCGAAATAGATGAAAACGTTCGATTTCGTGGTCCAAAAATAGGCGCAGCCAAGCAGGCTGGTTTCCCTCGACGTAGAGCTCTTGGAGAGCTTTCCAACTACATATTGTGCGCCGCGTAACTCCTTACATAACAAAAGTTATGGGCACCGGAGCGATGGAGACTTGGTCCCAATCCCCACTCCCTCAGTTTGCGGGCCCAGCTTCTACGTGAAGCGAAGTTGTCTTAACCTAGGTTCCATGGGATTTGGTAATATAAATGTGATGGATTAGGTTGTCATCCTTTTTGCCGCTCACGACGTACGATACGGGACCGAAAAACAACGCAAAAGAAGAAAAGTGTCCCAAAATTGATTAAAATGTTCGATTTTAGGATAGGAAATTAGGCGCAGCCGAGTAGGCTTGTTGCCCCCATCGTAGAGCTCTAGTAGTACTTTCCAACGGTATGCTGTGCGCCACAAAACTCCTTACAGATCAAAAGTTATGGGCACCGGAGCGACGGATACCTGGTCACAAGCCCTACGCCATCAGTTTGCAGGCCCAACCTCTACGTGAAGTGAAGTTGTCTTGCCCAAGGTGCCGTGGGATTCGGTAATATAAATGTGATGGATTAGGTTGTCGTCCTTTTGGGGGCTCAAGATGTACGACCCGGGACGGAAAAACAATGCAAAAGAGGAAAAGTGTCACAAAACTGATAAAAGCGTTCGATTTTGGGCTCCTAAAATAGGCGCAGCCGAGCAGGCTTCCCGCCCCAGTTGTAGAGCTCTAGGAATGCTTTCCAACCGTATGCTGTGCGTCGCGTAACTCCTTACGGATCAAAAGTTAAGGGCACCGGAGCGACGGAGACCTGGTCACTAGCCCCACGCCCTCGGTTTGCGGGCCCAGCCTCTACATGAAGTGAAGTTGTCTTGCCTAAGGTTCCATAGGATTCGGTAATAGAAATGTGATGGATTAGGTTGTCGTCCTTTTCGCGGCTCACGACGTACGATCCAGGACAAAAAAACATCGCAAAAGAAGAAAAATGTCCTGAAACTGAAGAAAATGTTCAATTTTGTCCTCCAAAAATAGGCGCAGTCTTGCAAGCTTGCAGCCCTCGTCGTAGAGCTCTTGGAGAGCTTTCCAACGACATGCTATGCGCCGTTTAACTCCTTACGGATCAAAAGTTATGGGCACCAAAGCGATGGAGACCTGGTACCAAGCCCTACGCCCTCGGTTTGTGGGCCCAGCCTATACGTGAAGTGAAGTTGTCTTAATTAAGGTACCGTGGGATTCGGTAATAGAAATGTGATGGATTAAGTTGTCGTCCTTTTCGCGGCTCCCGACGTACGATCCGGGACGAAAAAACAACGCAAAAGAAGAAAAGTGTCCCGAAACTAATGAAAATCTTCGATTTTGGCCTGCAAAAATAGGCAAAGCTGTGCAGGCTTGCTGCCATCGTCGTAGAGCTCTCAGAGAGCTTTCCAACGGTATGTTGTGAGCCACGTAACTCTTTATGGATCAAAAGTTATGGGCATCGGAGTGACGGATACCTGGTCACACGCCCCACGCCCTCGGTTTGCGGGCCCAACCCCTACGTGAAGTTAAGTTGTCATGCCCAAGGTGCCAATGGGATTCAGTAATAGAAATATGATGGATTAGGTTGTCGTCCTTTTCACGTCTCACAACGTACAATCCGAGACGGAAAAACATCAAAAAAGAAGAAAAGTGTCCCAAAACTGATGAAAACATTCAATTTTGTGCTCCAAAAACAGGCGCAGCCTAGCAAGCTGGCTGCCCCTGTCGTAGAGCTCTCGAAGAGCTTTCCAACGGCATACTTTGCGCCGTGTAACTCCCTACGGATAAAAAGTTATGGGCACCGGAGCGACGGAGACCTGGTCCCAAGCCCCACGCCCCACGCCCTCGGTTTGTGGGCCCAGCCTCTACGTGAAGTGAAGTTGTCTTAACCTAGGTGCCGTGGGATTCGTTAATAGAAATGCGATGGATTAGGTTGTTGTCTTTTTCACGGCTCACGATGTACGATACGGGATGGAAAAGCGGCGCAAAAGAAGAAAAGTGTCCTGAAATTTATGAAAATGTTCGATTTTGGACTGCGAATATAGGCGCAGCTGGGCAGTATTGCTGCCAATGTCGTAGAGCTCTAGGAGTGCTTTCCAACGGTATGTTGTACTCCACGTAACTCCGTACAGATCAAAAGTTATGGGCACCGGTGCGACGGATACCTGGTCACAAGCCCCACGCCCTTGGTTTGCCGACCCAGCTTCTACGTGAAGTGAATTTGTCTTGCCCAAGGTGCCGTGGGATCCGATAATAAAAATGTGATGGATTAGGTTGTCGTCCTTTTTCCGGCTCACGACGTACGATCTGGGATGGAAAAATAGCGCTAAAAAAGAAAAGTGTCCCGAAACTGATAAAAACGTTCGATTTTGGGCTCCGAAAATAGGCACAACCAAGTAGGCTTGCTGCCTTTGTAGTAGAGCTCTCGGAGAGCTTTCCAACATTACGCTGTGTGCCGCGTAACTCCTTACGGATCAAAAGTTATGGGCACCAGAGCGACGGATACCTGGTCACACGCCCCACGCCCTCGGTTTACGGGCCTAACCTCTATTTGAAGGGAAGTTGTCTTGCCCAAGGTGCCGTGGGATTCGCTAACAGAAATGTGGTAGATTAGGTTATCGTCCTATTCGCGGGTAACGACGTACGATCCGGGACGGAAAAATATCACATAAGAAGAAATGTGTCCTAAAACTGATGAAAACGTTCAATTTTGAGCTCCGAAAAAAAGCCCAGCTGAGCAGGCTGGCTGGCCCCGTCGTAAAGCTCTCAGAGATCTTTCCAACGGCATGTTGTGCTCCGCGTAACTCGTTACAGATCAAAACTTATGGGCACCGGAGTGACGGAGACCTGGTCCCAAACCCTACGCCCTCAGTTTGTGGGCCCAGCCTCTACGTGAAGCGAAGTTGTCTTAACCAAGGTGTCGTGGGATTCGGTAATAAAAATGTGATGGTTTAGGTTGTCATCCTTTTCACGGGTCACGACGTACGATCCGGGACGGAAAAACACTACAAAACAAGAAAAGTATCCCAAAACCGATGAAAACGTTAGATTTTGGGCTCCAAAAATAGGCGTATCTGAGCACGCTTGCTGCCCTTGTTGTAGAGCTCTGAGAGAGCTTTCCAACGGTATAATGTGCGCCACGTAACTCCTTACGGATCAAAAGTTATGGGCACCGAAGCGACGGATACCTAGTCACACGCCCCACGCCCTCGGTTTGAGGGTCCAGCCTCTACGTGAAGTGAAGTTGTCTTGCCCAAGGTGCCATGGAATTCGGTAATAGAAATATGATGGATTAGGTTGTCGTCCTTTTCGCGGCTCACGACGTACGATCCGGGACGGAAAAATATCGCAAAAGAAGAAAGGTGTCCCAAAACTGATGAAAACGTTCGATTTTGTGCTCCGAAAATAGGCGCAGCTGAGCAGGCTGGTTGGCCCCAACGTAGAGCTCTCGGAGAGCTTTCCTACGGCATGCTGTGCGCCGTGTAACTCCCTACGATCAAAAGTTAAGGGCACTAGAGCGACGGATACTTGGAACCAAGCCCCAATCCCTCAGTTTGCGGGCCCAGCCTCTACGTGAAGCGAAGTTGTCTTAACGAAGGTGCCATGGGATTCGTTAATAGAAATGTGATAGATTAGGTTGTTGTCCTTTTCAAGGCTCACGATGTACGATCCGAGACGGAAAAACGGCGCAAAAGAAGAAAAGTATCCCAAAACTGATGGAAACGTTCAATTTTGGGCTCCGTAAATAGGCACAGCGGAGCAGGCTTCCTGACTCCGTTGTAGAGCACTAGGAGTGCTTTCCAACGGTATGCTGTGCACTGCGTCACTCCTTACAGATCAAAAGTTATGGGCATCGGAGCGACGGAGACCTGGTCTCAAGCCCCATGCCCTCGGTTTGCGGGCCCAGCCTCTACGTGAAGTGAAGTTGTCTTAACCAAGGTGCTGAGGGATTCGGTAATAGAAATGTGATGTATTAGGTTTTCGTCCTTTTCGCGGTTCACGACGTATGATCCGGGACTGAAAAACAACGCAAAAGAAGAAAAATGTCACAAAGCTGATGAAAATGTTCAATTTTGGGCTCCAAAAATAGGAGCAGCCGAGAAGTCTTTCTGCCCCCGTCGTAGAGCTCTCGGAGAGCTTTCCAACGGTATGCTGTGCACCACGTAACTCCTTAAGGATCAAAAGTTATGGGCATCGGAGCGACGAATACCTGGTCACAAGCCCCACGCCCTCGGTTTGTGGGCCCAGCCCCTACGTGAAGTGAAGTTGTATTAACCAAGGTGCTGTGGGATTCGGTAATAGAAATGTGATGGATTAGGTTATTGTCCATTTCACGTCTCACGACGTATGATCCGGGACGGAAAAACATCGCAAAAGAAGAAAAGTGTCCAGAAACTGATGAAAATGTTCAATTTTGTGCTAAAAGACAGACACAGCCTTGCAAGCTGGCTGCCCCCGTCGTAGAGCTCTCGAAGAGCTTTCCAACGGCATGTTGTGCGAAGCATAACTCCTTACGGAACAAAAGTTATGGGCACCGGAGCGACGGAGACCTGGTCCTAAAGCCTACGCCCTTGGTTTGCGGGCCCAGCCTCTACGTGAAGTGAAGTTGTCTTAACCTAGGTGCCGTGGGATTCGGTAATACAAATGTGATGGATTAGGTTGTCGTCTTTTTCGTGGCTCACTATGTACGATACGGAATAGAAAAACGGCGTAAAAGAAGAAAGGTATCCCGAAACTAATGAAAACGTTCGATTTTGAGCTCCGAATATAGGCACAGCCGGGCAGTATTTCTGCCACCGTCGTAGAGCTCTAGGAGTGCTTTCCAACGGTATGTTGTGCGCCACGTAACTCCTTACAGATCAAAAGTTATGGGCACCGGTGCGATGGATACCTGGTCACAAGCCCTACGCCCTCAGTTTGCGGGCCCAGCCTCTACGTGAAGTGAATTTGTCTTGCCCAAGGTGCCATGGGATTCTATAATAGAAATGTGATGGATTAGGTTGTCGTCCTTTTTGCGGCTCACGACGTACGATCCGGGATGGAAAAACAGAGCAAAAGAAGAAAAGTGTCCAGAAATTGAAGAAAACGTTCGATTTTGGGCTCCGAAAATAGGTACAGCCAAGCAAGCTTGTTGCCTTCTTCGTAGAGCTCTCAGAGAGCTTTCAAACGGTACGCTGTGTGCCGCGTAACTCATTACGGATCAAAAGTTATGGGCACCGTAGCGACGGATACCTGGTTACACGCCCCACGCCCTCGATTTGCGGGCCTAGCCTCTATGTGAAGGGAATTTGTCTTGCGCAACGTGCAGAGGGATTCGGTAATAGAAATATGATGGATTAGGTTGTCGTCCTTTTCGTGGGTAACGACGCACGATTCGGGACGGAAAAACATCGTAAAAGAAGAAAGCTGTCCCAAAATTGATGAAAACGTTCGATTTTGTGCTCCGAAAATAGGTATAGCTAAGCAGGCTGTCTGGCCCCGTCGTAGAGCTCTCGGAGAGCTTTCCAACGGCATGTTGTGCGCCGCGTAACTCCCTACGGATCAAAACTTATGGGCACCGGAGTGACGGAGACCTAGTCCCAAGCCCCACGCCCTCGGTTTGTAGGCCTAGCCTCTAAATGAAGCGAAGTTGTCTTAACCAAGGTGTCGTGGGATTCTGTAATAGAAATGTGATGGTTTAGGTTGTCGTCCTTTTCGCAGCTCACGACGTATGATCCGGGATGGTAAAACAGCGCAGAAGAAGAAAAGTGTCCCGAAACTGATGAAAACGTTCGATTTTGGGGTCCAAAAATAGGCACAGCTAAGCTAGCTTGCTGCCTTCGTCGTAGAGTTCTCGGAGAGCTTTCCAACGGTACGGTGTGTGCCGTGTAACTCTTTACGGATCAAAAGTTATGGGCACCGGAGCGACGGATACCTGGTCACAAGCCCCACGCCCTCGGTTTGCAGGCCTAGCCTCTATGTGAAGGGAAGTTGTCTTGCCCAAGGTGCCGTGGGATTCGGTAATAGAAATGTGATAGATTAGGTTGTCGTCCTTTTCGCGGGTAACGACGTACGATCCGGGACGGAAAAACATTGTAAAAGAAGAAATGTGTCCCAAAACATATGAAAACGTTCGATTTTGTGCTCTGAAAACAGGCGTAGTTGAGTAGGCTAGCTGGCCCCGTCGTAGAGCTCTCGGAGAGGTTTCCAATGGCATGCTATGCGCCGCGTAACTCCTTACGGGTCAAAAGTTATGGGCACCGGAGCGACGGAGACTTGGTCCCAAGCCCCACGCCCTCGGTTTGTGGGCCCAGCCTCTACGTGAAGCGAAGTTGTCAAAACCAAGGTGTCATGGGATTCGGTAATAGAAATGTGATGGTTTAGGTTGACGTCCTTTTCGCGGCTCACGACGTACGATCCGAGACGGAAAAACACTGCAAAATAAGAAAAGTATCCCGAAACTGATGAAAACATTCGATTTTGCGCTCCAAAAATAGGCGTAGCCGAGCAGGCTTGCTGCCCTTATCGTAGAGCTCTCGGAGTGCTTTTCAACGGTATGATGTGCACCGCGTAACTCTTTACGGATCAAAAGTTATGGGCACTAGAGCGACGGATACCTAGTCACACGCCCCATGGCCTCAGTTTGCGGGCCCAGTCTCTACGTGAAGTGAAGTTGTCTTGCCCAAGGTGCCGTGGGATTCGATAATAGAAATGTGATGGATTAGGTTGTCTTCCTTTTCGCGCCTCACGACGTACGATACGGGACCGAAAAATAGCGCAAAGGAAAAAATATGTCCCGAAACTGATAAAAACATTCGATTTTGGGCTCTAGAAATAGGCGCAGCCGAACAAGCTGGCTGCCCCCGTCGTAGAGATCTCGAAGAGCTTTCTAGCGGCATGTTGTGCGCCGCGTAACTCCTTACGAATCAAAAGTTAAGGGCACCGGAGCAACGGATAACTGGAACCAAGCCCAACGCCCTCAGTTTGCGAGCCCAGCCTCTACGTGAAGTGAAGTTGTCTTAACCAAGGTGCCTTGGGATTCGTTAATAGAAATGTGATGGATTAGGTTGTCTTCCTTTTCGCAGCTCACGATGTACGATCCGGAATAGAAAAACAGCGCAAAAGAAGAAAAGTGTCCCGAAACTGATGAACACGTTCAATTTTGGGCTCAGAAAATAGGCGCAACTGAGCAGGCTTCCTGACTCCGTCGTAGAGCTCTAGGAGTGCTTTCCAACGGTATGCTGTGCGTTGCATCACTCCTTACAGATCAAAAGTTTTGGGCACCGGATCTACGGAGACCTAGTCCCAAGCCCCATGCCCTCGGTTTGCGGGCCCAGCCTCTACGTGAAGCGAGGTTGTCTTAACATAGGTACCGTGGGATTCGGTAATAGAAATGTGATGTATTAGGTTTTCTTCCTTTTCGCGGCTCACGACGTACGATCCGGGACTGAAAAACAATGCAAAAGAAGAAAAGTGTCCCGAAACTGATGAAAATGTTCAATTTTGGGCTCCAAAAATAGGAGCAGCCGAGCAGCCTTCCTGCCCCCGTCGTAGAGCTCTCGGAGAGCTTTCCAACGGTATGCTGTGCACTGCGTAACTCCTTACGGATTAAAAGTAATGGGCACCGGAGTGGTAAATACCTTGTCACAAGGCTCCACGCCCTCAGTTTGTGGGCCCAGCCCCTACGTGAAGTGAAGTTGTCATAACCAAGGTGCCGTGGAAATCGGTAATAGAAATGTGATGGATTAGGTTGTCTTCCTTTTCACGTCTCACGACGTACGATCCCGGACGGAAAAACATCGCAAAAGAAGAAAAGTGTCCCCGAAACTGATGAAAATGTTCTATTTTGTGCTAAAAAATAGGCGCAGCCTAGCAAGTTGGCTTCCCCCGTCATAGAGCTCTTAGAGAGCTTTCCAACGGCATGCTGTGCGCCGCGTAACTCCTTACGGATCAAAAGTTATGGGCACCGGAGCGACGGACACCTGGTCCCAAGGCCATACCCTCGGTTTGCGGGCCCAGCCTCTACGTGAAGTGAAGTTGTCTTAACCTAGGTGCCGTGGGATTTGGTAATAGAAATGTGATGGATTAGGTTATCGTCCTTTTTGCAGCTCACGACGTACGATCTGGGACGGAAAAACAGCGCAAAAGAAGAAAAGTGTCCCAAAACTGATGAAAACGTTCGATTTTGGGCTCCGAAAATAAGCACAGCCAAGCAGGCTTGCTGCCTTCGTCGTAGAGCTCTCGGAGAGCTTTCCAACAGTACACTGTGTGCCGTGTAACTCCTTACGGATCAATAGTTATCGGCACCCGAGCGACGGATACCTAGTCACACGCCCCACGCCCTCAGTTTGCGGGCCTAGCCCCTATGTAAACGGAAGTTGTCTTGCCTAAGGTACCATGGGATTCGGTAATAGAAATCTGATGGATTAGGTTCTCGTCCTTTCGCGGGTAACGACGTACGATCTGGGACGGAAAAACATCGCAAAAGAAGAAAGGTGTCCCGAAACTAATGAAAACGTTCGATTTTGTGCTCCGAAAACAGGCGCAGCTGAGTAGGCTGGTTGGCACCATCGTAGAGCTCTCAAAGAGCTTTCCAACGGCATACTGTGCGCCGCGTAACTCCTTATGGATCAAAACTTATGGGCACCGGAGCGATGGAGACCTAGTCCCAAGCCCCACGCCATCGGTTTGTGGGCCCAGCCTCTACGTGAAGCGAAGTTGTCTTAACCAAGGTGTCGTGGGATTCGGTAATAGAAATATGATGGTTTGGGTTGTCGTCCTTTTCGCGGCCCACGACGTATGATCCGGGATAAAAAAAATAGCGCAAAAGAAGAAAAGTGTCCCGAAATTGATGAAAACATTCAATTTTGGGCTTTGAAATAGGCACAGCCAAGTGGGCTTGCTGCTTTCATTGTAGAGCTCTCGGAGTGCTTTCCAACGGTACGCTGTGTGCCACGTAACTCCTTACGGATCAAAAGTTATGGGCACCAGAGCGACGGATACCTGGTCACACGCCCTAAGCCCTCGGTTTGCGGGCCTAGCCTCTATGTGAAGGGAAGTTGCCCTGCCCGAGGTGCTATGGGATTCGGTAATAGAAATGTGATGGATTAGGTTGTCATCCTTTTTGCGGGTAACGACGTACTATCCGGGATGAAAAAACATCGCAAAAGAAGAAAGGTGTTCCGAAACTGATGAAAATTTTCGATTTTGTGCTCCGAAAATAGGCACAGCTGAGCAGGCTGGCTGGCCCCGTCGTAGAGCTCTCGGAGAGCTTTCCAACGGCATACTGTGCGCCGCGTAACTCCTTACAGATCAAAACTTATGGGCACCGGAGCTACGGAGACCAAGTCCCAAACCCCACGCCCTCGGTTTATGGGCCCAGCCTCTACGTGAAGTGAAGTTGTCTTGACCAAGGTGTCGTGGGATTCGGTAATAGAAATGTGATGGTTTAGGTTGTCGTCCTTTTCGTGGCTCACGACGTACGATCGGGGACTGAAAAACACCGTAAAACAAGAAAAGTGTCTCGAAACTGATGAAAACGTTCAATTTTTGGCTCCAAAAATAGGCGTAGCTGAGCAGGCTTGCTGTCCCTGTCTTAGAGCTCTCGGAGAGCTTTCCAACGGCATGATGTGCGCCGCGTAACTCCTTACGGATCAAAAGTTATGGGCACCGGAGCGACGGAGACCTGGTCCCAAGGCCTACGCCCTCGGTTTGCAGGCCCAGCCTCTATGTGAAGTGAAGTTGTCTTGCCCAAGGTGCCATGGGATTCGGTAATAGAAATGTGATGGATTAGGTTGTCGTCCTTTTCGCGGCTCACGACGTACGATCCGGGACGGAAAATTAACGTTCAATTTTGGGCTCTAGAAATAGGCGCAGCCAGCTTGAACAAGCTGGCTGCCCCCGTCGTAGAGATCTCGGAGAGCATTCCAGCGGCATGCTATGCGCCGCGTAACTCCTTACGGATCAAAAGTTAAGGGCACCGGAGCGACGAATACCTAGAACCATGCCCCACGCCCTCAGTTTGCCGGCCCAGCCTCAACGTGAAGCGAAGTTGTCTTAACCAAGGTTCCATGGGATTCGTTAATAGAAATGTGATGGATTAGGTTATCGTCCTTTTCACGGCTCACGATGTACAATCCAGGACGGAAAAACAGCGCAAAAGCAGAAAAGTGTCCTGAAACTAATGAAAACGTTCAATTTTAGGCTCTGAAAATAGGCGCAGCCGAGCAGGCTTCCTGACTCTGTCGTAGAGCTCTAGGAGTGCTTTCCAACGGTATGCTGTGCGCTGTGTCACTCCTTACGGATCAAAAGTTATGGGCACCGGAGCGACGGAGACCTGTTCCCAAGCCCCACGCCCTCGGTTTGCAGGCCCAGTCTCTACGTGAAGCGAAGTTGTCTTAACCAAGGTGCCGAGGGATTCGGTAATAGAAATATGATGGATTAGGTTTTTGTCCTTTTCGCGGCTCACGACGTACGATCCGAGACTGAAAATCAACGCAAAAGAAGAAAAGTGTCCCGAAACTGATGAAAATATTCAATTTTGTGCTCCGAAAATAGGAGTAACCGAGCAGCCTTCCTACCCCCGTCGTAGAGCTCTCGAAGAGCTTTCCAACGGTATGCTGTGCACCGCGTAACTCTTTACGGATCAAAAGTTATGGGCACCGGAGCGACGGATACCTGGTCACAAGCCCCACACCCTCGGTTTGCGGGCCCAGCCCCTACGTGAAGTGAAGTTGTCTTAACCGAGGTGCCGTGGGATTCGGTAATAGAAATGTGATGGATTAGGTTGTCATCCTTTTCGCGGCTCACTATGTACGATACGGGATGGAAAAACGGTGCAAAAAAAGAAAAGTGTCCCGAAACTGATGAAAACGTTCCATTTTGGGCTCCGAATATAGGCGCAGCTGGGCAATATTGCTGCCACCGTTGCAGAGCTCTAGGAGTGCTTTCCAACGGTATGTTGTGCGCCACGTAACTCCTTACAGATCAAAAGTTATGGGCACCGGTGCGATGGATACCTGGTCACAAGCCCAACGCCCTCGGTTTGCGGGACCAGCCTCTACGTGAAGTGAATTTGTCTTGCCCAAGGTGTCGTGGGATTCGATAATAGAAATGTGATGGATTAACTTGTCGTCCTTTTTGCGGCTCACGACGTATGATCCGGGACGGAAAAATGGCGCAAAAGAAGAAAAGTGTCCCGAAACTGATGAAAATGTTCGATTTTGGGCTGCAAAAATAGGCACAGCTGTGAGGCCCGACCTCGATTTGCGTGCGGTACCTCGTTTCGCGTGCCCTAACCTAGAATTGTGTGCTTTGACCTAGGTTTAAGAGTTGTGTCTCATTTTATGTGCCTTGCATTGAATTACGTGCATTTATTTAGAGTTACGTGCATTTACTTGGAAAACGTGCAGTCGTCTCGTAGTTCGTGCCTTACCTCGTAGTACGTGCCCTAGACCTAGGAAAACGTGCCTACACGCTAATCAAGAAAGCACTTTGCACGAAACACTAGACTAGAATAATCCTACAAACTCTACTAACTAATATTAAAATGCTAAGTCAATGCACTAGAAGACAAAACTTCACCAAAAGCTAAACATTCTTATTCTTTATTCTTTTGCATATTCCAAGCACACAATAAAATAAACTCAAAACAAGACAAAAAAAATTCAGATTTGAGCTTGCCTTGGCCGACCATGTGAAGAGCTTGAGCATGCCTTGCAATTTCAAAACAAAACCATGCTAAAAGATGATACAAAATCAGAATTTTTGCCAAGCCCAAGGCCGAGACAAGCATGCAACAATTTTCTAACAATTTCACCTTCCTTTTTGCTCTCATTTTCTCTCTCATTCTCGGCCAACTCAATTGCACATGCTAAGATAATTCAAATGTTCAAAAGAAATGACACAAAATCAGAAATTGTGAAGCTCAAAGCCGACACATGCATTCAAACATCTTCAACTTCATTTTGTGCTTTCAAACCTTCTCTCAAGCTCTCAATTCCTCTCTCTCTCTCTCGGCCAAAGCTGCACTCTCAAGTTCCATAGCTTAAGCTCCTCTCCTAAAGCTCACCAAGACACTCAAGGCCCTAGGTAGCTCGACCAAACAAGCTAGAAGCAAAGAGACATGTATGCAAGCTCATAGAACATTCATTTTGGCCCTAGGTATGTTGATAGCTTTTCTTTCATCTCCCTTTTGTTCTAACCACATGCACATACTAAGGACATGGGAACTCAGCTAGGAATTAAGGAAATCGAGCATTATCTCTCGGCCAAACAAGGAGAGAAGACCATTTGTGCATCTTCAAGAGTTTTGAGCATCATTTGTTGTCAATACGCTAAGGTGAGGGCTAAAACTCTTTTAAAAGCTTTCGAAATCCACATGCATGCCTTCATATGTCTATTTTTACCTCTGTACTTGTGGTATATGTGTGTACATGAGCTTTTGTAACCATGCATGGCAAGATATTTAGCAAGAATTTGAAGATAGGTGAATTCGCGAAAATGGCAGATTTCTGACTTGTTAGAGCGAGGTGAATTTGACCTGGTAAATGATGTTGAAAATATGTGAAAATTGGTAGGTGACTAATTTTGGCAGTTTTGAGAATTTTTCGTAGAAATAGGGCAAGGCCAATTTTGATTCTAAGGTCTCCAAAATGGCAAAACATCGAAGGGTGTCTAAATCTGGAAAATCTGGAAAACTGGAGCAGGTTTTTGGCAGTTCACTGTCCTCGTAGAACGAACCAGTTTTGACTTAGCAAATGATATCTAAAATGCATTAAATTTGGTATGTTGCTATATTTTTCAGTTCGGGACACTTTTGTCAGAAATAGACTAAGGCTAAATCTGACCCTAAGGCCCACAAAAATGACAAGTACTGAAATGTGTACAAATCTGGACAGTTTTGCGTAGTCTCTCGGTTTTGGCTATAACTCTTAAATCCGAACTCCAAATAATGCGAGGTTTGTTTCTGGATTTAGTTCACTTAATAAGCTTTAATTTGACATTTCGTTCACTGGAATTGGAGATTGTTTGCTTGTCTAAATGATTGTGGGAAAATAGACCATTCCAGTGAGGTTTTTATCTAGTGATATGCTTTGAAAATTATTGTAACCTCTCTTGTGGTATAAAATGCTTGGGATTGTGGCACTTGGATGTTGTGTGAACTGTTTTGAATGACTGAGGATGTTTAATTAATAAATTCATGGCTTTGGTTCAATTACGTGACAACTTGTGGCTTAATCGCACGGGTAAGCATGAATTGAAACTCTAGTGACTATGAAAACTCGCTAAGTGTTGATCCTATGGTTATCGTGTTTAATTATGCGATTAGTGGGCTGCCCCTAGTTGTCCTTATAGCCCTAAATGTGATTCTAATGATTACCTGTTGACAAGTAGACCTTTCTTGCACCCGGTCCCACGTAGACGTCATTGCATGTTGTATGACCTTATTATTTGATTACGTGATCTCAAAATGAGTTATATGACTTGATTTACATGTGTTACATGGCTGCCCGTTTAATATTCATATCACTCCATGTGCCTTACAAGTGAAATTACTTGTCATAGCATGCCTTGTGTGTTTACTTGTCAATGTGCGATCTTATAACTGCTCGGAGGCAACCTACTTTGTTGTCCTCCTAATGTGATATCTTAAATGTTATAAATGTGCATTGCATACAAGGTTGCAACATTTCATTGTGGCATGGTAGCGTATCGGGCTTGCCGGTGCTACCGTGACTACTATGGTCCAATTCCCTCTCTCTCTTGGCAATCCACCCTCGGAGAGTTGGGTCGTAGGTTTTCGGGATACATCCGGAGTACACCCAAATGGGAGCGATAAGTGGATTATTGAAGTCGGCCGCAACAATCGTATCAAAATCAATATTGAGAGCAAATGCTCACCGTATCCTTGAAATGATTGGTAATTGTATCTGTTGCTCAATTTGATTCTTATACCTTGCGTACCTTATTACTTGTGATACAAGACACGTTTCAAAAAGAGGTTTTTTATAAGTTGAACCGGAAAAAGAGTTTCAAAGCTTATTTCTCGTTCTTTCTCGCTGAGTTCATAAGGACTCAACCTCTTTTATCATTACAGGTGAAGAAGATCAGGAACATGTACCTGAGGATAACGTGCTTATTGATGACTCCTTGGAGTGATTGTCTGCCCTACGTGCCTTACTTGACTGTGGCTATTTGGTTGTATTGAAGACTATTTCTTGTGTTGCTTACTGTTGCTATTGTAAATGACACCCATTGTAATTTGGGGTCAAATTTTGGTTTGTACTGATCATAACTAGATAGATACTCTTCTAGTCGTTTTGCTATCGCTACTTGGTTTAGTATCTATCACAGGCTTATGAGGTATTAGGTAACGGGTACGTAAAATGAATCTATCCAATCTTAAGCAGGTATTCATTGGTAAGCTAAGATCAACATGTACTTTTGTAACAAGGATTGACAAACAAAACGAGACATAGTTATCATGCTAGGTTGTTAATCAAGCGAGATTTCGAGATAACTAGTAGGCATTTCGATTGGTGATAAATAGTAATCTTAGTTGGAAATGAATTTGGGATTGAAAGTTTTGAGGCCTTTAGAAAATTAGGTCAAACTAAAGAGCCCAATTACAGCCGTTATGTAGCCGGTTTTTCGGAGAATTTTTGGAGTTTTAGGCTAATGTTAAGTGTTAAACCTTCATGAATGATTAAGTACGTGAAATGACTTGAATGTTTAGATCACATCCTAGTCTAATCTCTATAGGTCGGGTTGGGGCGTGACACCTTATATTAATGGTATCAGAGCTTAGATTGCTTAAGCTAGGTTTAACTCTCGGACCATGGGTAGAAGCCCTAAGATTATTTGGATGACTTGTTTATGTGTGTTATGTGTGACAGTATCAATTGTGCCTTCTCTGTTTTTATGTGCTTATGTGATTAACATGTCTTAACTGTTTCGAGAATTGTGTGTCTATGTAAAATTATATGTTGCATACCTTATACATTAAATTCTTGTCTTGTCATATTCCAATAAATTGTGCATCGTAATCTGTGCCTATAGATGGCTGGCCCTAGTACCCGCAATACCAGTAGGAGCGATGAGCCTCAAGGAGCTGGAGATGCTCATCAAACTAATCCCGGCATGGCCATGTTTAACATGATGGCGGATGCTATGGATCGCGTGTCGCGAGTGATGGAACGTCAAGATGCACGTGAAGCAAACAACAACAACAACAACAACAACAACAACAACAACAACAATAGGAATGACGGTAACAATGGGAGAAATAGTAGAATGCGAGAGTTCCTTGACTTTCGCCCGTCCAAATTCTACGGGGAAGCTGATGATGAAAAGGCCGAGGCTTGGTTGTCCGAGATTGAAAGGATTTTCAGGCCACTTGACTATACTGATGAAGAAAAGGTTGAGTTCGCTGTGTTTCTGTTGTACGGGGATGCTGAGCATTAGTGGCACACTGTGGAAGCACTTTGGGAAACTGATCATATACCTCGCTTGTGGGGTAATTTCGTTAAGGCATTCAAGGAGAAATACGTGCCTGCAATTTCCAGGCAGAGGCGAATTGAAGAATTCATGCACTTGAACCAAGGTAACATGACGGTGGCCCAGTATGAGGCTCGTTTCGACAGACTGTACCGTTATGCTCAATACATGGTCAGTACCCCTGAGGCGAAGATGTGGAAATTTACGAATGGGTTGAGGCCAGAAATTCAGGACCAGTTGGCTTCGCATGACTTTACTACCTATTCTGTTCTCCTTGCTGTTGCTTCCTGAGTTGAGAAGAGGAAACTTGATAAAGCTGGTTCAAGCCAGCCGAACAAGAAACCATATCAACCTCCAGGACAACAGAGGAAATTCTAGACTTAGAGTCGCAGCCAAGGCCAGAGCCAGAACAAACTAGTCAATAACCGTGACCCGACTAAAGCACCATCAGCCTCTTCCACTCGTGGATCCACAGGTAGTTCACCTACTACTCAGACTGTCACCTGTTCTTACTGTAACAGGAAGGGTCACACCGAGGCCCAGTGTTGGAGGAAATCGGGATGATGTGTAAGGTGTGGCAGCGATCAACACCAGGTCAAGGATTGTCCTAAACGGCAAGGGGGACAAAATCAGATTAAACCAGCTGGTAGAGGCAATACTCCAATTCCTAGAGTTCAGGCCCGAGCTTACTCTATTGAGTGCGAGGAACTTCTTGAGGAGACTGCTGTTGTTGAAGGTACATTCTTGATACTGAATCAACCTGTTAGGGTGCTAATTGATCCAGGTGCTACTCATTCATTTATTACTCCCTTATGTGTACAACGTGTGAAACTACGAGTTGTATGTTTGCCTTACGAAGTAGAAGTTGGTACTCTGATGTGTTCTAAACTTGTTACTCACTCAGCATGTAAAGCATGTAAAATCCAAATTAAGGATAGGGAATTCACAGCCAATCTTATAGTGTTACCCTTTTAAAACTATGAAGTCATCTTAGGGATGGACTGGTTGGCAAAGCATCATGCCCAACTAGATTGCCGGATGAAGATTGTGACATTCCAGATACTTGGTCAACCAATATTGGAGGTAATGGGTCGAAGAGACTTCACCGGGAGTTCCATTATTTCATCTACGAAAGCAGTGAAGTCCTTGAGAAAAGGGTGTAGTGGATACTTAGCTTACCTCATCAACAAGCCATCGGACAAAGCTAAGTTGGAGGAGATGCTAGTGATTAAAGATTATACGGATGTGTTTCCAAAAGAATTGCCCTGTTTACCCCCGGATTGAGAGATCGAGTTCATAATAGAATTACTGCCTGGTACCCAGCCGATATCTAAAGCTCCCTATCGTATGGCACCAGCTGAGCTACAAGAATTGAAGGACCAATTGCAAGGATTGTTGAAGAAGGGGTTCGTTCAACCAAGTTCTTCTCTGTGGGGTGCACCAGTCCTATTTGTAAAGAAGAAAGACGGAACGTTGAGTCTATGTATCGATTATCGAGGATTGAACCAAGTGACCGTCAAGAATAAGTACCCACTTCCACTGATCGACGAGTTGTTTGATCAACTTCAAGGAGCTAAAGTGTATTCGAAGCTCGACTTGAGGCAAGGGTACTACCAGTTGCGGATCAAAAAGGAGGATGTGCCTAAAACGGTTTTCAGGACGAGATATGGGCATTATGAATTTGTGGTGATGCCATTTGGGCTAACTAATGCCCCTGCAGCTTTTATGGACTTGATGCACAGGGTGTTTCAACCCTACTTGGATCAATTTGTGGTGATCTTTATTGATGATATTTTGGTATACTCGAAATCTGAGGCTGAGCATGAACAACATCTGTGATTGGTATTGCAGAAACTTCGAGAGCATCAATTGTATGCGAAGTTTAGCAAATGCGAATTTTGGTTGCGGCAGATTGCATTCTTGGGGCACATCATATCCCAAGAGGGAATAGTAGTGGACCCAGCAAAGATAGAAGCAGTGATGTCTTGGAAGAAGCCGGAAAATGTTACGGAGGTTCGGAGTTTTCTTGGTTTAGCCGGCTATTATCGAAGGTTCGTGAAGGACTTCTTAAAGATTGCAGGACCGCTTACAAAACTCACTCAAAAGAAAACAAAGTTCGTGTGGGATAACAAGTGTGAGAACAGCTTTCAAGAATTGAAGAAAAGATTGACTACCGCACCTGTTCTTGCATTGCCTGAATGTAGTCAAGGCTTTGTAATCTATAGTGATGCTTCCAAAGAAGGACTGAGGTGTGTGTTAATGCAGAACGATAGAATGATTGCGTATGCCTCTAGGAAGCCCAAGCCGTATGAATTGAACTACCCGACGCATGATTTGGAGTTAGCGGCTATTGTGTTTGCACTCAAGAAATGGAGGCACTATCTGTGGGATAACAAGTTTGAGGTGTTTACTGATCACAAGAGCTTGAAGTACTTGTTCTCACAAAAAGAGTTGAACATAAGGCAAAGACGGTGGATGGTGCTTTTGGATGATTATAACTACACAATCAATTATGTGCCTGGTAAAGCAAATGTAGTTGCAGATTCCTTAAGTCGGAAAGCGAGCATGGCAAAACTGGAAGTTAAGGTGCAGGAGTTGTTAGAGGAGGCATTTTCATGGAATCCACAATTGACTCAAAAAGGGTTATTATTTGCCACTACACAAATTCAATCGACCTTGTTGTCTAAATTACGAGAGACTCAACAAAAGGACCAACAGTTTCAGAAGATTAAAGAAAGAAACGCAGATTTCAAGTTTCATGATGATGGTATTTGGAGGTTCAGGAATCGAATTTGTGTTCCTAATGATCCAGAGTTGAAAAAGAAGATTCTTGAAGAAGCCTATAACTCAAGATATACTATTTACCCCGGCAGAACAAAGATGTACCGGGATTTGAAACAACACTATTGGTGGAGTAACATGAAGAGGGAGATCGCGGAATTTGTGGAACGGTGTTTGACTTGCCAGAGAGTCAAAGCAGAACATCAACGACCGGTAGGTTTACTTCAGCCGTTGGAAATTCCTCAATGGAAATGGGAACACATAACTATGGACTTTGTCATGGACCTGCCCAGGTCACAAAATGGTCATGACGTCGTTTGGGTCAATTGACTCAAAAAGGGTTATTATTTGCCACTACATAAAATCAATCGACCTTGTTGTCTGAATTACGAGAGGCTCAACAGAAGGACCAACAGTTTTAGAAGATTAAAGAAAGCAACGCAGATTTCAAGTTTCATAATGATGATATTTGGAGGTTTAGGAATCGAATTTGTGTTCCTAATGATTCAGAGTTGAAAAAGAAGATTCTTGAAGAAGCCCATAACTCAAGATATACTATTCACCCCGGCGGAACAAAGATGTACTGGGATTTGAAGCAACACTATTGGTGGAGTAACATGAAGAGGGAGATCGCGGAGTTTGTGGCACGGTGTTTGACTTGCCAGAGAGTCAAAGCAGAACATCAACGACCGGCAGGTTTACTTCAGTCGTTGGAAATTCCTCAATGCAAATGGGAACACATAACTATGGACTTTGTCATGGACCTGCCCAGGTCACAAAAGGGTCATGACGCCGTTTGGGTCATAGTGGATAGATTGACCAGGTCAACGCACTTCTTACCGATGAACAAGGAGGATAGCCCTGAGAAACTGGGAGATATGTATGTGGCGGATATTGTGAGGTTGTACGGGATGCCTGTGAGTATTGTGTCAGATAGGGATCCTCGTTTTACTTCCCGATTTTGGAAGAGATTGCAAGAAGCTTTGGGAACAAAGTTGAGTTTCAGCACGGCTTATCACCCCCAGACTGATGGACAATCCGAGAGAACTATTCAGATTCTGGAGGACATGCTGAGGGCGTGTGTTTTAGACTTCGGAAAAGGTTGGGAGAAATATCTGCCTCTAGTGGAGTTCGCTTATAATAACAGTTATCAGGCCACTATCGGGATGGCCCCATTTGAGGCATTGTATGGACATTAGTGTCGATCCCCAATTTACTGGGATGAAGTAGGTGAGACGAAGACTTTTGACCCGACCCTTCTACCTGAACTTATGAAGACTGTTGAAAATGTCCACCTTATCCGGAAACGGATGCTTACCGCCCAAAGCAGGCAGAAAAGTTATGCAGACCGACGGAGACGGAGTCTAGAATTTGAGGTCGGCGACAAGGTGTTCTTGAAGATATCACCTCGGAGGGGACTGATTAAACATGACAAGGGTGGAAAGTTGAGCCCGAGCTTTGTAGGACCTTTTGGGATAATTGAGAAGGTTGGCAAATTGGCGTATCGCCTAGAACTACCCCAAAACCTCTCTAATATTCACGACGTCTTTCATGTTTCAATGCTACGGAAGTATCACCTTGATCCATCGCATATCTTGGAGCCAGAGCCGTTGCAGCTTCGGGAGAACTTGTCTTATGAAGAGAAGCCCATTTGGATCCTAGACCAATAAGATCGGGAGTTGCGCAACAAATCTATACCGATGGTGAAAGTGTTGTGGGATCACCATGAAGTTGAAGAAGCAACGTGGGAAAGGCGAGACCAGATGGAGCAACAGTATCCGGCATTATTTCAAAGGTAAAATTGAATTTCGGGATGAAATTCTTTTAAGGAGGGGAGGATGTGAGGCCCGACCTTGATTTGCGTGCGATACCTCGTTTCGCATGCCTTAACATAGAATTGCGTGCTTTGACCTAGGTTTAAGAGTCGTGTCTCATTTTATGTGCCTTGCATCGAATTACGTGCATTTATTTAGAGTTGCGTGCATTTACTTGGGAAACGTGTAGTCGTCTCATAGTTCATGCCTTACCTCGTAGTGCGTGCCTATGCGCAAATCAAGAAAGCACCTTGCACGAAACACTAGACTAGAATAATCCTACAAACTCCACTAACTAATATTAAAATGCTAAGTCAATGCACTAGAAGACAAAACTTCACCAAAACCTAAACATTCTTATTCTTTATTCTTTATTCTTTTGCATATTCCAAGCACACAATAAAATAAGCTCAAAACAAGACAAAAAAAAATCAGATTTGAGCTTGCCTTGGCCGACCATGTGAAGAGCTTGAGCATGCCTTGCAATTTCAAAACAAAACCATGCTAAAAGATGATACAAAATCAGAATTTTTGCCAAGCCCAAGGCCGAGACAAGCATGCAACAATTTTCTAACAATTTCACCTTCCTTTTTGCTCTCATTTTCTCTCTCATTCTCGGCCAACTCAATTGTCCATGCTAAGATAATTCAAATGCTCAAAAGAAATGACACAAAATCAGAAATTGTGAAGCTCAAAGCCGACACATGCATTCAAACATCTTCAAAGCATCTTCAACTTCATTTTGTGCTTTCAAACCTTCTCTCAAGCTCTCAATTCCTCTCTCTCTCTCGGCCAAAGCTGCACTCTCAAGTTCCATAGCTTAAGCTCCTCTCCTAAAGCTCACCAAGACACTCAAGGCCCTAGGAAGCTCGACCAAGCAAGCTAGAAGCAAAGAGACATGCATGCAAGCTCATAGAACATTCATTTCGGCCCTAGGTATGTTGATAGCTTTTCTTTCATCTCCCTTTTGTTCTAACCACATGCACATACTAAGGACATGGTAACTCAGCTAGGAATTAAGGAAATCGAGCATTATCTCTCGGTCAAACAAGGAGAGAAGACCATTTGTGCATCTTCAAGAGTTTTGAGCAACATTTGTTGTCAATACGCTAAGGTGAGGGCTAAAACTCTTTTAAAAGCTTTCGAAATCCGCATGCATGCCTTCATATGTCTATTTTTACCTCTGTACTTGTGGTATATGTGTGTACATGAGCTTTTGTAACCATGCATGGCAAGATATTTAGCTAGAATTTGAAGATAGGTGAAATCGCGAAAATGGCAGATTTCTAACTTGTTAGAGCGAGGTGAATTTGACCTGGTAAATGATGTTGAAAATGGGTGAAAATTGGTAGGTGACTAATTTTGCCAGTTCTGAGCATTTTTCGTAGAAATAGGGAAAGGCCAATTTTGACTCTAAGGTCTCCAAAATGGCAAAACATCGAAGGGTGTCTAAATCTGGAAAATCTGGAAAAATGGAGCAGGTTTTTGGCAGTTCACTGTCCTTGTAGAACAAACCAGCTTTGACTTAGAAAATGATATCTAAAATGCATGAAATTTGGTATGTTGCTATATTTTTCAGTTCAGGACACTTTTGTCAGAAATAGACTAAAGCTAAATCTGACCCTAAGGCCCACAAAAATGACAAGTACTGAAATGTGTACAAATCTGGAAAGTTGTGCGTAGTCTCACGGTTTTGGCTATAACTCTCGAATCCGAACTCCAAATGATGCGAGATTTGTTTCTGGATTTAGTTCACTTAATAAGCTTTAATTTGACATTTCTTTCACTGGAATTGGAGATTGTTTGTTTGTCTAAATGATTGTGGGAAAACAGACCATTCCAGTGAGGTTTTTATCTAGTGATATGCTTTGAATATTATTGTAACCTCTCTTGCGGTATTAAATGCTTGGGATTGTGGCACTTGGATGTTGTGTGAACTGTTTTGAATGACTGAGGATGTTTAATTAATAGATGCATGGCTTTGGTTTAATTACGTGACAACTTGTGGCTTAATCGCACGGGTAAGCATGAATTGAAACCATAGTGACTATGAAAACTCGCTAAGTGTTGATCCTATGGTTATCGTGTTTAATTATGTGATTAGTGGGCTGCCCGTAGTTGTCCTTATAGCCCTAAATGTGATTCTAATGATTACTTGTTGACAAGTAGACCTTTCTTGCACCCGGTCCCACGTAGACGTCATTGCATGTTGTATGAACTTATTATTTGATTACGTGAACCACGAAATGAGTTATATGACTTTATTTATATGTGTTACATGGCTGCCCGTTTAATATTCATATCACTCCATGTGCCTTACAAGTGAAATTACTTGTCATAGCATGCCTTGTGTGTTTACTTGTCAACGTGCGATCTTATAACTGCTCGGAGGCAACCTACTTTGTTGTCCTCCTAATGTGATATGTTAAATGTTATAAATGTGCATTGCATACAAGGTTGCAACCTTTCATTGTGGAATGGTAGCGTTTCACGCACGCCGGGCGGCATCGGGCTTGCCGGTGCTACCGTGACTACCATGGTCCAATTCTCTCTCTCGCTTGGCAATCCACCCTCAGAGAGTCGGGTCGTAGGTTTTCGGGGTACATCCGGAGTACACCCAAATGGGAGCGATAAGTGGATTATTGAAGTCGGCCGCAACAATCGTATCGAAATCAATATTGAGAGCAAATGCTCACCGTATCTTTGAAATGATTGGTAATTGTATCTATTGCTCAATTTGATTCTTATACCTTGCGTACCTTATTACTTGTGATACGTGACACGTTTCAAAAAGGGGTTTTTCATAAGTTGAACCGTTAAAAGAGTTTCAAAGCTTATTTCTCATTCTCCCTCACTGAGTTCATAAGGACTCACCCTCTTTTATCATTACAGGTGAAGAAGATCAGGAACAGGTACCTGAGGATAACGTGCCTATTGATGACTCCTTGGAGTGATTGTCTGCCCTACGTGCCTTACTTGACTGTGGCTATTTGGTTGTATTGAAGATTATTTCTTGTGTTGCTTATTGTTGCTATTGTAAATGACCCCCGTTGTAATTTGGGGTCAAATTTCGATTTGTACTGATCATAACTAGATAGATACTCTTCTGGTCATTTTGCTATCGCTACTTGGTTTAGTATCTATCGAAGGCTTATGAGGTATTAGGTAAAGGGTAAGTAATATGAATCTATCCAATCTTAAGCAGGTATTCATCGGTAAGCTAAGATCAACAGGTACTTTTGTAACAAGGATTGACAAACAAACGAGACATAGTTATCATGCTAGGTTGTTAATCAAGCGAGATTTTGAGATAACTAGTAGGCATTTCGATTGGTGATAAATAGTAATCTTAGTTAGAAATGAATTTGAGATTGAAAGTTTTGAGGCCTTTAGAAAATTAGGTCAAACTAAAAAGCCCAATTACAGTCGTTATGCTGCCGGTTTTCTGGAGAATTTTTGGAGTTTTAGGCTAACGTTAAGTGTTAAACCTTCATGAATGATTAAGTACGTGAAATGGCTTGAATGTTTAGATCACACCCTAGTCTAACCTCTATAGGTCGGGTTGGGGAGTGACAACAGCCAAGCAGGCTTGCTGCCTTTGTCGTATAGCTCTCGGAGAGCTTTCTAACGGCACGCTATGTGCCGCGTAACTCCTTACGGATCAAAAGTTATGGGCATCGGAGCGACGGATACCTGGTCACACGTCCCACGCCCTCGGTTTACGGGCCTAGCCTCTATGTGAAGGAAAGTTGCCTTGCCCAAGGTGCCGTGGGATTCGGTAATAGAAATGTGATGGATTAGGTTGTCGTCCTTTTCGCGGGTAACGACGTACGATACGGATGGAAAAACATAGCAAAAGAAGAAAGGTGTCCCAAAACTGATGAAAATGTTCGATTTTGTGCTCCGAAAATTGGCGCAGCTGAGCATGTTGGCTGGCCCCGTTGTAGAGCTCTCGGAGAGCTTTCCAACACCATTGTGGGTCACGTAACTCCTTACGGATCAAAACTTATGGGCACCGGAGCGACAGAGACCCGGTCCTAAGCCTCACGCCCTCAGTTTATGGGCCCAGCCTCTACGTGAAGCGAAGTTGTCTTAACCAAGGTGTCGTGGGATTCGGTAATAGAAATGTGATGGTTTAGGTTGTCGTCCTTTTCGTGGTTCACGACGTATGGTCCAGGACGGAAAAACACCGCAAAATAAGAAAAGTGTCCCAAAACTGATGAAAACGTTCAATTTTTGGCTCCAAAAATAGGCGCAGCTGAGTAGGCTTACTGCCCCTGTCGTAGAGCTCCCGGAGAGCTTTCCAACGGTATGATGTGCGCCGCATAACTCCTTACGGATCAAAGGTTATGGGCACCAGAGCGACGGATACCTAGTCACACGCCCCATGCCCTCGATTTGCGGGCCCAGCATTTACGTGAAGTGAAGTTGTCTTGCCCAATGTGACATGGGATTCGGTAATAGAAATGTGATGGATTAGGTTGTCGTCCTTTTTGCGGCTCACGACATACGATCCGGGACGAAAAAATAGTGCAAAAGAAGAAATATGTCCCGAAACTGATCAAAACGTTCAATTTTGGACTCTAGAAACAGGCGCAGCCGAACAAGCTGGCTACCGCCGTTGCAGAGATCTCGGAGAGCTTTCCAACGGCATGCTGTGCGCCGCGTAACTCCTTACGAATCAAAAGTTAAGGGCACCGGAGCGACGGATACCTGGAACCAAGCCCCACGGCCTCAGTTTGCAGGCCAAGCCTCTACGTGAAGCGAAGTTGTCTTAACCAAGGTGCCATGGGATTCGTTAATAGAAATGTGATGGATTAGGTCGTCATCCTTTTCGCGGCTCACGATGTATGATCCGGGACGGAAAAACAGCGCAAAAGAATAAAAGTGTCCCGAAACTGATGAAAATGTTCAATTTTGGGCTCTGAAAATAGGCACAGCCGAGCAGGCTTCTTGACTCTGTCGTAGAGCTCTAGGAGTGCTCTCCAACGGTATGTTGTGCGCTGCGTCACTCCTTACGGATCAAAAGTTATGGGCACCGGAGCGACGGAGACCTGGTCCCAAGCCCCATGCCCTCGGTTTGCGGGCCCAGGCTCTACGTGAAGCGAATTTGTCTTAACCAAGGTGCCAAGGATTCGGTAATAGAAATATGATGGATTAGGTTTTCGTCCTTTTTGTGGCTCACGACGTACGATCCGGGACTGAAAAACAAGGCAAAAGAAGAAAATGGTCCTGAAACTGATGAAAATGTTCAATTTTGGGCTCCAAAAATAGGAGCAGCTGATCAGCCTTCCTGCCCCCATCATAGAGCTCTTGGAGAGCTTTCCAACGGTATGCTGTGCACCGTGTAACTACTTACAGATCAAAAGTTATGGGCACCGGAGCGACGGATACCTGGTCACAAGCCCCACGTCCTCGATTTGCAAGCCCAGCCCCTACGTGAAGTGAAGTTGTCTTAACCAAGGTGCCATGGGATTTGGTAACAGAAATGTGATGGATTAGGTTGTCGTCCTTTACACGTCTCACGACGTATGATCCGAGACAGAAAAACATCGCAAAAGAAGAAAAGTGTCCCGAAACTGATGAAAATGTTCGATTTTGTGCTAAAAACAGGCGCAGCCTAGCAAGCTGGCTGCCCCCGTCGTAGAGCTCTCAGAGAGCTTTCCAACGGCATGCTGTGCGCCGCTTAACTCCTTACGGATCAAAAGTTATGGGCACCGAAGCGACGGAGACCTGGTCCCAAGGCCTACGCCCTCAGTTCGTGGGCCCAACCTCTACGTGAAGTGAAGTTGTCTTAACCTAGGTGCCATAGGATTCGGTAATAGGAATGTGATGGATTAGGTTGTCGTCCTTTTCGCGGCTCACAATGTACGATACGGGATGGAAAAACGGTGCAAAAGAAGAAAAATGTCCCGAAACTGATGAAAACATTCGATTTTAGGCTCCGAATATAGGCGCAGCCAGGCAGTATTGCTGCCACCGTCGTAGAGCTCTAGGAGTGCTTTCCAACGGTATGTTGTGCGCCACGTAACTCCTTACAGATCAAAAGTTATTGGCACCGGTACGACGGATACCTGGTCATAAGCCCCACGCCCTCGGTTTGCGGGCCCAACCTCTACGTGAAGTGAATTTGTCTTGAAAAAGGTGCCGTGGGATTCGGTAATAGAAATGTGTTGGATTTGGTTGTTGTCCTTTTTGCGGCTCACGACGTACGATTCGGAACAAAAAAATAGCGCAAAAGAAGAAAAGTGTCCCGAAACTGATGAAAACGTTCAATTTTGGACTCCGAAAATCGGCACAGCCAAGCAGGCTTGTTGCCTCCGTCTTAGAGCTCTTAGAGAGCTTTCCAACGATACGCTGTGTGCCGCGTAACTCCTTACGGATTAAAAGTTATGTGCACCGGAGAGACGGATACCTGGTCACACGCCCCACGCCCCACGCCTTGGGTTTGCGGGCCTAGCCTCAACGTGAAGGGAAGTTGTCTTGCCCAAGGTACCTTGGGATTCGGTAATAAAAATGTGATGGATTAGGTTGTCGTTCTTTTCATGGCTAACGTCGTACGATCCGGGACAAAAAATAACGCAAAAGAAGAAAGGTGTCCCAAAATTGATGAAAACGTTTGATTTTGTGCTCTGAAAACAGGCGCAGTTGAGCAGGCTGGCTAGCCCCGTCGTAGAGCTCTCAAAGAGCTTTCTAACGGCATGCTGTGCACCGCGTAACTCTTTACGGATCTAAACTTATGGGCACCAGAGCGACGGAAACCTGGTCCCAAGCCCCACGCCCTCGGTTTGTGGGCCCAGCCTCTACGTGAAGCGAAGTTGTCTTAACGAAGGTGTCATGCGATTCGATAATAGAAATGTGATGGTTTAGGTTGTCGTCCTTTTCGCGGCTCGCGACGTACGATCCGGGACGGAAAAACACCGCAAAACAAGAAAAGTGTCCCAAAACTGATGAAAACGTTCGATTTTGGGATCCAAAAATAGGCACAGCTGAGCAGGCTTGCTGCCCCTGTCGTACAGCTCTCAAAGAGCTTTCCAACGGTATGATGTGCGCCACGTAACTCCATACGGATCAAAAGTTATGGGCACCGGAGCGACGGATACTTAGTCACACGCCTCACGCCCTCAGTTTGCGGGCCCAGCCTTTACGTGAAGTGAAGTTGTCTTGCCCAAGGTGCCGTGGGATTCGATAATAGAAATGTGATGGATTAGGTTGTCATTCTTTTCGCGGCTCATGACGTACGATCCGGGATGAAAAAATAGCGCAAAAGAAGAAATATGTCCCGAAACTGATCAAAATGTTCGATTTTGGGCTCTAGAAATAGGCACAGCCGAACAAGTTGGCTACCCCCGTCGTAGAGATCTCGGAGAGCTTTCCAGCGGCATGCTGTGCACCGCGTAACTCCTTACAGATCAAAAGTTAAGGGCACCGAAACGACGGATACCTGGAACCAAGCCCCACGCCCTCAGTTTACGGGCCCAGCCTATACGTGAAGCGAAGTTGTCCTAACCAAGGTGCCATGGGATTCGTTAATAGAAATGTGATGGATTAGGTTGTCGTCCTTTTCGCGGCTCACGATGTACGATCCGGGATGAAAATACAGCAGAAAAGATGAAAAATGTCCCAAAATTGATGAAAACGTTCAACTTTGTGCTCCGAAAATAGGCGCAGCCGAGCAGGCTTCCTGACTCCGTCGTACAGCTCTAGGAGTGCTTTCCAACGGTATGCTGTGCGCTGCGTTACTCCTTACGAATCAAAAGTTATGGGCACTGGAGCGACGGAGACCTGGTCCCAAGTCCCATGCCCTCGTTTTGCGGGCCCAGCCTCTACGTGAAGCGAAGTTGTCTTAACCAAGGTACTGAGGGATTCGGTAATAGAAATGTTATGGATTAGGTTTTCGTCCTTTTCGCGGCTCACGACGTACGATCTGGGACTGAAAAACAACGCAAAAGAAGAAAAGTGTCCCGAAACTGATGAAAATGTTCAATTTTGGACACCAAAAATAGGAGCAGCTGAGCAGCCTTCCTCCCCCCGTCGTAGAGCTCTCGGAGAGCTTTCCAACGGTATGTTGTGCACCGCGTAACTCCTTACGGATCAAAAGTTATGGGCACCGGAGTGACGGATACCTGGTCACAAGTCCCACGCCCTCGGTTTGCGAGCCCAACCCCTACGTGAAGTGAAGTTGTCTTAACCAAGGTGCCATGGGATTCGGTAATAGAAATGTGATGGATTAGGTTGTCGTCCTTTTTACGTCTCATGACGTACGATCCGGGACGAAAAAACATCGCAAAAGAAGAAAAATGTACCGAAACTAATGTAAATGTTCGATTTTGTGCTAAAAAACAGGCGCAACCTAGCAAGCTGGCTGCCCCTATCGTAGAGCTCTTAGAGAGCTTTCCAACGGCAAGCTGTGTGCCGCGTAACTCCTTACGGATCAAAAGTTATGGGCACCGGAGCGACGGAGACCTGGTCCCAAGGCCTACGCCCTCGGTATGTGGGCCCAGCCTCTAAGTGAAGTGAAGTTGTATTAACCTAGGTGCCGTGGGATTCGGTAATAGAAATATGATGGATTAGGTTGTCGTCCTTTTCGCGGCTCACTATGTACGATGCTGGATGAAAAAACGGTGCAAAAGAAGAAAAGTGTCTCGAAACTAATGAAAACGTTTGATTTTGGGCTCCGAATATAGGTGCAGCCGGGCAGTATTGCTACCACCGTCGTAGAGCTCTAGGTGTGCTTTCCAATGGTATATTGTGCGCCACGTAACTCCTTACAGATCAAAAATTATGGGCACCGGTGCGATGGATACCTGGTCACAAGCCCCACGCCCTCGGTTTACGGGCCCAGCCTCTACGTGAAGTGAATTTGTCTTGCCCAAGGTACCGTGGGATTCGGTAATAGAAATGTGATGGATTAGGTTGTCGTCCTTTTTGCGGCTCACGATGTTCGATCCAGGACGGAAAAACAGCACAAAAGAAGAAAAGTGTCCCGAAACAGAAGAAAACGTTCGATTTTGGGCTCCGAAAATAGGCACAACCAAGCAAGCTTGCTGCCTTTGTCGTAGAGCTCTCGGAGAGCTTTCCAACGGTACGCTGTGTGCTGCGTGACTCCTTACGAATCAAAAGTTATAGGCACCGGAGCGACGGATACTTGGTCATACGCCCCACGCCCTCGGTTTGCGGGCCTAGCCTCTATGTGAAGGGAAGTTGTCTTGCCTAAGGTGCCGTGGGATTAGGTAATAGAAATGTGATGGATTAGGTTGTCGTCCTTTTCGCGGGTAACGACGTACGATCCGAGACGGAAAAACATCGCAATAGAAGAAAGGTGTCCCGAAACTGATGAAAACGTTCGATTTTGTGCTCCAAAAATAGGCGCAGCTGTATTAACCCGAACCCGGCATGCATTTAATGACATTTAATTGCATTTAACTAAGTGACATCTTAAATGTTGGCATTGAATTTGTGTTTATTTTTAGTTAAACATTTATTTGAAGCTTTATTTTCATATTTCTTTTAGAAGTAACTAGAATAATACTTGAGTTAATTATTTTAAGGGAATATCAACTACTTTTCATATTATTGCTAATCGGTTTTATTTTTCTTGCAACTTAATGCTCGGTTTTCAATTAAATGAAAAGTAGCTCCGAGCCGGAGTAAATTTTAAACTATGATGCTTTCCAAAAATGATATATTTCTTAGATTCTTTGAGATTTAATTGTTACTTCTCTGTTGTCGCAAAGTGCATAGCATATCGAGAGAGATAGTTAGGAAATGATTTCCAATCCTTAGCAAATAGTGAAACTAGTATTTAGGTGACTTAAATTTTATATTTTAATTGTTGCTAGCTAGAATTAATATTTCCTTAGTTGTTTTAGCTTAAAAATGCATGAAAATAGGCTATTTGACCAATTTTAAATTAGTTGACCTAGGGGCTTTGACCTTTGACCAACTTATCACCTTAATTAAGCTAAAACAAAGCAAAATGAAAAAAATAAAAGCTGAAACAGAACTTGAAGAGGCTGAGAGTTTGAGAGAAAAAAAAATATTTCAACTTCCAATCATCCAATCTTCGCGTGAGCTCGTGCGGGGTAGTTTCCAAGGCAACCAGCGTTGTTTTCCTAGCGACTAGGAGTGCCTAAGGTGAGGGAAGCACGTTATTTGCGCATTTAAATGTTATGTATGTCAACTTTTTGATTTTTGAGATTTATTTGTAGATTGTTGTTTAAAGCGTTTTGATGCTTCTAGAATGTTCCTTGGCAATTGTAGAACGTGTATTTATAGCTTTTTAACATTTTCTGCGGTTAAATGTTGAGATTGCAATTTAAAATGTCAATTGAATAGTGTTTTATGAATAGTAAACCCTTGAAATGATGAAGTTGTTCTGTTATGCTATCCGTTGATGTAGAAATGTGCTAGATATGCTAGAATGCCTAAATGTGTGGTTTAATTGGAATGTGTAATAGAAAAACGGAGAAAAACGGCTTAGTGAAAGTCGGGGTCATTTAGGTCGAGTTTAGCATTTTCTCGTTTTGCGTGATGGCATTGTTTCGGGAGGCCATGAAAGCACTTTTGGTGCGATTATGGCATTGGTTGGGTGTTTGGTTAGTATAGTTGTAGTTCAAACGAGCAAAGGGGGAAATCGGGACTTTGCGTGAATTCTAGGGTAAAGTAGGGTTTCGGGGTCTTTAGACGTGCCTTATGGTGACCTAGGAGGATTGGTAAAGTCGGTTTCCAAGGCTCGTGGCTCGTTTGAAAGTAGTAGCGTTTTGAAAGTTGGGGTCATTTTTTGAATTTTGTGTGATTTCATAGTATATTGCTTATAGAATGTTTATAATGCTTATAGAATGTTTATATTGCTTAAAGAATGCTTATAATGCCTATAGGATACTTGTTATTGCTTGATAAGGTTAATTGGTGTTGTTCTTATTACTTGTTTGATTGTAGATGTTTGTTAATGCTTATTACGCTTGTTAGAGTTGATTATTGATTGAAATGTTTATCAATTGTTGATAATGCTTGATATCTTGTTTATCGCTCGTTTATCGCCTTGTATCGAGTCTTGCATTGCATAGTGTCAGCACGTGAATGATGGGCCTCTCTAGGTAGCCTCGGGTTGCCAGTGTTGGTTGCTCTAGCTCCGTAGCTATTCCCTCTTCTCGCTTGGGTTGCCTCACAGGGAGATTTGGGTCGTAGAATTGATGGTTACTCCTGGGGTATTCCAAACTAGTGTTATAAGGTTGTTGCACGCTTATTGTCATCGTTGTCAACATCAAGCTCGAGATTGATGTATCTCTCGTGAAATGGTATATTGCTCGTAAGAGTGAACCATAGCCTTCAGAGTGTGGTATAGCTTTGAATGGTTGTGTTAATGCTTTCTTGAATGTTTAATATATTGTCGTTTGTATTGAATGCTTTCTTATTGATTTTATTGCTTAGCTGTGTCTATTTGCATTCCACGACTTTCTTTCTCTCCAACTTGATATCTGTCTCGCCCTCACTGAGTATACGTGTTGTGTATACTCACTCCTCACCACCACATTTCAGGAAATGTCATGTTAGCTGGAAAGTTCGTGATTTCGTGAAAGTTCGTGCCTGAAGAGTTGTCTTGCGTGCCTATGTGGCTTGAGTATCGAAGTTGTAAAGATATATGCTTTCATATGTTGTATGTATTTATTGTTAAAAGAAATGTAATCTAAATTAGCTAAATAGTTTAGGTAAATCGATTAGCTAGTTATGTAATCAGTTAGCATAGCTTAACTTCAATGTATGTTTGTAATGTCCCAAGGAAAAGAATTAGAATGGCATGATAGTTTATTTTATGCAGTAGCTTAGTATGGTTTAATTGTCTAGTTTGAATGTACTTGTCAAAAATGAAAAGAGATAGGTTAGCTTTTAAATTGGAAATGTAAGTATACTTGCTGAGTTTAATTGTTGAGAACCGAGCCTTGGATGGCTTTGAGGTAGTTTGTATGGTTGGACACGGTGTTGGTCCACTTATATGCTGTCGCAGGTTTTACATTTCGCCTAGAAACAGGGGAGACTCCGTCCGTTTTCCCTGAAAATTATGCCGGGGTTTGGTTTGGGTTGTGATTAGATCGATTGATAGAACCTCCGGTCTCGAGAGGGATCGGGGTGTTACAGGTGGTATCAGAGCTTGTCTAGCTCATAAGTCGGGACAGGGTCCTCGGTCTGGTGGGTAGTGACCCTTGAATGTGTGCTTGTTAAGTGTGTCTTGAAAGTGTATGCTTGTATGTGAGATTGTGTGTCTTGACTTGAAAGTATGCACCTATGTGATATAGTTATGTGTTATGTGTTAAATGTTTCTCAAGTAAAGTGAAGTGTCTAGTTGTGCATTGAATTGACCTATCGAATCGACCTCGTGAATTGAATCGACCTCGTGAATTGTTATTTGCTTGAAGTATTGCTTGTAATGTGTGTATTGAAATGTCTTGAATTAGCTATGCCGTGATTTGAATTGATTATGTTGTGCTTGACTTGATTGCCATGCTTGAGTGACTTTGTTGAATAAACTATTTCGTAAACTTGCTTGCATAATAGTTTAAGGCATGTGTATAACTGTGATATATTGGCATTCATACATGTCCTATGGAAATGGTAAGTAAGTCCTCTTCCTCCCCTGAAGAAGTGGTTCACAGCTGGCCTTTCAAGGTGTATGGATTGGCGGGAAATGAATGGTATTTAACTAGCCTTGATTTGGAAGTTGGTGTTTGCTTTTGGAGCTCGGTTATTGGCGAATCTCTAGGGTCCTCTTCTGTGCTTAACAGCTGTGAAAGAGTAGTTTTCTTTTAAGGTTCTATTTGGCTGTTCTTTGGAGAGCATTCTTTGGTTTTCTTATTGGGTATTCTTTGGAATCTTTTGTTGGCACTTTTCGGTGGACTTGGCTATTGGGATCTCAATCGGACTTACTGTATGGTATTATCTATGGCATAAGTGTCTCGGTCTTTATTGGTGTGATACTGGCATTCCTTATTGAAAATTCTTCAATGGTATTTTATGGAATTCTCAGTGGCCAATTATTTAGTATTTACTTATTGGGCAAACTTGGCTACTTTCTTATTGGAGCATTGTTTTGGATATCTTTTTCAGTGTTCCTCAGTAGGTTTGGTATTTGGAGTTCCTATCAGACTTATTGTATAATACTACTTATGGTATTCTTTGAAATTCTTATTGGGCGTTCTATTGGTATTTTCCTTATTAGCAAGGTTGTATGAAGTTCTCACTTGGAAAACAGTGAAGAGGCCTCAGAGTTTGGTTTCGGTATATTGTTCACCAGTTCGGTGTTTATCCTTGGAGTTTTCATCCATCTGGGAAGCTATGTTTGTTATTCAACTTGATTGTCTTATTGGACACATTATATTTTCTCTGCTATTCCTTAGACCTTCTTCTCAGCATTTGATAGCGATACTCGGAATCTAATTGGTTGTCCTATGGGGTTATTGTTTGGAAGGCTTCTTTGGAACTTTTGAAGTATATTTGATTGGGTTTCTTAGTATTTTCTCCAGCACTCTTAACAGGGAATTCTTCAATGAAATTCATGACCAGCGGAGTAATTCTTTGGACCTCTAGATGGAACCTTTGATTGGGCCTTTATTTGGCTTTTTGCTTGGGGATTCTCGGGTAGTAAAAGTTAGACTTCTATTGGAGATTCGTGCGTGGGGTATTCTTCTTGTCGTTATTGTGTGGTATTAATGACATCTACAGTATATTTGCTTTAGTCTTTATTGGTATTATCTCGGTGCTTCTAGTTGGAATTTTATTCTTCTTCGATATCCGTGTCAACGGGATTCTTCAACCGATGAAGATTAGTCAGAATTGGATTTTAGATGATGCAGAGTTCTATTGGAAGAAGAATTGTGAGGACGCAATTGTTTTAAGGGGGGAAGGATGTGATAACCCGAACCCGGCATGCATTTAATGGCATTTAATTGCATTTAACTAAGTGACATCTTAAATGTTGGCATTGAATTTGTGTTTATTTTTAGTTAAACATTTATTTGAAGCTTTATTTTCATATTTCTTTTAGAAGTAACTAGAATAATACTTGAGTTAATTATTTTAAGGGAATATCAACTACTTTTCATATTATTGCTAATCGATTTTATTTTTCTTGCAACTTAATGCTCGGTTTTCAATTAAATGAAAAGTAGCTCCGAGCCGGAGTAAATTTTAAACTATGATGCTTTCCAAAAATGATATATTTCTTAGATTCTTTGAGATTTAATTGTTACTTCTTTGTTGTCGCAAAGTGCATAGCATATCGAGAGAGATAGTTAGGAAAATATTTCCAGTCCTCAGCAAATAGTGAAACTAGTATTTAGGTGACTTAAATTTTATATTTTAATTGTTGCTAGCTAGAATTAATATTTCCTTAGTTGTTTTAGCTTAAAAATGCATGAAAATAGGCTATTTGACCAATTTTAAGTTAGTTGACCTAGGGGCTTTGACCTTTGACCAACTTATCACCTTAATTAAGCTAAAACAAAGCAAAATGAAAAAAAATAAAAGCTGAAACAGAACTTGAAGAGGCCGAGAGTTTGAGAGAAAAAAAAACATTTCAACTTTCAATCGTCCAATCTTCGCGTGAGCTCGTGCGGAGTGGTTTCCAAGGCAACCAGTGTTGTTTTCCTAGCGACTAGGAGTGCCTAAGGTGAGCGAAGCACGTTATTTGCGCATTTAAATGTTATGTATGTCAACTTTGTGATTTTTTAGATTTATCCGTAGATTGTTGTTTAAAGCATTTTGATGCTTCTAGAATGTTCCTTGGCAATTGTAGAACGTGTATTTATAGCTTTTTAACATTTTATGCGGTTAAATGTTGAGATTGCAATTTAAAATGTCAATTGAATAGTGTTTTGTGAATAGTAAACCCTTGAAACGATGAAGTTGCGCTGTTATGCTATCCGTTGATGTAGAAATGTGCTAGATATGCTAGAATGCCTAAATGTGTGGTTTAATTGGAATGTGTAATGGAAAAACGGAGAAAAACAGCTTAGTGAAAGTCGGGGTCGTTTAGGTCGAGTTTAGCATTTTCTCGTTTTGCGTGATGGCATTGTTTCAGGAGGCCATGGAAGCACTTTTGGTGCGATTATGGCGTTGGTTGGGTGTTTGGTTAGTATAGTTGTAGTTCAAACGAGCAAAGGGGGAAATCGGGAATTTTCGTGAATTCTAAGGTAAAGTAGGGTTTCGGGGTCTTTAGACGTGCCTTATGGTGACCTAGGAGGATTGGTAAAGTCGGTTTCCAAGGCTCGTGGCTCGCTTGAAAGTAGTAGCGTTTTGAAAGTTGGGGTCATTTTTTGAATTTTGTGTGATTTCATAGTATATTGCTTATAGAATGTTTATAATGCTTATAGAATGCTTATAGAATGCTTATAATGCCTATAGGATACTTGTTATTGCTTGATAAGGTTAATTGGTGTTGTTCTTGTTACTTGTTTGATTGTAGATGTTTGTTAATGCTTATTACGCTTGTTAGAGTTGATTATTGATTGAAATGTTTATCAATTGTTGATAATGCTTGATATCTTGTTTATCGCCTTGTATCGAGTCCTGTATTGCATAGTGTCAGCACGTGAGTGATGGGCCTCTCTGGGTAGTCTCGGGTTGCCAGTGTTGGTTGCTCTAGCTCCGTAGTTATTCCCTCTTCTCGCTTGGGTTGCCTCCCAGGGAGATTTGGGTCGTAGAATTGATGGTTACTCCCGGGGTATTCCAAACTGGTGTTATAAGGTAGTTGCGCGCTTATTGTCATCGTTGTCAACATCAAGCTCGAGATTGATGTATCGCTCGTGAAATGGTATATTGCTCGTAAGAGTGAACCATAGCCTTCAGAGTGTGGTATAGCTTTGAATGGTTGTGTTAATGCTTTCTTGAATGTTTAATATATTGTCGTTTGTATTAAATGCTTTCTTATTGATTTTATTGCTTAGCTGTGTCTATTTGCATTGCACGACTTTCTTTCTCTCCAACTCGATATCTGTCTCGCCCTCACTGAGTATACGTGTTGTGTATACTCACTCCTCACCACCACATTTCAGGAAATGTCATGTTAGCTGGAAAGTTCGTGATTTCGTGAAAGTTCGTGCCTGAAGAGTTGTCTTGCGTGCCTATGTGGCTTGAGTATCGAAGTTGTAAAGATATATGCTTTCATATGTTGTATGTATTTATTGTTAAAAGAAATGTAATCTAAATTAGCTAAATAGTTTAGGTAAATCGATTAGCTAGTTATGTAATCAGTTAGCATAGCTTAACTTCAATGTATGTTTGTAATGTCCCAAGGAAAAGAATTAGAATGGCATGATAGTTTATTTTATGCAGTAGCTTAGTATGGTTTAATTGTCTAGTTTGAATGTACTTGTCAAAAATGAAAAGAGATAGGTTAGCTTTTAAATTGGAAATGTATGTATACTTGCTGAGTTTAATTGTTGAGAACCGAGGCTCGGATGGCTTTGAGGTAGTTTGTATGGTTGGACACGGTGTTGGTCCACTTATATGATGTCGCAGGTTTTACATTTCGCCTAGAAACAGAGGAGACTCCGTCCGTTTTCCCTGAAAATTATGCCAGGGTTTCGTTTGGGTTGTGATTAGATCGATTGATAGAACCTCCGGTCTCGAGAGGGATCGGGGTGTTACAGCAGCTGAGCAGGCTGGCTGGCCCCGTCGTAGAGCTCTCGAAGAGCTTTCCAACGGCATGCTATGTGCCGTGTAACTCCTTACGGATCAAAACTTATGGGCACTAGAGCGACGGAGACCTGGTCCCAAGCCCCACGCCCTTGGTTTGTGGGCCCAGCCTATACGTGAAGCGAAGTTGTCTTAACGAAGGTGTCGTGGGATTCGGTAATAGAAATATGATGGTTTAGGTTGTCTTCCTTTTCGCGGCTCACGACGTACGATCCGGGATAGAAAAACACTGCAAAATAAGAAAAGTATCCCGAAAATGATGAAAACGTTCGATTTTGGGCTCCAAAAATAGGCATCTCGGAGCAGGCTTGTTGCCCCTGTCGTAGAGCTCTCGGAGAGCTTTCCAACAGTATAATGTGCGCCGCGTAACTCCTTACGGATCAAAAGTTATGGGCACCAGTGCGACGGATACCTAGTCACACGCCCCACACCCTCGGTTTGCGGGCCTAGCCTCTACGTGAAGTGAAGTTGTCTTGCCCAAGGTGCTGTGGGATTCGGTAATAGAAATGTGATGGATTAGGTTGTCGTCCTTTTTGCGGCTCACGACGTACGATCGGGGACGGAAAAACAACTCAAAAGAAGAAAAGTGTCCCAAAACTGATCAAAACGTTCGATTTTGGGCTCTGAAAATAGGCGCAGCTGAGCAAGCTTGCTGCCCCCGTCGTAGAGCTCTCGGAGAACTTTTCAACGGTATGCTGTGCGCCGCGTAACTCCTTACGGATCAAAAGTTATGGGCACCGGAACGACGGATACCTGGTCACAAGCCCCACGCCCTCAGTTTGCGGGCCCAGCCTCTATATGAAGTGAAGTTGTCTTGCCCAAGGTGCCGTGGGATTCGGTAATAGAAATGTGATCGATTAGGATGTCATCCTTTTCGCTGTTCACGACGTACGATCCGGGACGGAAAAATAGTGCAAAAGTTGAAAAATGTCCCAAAACTGATGAAAACTTTCAATTTTGGGCTCCAAAAATAGGCACAGCCGAGTAGGCTTGCTGCCCCTGTCGTAGAGCTCTCGGAGTGCTTTCCAATGTTATGCTGTGCGCCGTGTAACTCCTTATGGATCAAAAGTTATGGGCACCGGAGCGACGAATACCTAGATACAAGCCAAACGCCCTCGATTCGCGGGCCCAGCCTGTGAGGCTCGACCTCAATTTGCGTGCGATACCTCGTTCGTGTGCCCTAACCTTGAATTGTGTGCCTTAACCTAGGTTTAAGAGTCGTGTCTTGATTTACGTGCCTTGCATTGAATTACGTGCATTCTTTTAGAGTTGCGTGCATGTACTTGGAATACGTGTATTTGTCTCGTAGTTCGTGCCTTATCTCGTAGTACGTGCCCTAGACCTAGGAAAGTGTGCCCGCACGCTAATCAAGAAAGCATCCTACACGAAACACTAGACTATAGAATAATCCTACAAACTCCACTAACTAATATTCTAATCCTAAGTCAATGCACTAGAAGACAAAATTTCACTAAGCACTAAACATTCTTCATTCTTTATTCCTTATTCTTTTGCAAATTCCAAGCACCTAAAATACCACATCAACCTACAATAAAATAAGGCTTAACACATGACAAAAATTCAGATTGTATAGCTCATTTGGCCGACCACATCTTGCAATATGACAAGCATTGCATAATTTCAAACTAAGCCTAGACAAGCTATGACACCAACACATAAAACAATGCATAAAAAACTCCTAAAAACCCTACCCAAGCATGCCATTCTCGGCCTACACACCATGCCCATCCCTCAAAATTCCAATTGCTCCAAAAGATGACACAATTTCAGATTTTTGCAAGCATAGGGCCAACCACATACACAAACATTTCATCTCTTTCTCTCAAGCTCTCATTCTCTCATTTTCTCTCTCTCTCTCTCGGCCAAGGCTGCATCCTTAAGCTCCATAGCTCAAGCTCATCTTCTAAGGCTCTCCTAGGCACTCAAGAACTCTAAGAAACTCGACCATAGCAGCCCAAGCAAGCAAGAAGCAAGAAAAACGCAAGCAATCTCATAAAACTCACCATTCTCGGCCTTAGGTATGTTTTGCTAGTTTTCTTCCATTTCTTTTGGTTTCACCCACATGCACACCTTCCTCACATGCTAACTCAGTTGGGAATTAAAGGAAAACAAGACATCTCTTGGCCAAAGCAAGGAAGAAGCTCCATTTGTGCATCTTCAAGAACATTTGTGCATCTTCATCTATTAACTTGCTAAGGTGAGGGTTAAACTCTTTTAAAAGCTTTCAAAAATCACATGCATGCCTTCATATGACTATATTTACCTCTGTAGTTGTTGTATATGTGTGTATATGAGCTTATATGACCATGCATGGCTAGATTTTTTGCTAGAACTTGAAGATAGGTAAAAATCGTGTAGCTGGCAGATTTCTGATTTGGTACAGCGAAATGCATTTGGCCTAGTAAATGATGTTAAAAATGTGTGAAAATTGGTAGACCGCTAGTTTTTCAGTGCTGAACATTTTTTGTAGAAATAGGCCAAGGCCAATTTTGACTCTAAGGCCTCCAAAATGGCAAAACATCGAAAGGTATCTAAATCTGGAAAAATTGGAAATTTGAAGTAGAATCGGGCAGCCTTCTGACCTTGTAGAACGAAACTGTTTTATCCTAGAAAATGATGTCAAAAATTCATGAAAATTGGTAGGTTTCTAGATTTTGCAGTTCTGGACATTTATTTAAGAAATAGACCAAAGCCAATTATGACTCTAAGACCCTCAAAATTGGCAAACATCGTAATGTGTCTAAAACTAGACAGTTTTGCGTAATCTCACGGTTTTTACCATAACTCCTAAGTCTGAACTCCAAATGATGCGAGGTTTGTTCCTAGATTTAAATCACTCATTAAGATTTAATTTGAAATTTTGTTCACAGAAATTGGAGAATGTTTTCTTGTCTAATCGAATGTGGTAAAACAGACCATTGCAGTGAGGTTTTTGTTTAGTGATATGCTTTGAAACATGTTGTAACTTCTCTTGTGGTATTGAATGCTTGGAATTGTGGCACTTAGATGTTGTATGGACTGTTGTGGCTGGTTGAGGTTGCTAAATTTGATTGATGTATGACTTGGGACCATTAATTGATGAATGGTTTGCTTAACCGCATGTTAAGCACGGAATCGAGGCCCAATTGCTTATGACTATTTGCTAAGAGATGATCTTATGGTTAAACGTGTCAAATCGTGTGGTTAATAGGCTGCCCGTAGTTGTCCTTATAGCTCTAAATATGATTCCCGGTGATTACATGTTGATAAGTAGACTTTTCATGTACCCGGTCTCTTGTAAACGTCGTTGCATGCTTGTATAATCTTATGACTTGATATGTGAACCCTGAAATGAATTATATGACTTGATTTATATGTGTTACTCAGCTGCCCGTTTAATGTTCATATGACTCTACATGTTTTACAAAGTGAAAATTCATGTTAAGCATGCCTCATTCGTTTACTTGGCAATATGTGATCTTGAAATTGCTCGGAGGCAACCTACTTTGTTGTCCTCCTAATGTGAATTGTTAAATGGTATAAATGTTCATTGTATACAAGGTTGCAACCTTTCATTGTGGCATGGTAGAATTTCACGAACGCCGGGCAGCATAGGGCTTGCCGGTGCTCCCGTGACTACCATGGTCCAATTCCCTCTCTCGTTTGGCATTCCACCCTCGGAGAGTTGGGTCGTAGGATTTCGGGGTACATCCGGAGTACACCCAATTGGGAGCGATAAGTGGATAATTGAAGTCGGCCGCAACAATTGCTATCGAAAATGAATTGAGAGCAAAAGCTCACCGTATCCTTTTCACTATGTGTTTAAGTACTCTCGCTTGGTTCCTAGAAGACCTCGAGGAGGAAAGACGGGTAATTGTGTTCTTTTACATTTATGTTATGTTATAAACTTACTTGTGTTATACGTCATGCTTTCAAAAAGGGTTTTTTTCATAAGTTTAACCGGAAAAGAGTTTCAAAACGTATTTCTCGTTCCCCCTCGCTGAGTTCATAAGGACTCACCCTCTTTTATCATCACAAGTGAAGAAGATCAGGAATAAGTACTCGAGGAGAACATGCTTGTTGATGACTCTTTGGAGTGATTGCTTGTCTTACGTGTCTTGCTTAACTATGGCTATTTTGCGAACGTTATGTTTATTTTGAAGACTATTTCTTATGTTGTTTGTTGTCGATTGTAAATGACCCCCGTTGTAATTTGGGGTCGAATTTTGGCTTGTACTGACTATGACTAGACGACACGCTATCTTGTGGGATGCTATTACTGTTTTGATTTAGTAACTGTCATAGGTAACTCAATTACTAGGTGAAGAAATCAAATGTTGTAACTCTATCTAATTTCACCTAGGTGCTTAATAGTATGCTAAAGATCAATAGGCACTTGTGTAACAGGAATTAGCAAATAAACGGGACATAGCTATCATGCTAGGTTTGTTAATCAAACGCGACTTTCAAGATAACTAGTAGGCATATCGATTTGGTATTAGATAGTAATCTTAGTTGGAATCGAATCTAAGATTGAAAGTTTTGAGGCGTTTAGAAAATTAGGTCAAACTAAAGAGCCTAATTACAACCGATATGCTGTCGGTTTTCCAGAAAATTTTTGGAGCTCTAGTTTAACGGATAAGCTTAACCTTCGTCAACTGGTTATAGTCACAAAAGAACGTGAATGATTACATCACACCCTAGTCTAACCTCCATAGGTCGGGTTGGGGCGTGACACATCTTCTACCTGACGTGAAGTTATCTTGCCCAAGGTGCCGTGGGATTCGGTAATAGAAATGTGATGGACTAGGTTGTCGTCCTTTTTGCAGCTCACGACATACGATCCGAGACGGAAAAACATCACAAAAGAAGAAAAGTGTCCAAAAATTGATGAAAACGTTCTATTTTGTAGTTCAAAAATAGGCGCAGTCGAGCAGGCTAGCTTGCCCTGTCGTAGAGCTCTCGGAGAGCTTTCCAGCGGCATGTTGTGCGCCGCGTAACGCCTTACGGATCAAAAGTTATGGGCACCAGAGCGACGGAGAGTTGGTCCCAAGCCCTACGCCCTCAGTTTGTGGGCCCAGCCTCTACTTGAAGCGAAGTTGTCTTAACCAAGGTGCCGTGGGATTCAGTAATAGAAATGTGATGGATTAGGTTGTCGTCCTTTTCGTGGCTCACAACGTACGATCCGGGATGAAAAAACAACGCAAAAGAAGAAAACTGTCCCGAAACTGATGAAAACGTTTGATTTTGGGCTTCGAAAATAGGTGCAGCCGAGTAGGCTTGCTGCCCCCGTCGTAGAGTTCTAGGAGTGCTTTCCAACGGTATGCTGTGCGCCACGTAAGTCCTTACAGATCAAAAGTTATGGGCACCGGTGCGATGGATACCTGGTCAAATGCCCCACACCCTCGGTTTGCGGGCCAAGCTTCTACATGAAGTGAAGTTGTCTTGCCCAAGGTGCCGTGGGATTCGGTAATAGAAATGTGATAGATTAGGTTGTCGTCCTTTTCGCGGCTCAAAACGTACTATCCGGGAGGGAAAAACATCGCAAAAGAAGAAAAGTGTCCCAAAACTAATGAAAATGTTCGATTTTGAGCTCCGAAAACAGGCGTAGCCTAGTAGGCTGGCTGGCCCCGTCGTATACCTCTTGGAGAGCTTTCCAACGGCATGTTGTGCACCGCGTAACTCCTTACGGATCAAAAATTATGGGCACCAGAACAACGGAGACCTGGTCCTAAGCCCCACGCCCTCGGTTTGCGGGCCCAACCTCTACGTGAAGCGAAGTTGTCTTAACGAAGGTGTTGTGGGATTCGGTAATAGAAATGTGATGGATTAGGTTGTCATCCTTTTCGCGGCTCACGATGTACGATCCGGGACGGAAAAATAACGCAAAAGAAAAAAAGTGTCCTGAAATTGATGAAAACATTCGATTTTAGGCTCTGAAAATAGGCACAGCCGAGCAGGATTGATGCTCCCATCGTAGAGCTCTTGGAGTGCTTTCCAATGGTATGCTGTGCGCCACGTAACTCCTTACAGATCAAAAGTTATGGGCACCGGAGCGACGGATACCTGGTCACAAGCCCCACGCCCTCGATTTGCGGGCCCGACCTCTACGTGAAGTGAAGTTGTCTTGCCAAGGTGCCGTGGGATTTGGTAATAGAAATGTGATGGATTAGGTTGTCGTCCTTTTCGCGGCTCACGACGTACGATCATGGACGGAAAAATAGCGCAAAAGAATAAAAGTGTCCCAAAACTGATGAAAATGTTCGATTTTGCACTCCGAAAATAGGCGCAGCTGTGAGGCCCGACCTCGACTTGCGTGTGATACCTCGTTTCGCGTGCCCTAACCTAGAATTGCGTACTTTGACCTAGGTTTAAGAGTCGTGTCTCATTTTATGTGCCTTGCATCGAATTACGTGCATTCATTTAGGGTTGCGTGCATTTGCTTGGAAAACGTGCATTTGTCTCGTAGTTCGTACCCTACCTCGTAGTGCGTGCCCCAGACCTAGGTAAGCGTGCCCGCACGCTAATCAAGAAAGCATCTTACACGAAGCACTAGATTATTAACTAATCCTACAAACTCCACTAACTAATATTAAAATGCCAAGTCAATGCACTAGAAGACAAAATTTCACCAAAAGCTAAACATTCTTATTCTTTATTCTTTATTCTTTATTCTTTTGCATATTCCAAACACACAATAAAATAAAGCTCAAAACAAGACAAAAATTCAGAATTTCCACTTACCTTTGGCCGACCATACCTTGCTTTTGAACAACATATGCATAAATTAAACTAAGCCTAGACAAACTATGACAATTACTTCAAACAATGCACTAAAAAATGACCTAAAACCATACCCAATGCTCCACATTCTCGGCCCACTCAATTTCCCATGCTAAGATAATTCAAAATATGCTATTGAAGACACAAAAATCAGAAATTTTGAAGCCTTAGGCCGACACACTCACAAACACCAACACTTCATTCATTTCAAACTTCTCATTCTCTCATTTACACTTTCTCTCTCGGCCTTGGCTGCAATCTTAGACTCCATAGCTTGAACTCTCATTCTAAGACTCTCCTAGACATTCAAGACTCTAAGGAACTCAACTAAGCTAGCAAGAAGCAAGAAGATTTGCATGCAAGCTCATAGAACCTTCATTTCGGCTTAAGTATGTTTGATAGCTTCTATTTCATTTCCTTTTTGTTCTAACCACATGCACATACTAAGGACATGGTAACTTAGCTAGGAATTAAAGAAATCAAGCAATATCCCTCGGCCAAACAAGGAGAGAAGACCATTTGTGCATCTTCAAGAGTTTTGAGCATCATTTGTTGTCAATAGACTAAGGTGAGGGTTAATCCTTTTTAAGAGCTTTCAAAAACCACATGCATGCCTTCATATGTCTATTTTTACCTCTGTACTTGTGGTATGTGTGTGTACATGAGCTTTTGTAACCATGCATGGCAAGATATTTAGCTAGAATCTGAAGATAGGTGAAATCGCGAAAATGGCAGATTTCTGACTTGTTAGAGCGAAGTAAATTTGGACTGGTATATGATGTTGAAAATGAATGAAAACTTGTAGGTGACTAGTTTTGCCAGTTCTGAGAATTTTTCGTAGAAATAGGCCAAGGCCAATTTTGACTCTAAGGCCTCCAAAATGGCAAAACATCAAAGGGTGTCTAAATCTGGAAAATCTGGAAAATCTGGGAAAATGGAGCAGGTTTTTGGCAGTTCACTGTCCTTGGAGAACGAACCAGTTTTGACTTAGGAAATGATATCTAAAATGCATGAAATTTGGTAGGATCCTATATTTTTCAGTTCTGGACATTTTTGTCAGAAATAGACTAAGGCTAAATCTGACCCTAAGGCCCACAAAAATGACAAGTATTGAAATGTGTACAAATCTGGACAGTTTTGCATAGTCTCACGGTTTTGGCTATAACTCTTGAGTCCGAACTCCAAATGATGCGAGGTTTGTTTCTGAATTTAGATCACTTAATAAGATTTAATTTGAAATTTTGGTCACTAGAATTGGAGATTGTTTGCTTGTCTAAATGATTGTGGGAAAATAGAACATTGTAGTGAGGTTTTTATCTAGTGATATGCTTTGAAAATTATTGTAACTTATCTTGTGGTATTAAATGCTTGGGATTGTGGCACTTGGATGTTGTGTGGACTGTTTTAAATGATTGAGGATGTTTAATTAATCGATGCATGGCTTTGGTTTAATTACGTGACAATTTGTGGCTTAATCGCACGGGTAAGCATGAATTGAAACCCTAGTGACTATGAAAACTCGCTAAGTGTTGATCCTATGATTATCATGTCTAATTATGTGATTAGTGGGCTGCCCGTAGTTGTCCTTATAGCCCTAATGTGATTCCGATGATTACATGTTGACAAGTAGACCTTTCTTGCACTCAGTCCCACGTAGACGTCGTTGCATGTTGTATGACCTTATTATTTGATTACGTGAACCCCAAAATGAGTTATATGAATTGATTTACATGTGTTACATGGCTGCCCGTTTAATATTCATATAACTCCATGTGCCTTACAAGTGAAATTACCTATCATAGCATGCCTCGCGTGTTTACTTGTCAATGTGCAATCTTATGACTGCTCGGAGGCAACCTACTTTGTTGTCCTCCTAATGTGATATATTAAATGTCATAAATGTGCATTGCATACAAGGTTGCAACCTTTCATTGTGGCATGGTAGCGTTTCACGTACGTCGGGCGGCATCGGGCTTGCCAGTGCTACCGTGACTACCGTGGTCCAATTCTCTCTCTCGCTTGGCATTCCATCCTCGGAGAGTTGGGTCGTAGGTTTTCGGGGTACATCCGGAGTACACCCAAATGGGAGCGATAAGTTGATTATTGAAGTCGGCCGCAACAATCGTATCAAAATCGATATTGAGAGCAAATGCTCGCCGTATCCTTGAAATGATTGGTAATTGTATCTGTTTCTCAATTTGATTCTTATTACTTGTAATACGTGACATGTTTTCAAAAGGGGTTTTTCATAAGTTTAACCAGAAAAAGAGTTTCAAAACGTATTTCTCGTTCCCCCTCGCTGAGTTCATAAGGACTCACCCTCTTTTATCATCACAGGTGAAGAAGATCAGGAACAGGTACCCGAGGATGACGTGCCTATTGATGACTCCTTGGAGTGATTGCTTGCCCTACGTGCCTTACTTGACTGTGGCTATTTTGTGAACGATATGTTGCTTTGAAGACTATTTCTTATGTTACTTGTTGTCGTTATTGTAAATGACCCCCGTTGTAATTTGGGGTCAAATTTTGATTTGTACCAATATTAATTAGACAGACACCCTATTTGCTCGTTTTACTACTGGTTTAGTATCTATCACAGGCTTATGAAGTATTAGGTAAAGGGTTAAGTAAATGAATCTATCCAATCTTAAGGAGGTACTCATCGGTAAGCTAAGATCAACAGGTACTTTTGTAACAAGGATTGACAAACAAATGAGACATAGTTATCATGCTAGGTTGTTAATCAAGCGAGACTTCGAGATAACTAGTAGGCATTTCGATTGGTGATAAATAGTAATCTTAGTTGGAAATAAATTTGAGATTGAAAGTTTTGAGACCTTTAGAAAATTAGGCCAAACTAAAGAGCCCAATTACAGCCGTTATGTTCCGGGTTTTCCCGAGAATTTTTGGAGTTTTAGGCTAACGTTAAGTATTAAACCTTAATGAACAATTAAGTACGTGAAATGATATGAATGTTTAGATCACATCCTAGTCTAACCTCTATAGGTTAGGTTAGGGCATGAAAGCAGCCGAGCAGGCTTGCTGCCCCCGTCGTAGAGCTCTCAAATAGCTTTCCAACGGCATGCTGTGCACCGCGTAACTCGTTACGGATCCAAAGTTACGGGTACTGGAGCGACAGAGACTTGGTCCCAAGCCCCACGCCCTCGGTTTGTAGGCCCAGCCTCTACTTGAAGCGAAGTTGTCTTAACCAAGGTGCCGTGAGATTCAGTAATAGAAATGTGATGGATTAGGTTGTCGTCCTTTTCGAGGCTCACGACGTACGATCTGGGACGAAAAACAGCGCAAAAGAAGAAAAGTGTCCCGAAACTGATGAAAATGTTCAATTTTGGACTCCGAAAATAGGCGCAGCCGAGCAAGCTTGCTGCCACCGTCGTAGAGTTCTAGGAGTGCTTTCCAACGGTATGCTGTGGACCGCGTAACTCGTTACGGATCCAAAGTTACGGGTACTGGAGCGACAAAGACTTGGTCCCAAGCCCCACGCCCTCGGTTTGCAGGCCCAGCCTCTACTTGAAGTGAAGTTGTCTTAACCAAGATGCCGTGGGATTCAGTAATAGAAATGTGATGGATTAGGTTGTCGTCCTTTTCGCGGCTCACAACGTACGATCCGAGACGAAAAACAACGCAAAAGAAGAAAAGTGTCCTGAAACTAATGAAAACGTTCAATTTTGGGCTCCGAAAATAGGCGCAACCCAGCAGGCTTGCTGCCACCGTCGTAGAGCTCTCGGAGAGCTTTCCAACGGTATGTTGTGCGCTGCGTAACTCCTTACGAATCAAAAGTTATGGGCGATAGAGCGACGGATACCTAGTCACAAGCCCGACGCCCTCGGTTTACGGGCCCAGCCTCTACGTGTAATGAAGTTGTCTTGCCCAAAGTGCCATGGGATTCGGTAATAGAAATGTGATGGATTAGGATGTCGTCCTTATCGCGTCTCCCGACGTACGATCCGAGATGGAAAAACAGTGCAAAAGAAGAAAAGTGTCCCGAAACTGATGAAAACGTTCTATTTTGGGTTACTAAAATAGGCGCAACCGAGCATGCTTGCTGCCCCCTTTGTAAAGCTCTCGGAGAACTTTCCAACAGTGTGCTGTGCGCCGCGTAACTCCTTACAGATCAAAAGTTATGGGCACCGGAGCGACGAATACCTGGTCACAAGCCTCACGTCCTCGGTTTGCAAGCCCAGCCTCTGCGTGAAGTGAAGTTTTCTTGCCCAAGGTGTCGTGGGATTCGATAATAGAAATGTGATGGATTAGGTTGTCATCATTTTCGTAGCTCACGACGTACGATCCGGGACGGAAAAATAGCGCAAAAGAAGAAAAGTGTTTCGAAATTGATCAAAATGTTCAATTTTGGGCTCTAAAAATAGGCGTAGCAAAGCAGGCTTGCTGCCCCTGTCGTAGAGCTCTCGGAGAGCTTTCCAACGGTACGCTGTGCGCCGCGTAACTCCTTATGGATCAAAAGTTATGGGCACCGCAGTGACGGATACCTGGATACAAGCCCCACACCCTCGATTTACGGGCCCAGCTTCTACGTGAAGTGAAGTTGACTTGCCCAAGGTGGCGTGAGATTCAGTAATAGAAATGTGATGGATTAGGTTATCATCCTTTTCATGGCTCACGACGTACGATCCGGGACGGAAAAACATCACAAAAGAAGAAAAGTGTCCCAAAACTGATGAAACGTTAGATTTTGTGCTCCAAAAATAGCCGCAGCCAAGCACGCTGGCTGGCCCCATCGTATAGCTCTCAGAGAGCTTTCCAACGGCATGTTATGCGCCGCGTAACTCTTTATGGATAAAAAGTTATGGGCATCGGAGCGACGGAGACCTGGTCCCAAGCCCCACGCCCTCGGTTTGTGGGCCCAGCCTCTATGTGAAGCGAAGTTGTCTTAACCAAAGTGTCGTGGGATTCGGTAATAGAAATGTGATAGATTAGGTTGTCGTCCTTTTCACGGCTCACGACGTACGATCCAGGATGGAAAAACAGCGCAAAAGAAGAAAAGTGTCCCAAAACTAATCAAAAATTTGATTTTGCGCTCCGAAAATAGGTGCAGTAGATTAGGCTTGCTGCCCTCGTCGTAGAGCTCTTGGAGTGCTTTCCAACGGTATGCTGTGCGCCACGTAACACCTTACAAACCAAAAGTTATGGGCACCGGAGCGACGGATACCTAGTCACAAGCCCCACGCCCTCGGTTTACGGGCCCAGCCTCTACGTGAAGTGAAGTTGTCTTGCCCAACGTAACATGGGATTTGGTAATAGAAACGTGATGGATTAGGTTGTCGTCCTTTTCGCAGCTCACGACGTACGATCCGGGATGGAAAAATAGAGCAAAAGAATAAAAGTATCCCGAAACTGATAAAAATGTTAGATTTTCGGCTCTGAAATCAAGCACAACTGAGTAGGCTTGCTGCCCCCGTCGTAGAGCTCTCGGAGAGCTTTCTAACGGTATGTTGTGCGCCGCGTAACACCTTACAAATCAAAAGTTATGGGTACCGGAGCGACGGATACCTGGTCACACGCCCTACGCCCTCGGTTTGCGGGCCCAGCCTCTACGTGAAGTGAAGTTGTCTTGCCTAAGGTGCTGTGGGATTCGGTAATAGAAATGTGATGGACTAGGTTATCGTCCTTTTCGCGGATCACGACGTACGATCCGGGACGGAAAAACTGTCCCGAAACTGATGAAAATGTTCCATTTTAGGCTCTAAAAATAGGCGTTGTGTCACGCCCCAACCCGACCTATAGAGGCTAGACTAGGGTGTGAGCTAATCATTATCGTCCTTTTCGCGGCTCACGACGTACAATCGGGGACGAAAAAACAGCGCAAAAGAAGAAAAGTGTCCCGAAATTAGTCAAAACGTTTGATTTTGGGCTCTGAAAATATGCCCAGCCGAGCAGGCTTGCTACCCCCATCGTAGAGCTCTTGGAGAGCTTTCCAACGGTATGTTGTGCACCACGTAACTCCTTACAGATCAAAAGTTATGGGCACCGAAGCGACGGAGAAATGGTCCCAAGCGTCACGCCCTCGGTTTGCGGGCCTAGCCTCTACGTGAAGTGAAGTTGTCTTAACAAAGGTGCCGTGGGATTCGATAATATAAATGTGATGGATTATGTTGTCATCCTTTTCGCGGCTCACGAAGTACGATCCGGGATGAAAAAAATCGTAAAAGAAGAAAAGTGTCCCGGAACTAATGAAAATGTTCGAATTTGTGCTCCGAAAAAAGGTGCAGCCGAGCAGGCTTGTGGCCCTCGTCGTAAAGCTCTAAGAGAGCTTTCCAACGACATGCTGTGTGCCGCGTAACTCCTTACGGATCAAAAGTTATGGGCAGCAGAGCGACGGAGACCAGGTCCCAAGCCCCACGCCCTCGGTTTGCAGGCCCAGTCTCTACGTCATGCGAAGTTGTCTTAACCAAGGTATTGTGGGATTCGGTAATAGAAATGTGATGGATTAGGTTGTCGTCCTTTTTACGGCTCATGACGTACGATCCGGGACAAAAAAATAGCGCAAAAAAAAGACAAGTGTCCCAAAACTGATAAAAATGTTCAATTTTGGGCTTCGAAAATAGGCGCAGCTGAGTAGGCTTGCTGCCCCCATCGTAGAGTTCTTGGAAAGCTTTCAAACAGTATGATGTGCACAGCGTAACTCCATACGGGTCAAAAGTTATGGGCACCGGAGCGATGGATACCTAGTCACACGCCCTACGCCCTCGGTTTGCGGGCCCTGCTTCTACGTGAAGTGAAGTTTTCTTGCCCAAGGTGTTGTGGGATTCGGTAATAGAAATGTGATGGATTAGGTTGTCGTCCTTTTCGCGGCTCACGACGTACGATCGGGGACGGAAAGACAGCGCAAAAGAAGAAAAGTGTCCCGAAAATGATCAAAACATTCAATTTTGGGCTCAAAAAATAGGCGCAGCCAAGCCGGCTTGCTGCCCCCGTCGTAGAGCTCTCGGAGAGCTTTCCAACGGTATGCTGTGCGCCGCGTAACACCTTACGGATCAAAAGTTATGGGCACCGGAGCGACGGATACCAGGTTACAAGCCCCACCCCCTCGGTTTGTGGGGCCAGCCTCTACGTGAAGTTAAGTTTTCTTGCCCAAGGTACCTTGGGATTCGATGATAGAAATGTGATGGATTAGGTTGTCATCCTTTTCGCAGCTCACGACGTACGATCCAGGACAGAAAAATAGCGCAAAAAAAGAATAGTGTCCCGAAACTGATCAAAACGTTCGATTTTGGGTGCTAAAATTGGGCGTACCAGAGCAGGCTTGTTGCCCCCATCGTAGAGCTCTTAGAGAGCTTTCCAATGGAATGCTGCGCGCCACGTAACTCCTTTTGGATCACAACTTATGGGCACCGGAGCGACAGATAGCTGGATACAAGCCCCACGACCTAGATTTTTGCGCCCAGCCTCTACGTGAAGTGAAGTTGTCTTACCCAAGGTACCGTGGGATTCGGTAATGGAAATGCGTTGGATTAGGTTGTCGTTCTTTTCGCGGCTCACGACGTACAATCCGGGACGAAAAAATAGTGCAAAAGAAGAAAAGTATTCCAAAATTGATTAAAACGTTCAATTTTGGGCTCCAAAAATTGTGCAACTGAGCAGGCTTGCTGCCTTTGTTGTAGAGCTCTCGGAGAGTTTTCCAACGGTATATGGTGCACCGCGTAACTCCTTACGGATCAAAAGTTATGGGCACCGGAGCGACGGATACCAGGTCACACGTCCTACGCCCTCGATTTGTGGGTTCCAGCCTCTATGTGAAATGAAGTTGTCTTGCCCAAGGTGTCATGGGATTTGGTAATAGAAATGTGATGGATTAGGTTGTCGTCCTTTTCCCGACTCACGACGTACGATCCGTGACTGAAAAAATCACAAAAGAAGAAAAGTGTCCCGAAACGGATGAAAATGTTCGATTTTGTTCTCCAAAAATAGGCGCAACCGAGCAGGCTTACTACCCTCGTCGTAAAGCTCTCGGAGAGATTTCCAACGGCATGCTGTGCGATGCGTAACTCCTTACGGATCGAAAGTTATGTGCACTGGAGTGACGGAGACCTGGTCCCAAGCCCCACGCCCTCGGTTTGTGGGCCCAGCCTTTACGTGAACCGAAGTTGTCTTAACCAAGGTGCCGTGAGATTCGGTAATAGAAATGTGATAGATTAGGTTGTCGTCCTTTTCGCGTCTCATGACGTACGATCCGGGACGGAAAAACAGCGCAAAAGAAGAAAAGTGTCCTGAAACTAATGAAAACGTTCGATTTTGGCCTCCGAAAATAGGTACAGCTAAGCAGGCTTGCTAGCCCCGTCGTAGAGCTCTCGGAGAGCTTTCCAACGGTATGATGTGCGCCGCGTAACTCCTTACGGATCAAAAGTTATAGGCATCGGAGCGACGGATACCTAGTCACACGCCCCACGCCCTCGGTTTGCGGGCCCAGCTTATGTGTGAAGGAAGTTGTCTAGCCCTAGGTACCGTGGGATTCGGTAATAGAAATGTGATGGATTAGGTTGTCGTGCTTTTCGCGGCTAACGACGTACTATCGAGGATGGAAAAACAGCGCAAAAGAAGAAAAGTGTCCTAAAACTGATCAAAACATTCGACTTTGGGCTCGAAAAATAGGCGCAGCAAAGCAGGCTTGCTGCCCCCGTCGTAGAGCTCTCGGAGAGCTTTCCAATGGCATGCTTTGCGCCGCGTAACTCCCTACGGATCAAAAGTTATGGGCACCGGAGCGACGGATACCTGGTCACAAGCCCCACGCCCTCGGTTTGCGAGCCCTGCCTCTACGTGAAGTAAGTTTTCTTGCCCAAGGTACCATGGGATTCGGTAATAGAAATGTGATGGATTAGGTTGTCATCCTTTTTGTAGCTCAAGACGTATGATCCGCGACGGAAAAATAGCGCAGAAGAAGAAAGGTGTACCGAAACTGATCAAAACGTTCGATTTTGGGCTCTGAAAATAGGCGCTGTAGAGCAAGCTGGCTGCCCCCATCGGAGAGCTCTCGGAGTGCTTTCCAACGGTATGCTGTGCGCCCCGTAACTCCTTACGGATCAAAAGTTATGGGCACCGGAGCGACGGAGACCTGGTCCCAAGCCCCACGCCCTCGGTTTGCGGGCCCAACCTCTACTCGAAGTGAAGTTGTCTTAACCAAGGTGCCATGGGATTCGGTAATAGAAATGAGATGGATTAGGTTGTCGTCCTTTTCGTGGCTCACGACGTACGATCCGGGATGAAAAAACAGCGCAAAAGAAGAAAATTGTCCCGAAACAGATGAAAACATTCGATTTTGGGCTGCGAAAATGGGCGCAGCCGAGCAGGATTACTGCCTCCGTCGTAGAGCTCTAAGAGTGCTTTCCAACTGTATACTGTGCACCACGAAACTCCTTACAGATCAAAAGTTATGGGCACCGGTGCGACGGATACTTGGTGACAAGCCCCACTTCCTTGGTTTGTAGGCCCAGCCTCTACGTGAAGTGAAGTTGTCTTGCCCAAGGTACCGTGGGTTTCGGTAATAAAAATGTGATGAATTAGGTTGTTTTCCTTTACGCGGCTCACGACATACGATCCGGGATGGAAAAACACCGCAAAAGAAGAAAATTATCCCAAGACTAATGAAAACGTTCGATTTTGTGCTCTGAAAATAGGTGCAGCCGAGCAGGCTAGCTGCACTCATCGTAGAGCTCTCGGAGAGCTTTCCAACGGTATGTGGTGCGCCGCGTAACTCCTTACGGATCAAAATTATGGGCACCGGAGCGACGGATACTTGGTCATACGCCCCACGCCCTCGGTTTGCGGGCCTAGCCTCTACGTGAAATGAAGTTGTCTTGCCCAAGTTGTTGTGGGATTTGGTAATAGAAATGTGATTGATTAGGTTGTCGTCCTTTTCGCGGCTCACGACGTACGATCGGGACAGAAAAACAGTGCGAAAGGAGAAAAGTGTCCCAAAACTGATGAAAACGTTCGATTTTGGACATCGAAAACTAGTGCAACTGACCAGGCTTGCTGCCCCCATCGTAGAGCTCTCGGAGAGCTTTCCAACGGTATGCTGTGAGCCGCGTAACTCCTTACGGATTAAAAGTTATATGCACCGGAGCGACGGATACCTGGTCACACGCCCCACGCCCCACGCCCTTTGTTTGCGGGCCCAGCCTCTACGTGAAATGATGTTGTCTTGCCCAAGGTGCCGTGGTATTAGGTAATAGAAATGTGATGGATTAGGTTGTCGTCCTTTTCGCGGCTCACGACGTACGATCTGGGACCGAAAAACATTGCAAAAGAAGAAAAGTGTCCCGAAACAGATGAAAACGTTCGATTTTGGGCTCTGAAAACAGGCGCAGTTGAGCAGGATTGCTGCCCCTGTAGTAGAGCTCTCGGAGAGCTTTCCAATGGTATGTTGTGCGCCGCTTAACTTCTTACGGATCAAAAGTTATGGGCACTAGAGTGACGGATACTTGGTCACAAGCCCCATGCCCTTGGTTTGCGGGCCCAGCCTCTACGTGAAGTGTGAGGCCCGACCTCGATTTGCGAGCGATACCTCGTTTCGTGTGCCTTAACCTAGATTTGCGAGCCTTGACCTAGGTTTAAGAGTCGTGTTTCGTTTAGTGTCTCTTGCATTGAATTACGTGTATTCATTTAGGGTTGCATGCATTTACTTGGGAAACGTGCATTTGTCTCGTAGTTCGTGCCTTACCTCGTAGTGCGTGCCCTAGACCTAGGTAAGCGTGCCCACACGCTAATCAAGAAAGCATCTTACACGAAGCACTAGATCATTAATTAATCGTACAAACTCCACTAACTAATATTAAATTGCTAATTCAACTCACCAGAAGACGAAATTGCACCAAAAGCTAGACATTCTTATTCTTTATTCTTTATTCTTTTGCATATTCCAAGCACACAATTAAATATTGCTCAAAGCATGACAAAAATTCAGAATCTTGCACAAGCTTGGCTGACCACATGGAGCATTTGAACAAGCTTTGCAATTTCAAAATTCATACTTAGACAAGTTATGACACAAAGCATAAAAAAAAAATGACTTAAAACCCTACCCAATGCACCCCAATCTCGACACACTCAATCACCCACACTAAGATGATTCAAATTATGCTCTTGAAGACACAAATTCTGAAATTTAGAAGCACAGGGCCGACACATGCATCAAAACTCCTCAAGCTTTTCATTCTTTCTCACATTCTCTCTTTCTCTCATTCACTCTCTCATTTCCTCTCTCTCTCTCGGCCTTAGCTGCAATTCTACACTCCATAGCTTAAGCTCATCATCCTAAGGTTCATCAAGACATGCAAGATACTAGGAAGCTCGACCAAGCAAGCTAGAATGCAAAAAGACACACATGCAAGCTCATAGAAACTTCATTTCAGCTTAGGTATGTTTGATAGCTCCTATTTCATTTTCTTTTTGTTCTAACCACTTGCACATACTAAGAACATGGTTACTAAGCTAGGAATTAGAGAATATCAAGTTGTCTTTCGGCTAAGCAAGGAGAAAAGACAACCTTGTGCATCATCAAGAGCTTTGTGCATCTTCATTGTTCTCTTGCTAAGGTGAGGGCTAAAACTCCTTTGAAAGGCTTTCAAAAACCACATGCATGTCTTTAAATGTCTATTTTTACCTCTGTACTTGTGATATATGTGTGTACATGAGCTTTTGTAAACATGCATGGCAAGATATTAGGCTAGAATGTGAAGATAGATGAAATCACGTAAAGGACAGTCTTCTGACTTGTTGGAGCGAAGTGATTTTTACCAGGTAAATGATGTTTAAAATGCGTGAAAATTGATAGGTGACTAGTTTTGCCGGTTCTGAGCATTTTTCGTAGAAATAGGCGAAGGCCAATTTTGACTCTAAGGTCTCCAAAATGGCAAAACATCAAAAGGTGATCAAATCTGGAAAATCTGGGAAAATGAAGCAGGTTTTGGCAGTTCACTGTCCTTGTAGAACGAACTGGTTTTGACTTAGTAAATGATATTCAAAATGCATGAAATTTGGTAGACTGCTATATTTGTCAGTTCTGGACATTTTTGTCAGAAATAGACTAAGGCTAAATCTAACCCTAAGGTCCTAAAAAATGACAAGTATTGAAATGTGTACAAATCTGGACAGTTTTGCGTAGTCGCACGGTTTTGGCTATAACTCTTGAACCCGAACTCCAAATGATGCGAGGTCTGTTTCTGGATTTAGTTCACTCCTTAAGATTTAGTTTGACACTTTATTCACTGTAATTGGAGAATGTTTGCTTGTCTCAATGATTGTGAGAAAACAGACCATTGCAGTGAGGTTTTCATTTAGTGATATTCTTTGAAAATTATTGTAACTTCTCTTGTTGTATTAAATGCCTGGGATTGTGGCACTTGGATGTTGTGTGGACTGTTTTGAATGCTTGAGGGTGTTTTAATTAATCGATGTACGGCTTGAGTTTAATTACGGGACAACTTGGGGCTTAATCGCACGGGTAAGCATGAATTGAAACCCTAGCGACTAGGAAAACTCGCTAAGTGTTGATCCTATGGATATTTTGTTTAATTATATGATTAGTAGGCTGCCCGTACTTGCCCTTATAGCCCTAAATGTGATTCCGATGATTACATGTTGACAAGTAGGCCTTTCTTGCACCTGGTCCCACGTAGATGTTGTTGCATGTTGTATAATCTTATTATTTGATTTCATGAACCCTGAAATGAGTTATATGACTTGATTTACATGTGTTACATGGCTGCCCATTTAATATTCATGTAACTCCATGTGCCTTACAAGTGAAATTACCTGTCATAGCATGCCTCGCTTGTTTACTTGTCAATGTGCAATCTTATGACTGTTCGGAGGCAACCTACTTTGTTGTCCTCCTAATGTGATATATTAAATGTCATAAATGTGCATTGCATACAAGGTTGCAACCTTTCATTCTGGCGTGGTAGCGTTCACGCACACCGGGTGGCATCGGGCTTGCCAGTGCAACCGTGACTACCATTGTACAATTCCCTCTCTCGCTTAGGGGCTAGACTTCCTCAGAGAGTTGGGTCGTAGGATTTTGGGGTACATCCGGAGTACACCCATTTGGCGTGATAAGTGGATGATTTGAAGTCGGCCGCAACAACTGATACTGGAAATGAATTGAGAGCAAAAGCTCACCGTATCCTTTTCACTATGTGTATAAGTACTCTCGCTTGGTTCCTAGAGGACCTCGGGGAGGAAAGATGGGTAATATTGTTCTTTTACTCTTATATTACATTATGAACTTACTTGTGGTATATGTCATGCTTCAAAAAGGGTTTTTATAAGTTGAACCGGAAAAAAGAGTTTCAAAACTTATTTCTCGTTCCCCCTCGCTGAGTTCATAAGGACTCACCATCTTTTATCATCACAGGTGAAGAAGATCAGGAACAGGTACCTGAGGACAACGTGCCTATTGATGGCTCCTTGGAATGATTGCTTGCCCTACGTGCCTTACTTGACTATGGCCATTTTGTGAACAATATGTTGCTTGTTGTTGTATTGTAAATGACCCCTGTTGTAATTTGGGGTCAAATTTTGGGTTGTACTGATCATAACTAGATAGACACTCTTATGGTCGTTTTTGCTATCACTACTGGTTAGTATCTATCACAGGCTTATGAAGTATCAGGTAAAGGATTAAGTAAATGAATCTATCCAATCTTAAGCAGGTACTCATTGGTAGGCTAAGATCAATAGGTACTTTTGTAACAAGGATTAACAAACAAACGAGACAGAGTTATCATGCTAGGTTGTTAATCAAACGAGACTTCGAGATAATTGGTAGGCGTTTCAATTGGTGATAAATAGTAATCTCTGTTGAAAATGAAATTGAGGTCGAAGGTTTGAGGCATTTAGAGAATTAGGTCAAACTAAATAGCCCAATTACAGCCGTTATGCTGTCGATTTTCTGGAGAATTTGTGGAGTTTAGGCTAAACGTTAAGTGTTAAACCTTCTTGAATGTTTAAATCACTCCCTAGTCTAACCTCTAAAGGTCGGGTTGGGGCGTGACATGAAGTGAAGATGTCTTGCCCAAGGTGCCGTGGGATTCGATAATAGAAATGTGATGGATTAGGTTGTCGTCCTTTTCGCGGCTCACGACGGACAACCCGGGACGAAAAAATAGTGCAAAAGAAGAAAAGTGTTCCGAAACTGATGAAAATATTAGATTTTGGGCTCCAAAAATAGGCACAGCCGAGAAGGCTTACTGCCCTCGTCGTAGAGCTCTCTGAGAGCTTTCCAATGGTATGATGTACGTCGCGTAACTCCTTACGGATCAAAAGTTATGGGCACCGGAGAGACGGATACCTGGTCACACGCCCTACGCCCTCGGTTTACGGGCACAGCCTCTACGTGAAGTGAAGTTGTCTTGCCTATGGTACTGTGGGATTCGGTAATAGAAATGTGATGGATTAGGTTGTCGTCCTTTTCGCGGCTCACGTCGTACGATCCGGGATGGAAAAATAGTGCAAAAGAAGAAACGTGTCCCAAAATTGAAGAAAACATTCGATTTTGGGCTCCGAAAATAGCCGCGGTTGAGCAGGATTGTTGCCCCCGCCGTAGAGCTCTCGGAGAGCTTTCCAACGGTATGCTGTGCGTCGTGTAATCACTTACGAATCAAAAGTTATGGGCACCGGAGCGACGGATACCTGGTCACACGCCCCACGCCCTCGGTTTGTGAGCCCAACCTCTACGTGAAGTGAAGTTGTCTTGCCCATGGTACCGTGGGATTTGGTAATAGAAATGTGATGGATTAGGTTGTCGTCCTTTTCGCGGCTCACGACGTACAATCCGGGACGAAAAAACAACGCAAAAGAAGAAAAGTGTCCCAAAACTGATGAAAACGTTAGATTTTAAGCTCTAAAACAGATGTAGTCGAGCAAGCTTGCTGTCCCCATCGTAGAGCTCTCGTAGAGCTTTCCAACGGTATGCTGTGCGCCGCGTAACTCCTTACGGATCACAAGTTATAGGCACCGGAGCGACGGATAGTTGGTCACACGCCCCACGCCCTCGGTTTGCAGGCCTAGCCTCTACGTGAAGTGAAGTTGTCTTGCCCAAGGTGCCGTGGGATTCGGTAATAGAAATGTGATGGATTAGGTTGTCATCATTTTCGCGGCTCACAACGTACGATCCGGGATGGAAAAACAGCGCAAAAGAAGAAAAGTGGCCCGAAACTGATGAAAATGTTCAATTTTGAGCTAGGAAAATAGGCGCAGCCGAGCAGGCTTGCTGGCCCCGTCGTAGAGCTCTCGAAGAGCTTTCCAACGGTATGTTGTGCCCGCGTAACTCCTTATGGATCAAAAGTTATGGGCACCGGAGCGACGGATACTTGGTTACACGCCGCACGCCCTTGGTTTGCGGGCCCAACCTCTACGTGAAATGAAGTTGCCTTGCGTAAGGTGCCGTGGGATTTAGTAATAGAAATGTGATGCATTAGGTTGTCATCCTTTTCGCGGCTCACGACGTACGATCCCGGACGGAAAAATAGAGCAAAAGAAGAAAAGTATCCCAAAACTGATGAAAATATTCAATTTTGGGCTCCGAAAATAGGCGCAGCAGAGCAGGCATACTGTCCCCGTCGTAGAGCTCTACGATAGCTTTCCAACAGTATGCTGTGCGCCGCGTAACTCCTTACGGATCAAAAGTTATGGGCACCGGAGCGACGGATACCTGGTCACCCGCCCCACGCCCTCGGTTTCTGTGCCCAGCCTCTAGGTGAAGTGAAGTTGTCTTGCCCATGGTACCGTGGGATTCGGTAATAGAAATTTGATGGATTAGGTTGTCATCCTTTTTGCGGCTGACGACGTACGATCCGGGATAGAAAAACAGTGCAAAAGAAGAGAAGTGTCCCTAAACTGATGAAAGCGTTCGATTTTGGGCTCTGAAAATAGGCGCAGTCGAGTAGGCTTGCTGCCCCCGTCGTAGAGCTCTCGGAGAGCATTGCAACGGTATGTTGTGCGCCGCGTAACTCCTTACAGATCAAAAGTTATAGGCACCGGAGCGACGGATACCTGCTCACACGCCCCATGCCCTCGGTTTGCGGGCCCAGCCTCTACGTTAAGTGAAGTTGTCTTGCCCAAGGTGCCGTGGGATTCGGTAATAGAAATGTGATGCGTTAGGTTGTCATCCTTTTCGCGGCTCACGACGTACGATCCGGGATGAAAAAACAGAGCAAAAGAAGAAAAGTGTCCTAAAATTGATGAAAACATCCGATTTTGGGCTCCAAAAACAGGCGCAGTAGAGCAGGCTTGCTGCCTCCGTCGTAGAGCACTCGAAGTGCTTTACAACGGTATGTTGTGCGCCACCTAACTCCTTACAGATCAAAAGTTATAGGCACCGGAGCGACGGATACCTAGTCATACGCCCGCGCCCTTGGTTTTCGGGCCCAGCCTCCACGTGAAATGTAGTTGTTTTGCCCAAGGTGCCGTGGGATTCGGTAATAAAAATGTGATGGATTAGGTTGTCGTCCTTTTCGCAGCTGACGACGTACGATCCAGGACGGAAAAATAGTGCAAAAGAAGAAAAGTGTCCCGAAACTGATGAAAATGTTCAATTTTGGACTCCGAAAATAGGCGCGGTTGAGTAGGATTGCTGCCCCCATTGTAGACTCTCAGATAGCTTTCCAACGGTATGGTATGAGCCGCTTAGCTCCTTATGGATCAAAAGTTATGGGCACCGAAGCGACGAATAACTGGTCACACACCCCACGCCCTCGGTTTGCGGGCCCAACCTCTACGTGAAGTGAAGTTGTCTTGCCCAAGGTGCCATGGGATTCGGTAATAGAAATGTGATGGATTAGGTTGTCGTCCTTTTCGCGGTTCACGACGTACGATTCGGGACGAAAAAACAGCGCCAAAGAAGAAAAGTGTCCTGAAACTAATAAAAATGTCCGATTTTAGGCTCCGTAAATAGGCGCAGCCGAGCAGGCTTGCCGCCCCCATCGTAGAGCTCTCGAAGAGCTTTATAACGGTATGTTGTGCGGCCCCTAACTCCTCGCGGATCAAAAGTTATGGGCACCGGAGCGACGGATAGCTGGTCACATGCCCCACGCCCTCGGTTTGCGGGCCTAGCCTCTACGTGAAGTGAAGTTGTCTTGCCCAAGGTGCCATGGGATTCGGTAATAGAAATATGATGGATTAGGTTGTCGTCCTTTTTGCGGCTCACGACGTACGATCCGGGACGAAAAAATAGTGCGAAAGATGAAAAAAGTGTCCCCAAACTGATGAAAACATTCGATTTTTGACTCCGAAAATAGGCGTAGCCGAGCAGGTTTGCTGCCCCATCATAGAGATCTCGAAGAGCTTTCCAACGGTTTGTTGTGTGCCACCTAACTCCTTACAAATCAAAAGTTATGGTCAACGGAGCTACGGATACCTGGTCACACGCCTCACGCCCTCGGTTTGCTGGCCCAGCCTCTACGTGAAGTGAAGTTGTCTTGAACATGGTACTGTGGGATTTGGTAATAGAAATGTGATGGATTAGGTTGTCGTCCTTTTCGCGGCTCACGACGTACGATCCTGGATGGAAAAACAGTGCAAAAGAATAAAAGTGTCCCAAAATTGATGAAAACCTTCGATTTTGCGCTCCAAAAGTAGGCGTGTTGCCCCCATCGTAGAGCTCTCGAAGAGCTTTCCAACGGTATGTTGTGCGCCCCGTAACTCCTTACGGATAAAAAGTTATGGGCACCAGAGCGACGGCTACCTGGTCACACGCCCCTCGCCCTCGGTTTGCAGGCCCATCCTCTTCGCGAAATGAAGTTGTCTTGCCCAAGGTGCCGTAGGATTCGATAATAGAAATGTGATGGATTAGGTTGTCGTCCTTTTCGCAGCTTACGACGTACGACCCAGGACGGAAAAACAATGCAAAAGAAGAAAAGTGTCTCGAAACTGATGAAAATGTTCGATTTTGATCTCTGAAAATAGGCGCAGCTTAGCAGGCATGCTGTACCCATCGTAGAGCTCTCCGATAGCTTTCCAACGGTATGCTGTGTGCCACGTAACTCCTTAGGGATCAAAAGTTATGGGCCGGAACGACGGATAGCTGGTCACACGCCCCACGCCCTCGGTTTGCAGGCCCAGCCTCTACATGAAGTGAAGTTGTCTTGTCCAAGGTGTCGTGGGATTCGGTAATAGAAATGTGATGGATTAGGTTGTCATCCTTTTCGCGGCTCATGACGCACGATCCGGGACGAAAAAATAGCGCAAAAGAAGAAAAGTATCCCGAAACTGATGAAAATGTTCAATTTTGTGATCGGAAAATAGGCGCTGCCAAGCAGGACTGTTGGCCCCGTCGTAGAACTCTCGAAGAGCTTTCCAACGGTATGTTGTGTGCCGCGTAACTCCTTACAGATCAAAAGTTATGGGCACCGGAGCGACGAATACCTGGTCACAAGCCACACGCCCTCGGTTTGCGGGTCAAGCCTCTACATGAAATGAAGTTGTCTTGCGCAAGGTGCCGTGGGATTCAGTAATAGAAATGTGATGGATTAGGTTGTCGTTTTTTTCACGGCTCGAGACGTACGACCCGGGACGGAAAAACAGTGCAAAAGAAGAAAAGTATCCCGAAACTGATAAAAACGTTCAATTTTGGGCTTCGAAAACATGCGCAACTGAGTAGACATGTTGTCCCCGTCGTAGAGCTCTCCGATAGCTTTCCAACGGTATGCTGTAAGCCGCGTAACTCCTTACGGATCAAAAGATATGGGCACCGGAGTGACGGATACAGGGTCACACGCCCCACACCCTCGGTTTCCGGACCCAGCCTCTACGTGAAGTGAAGTTGTCTTGCCCATGATACCATGGGATTCAGTAATAGAAATGTGATGGATTAGGTTGTCGTCCTTTTCGCGGCTAACGACGTACGATCCGAGACGGAAATACAGCGCAAAAGAAGAAAAGTGTCCCGAAACTGATGAAAAAGTTCGATTTAGGGATCCGAAAACAGACGAAGTCGAGCAGGCTTGCTACCCCAGTCGTAAAGCATTCGGAGAGCTTTCCCACTGTATGATGTGCGCCGCGTAACTCCTTACCGATCAAAAGTTATAGGCACCGGAGCGACGGATAGCTGGTCACATGCCCTATGCCCTCGGTTTACGGGCCCAGCCTCTACGTGAAGTGAAGTTGTCTTGTCCAAGGGGCAGTGGGATTCGATAATAGAAATGTGATGCATTAGGCTGTCGTCCTTTTCGCGGCTCACGACGTACGATCTGGGACGGAAAAACAGAGCAAAAGAAGAAAAGTATCCCGAAATTGATGAAAACGTCAGATTTTGGGCTCCGAAAACAAGCGCAGGCGAGCAGGCTTGCTGCCCCCGTCTTAGATCTCTCGAAGAGCTTTACAATGGAATGTTGTGAGCCCTCTAACTCCTTACGGATCAAAAGTTATGGGCACCGGAGCGACGGAAACCTGGTCACACGCCCCACGCCCTCGGTTTCCGGGCCCAGCCTCTACGTGAAATGAAGTTGTTTTGCCCAAGGTGCCATGGGATTCGGTAATAGAAATGTGATGGATTAGGTTGTCATCCTTTTCGCGGCTGACGAAGTACGATCCAGGACGGAAAAATAGTGCAAAAGAAGAAAAGTGTCCCGAAACTGATGAAAATGTTCGATTTTGGACTCTGAAACAGGTGCAGTTGAGCAGGATTTCTGCCCCCGTCGTAGACTCTCGGATAGCTTTCCAACGGTATGCTGTGAGCCGCTTAGCTCCTTACGGATCAAAAGTTATAGGCTCCAAAGCGAAGGATAGCTGGTCACATGCCCCACGCCATCGGTTTGCGGGCCCGGCCTCTACGTGAAGTGAAGTTGTCTTGCCCAAGGTATCGAGGGATTTGATAATAGAAATGCGATGCATTAGGTTGTCTTTCTTTTCGCTGCTCACGACGTACAATCCGGGACTGAAAATCAGCGCAAAAGAAGAAAAGTGTCCTGAAACTGATGAAAACGTTCGATTTTGGGATCCAAAAATAGACGAAGTCGAGAAGGCTTTCCAACGGTATGTTGTGCGCCGCGTAACTCCTTACGGATCAAAAGTTAAGGGTTCCGGAGTGACGGATAGCTGGTCACATGCCCCACGCCCTCGGTTTGCGGGCCCAGCCTCTGCATAAAGTGAAGTTGTCTTGCCCAAGGTGCTGTGGGATTCAGTAATAGAAATGTGATGGATTAGGTTGTCGTCCTTTTCACAGTTTACGACGTACGACCCGGGACGGAAAAACAGTGCAAAAGAAGAAAAGTGTCTCGAAACTGATGAAAATGTTCGATTTTGGTCTCCGAAAATAGGCGCAGCTGAGCAGGCATGCTGTCCCCATTGTAGAGCTCTCCGATAGTTTTCCAACGGTATGCTGTGCGCCACGTAACTCCTTACGGATCAAAAGTTATGGGCATCGGAGCGACGGATACCTGGTCACACACCCCACGCCCTCGGTTTCCGGGCCCAGCCTCTACGTGAAATGAAGTTGTCTTGCCCAAGGTACCATGGGATTCGGTAATAGAAATGTGATGGATTAGGTTGTCGTCCTTTTCACGGTTGGCGACGTACGATCCGGGTCTGAAAAATAGTGCAAAAAAAGAAAAGTGTCCCGAAACTGATGAAAACGTTTGATTTTGGACTTCAAGCAAGCGCAGCCTAGCAAGCTTGCTTCCCCCGTCGTAGAGCTCTCAGAGTGCTTTCCAACGATATGCTGTGCACCGCGTAACTCCTTACGGATCAAAAGTTATGGGCACCGGAGCGACGGATACCCAGTCAGACTCCCCACGCCCTCAGTTTGCAGGCCCAGCCTCTACAGGAAATGAAGTTGTCTTGCCCAAGGTGTCGTGGGATTCGGTAATGGAAATGTGATGGATTAGGTTGTCGTCCTTTTCGCGGCTGACGACGTACGATCTGGGACGGAAAAACAGTGCAAAAGAAGAAAAGTGTCCCAAAACTGATGAAAACATTCGATTTTGGGTGCCGAAAACAGGCGCTGTAGAGCAGGATTGCTACCCCCGTCGTAGAGCTCTCAGAGAGCTTTCCAACAGTATGCTGTGCACCGCTTATGTCACGCCCCAACCCTACCTATAGAGGCTAGACTATGGTATGACCTAATTCCTTTACGCCAATTCACATACTTAACCGTTTGTTGTGAGTTAACACTTAACGTTAGCCTAGAACTTCAAAAGATTTTCCAGAAATTCGGCAGCATAACGACTGTTTTTAAGACCTTTGGTTTAACCTAATTTCCTAAACGCCTCAATTATTCCAATCATTAACCCAATTCGATTAAGGACTCCTATTTTATCATCAACCGATATGCCTACTAGTTTATCTTGAAAGTCTCGTTTGGTTAATAAGCCTAGCATGATAACTATGTCCCGTTTATTTGTCAATTTCCTATCATGCAAGTACCTATTATCCTTTAGTTTACAAATGAGCACCTAAGAGAAATTAGATAAAATTAACTTAGTTGATTTTTCACCTAGTGGTTTAATTGCCTACGATAGCTACTATTCAAGATAATGAAAGTAAACAACCAAATAAAGAGTTCGTCCGGTTGTAGATAGTAATCCCAAAATTAGACCCAAATTACAACGGGGTCATTTACATCAACAAAATAAGTATTTTTCAAAGCAAGCATAACGTTCACAAAACAGCGATAGTCAGGCAAGGCACATAAGGCATGTAATCATTTGAGGGAATCATCAACAGACACATTTTCCTCGGGTACCTATTCCAGATGTTCTTCACATGTGATGATAAAAGAGGGTGAGTCCTTATGAACTCAGCGAGGGGGAACGAGAAATAACATTTTGAAATCTTTTTCTGGTTAAACTTTATGAAAACTCCTCTGAAAACATGTCAAACAGAACAAGTAAGCTCATAATATAACATATATATATATATATATATATATATATATATATAAATGAACACATTTACCCGTCTTTCCTCCCCGAGGTCCTCTACGAACCAAGCGAGAGTACTTAAGCACATAGTAAAAAGGATACGGTGAGCTTTCTCTCTCGAGATCAATCGGTGAGCATTTGCTCTCAAGATCATTTTCGATAACAATTGTTGCGGCCGACTTCAATTATCCACTTATCGCTCCCAATTGGGTGTACTCCGGATGTATCCCGAAAACCTACGACCCAACTCTCTGAGGGTGGAATGCCAAGTGAGAGAGGGAATTGGACCATGGTAGTCACGGGAGCACTGGCAAGCTCTATGCCGCCCGGTGTTCGTGAAACGCTACCATGCCATAATGAAAGGTTGCAACCTTGTATACAATGCCCATTTATGTAATTTAACATTTCACATTAGGCGGTCAACAAAGTAGGTTGCCTCCAAGCAAGTATATGATCACATTTTGACATATGGCATATAAGGCATTGTAAGAACATATAATCATTTCATATATCCATTTGAAAGCAATTAAACTTTCACGGGCAGCCAAGTAATCATGTTCAAATAAACCATTGAATATCTTTTAACAATTCACATTAGGAGGACAACAAAGTAGGTTGCCTCCGAGCAATTTCAAGATCACATATTGCCAAGTAAACGAACGAGGCATGCTTGACATGAAATTTCACTTTATAGAACACATAGAGTCATATGAATATTAAACGGGCAGCCAAGCAACACATATAAATCAAGTCATATAACTCATTTCGGGGTTCACGTATCAAGTATTAAGATTATATAAGCATGCAACGACGCCTACAAGAGACCGGGTACAAAAATAACACACTTATCAATCATGCAATCATCGGGAATCATATTAGAGCCATAAGGAAAAATCCGGGCAGCCTATTAACCTCACAATTAAACACATTTAAACATAAGGTCATCCCTTAGCAAATAGTCATGAGTGCTAGGGCCTCAATTTCGTGCTTGCACATGCGATTAAGCAAACCATTCATCAATTAGTGATCCCAAGTCATACATCAATCAAATTAAGCAACATCAACCAGCCACAACAGTCCACACAACATCTACGTGCCACAATTCCAAGCATTCAATACCACAAGCAAGGTCTCAACATGATTCTAAGCATATCACTAAACAAAAACCCCACTGCATTGGTCTGTTTTCCCATATTCATTTAGACAATCAAAAAATCTCCAATTTCAGTGAACAAAATATCAAATTAAATCTTAATGAGTGATTTAAATCCAGAAACAAACCTCGTATCATTTGGAGTTCGGATTCAAGAGTTATAGCCAAAACCGTGAGACTACGCAAAACTGTCCAGATTTGTACACATTTCAATACTTGCCATTTTTTAGGGTCTTAAGGTCAGATTTAGCCTTAGTCTATTTCTGACAAAAATGTCCAGAACTGAAAAATATAGTAATATACCAAATTTCATGTAATTTAACCAACAATTACTAGGTCCAAAATGCTTCGTTCTACATAGTCAGTAATCTTCCAGAAATCTATTTCATTTTTCCAATTCTTCCAGATTTAGACACCTCACGATGTTTGACCATTTTGGAGGCCTTAGAGTCAGAATTGGCCTTGTCCTATTTCTATGAAAAATTCTCAAAACTGGAAAAAAAAAAGTGACTTACCATTTTTCACGCATTTTGACATCATTTTCTAGGCCAAATGCACTTCGTACTACCGAGTCAGAAATCTGCCAACTACGCGATTTTTACTTATCTTCAAGTTCTAGCCAAAAATCTAGCCATGCATGGTCATATAAGCTCATGTACACACATATACAACAACTACAGAGGTAAATATAGTCATATGAAGGCATGCATGTGATTTTTTAAAGGTTTTAAAAGAGTTTAACCCTCACCTTTGCAAGTTAATAGATGAAGATGCACAATGGAGCTTCTTTCTTCCTTCTTGCTTGCTTGGGCTGCTATGGCCGAGCTTGGGAGAGATCTTGAGAGCATGCTTGAGGTCTTGGAAGGTCAAGAGGCAGCCATGGTCGAAATGGAGAGAGAATGAGAGCTTGAGAGGGTTTTTGAGAGGAAAAATGAAGTTTTAGTGTGTGTGTGTGTGTGTGCTCGATTTTGCAGAATTTTTGTGTGTCAAATGCCTTCTAAAGTTGCTGAATATTGTGCCTAGGAAATGTAGTGTGTAAGGAATAAGTGCATCAGCATGTTGGAGGCTTAGGAGTTAGCAAAAAGGGTATAGAACTTAGGAAAAGTTATGACATGGTGTAAGAGAATGTTGGGTAAAATAAAATATTTTATAGTTAGTGGGATTTGTAGAGAATTTGAATTAGGAATATAATATTTGTTAGTGGATTGTGTAGGATTATTTTAGTGTCTTGTGCTTTGTGTAGGAATCTTTATTGATTAGCGTGCAGGCACGTATTCCTAGGTCTAGGGCACGTACTACGAGGTAAGGCACACACTTCAAGGTAAATGCACAAATTTCTATGTAAATGCACACAATTCTGGGTAAGTGCACGCAAACCAATGCAAGGTACGTAATTCAATGCAATGCACGTAAATCAAGGTATGGCGCTTAAACCTAGGTTAGGGCACGCAGTTCACGATTATGGCATATGAAACGAGGAAATGAACACAAATTGAGGTCTTGCACGTAATTCAAGGTCAGGGCACGTATATCTAGGTATGCACGTACATCAAGGATTAGGGCACAAAATTCTAGGTCAAGGCTCGTATGACAAAGCATGCACGAAAACCAAGACAAGGCACGCAATCCAAGATCAGTCATATAATTATGGGTCCAAGGTATACAAATCGAGGTAAGACACGTTATTCGGGGTCGGGCCTCACAACTTAACTCCTTACGGATCAAAAGTTATGGGCACCGGAGCGACGAATACCTAGTCACAAGCCTTACGTCCTCGGTTTGCGGGCCGAACCTCTACGTGAAGTGAAGTTTTCTTGCCTAAGGTGCCGTGGGATTCGATAATAAAAATGTGATGGATTAGGTTATCGTCCTATTCGCGGCTCACGACGTATGATCCGGGACGAAAAAATAGTGCAAAAGAATAAAATTATCCTGAAACTGATGAAAACGTTCAATTTTGGGCTCCGAAAAGAGTCGCAGTCGAGCAGGCTTGCTGCCCTCATCGTAGGGCTCACGAAGAGCTTTCCAACAGTATGATGTGCGCCGCGTAACTACTTACGGATCAAAAGTTATGGGCACCGGAGCGACGGATACCTGGTCACACGCCCCACACCCTCGGTTTGCGGGCCCAACCTCGACGTGAAGTGAAGTTGTCTTGCCCATTGTATTGTTGGATTTGGTAATAGAAATTTGATGGATTAAGTTGTCATCCATTTCGTGGCTCACGACGTACGATCCGGGACGGAAAAACAACGCAAAAGAAGAAAAGTATCCCGAAACTGATGAAAATGTTTTATTTTGGGCTCTGAAAATAGACGCAGTTGAGTTGGCTTGCTGCCCATGTCGTAGATCTCTAGGAGAGCTTTCCTACGGTATGTTGTGCACCGCGTAACTCCTTACGGATCAAATGTTATGGGTATCAGAGCGATGAATAGTTGGTTACACGCCCTACGCACTCGGTTTGTGGGCCCAGCCTCTAAGTGAAGTGAAGTTGTCTTGCCCAAGTTGCCGTGGGATTCGGTAATAGAAATGTGATGGATTAGGTTGTCGTCCTTTTCGAGGCTCACGACGTACGACCCGGGACGGAAAAACAATGCAAAAGAAGAAAAGTGTCCCGAAACTGATGAAAACGTTTGATTTTGGGGTCCAGAAACAGGCTCAGCTTAGCAGGCTTATAGCCCCCATCCTAGAGCTCTCTGAGAGCTTTCCAATGGTATGTTGTGTGCCACGTAACTCCTTACAGATCAAAAGTTTTGGTCATCGGAGCCACGGATAGTTGGTCACTCGCCCCACGCCCTCGGTTTACGGGCCCAGCCTCTACATGAAGTAAAGTTGTCTTGCCCATGGTCCAGTGGGATTCGGTAATAAAAATGTGATGGATTAGGTTGTCGTCCTTTTCGTGGCTCACGACGTACGACCCGGGACGAAAAAACAATGCAAAAGAAGAAAAGTGTCCCGAAACTGTGAAAACGTTCGATTTTGGGCTCCAAAAATAGGCGCAGCCAAGCAGGCTTGTTGTCCCCTTCTTAGAGCTCTCGACAAGCTTTCCAACGGTATGTGGTGGGCCGCGGAACTCTTTACGGATCAAAAGTTATGGGTACTAGAGCGACGGATGCCTAGTTACACGCCCCATGCCCTCGGTTTGCGGGCCCAACCTCTACGTGAAATGAAGTTGTCTTGGCCAAGGTGCTATGGGATTTGGTAATGGAAATGTGATGGATTAGGTTGTCATCCTTTTCGTGGCTCACAACGTACGATCCGGGATGAAAAAACATAGCAAAAGAAAAAAAGTATCCCAAAATTGATAAAAACATTCGATTTTGGGCTACAAAAACAGGCACAGTTGAGCAGGATTGCTGCCCCCGTCGTAGAGCTCTCGAAGAGCTTTCCAATGGTATGTTGTGCGCCGCATAAGTCCTTACAGATCAAAAGTTATGGGCATCGGAGCGACGGATAGCTGGTCACACGCCCCACGCCCTCGGTTTGCCGGCCCAACCTCTACAAGAAGTGAAGTTGTCTTGCTGAAGGTGCCGTGGGATTCGGTAATAGAAATGTGATGGATTAGGTAGTCATCCTTTTCGCGGCTCACGACGTACGATCTGAGACAGAAAAACAGCGCAAAAGAGTAAAAGTGTCCCCAAACTGATGAAAACTTTCAATTTTAGGCTCTGAAAACATGCGCATCCGAGCAGGCTCGCTACACCCTTCTTAGAGCTCTCGGAGAGCTTTCCAACGGTATGCTTTGCTCCGCTTAAATCCTTACGGATCAAAAGTTATGGGCACCGGAGCGACGGAAAGCTAGTCACACGCCCTACGCCCTTGGTTTACGGGCCCAGCCTCTACGTGAATTGAAGTTGTCTTGCCCAAGGTGCCATGGGATTCGGTAATAGAAATGTGATGGATTAGGTTGTCGTCATTTTTGCGGCTCACGACGTACGATCCGGGGCAGAAAAATAGCGCAAAAGAAAAAAAGTGTCCCAAAATTGATGAAAACGTTATATTTTGGGCTCCGAAAATAGGCGCAGCTGAGCAGGCTTGCTGCCCCTGTCTTAGAGCTCTCGGAGAGATTTCCAATGGAATGTTGTACGCCGCGTAAGTCCTTACGGATCAAAAGTTATGGGTACCGGAGTGACGGATACCTAGTCACATACCTCACGACCTCGGTTTGCGGGCTCAGCCTCTACGTGAAAGAAGTTGTCTTGCCCAAGGTGTCGTGGGATTCGATAATGGAAATGTGATGGATTAGGTTGTCGTCCTTTTCACGACTCACGACGTACGATTCGGGATGGAAAAACAGTGCAAAAGAAGAAAAGTGTCCCGAAACTAATGAAAATGTTAGATTTTGGGCTCCAAAAATAGGCGCAATTGAGCAAGATTGATGCCCCCGTCGTAGAGCTCTCGGAGAGCTTTCCAATGGTATGTTGTGCGCCGCGTAAGTCCTTACGAATCAAAAGTTATGAGCACCAGAGCGACGGATAGTTGGTCACACGCCCCACGCCCTCGGTTTGCGGGCCCAGCCTCTATGTGACGTGAAGTTGTCTTGCCCATGGTGCCGTGGGATTCGGTAATAGAAATGTGATGGATTAGGTTGTCGTCCTTTTCGTGACTCACGACGTACGATCCGGGACGAAAAAATAGCGCAAAAAAAGAAAAGTGTCCCCAAACTGATGAAAATGTTCGATTTTGGGCTTCGAAAATAGGCGCAGCCTAGCAGGCTTACTGCCCCCTACTTAGAGCTATCGGAGAGCTTTCCAATGGTATGTGGTGCGCTGCGTAACTCCTTACGGATCAAAAGTTATGGGCATCGGAGAGACGGATACGTGGTCATACGCCCCACGCCCTCGGTTTGCGGGCCCAGCCTCTACGTGAAATGATGTTGTCTTGCCCAAGGTGCCGTGGGATTCGGTAATGGAAATGTGATGGATTAGGTTGTTGTCCTTTTCGCGGCTCACGACGTACGGTCCGGGACAGAAAAACAATGCAAAAGAAGAAAAGTGTCCCAAAACTGATTAAAATGTTTGAGTTTAGGCGCCGAAAATAGGCGTTGTTCAGTACGATTGTTTCCCTCGTCGTAGAACTCCTGGAGAGCTTTCCAACGGTATGCTGTGCGCCGCTTAACTCCTTACGGATCAAAAGTTATAGGCACCGGCGCGACGGATAGCTGGTCACACGTCCTACGCCCTCGGTTTGCGGGCCCAGCCTCTACGTGAAGTGAAGTTGTCGTGCCCAATGTGCCGTGAGATTCAGTAATAGAAAATTGATGGATTAGGTTGTCGTCCTTTTCACGGCTCACGACGTACGATCGGGGGCCGAAAACAGTGTAAAAGAAGAAAAATGTCCCGAAACTGATGAAAACGTTAGATTTTGGGCTCCGAAAATAGGCGCAGCCGAGCAGGCTTGCTGCCCCTGTCTTAGAGCTCTCGGAGAGCTTTCCAACGGTTTGTGGTGGACCGTGTAACTCCTTACGGATCAAAAGTTATGGGCACCGGAGTGACAGATACCTGGTCACACGCCCCACGCTCTCGGTTTGCGGGCCCAGCCTCTAAGTGAAATAAAGTTGTCTTGTCCAAGGTGCCGTCTGATTCGGTAATGGAAATGTGATGGATTAAGTTGTCATCCATTTCGCGGCTCGCGACGTACGATCCGGGTCAAAAAAATAGTGCAAAAGAAGAAAAGTGTGCCGAAACTAATGAAAACATTCGATTTTGGGCTCAAAAAATAGGCGCAGTTGAGCAGGATTGCTGCCCTCGTCCTAGAGCTCTCGGAGAGCTTTCCAACGGTATGCTTTGCGCGGCGTAAGTCCTTACGGATCAAAAGTTATGGGCACCCGAGCGACGGATAGCTGGTCACACAGCCCACGCCCTCTGTTTGCGGGCCCAGCCTCTACATGAAGTGAAGTTGTCTTGCCCAAGGTGCCAAGGGATTCGGTAATAGAAATGTGATGGATTAGGTCGTCGTCTTTTTCGCGGCTCACGACGTACGATCCGGGATCGAAAAACAGCACAAAAGATGAAAAGTTTCCCCAAACTGATGGAACTGTTCCATTTTGGGCTCCGAAAACAGGCACAGCTGAGTAGGCTTGCTGTCCCCGTCGTAGAGATCTCGAAAAGATTTCCAACGGTATGTTGTGCGCCGCCTAACTCCTTACGGATCAAATGTTATGGGCAACGGAGCGACCGATACCTGGTCCCACGCCCTACGCCCTCGGTTTGCGGGCCCAGTCTCTACTTGAAATGAAGTTGTTTTGCCCAAGGTGCCGTGGGATTCGGTAGTAGAAATGTGATAGATTACGCAGTTGTCCTTTTCGCGGCTCACGACGTATGATCCGGGATGAAAAAACAGCGCAAAAGAAGAAAAGTATCCCAAAACTGATGAAAATGTTCGATTTTGGGCTCTAAAAACATGCGCAGACGATTAGGCTTGCTGCCCCTTTCTTAAAGCTCTCGGAGAGCTTTCCAACAGTATGTGGTGCGCCGCGTAACTCCTTACGGATCAAAAGTTATGGGCACCGGAGCGACGGATACTTGGTCACACATCTCACGCCCTTGGTTTGTGGGCCCAACCTCTACGTGAAATGAAGTTGTCTTGCCCAAGGTGCCATGGGATTCAGTAATGGAAATGTGATGGATTAGGTTGTCGTCCTTTTCACGGCTCACGACGTACGGTCCAGGATGAAAAAACAGTGCAAAAGAAGAAAAGTGTCCCAAAACTGATGAAAACGTTTGAATTTGGGCGCCAAAAAAGTCACTGTTGAGCAGGATTGCTGCCCCCGTCGTAGAGCTCTCTGAGGGTTTTCCTACGGTATGCTGTGTGCCGCTTAACGCCTTACGGATCAAAAGTTATGGGCACCGGAGCGACGGATAGCTAGTCAAACGCCCTACGCCCTCGATTTGCGGGCCCAGCCTCTACATGAAGTGAAGTTGTATTGCCTAAGGTGCTGTGGGATTCGGTAATGGAAATGTGATGGATTAGGTTGTCGTCCTTTTCGCGACTCACGACGTACAATCCGGGGTGGAAAAATAGCGCAAAAGAAGAAAAGTGTCCCAAAACTGATGAAAATGTTAGATTTCTGGCTCTGAAAATAGGCGCAGCCAAGCAAGCTTGCTGCCCCCTGCTTAGAGCTCTCGGAGAGCTTTCCAACGGTATGTGGTGGGCCGGGTAACTCCTTATGGATTAAAAGTTATGGGCACCGGAGTGACGGATACTTGGTCATACGCCCCACGCCCTCGGTTTGCGGGCCTAGCCTCTACATGAAATGAAGTTGTCTTGCCTAAGGTGTCGTGGGATTCGGTAATGGAAACGTGATGGATTAGGTTGTCGTCCTTTTCGCGGCTCACGACGTACGATCCGGGATGGAAAAACAGTGCAAAAGAAGAAAAGTGTAACGAAACTAATTAAAATGTTCGATTTTGGACTCCAAAAGCAGGCGCAATTGAGGGGGATTGCTTCCCCCCTCCTAGAGCTCTTGGAGAGCTTTCCAACGGTATGTTGTGCGCCGCGTAAGTCCTTACGAATCAAAAGTTATGGGCACCTGAGCGACGGATAGCTGGTCACACGCCCCACGCCCTCGGTTTGCAGGCCCAGCCTCTACGTGAAGTGAAGTTGTCTTGCCCAAGGTGCCGTGGGACTCGAAAATAGAAATGTGATGGATTAGGTTGTCATCTTTTTTGCGGCTCACAAAGTACGATCCGGGAAGGAAAAACAGCGCAAAAGAAAAAAAAGTATCCCTAAACTGATGAAAATGTTCGATTTTGGGCTCCGAAAACAGGTGCAGCCGAGCAAGCTTCCTGCCCCAGTCGTAGAGATCTCGAAGAGCTTTCCAACAGTATGTTGTGCGCCGCCTAACTCCTTACGGATCAAAAGTTATGGGCAACGGAGCGACCGATACCTAGTCCCACGCCCTACGACCTCGGTTTGCGGGCCCAGCCTCTATGTGAAATAAAGTTGTTTTGTCCAAGGTACCGTGGGATTCGGTAATAGAAATGTGATGGATTATGTAGTCGTCCTTTTTACGGGTCACGACGTACGATCCGGGACAGAAAAATAGTGCAAAAGAAGAAAAGTGTCCCCAAATTGAAGAAAATGTTCGATTTTGGGCTCCGAAAATAGGCGCAGCTAAGCAGACTTGCTGCCCCCGTCGTAGAGTAGAGATCTCGAAGAGCTTTCCAACGGTATGTTGTGTGCCGCCTAACTCCTTACGGATCAAAATTTATGGGCAACGGAGTGACGGATACCTGGTCCCACGCCCTCAGTTTGCGGGCCTAGCCTCTACATGAAATGAAGTTGTTTTTCCCAAGGTGCCGTGGTATTCAGTAATAGAAATGTGATGGATTAAGTAGTCGTCCTTTTCGCAGCTCACGACGTACGATTCGGGATGGAAAAACAGCGCTAAAGAAGAAAAGTGTCCCGAAACTGATGAAAATGTTCAATTTTGGGCTCCGAAAATAAGCGCAGCCGAGCAAGCTTGCTGCCCCCTTCGTAGAGCTCTCGGAGAGCTTTCCAATGGTATGTGGTGTGCCGCGTAACTCCTTACGGATCAAAAGTTATGGGCACCGGAGCGACGGATAACTTGTCACACGCCCCACGCCCTCGGTTTGCTGGCTCAGCCACTACGTGAAATGAAGTTGTCTTGCCCAAGGTGTCGTGGGATTCGGTAATGGAAATGTGATGTATTAGGTTGTCGTCCTTTTCGCGGCTCTCGACGTACGATCCGGGATGGAAAAACAATGCAAAAGAAGAAAAGTGTCCCCAAACTGATGAAAACGTTCAATTTTGGGCGCCAAAAACAGGCGATGTTGAGCAAGATTGCTGCCCCCGTCGTAGAGCTCTCGGAGAGCTTTCCAACGGTATGCTGTGCGCCGATTAACTCCTTACGGATCAAAAGTTATGGGCACCGGAGCGACGGATACCTGGTCGCAAGCCCTATGCCCTCGGTTTGCGGGCCCAACCTCTACGTGAAGTGAAGTTATCTTATCATGCCCCAACCAGACCTATAGAGGCTAGATTAGGGTATGACCTAATTCCTTTACGCCAATTCACATACTTAATTGCTTGTTGTGATTTAACACTTAATGTTAGCCTAGAACTTCAAAAGAATTTCCAAAAATTCGGCAGCATAATGACTGTTTTTAAGACCTTTGGTTTAACCTAATTTCCTAAACACCTCAATTATTCCAATCATTAACCCAATTCCATTAAGGACTCCTATTTTGTCATCAACCGATATGCCTACTAGTCTATCTTGAAAGTCTCGTTTGATTAATAAGCCTAGCATGATAACTATGTCCCGTTTATTTGTTAATTTCATATCATGCATGTACCTATTATCGTTTAGTTTACAAATGAGCACCTAAGAGAAATTAGATAAAATTAACTTAGTTGATTTTTCACCTAGTGGTTTAATTGCCTACAATAGCTACTATTCAAGATAATGAAAGTAAACAACCAAATAAAGAGTTCGTCCGATTGTAGATAGTACAATCCCAAAATTAGACCTAAATTATAACGGGGTCATTTACATCAATAAAATGAACAGTTTGCAATAAAACACAACATCCATATAGCAACCACTTTCAGGCAAAGAACAAAAGCACGTAGTCACTCCAAGGAATCATCAACAAGCACATTTACTTCGGGTACCTATTCCAAATCTGTTGCACCTGTGACAAAAAAGAGGGTGAGTCCTTAAGAACTCAGCGAGAGGGAACGATAGAAAACGTTTTGAAACTCTTTTCCGGTTAATCTTATGAAAACTCCTTTGAAAACATGTCAATTAGAATAAATAAGTTCATAACATAACATAAATATAAATGAACACATTTACCTGTCTTTCCTCCCCGAGGTCCTCTAGGAACCAAGCAAGAATACTTAAACATATAGTAAAAAGGATACAGTTTGATACGTACAGGACTCTAGAGGCAGCTCATACGGGCTCAAGAGGTATCTCCCACCACATTTAGGTGTAGCACTTTCCCCCGCATAGCACTTACTTCCTGCTGTTCAAGTTCATTTTTAGTAACAGTTGTTTCTGCCGGCTTCAATCATCCACTTTTCACGCCAAATGGGTGTACTCCGGATGTACCCCGAAATCCTATGACCCAACTCTCCGAGGGTGGAATGCCAAGCGAGAGAGGGAATTGGACCATGGTAGTCACGGGAGCACCGGCAAGCCCTATGCCGCCCGGCGTTCGTGAAACGCTACCATGCCACAATGAAAGGTTGCAACCTTGTATGCAATACAAATTTATAACATTTAACATGTCACATTAGGAGGACAACAAAGTAGGTTGCCTTCGAGCAGTTATAAGATCGCACGTTGACAAGTAAACACACGAGGCATGCTTTGACATGTAATTTCACTTGTAAAACACATGGAATTATATGAATATTAAATGGGCAGCCATGTAACAAATGTAAATCAAGTCATATAGCTCATTTCGGGTTTCACGTAATCAAGTAATGAGATTATACAAGAATGCAACGACGTTTACATGAGACTGGGTGCAAGAAAAGTCTACTTATCAACATGTAATCATCGGGAATCATTTTTAGGGCTATAAGGACAATTACGGGCAGCCTATTAATCTTCCTCAACGTCATTTATAATTTACAAAAAAATGGTTTATGACTCGGGAACCTACGGGGCCATTCAGGTTTCCTAGGCCGTGCTCGGGGTTGGTTCGTTTGCTAAGCACCATTAGAAACTCTTAAACCATTTCAAGCATACTTAAAATTTATTAGGCAGCCCATTAATTACACAATTAAACACAATAACCATAGGCTCATCACTTAGCGAGTTTTCATAGTCAATAGGGTTTCAATTCATGCTTACATGTGCAATTAAGCCACAAGTTGTCACGTAATTAAACCCAAGCCGTGCATCGGTTAATTAAAACATCTTCAATCATCCAAAACAGTCCACACAACATCTAAGTGCCACAATTTCAAGCATTCAATACCACAAGAGAAGTTACAACATGTTTCAACGCATATCACTAAACAAAAACCTCACTGCAATGGTCTGTTTTCCCACAATCATTTAGACAAGCAAACAATCTCCAATTCCAGTGAACAAAATGAAAAATTAAAGCTTAATGAGTTATTTAAATCCAGAAACAAACCTCACCTCATTTGGAGTTCGGACTTAGGAGTTATGGCCAAAACCGTGAGACTACGCAAAACTGTCAAGTTTTAGACACATTACGAGTTTTGTTATATTTGAGGGTCTTAGAGTTAGAATTGGCTTTGGTCAATTTCTGGAAAAAATGTCCAGAACTGCAAAATCTAGAAACATACAATTTTTAATGCAATTTCACCCACATTTACAAGGCCAAAAATTCTTCGTTCTAGAGGGCCAGTAATCTGCTAGAAACCTATTTCATATTTCCAGATTTTTCCAGATTTAGACACCTTTCGATATCTTGCCATTTTGAAGGCCTTAGATTCAGAATTGGGTTTAGTGTATTTCTACAAAAAATTATCAGAACTGGCAAAAATAGTCACCTACCAATTTTCACACATTTTAAACATCATTTACTAGGCGAAATGCACTTCGCTCTACCAAGTCAGAAATCTGCCAGCTACGCGATTCTTGCCTATCTTCAAGTTCTAGCCAAATATCTTGCCATGCATGGTTATATAAGCTCATGTACACACATATACAACAAGTACAGAGGTAAATATAGACATATGAAGGCATGCATGTGGTTTTTGAAAGCTTTTAAAAGAGTTTTAGCTCTCACCTCTTTGAAGATCTAGCAAATGAGCACAAAATCCTTGTTTTTGAGCTTTGTGTGTGACTTTGAGCTATCCTTGATTGATTACCTTGCTATGGCCGATGCTTGGAGTGTCCTAGAGAGTGAGCTTGAGGTCTTGGAAGCTCAAGAGATGCCATGCTCGAAAATGAGAGAGAAGGAGAGAGAATGAGAACTTGAGAGAGTTTTGAGAGGAAAATGAAATGTGATGAGTTGTGTGTGTGTGTGTCGGCCTTAGGGCCTTTCAAATCTGATTTTTGTGTGTCAACTAGCATATAATTTGAGTTGTAATGAGGCATGGGGTGGGTTGGTCGAGAAAGGTAGCTTAGGATAGGGAGCTTTGAAGTTTTTTGATGCATGGTGTCTTGAGCTTATGTCATAGGTTGTCTAGGATAATTTGAATTTATGCAATGTTTATTCAAGTGCAAGGTATGGTCGGCCAAGGTATGTGGAATTCTGAATTTTTTTGTTTTGTTTAAGGCTTATTTTATTGTAGGTTAGATATATTTTAATTGCCTAGTAGTTAGAATGTAAGAGAATGTTGGGAATCTAGGGAACCTAGGTAGAATAAATTATATGAAAGTTGAGATAGTTTATTATTATTTTAGTGTTAGTGGATTTTGTATGATTTCTTTATTGTCTAGTGTTTTGTGTAGGATTCTTTGTTGATTAGCGTGCGGGCAGGCTTTCCTAGGTCTAGGGCACGCACTACGAGGTCAGACATGCACAAAAATCAATACGGGGCACGAATCACGAGGTAGACACGAACGACAAGGTAGGCACACACTTCAAGATAAATGCACGAATTCTAATGCAAATGCTTGCAACCCTAGATGAATGCACGTAAACCAATGTAAGGCACATAATTTAATGCGGTGCACGTAAATCGAGGTACGACTCTTAAACCTTGGTTAGGGCACAGAGTTCAAGGTCAGTGCACACAAATTGAGGTATCGCACGTAGATCGAAGTTAGGGCATGAAAGTCGAGGATTAGGGCACACAATTCTAGGTCAAGGCACGTACGACGAGGCATGCACGAAAACCAAGACAGGGCACGTAATCCAAGGTCGGTCATATAATTCTAGGTCTAAGGCACGCAAATCGAGGTAAAACACGTTATTCAGGGTCGGGCCTCACATCCTCCCCTCCTTAAAAGAATTTCGTCCCGAAATTCATTCTTACTTGTTGAGATCATTTAGATGGATTCTGACCTTTGTTATTTTTTCCACTCTGGTTCGTCCCGTGTTCTGTGATCTCTCTTACCACAACCAATTCACTTCTTATGTTTCTCCAATCATTTAGTTCGGTGTGACCTCTACATTTACAGTTCTTTCCTTTGAACGACTCTATTCCTTCCATTTGATCTTAAGGTCAAGTTCATTAACTAAGGTTAGAATCTCCAAACATAGTCATCAAAGTTGCATCGGTATTCTAACAATATAACTATAACTCCAAAATCATGACTTATGTCGTGTCAATCTTGCATTCATACCTCAAAAAGGAATATCACAATAATACCACGATCTTATGGTGACATACACCAATTTCAAGATGATAGGTCTATATCCGATTTACATATCCTACCAACTAGCTTCAAAATTGTTAACCAAGCGAGAGTACTTAAACACATTTACCCATCTTTCCTCCCCAAGGTCCTCTAGGAACCAAGCGAGAGTACTTAAACACATAGTGAAAAGGATACGGTGAGCTTTCGCTCTCAAGATCGATCGGTGAGCATTTGCTCTCAAGATCATTTCTGATAACAGTTGTTGCGACCGGCTTCAATCATCCACTTATCACGCCAAATGGGTGTACTCCGGATGTACCCCAAAATCCTACGACCCAACTTTCTGAGGAAGTCTAGCCCCCAAGCGAGAGAGAGAATTGGACCATGGTAGTCACGGTAGCACCGGCAAGCCCGATGCTGCCCAGCATGCGTGAAACGCTACCATGCCAAAATGAAAGGTTGCAACCTTGTATGCAATGCACATGTATGCCATTTAACATTTCACATTGGGAGGTCAACAAAGTAGGTTGCCTCTGAGCAAGTATATTATCACATTTTGACAAATTGGCATATAAGGCATTGTAAGAACATGTAATCATTTCATATATCAATTTGAAAGCAATTAAACTTCCACGGGCAGCCAAGTAATCATGTTCAAATAAGCCATATAATGTCTTTTAACAATTCACATTAGGAGGACAACAAAGTAGGTTGCCTCCGAGCAAGTATAAGATCACATATTGATAAGTAAATGAACGAGGCATGCTTAACACGAATTTTCACTTTGTAAAACACATAGAGTTATATGAACATTAAACGGGCAGCCATGTAACACATGTAAATCAAGTCATATAACTCATTTCGGGGTTCATGTATCAAGTGTTAAGATCATACAAGCATGCAACGACGTTTACATGAGGCCGGGTGCAAGAAGAGTTTACTTATCAACATGTAATCATCGAGAATCATATTTAGAGTTATAAAAACAATTCCGGGCAGCCTATTAACATTCCTCAATATCAATTTATAATTCACACAATAGTGGTCTATGACTTGGGAGTCTACGGGGCCATTAGGGTTTACAAGGTTGTGCTCGGGGTTGGTTTTGTTTGCTAAGCACCACAAGTAACACTTAAACCGTTTCAAGCATACTTAACATTTATTAGGCAGCCCACTAACCACACAATTAAACACAATAACCGTAGGATCATCACTTAGCGAGTTTTCATAGTCAATAGGGTTTCAATTCATGCTTACACGTGCGATTTAAGCCACAAGTTGTCACGTAATTAAACCCAAGCCATGCATCGATTAATTAAAACATCCTCAATCATCCAAAACAGTCCACACAACATCCAAGTTCCACAATCCCAAGCATTCAATACCACAAGAGAAGTTACAATATTTTTTAAAGCATATCACTAAATAAAAACCTCACTACAATGGTCTGTATTCCCACAATCATTTAGACAAGCAAACAATCTCCAATTCCAGTGAACAAAATTTCAAATTAAATCTTAATGAGTGATTTAAATCCAGAAACAAACCTCGCATCATTTGGAGTTCGGATTCAAGAGTTATAGCTAAAACCGTGAGACTACGCAAAACTGTCCAGATTCATACATATTTCAATACTTTCCATTTTTGAGGGTGTTAGGGTCAGATTTAGCTTTAGTCTATTTCTGACAAAAATGTCCAGAACTGAAAAATATAGCAACCTAACAAATTCATGCATTTTAAATATCATTTACTAGGTAAAACTATTTCGTTCTACAGGGACAAAAACCTGCTCCATTTTCCCAGATTTTCCAGATTTAGACACCTTTCATTGTTTTGCCATTTTGGAGACCTTAGAATCAAAATTGGCCTTGGCCTATTTCTACGAAAAATGTTCAGAACTGGTAAAAATAGTTACCTACCAATTTTCACGCATTTGAAACATCATTTACCAGGCCAAATTCACCTTGATCTACCAACTCAGAAATCTGCCAGCTACGCGATTTTACCTATCTTCAAGTTCTAGCTAAATATCTTGCCATGCATGGTTAAAAAAGCTCATGTACACACATATACCACAAGTACAGAGGTAAAAATAGACATATAAAGGCATGCATGTGGTTTTTGAAAGCTTTTAAAAGAGTTTTAGCCCTCACCTTAGCAAGACAATAGATGAGGATGCACGAAGCTCTTGAAGATGCACAAAAACATCTTTTCTCCTTGCTTGGCCGAGAGATATCTTGATTTCCCTTAAATCCTAGCTTAGTTAGCTTGTGTAGAAGGTGTGCATGTGTTTAGAACAAAAAGAAATGGAAGAAAACCATCAAAACTTTACCTAGGCCGAAAATGATAAGTTATGAGCTTGTATGAGACTTTCTTGCGTGTTTGCTTGCTATGGCTTGCTATGGCCGAGCTTGGGAGAGTCTTAGAGAGTCCTTGAGAGCTTGTGAGGAGTCTTGGGAACTCAAAGGCTGCCTTGGTCGAAAATGGAGAGAGAATGGGAGAGTTTGAGAGGAAAGAGAGAGTTTGAGAGAGAAATAATGCTTGTGTGTGTGTGTCTTGGCCTTGAGCCTTTCAAATAATTTTGTGTCATCTTTAGCATTTTTTTTGTGTTGAAATGAAGCATGACATTGAGAGGGTCGAAAATGAGATGCTTGGGTAGGGTGTAGGTGAATTTTTTAGGCATTGTGCTTAGTGCATGTGTCATAGAATGTCTAGGCTTTAATTTAATTGTGCAAAGTTGATCAAATTGCCTTGTTTTGGCCGTGTAATGCAAGGGAGAATCTGAAATTTCAGATTCAAGTTAGTATATTTTGGGTTATAATAAGTGTAGGTTTATAATAGTTTATTGGTTAGTTGAGTGTGATAGAATATTTTATTAGTTAATGGGTTTTGTGGAGAATTTGAATTAGGAATATAATATTGGTTAGTGGATTGTGTAGGATTATTTTATAGTCTAGTGCTTTGTGTAGGATTCTTTATTGGTTAGCGTGCAGGCACGCTTTCCTAGGTCTAGGGCATGCACTACGAGACACGCACAGAAATCAATACGAGGCACGAATCACGAGGTAGACACGAACTACGAGGTAAGGCACGCACTTCAAGATAAATACAAGAATTCCAATGCAAATGCACGTAACCCTAGGTAAATACACGTAAATCAATGCAAGGCACGTAATTCAATGCAATGCACGTAAATTGAGGTACGGCTCTTAAACCTATGTTAGGGCACGTAGTTCAAGGTCAGTGCACACAAATTGAGGTATCGAACGTAAATTGAAGTCAGGGCACGTAAGTCGAGGATTAGGGCACACAATTCTAGGTCAAGGCACGTATGACGAGGCATGCACGAAAACCAAGACAGGACATGTAATCCAAGGTCTATCATACAGTTCTGGTTCTAAGAACGCAAATTGAGGTAAGACACGTTATTCGGGGTCGGGCCTCATAACGGATAACTGGTCCCACGCCTCATGCCCTCCGTTTGTGGGCCCAGCCTCTACGTGAAATGAAGTTTTTTCGCCCAAGGTGCCGTGGGATTCGGTAATAGAAATGTGATGGATTAGATAGTCGTCCTTTTCGCGGCTCACGACGTACGATCCGGGACGGAAAAACAGTGCAAAAGAAGAAAAATGTCCCAAAACTGATGAAAATGTTCAATTTTGGGCTCCGAAAATAGGCGCAGCTGAGCAGGCTTGCTACCCTCTTCTTAGAGCTCTCCGAGAGCTTTCCAATGGTATATGGTGCGCCGCGTAACTCCATAAGGATCAAAAGTTATAGGCACCGGAGCGATGGATACCTGGTCAAACGCCCCACACCCTCGGTTTACTAGCCCAGCCTCTACCTGAAATGAAGTTGTCTTGCCCAAGGTGCCGTGGGATTCAGTAATGGAAATGTGATGGATTAGGCTATCGTCCTTTTCGCGGCTCACTACGTACGATCCGGGACGAAAAAATAGAGCAAAAATAGAAAAGTGTCCCGAAACTGATGAAAACGTTCGATTTTGGGTGCCGAAAATAGGCCTTGTTGAGCAAGATTGCTTCCCCCGTTGTAGAGCTCTCAAAGAGCTTTCCAACGGTATGTTGTGCGCCGCTTAACTCTTTACGGATCAAAAGTTATGGACACCGGAGCGTCGGATACTTGGTCACACGCCCCACGCCCTCGGTTTGCAGGCCCAGCCTCTACGTGAAATGAGGTTGTCTTGCCTAAGGTGTCATGGGATTCGGTAATAGAAATGTGATGGATTAGGTTGTCGTCCTTTTTGCAGCTCACGACATACAACCCGGAACGAAAAAACAGTGCAAAAGAAGAAAAATATCCCAAAACTGATGAAAACGTTTGATTTTGGACTACAAAAATAGGCACAGCCAAGCAGGCTTGATGCCCCCGTCGTAGAGCTCTTGGAGAGCTTTCCAACGGTATGTTGTGCGCCGCGTAAGTCCTTACGGATCAAAAGTTATGGGCACCGAAGCGACGGATAGCTGGTCACACGCCCCACGCCCTCGGTTTACGGGCCCAGCCTCTACGTGAAGTGAAGTTGTCTTGCTGAAGGTGCCGTGGGATTCGGTAATAGAAATGTGATGGATTAGGTAGTCGTCCTTTTCGCGATTCACGACGTACGATCCGGGACGAAATTACAGTGGAAAAGAAGAAAACTGTCCCGAAACTGATGAAAATGTTCAATTTTGGGCTCTGAAAAGAGGCGCAGTCGACCAGGCTTGCTACCCACGTCGTAGAGCTCTCGGAGAGCTTTCCAAGACTATGTTGTGCGCCGCGTAACTCCTTACGGATCAAAAGTTATGGGCACCGGAGCGACGGATACCTAGTCACATGCCCCTCGCCCTAAGTTTGCTGGCCCAACCTCGATGTGAAGTGAAGTTGTCTTGCACATGGTACTGTGGGATTCGGTAACTGAAATTTGATGGATTAGCTAGTCGTCCGTTTCGCGGCTCACGACGTACGATCCGGGACGGAAAAACAACACAAAAGAAGAAAAATATCCCGAAACTGATGAAAACGTTCGATTTTGTGCTCCGAAAATAGACACAGTTGAGCTGGCTTGTTGCCCTCGACGTAGATCTCTCGGAGAGCTTTCCAACGGTATGTTGTGCGCCACCTAACTCCTTACGGATCAAATGTTATGGGTATCGGAGCGACGAATAGCTGGTCACAAGCCCCACGCCCTCGGTTTGCGGGCCCAGCCTCTAAGTGAAGTGAAGTCATCTTGCCCAAGGTGCCGTGGGATTCGGTAATAGAAATGTGATAGATTAGGTTGTCATCCATTTCGCGGCTCACGACGTACGACACGGGACGGAAAAATAGTGCAAAAGAAGAAAAATATCCCGAAAGTGATGAAAACGTTCGATTTTGGACTATGAAAATAGGCACAAAGAAGCAGGCTTGCTACCCCCATCGTAGAGCTCTCGGTGAGCTTTCCAATGGTATGTTGTGCACCGCGTAAGTCCTTACGGATCAAAAGTTATGGGCATCGGAGCGACGGATAGCTAGTCACACGCCCCACACCCTCGGTTTGCGGGCCCAGCCTTTACGTGAAGTGAAGTTGTCTTGCCGAAGGTGCCGTGGGATTCGATAATAGAAATGTGATGGATTAGGTAGTCGTCTTTTTCGTGACTCACGACGTACGATCCGGGACGACAAAACAACACAAAAGAAGAAAAGTGTCCCAAAACTGGTGAAAACGTTCGATTTTGGGCTTCGAAAATAGGTGCAGCCAAGCAAGCTAGCTACCCCATTCTTAGAGCTATCAGAGAGCTTTCCAACAGTATGATGTGTGTCGCGTAACTCCTTACAGATCAAAAGTTATGGGCACCGGAGCGACGGATACCTGGTCACATGCCCCACGCCCTCGGTTTGCTGGCCCAACCTCGACGTGAAGTGAAGTTGTCTTGCACATGGTACCGTTGGATTCAGTAATAAAAATTTGATAGATTAGCTTGTCGTCCGCTTTGCGGCTCACGATGTACGATTCGGGACGGAAAAACAACGCAAAAGAAGAAAAGTATCCCAAAATTGATGAAAACGTTCGATTTTGAGCTCCAAAAATAGACGCAGTTGAGCTGGATGGTTACCCCTATCGTAGATCTCTTGGAGAGCTTTCCAACGGTATGTTGTGCGCCGCCTAACTCCTTACGGATCAAATGTTATGGGCACCGGAGCGACGAATAGCTGGTCACAAGCCCCACGCCCTCGGTTTGCGGGCCCAGCCTCTAAGTGAAGTGAAGTTGTCTTGCCCAAGGTACCGTGGGATTTGGTAATAGAAATATGATGGATTAGGTTGTCGTCCTTTTCGCGGCTCACGACGTACGACCAGGGACAGAAAAACAGTGCAAAAGAAGAAAAATTTACCGAAACTGATGAAAACGTTCGATTTTGGAATACAAAAATAGACACAGCCAAGCAAGCTTGCTGCCCCCCATCGTAGAGCTCTCAGAGAGCTTTACAACGGTATGTTGTGTGCCGCGTAAGTCCTTACGGATCAAAAGTTATGGGCACCAGAGCGACGGATAGCTGGTCACACGTCCCACGCCCTCGGTTTGCGGGCCCAGCCTCTAAGTGAAGTGAAGTTGTCTTGCTAAAGGTGCCATGGGATTTGGTAATAGAAATGTGATGGATTAGGTAGTCGTCCTTTTCGCGTCCCACGACGTACGATCCGAGACGAAAAAACAGCGCCAAAGAAGAAAAGTATCCCAAAACTTATGAAAACATTCGATTTTGGCCTCCGAAAATAGGCGCACCCAAGCAGGCTGTTGTCCCCTTCTTAGAGCTCTTAGAGAGCTTTCCAACGGTACGTGGTGCGGCACGTAACTCCTTTCGGATCAAAAGTTATGGGCACCGGAGCGACGGATAACTTGTCACACGCCCCACGCCCTCGGTTTGCTGGCTCAGCCACTACGTGAAATGAAGTTGTCTTGCCCAAGGTGCCGTGGGATTCGGTAATGGAAATGTGATGTATTAGGTTGTCGTCCTTTTCGCGGCTCTCGACGTACGATCCGGGATGGAAAAACAATGCAAAAGAAGAAAAGTGTCCCCAAACTGATGAAAATGTTTGATTTTGGGCGCCGAAAACAGGCGATGTTGAGCAAGATTGCTGCCCCCGTCGTAGAGCTCTCGGAGAGCTTTCCAACGGTATGCTGTGCGCAGATTAACTCTTTACGGATCAAAAGTTATGGGCACCGAAGAGACGGATACGTTGTCACAAGCCCCACGCCCTCGGTTTGCGGGCCCAACCTCTACGTGAAGTGAAGTTGTCTTGCCCAAGGTGCGTGGGATTCAGTAATAGAAATGTGATAGATTAGGTTGTCGTCCTTTTCGCGGCCCACGACGTACGATCCGGGATGAAAAAATAGTGCAAAAGAAGAAAAGTGTCCCGAAACTGATGAAACCGTTCGATTTTGGGCTCCGAAAAGAGGCGTAGTCGAGCAGACTTGCAGCCCCCGTAGTAGAGCTCTCGGAGAGCTTTCCAACGGTATGTTGTGCGCCGCTTAACTCCTTACAGATCAAAAGTTATGGGCACCGGAGCGATGGATACCTGGTCACAAGCCCCACACCCTCGGTTTGCGAGCTCAACCTCTACGTGAAGTAAAGTTGTCTTGCTCAAGGTGCTGTGGGATTTGGTAATAGAAATGTGATGGATTAGGTTGTCGTCCGTTTCACGGCTCACGGCGTACGATCCGGGACGGAAAAATATCACAAAAGAAGAAAAATATCCTGAAACTGATGAAATCGTTCGATTTTGGGATCGAAAAATAGAAGCAGTTGAGCTGGCTTGCTGCCCCCGTTGTAGATCTCTCGGAGAACTTTCAACGGTATGTTGTGCGCCGCGTAACTCCTTACGGATCAAATGTTATGGGCACCGGAGCGACGAATAGCTGGTCACATACCCCACGCCCTCAATTTGCGGGCCCAGCCTCTAAGTGAAGTGAAGTTGTCTTGCCCAAGGTACCATGGGATTCGGTAATAAAAATATGATGGATTGGGTTGTCTTCCTTTTCGCGGCTCACGACGTACGACCCGGGACGGAAAAACAATGCAAAAGAAGAAAAGTGTCCCGAAACAGATGAAAACGTTCAATTTTAGGGTCCGAAAACAGGCGCAGCCTAGTAGGCTTGCTACCCCCATCCTAGAGCTCTTGGAGAGCTTTCCTACAGTATGTTGTGCGCCGCGTAACTCCTTACGAATCAACAGTTATGGGCACTGGAGCCACGGATACTTGGTCACACGCCCCACGCCCTCAGTTTATGGGCCCAGCCTCTACGTGAAGTGAAGTTGTCTTGCCCATGGTCCCGTGGGATTCGGTAATAGAAATGTGATGGATTAGGTAGTCGTCCTTTTCGCGACTCGTGACGTATGACCCGGGACGGAAAAATAATCCCAAAGAAGAAAAGTGTCCCGAAATCGTGAAAACGTTCGATTTTGAGCTCCGAAAATAGGTGCAGCTGAGCAGGCTTGCGGCCTCCATCGTAGAGCTCTCAAAATGCTTTCCAACGGTATGCTGTGCGCTGCATAACTCCTTATGGATCAAAAGTTATGGGCACCGGAGCAACGGATAGCAGGTCAAATGCCCCACGCCCTCGGTTTACGGGCCCAGACTCTACGTGAAGTGAAGTTGTCTTGCCCAAGGTGCTGTGGGATTCGGTAATTGAAATGTGATGGATTAGGTTGTCATCCTTTTCGCGGCACACGACGTATGATCCGGGAAGAAAAAATAGAGCAAAAGAAGAAAAGTGTCCCGAAACTAACGAAAACGTTTGATTTTGGGTTCCAAAAACAAGCACAGCCAAGCTGGCTTGCTACCCTCGTCGTAGAGTTCTCAGAGAGCTTTCCAACGGTATGCTGTACACCGCGTAACTCCTTACGGATCAAGAGTAATGGGCAACGGAGCGACGAAAACCTGGTCACATGCCCCGCGCCCTCGGTTTGTGGGCCCAGCCTCTACGTGAAATGAAGTTGTCTTTCCCAAGGTGTCGTGGGATTCGGTAATAGAAATGTGATGGATTAGGTTGTCGTCCTTTTCGCGGCTCACGACATACGACCGGGGACGGAAAAACAGTGCAAAAGAAGAAAAGTGTTTCGAAACTGATCAAAACGTTTGATATTGGGCTCTGAAAATAGGCGCAGCTCAGCAGGCCTGCTTCCCCCGTCATAGAGCTCTCGAAGATCTTTCCAACGATATGCTGTGCGCCGCGTAATTCCTTACGGATCAAAAGTTATGGGCACCGGAGCGACGGATACCTGGTCACACGCCCCACGCCCTGGTTTGCAGGCCCAGCCTCTTCGAGAAGTGAAGTTGTCATGCCCATGGTACCGTGGGATTCGGTAATAAAAATATGATGTATTAGGTTGTCATCCTTTTCGCGGCTCGCGACATATGATCCGGGACGAAAAAACAGTGCAAAAAAAGGAAAGTGTCCCGAAACTGATGAAAATGTTCAATTTTGGGCTCTGAAAACAGGCGCAACCAAGCAAGCTTGCTGCCCCTGTCGTAGAGCTTTCGAAGAGCTTTCCAACGGTATGTTGTACGCCGCGATACTCCTTACGAATCAAAAGTTATGGGCATCGGAGCGACGGATACCTAGTCACTCGTCCCACGCCCTCGATTTTCGGGCCCAGCCTCTACGTCAAGTGAATTTCTCTTGCCCAAGGTGCCGTGGGATTCGGTAATAGAAATGTGATGGTTTATGTTGTCGTCCTTTTCGCGTCTCACGACATACGATCCGGGGCGGAAAAACAGCGCAAAAGAAGAAAAGTGTCCCGAAATTGATGAAAACATTAGATTTTGGGCTCCAAAAATAGGCGCAGCTGAGCAGGCTTGCTGCCCCTGTCTTAGAGCTCTCGGAGAGCTTTCGAACGGTATGTGGTGGGCCGCGTAACTCCTTACGGATCAAAAGTTATGGGCACCGGAGCGACGGATACCAGGTCACACGCCCCACGCCCTCGGTTTGCGGGCCCAGCCTCTACGTGAAATGAAGTTTTCTTGCCTAAGGTGCCGTGGGATTCGGTAATAGAAATGTGATGGATTAGGTTGTCGTCCTTTTCGCAACTCACGACGTACGATCCAGGACGGAAAAACAGAGTAAAAGAAGAAAAGTGTCCTGAAACTAATGAAAACGTTCGATTTTGGGATCCAAAAACAGGCGCAGTTGAGCAAGATTGTTGCCCCTATCGTAGAGCTCTCGAAGAGCTTTCCAATGATATGTTGTGCGCCGCTTAACTCCTTACAGATCAAAAGTTATGGGCACCGGAGCGAAGGATACTTGGTCACAAGCCCCACACCCTCGGTTTGCGAGCCCAGCCTCTACATGAAGTGAAGTTGTCTTGCCCAAGGTGTCGTGTTATTCGGTAATAGAAATGTGATAGATTAGGTTGTCGTCCTTTTTGCGGCTCACGACGTACGATCCGGGATGGAAAAACAATGCAAAAGAAGAAAAGTATCCCGAAACTGATGAAAATGTTCACTTCTGGTCTCTGAAATAGGCGCAGAAAAGCAGGCTGGTTGCCCCCATCGTAGAGCTCTCGGAGAGCTTTCCAATGGTATGCTATGCGCATCTTCACTCCTCACGGATCAAAAGTTATGGGCACCGGAGCGACGTATACCTAGTCACAAGCCCTACGCCCCCGGTTTGCGGGCCCAGCCGCTACATGAAGTGAAGTTGTCTTGCCCATGGTGCCGTGGAATTCGGTAATAGAAATGTGATGGATTAGGTTGTCGTCCTTTTCACGGCTCACGACGTACGATCCGGGACGCAAAAACATTGCAAAAGAAGAAAAGTGTCCTAAAACTGATGAAAACGTTCAATTTTAGGCCCCGAAAAGAGGCACAGCTGAGCAGGCTTGCTACCCCCGTCGTAGAGCTCTCGGAGAGCTTCCCAACGGTATGCTGTGCACCACGTAACTCCTTACGGATCAAAGGTTATGGGCACCGGAGCGACGGATACGAGGTCACACGCCTACGCCCTCGGTTTGAGGGACCAGCCTCTTGTGAAGTGAGGTTGTCTTGAACATGGTACCATGGGATTCGGTAATAGAAATGTGATGGATTAGGTTGTCATCCTTTTCGAGGCTCACGACGTACGATCCAGGACGGAAAAACAACCCAAAAGGATAAAAGTGTCCCGAAACTGATGAAAAAGTTCGATTTTTGGCTTCGAAAATAGACGCAGTCAAGCAAGCCTGCTGCCCTAGTCGTAGAGCTCTCAGAGAGCATTCCAACGTTATGCTGTGTGCAGCGTAACTCCTTACGGATTAAAAGTTATGGGCACCGGAGCGACGGATAGCTGGTCACACACCCCACGCCCTCGGTTTGTGGGCCCAGCCTATACGTGAAGTGAAGATGTCTTGCCCAAGGTGCTGTGGGATTCGGTAATAGAAATGTGATGGATTAAGTTGTCATCCTTTTCGCGGCTCGCGACGTATGATCCGGGACGGAAAAATATCGCAAAAGAAGAAAAGTGTCCCGAAACTGATGAAAACGTTCGAATTTCGGCACCGAAAATAGGCGTAGCCGAGCAGGCTTGCTGCCCACATTGTAGAGCTCTCGAAGATCTTTCCAACGGTATGTTTTGCGCCGCGTAACCCGTTACGAATCAAAAGTTATAGGCACCAGAGCGACGGATACCTGGTCACACGCCCCACGCCCTCGGTTTCCGGGCCCAGCCTCTACGTGAAGTGAATTTGACTTGCCCAAGGTACCGTGGGATTCGGTAATAGAAATGTGATGGATTAGGTTGTCGTCTTTTTCGCGGCTCACGACATACGATTTGGGACGGAAAAACAACGCAAAAGAAGAAAAGTGTTCCAAAACTGATGAAAACGTTTGATTTTGGTCTCCAAAAATAGACACAGTCGAGCAAGCTTGTTGTCCCCATTGTAGAGCTCTCGTAGAGCTTTCCAACGGTATCCTGTGCGCCGCATAACTCCTTACGAATCAAAAGTTATGCGCACCGGAGCGACGGATAGCTGGTCACACGACCCACGCCCTCATTTGGCGGGCCCAGCCTCAACATGAATTAAATTTGTCTTGCCAAAGGTGCCGTGGGATTCGGTAATTGAAATGTGATAGACTAAGTTGTCGTCCTTTTAGCGGCTCACGACGTACGATCTGGAATGTAAAAAGAGCATAAAAGAATAAAAGTGTCCCGAAACTGATAAAAACGTTTGATTTTGATCTTCGAATATTGGTGCAACCGAGCAGGCTTGCTCCCCCCGTCGTAGAGCTCTCGGTGAGCTTTCCAACGTTAAGTTGTGTGCCGCGTAACTCCTTACAAATCAAAAGTTATGGGCACCGGAGCGACGGATACCTGGTCACACGCCCCATGCCCTCGGTTTGCGGGCCCAGCCTCTACTTGAATTGAAGTTGTCTTGCCCAAGGTGTCGTGGGATTCGATAATAGAAATGTGATGGATTAGGTTGTCGTCCTTTTCCCTACTCATGAGGTACGACCCGTGACGGAAAAACAGTGCAAAAGAAGAAAATTGTCTGAAAATTGATGAAAATGTTTAATTTTGGGCTCCGAAAAGAGGTGCAGCCGAGCAGGCTTGCTACCCTCATCGTAGAGCTCTCGGAGAGCTTCCTAACGGTATGTTGTGCGCCGCGTAACTCCTTACAAATCAAAAGTTATGGGCACCGGAGTGACTGAAACCTGGTCACACGCCCCACGCCCTCGGTTAGCGGGCACAACTTCTACGTGAAGTGAAGATTTCTTGAGCATGGTAACGTGGGATTCGGTAATAGAAATGTGATGGATTAGGTTGTCATCCTTTTCGCGGCACACGACGTACGATCCGGGACGGAAAGACAACAAAAAAGAAGAAAAATGTCCGAAAATTGATGAAAACGTTTGATTTAGAGCACCGAAAATAGAAAAAGTCGAGCAGGCCTACTGCCCTTGTCGTAGAGTTCTCGGAGAGCTTTCCAATTGTATGTTGTGCACCGCGTAACTCCTTACGGATCAAAAGCTATGGCCACCGGAACGACGGATACCTGGTCACACTCCCTACGCCCTCGGTTTGCGGGCCCAGCCTCTACCTGAAATGAAGTTGTCTTGCCCAAGGTATCATGGGATTCAGTAATAGAAATTTGATAGATTAGGTAGTCATCCTTTTCGTGGCTCATGACGTACGACCCGGGATGGAAAAATAGTTCAAAAGTAGAAAAATGTCCCAAAACTGATGAAAACGTTCAATTTTTGCCTCCAAAAATAGGCATAACTTAGTAGGCTTGTTGCCCCCGTCGTAGAGCTCTTGGAGAGCTTTCCAACGGTAGGGTTTGCGCCGCGTAACTCCTTACGGATCAAAAGTTATGGGCACCGGAGCGACGGATACCTGGTCACACGCCCTACGCCCTCGATTTGCAGGCCCAGCCTCTACGTGAAGTGAAGTTGTCTTGCCCATGGTACCGTGGGATTCGGAAAAAGAAATTTGATGGATAAGGTTGTCGTCCTTTTTGCGGCTCACGACGTACGATCCGAGACAGAAAAATAACGCAAAAGAAGAAAAGTGTCCCAAAACTGATGAAAACATTCAATTTTGGGCTTCGAAAATAGAGGCAGCCTAATAGGCTTGCTGCCCTGTCATAGATCTCTCGGAGAGCTTTCCAACGATATACTGTGCGCCGCGTAACTCCTTACGGATCAAAAGTAATGGGCAACGGAGCGACGGATACCTGGTCATATGCCCCGCGCCCTCGGTTTGCGGGCCAAGCCTCTACGTGAAATGAAGTTGTCTTTCCCAAGGTGTCGTGGGATTCAGTAATAGAAATGTGATGGATTAAGTTGTCGTCTTTTTCGCGGCTCACACTGTACAACCCGGGACAGAAAAACTGTGCAAAAGAAGAAAAGTGTCCCGAAACTGATGAAAACGTTTGATATTGGGCTCTGAAAATAGTCGTAGCTCAGCAGGCCTGCTGCCCCTGTCGTAGAGCTCTCGAAGAGATTTCCAATGATATGCTGTGCGCCGCGTAATTCCTAACGGATCAAAAGCTATAGGCACCGGAGCGACGGATACCTGGTCACACGCCCCACGCCCTGGTTTGCAGGCCCAGCCTCTACGTGAAGTGAAGTTGTCTTGCCCATGGTACCGTGGGATTTGGTAATAGAAATGTGATGGATTAGGTTGTCGTCCTTTTCGTGGCTCGCAACGTATGATCCGGGACGGAAAAACAGCTCAAAAAAAGAAATGTGTCCCAAAACTGATGAAAATGTTTGATTTTGGGCTCCGAAAACAGGCGCAGCCGAGCAAGCTTGCTGCCCCCGTTGTAGAGCTCTCGAAGAGCTTTCCAACGGTATGTTGTGCGCCGCAGTACTCCTTAAGGATCATAAGTTATGGGCACCGGAGCGACGGATACCTGATCACACGCCCCACGCCCTCGATTCTCGGGCCCAGCCTCTATGTGAAATGAATTTCTCTTGCCCAAGGTACCATGGGATTCAGTAATAAGAATGTGATGGATTAGGTTGTCGTCCTTTTCGCGGCTCACGACATACAATCAGGGACGGAAAAATAGTGCAAAAGAAGAAAAGTGTCCTGAAACTGATGAAAACGTTCAATTTTGGTCTCCAAAAATAGACACAGTCGATCAGGCTTTCTATACGCGTCGTAGAGCTCTCGGAGAGCTTTCCAACGGTATGCTGTGCGCCGCGTAACTCCTTACGGATCAAAAGTTATGCACACCAGAGCGACAGATAGCTGGTCACACGTCCCACGCCCTCGTTTGGCGGGCCCAGCCTCTACATGAAGTGAATTTGTCTTGCCCAAGGTACCGTGTGATTCGGTAATAGGAATGTGATAGACTAAGTTGTCGTCCTTTTCGCAGCTCACGACGTACGATCCGGGACCGAAAAATAGCGTAAAAGAAGAAAAGTGTCCCGAAACTGATGAAAACGTTCGATTTTGGGCTCCGAAAAGCGTGCAGCCAAGCAGTCCTGCAGCCCCCAACGTAGAGCTCTCGAAGTGCTTTCAAACGGTAAGTTGTGCGCTGCGTAACTCTTACGGATCAAAAGTTATGGGCACCGGAGCGACGGATACATGGTCACACGCCCCACGCCCTCGGTTTGCGGGCCCAGCCTCTAATTGAATTGAGGTTGTATTGCCCAACGTGCAGTGGGATTCGGTAATTTAAATGTGATGGATTAGATTGTCGTCCTTTTCGCTGCTCACGACGTACGACCCGTGACGGAAAAATAGTGCAAAAGAAGAAAAGTATCCCGAAATTGATGAAAATGTTCAATTTTGGGCTCCAAAAAGAAGTACAGCCGAGCAGGCTTGCTACGCCCGTCGTAGAGCTCTTGGAGAGCTTTCCAACAGTATGCTGTGCGCCGCGGATCTCCTTACAGATCAAAAGTTATGGGCATCAGAGCGACGGATACCTGGTTACACGCCCCACGCCATCGGTTTGCGGGCCCAGCCTCTACGTGAAGTAAAGTTTTCTTGACCACGGTACTATGGGAGTCGGTAATAGAAATGTGATGGATTAAGATGTCATCCTTTTCGCGGCTCACGACATACGATCCGGGACCGAAAGACAAAGCAAAAGAAGAAAAATATCCTGAAACTAATGAAAACGTTTGATTTTGGGCTCCAAAAATAGACACAGTGGAGCAGCCCTGCTGCCCCCGTCATAGAGCTCTCGGAGTGCTTTCCAACAGTATGCTGCGCGCCGCGTAACTCCTTACGAATCAAAAGCTATGGGCACCGGAGCGAAGGATACCTGGTCACACGGCCCACGCCCTCGGTTTGCGAGCCCAGCCTCTACCAGAAATGAAGTTGTCTTGGCCAAGGTGTCGTGGGATTCAGTAATAGAAATGTGATAGATTAGGTTGTCGTCCATTTCGCAGCTCACGATGTACGACCTGGGACGGAAAAACAATGCAAAAGTAGAAAAGTGTCCCAAAACTGATGAAAACATTCGATTTTGACCTTCGAAAACAGGCGCAGCTCTGCAGGCTTGATTCCCCCATCGTAGAGCCCTCGGAGAGCTTTCCAACGGTTTGCTGTGTGCCGCGTAACTCCTTACAAATCAAAAGTTATGGGCACCTGAGCGACGGATACCAGGTCACACGCCCCACGCCCTCGGTTTTTAGGCCCAGCCTCTACGTGAAGTGAAGTTATCTTGCCCATGGTACCGTTGGATTCGGTAAAAGAAATGTGATGGATTAGGTTGTCGTCCTTTTCGCGGCTCACGACGTACGATCCGGGACGGAAAAATAGCGCAAAAGAAGAAAAGTTTCCCAAAACTGATGAAAACATTCGATTTTGAGCTCTGAAAATAGACGCAGCCAAGCATCCTTTTTGCCCCCGTCGTAGAGCTCTCGGAGAGCTTTCCAACGGTATGTTGTGCGCCGCGTAACTCCTCATGGATCAAAAGTAATGGGCAACGGAGCGACGGATACCTAGTCACATGCCCCGCACCCTCGGTTTGTGCGCCCAGCCTCTACGTGAAATGAAGCTGTCTTTCCCAAGGTGTTGTGGGATTCGGTAATAGAAATGTGATAGATTAGGTTGTCATCCTTTTCGCAGCTCACGGCGTATGACTTGGGACGGAAAAACAGTGCAAAAGAAGAAAAGTGTCCAGAAACTAATGAAAACGTTTGATTTTAGGCTCTGAAAATAAGCACAGCTCAGTAGGCCTGCTGACCCCGTCGTAGAGCTTTCCAACGGTATGTTGTGCGCCGTGTAACTCTTTACAAATCAAAAGTTACGGGCACCGGAGCGACGGATACCTAGTCACACGCCCCACGCCCTGGTTTGCAGGCCCAGCCTCTACGTGAAGTGAAGTTGTCTTGCCCATGGTACTGTGGGTTTTGGTAAAAGAAATGTGATGGATTAGGTTGTCGTCCTTTTCGTGGCTCACGACGTATGATCTGGGACAGAAAAATAGCACAAAAGAAGAAAAGTGTCCCGACACTGATGAAAATAGGTGCAGCCGAGCCGGCTTGCTACCCCCGTTGTAGAGCTCTCGAAGAGCATTCCAACGGCAAGTTGTTCGCTGCATAACTCCTTACGAATCAAAAGTTATGGGCACCGGAGCGACGGATACCTGGTCATACTCCCTACGCCCTCGGTTTGTGGGCCTAGCCTCTATGTGAAATGAATTTGTCTTTCCCATGGTGTCGTGGGATTCGGTAATAGAAATGTGAAGGATTAAGTTGTCGTCCTTTTCGCGGCGTACGACGTATGACCCGGGACGCGAAAACAGTGCAAAACATGAAAAGTGTCCTAAAACTAATGAAAACATTCAATTTTGGGCTCCGAAAATAGGCACAGCTGAGCATGCTTGCTGCCCCCGTCGTAGAGCTTTCGGAGAGCTTTCCAACGATATGATGTGCACCGCGTAACTCCTTACGAATCAAAAGTTATGGGCACCGGAGCGAAGGATACCTGGTCACACGCCCTACGCCCTCTGTTTGCGGGCCCAGCCTCTACGGGAAGTGAAGTTTTCTTGCCCATGGTACTGTGGGATTCGGTAATAGAAATGTGATGGATTAGGTTGTCGTCCTTTTCGCGGCTCACGACGTACGATCCGAGACGGAAAAATAGTGCAAAAGAAGAAAAGTATCCCGAAACTGATGAAAACGTTTGATTTTGGGCTCTGAAAACAGGAGCAGCTAAGCTGGCTTGCTGCCCCCGTCGTAGAGCTCTCAGTGAGCTTTCCAACGGTATGTTGTGCGCCACATAACTCCTTATGAATCAAAAGTTATGGGCACTGGAGCGACGGATACTTGGTCACACGCCGTATGCCCTCGGTTTGTGGGCCCAACCTCTACGGGAAGTAAAGTTGTCTTGCCCATGGTACCGTGGAATTCGGTAATAGAAAAGTTATGGATTAAGTTGTTGTCCTTTTCGCAGCTCACGAGGTACGATCCAGGATGAAAAAATAGCGCCAAAGAAGAAAAGTATACCGAAACAAATGAAAATGTTCAATTTTGGGCTCCGAATACAGACGCAGTCGAGCAGGCTTGCTGCCCCCGTCGTAGAGCTCTCGGAGTGACGGATAGTTGGTCACACGCCCCACGTCCTCGTTTTGCTGGCCCAGCCTCTACGTGAAGTGAATTTGTCTTGCACAAGGTGCCGTTGTATTCGGTAATAGAAATGTTTTGGATTAGGTTGTCATTCTTTTTGCGGCTCACGACGTATGATCCGGGTCGAAAAAATAGCGCAAAAGAAGAAAAGTGTCTCGAAACTGGTGAAAACGTTTAATTTTGGGTTGTGAAAACAGGCGCAACTGAGAAGGTTGCTGCCCCCATCATAGAGCTCTTGAAGAGCCTTCCAACGATATGTTGTGTGTCGCATAACTTCTTACGGATCAAAAGTTATGGGCACCGGAGCGACGGATACCTGGTCACACGCCTCTTGCCCTCGGTTTGCGGGCCCAGCCTCTACCTGAAATGAAGTTGTCTTGCCCAAGGTGGGATTCGGTAATAGAAATGTGATGCATTAGGTTGCCGTCCTTTTCGCGGCTCACGACGTACGACCAGGGACGGAAAAATAGTGCAAAAGAAGAAAAGTGTCCCGAAACTGATGAAAATGTTCGATTTTGGGCTCCGAAAATAGGCGCAGCTCAGCCGGCCTGCTACCCCCATCGTAGAGCTCTCAAAGAGCTTTCCAACGATATGTTGTGCGCCGCGTAGCTCCTTACGAATCAAAAGTTATGGGCACCGGAGCGACGAATACCTGGTCACACGCCCCATGCCCTGGTTTGCAGGCCCAGCCTCTATGTGAAGTGAAGTTATCTTGCCCATGGTACCGTAGGATTCGGTAAAAGAAATGTGATGGATTAGGTTGTCGTCCTTTTCACGGCTCATGACGCACGATACGGGACGGAAAAATAGCTCAAAAGAAGAAAAGTATCCGAAAACTGATGAAAACGTTCGATTTTGGGCTCCGAAAATAGACACAGTTGAGTAAGCTTGCTGCCCCCGTTGTAGAGCTCTCGAAGAGCTTTCCAACGGTATGCTGTGCGCCGCGTAACTCCCTACGGATCAGAAGTTATGGGCACCGGAGTAATGGATTGCTGGTCACACGCCCCACGCCCTCGTTTTGCCGTCCCAGCCACTATGTGAAGTATATTTTTCTTGCCCAAGGTGCCATGGGATTCGATAATAGAAATGTGATGGATTAGGTTGTCGTCCTTTTCACGGCTCACGACGTACGATCCGGGGCGGAAAAATAGCCCAAAAGAAGAAAATTGTACCAAAATAGATGAAAACGTTCATTTTTGGACTCCGAAAATAGTCGCAGCCGAGCAGGCTTGTTTCCCCCGTCGTAGAGCTCTCGAAGAGCTTTCCAACGGTAAGTTGCGCGTCGTGTAACTCCTTATGGATCAGAAGTTATGGTCACCGGAGCGACGGATACCTGGTCACACGCCCCACGCCCTCGGTTTGCAAGCCCAGCCTCTACGTGAAATGAAGTTGTCTTTCCCAAGGTGTCGTGGGATTCGATAATAGAAATGTGATGGATTAGGTTGTGGTCCTTTTCGCGGCTCACGACGTACGACCTGGGATAGAAAAACAGTGCAAAAGAAGAAAAGTGTCCCAAAACTGATGAAAACGTTCGATTTTGGGCTCCAAAAATAGGAACAGCTGAGCAGGCTTGCTGCCCCCGTCGTAGAGCTCTCGGAGAGCTTTCCAACAGTATGGTATGGCCGCGTAACTCCTTACGGATCAAAAGTTATGGGCACCGGAGTGACCGATAGATGGTCACACGCCCCATGCCCTCGTTTTGTGGGCCCAGCCTCTACATGAAGTGAATTTGTCTTGCCCAAGGTGCCATGGGATTTGGTAATAGAAATGTGATGAATTAGGTTGTCGTCCTTTTCGCAGCTCACGACGTACGATCCGGGATGAAAAAACAGTCCAAGAGAAGAAAAGTGTCCCGAAACTGATAAAAACATTCGATTCTGGAGTTCGAAAACAGGCGCAGCCGAACAGGCTTGCTGCCCCCGTTGTAGAGCTCTCAAAGAGCTTTCAAACGCTATGCTGTGCGCCGCGTAACTCCTTACCAATCAAAAGTTATGGGCATCGGTGCGAAGGATAGCTGATCACACGCCCCACGCCCTCGGTTTGCGGGCCCAGCCTCTACGTGAAGTGAAGTTCTCTTGCAAAATTGTGCTGTGGGATTCGGTAATAGAAATGTGATGGATTAGGTTGTCGTCCTTTTTGCGGCTCACGAGATACGATCCGGGATGGAAAAATAGCACAAAAGAAGAAAAATGTACCGAAACTGGTGAAAACGTTCGATTTTGGGCTCCAAAAATACGCGCAGCCGAACCGGCTAGCTGGCTCCGTCGTAGAGCTATCGGAGAGCTTTCCAACGGTATGTTGTGCGCCGTGTACCTCTTTACGGATCAAAAGTAATGGGCAACGGAGCGACGGATACCTGGTCACATGCCCCACGCCCTCAGGTTGTGGGCCCAGCCTCTACGTGAAGTGAAGTTGTCTTTCCCAAGGTATCGTGGGATTCGGTAATAGAAATGTGATGGATTAGGTTGTCGTCCTTTTCGCTGCTCACGACGTACAACCCAGGACGGAAAAATAGTGCAAAAGAAGAAAAGTGTCCCTAAATTGATGAAAACGTTCAATTTTGGGTTGCGAATATAGGCGCATCTGAGCAGGCTTGCTGCCCCCATCGTAGAGCTCCCGAAAAGCCTTCCAATGGTATGTTGTGTGCCGTGTAACTCCTTATGGATGAAAAGTTATGGGCACCGAAGTGACGGATACCTGGTCACACGCCCCTTGCCCTAGGTTTGCGAGCCCAACCTCTACGTCAAATGAAGTTGTCTTGCCCAAGGTGCCGTGGGATTCGGTAATAGAAATGTGATGGATTAGGTTGTAGTCCTTTTCGAAGCTCACGACGTACAATCCAGGACAGAAAAATAATGCAAAAGAAGAAAAGTGTCCCTAAACTGATGAAAACATTCGATTATGGGCTCCGAAAATAGGCGTAGCCGAGCAGGCTTGCTGCCCCGTCGTAGAGCTCTTGGAGAGCTTTCCAATGGTATGTTGTGCGCAGCGTAACTCCTTACGGATCAAATGGTATCGACACCGGAGCGACAGATATTTGGTCACAAGCCCCACAACCTCGATTTTTGGGCCCAGCCACTATGTGTAGAGAAGTTGTCTAGCAAAAATGTGCAGTGGGATTCGGTAATAGAAATGTGATGGATTAGGTTGTCGTCCTTTTCGCAGCTCACGACATACGATCCGGGATAGAAAAATAACGCAAAAGAAGAAAAGTGTCACGAAACTGGTGAAAACGTTCGATTTTGGGCTCTGAAAATAGGTGCAGTCGAGCAGGCTTGCTGGATCCATCGTAGAGCTCTCAGAGAGCTTTCCAACGGTATGTTGTGCTCCGTGTAACTCCCTACGGATCAAAAGTAATGGGCAACGGAGCGACAGATACCTGGTCACACGCCCCATGCCCTCGGTTTGCGGGCCCAGCCTCTACGTGAAGTGAAGTTGTCTTGCCCAAGGTGCCATGGGATTCGGTAATAGAAATGTGATAGATTAGGTTGTCGTTCTTTTTTAGGCTCACGATGTACGATCCGGGAAGGAAAAATAGTGCAAAAGAAAAAAGTGTCCCGAAACAGATGAAAATGTTCGATTCTGGGCTCTGAAAACAGGCGCAGAAAAGCAGGCTTGCTACCCTCGTCGTAGAGCTCTCGGAGAGCTTTCCAACGGTATGCTGTGCGCCACGTAACTCCTTACGGATCAAAAGTGATGGGCACCGGAGCGATGGATACCTAGTCACAAGCCCATGCCCTCGGTTTGCGGGCACAGCCTCTACATGAATGAAGTTGTCTTGCCCAAGGTGCCATGGGATTCGGTAATAGAAATGGGATGGATTAGGTTGTCGTCCTTTTCACGGCTCACGACGTACGATCCGAGACGAAAAAATAGCGTAAAAGAAGAAAAGTGTCCCGAAACTGATGAAAACATTCAATTTTGGGTTCCGAAAACAGGCGCAACCGAGCAGGCTTGCTGCCCCCGTCGTACAACTTTCCGAGGCTTTCCAACTGTATGTTGTGCACCGTGTAACTCCTTACGGATCAAAAGTTATGGGCACTGGAGCGACGGATACCTGGTCACAAGCGCCACGCCCTCGGTTTGCAGGCCTATTCTCTACGTGAAGTCAAGTTATCTTGCCCAAGGAGACGTGGGATTCGGTAATAGAAACATGATGGATTTGGTTGTCGTCCTTTTCGCGGCTCACGACGTACGATCCGGGAAGGAAAAACAGTGCAAAAGAAGAAAAGTGACCCAAAATTTATGAAAACGTTCGATTCTAGGATCCTAAAATAGGTGCAAGTAGGCAAACTTCCTGCCCTTGTCGTAGAGCTCTCGGAGTGCTTTCCAACGGTATGCTGTGCGCCACGTAACTCCTTACGAATCAAAAGTTATGGGCACCGGAGCGACAGATACTTGGTCACAAGCCCTACGCCCTCGGTTTGCAGGCCCAACCTCTATGTGAAGTGAAATTGTCTTGCCCAAGGTTCCATGGGATTCGTTAATAGAAATATGATGGATTAGGTTGTCGTCCTTTTTGCGGCTCACGACTTACGATCCGGGATGGAAAAACAGTGCAAAAGAAGAAAAGTGTCCCGAAATTTATGAAAACGTTCGATTTTGGGCCCCAAAAACAGGCGCTGTTGAGCAAGATTGCTGCCCCCGTCGTAGAGCTCTCGGAGTGCTTTCCAACGGAATGCTGTACGCCATGTAACTCCTTACGGATCAAAAGTTATGGGCACCGGAGCGAAGGATACCTGGTCAAATGCCCCACGCCCTCGGTTTGCGGGCCTATTCTCTATGTGAAATAAAGTTATCTTGCCTAAGGTACCGTGGGATTCGGTAATAGAAATGTGATGGATTTGGTTGTCGTCCTTTTCGCTGCTCACGATGTACGATCCAAGACGAAAAAACTGTGCAAAAGAAGAAAAATGCTCTAAAACTGATGAAAACGTTCGATTTTGGGCTCCGAAAACAGGTGTAGCCTAGCAGGCTTTTTGCCACTGTAGTAGATCTCTCAGAGAGCTTTCAAACAGTATGTTGTGCACCGTTTAACTCCTTACGGATCAAAAGTTATGGGCACCGGAGTGACGGATACCTGGTCACAAGCCCCAAGCCCTCGGTTTGCGGGCCTAGCCTCTACGTGAAGTGAAGTTGTCTTGCCAAGGTGCCGTGGGATTTTCTAATAGAAAAGTGAAGGATTAGGTTGTCGTCCTTTTCACGGCTCACGACGTACGATTCGGGACGGAAAAATAGTGCAAAAGAAGAAAAGTGTCCTGAAACGGATGAAAACGTTCGATTCTGGACTCTGAAAATAGGCGCAGCCGTGCACGCTTGCTGCCCTCATCGTAGAGCTCTCGGAGAGCTTCCAACGGTATGCTGTGTGTCGCGTAACTCCTTACGGATCAAAAGTTATGGGCACCGGAGTGACGGATACCTGGTCACAAGGCCCACGTCCTCAGTTTACGGGCCCAGCCTCTACGTGAAGTGAAGTTGTCTTGCCCAAGCTGCCATGGGATTCGCTAATAGAAAAGTGATGGATTAGGTTGTCGTCCTTTTCGCGGCTCACGACGTACGATCCAGGACGGAAAAATAGTGCAAAAGAAGAAAAGTGTCCTGAAACTAATGAAAACGTTCGATTCTGGGCTCCGAAAATAGGCGCAGCCGGGCAGGCTTGCTACCCTCGTCGTAGAGCTCTTGGAATGGTTTCCAACGGTATGTTGTGAGCCGCGTAACTCCTTACGTATCAAAAGTTATGGGTACCTGAGAGACGGATACCTGGTCACACGCCCCACGCCCTCGATTTGCGGGCCCAGCCTCCATATGAAATGAAGTTGTCTTGCCCAAGGTGCCATGGGATTTGGTAATAGAAATGTGACGGATTAGGTTGCCATCCTTTTCGCAGCTCACGACGTACGATCCGGGACAGAAAAACAGTGCAACATAAGAAATGTGTCCCGAAATTTATGAAAACGTTCGATTATGGGCTCCAAAAATAAGCACAGCCAAGCAGGTTTGCTGCGCTCATCGTAGAGCTCTCAGAAGCTTTCCAACGGTATACTGTGCGCCGCGTAACTCCTTACGGATCAAAAGTTATGGGCACCAGAGCGACATATAGCTGGTCACACTCCCCACGCCCTCGGTTTGCGGGCCCAGCCTCTACGTGAAGTGAAGTTGTCTTGCCCAAGGTGCCGTGGGATTCGGTAATAGAAATGGGATGGATTAGGTTGTCGTCCTTTTCGCGGCTCACGACGTACGATCCGGGACGGAAAAACATCGCAAAAGAAGAAAAGCGTCCTGAAACTGATGAAAACGTTCGATTTTGGCCTCCGAAAATAGGCACAACTGAGCAGGCTTGCTACCCCTGTCGTAGAGCTCTCGGAGGCTTTCCAACCATATGTTGTGCACCGCGTAACTCCTTACGGATCAAAAGTTATGGGCACCGGAGCGAGGGATACCTGGTCACAAGCCCCCCGCTCTCGGTTTGTGGGTCCAGCCTCTACGTGAAGTGAAGTTATCTTGCCCAAGGTGACGTGGGATTCGGTAATAGAAATATGATGGATTAGGTTGTTGTCCTTTTCTCAGCTCACGACATACGATCCGGGACGGAAAAATAGTACAAAAGAAGAAAAGTGTCTTGAAATTTATGAAAACGTTCGATTTTGGGCTCCGAAGATAGGCGCAACCAGGGAAGTTTTCTACCCTCGTCGTAGATCTCTCGGAGAGCTTTCCAAAGGTATGTTGTGCACCGCGTAACTACTTACGGATCAAAAGTTATGGGCACCGGAGCGACGGATACCTAGTCAAATGCCCCACGCCCTCGGTTTGCGGGCCCAGCCTCTACGTGAAATGAAGTTGTCTTGCCCAAGGTGCCGTGAGATTCGGTAATAGAAATGTGATAGATTAGGTTGTTGTCCATTTTGCTGCTCACGACGTACGTCCGGGACGGAAAAACAGTGCAAAAGAAGAAAAGTGTCCCAAAATTTATGAAAACGTTCGATTCTGGGCTCCGAAAATAGGCGCAAGCAGGCAGGCTTTCTGCCCTCGTCGTAGAGCTCTCGGAGAGCTTTCCAACGGTATGTTGTGTGCCGCGTAACTACTTACGGATCAAAAGTTATGGGCACCGGAGCGACAGATACCTGGTCAAACGCCCCACGCCCTTGGTTTGCGAGCCCAGCCTCTACGTGAAATGAAGTTGTCTTGCCCAAGGTGCTATGGGATTCGGTAATAGAAATGTGATGGATTAGGTCGTCGTCCTTTTCGCGGCTCACGACGTACGATCCGGGATGAAAAAATAGTGCAAAAGAAGAAAAGTGCCCCGAAACTGATGAAAACGTTCGATTTTGGGCTCCGAAAACAGGCGCAGTGTGAGGCCCGACCTCGATTTGAGTGTGATACCTCGTTTTGTGTGTCCTAACCTAGAATTGTGTGCCTTGACCTAGGTTTAAGAGTCGTGTCTCGTTTTATGTGTCTTACATCGAATTACGTGCATTCATTTAGGGTTGCGTGCATTTGTTTGGGAAACGTGCATTCGTTTCGTAGTTCATGTTTTACCTCGTAGTGCGTGCCCTAAACCTAGGAAAGCGTGCCCGCACGCTAATTAAGTAAGCATCTTATACGAAGCAATAGATTATTAACTAATCCTACAAACTCTACTAACTAATATTAAAATGCTAAGTCAATGCACTAGAAGATAAAATTTCACCAAAAGCTAAACATTCTTATTCTTTATTCTTTATTCTTTTGCATATCCCAAGTGCACACAATAAAATAAAGCTCAAAACAAGACAAAAATTCAGAATTTCCACTTGCCTTGGCTGACCATACCTTGCTTTTGAACAACATTGCATAAATTAAAACACTCCTAGACAAATTATGACACACACAAGACACAATGCATTAAAAAAATGACCTAACATCCTACCCAATGTTCCACATTCTCGGCCACATCACCAAGGCATGACTAACAATTCAAACATGCTCCAAAAGAGATGCCATTTCAGATTTTTCATGGCCCTAGGCCGACACACTCACACACAAACACTTCATTCCTCACAAACATTTCAATTGCTCTCAACTTCTCTCACTCTCTCGGCGTTGGCTGCATTCATGACTCTCCATAGTTAAACTCATCTCCTAAGGTTCACCTAGGCATTCAAGAACTCTAGGAAGCTCGACCAAGCAAGCAAGAAGCAAGGAGATTTGCATGCAAGCTCATAGAACACTCATTTCAGCCCTAGGAATTAAGGAAATCAAGCAATATCTCTCGGCCAAACAAGGAGAGAAGACCATTTGTGCATCTTCAAGAGTTTTGAGCATCATTTGTTGTCAATAGGCTAAGGTGAGGGTTAATCTTTTTTAAAAGCTTTCAAAAACCACATGCATGCCTTCATATGTCTATTTTTACCTATGTACGTGTGGTATATGTGTGTACATGAGTTTTTGTAACCATGCATGGCAAGATATTTAGCTAGAACTTGAAGATTGGTAAAATCGCGAAAATGGCAGATTTCTGACTTGTTAAAACAAAGTGAATTTTGCCTGGTATATGATGTTGAAAATGCATGAAAATTGGTAGGTGACTAGTTTTGCCAGTTCTGAAAATTTTTCATAGAAATAGGCCAAGGCCAATTTTAATTCTAAGGCCTCCAAAATGGCAAGACATCGAAAGGTGTCTAAATATGGAAAATCGGGGAAAATGGAGCAGGTTTTTGGCAGTTCACTGTCCTTGTAGAACGAAACAGTTTTGGCCTAGTAAATGATATCCAAAATGCATAAAATTTGGTAGATTTCTATATTTTTCAGTTCTGGACATTTTTGTCAGAAATAGACTAAAGCTAAATCTGACCCTAAGACCCTAAAAAATGGCAAGTATTGAAATATGTACGAATCTGGACAGTTTTGCGTAGTCTCACGGTTTTAGCTATAACTCTTGAATCCGAACTCCAAATGATGCGAGGTTTGTTTCTGGATTTAGTTCACTTAATAAGATTTAATTCGAAATTTTGTTCACTAAAATTGGAGATTGTTTGCTTGTCTAAATGGTTGTGGGAAAGCAGACCATTGCAGTGAGGTATTTATTTAGTGATATACTTTGAAAAAAATATTTTAACTTCTCTTGTGATATTGAATGCTTGGGATTGTGGCACTTGGATTTTGTGTGGACTGTTTTGGATGATTGAGGATGTTTTAATAAATCGATGCATGGTTTGGGTTAGTTACGTGACAACTTGTGGCTTAAATTGCACGTGTAAGCATGAATTGAAACCCTATTGAATATGAAAACTTGCTAAGTGTTGATCCTATGGTTATTATGTCCAATTGTGTGATTAGTGGGCTGCCTAAGAAATGTTAAGTATGCTTGAAATGTGATTCCTGATGATTACATGTTGATAAGTAGACCTTTCTTGCACCTGGTCCCATGTAGACGTCGCTGCATGCTTGTATAAACTTATTATCTGATTACGTGGACCCCGAAATGAGTTATATGACTTGATTTACATGTGTTACATGGCTTCCCGTTTAATATTCATATAACTCCATGTGCTTTACAAGTAAAATTATATGTCAAAGCATGCCTCGTGTGTTTACTTGTCAATGTACGATCTTATGACTGCTCGGCGGCAACCTACTTTGTTGTCCTCCTAACGTGATATATTAAATGTTATAAATGTGCATTGCATACAAGGTTGCAACCTTTCATTCTGGCGTGGTAGCGTTTCACGCACATCGGGTGGCATCGGGCTTGCTGGTACAACCGTAACTACCATTGTCCAATTCCCTCTCTCGCTTGGGGGCTAGACTTCCTCAGAGAGTTGGGTTGTAGGATTTCGGGGTACATCTGGAGTACACCCATTTGGCGTGATAAGTGGATGATTTGAAGTCGGCCGCAAAAACTAATATTGGAAATGAATTGAGAGCAAAAGCTCACCGTATCCTTTTCACTATGTGTATAAGTACTCTCGCTTGGTTCCTCGAGGACCTCAGGGAGGAAAGACGGGTAATTGTGTTATTTTACTTTTATATTACATTATGAACTTACTTGTGTTATATGTCATGCTTTCAAAAAAAAAGAGGGTTTTTTCATAAGTTGAACTGGAAAAGGAGTTTCAAAACATATTTCTCGTTCCCCCTCACTGAGTTCATAAGGACTCACCCTCTTTTATCATCACAGGTGAAGAAGATCAGGAACAGGCACCCGTGGATAACGTGCCTATTGATGACTCTTTGGAATGATTGTATGCCTTACATGCCTTACGTAATTGTGGTTGTTTTGTGAACGATATGTTGTTTCGAAGATTATCTCTTATGTTGTTTGTCGTTGCTATTGTAAATGACCCCCGTTGTAATTTGGGGTCTAATTTTGGTTTGTACTGATCATAACTAGATAGACACTCTTCTGGTCATTTTGCTATCACTACTTGGTTTAGTATCTATCACAGGCTTATAAAGTATTAGGCAAAGGGTTAAGTAAAATGAATCTATTCCATCTTAAGCAGGTACTCATTTGTAAGCTAAGATCAACAGGTACTTATGTAACAAGGATTGACACATAAACGAGACATAATTAATATGCTAGGTTGTTAATCAAACGAGACTTCGAGATTACTAGCAGCCTTTCAATTGGTGATAAATAGTAATCTTAGTTGGAAATGAATTTGGGATTGAAAGTTTTAAGGCGTTTAGAAAATTAGGTCAAACTAAAGAGCCAATTATAGCCGTTAGGCTGCCGATTTTCCAAAGAATTTTTGGAGTTCTAGTCTAACAGATAAGCTTAATCTTCGTTAATCAGTTATAGTCATAAAAGAACGTGAATGTTTAGATCACACCCTAGTCTAACCTTTATAGGTCTGGTTGGGGGCATGACACGCAGCCTAGCAGGCTTTTTGCCATTGTCGTAGATCTCTAAAAGAGCTGTCAAACGGTATGCTGTGCACCGCAAAACTCCTTACGGATCAAAAGTTATGGGCACCAGAGCAACGGATACCTGGTCACAAGTCCCAAGCCCTCGGTTTGCAGGCCCAGCCTCTATGTGAAGTGAAGTAGTCTTGCCCAAGGTACCGTGGGATTCGGTAATAGAAAAGTGATGGATTAGGTTTCCGTCCTTTTCGCGGCTCACGACGTACGATCCAGGACGAAAAAATAGTACAAAAGAAGAAAAGTGTCCTGAAACTGAAGAAAACGTTCGATTCTGGGATCCGAAAATAGGCGCAGCCATGCAGGATTGCTTCCCTCATCGTAGAGCTCTCGGAGAGCTTTCCAACGGTATACCGTGTGCCGCGTAACTCCGTACAGATCAAAAGTTATGGGCACCGGAGCGACGGATAGCTGGTCACACGCCCCACGCCCTCAGTTTGCGGGCCCAGCCTCTACATGAAGTGAAGTTGTCTTACCCAAGGTGCTATGGGATTCGGTAATAGAAATGTGATGGATTAGGTTGTCATCCTTTTCACGGCTCACGACGTACGATCCGGGACGTAAAAACAACGCAAAAGAAGAAAAGTATCCCGAAACTGATGAAAATGTTCGATATTGGGACTAGAAAATAGGTGCAGCCGAGCAGGCTTGTTTCCCGCATCTTAGAGCTCTCGGAGAGCTTTCCAACGGTATGTTGTGCGCCGCGTAACTCCTTATGGATCAAAAGTTATGGGCACCGGAGCGACGGATACCTGGTCACAAGCCCCATGCTCTCGGTTTGCGGGCCCAGCCTCTACGTGAAGTGAAGTTGTCTTACCTAAGGTGCCGTGGGATTTGGTAATAGAAACGTGATGGATTTGGTTGTCATCCTTTTCGCGGCTCACGACGTACGATCTGGGACGAAAAAACAGTGCAAAAGAAGAAAAGTATCCCAAAACTGATGAAAACGTTCGATTCTGGGCTCCTAAAATAGGCGAAGCCAGGTAGGCATGCTGCCCCTATCTTAGAGCTCTCGGAGAGCTTTCCAACGGTATGCTATGCGCCGCGTAACTCCTTACGGATCAAAAGTTATGGGCACTGGAGCGACGGATACATGGTCACACACCCCACGCCCTCGGTTTGCGGGCCCAGCCACTACGTGAAATGAAGTTGTCTTGCCCAAGGTGTCATGGGATTCGGTAATAGAAATGTGATGGATTAGGTTGTCGTCCTTTTCGCCACTCACGACGTACGATCCGTGACAAAAAAATAGTGCAAAAGAAGAAAAGTGTCTCGAAACAGATGAAAATGATCGATTTTGGGCTTCAGAAACAGGCGCAGCTAAGCAGGCTCTATGCCTCTGTCGTAGTGCTCTTGGAGAGCTTTCCAACGGTATGCTGTGCGCTGCGTAACTCCTTACAGATCAAAACTTATGGGCACCGGAGTGACGGATACCTGGTCACAAGCCCCACACGCTCGGTTTGCGGGCTTAGCCTCTACGTGAAGTGAAGTTGTCTTGCCCAAGGTGCCATGGGATTCGGTAATAAAAATGTGATGGATTAGATTGTCGTCCTTTTCGCGGCTCACGACGTACGATCCGGGAAGGAAAAACAGTGCAAAAGAAGAAAATTGTCTCAAAACTGATGAAAACGTTCGATTTTGGGCTCCAAAAATAGGTGCAGTTGTGCAGCCTTGCTACCTGCGTCGTAAAGCATTCGGAGAGCTTTCCAACGGTATGTTGTGCGCTGTGTAGCTCCTTACGGATCAAAAGTTATGGGCACTAGAGAGACGGATACTTGGTCACAAGCCCCACGCCCTCGGTTTGCGGGCCCAGCCTCTATGTGAAGTGAAGTTGTCTTGTCCAATGTGCCGTGGGATTCGGTAATAGAAATGTGATGGATTAGGTTGTCGTCCTTTTCGAGACTCACGACGTACGATCCGGGATGAAAAAACAGCGCAAAAGAAGAAAAGTGTCCTGAAACAAAATAAAACATTCGATTTTGGGCTCCAAAAATAGGCGCAGCATAGCTAGCTTTCTGCCCTCGTCTTAGAGCGCTTGGAGAGCTTTCCAACGGTATGTTGTGCGCCGCGTAACTCCTTACGAATCAAAAGTTATGGGCACCGGAGCGACGGATACCTAGTCACAAGCCCCACACCCTCGGTTTGCGTTTCCAGCCTCTAAGTGAAGTGAAGTTGTCCTGCCCAAGGTGCCGTGAAATTCGGTAATAGAAACGTGATGGGTTAGGTTGTCGTCCTTTTCGCGGCTCACGACGTACGATTTGTGACGGAAAAACAGTGCAAAAGAAGAAAACTGTCCCCAAACTGATGAAAACGTTCAATTTTGGTCTCCAAAAATAGGCGTAGCTAGGAAGGCTTGCTGCCCTCGTTGTAGAGCTCTCGGAGAGCTTTCCAACGGTATGCTGTGCGCCGTGTAACTCCTTAAGGATCAAAAGTTATGGGCACCGGAGCGACGGATACATGGTCATACGCCCCACGCCCTCGGTTTGCGGGCCCAGCCTCTACGTGACATGAAGTTTTCTTGCCCAAGGTGCCATGGGATTCGGTAATAGAAATGTGATGGATTAGGTTGTCGTCCTTTTCGTCGCTCACGACGTACGATCCGGAACAAAAAAATAGTGCAAAAAAAGTAAAGTGTTTCGAAACTGATGGAAACGATCGATTTTGGGATTCGAAAAAAGACGCAGCTGACCAGGCTCTCTGCCTTTGTCGTAGAGCTCTCGGAGAGCTTTCCAACAGTATGTTGTGCGCTGCGTAACTCCTTACAAATCAAAAGTTATGGGCACCGGAGCAACAGATACCTGGTCACAAGCCCTACGCCCTCGGTTTGCGGGCCCAGCCTCTATGTGAAGGGTAGTTGTCTAGCCCAAGGTGCTTTGGGATTCGGTAATAGAAATGTGATAGATTAGGTTGTCGTCCTTTTAGCAGCTCACGACGTACGATCCGGGACGGAAAAACATTGCAAAAGAAGAAAAGTGTCCCAAAATTGATCAAAATGTTCGATTCTGGGTTCCGAAAATAGTAGCGGCTAGGCATGCTTGCTGCCCTCGTCATGGAGCTCCTAGAGAGCTTTGCAACGGTATGCTGTGCGCCGCGTAACTCCTTACGGATCAAAAGTTCTGGGCACCGGAGCGACAGATACCTGGTCATAAGCCCCATGCCCTCGGTTTGCGGGCCCAGCCTCTACGTGAAATGAAGTTGTCTTGCCCAAGGTGACATGGGATTCGGTAATAGAAATGTGATGGATTAGGTTGTCGTCCTTTTCGCCGCTCACGACGTACGATCCGGGACAAAAACATAGTGCAAAAAAAGTAAAGTGTCCCGAAACTGATGAAAACGATAGATTTTGGGATTCGGAAATGGGCGCAGCTGACCAGGCTCTCTGCCCCTATCGTAGAGCTATCGGAGAGCTTTCCTACGGTATGTTATGCGCTGCGTAACTCCTTACAAATCAAAAGTTATGGGCATCGGAGCGACGGATACCTGGTCACAAGCCCCACGCCCTCGGTTTGCGGGCCCAGCCTCTACGTGAAGGGAAGTTGTCTAGCCCAAGGTGTTGTGGGATTCAGTAATAGAAATGTGATGGATTAGGTTATCGTCCTTTTCGCGACTCACGACGTACGATCCGGGACGGAAAAACATTGCAAAAGAAGAAAAGTGTCCCGAAATTGATCAAAACATTCGATTCTAGGTTCCGAAAATAGTAGCTGCTAGGTATGCTTGCTGCCCTCGTCATGGAGCTCTTGGAGAGCTTTCCAACTGTATGCTGTGCGCCGCGTAACTCCTTACGAATCAAAAGTTATGGGCACCGGAGCGACGGATACCTGGTCACAAGTCCCATGCCCTCGGTTTGCGGGCCCAGCCTCTACGTGATGTGAAGTTGTCTTTCCCAAGGTGCCGTGGGATTCGGTAATAAAAATGTGATGGATTTGGTTGTCGTCGTTTTTGTGGCTCACGACGTACAATCTGGGATGGAAAAACAATGCAAAAGAAGAAAAGTGCTCCGAAACTGATGAAAACAACCGATTCTGGACACCAAAAATAGGCGCAGCCGTGTAGGCTTGCTTCCCTCATCGTAGAGCTCTAGGAGAACATTCCAACGGTATGCTGTGCGCTGCGTGACTCCTTACGGATCAAATGTTATGGGTACCAGAGCGACGGATAGCTGGTCACACACCCCACGCCCTCGGTTTGTGGGCCCAACCTCATCGTGAAGTGAAGTTGTCTTACCTAAGGTGCCATGGGATTCGATAATAGAAATGTGATGGATTAGGTTGTTGTCCTTTTTGTGGCTCACGACGTGCGATCCGGGATGGAAAAGCAACGCAAAAGAAGAAACGTTTCCTTAAACTGATGAAAAAGTTCGATTCTGGGCTCCAAAAACAAGTGCAGTAAGGCATGCTTTCTGCACTCGTCGTAGAGCTCTCGTAGAGCTTTCCAACGTTATGCTGTGCGCCGCGTAACTCTTTACGGATTAAAAGTTATGGGCACCGGAGCGATGGATACCTGGTCGCACGCCTTACGCCCTCGGTTTGCAGGCCCAGCCTCTACGTGAAATGAAGTTGTCTTGCCCAACGTGTCATGGGATTCGGTAATAGAAATGTGATGGATTATGTTGTCATCCATTTCGCGGCTCACGACGTACGATCCAGGACAGAAAAATAGTTCAAAAGAAGAAAAGTGTCCCGAAACTGATGAAAACATTCGATTTTGGGTTCCGAAAATAGGTGCAGCCGACCAGGCTTGCTGCCCCCGTCGTAGAGCTCTCGGAGTGTTTTCCAACGGTATGCTGTGCACCTCGTAACTCCTTACAGATGAAAACTTATGGGCACCGGAGCGACGGATACCTGGTTACAAGCCCCACATCCTCGGTTTGCGGGACCAGCCTCTACGTGAAGTGAAGTTGTCTTGCCCAAGGTGCCATGGAATTCGGTAATAGAAATGTGATGGATTTGGTTGTTGTTCGTTTTGCGACTCACGACGTACGATCTGCGACGAAAAAACAGTACAAAAGAAGAAAAGTGTCCCGAAACTAATCAAACGTTCGATTCTGGGCTCTTAAAATAGGCTCAGTAAAGCAAGCTTCCTGCCCCCGTCGTAGAGCTCTCGGAGAGCATTCTAACGGTATGTTGTCCGCCGCGTAACTCCTTACGGATCAAAAGTAATGGGCACCGAAATGACGGAGACCTGGTCACAAGCCTCACGCCCTTGGTTTGCGGGCCCAACCTCTACATGAAGTGAAGTTGTCTTGCCCAAGGTGCCGTGGGATTCGGTAATAAAAATGTGATGGATTTGGTTGTCGTCCTTTTCGCGGCTCACGACGTACGATCCGGCATGGAAAAATAGTGCAAAAGAAGAAAATAGTCCAGAAAATGTAGAAAACGTTCGATTCTAGGCTTTGAAAAGAGGCGCAGCCATGCAGGCTTGCTGCCCTCATCGTAGAGCTCTCAGAGAGCTTTCGAGCGGTATACTGTGTGCCGCGTAACTCCTTACGGATCAAAACTTATGGGCACGGAGCGACGAATTGCTGGTCACATACCTCACGCCCTCGGTTTGTGGGCCCAGCCTCTTTGTGAAATTAAGTTGTCTTTCCTAAGGTGTTGTACGATTAGGTAATAGAAATGTGATGGATTAGGTAGTCATCCTTTTCGCGGCTCACGGCGTACAATTCGGGACAGAAAAACAGTGCAAAAGAAGAAAAGTGCCCCGAAACTAATGAAAACGTTCGATTTTGGGTTCCGAAAACAGGCGTATAAGAGCAGGCTTGCTGCCCCCGTCGTAGAGCTCTCGGAGAGCTTTCCAATGGTATGCTGTGCGCCACGTAACTCTTGACGGATCAAAACTTATGGGCATCGGAACGACGGATACCTGGTCACAAGCCCCACGCCCTCGGTTTGTGGGCCCAGCCTCTACGTGAAGTGAAGTTGTGTTGCCCAAGGTGCCATGGAATTCGGTAATAGAAATGTGATGGATTAGGTTGTCGTCCTTTTTGCGGCTCACGACGTACGCTCCGCGACGAAAAAATAGTGCAAAAGAAGAAAAGTGTCCCGAAACTGATGAAAACGTGAGATTCTGGCTTTCAAAAATAGGCACAGCCGAGCAAGCTTGCTGCCCCCATCGTGGAACTCTCGAAGAACTTTCCAACGGTATGCTGTGCGCCACGTAACTCTTTACGGATCAAAAGTTATGGGCACCGGAGCAACGGATACCTGGTCACAAGCCCCATGCCCTCAATTTGCGGGCCTAGCCTCTATGTTCAATGAAGTTGTCTTGCCCAAGGTGCTGTGGGATTCGATAATAGAAATGTGATGGATTAGGTTGTCATTCTTTTCGCGGCTCACGACGTACGATTCGGGATGGAAAAATAGTGCAAAAGAAGAAAAATATCCCAAAACTGATGAAAACGTTCGATTTTGGGCTCTAAAAACGGGTGCAGCAAAGCAGGCTTGCTGCCACCGTCGTAGAGCTCTCGTAGAGCTTTCCAACGGTATGTTGTGGGCCGCGTAACTCTTGACGGATCAAAAGTTATGGGCACCGGAGCGACGGATACCTGGTCACAAGCCCCATGCCCTCGGTTTGCAGGCCCAACCTCTACATGAAGTGAAGTTGTCTTGCCCAAGGTGCCGTGGGATTCGGTAACTGAAATGTGATAGATTAGGTTGTAGTCTTTTTCGCGGTTCACGACGTACGATCCAGGACAGAAAAACAATGCAAAAGAAGAAAATTGTCCTAAAACTGATGAAAACGTTCGATTTTGGGCTTCGAAAATATGTGCAGTCGAGCAGGCTTGCTGGCTTCGTCGTAGAGCTCTCGGAGAGCTTTCCAACGATATGCTGTGCGCCGCATAAGTCTTTACGGATCAAATGTTATGGGCACCGGAGAGACGGATAGCTGGTCACACGCCCCACGCCCTCAGTTTGTGGGCCCAGCCTCTACGTGAAGTGAAGTTTTCTTGCCTAATGTTCTATGGGATTCGGTAACAGAAATGTGATGGATTAGAATGTTGTCCTTTTCGCGGCTCACGACCTAAGATCTGGGACGGAAAAACAGCGCAAAAGAAGAAAAGTGTACCAAAATTGATGAAAATGTTCTATTTTTTGCTCTAAAAATAGGCGCAGCATAGCAGGCTTGCTGCCCCCGTAGTAGAGGTCTCGGAGAGCTTTCCAACGGTGTGCTGTACGCCACGTAACTCCTTACGGATCAAAAGTTATGGGCACCAGAGCGACGGGTACTTGGTCACACGCCCCACGCCCTCGGTTTGCAGGCTCAGCCTCTACGTGAAATGAAGTTGTCTTGCCTAAGGTGCCGTGGGATTCGGTAATAGAAATGTGATGGATTAGGTTGTCATCCTTTTCGTGGCTCACGACGTACGATCCGGGACGGAAAAATAGTGCAAAAGAAGAAAAGTGTCCCGAAACTAATGAAAACATTTGATTTTGGACTCTGAAAACAGGCGCAGCTGAACAAGCTTGCTGCCCCATAGTAGAGCTCTTGGAGAGCTTTCCAACGGTATGATGCGCGCCGCGTAACTCCTTATGGATCAAAAGTTATGGGCACCAGAGCGACAGATTGCTGGTCACATGCCCCACGCCCTCAGTTTGCGGGCCCAGCCTCTACGTGAAGTGAAGTTGTCTTACAAAAAGGTGCCGTGGGATTCGGTAATAGAAATGTGATAGATTAGGTTGTCGTCCTTGTAAGGCCTGACCTCGATTTGCGTGTGATACCTCATTTTGTGTGCCCTAACCTAGAATTGCATGCCTTGACCTAGGTTTAAGAGTCATGTCTCGTTTTATGTGCCTTGCATCGAATTACGTGCATTCATTTAGAGTTGTGTGCATTTACTTGGGAAACGTACATTCGTCTCGTAGTTCGTGTTTTACCTCGTGGTGCGTGCCCTAAACCTAGGAAAGCGTTCCCACACGCTAATCAAGAAAGCATCTTATACGAAGCACTAGATTATTAATTAATCATACAAATTCCACTAACTAATATTATAATCCTAAATCAACTCACTAGAAGACAAAATCTCACCAAAAGCTAAACATTCTTATTCTTTATTCTTTATTCTTTTGCATATCCCAAGCACACACAATAAAATAAGGTTCAAAACATAACAACATTCATATTTGAACATTGCTTTGGCCGACCATATGATACAAGTTGACAAGATTTCCAACGGTATGTTGTACGCCGTGAAATGATGTTTTCTTGCCTAAGGAGTCGTGGGATTCGGTAATAGAAATGTGATGGATTAGGTTGTCCCATTTTTTGCGCTTCACGACGTACGATCCGGGACGAAAAAATAGTGCAAAAGAAGAAAAGTGTCCCAAAATTGATGAAAACATTCGATTTTGTATTCCGAAAACTGGTGCAGCTGAACAGGCTTGCTGCTCCAGTCGTAGAACTCCGGGAGAGCTTTCCAACAGTATGTTGTGCGCCGCGTAACTCCTTACAGATCAAAAGTTATGAGCACTGGAGCGACGGATAGTTGGTCACACGCCCCACGCCTTCGGTTTGCCGGCCCAGCCTCTACGTGAAGTGAAGTTGTCTTACAAAAAGGTGCCCTGGGATTCGGTAATAAAAATGTGATAGATTAGGTTGTCGCCCTTTTTGCGGCTCACGACGTACTATCCGGGACGGAAAAACATTGCAAAAGAAGAAAAGTGTCATGAAACTGGTGAAAACGATCGATTTTGGGTTCCAAAAACAAGCGTAGCCAAGCTGGTTAGCTGCCCCCGTCGTAGAGTTCTCGGAGAGCTTTCCAACGGTATGCTGTGCGCTGCGTAACTCTTTACGGATCAAAACTTATGGGCATCGGAGCGACGGATACCTGTTCACAAGCCCCATGCCCTCGGTTTGCGGGCCTAGCCTCTACATGAAGTGAAGTTGTCTTGCCAAGGTGCGGTGTGATTCGGTAATCGAAATGTGATGGATTAGGTTGTCGTCCTTTTTGCGGCTCACGACGTAGGATCCGGGATGAAAAAACAGTGCAAAAGAAGAAATATGTCCCGAAATTGATGAAAATGTTCGATTCTAGGCTTAAAAAATAGGAGCAGCCGGACACTCTTGACCTCGTTGTAGAGCTCTCGGAGAGCTTTCCAACGGTATGCTGTGCGCCGCGTAACTCCTTACGGATCAAAAGTTATGGGCACCGGAGCGACGGATACCTGGTCACAAGCCCCACGCGCTCGATTTGTCGGCCCTGCCTCTACGTGAAGTGAAGTTGTCTTGCCCAAGGTGCCATGGGATTCGGTAATAGAAATGTGATGAATTAGGTTGTCATCCTTTTCACCGCTCACGACGTAGGATCCGGGATGGAAAAACACTACAAAAGATGAAAAGTGTCCCGAAACTGATGAAAATGTTCGATTCTGGGCTCCGAAAATAGGAGTAGCCGAGCACGCTTGACCTCGTCGTAGAGCTTTTGGAGAGCTTTCCAACGGTATGTTATGCGCCGAGTAACTTCTTACGAATCAAAAGTTATGGGCACCAGAGCGACGGATACTTGGTCACATGCCCCACGCTCTCGGTTTGCAGGCCCAGCCTCTACGTAAAGTGAAGTTGTCTTGCCCTCTACGTGAAGTGAAGTTGTCTTGCCCAAGGTGCCGTGGGTTTCGGTAATAGAAACGTGATGGATTAGGTTGTCGTCCTTTTCGCGACTCACGAAGTACGATCCGGGATGAAAAAACAGTGCAAAAGAAGAAAAATGTACTGAAACTCAAGAAAACGTTCGATTCTGGGCTCTGAAACCAAGCGCAGCCTAGCAGGCTTGCTGCCCCCATCTTAGAGCTCTCGGAGAGCTTTCCAACGGTATGCTGTGCGCCGCGTAAATCTTTACGGATCAAAAGTTATTGGCACCGGAGCGACGGATACCTGGTCACAAGCCCCACGCCCTAGGTTTGCAGGCCCATTCTCTACGTGAAATGAAGTTGTCTTTCCTAAGGTGCCGTGGGATTCGGTAATTGAAATGTGATTGATTAGGTTGTCATCCTTTTCGCGGCTCATGACGTACGATCCGGTACGGAAAAACAGTGCAAAGAAGAAAAGTGTCCCTAAATTGAATAAAACGTTCAATTATGGACTCCGAAAACTGGCGCAGCCGAACAGGCTTGTTGGCCCCATCGTATAGCTCTTGGAGAGCTTTCCAACGGTATGCTGTGCGCCGCGTAACTCCTTACAGATCAAAAGTTATAGGCACCGAAGCGACGGATAGCAGGTCACATGCCCCACACCCTCGGTTTGCGGGCCCAGCCTCTACATGAAGTGAAGTTGTCTTTCAAAAAGGTGTCGTGGGATTCGGTAATAGAAATGTGATGGTTTTGTTTTTCATCCTTTTCGCGGCTCACGACGTACGATCCGGGACGGAAAAATAGTGCAAAAGAAGAAAAGTGTCCCGAAACTGGTGAAAACGATCGATTTTGTTCTCCGAAAACAAGTTCAGCAAAGCTGGCTAGCTGCCCCCGTTTTAGAGTTCTCAAAGAGCTTTCCAACGGTTTGCTGTGGGCTGCATAACTCCTTACGAATCAAAACTTATGGGCACCGGAGCGACGGATACCTGGTAACAAGCCCCATGCTCTCGGTTTGCTGGCCTAGCCTCTACGTGAAGTGAAGTTGTCTTGCCCAAGATGCCATGGGATTCGGTAATTGAAATGTGATGGATTAGGTTGTCGTCCTTTTCGCAGCTCACGAAGTACGATCCGGGATGGAAAAACAGTGCAAAAGAAGAAAAGTGTCCCGAAACTCATGAAAACGTTTGATTCTGGGCTCCGAAAGTAGGCGCAACCGAATAGGCTTGCTGCCCCCATCTCAGAGCTCTCGGAGAGCTTTCAAACAGTATGCTGTGCGCCGCGTAACTCCTTACGGATCAAAAGTTATGGGCACCGTAGCGACAGATACCTAGTCACAAGCCTCACGGCCTCGGTTTGCGGGCCTAGCCTCTACATTCAATGAAGTTGTCTTGCCCAAGGTGCCATTGGATTCGGTAATAGAAATGTGATGGATTAGGTTGTCATCCTTTTGGCGGCTCACGACGTACGATCCGGGACGGAAAAACAGTGCAAAAGAAGAAAAATGTCTTGAACCTGATGAAAATGTGGATTTTGGGCTCTGAAAATAGGCGCAGCCGAGCAGGCTTGCTACCCCCATCGTAGAGCTCTCGTAGAGCTTTCCAACGGTATGCTGTGCGCCGCGTACCTCCTGACGGATCAAAAGTTATGGGCATCGGAGCGACGGATACCTGGTCACAAGCCCCATGCCCTCGGTTTGCGAGCCCAGCCTCTACATGAAGTGAAGTTGTCTTGCCCAAGGTGCCGTGAGATTCGGTAATTGAAATGTGATGGATTAGGCTGTAGTCTTTTTCACGGCTAATGACGTACGATCCGGGACGGAAAAACAGTGCAAAAAAAGAGAAGTGTCCCAAAACTGATGAAAACATTCGATTCTAGGCTTCAAAAATAGGCGCAGCCGAGCAGGCTTGCTACCCTCGTTGTAGAGCTCTTGGAGAGCTTTCCAACGGTATGTTGTGCGCCGCGTAAGTTGTGAGGCCCGACCCCGAATAACGTGTCCTACCTCGATTTGTGTGCCTTAGACACAGAATTATAAGACTGACCTGTAATTGTGTGCCCTAATCCTCGGCTTACGTGCCCTGACTTCGAATTGCGTGCGTTACTTCGTTTCATGTGCCCTAACCTTGAACTGCGTGCCTTAACCTAGGTTTAAGAGTCGTACCTCGATTTACGTGCCTTGCATTGAATTACGTGCATTTATTTAAGGTTGCGTGCATTAGCTTGGGAAACGTGTGTTTGTCTCGTAGTTCGTGTCCTACCTCGTAGTGTGTGCCCTAAACCTAGGAAAGTGTGCCCGTACGCTAATCAAGAAAGCATCTTACACGAAGCACTAGATCATTAATTAATCCTACAAACTCCACTAACTAATATTAAAATGCTAATTCAACTCACTAGAAGACGAAATCTCACAAAAAGCTAAACATTGCTATTCTTTATTCTTAATTCTTTTGCATATTCCAAGCACATGCAATAAAATAAGCTCAACTAAGACAAAAATTCAGAATTTTCCACAAGCTTGGCCGACCATGTGAAGAGCTTGTGCATACTTTGCTATTTCAAAATCAAACCATGCTAAAAGATGATTCAAATATGCTCTTGAAGACACAAATTCTGAAATTTTGCCAAGCCCAAGGCCGAGACAAGCATGCAACAAATTTTCTAACAATTTCACCTTCCTTTTTACCTCAAATTCTCTCTCATTCTCGGCCCACTCAATTGCCCATGCTAAGATAATTCAAGTGCTCAAAAGAATGACACAAATCAGAATTTTGTGAAGCTCAAGGCCGACCAAATGCTCAAGCTTCTCATTCTTTCTCTCATTCTTTCACACTCTCATTTCCTCTATCTCTCTCTCTCTCTCGGTTTTGGCTGCAATATTAGTCTCTATAGCTTGACTTCATCATCCTAAGGTTCATTAAGGCATACAAGACACTAAGGAACTCGACCAAGCAAGCTAGAATGCAAAAGACATACATGTAAGCTCATAGAACCTTAATTTCGGCTTAGGTATGTTGATAGCTTCTATTTCATTTCCTTTTTTGTTGTAACCACATGCACATACTAAGGGCATGGTAACTTAGCTAGGAATTAAGGAAACAAGCAATATCCCTCGGCCAAACAAGGAAAGGAGACCATTTGTACATCTCCAAGAGCTTTGTGCATCTTCATTATTGTCTTGCTAAGGTGAGGGCTAAAACTCTTTTGAAAAGCTTTCAAAAACCACATGCATGCCGTCATATGTCTATTTTTACCTCTGTACTTGTTATATATATGTGTACATGAGCTTTTGTAAACATGCATTGTCACGCCCCAACTCGGCCTATAAAGGTTAGACTAGGGTGTGATCTAAACATTCAAGTCCTATCTCGTACTTAATCGTTCATGAAAGTTTAACACTTAACATTTTAGCCTAAACTCCATAATTTTTTGGAAAAACGGCAGCATAACGGCTGTAATTGGGCTCTTTGGTTTGACCTAATTCTCAAAACGCCTCAAATTTCATTTCCAACTAAGATTACTATTTACCATCAATTGAACGCCTACTAGTTAGCTCGATGTCTCGTTTGATTAATAACCTAGCATGATACTACGTCTCGTTTGTTTGTTAATCATCGTTACAAAAGTACCTGTTGATCTTAGCTTAACAATGGGTACCTGCTTAAGATTGGATAGGTTCATTTTACTTAGTCCTTACCTGATACTTCATAGTCCTATGATAGATACTAACCAGTAACGATAGCAAAATGACCATAGTAGTGTCTGTCTAGTTATTATCAGTACAAGCCAAAATTAGACCCCAAATTACAACGGGGGTCTTTTACATTACAAACAACAAGCAACATAAAAGAAATAGTCTTCAAGCAGCATAGTGTTCACAAATGGCCATAATCAAACAAATCACATAGGATAGGCAATCATTCCAAGGAATCATCGTTAGGCACGTCGTCCTCGGGTACCTGTTCTTGATCTTCTTCACCTGAGATGATAAAAGAGGGTGAGTCCTTATGAACTCAGCAAGGGGGAACGGGAAATAAGTTTTAAAACTCATTTTCCAGTTCAACTTATGAAAACCCTTTTGCAAGCATGAATATATCACAATTAAGTACATAACAATAATATGAATGTAAAGGAACACAATTACCCGTTTTTCCTCCCCTAGGTCCTCTAGGAACCAAGCGAGAGTACTTATACACATAGTGAAAAGGATACGGTGAGCTTTCGCTCTCAGTTCATATCAACATCAGTTGTTGCGGCCGACTTCAAATCATCCCCTTATCACGCCAAATGGGTGTACTCCGGATGTACCCCGAAATCCTACGACCCAACTCTCCGAGGGTGGAATGCCAAGCGAGAGAGGGAATTGGACCATGGTAGTCACAGTAGCACCGGCAAGCCCGATGCCGCCCGACGTGCGTGAAATGCTACCGTGCCACAATGAAAGGTTGCAACCTTGTATGCAATGCGCATTTATAACAGTTAACATATCACATTAGGAGGACAACAAAGTAGGTTGCCTCCGAGTAGTTATAAGATCGCACGTTGACAAGTAAACAAGCGAGACACGATAAGACAAGTAATTTTACTTGAAAGGCACATGGAGTTATATGAACATTAAACGGGCAGCCATGTAACGCACGTAAATTAAGTCATATAACTCATTTCAAAGTTCACATAATCAAATAATCAGATTATTCAACATGCAACGACATTTACGTGAGTTCGGGTGCAAGAAAAGCCTATTTGTCAACATGTAATCATCAAGATCGCATTTAGGGCTACAATGGCAACTACGGGCAGCCTACTAAACATATAATTAAACACGATATTCATAGGATCAACACTTAGTGAATTTACCTAGTCACTAGGGTTTCCATTTCGTGCTTACCCGTGCGATTAAGCCCCAAGTCAACTCAAAATCAATCTCAAGCGATGCATCGATTAATTCAAACATCCTCAAGTATTCAAAACAGTCCACACTGTGAGGCCCGACCCCGAATAATGTATCATACCTCGATTTGCGTACGTTATCTCGTTTCGTGTACCCTAACCTTGAATTGCGTGTCCTAACCTAGGTTTAAGAGTCGTACCTCAATTTACGTGCATTGCATTGAATTACGTGCATTCATTTAGGGTTGCGTGCATTTACTTGAAAAACGTGCGTTCGTCTCGTAGTTCGTGTCCTACCTCGTAGTGCGTGCCCTAGACCTAGGAAAGCGTGCCCTCACGCTAATCAAGAAAGCATATTACACGGAGCACTAGGCTATTAAACAATCCTACAAAATTCACTATCAATATTATAATCCTAATTCAACTCACTAGAAGACAAAAATTCACCAAACACTAAACAGTCCTTATTCTTTATTCCTTATTCTTTTTACACTTCCAACACTCAATTAAATAACATCCAAAATATGACAAAAATTCAGATTATTGAGGAGCTTTGGCCAACCACTATATGGTTCCTTGCATGCATGTTTAATTCAAATGAATCTAGACAAATCATGACACAAAAACACTTATCAATGCATAAAAAAATACTCAAAACCACCTCAAAATTCTACCTTGTTCGACCAAACCACCTATGCCCATGCTAACATTTTAAAATCACATCTTGAAGACACAAAATCAGGAATTTTGGGCTGCCCAAGGCCGACCATAAGCATGAAAGAATGTAAAGCTTTATTCTTTGTCATATTTTTGTCATTTCTTCATTTCTTCCTCAACTTCTCTCTCTCCCTCTCATTTTCTCTCTCTCTCTCGGCCTTGGCTGAGTTCTCACCATACCATAGCTCATCTTCTTCGCACTTTGGTTAATCAAGACAAGCAACCATCGAAGAAGCTCAAGCAAACTAGCTAGAATTCGAAAATCATACATGCATGTCCTTTGAAGTTTCTATTCGGCCCTCGGTAAGTTCTTGGCTTCCATTTCTTTTCTTCTTGTTCTAACCTCATGCATGTAATAAGAGATTGGTCACTAGGCTAGGAAAAATAGAGAAAATCAAGTTGGAATCTCGGCTAAGCAAGAAGAAGAAGAGATTTGAGCTTCAACAAGTTTTTGTGCATCTTCTTGGTTGTTTGCTAAGGTGAGGGCTAAAACCTTTTGAAAATCCTTCAAAATTCCACATGCATGTTCATTAAAGTATGTCTTTGCTTCTGTACTTGAGTTATATGTTCGTTCATAAGCTTTTGCAACCATGCATGGCAAGATCTTGGCTTGAAAGTGATGATAGGTGAAGTCGGATTGTTGACAACTCTCTGACCAGTCTATTTCGAGGTAAGTTTAGCTAGGCAAATGATGTTTAAAATGCTTGAAAATTGTTAGATGACTAGTTTGGACAGTTTTGAACATTTTTCGAAGAAATAGGCCGAAGCTAATTTTGACTCTAAGGTCCTCAAAATGGAAAATCTTTAAAATGTGTCCAAATCTGGAAATCTGGAAAAAATGAAGCAGGTTTTGGCAGATGCACTAACCTTGTAGAACGAACCAGATTTGACTTAGTAAATGATATCCAAAATGCATGAAATTTGGTATGCTGCAATATTTTTCAGTTCTGGACATTTTTGTCAGAAATAGACTAAGGCTGAATCTGACCCTAAGGACCTCATAAACGTCAATTATAGAAATGTGTGCAAATCTGGACAGTTTTGTGCTATTCCACTGTTTCGGCTATATCTAATGATACCGAACTCCAATTGATTCAAGGTTTGTTTCTGATTTTAGTTAACTTCTTAATATTTAATTTGAAATCTTATTCACTGGATTTGGAGTTTTTTTGCTTATCCTATTGATTGCGAGAAAACAGCCTATTGCAGTAAGGGTTTCACTTAGTGTTATGCTTAGAAAAATTGTTGTGACTCCTCTTGTTGAATTAAATGCTTGGGATTGTAGCTTTGGGATGTTGTGTGGACTGTTTTGAATGTTTGAGGATGTTGAATTAAATGATGCATGACTTGAGATTGATTTTGAGTTGGTTTGAGGCTCAAATTGCACGAATATGCACGAGATGGAAACCCTAATGACTAGGTAGTTTTGCTAAGCGTTGATCATTTGGATATTGTGCGGAATTATATGTTTAGTAGGCTGCCCGTAAATTCCTTTATAGTCCTAAATGTGATTTGATCATTGCATGTTGGCAAATAAGCTTTTCTTGTACCCAAACCCACGTAGATGTTATTGCATGTTGAATAATCTTATTACTTGATCACGTGGACTTCGTAATGAGTTATATGACTTGATTTACATGTGTTACATGGCTGCCTGTTTAATGTTCATATAACTCTATATGTCTTTCAAGTGAAATTACCTATTTTATCGTGCCCTGCCTGTTTACCTGTCAATGTGCAATCTTATGACTGTCCGGAGGCAATCTACTTTGTTGTCCTCCTAATGTGATATGTTAATGTCATAAATGTGCACTGCATACAAGGTTGCAACCTTTCCTGTCGGCGTGGTAGCGATCACGCACACCGGGCGGCATCAGGCTTGCCGGTGCACCCGTGACTACCACTGTTCCATTCTCTCTCTCGCTTGGGGGCTAGACTTCCTCGGAGAGTTGGGTCGTAGGATTTCGGGGTACATCCGGAGTACACCCACCTGGCATGTTTTGGGGTTATTTGAAGTCGGCCGCAACATCTGATTCTGAAACTGATCTAAGAGCAAAAGCTCACTGTATCCTTTTTTACTATGTGTATAAGTACTCTCGCTTGGTTCCTAGAGAACCTCGGGGAGGAAAAACTGGTATTCCTGTTCCTGTACTTGTATTATTGTTATATTCATGCTTGCAAAAGGATTTCATAAGTTGAACCGGAAAATGTGTTTCAAAACCTATTTCTCGTTCCCCCTCGCTAAGTTCATAAGGACTCACCCTCTTTTATCATCTCAGGTGAAGAAGATCCAGAACAAGTACCCGAGGACGGTGTGCCTAACGATGAATCCTTGGAGTGATTTCCTGTTTGTGTGCTTTGCGTGATTATGGCTACTTGTGAACTTTAAGCTACTTGAAGACTATTTCCTTTTATGTTGCTCGATGTTGTAATGTAAAGACCCCCGTTGTAATTTGGGGTCTAATTTTGGTTTGTACTGATATTGCTAGACAGACGCTAGACACTACTATGATCGTTTTTGCTATTATTACCACTAGTATCTATCATAGGTCATGACGTATTAGTTAAGGACTAAGTAAATGAACTTATCCAATTTTAAACAGGTACTCGCTGTTAAGCTAAGATCAACAGGTACTTTGTAATGAGGATAAACAAACGAACGAGACATAGTATCATGCTAGGTTATAAATCGAACGAGACATCGAGATAACCAATAGACGTTTCAATTTATGATAAATAGCAATCTTAGTTGGAAATGAACTTGAGATTAGAAAATTTTGAGGCGTTTAGAGAATTAGGCCAAACCAAAGAGTCCAATTATAGCCGTTATGCTGCTGGTTTTCCGGAAAACTTTGGAGTTTAGACTAAAACGATAAGTGTTAAATCTTCATAAACGGTTAAGTATGTGACTTGTCCTGAACGTTTAGATCACACCCTAGTCTAACCTTATAGGACGGGTTGGGGCGTGACACACACAACATCCCAATGCCACAATCCCAAGCATTTAATTCAACAAGAGAAGTTACAACAATTTTTCTAAGCATATCACTACGTGAAACCCTAACTGCAATGGGCTGTTTTCTCATAATTATTAAAACAAGCAAAAAATCTCCAATTCCAGTTAATAAGATGTCAAATTAAAGCTTAAGAAGTGAACTAAATTCAGAAACAAACCTCGCATCATTTGGAGTTCGGGTTCAATAGTTATAGCCAAAACAGTGGAATTGCACAAAACTGTCCAGATTTGCACATATTTCAATACTTGTCGTTTTTAAGGTCCTTAGGTTCAGATTTAGCCTTAGTCCATTTCTGAAAAAAATGTCCAGAACTGAAAAACCTAGAAGCAAACCAAATTTCATGCATTTTGGATATCATTTGCTAAGTCAAAACTGGTTCGTTCCACATGGTCAGTGAATCTGCCAAAACCTGCTTCATTTTTCTAGACTTTCCAGATTTGGACACATTTCAATAATTTTCCAGTTTGAGGACTTTAGAGTCAAAATTAGCTTTGGCCTATTTCTGGGAAAAATGTTCAGAACTGGCAAAACTAGTTACTTACCAATTTTCACACATTTGCAACATCATTTACCTAGCCAAAATCACCTCGTACCAACAAGACAGAAAGCTGTCACATGCACGATTTCTTCTAACATCACATTCTAGCCCAAAATCTTGCCATGCATGGTCGTAAAAGCTTATGAACACACATATATCTCAAATACAGAAGCAAAGATAAACATTTAAGAGCATGCATGTGGGTTTTTGAAAGATTTTCAAGAAGTTTTAGCCCTCACCTTAGCAAAACAACAAGAAGATGCACAAAACTTTGATGAAGCACAAGGTTGACTCCTTTCCTTGCTTAGCCGAGACACCACTCGAATTTTCTCTATTTTTCCTAGCTTAGTGACCAAGTTCTTAGTAGGTGCATATGGTTAGAACAAGAAGAAAAGAAATGGAAGCTAGGAAACTCACCTAGGCCGAAATGGTTGTTCAAAGAGCTTGCATGTGTGATTCTTGCAACTTAGCTTGCTTAGTCGAGCTTCTTAGCTACTTGTTGCCTTGATTAACCATGGAATGATGAAGATGAGCTATGAAGTGAATGAACTCAGCCAAAGCCAAGAGAAAGAGATAAGAATGAGAGGGAGAGAGAGAGAATGAAAGAAAAATGAGAGAAAATGACAAAGAATGAAAGCCTTGCAATTGATGAAGCATGTGTCGGCCTTGGGCATACAACAAATCAGATTTGTGTCTTCAAGAAGCTTGATTTTTGAATCACCTAGCATGGGCAAAGAGCTTTGTCGAGATTTGGAGGCTTTGGGTGGAGTTTTTGAGTTAAATTTTTTATGCAATGTGTCATAGATTGTCATAGGATTGTCTAGATTTAATTTGAATTATGCAAAGCATTGCTAAAAGATCCCATGTGGTCGGCCAAGGCTAGTGCTAGGATCTGAATTTTTGTCATCTATTGGAGTATTATTTAATCGTGTATTGAAAGTGCAAAAGAATAAGGAATAAAGAATAAGGAATGTCTAGCTTTTTGTGAGATTTTGTCTTCTAGTGGGTTGAATTAGTAATTTAATATTAGTTAGTGGAATTTGTAGGATTAATTGATGATCTAGTACTTCGTGTAAGATGCTTTCTTGATTAACGTGAGGGCACGCTTTCCTAGGTCTAGGGCATGCACTACGAGGTAGGGCACGAACCACTAGACGAATGCACGTTTTCCATGTAAATGCACGCAACCCAAAATGAATGCACGAAATTCAATGCAAGGCACATAAAATGAAACATGATTCTTAAATCTAGGTTAAGGCACGCAAATCTAGGTCAGGGCACATGAAACGAGGTATCGCATGCAAATCGAGGTAGGGCCTCACATGCATGGCAAGATATTTGGCTAGAATTTGATGATAGGTGAAATCGCGTAAATGGCAGTTTTCTGACTTGTTGGAGGAAAGTGAATTTGACTAGGTAAATGATGTTAAAAATGTGTGAAAATTGGCAGGAGACTAGTTTTGCTAGTTCTGAGCACTTTTCATAGAAATAGGCCAAGGCCAATTTTGACTCTTAGGACCCCAAAATGGCAAAACATCGAAAGGTGTCTAAATCTGGAAAATCTGGAAAGTCTGGAAAATGAAGCAGGTTTTTGGCAGTTCACTGTCCTTGTAGAACAAACCAGTTCTGACTTAGCAATTGATATCTAAAATGCATGAAATTTGGTAGGTTGCTAGATTTTTCAGCTCTGGACATTTTTGTCAGAAATAGACTAAGACTAAATCTGACCCTAAGGTCCTCAAAAATGACAAGTATTGAAATGTGTACCAATCTGGACAGTTTTGCGTAGTCTCACGGTTTTGGCTATAACTCTTGAACCCGAACTCCAAATGATGCAAGGTTTGTTTTTAGATTTAGTTCACTCCTTGATTCTTATACTTTGCGTGCCTTATTACTTGTAATACGTGAAACGTTTTCAAAAAGGGATTTTTCATAAGTTAACCAGAAAAAGAGTTTCAAAACGTATTTCTCGCTCCCCCTCGCTGAGTTCATAAGGGCTCACCCTATTTTATCATCACAGGTGAAGAAGATCAGAAACAGGTACCTGAGGATAATGTGCCTATTGATGACTCCTTGGAGTGATTGCTTGCCCGACGTGCCTTACTTGACTGTGGTCATTTTGTGAACGATATGTTACTTTGAAGACTATTTATAATGTTACCATTTGTCGTTATTGTAAATGACCCCCGTTGTAATTTGGGGTCTAATTTTGGCTTGTACCGATATTAACTAGATACACACTCTTCTGGTCATTTTGCTATCGCTACTTGACGCCCTATTTGCTCGTTTTACTACTTTGATAGGTAACTACTGCAGGCTTATGGAGTACTAGATAAGAGTTAAGTAAAATGAATCTATCCAATCTTAAGCAGGTACTCCTCAGTAAGCTAAGATCAACAAGTACTTTTGTAACAAGGATTGACAAACAAACGAGACATTGTTATCATGCGAGGTTGTTAATCAAATGAGACTTCGAAATAACTAGTAGGCATTTCAATTGGTGATAAATAGTAATCCTAGTTGGAATTGAATTTGAAGATTGAAAGTTTCGAGACATTTAGAAAATCAGGTCAAACTAGGAAGCCAATTACAGCCGTCATGCTGCCGGTTTTCCAGAGAATTTTTAGAGTTCTAGGCTAACTTTAAGCGTTAAACCTTAATGAACGACTAAGTACGTGAAATGATATGAATGATTAGATCACACCCTAGTCTAACCTCCACAGGTCGGGTTGGGGGCGTGACATAAGTCCTTACGGATCAAATGTTATGGGCACCGGAGCGACGGATAGCTGGTCACACACCCAACGCCCTTGGTTTGTGGGCCCAGCCTCTACGTGAAGTGAAGTTGTCTTACCCAATGTTCTGTGGGATTCGGTAATAGAATTGTGATGGATTAGAATGTCATCCTTTTCGCGGCTCACGTCGTAAGATTTTGGACGGAAAAACAGCGCAAAAGAAGAAAAGTGTACCGAAACTGATCAAACGTTCGATTTTTTGATCCAAAAACAGGTGCAGCATAGTAGGCTTGCTGCCCCCGTAGTAGAGCTCTCGGAAAGCTTTCCAACAATATGTTGTGCGCCGCGTAACTCCTTACGGATCAAAAGTTATGGACACCGGAGTGACGGGTACTTGGTTATATGCCCCACGTCCTCGGTTTGCAGGCCCAGCCTCTACGTGAAATGAAGTTGTCTTGCCTAAGGTGCCATGGGATTCAGTAATAGAAATGTGATGGATTAGGTTGTCGTCCTTTTCGCGGCTCACGACGTACGATCCGGGACTGAAAAATAGTGCAAAAGAAGAAAAGTGTCTCGAAATTGATGAAAATGATAGATTTTGGGCCCCGAAAACAAGCACAGAAAAGCTGGCTCTCTACCCTCGTTGTAGAGCTCTCGGAGAGCTTTCCAACGGTATGTTGTGTGCTGTGTTACTCCTTACGAATAAAAAGTTATAGGCACCGGAGCGACGGATACCTGGTCACAAGCCCCTCGCCCTTGGTTTGCGGGCCCAGCCTCTACGCGAAGTGAAGTTGTCTTGCCCAAGGTGCCGTGGGATTCAGTAATAGAAATGTGATGGATTAGGTTGTCGTCCTTTCGCGGCTCACGACGTACGATCCGGGACAAAAAAATAGTGGAAAAGAAGAAAAGTGTCCCGAAACTGATGAAAATGATCGATTTTGGGCAACGAAATCAGGCGCAGCTGAGCAGGCTCTCTGCTCCCGTCATAGAGCTCTTGGAAAGCTTTCCAATGGTATGTTGTGCACTGCGTAACTCCTTAGGAATAAAAAGTTATGGGCACCGGAGCGACGGATACTTGGTCACAAGCACCTCGCCCTCGGTTTGCGGGCCCAGCCTCTACATGAAGTGAAGTTGTCTTGCCCAAGGTGCTGTGGGATTAGGTTGTCGTCCTTTTTGCGGCTCACGATGTACGATCCGGGACAAAAAAATAGTGAAAAAGAAGAAAAGTGTCCCGAAAGTGATGAAAATTATCAATTTTGGGCTCCGAAAATAGGCGTAGCTCAGCAAGCTCTCTACCCCCATCGTAGAGCTCTCGGAAAGCTTTCCAACGGTATGTTGTGCGCTGCGTAACTCCTTACGAATCGAAAGTGATGGGCACCGGAGCCACGGATACCTGGTCACAAGCCCCTCGCCCTCGGTTTGCGGGCCCAGCCTCTACGTGAAGTGAAGTTTTCTTGCCCAAGGTACCGTGAGATTCGGTAATAGAAATGTGATGGATTAGGTTGTCGACCTTTTCGCGGCTCACGATGTACAATTCGGGACGGAAAAACATTGCAAAAGTAGAAAAGTGTCCCAAAACTTATGAAAATGTTCGATTTTGGGCTCCAAAAATAGGCCCAGCTGAGCAGGTTTGCTACCCCCGTCTTAGAGCTCTCGAATGAGCTTTCCAACGATATGTTGTGCACCACATAACTCCTTACGAATCAAAAGATATGGGTACTGGAGCGACGGATACCAGGTCACAAGCCCTACGCCCTCGGTTTGCGGGCCCAGCCTCTACGTGAAGTGTAGTTGTCTTGCCCAAGGCGCCGTGGGATTCGTTATTAGAAACGTGATGGATTAGGCTGTCGTCCTTTTCGGGGCTCATGACGTACGATCCGGGATGGAAAAACAGTACAAAGGAAGAAAAGTGTCCCAAAACTGATGAAAACGTTCGATTCTGGGCTCCGAAAATAGGCTCAACCGAGCAGGTTTGATGCCCCTATCTTAGAGCTCTCAGAGAGCTTTCCAACGATATGCTGTGCACCACGTAACTCCTTACGGATCAAAAGTTATGGGCACCGGAGCGACGGATACCTGGTCACACGCCCCATGCCCTCGGTTTGTGGGCCCAGCCTCTATGTGAAATGAAGTTGTCTTGTCCAAGGTGCTGTGGGATTCGGTAATAGAAATGTGATGGATTAGGTTGTCGTCCTTTTCACCGCTTACGACGTACGATCCAGAACAAAAAAATAGTGCAAAAGAAGAAAAGTTTCCAGAAACTGATGAAAACATTTGATTTTAGGCTCCAAAAATAGGCACAGCCGAGCAAGCTCCCTATCCCCGTCGTAGAGCTCTCAGAGAGCTTTCCAACAGTATGTTGTGCGCTGCATAACTCCTTACGGATCAAAACTTATGGGCACCAGAGCGACGGATACTTGGTCACAAGCCCCACAAGCTCGTTTTGCGGGCCTAGCCTCTACATGAAGTGAAGTTATCTTGCCCAAGGTTCCATGGGATTCTTAAATAGAAATGTGATGGATTAGGTTGTCATCCTTTTCGCGGCTCCCGACGTACAATCCGGGACGAAAAAACAGTGCAAAAGAAGAAAAGTGTCCCAAAACTGATGAAAACGTTCGATTTTGGACTTCAAAAACAAGCGCAGTGGTGCAGCCTTGCTTCCCGTGTTGTAGAGCATTCAGAGAGCTTTCCAACGGTATGTTGTGCGCCACTTAACTCGTTACGGATCAAAAATTATGGGCACCGGAGCGACGGATACCCGGTCACAAGCCCCACGCCCTTGGTTTGCGGGCGCAGCCTCTACGTGAAGTGAAGTTGTCTTGCCCAAGGTGTCGTGGGATTCGGTAATGGAAATGTGATGGATTAGGTTGTCGTCCTTTTCGCCGCTGACAATGTACGATCCGGGATAAAAAAAACAGTGGAAAAGAAGAAAAGTGTCCCGAAACTAATTAAAATGATCGATTTTGGGCTCTGGAAACAGGTGCAGCCGAGTAGGCTCTCTACCCCAATTGTAGAGCTCTCGGAGAGCTTTCTAACGGTATGTTGTGCGCTGCGTAACTCCTTACGAATCAAAAGTTATGGGCACCGGAGCGACGGATATCTGGTCACAAGCCCCTTGTCCTCGGTTTGCGGGCCCAGCCTCTACTTGAAGTGAAGTTGTCTTGCCCAAGGTGCCGTGGGATTCGGTAATAGAAATGTGATGGATTAGGTTGTTGTCATTTTCCCGGCTCACGACGTATGATCCGGGATGGAAAAACAGTGCAAAAGAAGAAAAGTGTCCCGAAACTAATGAAAACGTTTGATTCTGGGCTCCGAAAATAAGAGCAGCTGGGCATGCTTGCTGCCCTCGTTGTAGAGCTCTCGGAGAGCTTTCCAACGGCATGTTGTGCGTCGCGTAACTCCTTACGGATCAAAAGTTAGGGGCACCGGAGCGACGGATACCTGGTCACAAGCCCCACGCACCCGGTTTGCGGGCCCAGCCTCTACCTAAAATGAAGTTGTCTTGCCGATGGTGACGTGGGATTCGGCAATAGAAATGTGATGAATTAGGTTGTCATACTTTTCGTGGCTCATGACGTACGATCCGGGACGAAAAAACAGTGCGAAAGAAGAAAAGTGTCCCGAAACTGATGAAAACGCTCGATTTTGGGCTCCAAAAATAGGCATAGCTGTGCAGCCTTGTTGCCCGCGTTGTAGAGCTTTCCAACGGTATGTTGTGCGCAACTTAACTCCTTACGGATCAAAAGTTATGGGCACCGGAGCGACGGATACCCAGTTACATGCCCCACTCCCTCGATTTTTGAGCCCAGCCTCTACGTGAAATAAAGTTGTCTTGTCCAAGGTGCCGTGGGATTCGGTAATAGAAATGTGATGGACTAGGTTGTCGTCCTTTTCGCGGCTCACGACTTACGATCCGGGATGAAGAAACAGTGCAAAAGAAGAAAAGTGTCCCGAATCTGAAGAAAACGTTCAATTTTGGGCTTCAAAAATAGCCACAGCCGAGCAGGCTAGCTACCCCCGTCGTAGAGCTCTCAGAGAGAGCTTTCAAATGGTATGCTGTGAGCCGCGTAACTCCTTACGGATCAAAAGTTATGGGCACTAGAGTGACGAATACCTGGTCCCAAGGACCACGCCTTCGGTTTGCGGGCCCAGCCTCTAAGTGAAGTGATGTTGTCTTGCCCAAGGTGCCTTGGGATTCAGTAATAGAAATGTGATGGATTAGGTTGTCGTCCTTTTTGCGGCTCACGACGTACGATCCGAGACGAAAAAATAGCGCAAAAGGAGAAAAGTGTCCCGAAACAGATGAAAATGTTCAATTTTGGGCTCCGAAAATAGACGCAGCCGAGCAGGCTTACTGCCCCCGTCTTAGAGCTCTCAGTGAGCTTTTCAACGGTATGTTGAGCGCCACGTAACTCCTTACAGATCAAAAGATATGGGTACCGTAGCGACGGATACATGGTCACAAGCCCCACACCCTCGGTTTGCGGGCCCAGCCTCTACGTGAAATGAAGTTGTCTTGCCCAAGGTGCCATGGGATTCGGTAATAAAAACGTGATGGATTAGGCTGTCGTCCTTTTCGCAGCTCATGACGCACGATCCGGGACCGAAAAACAGTGCCAAAGAAGAAAAGTGTCCTGAAACTGATAAAAACGTTCGATTCGGGGCTTCGAAAATAGGCACAGTCGAGAAAGTTTGATGCCCCCATCTTAGAGCTTGCAGAGAGCTTTCCAAGGGTATGATGTGCACCGCGTAACTCCTTATGGATCAAAAGTTATGGGCACCAGAGCGACGGATACCTAGTCACACGCCCCATGCCCTCGGTTTGCGGTCCCAGCCTCTACATGAAATCAGGTTCTCTTGCCCAAGGTGCTGTGGGATTCAGTAATAGAAATGTGATGGATTAGGTTGTCGTCCTTTTCACCGCTCACGATGTACGATCCGGGATAGAAAAACGGTGCAAAAGAAGAAAAGTGTCCCAAAACTGATGAAAACGTTCGATTTTGGACTCCGAAAATAGGTACAGCGGTGGAACCTTGCTGCCCGCGTCGTAGAGCATTCGGAGAGCTTTCCAACGGTATGCTGTGTGCCACTTAACTCGTTACGGATCAAAATTTATGGGCACCGGAGCGACGGATACCCGGTCACAAGCCCCACGCCCTTGGTTTGCGGGCGCAGCCTCTACGTGAAGTGAAGTTGTCTTGCCCAAGGTGCCGTGGGATTCTGTAATAGAAATGTGATGGATTAGGTTGTCGTCTTTTTCGCCGCTCACGACGTACAATCCGGGACAAAAAACAGCGGAAGAGAAGAAAAGTGTCCCAAAACTGATGAAAATGATAGATTTTGGGCTTAGGAAACAGGCGCAACAAGGTAGGCTCTCAGCCCCCGTCGTAGAGCTCTCGGAGAGCTTTCCAACGGTATGTTGTGCGCTGCGTAACTCCTTACGGATCAAAAGTTATGGGCACCAGAGCGACGAAGACCTGTTCCCAAACCCCACGTCCTCAGTTTGCGGGCCCAGCCTCTACATGAAGTGAAGTTGTCTTGCCCAAGGTGCCGTGGGATTCGGTAATAAAAATGTGATGGATTAGGTTGTCGTCCTTTTCGCTGCTCAAGACGTACGATCCGGGATAGAAAAACAGTGCAAAAGAAGAAAAGTGTACCGAAACTAATGAAAATGTTCAATTCTGGGCTCCGAAAGTAGGAGCAGCTGGGCATGCTTGCTACCTTCGTGGTAGAGCTGTTGGAGAACTTTCCAACGGTATGCTGTGCGCCGCGTAACTCCTTACGGATCAAAAGTTATGGGCACCAGAGCGACGGATACTTGGTCACAAGCCCCACACCCTCGATTTGCGGGCCCAGCCTCTACTTAAAGTGAAGTTGTCTTGCCCAAGGTGCCGTGGGATTCGGTAATAGAAATGTGATGGATTTAGTTGTCGTCCTTTTCACAGCTCACGACGTACGATCCGGGATGGAAAAACAGTGCAAAAGAATAAAAGTGTCCCGAAACTGATGAAAATGTTCGATTCTGGATACCGAAAATAGGCACAGCCGTGCAGACTTGCTGCCCTCTTCGTAGAGCTCTCGGAAAGCTTTCCAATGGTATGTTGTGCGCCATGTAACTCCTTACGAATCAAATGTTATGGGCACCGGAGCGACGGATACCTGGTCACAAGCCCCACGCCCTTGGTTTGCGGGCCCAACCTCTACGTGAAGTGAAGTTGTCTTGCCCAAGGTTCCGTGGGATTCGGTAATTGAAATGTGATGGATTAGGCTGTCGTCCTTTTTGCTGCTCACAACCTACGATCCGGGACGGAAAAAGAATGCAAAAGAAGAAAAGTGTCCCAAAACTGATGAAAACATTAGATTCTGGGCTCTGAAAATTGGCACAGCCGAGTAGTCTTGCTACCCTCGTCGTAGAGCTCTCGGAGAGCTTTCCAACGGCATGCTGTGCGCCGCATAATTTCTTACGGATCAAATGTTATGGGTACCGGAACGACGGATAACTAGTCACACGCCCCACGCCCTCGGTTTGTAGGCCCAGCCTCTACGTGAAGTGAAGTTGTCTTGCCTAATGTTCCGTGAGATTCGGTAATAGAAATGTGATGGATTAGAATGTCGTTCTTTTTGCGGCTCACAACGTACGATCTGGGACGGAAAAACAGCGCAAAGGAAGAAAAGTGTACCAAAACTGATGAAAACGTTCAATTTTTGGCTCCAAAAATAGGCGCAGCATAGCAGGCATGCTGCCATCATCGTAGAGCTCTAAGAGAGCTTTCCAATGGTATGCTGCGCTCCGCGTAACTCCTTTCGGATCAAAAGTTATAGGCACCGGAGCAATGGGTACTCGGTCACACGCCCCACGCCCTCGGTTTGCAGGCCCAACCTCTACGTGAAATGAAGTTTTCTTGCCTAAGGTGCCGTGGGATTCGGTAATAGAAATGTGATGGATTAGGTTGTCGTCCTTTTCGCGGCTCACGACGTACGATCCGGGACGAAAAAATAGCGCAAAAGGAGAAAAGTGTCCCAAAATAGATGAAAACGTTCGATTTTGGGCTCCGAAAACAAGCACATTTGTGCAACCTTGCTGCCTATGTCGTAGAGCATTCGGAGATCTTTCCAACGGTATGTTGTGCGCCACTTAACTCGTTACAGATCAAAAATTATGGGCACCGGAGCGACGGATACCCGGTCACAAGCCCCACGCCCTTGGTTTGCGGGCGCAGCCTCTACGTGAAGTGAAGTTGTCTTGCCAAAGGTGTCGTGGGATTCGGTAACAGAAATGTGATGGATTAGGTTGTCGTCCTTTTCGCCGCTGACGATGTACGATCCGGGATAAAAAAAAAAACAATGGAAAAGAAGAAAAGTGTCCCGAAACTGATGAAAATGATCGATTTTCGGCTCTGAAAACAGTCGCAACCGAGTAGGCTCTCTGCCCCCATTGTAGAGCTCTCGGAGGGCTTTCTAACGGTATGTTGTGCGCTGTGTAACTCCTTATGAATCAAAAATTGTGGGCACCGGAGCGACGGATACCTGGTCACAAGCCCCTCGCCCTCGGTTTGTGGGCCCAGCCTCTACGTGAAGTGAAGTTGTCTTGCCCAAGGTGCCGTGGGATTCGGTAATATTAATGTGATGGATTAGGTGGTCGTTATTTTCGCGGCTTACGACGTACGATCCGGGACGAAAAAACAGTACAAAAGAAGAAAAGTGTCCTGAAACTAATGAAAACGTTCGATTCTGGGCACCGAAAATAAGAGCAGCTGGGCATGCTTGCTGCCCTCATCGTAGAGCTCTCGGAGAGCTTTCCAACGGCATGTTGTGCATCACGTAACTCCTTACAGATCAAATGTTATGGGCACTGGATTGACGGATACCTAGTCACAAGCCCCACGCCCTCGGTTTGCGGGCCCAGTCTCTACCTAAAATGAAGTTGTCTTCCCGAAGCTGACGTGGGATTCGGCAATAGAAATGTGATGGATAAGGTTGTCGTACTTTTCGCGGCTCACGACGTACGATCCGGGATGAAAAAATAGTGCGAAAGAAGAAAAGTGTCCCGAAACTAATGAAAACGCTCGATTTTGGGCTCCAAAAATAGGCGTAGCTGTGCAGCCTTGTTTCCCGCGTCGTAGAGCTTTTAGAGGGCTTTCCAACGGTATGTTGTGCGCCACTTAACTCCTTACGGATCAAAAGTTATGGGCACCGGAGCGACGGATACCCGGTCATATGCCCCACGCCCTCAGTTTTCGAGCCCAGCCTCTACGTGAAGTAAAGTCGTCTTGCCCAAGGTGCCATGGGATTCGGTAATAGAAATGTGATGGACTAGGTTGTCGTCCTTTTCGCGGCTCACGACTTACGATCCGGGATGAAAAAATAGTGCAAAAGAAGAAAAGTGTCCCGAATCTGAAGAAAACGTTCGATTCTGGGCTTCGAAAATAGCCGCAGCCGAGCAGGCTAGCTACCCCCGTCATAGAGCTCTCGGAGAGAGCTTTCAAATGGTATGCTATGCGCCGCGTAACTCCTTACGGATCAAAAGTTATTGGCACTAGAGTGACGAATACCTAGTCCCAAGGCCCACGCCTTCGGTTTGCGGGCCCAGCCTCTACGTGAAGTGATGTTGTCTTGCCCAAGGTGCCTTGGGATTCGGTAATAGAAATGTGATTGATTAGGTTGTCGTCCTTTTCACGGCTCATGACGTACGATCCGGGACGGAAAAACAGCGCAAAAGGAGAAAAGTATCCCAAAACTGATGAAAACGTTCGATTTTGGGCTCCGAAAATAGGCGCAGCCGAGCAGGCTTACTACTCCCGTCTTACAGCTCTTGGTGAGCTTTTCAACGGTATGTTGAGCGCCACGTAACTCCTTACAGATCAAAAGATATTCGTACCGTAGCGACGAATACATGGTCACAAGCCACACGCCCTCGGTTTGCGTGTCCAGCCGCTACGTGAAATGAAGTTGTCTTGCCCAAGGTGCTGTGAGATTCGGTAATAGATATGTTATGGATTAGGCTGTCGTCCTTTTTGCGGCTCACGATGTACGATCCGGGACGAAAAAATAGTGCCAAAGAAGAAAAGTGTCCTGAAACTGATGAAAACGTTCAATTCTGGGCTCCGAAAATAGGCGCAGCCGAGCAAGTTTGATGCCCCCATCTTAGAGCTCACAGAGAGCTTTCGAAGGGTATGATATGCACCGCGTAACACTTTACGGATCAAAAGTTATGGGCACCGGAGCGACGGATACCTAGTCACACGCCCCATGCCCTCAGTTTACGGGCCCAGCCTCTACGTGAAATCAAGTTCTCTTGCCCAAGGTGCCGTGGGATTCAGTAATAGAAATGTGATGGATTAGGTTGTCGTCCTTTTCACCGCTCACGACGTACGATCCGGGATAGAAAAACGGTACAAAAGAAGAAAAGTGTCCCAAAACTGATGAAGACGTTCGATTTTGGGCTCCGAAAATAGGTACAGCGGTGCAACCTTGCTGCCCGCGTCGTAGAGTATTCGGAGAGCTTTCCAACGGTAAGCTGTGCGCCACTTAACTCGTTACGGATCAAAATTTATGGGCACCGGAGCGACGGATACCCGGTCACAAGCCCCATGCCCTTGGTTTGCGGGCGCAGCCTCTACGTGAAGTGAAGTTGTCTTGCCCAAGGTGCCGTGGGATTCTGTAATAGAAATGTGATGGATTAGGTTGTCTTCCTTTTCGCCGCTCACGACGTACGATCCGGGACAAAAAATAGTGGAAGAGAAGAAAAGTGTCCCAAAACTGATGAAAATGATGGATTTTGGGCTTAAGAAACAGACGCAACAAGGCAAGCTCTCAACCCCTATCGTAGAGCTCTCGGAGAGCTTTCCAACGGTATGTTGTGCGCTGCGTAACTCTTTACGGATCAAAAGTTATGGGCACCGGAGCGACAGAGACCTGTTCCCAAGCCCCACGTCCTTGGTTTGCGGGCCCAGCCTCTACGTGAAGTGAAGTTGTCTTGCCCAAGATGCCGTGGGATTCGGTAATAGAAATGTGATGGATTAGGTTGTCGTCCTTTTCGCGGCTCAAGACAAGTAGAAAACTATGGTGAAACAATGGAATTCATAGATTGCAACATTGATCACAATATATGATTACAAAACTTGATTACACATGGTGGTTTATATAGTACTAAAATGAGTAGACAACTTCATAATATTATGGAGCAAATTGCTCCTTACAATAAGCATAATATTATGGAGCAAATCACTCCTTACAATAGGCCATAAATTAGGGAACTAAAATAAAATAAACTAATATAATATGTCATATTTCAACACTCCCCCGTACGATTCGGGATAGAAAAACAGTGCCAAAGAAGAAAAGTGTACCAAAACTAATGAAAATGTTCAATTCTGGGCTCCAAAAATAGGAGCAGCTGGGCATGCTTGCTGTCTTCGTGGTAGAGCTCTCGGAGAACTTTCCAACGGTATGTTGTGCGCCGCGTAACTCCTTACGGATCAAAAGTTATGGGCACCAAAGCGACGGATACTTGGTCACAAGCCCCACACCCTCGATTTGCGGGCCCAACCTCTACTTGAAGTGAAGTTGTCTTGCCCAAGGTGCAGTGGGATTTGGTAATAGAAATGTGATGGATTTGGTTGTCGTCCTTTTCGCAGCTCACGACGTAGGATCCGGGATGGTAAAATAGTGCAAAAGAAGAAAAATATCCCGAAACTGATGAAAATATTCGATTCTAGATACCGAAAATAGGCACAGCCGTGCAGGCTTGTTGCCCTCGTCGTAGAGCTCTCGGAGAGCTTTCCAATGGTATGCTGTGCGCCAAGTAACTCCTTACGAATCAAAAGTTATGGGCACCGGAGCGACGGATACCTGGTCACAAGCCCCACGCCCTCGGTTTGCGGGCCCAACCTCTACGTGAAGTAATGTTGTCTTGCCCAAGGTTCCGTGGGATTCGGTAATTGAAATGTGATGGATTAGGCTGTCGTCCTTTTTGCTGCTCACAACGTACGATCTGGGACGGAAAAAGAGTGCAAAAGAAGAAAAGTGTCCCAAAATTGATGAAAACGTTAGATTCTGGGCTCTGAAAATTGGCACAGCCGAGCAGGCTTGCTACTCTCGTTGTAGAGCTCTCGGAAAGCTTTCCAACGGCATGCTGTGCGCCGCGTAATTCCTTACGGATCAAATGTTATTGGCACCGGAGCGATGGATAGCTGGTCACACGCCCCACGCCCCACGCCCCACGCCCTCGGTTTGCAGGCCCAGCCTCTACGTGAAGTGAAGTTGTCTTGCCCAATGTTCCATGAGATTCGGTAATAGAAATGTGATGGATTAGAATGTCGTTCTTTTTGCGGCTCACGACGTACGATCTGGGACGGAAAAACAGTGCAAAGGAAGAAAAGTGTACAAAAACTGATGAAAAGGTTCAATTTTTGGCTCCAAAAATAGGCGCAGCATAGCAGGCATGCTACCATCATCGTAGAGCTCTAAGAGAGCTTTCCAACGGTATGTTGCGCTCCGCGTAACTCCTTTCGGATCAAAAGTCATGGGCACCAGAGCGATGGGTACTTGGTCACACGCCCCACGCCCTCGGTTTGCGGGCCCAACCTCTACGTGAAATGAAGTTTTCTTGCCTAAGGTGCCATGGGATTCGGTAATAGAAATGTGATGGATTAGGTTGTCGTCCTTTTCGCGGCTCACGACGTACGATCCGGGACGAAAAAACTGTGCAAAAGAAGAAAAGTGTCCCGAATCTGATGAAAACGTTCGATTTTGGGCTCTGAAAATAGACGCCGCCAAGTAGGCTTGTTGTTCCCATCGTAGAGTTCTTGGAGAGCTTTCCAACGGTATGCTGTGCGCCGCATAACGCCTTACGGATAAAAAGTTATGGGCACCGGAACGACGGATACCTGGTCACAAGCCCTATGCCCTCGGTTTGCGGGCCCAGCCTCAATGTGAAGTGAAGTTGTCTTACAAAAAAGTGCTGTGGGATTCGGTACTAGAAATGTGATGGATTAGGTTGTCATCCTTTTTGCGGCTCACGACGCACTATCCGGGACAGAAAAACAGTGCAAAAGAAGAAAAGTGTCCTGAAACTGATGAAAGCGTTCGATTCTGGGCACCGAAAACTAGCGCAACTGAGCAGGCTTGATGCCCCCGTCTTAGGGTTCGCGGAGAGCTTTCCAACGGTATGCTGCGCGCTGCGTAACTCCTTACGGCTCAAACGTTATGGGCACCGAAGCAACAGATACCTGGTCACACACCCCACGCCCTCGGTTTGCGGGCCCAGCCTCTACGTGAAATGAAGTTGTCTTGCCCAAAGTGCCGTGGGATTCGGTAATAGAAATGTGATGGATTAGGTTGTCGTCCTTTTCACCACTGACGACGTACGATCAGGGATAAAAAAAATAGTGCAAAAGAAGAAAAGTGTCCCGAAACTGATGAAATCGTTTGATTTTGGGCTCCAAAAATAGGCGCAGTCGAGCAGGCTCTCTACCCCGTCTGAGAGCTTTCCAACGGTATGATATGCGCTGTTTAACTCCTTACGGATCAAAACTTATGGGCACCGGAGCGACGGATACCTGGTCACAAGCCCCACGCTCTCGGTTTGCGTGCCCAACCTCTACGAGAAGTGAAGTTGTATTGTGCATAGTGCCATGGGATTCGGTAATCGAAATGGGATGGATTAGGTTGCCGTCCTTTTCGCGGCTCCCAACGTACGATCCGGGAAGGAAAAACAGTGCAAAAGAATAAAAGTGTACCAAAATTGATGAAAACGTTCGATTCTGTGCTTTGAAAATAGGACCAGTCTGGCACGCTTGCAGACCTCATCGTAGAGCTCTCGGAGAGCTTTGCAACTGTATGTTGTGCGCCGCGTAACTTGTTACAGATCAAAAGTTATGGGCACCGGAGCGACGGATACCTTTTCAAAAGCCCCACGCCCTCGGTTTGCGGGCCCAGCCTCTACGTGAAGTGAAGTTGTCTTGCCCAAGGTGTGATGGGATGCGGTAATAGAAATGTGATAGATTAGGTTGTCGTCCTTTTCGTGGCTCACGACGTACGATCCAGGACGGAAAAATAGCGCAAAAGAATAAAAGTGTCCCAAAATTGATGAAAACGTTCAATTTTGGGACCCAAAAATAGGCGCAGCCGAGCAGCCTTACTTCCCGCGTCTTAGAGCTCTCGGAGAGCTTTCCAACGGCATGTTGTGCGTCGCGTAACTCCTTACGGATCAAAAGTTATGAGCAACTAAGCGACGGATACCTGGTCACAAGCCCCACGCTCTCGGTTTGCAGGCCCAGCCTCTATGTGAAGTGAAGTTGTCTTGCCCAAGGTGCCATGGGATTCGGTAATAGAAATGTGATGGATTAGGTTGTCGTCCTTTTTGCGGCTAACGACGTATGATCCGGAACGAAAAAACAGTGTAAAAGAAGAAAAGTGTCCCAAAACTAATGAAAACGTTCGATTCTGGGCTCCAAAAACAGGTGCAGCCGAGTAGACATACTCCCCCCATCTTAGAGCTCTCGGAGTGCTTTCCAACGGTATGCTGTGCGATGCGTAACACCTTGCGGATCAAAAGTTATTGGCACCGGAGCGATGGATACCTAGTCACACGCCCCACGCCCTCGGTTTGCGGGCCCATCCTCTACGTGAAATGAAGTTGTCTTTCCCAAGGTGCCATGGGATTTGGTAATAGAAATGTGATGGATTAGGTTGTCGTCCTTTTCGCCGTTCACGACGTACGATCCGGGACAAAAAAATAGTGTAGAAGAAGAAAAGTATCCCGAAACTGATGAAAACGTTTGATTCTGGGATCCGAAAATAGGAGCAGCTGGGCATGCTTGTTGTCCTCGTCGTAGAGCTATCATAGAGCTTTCCAACGGTATCCTGTGCACCGCATAACCCCTTACGGATCAAAAGTTATGGGCACCGGAGCGACGGATACCTGGTCACAAGGCCCACACCCTCGGTTTGCAGGCCCAGCCTCTACGTGAATTAAAGTTGTCTTGCCTAAGGTGTTGTGGGATTCGGTAATAGAAATGTGATGGATTAGGTTGTCTTCCTTTTCGCGGCTCACGACTTACGATCCGAGATGAAAAAACAGTGCAAAAGAAGAAAAGTGTCCCAAAACTGATAAAAACGTTCGATTCTGGGCTCCGAAAATAGGCGCAGCCATGCATGCTTGTTGCCCCCATCGTAGAGCTCTCGGAGAGCTTTCCAACGGTTTGCTGTGCGTCGCGTAACTTCTTACGGATCAAAAGTTTTGGGCACCGGAGCGACGGATACCTAATCACAAGCCCCACGCCCTCGGTTTGCTGGCCCAGCCACTACGTGAAATGAAGTTGTCTTGCCCAAGGTGCCGTGGGATTCGGTAATAGAAATGTGATGGATTAGGTTGTCTTCCTTTTCGCGGCTTACGACATACGATCCGGGACGGAAAAACAGCGCAAAAGAAGAAAAGTGTCACGAAACTGATGAAAACGTTCAATTTTGGGCTTCGAAAACTGGAGCAGCAAGCTAGGCATGCTTCCTCCATCGTAGAGCTCTCGGAGAGCCTTCTAATTGTATGCTGTGACCCACGTAAGTCCTTACGGATCAAAAGTTATTGGCACCGGAGCGACGGATAGCTGGTCACACGCTCCACGGCCTCAGTTTGCGGGCCCATCCTCTACGTGAAGTGAAGTTGTCTTGCCCAAGGTACCATGGGATTCGGTAATAGAAATGTGATGGATTAAGTTGTTGTCCTTTTCGCGGCTCACGACGTACGATCCAGGACGGAAAAACTTTACAAAAGAAGAAAAGTATCCCGAAACTGATGAAAACGTTCGATTATGGTCTCCGAAAACAGGAGCAGCCATGCAAGCCTACTGCCCTCGTCGTAGAGCTCTCGGAGAGCTTTCCAACGGTATGCTATGCGCCGCTCAACTCCTTACGGATCAAAAGTTATGGGCACCGGAGCGACAGATACGTAGTCACACGCGCCACGCCCTTGGTTTGTGGACCTAGCCTCTACGTGAAGTGAAGTTGTCTTGCCTAAGGTGCCATGGGATTCGATAATAGAAATGTGATGGATTAGGTTGTCGTCCTTTTAGCGGCTCACGACGCACGATCCGGGACGGAAAAACAGCGCAAAAGAAGAAAAGTGTCCCGAAACTGATCAAAATGTTCAATTTTGGGCTCCAAAAACTAGAGCAGCAATGCTGGCTTGCTGACCTCGTCGTAGAGCTCTCGAAGAGCCTTCCAACGGTACAATATGACCCGCGTAACTCCTTACAGATCAGAAGTTATTGGCGCCGGAGCAACGGATACCTGGTCACACGCTCCACGCCGTCGGTTTGTGGGATTAGCCTCTACGTGAAGTGAGGTTGTCTTGCCCAAGGTACTTTGGGATTCGGTAATAAAAATCTGATGGATTAAGTTGTCATCCTTTTCGCGGCTCACGACGTACGATCCGGGATGAAAAAACAGTGCAAAAGAAGAAAAGTGTCCCAAAACTGATAAAAACGTTTGATTTTGCGCTCCGAAAACAGGCGCAGCCTAGTAGGTTTGGTGCCCTCGTCGTAGAGGTCTCGGAGAGCTTTCCAACGGTATGTTGTGCGCCGCGTAGCTCCTTACGGATCAAAAGTTATGGGCACTAGAGCGACGGATACCTGGTCACACGCCCCACGCCCTCGGTTTGCGGGCCCAGCCTCTACCTAAAATGAAGTTGTCTTGCCCAAGTTTCCATGTGATTCAGTAATAGAAATGCGATGGATTAGGTTGTCATCCTTTTCGAGGCTCATGACGTACGATCCGGGATGGAAAAACAGTGCAAAAGAAGAAAAGTATCCCGAAACTGATGAAAACGTTTGATTTTGGGCTCCAAAAATAGGCGCAGCAAAGCAAGCTTGCTGCCCCTGTTCTAGAGTTCTCAAAGAGCTTTCCAACGGTATGCTGTGCATCGCGTAACTCCTTACGGATAAAAAGTTATGGGCACCGGAGCGATAGATACCTCGTCTCAAGCCCCACGCCCTCGGTTTGCGGGCCCAGCCGTTACGTGAAGTGAAGTTGTCTTGCCCAAGGTGCCATGGGATTCGGTAATAGAAATGTGATGGATTAGGTTGTCGTCCTTTTCGCGGATCACGACGTACGATCCTGGACGGAAAAACATTGCAAATGAAGAAAAGTGTCCCAAAACTGATGAAAACGTTTGATTCTGGTCTCCAAAAATAGGCGCAGCTTGGCACGCTTGCTGCCCTCGTCGTAGAGCTCTCGGAGAGCTTTCCAACGGTATGTTGTGCGCCGCGTAAGTCCTTACGGATCAAAAGTTATGGGTACCGGAGCGACGGATTCATGGTCACACGCCCCACGCCTTGGTTTGCGGGCCCAGCCTCTACTTGAAATGAAGTTGTCTTGGCCAAGGTACCGTGGGATTCGGTAATAGAAACATGATGGATTATGTTGTCGTCCTTTTCGCGGCTCACGACGTACGATCCGTGACGAAAAAACGGTGCAAAAGAAGAAAAGTGTCTCAAAACTGATGAAAACGTTCGATTTTGAGATTTGAAAACTGGCGCATATGAGCAGGCTTCCTCCCCCCGTTGTAGAGCTCTCAGAGAGCTTTCCAACGGTATGCTGTACGCCGCATAACTCCTTACGGATCAAAAGTTATGGGCACCGGAGCGACGGAGACCTGGTCCCAAGCCCCACACCCTCGGTTTGCGTGCCCAACCTCTACATGAAGCGAAGTTGTGTTACCCAAGGTGCTGTAGGATTAGGCAATAGAAATGTGATGGATTTGGTTATCGTCCTTTTTGCGGCTCACGGGTACGATCCGTGATGAAAAAATAGCAGAAAAGAAGAAAAGTGTCCCAAAACTGATGAAAATGTTCAATTTTGGGCTCTGAAAATAGGCGCAGCCGAGAAGAATTGTTGTCCCCGTCGTAGAGCTCTCAGAGAGCTTTCCAACGGTATGCTGTGTGTCACGCCCCAACCCGGCCTATAAAGGTTAGACTAGGGTGTGATCTAAACATTCAAGTCCTTTCACATTCTTAATCATTCTAGGAGGTTTAGCACTTAACGTTTTATTCTAGACTCCAAATTTTTTCGGAAATCCGGCAGCATAACGGCTGTAATTGGGCTCTTTGTTTTGACATAATTCTATAAACGCCTCAATTATTCCAATCATTAATCCAATTCCATTAAAGACTCCTATTTGTCACCAACCGATTTGCCTACTAGTTTATCTTGAAAGTCTCGTTTGGTTAATAAGCCTAACATGATAACTATGTCCCGTTTATTTGTCAATTTCTTATCATGCAAGTACCTATTATCCTTTAGTTTGCAAATGAGCACCTAAGTGAAATTAGATAGAATTAACTTAGTTGATTGTTCATCTAGTGGTTTGAATGCCTACGATAACTACTAATGAAGAAAACGAAAGCAAACAACCAAATAAAAGTTCGTCCGGTTATAGATAGTACAATCCCAGAATTAGACCCAAATTACAACGGGGTCATTTACATCAATAAAATGAATATTTGCAATCAAACACAACATCCATATAGCAACCACTTTCAGGCAAGGCACAAAAGCACGTAGGGACAGGCAATCACTCCAAGGAATCATCGATAAGCACGTTGTCCTCGGGTACCTGTACCTGTTCTTCTTCACCTGTGATAAAAAGAGGGTGAGTCCTTATGAACTCAGCGAGGGGGAACGAGAAATACGTTTTGAAACTCATTTTCCGGTTAAACTTATGAAAATCCCTTTCTCAAACATGAATACAACAGAAATACAAGTACAGAAATACAAGTACAGAACAGGAATACCGATCTTTCCTCCCCGAGGTTCTCTAGGATCCAAGCGGGAGTACTTATACACATAATAAAAAGGATACGGCGAGCTTTTGCTCTCAGATCAGTTTCAGAATCAGAAGTTGCGGCCGACTTCAAATCATTCCCCAAAACACACCAGGTGGGTGTACTCCGGATGTACCCCAAAATCCTACGACCCAACTCTCCGAGGAAGTCTAGCCCCCAAGCGAGAGAGGGAATGGGACCATGGTGGTCACGGTAACACCGGCAAGCCCGATGCCGCCCGGCGTGCGTGATCGCTACCATGCGGACAGGAAAGGTTGCAACCTTGTATGCAATGCACATTTATGACAGGTAATATATCACAGTAGGAGGACAACAAAGTAGGTTACCTCCGGACAGTCATAAGATTGCACATTGACCAAGTAAACAGGCAGGGCACGATAAAACAGGTAATATATCACAGTAGGAGGACAACAAAGTAGGTTGCCTCCGGACAGTCATAAGATTGCACATTGACAGGTAGACAAGCAAGGCACGATAAGACATGAAAATTTCACTTGAAGGCATATAGAGTTATATGAAAATTACTCGGGCAGCCATGTAACACATGTAAAACAGGTCATATAACTCATTAAGAAGCCCACGTGATCAAGTGATAAGATTATTCAACATGCAATGACATCAATCATGGGTTCGGGTGCAAGAAAAGCTTATTTTTCAACATGCAATGGTCAAAATCACATTTGAAGTTATAAGACATTTACGGGCAGCCCACTAAGCATCTAATTTCCACACAATATTCAAATGATCAACACTTAGCAAGACTACCTAGTCATTAGGGTTTCCGTTTCATGCTTAACCACGTGATTAAACCCTAAGTCAACTCAAAATCATTCTCAAGTCATGCATCATTCAATTCAAACATCCTCAAGTACCCAAAACAGTCCACACAACATTCCAACACCACAATTCCAAGCAATTAGTACCACAAGGGAGGTTACATCAATTTTCCAAGCATATAGCTAAGTGAAACCTTTACTGCAATAGGCTGTTTTCTCACAATCAATAGGATAATCAAACAATCTCCAAATCCAGTGAATAAGATGTCAAATTAAATATTTAGAAGTTAACTAAAATCAGAAACAAACCTTGCATCAATTGGAGTTCGAGATCATTAGATATAGCCGAAACAGTGGAATAGCACAAAACTGTCCAGATTTGCACACATTTCGATAATTGACGTTTTTGAGGTCCTTAGAGTCATTTTTAGCTTTGGTCCATTTCTGACAAAATTGTCCAGAACTGAAAAATCTAGCAGCATACCAATTTTCATACATTTTGGACATCATTAACTAAGTCAAATATGGTTCGTTCCACAAGGTCAGTGCATCTGCCAAAACCTGCTTCATTTTTCCAGATTTCCAGATTTGGTCACATTTGAAAGATTTGCCATTTTGAGGACCTTAGAGTCAAAATTAGCTTCGTCCTATTTCTGGGAAAAATGTTCAAAACTGTCCAAACTAGTCACCCACCAATTTGCAAGCATTTTAAACATCATTTGCTTAGCTAAACTTACCTCGAACAGACTGGTCAGAGAGCTGTCATCCATTTCGACTTCACCTAGCATCATTTTCAAGCCAAGATCTTGCCATGCATGGTTGTTTAAGCTCATGAACGACCACATAACTCAAGTACAGAAGCAAATATACACATTTATGAACATGCATGTGAGATTTCAAAGAGTTTTCAAAAGCTTTTAACCCTCACCTTAGCAATCAACCACAAAATGCTCAAGACCCTTTGTTGAAGCTCAAAACTTCTCCTTTCCCTTGCTTAGCCGAGAACCTCACTAGTTTTTCTCTATTTTTCCTAGCTTAATGTTCAAACTCTTAGCACAATCATGATGTTAAACCATGAAGAAAAGAAATGGATGCTTAGTAACTCACCTAGGCCGAAATGAAGCTTCAAATGCACATGCAAGAGTGATTTCGAGCTCTAGCTTGTTTGCTTGGGTTTCTCGATGGCTACTCGACCTTGCTCAACCAAGATGTGAAGAAGACAAGCTAAGGAGGTAGAAAACTCAGCCAAGAACCGAAAATGGAGAGAGAGAATGAAGGGGAGAGAGAAAAGATTGAGGAAAATGAGAGAATGTGACAAAGTGATGGCTTTGCAATTCCTTTGAGGGTGTGGTCGGCCTTGGGCAGCCAAAACCTGATTTTTGTGTCTTCAAAATGTTGTTTTTTGAATGCTAGCATGGGCATGCAAGGGCTGGTCGAAAATGGTGGGGATTTGAGGGGAATTGAGCAATTTTTTAATGCCTTTGTGTCATAGTTTGTCTAGGATTATGAATAAATTATGCAATGCTAGACTAAATGCACTTAGTGGTCAACCAAGGGCTTGCAAATTTCTGACATTTCAGATTCTGTTCAATATATTATGGATTATAATAAGGGTGAAATTTGAGGTGCATTGGTTTTGGGTGAGAATAAAGAATAAAGAATGTTTAGGTGTTTGTGTAGATTGAATTGTTTATTGTTAGTGGATTTTGTAGAGATTTGAATTAGGATTATTTTATAGTTTAGTGCTTTGTGTAGGATGATTTCTTGATTAACGTGGTGGCACAGATTCCTAGGTCTAGGGTACGCACTACGAGGCACGCACCGAAATCAAGACGGGGCACGAAACACGAGGTAAACACGAACTACGAGGTAAGACACGAACTTCTAGACTAAGGCACATACTTCAAGTCTAATGCACATATTCCAATGCTAACGCACGCAACCCTAGGTCAATGCACGTAGACCAATGCACGACACGTAATTCAATGCAATGCACGTAAATTAAGGTACACCTCTTAAACCTAGGTTAAGGCACGTAGTTCAAGGTTAATGCACACGAAACGAAGAGACACACGCAAATCAAGGTCTCGCATATAAATTAAGGTCATGGCATGTTTATCTAGGTATCGCACGTATATCGAGGATTAGGGTACACAATTCTAGGTTAAGGCACGTATAACAAGGCATGCACGAAAACCAAGACAGGATACGTAATCCAAGGTCGGCCATACAGTTCTGGGTCTAAGGCACGCAAATCGAGGTAAGGCACGTTATTCGGGGTCGGGCCTCACACTGTGCGCCGCGTAACTCCTTACGGATCAAAAGTTATGAGCACCGGAGTGATGGAAACTTGGTCCCAAGCCCCAAGCCCTCGGTTTGTGGGCCCAGCCTCTACGTGAAGTGAAGTTGTCTTGCCCAAGGTACCGTGGGATTCGGTAGTAGAAATGTGATGGATTAGGTTGTCGTCCTTTTCGCGGCTCACAACGTACGATCCGGGATGAAAAAATAGCGCAAAAGAAGAAAAGTGTATCAAAACTGATGAAAATGTTCAATTTTGGGCTCCGAAAATAGGAGCAGCTGAGAAGGCTTGAAGCCCCCGTCGTAGAGTTCTCAGAGAACTTTCCAACGGTATGTTGTGCATCTCGTAACTCATTACGGATCAAAAGTTATGGGCACCAGAGCGACGGAGACCTGGTCCCAAGCCCCACGCCCTCGGTTTACGTGCCCAGCTTCTACGTGAAACGAAGTTGTTTTGCCCAAGGTGCAGTGGGATTAGGTAATAGAAATGTGATTGATTAAGTTGTCGTCCATTTTGCGGCTCACGACGTACGATCCGGGACGAAAAAACAGCACAAAAGAAGAAAAGTGTCCCGAAACTGATTAAAATGTTCGATTTTGGGATTCGAAATTAGGCGCAGTTGATCAAGCTTTCTGCCCTCGTCGTAGAGCTCTCGGAGAGCTTTATAATGGTATGCTATGCGTCGCGTAACTTCTTACGGATCAAAAGTTATGGGCACTGGAGCGACGGAGACCTGGTCCGTAGCCCCACGCCCTCAGTTTGCAAGCGCAGCCTCTACGTGAAGCGAAAATGTCTTGCCCAAGGTGCCGTGGGATTGGGTAATAGAAATGTGATGGATTAGGTTGTCTTCCTTTTTGCGGCTCACGACGTACGATCCGGGACAAAAAAATATCGCAAAAGAAGAAAAGTATCATAAAACTGATGAAAACGTTCAATTTTGGTCTCCAAAAACAGGTGCATCCGAGCAGGCTTACTGCCCCCGTCGTAGAGCTCCTGGAGTGCTTTCCAACGGTATGCTGTGCCGCGTAACTCCTTACGGATTAAAAGTTATGGGCACCGGAGCTACGGAGACCTGGTCCCAAGCGCCACGCCCTCGGTTTGCGTGCCCAGCCTCTACTTGTAGCAAAGTTGTCTTGCCCAAGTGCCATGGGAGTAGGTAATAAAAATGTGATGGATTAGGTTGTCATCCTTTTCGCAACTCACGACGCACGATCCGGGATGAAAAAACAGCGCAAAAGAAGAAAAGTGTCCCGAAATTGATAAAAATGTTCGATTTTGGGCTCCAAAAACTGGCGCAGTCGAGCAGGCTTGTTGCTCCTGTGGTAGAGCTCTCGGAAAGCTTTCCAAAGGTATGTTGTGTGCCGCTAACTCCTTACGGATCAAAAGTTATGGGCACCAGAGCGACGGAGACCTGGTCCCAAGCCCCACGCCCTCGGTTTAGGCCCAGCCTCTACGTGAACTGAAGATGTCTTGCCCAATGTGCCATGGGATTGGGTAATAAAAATGTGATGGATTAGGTTGTCATCCTTTTTGCGGCTCACGACGTACGATCCGGGAATGGAAAATAGCACAAAAGAAGAAAATTATCCCGAAATAGATGAAAACGTTCGATTTTGGGCTTCGAAAACAGCCGCAGTCTAGTAAGCTCGCTGCCATCGTAGTAGAGGTCTTGGAGAGCTTTCCAACGGTATGCTGTGCGTCACGTAACTCCTTACGGATCAAAAGTTATGGGGATCGGAGCGACGGAGACCTGGTCCCAAGCCCCACACCCTCTGTATGCGTTCCTAGCCTCTACATGAAGAGAAGTTGTCTTGCCCAAGGTTCTGTGGGATTCGGTAATAGAAATGTGATGGATTAGGTTGTCGTCCTTTTTGCGGCTCACGACGTACGATCCGGGACGGGAAAACAGCGCAAAAGAAGAAAAGTGTACCAAAACTGATGAAAATGTCCGATTTTGGTCTCCAAAAACTGGAGAAGCCAAACAGGCTTGCTGCCCCCGTCGTAGAACTCTCGGAGAGCTTTCCAACGGTGTGCTGTGCGCCACGTAACTCCTTACGGATCAAAAGTTATGGGCACTGGAGCGACGAAGACCTGGTCCCAAACCCCACGCCCTCGGTTTGTGGGCCCAGCCTCTACGTGAAGCGAAGATGTCTTGCCCAAGGTGCCGTGGGATTGGGTAATTGAAATGTGATGGATTAGGCTGTCGTCCTTTTAGCGGCTCACGACGAACGATCCGGGACAAAAAAAACAGCGCAAAAGAAGAAAAGTGTGCTAAAAATAATGAAAACGTTCGATTTTGGGCTCAGAAATCAGGCACAGCCAAGTTGGCTTGCTGCCCCCGTCGTAGAGCTCTTGGAGAGCTTTCCAACGGTGTGCTGTTTGTCGCGTTACACCTTACGGATCAAAAGTTATAGGCACCGGAGCGATAGAGACCTAGTCCCACGCCCTCGGTTTGCGGGCCCAGCCTCTACGTGAAGCAAAGTTGTCTTGCCCAAGGTTCCGTGGGATTCGGTAGTGGAAATGGGATGGATTTGGTTGTCGTCCTTTTCGTGGCTCACGACGTACGATCCTGGACAAAAAAACAGCATAAAAGATGAAAAGTGTCCCGAAACTGATGAAAATGTTCAATTTTGGGCTTCAAAATTAGGCGCAGCCGATCAAGCTTTCTGTCCTCGTCATAGAGCTCTCGGAGAGCTTTCGAACGGTATACTTTGCGCCACGTAACTTCTTACGGATCAAAAGTTATGGGCACTAGAGCGACGGAGACCTGGTTTGAAGGCCCACGCCCTCGGTTTACGGGCCCAACCTCTACGTGAAGCGAAAATGTCTTGCCTAAGGTTCCGTGAGATTGGGTAATGGAAATATGATGGATTAGGTTGTCTTCCTTTTCGCTGCTCACGACGTACAATCCGGGATGAAAAAATAGCGCAACAGAAGAAAAGTATACCGAAACTGATGAATACGTTCAATTTTGTTCTCCAAAAACTGGTGCAGTTGAGCAGACTTGCTGCCCCCGTCGTAGAGCTCCTGGAGTGCTTTCCAACGGTATGCTGCGCGCCGCGTAACTCCTTACAGATCAAAAGTTATGGGCACCGAAAAGACGGAGACCTGGCCCCAAGCGCCACGCCCTCGATTTGCATGCCCAGCCTCTACGTGTAGCGAGGTTGTCTTCCTTAAGGTGCCGTGGGATTAGGTAAAAAAAATGTGATGGATTAGGTTGTCGTCCTTTTCGTAGCTCACGACGTACAATCCGGGACCAAAAAATAGCGCAAAAGAAGAAAAATGTCCCGAAATTGATAAAAATGTTCAATTTTGGGCTCCGAAAATAGGCGCAGCCGAGCAGGCTTGCTGCCCCCGTCGTGGAGCTATTGGAAAGCTTTCCAACGGTATGTTGTGCGTCGCTAACTCCTTACGGATCAAAAGTTATGGGCACCAGAGCGACGGAGACCTGGTCCCAAGCCCCACGCCCTCGGTTTGCGAGCCCAGCCTCTACGTGATCTGAAGATGTCTTACGCAAAGTTCCTTGGGATTGGGTAATAAAAATATGATGGATTAGGTTGTCATCCTTTTCGCAGCTCATGATGTACGATCCGGGACGAGAAAATAGCGCAAAAGAATAAAATTGTCCAAAATTTGTTGAAAACGTTCGATTTTGGGCTACGAAAATAGGCACAGTCCTGTAGGCTCGCTGCTATCGTAGTATAGGTCTGGGAGACTTTCCAACGGTATGCTGTGCGTCGCGTAACTCCTTACGGATCAAAAGTTATGGGCACTAGAGCGACAGAGACTTGGTCCCAAGCCCCACAACCTCGGTATACGTTCTTATCCTCTACGTGAAGTAAAGTTGTCTTGCCCAAGGTGCCGTGGGATTCGGTAACAGAAATATGATGGATTAGATTGTCGTTCTTTTCGCGGCTCACGACGTACGATCTGGGATGGAAAAACACCGCAAAAGAAGAAAGGTGTCCTGAAAATGATGAAAACGTTCGATTTTGGGCTCCGAAAACAAGCGAAGCTTTGCTGGCATGCTGCCCCCGTCGTAGAGCTCTTGGAGAGCTTTCCAACAGTATGTTGTTTGTCGCATAACTCCTTACGGATCAAAAGTTATGGGCTACTAGAGCAACGGAGACCTGGTCCCAAGCCCCACACCCTCGGTTTGCGGGCCCAGCCTCTACGTGAAGTGATGATGTCTTGCCCAAGGTACCGTGGGATTGGGTAATAGAAATGTGATGGATTAGGTTGTCGTCCTTTTAGCGGCTCATGACATACGATCCGGGATAAAAAAATAGTGCAAACGAAGAAAAGTGTCCCAAAAATGATGAAAATGTTTGATTTTGTAGCATCGCTAGCTTGCTGCCCCCGTCGTGGAGCTCCTGGAGAGCTTTCCAACGGTATGCTATTTGCCGCGTAACTCCTTACGGATCAAAAGTTATGGGCACCAGAGCGACAGAGACCTGGTCCCAAGCACCACGCCATCGGTTTGCGTGCCCAGCCTCTACATGAAGCGAAGTTGTCTTGCCCAAGGTGCCATGGGATTAGGTAATAGAAATGAGATGGATTAGGTTGTCATCCTTTTCGCAGCTCACGACGTACGATCCGGGACGGAAAAACAGCGCAAAAGAAGAAAAGTGTCCCGAAATTGATGAAAACATTGAATTTTGGGCTCTGAAAAGAGGCGTAGCCTAGCAGGTTTCCTGCCCCGGCCGTAGAACACTCAGAGTGCATTCCAACGGTATGCTGTGTACTGCGTAACTCCTTACAGATCAAAAGTTATGGGCACCGGAGCGACGGAGACCTGGTCCCGAGACCCACTTCCTCGGTTTGCGTGCCCAACCTCTACGTGAATCGAAGATGTCTTGCTCAAGGTGTCGTGGGATTGGGTAATAGAAATGTGATAGATTAGGTTGTCTTCCTTTTCGCGGCTCACGACGTACGATCCTGGACGGAAAAACAACGCAAAAGAAGAAAAGTGTCCCGAAACTGATGAAAACGTTGAATTTTGGGCTCTAAAAAGAGCCGCAGCCGAGCAGGCTTGCTGCCCCCATCGTAGAGCTCCTGGAGAGCTTTCCAGCATTATGTTGTGTGCCGCGTAACTCCTTACGCATCAAAAGTTATGGGCACCAGAGCGACAGAGACCAGGTCACATGCCCCACGCCCTCGGTTTGCATGCCCAGCCTCTACGTGAAGCGAAGTTGTCTTGCCCAAGGTGTCGTGGGATTAGGTAATAGAAATGTGATGGATTAGGTTGTCATCCTTTTCGCGGCTCACGACGTATGATCCGGGACGGAAAAACAGCACAAAAAATGAAAAGTGTCCCGAAACTGATGAAAATGTTTGATTTTGGTCCACGAAAATAGGCGCAGCCAAGCAGGCTTGCTACCCTTGTCGTAGAACTCTCGGAGTGGTTTCCAACGGTATGCTGTGTACCGCATAACTCCTTACGGATCAAAAGTTATGGGCACCGGAGAGACAGAGACCAGGTCACAGGCCCCACGCCCTCGGTTTGCATGCCCAGCCTCTACGTGAAGCGAAGTTTTCTTGCCCAAGATACTGTGGGATTAGGCAATAGAAATGTGATGGATTAGGTTATGTCCTTTTCGAGGCTGACGACGTACGATCCGGGACGAAAAAATCGCGTAAAAGATGAAAATTTTCCCCAAACGGATGAAAATGTTCAATTTTGGGCTCTAAAAATAGGTGCAGCCGAGAAGGCTTGTTGGCCCCGTCGTAGAGCTCTCAGAGTGCATTCCAACGGTATGCTGTGCGCCGCGTAACTCCTTATGGATCAAAAGTTATAGGCACCGGAGCGACGGAGACCTGGTCCTAACCCCCATGCCCTCGGTTTGTGGGCCCAGCCTCTACGTAAAGCGAAGTTGTCTTGCCCAAGGTGCCGTGGGATTAGGTAATAGAAATGTGATGGATTAGGTTGTCATCCTTTTCGTTGCTCACGACGTACGATCCGGGACGAAAAAATAGCGCAAAAGATGAAAAGTGTCCCGAAATTGATGAAAATGTTCGATTTTGGTCCCCGAAAATAGGCGCAGTCGAGCAGGCTTGCTTCCCTTGTCGTAGAACTCTCGGAGTGCTTTCAAACGGTATGCTGTGTACCGCGTAACTCCTTACGGATAAAAAATTATGGGCACCGGAGAGACGGGGACCAGGTCACAGGACCCACGCCCTCGGTTTGCATGCCCAGCCTCTACGTGAAGCGAAGGTGTCTTGCCCAAGATGCTATGGGATTAGGTAATAGAAATGTGATGGATTAGGTTATCGTCCTTTTCGCGACTCACGACATACGATCCGGGACGAAAAAATCGAGCAAAAGATGAAAAATTTCCTAAAACGGAAGAAAATGTTCAACTTTGGCCTCTGAAAATAGGCGCAGCTGAGAAGGCTTGTTGCCCCCATCGTAGAGCTCTCAGAGAGCTTTCCAACTGTATGCTGTGCGCCACGTAACTCCTTACGGATCAAAAGTTATGGGCACCGGAACGACGGAGACCTGGTCCAAACCCCTACGCCCTCGGTTTGTGGGCCCATCCTCTACATGAAGCGAAGTTGTCTTGCCCAAGGTGCCATGGGATTAGGTAATAGAAATGTGATGGATTAGGTTGTCATCCTTTTCGCGGCTCACGACGTACGATCCGGGACGAAAAAATAGCGCAAAAGATGAAAAGTGTCCCAAAACTAATGAAAATGTTCAATTTTGGTCCTCGAAAATAGGCGCAGCCGAGCAGGCTTGCTGCCCTTGTCGTAGACCTCTCGGAGTGCTTTCCAATGGTATGCTGTGTACCGCGTAACTCCTTACGGATCAAAAGTTATAAGCACCGGAGAGACGGAGACCTGGTCCCAAGCCCAACGCCCTCGGTTTGCGTGCTCAGCCTCTACGTGAAGCAAAATTGTCTTGCCAAGGAGCCATGGGATTAGGTAACAGAAATGTGATGGATTAGGTTGTCATCCTTTTCGCGGCTCACGACGTTCGATCCGGGACGAAAAAACCGCGCAAAAGAAGATAAGTATCCCGAAAATGATGAAAATGTTCAATTTTGGGCTCTGAAAATAGGTGCGGCAAAGCTGGCTTGCTGCCCCCGTCGTGGAGCTCCTGGAGAGCTTTCCAACGGTATGCTGTTTGCCGCATAACTCCTTACGGATCAAAAGTTATGGGTATCGGAGCGACGGAGACCTGGTCCCAAGCCCCACGCCATCGGTTTACGTGCCCAGCCTCTATGTGAAGCGAAGTTGTCTTGCCCAAGGTGCCGTGGGATTAAGTAATTGAAATGTGATGGATTATGTTGTCATCCTTTTTGCGGCTCACGACGTACGATCCGGGACAAAAAAACAGCGCAAAAGTTGAAAAGTGTCCCGAAACTGATGAAATTGTTCGATTTTGGTCCCCGAAAACAGGCGCAGCCGAGCAGGCTTCCTGCCCCCGCCGTAGAACTCTCAAAGTACATTCCAACGGTATGCTGTGTACCGCGTAACTCCTTACGGATCAAAATTTATAGGCACCGGAGTGACGGAGACCTGGTCCCGAGACCTACTCCCTCGGTTTGCGTGCCCAAGCTCTACGTGAAGTGAAGATGTCTTGCCCAAGGTGTCGTGGGATTAGGTAATAGAAATGTGATGGATTAGGTTGTCGTCCTTTTCGCAGCACACGACGTACGATCCGGGACGGAAAAACAGCGCAAAAGAAGAAAAGTATCCCGAAACTGATGAAAATGTTGAATTTTGGGCTCTGAAAAAAGGCGCAGCCCAGCAGGCTTGCTGCCCCCATCGTAGAGCTCCTGGAGAGATTTCCAGCGTTATGTTGTGTGCCGCGTAACTCCTTGCGCATCAAAACTTATGGGCACCAGAGCGACGGAGACCAGGTCACAGGCCCCACGCCCTCGGTTTGCATGCCCAACCTCTACGGGAAGCGAAGTTGTCTTGCCCAAGGTGTCATGGGATTAGGTAATAGAAATGTGATGAATTAGGTTGTCATCCTTTTCGCGGCTCACGACGCACGATCCGGGACGGAAAAATAGCGCAAAAGATGAAAAGTGTCCCGAAACTGATGAAAATGTTCGATTTTGGTCCCCGAAAATAGGCGCAGCCGAGCAGGCTTGCTGCCTTTGTCGTAGAACTCTCGGAGTGCTTTCCAACAGTATGCTGTGTACCGCGTAACTCCTTACGGAGCAAAAGTTATGGGTACTGGAGAGACGGAGACCTGGTCCCAAGCCGCACGCCCTCAGTTTGCGTGCCCAGCCTCTGCGTGAAGCAAAACTTTCTTGCCCAAGGTGTCGTGGGATTAGGTAATAGAAATGTGATGGATTAGGTTGTCATCCTTTTCGCGGCTCACGACATACGATCCGGGACGAAAAAATCGTGCAAAAGAAGAAAAATGTCCCGAAATTGATGAAAATGTTTTATTTTGGGCTCCGAAAACAGGCACAGCAGAGTAGGCTTCCTACCCCCGTCGTAGAGCTTTCGGAGAGCTTTCCAACGGTATGCTGTACGCCGCGTAACTCTTTACAGATCAAAATTTATGGGCACCGGAGCGACGGAGACCAAGTCTCAGGCCCCACGCCCTCGGTTTGCATGCCCAGCCTTTACGTGAAGCGAAGTTGTCTTGCCCAAGATGCTGTGGGATTAGGCAATAAAAATGTGATAGATTAGATTATCGTCCTTTTCGTGGCTCACGACGTACGATTCGGGATGGAAAAACAGTGCAAAAGATGAAAAGTGTGCCCAAACGAATGAAAATGTTCAATTTTGGGCTCTAAAAATAGGCACAGCCGAGAAGGCTTGCTGCCCCCGTCGTAGAGCTCTTAGAGATCTTTCCAATGGTATGCTGCGCGCCACGTAACTCCTTACGGATCAAAAGTTATGGGCACCGGAACGACGGAGACCTGGTCGTAAGCCCCACGCCCTCAATTTGTGGGCCCAGCCACTACGTGAAGCAAAGTTGTCTTGCCAAAGGTGCCATTGGATTCGATAATAGAAATGTGATGGATTAGGTTGTCGTCCTTTTCGCGGCTCACGACGTACGATCCGGGACGAAACAATTACGCCAAAGAAGAAAAGTCTCCCAAAATTGATGAAAACTTTTGATTTTGGACTCTGAAAGTAGGCGCAGCCGAGTAGGCTTGCTGCCCCCTTCGTAGAGCTCTCAGAGAGCATTCCAATGGTATGCTGTGCGCCGCGTCACTCCTTACGAATCAAAAGTTATGGGCACCGGAGCGACGGAGACCTGGTCCCAAGCCCCACGCCCTCGGTTTGCTGGCCCAGCCTCTACGTGTACTGAAGATGTCTTGCCCAAGGTACCATGGGATTGGGTAATAAAAATGTGATGGATTAGGTTGTCATCCTTTTCGCGGCTCATGACCTACGATCCGGGACTGGAAAATAATGCAAAAGAAGAAAATTATCCCAAAATTGATGAGAACGTTCAATTTTGGGCTCCAAAACCGGCAAAGTCTAGTAGGCTCGCTGTCATCGTAGTAGAGGTCTCGGAAAGCTTTCCAACGGTATGCTGTGCGCCGTGTAACTCCTTACGGATCAAAAGTTATGGGCACCGGAGCGACGAAGATCTAGTCCCGTGCCCCACACCCTCTATATGCATTCCCAGCCTTTACGTGAAGTGAAGTTGTCTTGCCCAAGGTGCAATCGGATTCGGTAATAGAAATGTGATGGATTAGGTTGTCGTCCTTTTCGCGGCTCACGACGTACGATCCGGGATGAAAAAACAGCGCAAAAGAAGAAAAGTGTCCCGAACTGATGAAAATATTCGATTTTGGTCTCCAAAAATGGGAGAAGCCAAGCAGGCTTGCTGACCCCGTCGTAGAACTCTCGGAGAGCTTTCCAACGGTATATTGTGCGCCGCGTAACTCCTTATAGATCAAAAGTTATGGGCACTGGAGCGACAGAGACCTGGTCCCAAACCCCACGCCCTCGGTTTGTAGGCCCAGCCTCTATGTGAAGCGAAGATGTCTTGCCCAAGGTGCCATGGGATTGGGTAATAGAAATGTGATGGATTAGGCTGTCATCTTTTTAGCGTCTCATGACAAACGATCCGGGACAGAAAAATAGCACAAAAGAAGAAAAGTGTGACAAAAATGATGAAAACGTTCGATTTTCTTCTCTGAAAACAGGTGCAGCTAAGCAGGCTTACTGCCCCCATCGTAGAGCTCCTGGAGAGCTTTCCAGCGTTATGTTTTGTGCCGCGTAACTCCTTACAGATCAAAAGTTATGGGCACCGGAGCGACGGAGACTTGGTCCCAAGCCCCACACCCTCGGTTTGCGTGCCCAGCCTCTACGTGAAGCAAAGTTGTCTTGCCCAATATGCAATGGGATTCGGAAACAGATATTTGATGGATTAGGTTGTCGTCCTTTTCGCGGCTCACGACGTGCGATCCGGTACGAAAACTGAGCACAAAAGAAGAAAAGTGTCCCAAAATTAATGAAAATATTTGATTTTGGGCTCCGAAAACAGGCGCAGCAGAGCAGGCTTCCTACCCCCGTCTTAGAGCTCTCGGAGAGCTTTCCAACGGTATGTTGTGCGCCGCGTAACTCCTTACGGATCAAAAGTTATGGGCACTGGAGCGATGGAGACTTGGTCCCAGGCCCCACGCCCTCGATTTGCATGCCCAGCCTCTACGTGAAGCGAAATTGTCTTACCCAAGATGCTTTGGGATTAGGCAATAGAAATGTGATGGATTAGGTTATCGTCCTTTTCACAGCTCACGACGTACGATCCGGGACGGAAAAACAGCGCAAAAGATGAAAAGTGTCCCCAAACGGATGAAAATATTCAATTTTGGGCTCTGAAAATAGGCGCAGCCGAGAAGGCTTGCTGCCCCCATCGTAGAGCTCTCAGACAGTTTTCCAACGGCATGCTGTGTGCCGAGTAACTCCTTGCGGATCAAAAGTTATGGGCACCGGAGCGATGGAGACCTGGTCCTAAACCCCATGCCCTCGGTTTGTAGGCCCAGCCTCTACATGAAGCAAAGTTGTCTTGCCCTAGGTGCCATTGGATTCGGTAATAGAAATGTGATGGATTAGGTTGTCGTCCTTTTCGCGTCTCATGACGTAAAATCCGAGACGAAAAAATAGCTCCAAAGAAGAAAAGTCTCCCGAAATTGATGAAAGCTTTTGATTTTGGGCTTTGAAAATAGGCCCAGCCGAGTAGGCTTGCTGCCCCTTTCGTGGATCTCTCAGAGAGCTTTTCAACGGTATACTGTGCGCCGCGTAACTCCTTACGGATCAAAAGTTATGGGCACCGGAGCGACGGAGACCTGGTCCCAAGCCCTACGCCCTCGGTTTAGGCCCAGCCTCTACGTGAACTGAAGATGTCTTGCCCAAGGTGCCATGGGATTGGGTAATAAAAATGTGATGGATTAGGTTGCCATCCTCTTCGCGGCTCATGACGTACGATCCGGGACAGAAAAATAGCGCAAAAGAAGAAAATTGTCCCAAAATTGATGAAAACGTTCGATTTTGGGCTCCGAAAACACGCACAGTCTAGTAGGCTCGCTGCCACCGTAGTAGAGGTCTGGGAGAGCTTTCCAACGGTATGCTGTACGCTACGTAACTCCTTACAGATCAAAAGTTATGGGCAATGGAGCAATGGAGACCTGGTCCCAAACCCCACGCCCTCAGTTTGTGGGCCCAGCCTCTACGTGAAGCAAAGATGTCTTGCCCAATGTGCCATGGGATTAGGTAATAGAAATGTGATGGATTATGCTGTCGTCCTTTTAGCGTCTCACGACGATACGGGACAGAAAAACAGCGCAAAAGAAGAAAAGTGTGTCGAAAATAATGAAAACGTTAGATTTTGGGCTCCAAAAATAGGCGCAGCAATGCTGGCTTGTTGCCCCCATCGTAGAGCTCCTGGAGAGCTTTCCAACGGTATTCTGTTTGCCGCGTAACTCCTTATGGATCAAAAGTTATAGGCACCGGAGCGACGGAGACCTGGTCCTAAGCCCCACGCCCTCAGTTTGCGTGCCCAGCTTCTACGTGAAGCACAGTTGTCTTGCCCATGGTGCCGTGGGATTCGAAAACAGAAATTTGACGGATTAGGTTGTCGTCCTTTTCGCAACTTACGACGTACGATCCGGGACGAAAAAATAGTGCAAAAGAAGAAAAGCTTCCCGAAATTGATGAAAATGTTTGATTTTGGGCTCCGAAAATAGGCGCAGCGAAGCAAGCTTCCTGCCCCCGTTGTAGAGCTCTCGGAGAGCTTGCCAACGGTATGCTTTGAACCGCGTAAATCCTTACGGATCAAAAGTTATGGGCACCGGAGCAACGGAGACCTGGTCCCAGACCCCACGCCCTCGGTTTGCATGCCCAGCCTCTACGTGAAGCGAAGTTGTCTTGCCCAAGATACTGTGGGATTAGGCAATAGAAATGTGATGGATTAGGTTATCGTCGTTTTTGCGGCTCACGACGTACGATCCGGGACGGAAAAACACCGCAAAAGATGAAAAGTGTCCCCAAACGGATGATAATGTTCAATTTTGGGCTCTGAAAATAGGCGCAGCCGAGAAGGCTTGCTGCCCTCGTCGTAGAGTTCTCAGAGAGCTTTCTAACGGTATGTTGTGCGCCGCGTAACTCTTTACGGATCAAAAGTTTTGGGCACCTGAGCGACGGAGACCTGGTCCTAAGCCCCACGTCCTCAGTTTGTGGGCCCAGCCTCTACGTGAAGCAAAGTTGTCGTGCCCAAGGAGTCATTGGATTCGTTAATAGAAATGTGATGGATTAGGTTATCGTCCTTTTCGCGGCTCACGACGTACGATATAGGGCGAAAAAATAGCGCCAAAGAAGAAAAGTCTCCCAAAATTGATGAAAACTTTTGATTTTGGACTCCGAAAATAGGCGCAGCCGAGTAGGCTTGTTGCCCCCTTCGTAGAGCTCTCAGAGAGCTTTCCAACGGTATGCTGTGCGCCGCGTAACTCCTTCCGGATCAAAAGTTATAGGCACCGGAGCGACGGAGACCTGGTCCCAAGCCCTACGCCCTCGGTTTACGTGCCCAGCCTCTACGTGAAGCGAAGTTGTCTTGTCCAAGGTGTCGTTGGATTCGGTAATAGAATTGTGGTGGATTATGTTGTCACCCTTTTCGCCGCTCACGACGTACGATCCGGGATGAAAAAACAGCGCAAAAGAAGAAAAGTGTCCCAAAACTGAGGAAAACATTCAATTTTGGGCTCCGAAAATAGGTGCAGCCGAGAAGGCTTGCTACCCCCGTCGTAGAGCTCTCGGAGAGCTTTCCAACAGTATGTTGTGCGCCGCGTAACTCCTTACGGATCAAAAGCTATGGGCACCGGAGCGACGGAGACTTGGGCCAAAGCCCCACACCCTCGGTTTGCGGGCCCAGCCACTATGTGATGCGAAGATGTCTTGCCCAAGGTGCCATGGGTTTGGGTAATAGAAATATGATGGATTAGGTTGTCATCCTTTTCGCGGCTCACGACGTACGATCCGGGATGAAAAAACAGCGCAAAAGAAGAAAAGTATCTTGAAACTGATGAAAACGTTGAATTTTGGGTTCTGAAAAAAGGCGCAGAAGAGTAGGCTTGCTGCCCCCATCGTAGAGCTCCTGGAGAGCTTTCCAACATTATGTTGTGTGCCGCGTAACTCCTTACGGATCAAAAGTTATGGGCATCGGAGCGATGGAGACCTGGTCCCAAGCCCCACGCCCTCGGTTTGCATGCCCATCCTCTACGTGAAGCAAAGTTGTCTTGCCCAAGGTGCCGTGGGATTTGGAAATATAAATGCGATGGATTAGATTGTCGTCCTTTTTGCGGCTCACGACGTACGATCCGGGATGAAAAAACAGGGCAATTGAAGAAAAATGTCCTGAAACTGATGAAAATGTTCGATTTTAGATTTCAAAAACTAATGCAGTCGGGTAGGCTTGCTGCCCCCGTCGTAGAGCTCTTGGAGAGCATTCCAACGGTATGCTGTGCGCCGCGAAACTCCTTTCAAATCAAAAGTTATGGGCACCGGAGCGATGTAGACCTGGTCCCAAGCCCCAAGCCCCACGCCCCCGGTTTGCGGGCCTAGCCTCTACGTGAAGCGAAGATGTCTTGCCCAAGGTGCCATGGGATTCGGTAATATAAATGTGGTGGATTAGGTTGTCGTTCTTTTCGCGGCTCACGATGTACGATCCGGGATGAAAAAACAGCGCAAAAGTTGAAAATTGTCCCAAAACTGATGAAAATGTTCAATTTTGGGCTCGGAAAATAGGCGTAGCCATGCAGGCTTGTTGGCCCCGTCGTAGAGCTCTCGGATAGCTTTACAACGGTATGCTGTGCGACGCGTAACTCCTTACGGATCAAAAGTTATGGGCACCGGAGCGACGGAGACCTAGTCCCAAGCCGCACGCCCCCGGTTTGCGGGCCCAGCGTCTACATGAAGCGATGATGTCTTGCCCAAGGTGCCGTGGGAATTAGTAATATAAATGTGATGGATTAGGTTGTCATCCTTTTCGTGGCTCACGACGTACGATCCGGGACGGAAAAATAGCTCAAAAGAAAAAAAGTGTCCCGAAACTGATTAAACATTCGATTTTGGGCTCCGAAAATAGGCGCAACCAAGCAGGCTTCCTGCCCCCGTGAAGCGAAGTTGTCTTGCCCAAGGTACCGTGGGTTTGGGTAATAGAAATGTGATGGGTTAGGTTGTCATCCTTTTCGCGGTTCACGACGTACGATCATGGACGAAAAAATAGCGCAAAAGAAGTAAAGTATCCCGAAACTGATGAAAACGTTGAATTTTGGGGTCTGAAAAGAGGCGCAGCCGAGTAGGCTTACTGCCCCCATCGTAGAGCTCCTGGAGAGCTTTCCAACATTATGTTGTGTGCCGCGTAACTCCTTACGGATCAAAAGTTATGGGCACCGGAGCGATGAAGACCTGGTCCCAAGCCCCACGCCCTCGGTTTGCGTGCCCAGCCTTTACGTGAAGCAAAGTTGTCTTGCCCAAGGTGCCATGGGATTTGGAAATAGAAATATGATTGATTAGATTGTCGTCCTTTTTGCGGCTCACAACGTACGATCCGGGATGAAAAAATAGGGCAAAAGAAGAAAAGTGTCCCGAAATTGATGAAAATGTTCGATTTTAGGTTTAAAAAATGGGCACAGCCGGGTAGGCTTGCTGCCCCCGTCGTAGAGCTCTCAGAGAGCATTCCAACGGTATACTGTGCGCCGCGAAACTCCTTACAGATCAAAAGTTATGGGCACCGGAGCGATGTAGACCTGGTCCCAAGCCCCAAGCCCCATGCCCCCTGTTTGCGGGCCTAGCCTCTACTTGAAGCGAAGATGTCTTGCCCAAGGTGCCACGGGATTCGGTAATATAAATGTGGTGGATTATGTTGTCGTTCTTTTTGCGGCTCACGATGTACGATCCGGGACGAAAAAACTGCGCAAAAGTTGAAAATTGTCCCAAAATTGATGGAAATGTTCAATTTTGGGCTCGGAAAATAGGCATAGCCGTGCAGGCTTGCTGGCCCCGTCTTAGAGCTCTCGGAGAGCTTTCCAACGATATGTTGTGTGGCGCGTAACTCCTTACGGATCAAAAGTTATGGGCACCGGAGCGACAGAGACCTAGTCCCAAGCCGCACGCCCCCGGTTTGCGGGCCCAGCGTCTACATGAAGCAATGATGTCTTGCCCAAGGTGCCGTGGGAATCAGTAATATAAATGTGATGGATTAGGTTGTCGTCCTTTTCGTGGCTCACGACGTACGATCCGGGAGGGAAAAACAGCTCAAAAGAAAAAAAGTGTCCCGAAATTGATGAAAACATTCGATTTTGGGCTTCGAAAATAGGCGCAACCAAGCAGGCTTCTTGCCCCCGTGAAGCGAAGTTGTCTTGCCCAAGGTGCCGTGGGCTTGGGTAATAGAAATGTGATGGATTAGGTTGTCATCCTTTTCGCGGCTCACGACGTACGATTCGGGACGAAAAAATAGCGCAAAAGAAGAAAAGTATCCCGAAACTGATGAAAACGTTGAATTTTTGGCTCTGAAAAGAGGCGCAGCCGAGTAGGCTTGCTGCCCCCATCTTAGAGCTCCTGGAGAGCTTTCCAACATTATGTTGTGTGCCGCGTAACTTCTTACGGATCAAAAGTTATGGGCACCGGAGCGATGAAGACCTTGTCCCAAGCCCTACGCCCTCGGTTTGCGTGCCCAGCCTTTACGTGAAGCAAAGTTGTCTTGCCCAAGGTGCCGTGGGATTTGGAAATAGAAATGTGATTGATTAGATTGTCGTCCTTTTCGCGGCTCACGGCGTACGATCCGGGATGAAAAAACCGGGCAAAAGAAGAAAAGTGTCCCGAAACTGATGAAAATGTTCCATTTTAGGTTTCAAAAAGGGCACAGCCGGGTAGGCTTGCTGCCCCCGTCGTAGAGCTCTCGGAGTGCATTCCAACGGTATGCTGTGCGCCGCGAAACTCCTTACAGATCAAAAGTTATGGGCATCGGAGTGACGTAGACCTGGTCCCAAGCCCCAAGCCCCACGCCCCCAGTTTGCGGGCCTAGCCTCTTCGTGAAGCGAAGATGTCTTGCCCAAGGTGCCATGTGATTTGGTAATGTAAATGTGGTGGATTAGGTTGTCGTCCTTTTTTGCGGCTCATGATGTACGATACGGGACAAAAAAACAGCACAAAATATGAAAAGTGTCCCAAAACTAATGAAAACATTCGATTTTGGGCTCCGAAAATAGGCGCAGCCAAGCAGGCTACCTGCCCCCGTGAAGTGAAGTTGTCTTACCCAAGGTGCCGTGGGATTGGGAAATAGAAATGTGATGGATTAGGTTGTTGTCCTTTTCGCGGCTCACGACGTATAATTCGGGACGAAAAAACAGCGCAAAAGAAGAAAAGTATCCCGAAACTGATGAATATGTTCGATTTTGGGCTCCAAAAACAGGCGCAGCCGAGCAGGCTTGCTGCCCCCGTCGTAGAGCTCCTAGAGAGCTTTCTAACGGTATGCTGTGTGCCGCGTAACTCCTTACGGATCAAAAGTTATGGGCACCAGAGCGACGGAAACTTGGTCCCAAGCTTCACGCCCTCAGTTTGCGTTCCCAGCCTCTACGTAAAGCTAAGTTGTCTTGCCCAAGGTATCGTGGGATTAGGTAATAAAAATGTGATGGATTAGGTTGTCATCCTTCTCGCGGCTCACGACGTACGTTCCGGGATGAAAAAACAGCGCAAATTAAGAAAAGTGTCCCAAAACTGATGAAAATGTTCGATTTTGTGTTTTGAAAACACCAGCAGCCAAGCAGGCTTGCTGCCCCCGTCGTAGAGCTCTCGGAGAGCTTTCCAACGGTATGTTGTGCGCCGCGAAACTCCTTACAAATCAAAAGTTATGGGTACCGGAGCGATGGAGACCTAGTCCCAAGACGCACATCCCCGGTTTGCGAGCCCAGCGTCTACGTGAAGCGAAGATGTCTTGCCCAAGGTGCCGTGGGATTCAATAATATAAATGTGATGGATTAGGTTGTCGTCCTTTTCGCGGCTCACGACGTACGATCCAGGACGGAAAAATATCTCAAAAGAAAAAAAGTGTCCCGAAACTGATGAAAACATTCAATTTTGGGCTCCGAAAATAGGCGCAACCAAGCAGGCTTCCTGCCCCCGTCCTAGAGGTCTCGGAGAGCTTTTCAACGGTATGCTGTGCACCGCGCAACTCCTTACAGATCAAAAGTTATAGGCATCGGAGTGACGGAGACCTAGCCACAAGCCCTACGCCCTTGGTTTGCGGGCCCAACCTCTACGTGAAATAAAGTTGTCTTGCCCAAGGTGCAGTGAGATTCGGTAATAGAAATGTGATGCATTAGGTTGTCGTCCTTTTCGGGGCTCACGACGTACGATCCGGAACGAAAAAATAGCACAAATGAAGAAAAGTGTCCCAAAACTGATGAAAAGGTTCTATTTTGGGCTCCGAAAATAGGCGCAGGCGAGCAGGCTTGCGGCCCCCGTCGTAGAACTCCTAGAGAGCTTTACAACTCTATGCTGTGTGCCGTGTAACTCCTTACGGATCAAAAGTTATGGGCACCGGAGCGATGAAGACTTGGTCCCAAGCGCCACGCCCTCGGTTTGCATGCCCAGCCTCTACGTGAATCAAAGTTGTCTTGCCCAAGGTGCCGTGGGATTCGGTAATAGAAATATGATAGATTAGGTTGTCATCCTTTTCGCGGCTCACGACGTACGATCCGAGACGAAAAAACAGCGCAAAAGAAGAAAAGTATACCGAAATAGATGAAAATGTTCGATTTTGGGATCCAAAAATAGGCGCAGCCGAGCAAGCTTGCTGCACCTGTCGTAGAGCTCTCGGAGGGCTTTCCAACGGTATGTTGTGCGACGTGTAACTCCTTACGGATCAAAAGTTATGGGCACCGGAGTGACGGAGACCTGGTCCCAAGTCCCACGCCCTCGGTTTGCGTGCCCAGCATCTACGTGAAGTGTAGTTGTCTTGCCCAAGGTGCTGTGGGATTAGGTAATAGAAATGTGATGGATTAGGTTGTCGTCCTTTTCGCAGCTCACGTCGTACGATACGGGACAAAAAAACTGCGCAAAAGAAGAAAATTGTCCCGAAACTGATGAAAATTTTCGATTTTGGTCTCTGAAAATAGGCACAGCCGGGCAGGCTTACTGCCCTCGTCGTAGAGCTCCTAGAGAGCTTTCTAAAGGTATGCTGTGTGCCGCGTAACTCCTTACGGACCAAAAGTTATGGGCACCAGAGCGACGGAAACTTGGTCCCAAGCTTCACGCCCTCAGTTTGCGTTCCCAGCCTCTATGTAAAGCTAAGTTGTCTTGCCCAAGGTATCGTGGGATTAGGTAATAAAAATGTGTTGGATTAGGTTGTCGTCCTTTTCGCGGCTCACGACGTACGATCCGGGACTAAAAAACAACGCAAAAGAAGAAAAGTGTCCCGAAACTGATAAAAATGTTTGATTTTGGGCTCCGAAAATAGGAGCAGCCGAGCAAGATTGCTGCCCCCATCGTAGAGCTCCTGGAGAGCTTTCCAACGGTGTGCTGTGTGCTGCGTAACTCCTTACGGATCAAAAGTTATGGGCACTGGAGCGACGGAAACCTAGTCCCAAGCTTCACGCCCTCAGTTTGCGTGCCCAGCCTCTACGTGAAGCGAAGTTGTCTTGTCCAAGGTGCTATGGGATTAGGTAATAAAAATGTGATGTATTAGGTTGTCGTCCTTTTCGCGGCTCACGACGTACGATCCGTGACGGAAAAATAGGGCAAAAGAAGAAAAGTGTCCCGAAACTGATGAAATTGTTCGATTTTGGCTCCTAAAATAGGCGCAGCCGAGCAGGCGTTCTGCCCCCGTTGTAGAGCTCTCGTAGAGCTTTCCAACGGTATGTTGTGCGCTGCGAAACTTGTGAGGCCCGACCCCAAATAACGTGTCCTTCCTCGATTTGTGTGTCTAAGACCCAGAATTATTAGACTGACTTGGATTTGTGTGCCCTAATCCTCGACTTATGTGCCCTGACTTCGAATTGCGTGCGTTACTTCGTTTCGTGTGCCCTAACCTTGAACTGCGTGCCTTGACCTAGGTTTAAGAGTCGTACCTCGATTTACCTGCCTTGCATTGAATTACGCGCATTTATTTAGGGTTGCATGCATTAGCTTGGGAAACGTGCATTTATCTCGTAGTTCGTGCCCTACCTCGTAGTGTGTGCCCTAAACCTAGGAAAGCGTGCCTGCACGCTAATCAAGAAAGCATCTTACACGAAGCACTAGATCATTAATTAATCCTACAAACTCCACTAACTAATATTAAAATGCTAATTCAACTCACTAGAAGACGAAATCTCACAAAAAGCTAAACATTCCTATTCTTTATTCTTAATTCTTTTGCATATTCCAAGCACATGCAATAAAATAAGCTCAACTAAGACAAAAATTCAGAATTTTCCACAAGCTTGGCCGACCGTGTGAAGAGCATGTGCATACTTTGCTATTTCAAAATCAAACCATCCTAAAAGATGATTCAAATATGCTCTTGAAGACACAAATTCTGAAATTTTGCCAAGCCCAAGGCCGAGACAAGCATGCAACAAATTTTCTAACAATTTCACCTTCCTTTTTGCCTCAAATTCTCTCTCATTCTCGGCCCACTCAATTTCCCATGCTAAGATAATTCAAGTGCCCAAAAGAATGACACAAATCAGAATTTTGTGAAGCTCAAGGCCGACCAAATGCTCAAGCTTCTCATTCTTTCTCTCATTCTTTCACACTCTCATTTCCTCTATCTCTCTCTCTCTCTCTCTCTTTCTCTCTCTCTCTCTCGGTTTTGGCTGCAATCTTAGTCTCTATAGCTTGAGTTCATCATCCTAAGGTTCATTAAGACATACAAGACACTAAGGAACTCGACCAAGCAAGCTAGAATGCAAAAGACATACATGCAAGCTCATCGAACCATAATTTCGGCTTAGGTATGTTGATAGCTTCTATTTCATTTCCTTTTTTGTTCTAACCACATGCACATACTAAGGGCATGGTAACTTAGCTAGGAATTAAGGAAACAAGCAATATCCCTCGGCCAAACAAGGAAAGGAGACCATTTGTACATCTCCAAGAGCTTTGTGCATCTTCATTATTGTCTTGCTAAGGTGAGGGCTAAAACTCTTTTGAAAAGCTTTCAAAAACCACATGCATGCCTTCATATGTCTATTTTTACCTCTGTACTTGTGATATATATGTGTACATGAGCTTTTGTAAACATGCATGGCAAGATATTTGGCTAGAATTTGAAGATAGGTGAAATCGCGTAAATGACACTTTTCTGACTTGTTGGAGAGAAGTGAATTTGACCAGTTAAATGATGTTGAAAATGCGTGAACATTGTCAGGTGACTAGTTCTGCCAGTTTTGAGCATTTTTCATAGAAATAGGCCAAGGCCAATTTTGACTCGAAGGACCCCAAAATGGCAAAACATCAAAAGGTGTCTAAATCTGGAAAGTCTGGAAAATGAAGCAGGTTTTTGGTAGTTCACTGTCCTTGTAGAACGAACCAGTTTTGACTTAGCAATTGATATCTAAAATGCATGCAATTTGGTAGGTTGCTATATTTTCAGCTCTGGACATTTTTGTCAGAAATAGACTAAGGCTAAATCTGACCCTAAGGTCCTCAAAAACGACAAGTATTGAAATGTGTACCAATTTGGACAGTTTTGCGTAGTCTCACGGTTTTGGCTATAACTCTTGAACCCGAACTCCAAATGATGCGAGGTTTGTTTCTGGATTTATTTCACTCCTTAAGCTTTAATTTGAATTTTTTTCACTAGAATTGGAGATTGTTTGCTTGTCTAAATGATTGTGGGAAGACAGACCATTGCAGTGAGGTTTTCATCTAGTGATATGCTTTGAAAATTATTGTAACTTCTCTTGTTGTATTAAAAGCTTTGGATTGTGGCACTTGGATGTTGTGTGTACTGTTTTGAATGCTTGAGGATGTTTAATTAACCGATGTATGGCTTTGGTTTAATTACTTGTCAACTCGTGGCTTAATCGTACGTGTAAGCATGAATTGAAACCCTAGTGACCATGAAAAACGCGCTAAGTGTTGATCATATGGTTATCGTGTCTAATTATGTGATTAGGGGGCTGCCCGTAGTTGTCCTTATAGCTCTAAATGTGATTCCGATGATTACATGTTAACAAGTAGACCTTTCTTGCACCCGGTCCCACGTAGACATCGTTGCATGTTGTATAACCTTATTATTTGATTGCGTGAACCCCAAAATGAGTTATATGATTTGATTCACATGTGTTACATGGCTGTCCGTTTAATATTCATATAACTCCATGCGTCTTACAAGTGAAATTACATGTCAAACATGCCTCGTGTGTTTACTTGTCAACGTGCGATCTTATAACTGTTCGGAGGCAACCTACTTTGTTGTCCACCTAATGTGATATGTTAAATGTTATAAATGTCCATTGCATACAAGGTTGCAACCTTTCATTCTGGCATGGTAGTGTTTCACGCACGATGGGCGGCATCGGGCTTGCTGGTGTTACCGTGACTACCATGATCTAATTTTCTCTCTCGCTTGGCATTTCACCCTCGGAGAGATGGGTCGTAAGTTTTCGGGGTACATCCGGAGTACACCCAAATGGGAGCGATAAGTGGATTATTGAAGTCGGCCGCAACAATCGTATCGAAATCGATATTGAGAGCAAATTCTCACCGTATCCTTGAAATGATTGGTAATTGTATCTGTTGCTCAATTTGATTCTTATACTTTGCGTACCTTATTACTTGTAATACGTGACACGTTTTCAAAAAGGGATTTTTTATAAGTTAACCGGAAAAAGAGTTTCAAAACGTATTTCTCACTCCCCCTCGCTGAGTTCATAAGGACTCACCCTCTTTTATCATCACAGGTGAAGAAGATCAGAAACAGGTACCTGAGGATAATGTGCCTATTGATGACTCCTTGGAGTGATTGCTTGCCCTACGTGCCTTACTTGACTGTGGCTATTTTGTGAACGATATGTTGCTTTGAAGACTATTTATTATGTTACTTGTTGTCGTTATTGTAAATGACCCCCGTTGTAATTTGGGGTCTAATTTTGGCTTGTACCGATATTAACTAGATATACACTCTTCTGGTCATTTTGCTATTACTACTTGACGCCCTATTTGCTCATTTTTCTACTTTGATGGGTAACTACTGCAGGCTTATGAAGTACTAGATAAGAGTTAAGTAAAATGAATTTATCCAATCTTAAGCAGGTACTCCTCGGTAAGCTAAGATCAACAAGTACTTTTGTAACAAGGATTGACAAACAAACGAGACATAGTTATCATGCGAGGTTGTTAATCAAACGAGACTTCGAAATAACTAGTAGGCATTTCAATTGGTGATAAATAGTAATCCTAGTTGGAATTGAATTTGAAGATTGAAAGTTTCGAGGCATTTAGAAAATCAGGTAAAACAAGGAAGCCAATTACAGCCGTCATGTTGCCGATTTTCTGGAGAATTTTTGGAGTTCTAGGCTAACGTTAAGCGTTAAACCTTAATGAACGACTAAGTACGTGAAATGATATGAATGATTAGATCACACCCTAGTCTAACCTCCATAGGTCGGGTTGGGGGCGTGACAAAACTCCGTACGGATCAAAAGTTATGGGCACCGGAGCGACGGAGACCTGGTCCCAAGCCCCATGACCTCGGTTTGTGTGCCCAGCCTCTACGTCAAGTGAAGTTGTCTTGCCCAAGGTGTCGTGGGATTAGGTAATAGAAATGTGATGGATTAGGTTGTCGTCCTTTTCGCAGCTCACGACGTACGATCCGGGACGAAAAAACAGCACAAAAGAAGAAAAGTGTACCGAAACTGATGAAAATGTTCAATTTTGGGCTCCGAAAGAAGGCGCAGCCAAGCAGGTTTGCTGCCCCAGTTGCAGACCTCTTGGAGAGATTTCCAACGGTATGCTGTGCACCACGTAACTCCTTACGGATCAAAAGTTATGGGCACCAGAGCGATGGAAACCTGGTCCCAAGCTTCACGCACTCGGTTTACGTGACCAGCCTCTACGTGAAGTGAAGATATCTTGCCTAAGGTGCCATGGGATTGGGTAATAGAAATGTGGTGGATTAGGTTGTAGTCCTTTTCGCGGCTCATGACGTACGATCCGGGACAGAAAAACAGCGCAAAAGAATAAAAGTGTCCCGAAACTAATGAAAATGTTCAATTTTGGGATCGAAAAATAGGCACAGACGAAAAGGCTTGCTGCCCCGTCGTAGAGCACTATGAGAGCTTTCCAACGATATGATGTGCGTCGCGTAACTACTTAAGGATCAAAAGTTATAGGCACCGGAGCGACGGAGACCTGGTCCCAAGCACCACACCCTCGATTTGCGGGCCCAGCCTCTACGTGAAGCAAAGATGCCCTGCCCAAGGTGCTGTGCGATTGGGTAATAAAAATGTGATGGATTAGGTAGTCATCCTTTTCGCGGTTCACGACGTACGATCCAGGATGAAAAGACAGCGCAAAAGAAGAAAAGTATCTTGAAACTGATGAAAATGTTCGATTTTGGGCTCTGAAAATAGGCGCAGCCGAGCAGGCTTGCTACCCCGTCGTAGAGCTCTTGGAGAGCTTTCCAACGTTATGTTGTGTTCCGCATAACTCCTTACGGATCATAAGTTATGGGCACCAGACTGACAGAGATCTGATCCCAAGCCCTACGCCCTCAGTTTGCGTGCCCAGCCTCTACATGAAGTGAAGATGTCTGGCCCAAGATGCCGTGGGATTAGGTAATAGAAATGTGATGGATTAGGTTGTCGTCCTTTTCGTGACTCACGACGTACGATCCGGGACGGAAAAACAGCGCAAAAGAAGAAAAATGTCCCGAAATTGATGAAAATGTTTGATTTTGGACTCCGAGAACAAGCGTAGCTAAGCAGGTTTACTGCCGCCATTGTAGAGCTCTCGGAGATCTTTCCAACGGTATGCTGTGCACCGCGTAACTCCTTACGGATCAAAAGTTATGGGTACCGGAGCGACGGAGACTTGGTCCCAAGCACCACGCCCTCGGTTTGCAGGCCCAGCCTCTTCGTGAAGTGAAGATGTCTTGCCCAAGGTGCCATGGGATTGGGTAATAGATATGTTATGGATTAGATTGTCATCCTTTTCGCGGCTCACGACATACGATCTGGGACGGAAAAACAGCGCAAAAGAAGATAAGTGTCCCAAAACTAATGAAAATGATGGATTTTTTGCTCCGAAAATAGGCGCAACCGAGCAGGCTTGCTGCCCCCATCATAAAGCTCCTGGAGAGCCTTCGAACGGCATGTTGTGTGCCGCGTAACTCCTTACGGATCAAAAGTTATGGGCACCGGAGCGACGGAAACCTGGCCTCAAGCTTCACGACCTCAGTTTGCGTGCCCAACCTCTACATGAAGCGAAGTTGTCTTGCCCAAGGCGCCGTGGGATTAGGTAATAACAATGTGATGGATTAGGTTGTCGTCCTTTTTGCGGCTCATGACGTACAATCCAGGATAGAAAAACATCACAAAAGAAGAAAAAGGTCCCGAAACTGATGAAAATGTTCAATTTTGGTATCCGAAAATAGGCGTAGCTGAGTAGGCTTGCTGTCCCCGTCGTAAAGCTCCTAGAGAGTTTTCCAACGGTATGCTGTGTGCCGCGTAACTCCTTACGGATCAAAAGTTATGGGCATCGGAGCGACGGAGAGCTGGTCTGAAGCCCCACGCCCTCGGTTTGCGCGGCCAGCCTCTCCGTGAAGCGAAAATGTCTTGCCCAAGGTGCCGTGGGATTAGGTAATAGAAATGTGATGGATTAGGTTGTCGTCCTTTACACAGCTCACGACGTACAATCTGGGATGGAAAAACAGCACAAAAGAAGAAAAGTGTCCTAAAACTGATGAAAACGTTTGATTTTGTGCTCCAAAAATAGGCGCAGCCAAGCAGGATTGCTGCGCTCGTCGTAGAGCTCCTGGAGAGCTTTCCAATGGTATGTTGTGTGCCGCGTAACTCCTTACGGATCAAAAGTTATGGGCACCGAAGCGACGAAAACCTGGTCCCAAGCTTCACGCCCTCAGTTTGCTTGCCTAGCCTCTACGTGAAGCAAAGTTATCTTGCCCAATGTGCCATGGGAGTAGGTAATGAAAATGTGATGGATTGGGTTGTCGTCCTTTTCGCGGCTCACGACGTACAATCCAGGACGAAAAAACAGCGCAAAAGAAGAAAAATGTCCCGAAACATATGAAAATGTTCGATTTTGGGCTCCGAAAATTGGCGCAGCCGAGAAGGCTTGCTGCCCCCGTCGTAGAGCTCCTGGATTTCTTTCAATGGTATGCGGTGTGCTGCGTAACTCTTTACAGATCAAAAGTTATGGGCACCAGAGCGACGGAGAGTTGGTCCGAAGCCCCACGCCCTCGATTTTCGTGCCCAGCCTCTCCGTGAAGCGAAAATGTCTTGCCCAAGGTGCCTTGGTATTAGGTAATAGAAATGTGATGGATTAGGTTGTCATCCTTTTCGCGGCTCACGACGTACGATCCGGGCTAAAAAGCAGCGAAAAATAAGAAAACTGTCCCAAAACTGATGAAAATGTTCGATTTTGGGATCAAAAAATAGGCACAGCCGAGCAGGCTTGCTGCCCACGTCGTAGAGCTTTCCAACGGTATGCTGTGCGTCGCGTAACTCATTATGGATCAAAAGTTATGGGCACCGAAGTGACGGAGACCTTGTCCCAAGCCCCACGCCCTTGATTTGTAGGCCCAGCCTCTACGTGAAGCGAAGATGTCTTGCCCAAGGTGCCGTACGATTGGGTAACAGAAATATGATGGATTAGGTTGTCGTCCTTTTCGCGGCTCACGACGTACGATCCATGACAAAAAAATAGCGCAAAAAGAGAAAAGAATCCCGAAACATATGAAAACGTTCGATTTTGGGCTCCGAAAATAGGCGCAGCCAAGCGGGCTTGCTGCCCCCGTCGTAGAGTTCTTGGAGAGCTTTCCAACGTTATGCTGTGTGCCGCGTAACTCCTTACGGATCAAAAGTTATGGGCACCGGAGCGACGGATACTTGGTCCCAAGCGCCACGCCCTCGGTTTACGTGCCCAGCTTCTATGTGAAGCAAAGTTGTCTTGCCCAAGGTGCCATGGGATTCGGTAATAGAAATATGATAGATTACGTTGTCGTCCTTTTCGCGGCTCACGACGTACGATCCGAGATGAAAAAACAGCGCAAAAGAAGAAAAGTATACCGAAACAGATGAAAATGTTTGATTTTGGGCTCGGAATATAGGCACAGCCGAGCATGCTTGCTGTCCCCATCTTAGAGGTCTCGGAGAGCTTTCCAACGATATGCTGTGCGCAGCATAACTCCTTACGGATCAAAAGTTATGGTTACCGGAGCGACGGAGACCTGGTCCCAAGCCCCACGCCGTCGATTTGCAGGCCCAGCCTTTACATGAAGTGAAGATGTCTTGCCCAAGGTGCCATGGGATTAGGTAATAGAAATGTGATGGATTAGCTTGTCGTCATTTTCGAGGCTCACGACGTACGATCCGGGACGGAAAAACAGCGCAAAAGAAGAAAAGTGTCCTAAAACTGATGAAAATGTTCGATTTTGGGATCTAAAAACAAGCGCAGCCAATTAGGCTTGCTACCCCCGTCGTAGAGCTCTCGGAGAGCGTTACAACGGTATGTGGTGCGCCTCGTAACTCCTTACGGATCAAAAGTTATAGGCACCGGAGCGACGGAGACCTGGTCCGAAGCCTCACACCCTCGGTTTGCGGGCCCAGCCTCTACATGAAGTGAAAATGTCTTGCCCAAGATACCGTGGGATTGGATAATAGAAATATGATGGATTAGGTTGTCTTCCTTTTCGCGGTTCACGACGTACGATCCGGGACGAAAAAACATCAGAAAAGAAGAAAAGTATACCGAAACTGATGATAACGTTCAATTTTGGGCTCCAAAAATAGGCACAGTAGAGCAGGCTTGCTACCCCCGTCGTAGAGCTCCTCCAGTGCTTTCCAACGGTATGCTATGTCCCGCGTAACTCCTTACGGATCAAAAGTTATTGGCACCGGAGCGACGAAAACAAGCCCCAAGATTCACGCCCTCAGTTTGTGTGCCCAGCCTCTACGTGAAGCGAAGTTGTCTTGCCCAAGGCGCCTTGGGATTAGGTAATAATAATGTGATGGATTTGGTTGTTGTCCTTTTCGCGGCTCATGACGTACAATCCGGGACGGAAAAACAGCGCAAAAAAAGAAAAAAGTGTCCCAAAATTGATGAAAACGTTTGATTTTGGGCTCCAAAAAGAGGCGCAGCCGAGCAGGCTTGCTGCCCCCGTTGTAGAGCTCCTGGAGAGCTTTCCAACGGTATGCTATGTGCTGCGTAACTCCTTACGGATCAAAAGTTATGGGCACTGGAGCGACGGAGACCTGGTCCCAAGCCCCACGCCCTCGGTTTGCGTGCCCAGCCTCTCCGTGAAGCTAAGATGTCTTGCCCAAGGTGCCATGGGATTGGGTAATAGAAATGTGATGGATTAGGTTGTCGTCCTTTTCGCGGCTCACGACGTACGATCCGGGACGGAAAAATAGTGCAAAAGAAGAAAAGTGTCCCGAAACTGATGAAAATGTTCGATTTTGGGCTCGAAAATTTGGCACAGCTGAAAAGGATTGCTACCCCCAACGTAGAGCTCTCGAAGAGCTTTCCAACGGTATGTTGTACGTCGCGTAACTCCTTACGGATCAAAAGTTATGGGCACCGGAGCGACGGAGACCTGGTCCCAAGCTTCACGCCCCCGGTTTGCATGCCCAGCCTCTACGTGAAGTGAAGATGTCTTGCCAAACGTGCCATGGGATTGGGTAATAGAAATGTGATGGATTAGGTTGTCGTCCTTTTCGCGGCTCACGACGTACGATCCGGGACGGAAAAATAGTGCAAAAGAAGAAAAGTGTCCCGAAACTGATGAAAATGTTTGATTTTGGTTGAGAAAATTGGTGCAGCTGAAAAGGCTTGCTGCCCCCATCGTAGAGCTCTCAGAGAGCGTTCCAACTGTATGTTGTGCGTCACGTAACTCCTTACGGATCAAAAGTTATGGGCACCGGAGCGATGGAGACGTGGTCCCAAGCCCCACGCCCTCGATTTGCGGGCCCAGCCTCTACGTGAAGCGAAGATGTCTTGCCCAAGGTACTATGCGATTGGGTAATAGAAATGTAATGGATTAAGTTGTCATCCTTTTTGCAGCTCACGACGTACGATCCGGGATAGAAAAATAGCGCAAAAATAGAAAAGTATCCCGAAACTGATGAAAACGTTCAATTTTGGGCTCTGAAATCAGGCGCAGCAAAGCAGGCTTGCTACCCCTATCGTAGAGCTACAGGAGAGCTTTCCAATGTTATGTTGTGTGCCGCGTAACTCCTTACGGATCAAAAGTTATGGTTACCGGAGCGACGGAGACCTGGTCCTAAGCCCCACGCTGTCGGTTTGCAGGCGCAGCCTCTACATGAAGTGAAGATGTCTTGCCCAAGGTGCCATGGGATTCGGTAATAGAAATGTGATGGATTAGGTTGTCGTCCTTTTCGCGGCTTACGACGTACGATCCGGGATGTAAAAACAGCGTAAAAGAAGAAAAGTGTCCAGAAATAGATGAAAATGTTCAATTTTGGGCTCGTAAAACAGGCACAGGCGAGCTTGCTTGCTACCCACGTCGTAGAGCTCTCGGAGGGCTTTCCAACGATATGCTGTGCACCGCGTAACTCCTTACGGATCAAAAGTTATGGGAACCGGAGCGACGGAGACCAGGTCCCAAGCCCCACGCCCTCGGTTTGCAGGCCCAGATCTACGTGAAGTGAAGATGTCTTGCCCATGGTGCCATAGGATTGGGTAATAGAAATGTGATGGACTAGGTTGTCGTCCTTTTTGCGGCTCACGATGTACGATCAGGGACCGATAAACACCGCAGAAGAAGTTAAGTGTCCCGAAACTAATGAAAACATTCGATTTTGGGCTCTGAAAATAGGGACAGACGAGCAGGCTTGCAGCCCCCGTCGTAGAGCTCATGGAGAGCTTTCCAACGGCATGCTGTGTACTGCGTAACTCCTTACGGATCAAAAGTTATGGGCACCAGAGCGACGGAAACCTGGCCTCAAGCTTCATGCCCTCAATTTGCGTGCCCAGCCTCTACGTGAAGCGAAGTTGTCTTGCCCAAGGTGCCGTGGGATTAGGTAATAAAAATGTGATGGATTAGGTTGTCATCCTTTTTGCGGCTCACGACCTACAATCCGGGACAGAAAAACATCGCAAAAGAAGAAAAAGGTCCCGAAACAGATGAAAACGTTCGATTTTGGTCTCCGAAAATAGGCGCAGCCGAGCAGGCTTGCTACCGCCGTTGTAGAGCTCCTGGAGAGCTTTCGAACGGTATGCTGTGTGCCGCGTAACTCCTTACGGATCAAAAGTTATGGGCACCAGAGCGACGGAGAGGTGGTCCGAAGCCCCACGCCCTCAGTTTGCATGCCCAGAATCTCCGTGAAACGAAAATGTCTTTCCTAAGGTGCCGTGGGATTAGGTAATAGAAATGTGATGGATTAGGTTGTCGTCCTTTTCACGGCTCACGACGTACTATCCGGGATGAAAAAATAGCGCAAAAGAAGAAAAGTGTCCTGAAACTGATGAAAATGTTCCATTTTGGGATCTGAAAATAGACGCAGCTGAGCAGGATTGTTGCCCCCGTCGTAGAGCTCCTGGAGAGCTTTCCAACGGTATGCTGTGTGCCGCGTAACTCCTTACGGATCAAAAGTTATGGGCATCGGAGCAACGGAGAGCTGGTCCGAAGCCCCACGCCCTCGGTTTGCGTGCCCATCCTCTCCGTGAAGCAAAAATGTCTTGCCCAAGGTGCCGTGGGATTAGGTAATAGAAATGTGATGGATTAGGTTGTCGTCCTTTTCGCAACTCACGACGTACTATCTGGGACTGAGAAACAGCGCAAAAGAAGAAAAGTGTCATGAAACGGATGAAAACGTTCGATTTTGGGCTCTAAAAATAGGTGCAGCTGAGCTGGATTGCTGCCCCCATTGTAGAGCTCCTGGAGAGCTTTCCAACGGTATGCTGTGTGCCGCGTAACTCCTTACGGATCAAAAGTTATGGGCACCGGAGCGATGAAAACATTGTCCTAAGCTTCACGCCCTGAGTTTGCGTGCCCAACCTCTACGTGAAGCAAAGTTGTCTTGCCCAATGTGCCATGGGATTAGGTAATAAAAATGTGATGGATTAGGTTGTCGTCCTTTTCGCGGCTCACGACGTACAATCCGGGACGGAAAAACAGCGCAAAAGAAGAAAAGTGTCCCGAAATTGATGAAAATGTTCGATTTTGGGCTTCAAAAATTGGCGCAGCAGAGAAGGCTTGCTGCCCCCATCGTAGAGCTCCTGGAGAGCTTTCCAACGGTATACTGTGTGCCGCGTAACTCCTTACGGATCAAAAGTTATGGGCACCGGAGCGACGGAGAGCTGATCCGAAGCCCCACGCCCTCGGTTTATGTGCCCAGCCTCTCCGTGAAGCGAAAATGTCTTGCCCAAGGTGTCGTGGGATTAGGTAATAGAAATGTGATGGATTAGGTTGTCGTTCTTTTCGCGGCTCACGACGTACGATCCGGGACGAAAAAATAGCACAAAAGGAGAAAAGAATCCCGAAACTGATGAAAAAGTTCGATTTTGGACTCCGAAAATAGGCGCAGGCAAGCTGGCTTGCTGCCCCCATCGTAGAGCTCCTGGAGAGCTTTCTAATGGTATGCTGTGTGTCACGTAACTCCTTATGGATCAAAAGTTATGGGCACCGGAGCGACAGAGACCTGGTCCCAAGTCCCACGCCCTCGATTTGCGGGCCCATCCTCTACGTGAAGCGAAGATGTCTCGCCCAAGGTGCTATGCGGTTGGGTAATAGAAATGTAATGGATTAGGTTGTCGTCCTTTTCGTAGCTCACGATGTACGATCCGGGACAGAAAAACAGCGCAAAAGAAGAAAAGTATCCCGAAACTGATGAAAACGTTCGATTTTGGGCTCTGATAACAGGCGCAGCTGAGCAGACTTGCTGCCCCCATCGTAGAGCTCCTGGAGAGCTTTCCAACGTTATGTTGTGTGCCGCGTAACTCCTTACGGTTCAAAAGTTATGGGCACCAGAGCGACGGAGACCTGGACCCAAGCACCACGCCCTCGATTTGCGTGCCCAGCCTCTACGTGAAGCGAAGTTGTCTTGCCAAAGGTGCCGTGAGATTCAGTAATAGAAATATGATGGATTAGGTTGTCGTCCTTTTCGCGGCTCACGACATACGATCCGGGACGTAAAAACAACGCAAAAGAAGAAAAGTATCCCGAAACATATGAAAATGTTCAATTTTGGGCTCAAAATACAAGCGCAGGCGAGCTTGCTTGCTGCCCATGTCGTAGAGCTCTCGGAGGGCTTTCCAACAATATGTTGTGCACCGCGTAACTCCTTACGAATCAAAACTTATGGGTACCGGAGCGACGGAGAGTAGGTCCCAAGCCCCACGCCCTCGGTTTGCAGGCCCAGCCTCTACGTGAAGTGAAGATGTCTTGCCCAAGGTTCCATGGGATTGGGTAATAGAAATGTGATGGATTAGGTTGTCGTCCTTTTCGCGGCTCACGATGTACGATCCGGGACGGATAAACAGCGCAAAAGAAGATAAATGTCCCGAAACTAATGAAAACGTTCGATTGTGGGATCCGAAAATAGGCGCAGCCGAGCAGGTTTGCTACCCCCGTCGTAGAACTCCTGGAGAGCTTTCCAACGACATGCTGTGTGCCGCGTAACTCCTTACGGATCAAAAGTTATGGGCACCGAAGCGATGGAAACCTAGCCCCAAGCTTCATGCCCAAAGTTTGCGTGCCCATCCTCTACGTGAAGCGAAGTTGTCTTGCCCAATGCGCCGTGGGATTAGGTAATAAAAATGTGGTGGATTAGGTTGCCTTCCTTTTCGCGGCTCACGACATACAATCCGGGACAAAAAAATAGCGCAAAAGAAGAAAAATGTCCTGAAAATGATGAAAATGTTTGATTTTGGGCTCCGAAAATAGGTTGGTGAAAATAGGCGGAGTCGAGCAGAATTGCTGCCCCCGTCGTAGAGCTCCTGGAGAGCTTTCCAACGGTATGCTGTGTGCCGCGTAACTCCTTATGGATCAAAAGTTTTGGGCACCGAAGCGACGGAAACCTGGTCCCAAGCTTCACACTCTTAGTTCGCGTGCCCAGCCTCTACGTGAAGCGAAGTTGTCTTGCCCAATGTATCATGGGATTAGGTAATAAAAATGTGATGGATTAGGTTGTCGTCCTTTTCGCGGCTCACGAAGTACAATCCGGGACGAAAAAACAGTGCAAAAGAAGAAAAGTGTCCCGAAACTGATGAAAATGTTCGATTTTGGGCTCCGAAAATAGGTGCGGTCGAGCAAGCTTGCTGCCCCCGTCGTAGAGCTCTCGGAGAGCTTTCCAACGGTATGCTGTGTGTCACGCCCCAACCTGGCCTATAAAGGTTAGACTAGGGTGTGATCTAAACATTCAAGTCCTTTCACATTCTTAATCATTCTAGGAGGTTTAACACTTAACGTTTTATTCTAGACTTCAAAATTTTTTCGGGAATCCGATAGCATAACGGCTGAATTGGGCTCTTTGTTTTGACCTAAATTTTCTAACAGCCTCAAAATTTACCATCTCAAATTCAATTCCAGCTAAGATTACTATTATTCCATCAATTGAATTGCCTATTGGTTAATTCGACATCCCGTTTGATTTATAACCTAGCATGATACTATGTCTCGTTTGTCCATTTATCCTCGTTTCAAAATATACCTGTTGATCTTAGCTTATTAGCGAGTACCTGTTGAGATTGGATAAGTTCATTTACCTATTCCTTAACTAAGCATCATAACCTGTGATATATACTAGCGATAGTAAAAGCAAAATGATCATAGTAGTGTCATGTCTAGTATCAGTCTACTTAAAATAAGTACAAACCAAAATTAGACCCCAAATTACAACGGGGGTCTTTTACATCACAAGCAACAAATAACATAAGGGAAATAGTCTTCAAGCAGCAAAAGGTACACAAGTAGTCACGTTCAAGCAAAACAACAATAACAGGCAATCACTCCAGGGGTTCATCATTAGGTACATTATCCTCGGGTTCCTGTAGCTGTTCTTCTTCACCTGAGATGATAATAGAGGGTGAGTCCTTATGAACTCAGCGAGGGGGAACGAGAAATAAGTTTTGAACTCATTTTTCCGGTTCAATTTATGAAAACCCCTTTTTAAAACATGTCACATATTACAAATAATATGGTAAGCAATTATAAGAAACAAATCGAGAAACGGATACAATTACCAATCATTTCAAGGATACGGTGAGCATTTGCTCTCAATTTCAATTTCGAATCAATTGTTGCGGCCGACTTCAATAATCCACTTATCACTCCCAATTGGGTGTACTCCGGATGTACCCCGAAACCTACGACGCAACTCTCCAAGGGTGAATACCAAGCGAGAGAGGGAATTGGATCATGGTAGTCACGGTAGCACCGGCAAGCCCGATGCCGCCCGGCGGACGTGAAACGCTACCATGCCACACGAAAGGTTGCAAATTTGTATGTAATGCACATTTATAACATTTAACATATCACATTAGGAGGACAACAAAGTAGGTTGCCTCCGAACAGTTATAAGATCGCACGTTGTCAAGTAGTCAAACAAGGCACGATAAGACAAGTAATTTCACTTGAAAGGCATATAGAGTCATATGAACATCAAACGGGCAGCCATGTAACACATGTAAAACATGCCATATAACTCATTAAGAAGCTCATATAATCAAGTGATACGAATTATTCAACATGCAACAACATTTACGTGGGTTCGGTAGCAAGAAAAGCTTATTTGACAACATGCAATGGTCAAAACCATAATTGAAGTTATAAGACATTTACGGGCAGCCCACGCAACGTACAGTTTCCACACAATATCCAATGATTAACACTTAGTAAGACTACTTAGCCATTAGGGTTTCCATTTCATGCATAATCGTGTGTTCAAACCCTAAGTCAACTCAACATCATTCCCAAGTCATACATCATTCAATTCAAACATCCTCAAGTACTCAAAACAGTCCACGCAATATTCCAACATCACAATTCCAAGCAATTAGTACCACGAGAGAGGTTACAATAGTTTTCCATGCATATAGCTAAGTGAAACACTCACTGCAATAGGCTGTTTTCTCACAATAAATTGGGTAAGCAAACAATCTCCAAATTCAGTGAATAAGATGTAAAATTAAAGCATAAGAAGTTAACTAAACTCAGAAACAAACCTTGCATCAATTGGAGTTCAGAATCATTAGTTATAGCCGAAACAGTTAGGTAGCACAAAACTGTCCAGATTTGCACACTTTCCAGAAAATGACGTTTTTTAGGTCCTTAGAGTCAGTTTTAGCTTTGGTCTATTTCTGACAAAATTGTCCAGAACTGAAAACTATAGCAGTAAACCAATTTTCATGCATTTTGGACAACATTTACTAGGTAAAATATGGTACGTTCCACAAGGTCAGTGCATCTGCCAAAACCTGATTCGTTTCTCCAGATTTCCAGATTTTGTCACATTTCAAAGATATGCTATTTTGAGGACCTTAGAGTCAAAATTAGCTTCGGCCTATTTCTGGAAAAAATGTTCAAAACTGTCCAAAATAGCCACCTACCAATTTTCAAGGATTTTCAACATCATTTTCCTAGCTGAACTTACCTCGAACAGACGGGTCAGAGAGCTGTCACATAAATTCGACTTCACCTAGCATCATTTTCAAGCCAAGATCTTGCCATGCATGGTTGTTTAAGCTCATGAACGACCACATAACTCAAGTACAGAAGCAAATATAAACATTTATGAACATGCATGTGAAATTTCAAAGAGTTTTCAAAAGCTTTTAACCCTCACCTTTGCAATCAACCAAACTATGCCCAAAAACCTGGTTGAAGCTCAAATCTTCTCCTTTCCTTTGCCTAGCCGAAATCCCACTAGATTTTCTTAATTTTTCCTAGCCTAGTAAGCAATCTCTTAGCACATGCATGAGGTTAAAACATGAAGAAAAGAAATGGATGTCAAGAAGCTTACCTAGGACTGAAATGAAGCTTTAATGCACATGCATGAGTGTTTTTCGAACTCTAGCTTGCTTGCTTGGTTTTCTTGATGGCTGTTCGACCTTGCTCAGCTAATTGGTGAAAAAGACAAGCCAAGGAGGTATTAATGTGCAGCTAAGGCCGAGAGAAGAGAGAAATGAGAGGGAGAGAGAGAGAAATGAAAGAGAAATGAAGAAAATATGGCAAAGTGATGGCTTGCAAGTGCTTTAAGGGTTTGGTCAGCCTTGGGCAGTCCAAATTCTGATTTGTGTCATCAAAATGCTTCAATTTGAAATGCTTAGCATGGCCAAAGTGATATGGCCGAGAATAGTGTGCAAGTGGAAGGTTTTTTGATCATTTTTAATGCATTTTGGTGTCATAGTTTGTCTAGCATGCATATTTAATTTATGTTGTTCAAACCTTGTGCAAAAAAGCTTGATATGGTCGGCCAAGGCATTAAAGAATGCTGAATTTTTGTCAACTTTAAGCATTATTTAATTGTATCTTGAGAGTGCAAAAAGAATAATGCATAAAGAATAAGGAATGTTTTGTTTTTTGGTGACTTTTTGTCATCTAGTGAATTGAATTAGGATTATTATATTGATAGTGGATTTTGTAGGATTGTTTTATAGTTTAGTGTTCCGTGTAAGATGCTTTCTCGGTTAGCATGAAGGCACGCTTTCCTAGGTCTAAGGCACGCACTACGAGGTAGGACACGAACTACGAGACAACGCTCATTTTTCAAGTAAACGCACGTAACCCTATATGAATGCACGAAATTCAATGCAAGGCACACAAAACTAAATACAATTCTCAAACCTAGGTCATGGCATGCAAATCTAGGTTAGGGCATGCAAAACGAGGTATCGCACGCAATTCGGGGTCAGGCCTCACACTGTGCGCCTTGTAACTCCTTACGAATCAAAAGTTATGGGCACCAGAGCGACGGAGACCTGGTCCCAAGCCCCACGCCCTCAGTTTGCGTGCCCAGCTTCTATGTGAAGTGAAGTTTTCTTGCCCAAGATGCCACGGGATTAGGTAATAGAAATGTGATGGATTAGGTTATCGTCCTTTTCGCAGCTCACGACGTACGATCCGGGACTGAAAAACAGCGCAAAAGATGAAAAATGTCTCAAATTGATGAAAATGTTCGATTTTGGGCACCGAAAATAGGAGCAACCAAGCAGGTTTGCTACCCTCATTATAGAGCTCTCGGAGTGCTTTCCAACGGTATGCTGTGCACCGCGTAACTCCTTACGGATCAAAAGTTATGGGCACCGAAGACACGGAAACCTAGCCCCAAGCTTCACGCCCTCGGTTTGCATGCCCAGCCTCTACGTGAAGTGAAGATGTCTTGCCCAAGGTGCCATAGGATTGGGTAATAGAAATGTGATGGATTAGTTTGTCATCCTTTTTGCGGCTGACGACGTACAATACGTGCCGAAAAAATAGCGCAAAAGAAGAAAAGTGTCCCGAAACTGATGAAAATGTTCAATTTTGTACTCGAAAAATAGGCGCAGCCGAGCAGGCTTGCTGACCCCGTCGTAGAGCTTTCCATCGGTATGCTGTGCGTCGCGTAACTCCTTAAGGATCAAAAGTTATAGGCACCGGAGCGACGGAGACATTGTCCCAAGCCCTAAGCCCTCGATTTATGAGCCCAGCTTCTACGTGAAGCGAAGATGTCTTGCCCAAGGTGCCGTGCGATTGGGTAATAGAAATGAGATGGAGTAGGTTGTCGTCCTTTTCGCTGCTCACGACGTACGATCCGGGACGGAAAAACAGCGCAAAAGAAGAAAAGAATCCCGAAACTAATGAAAACGTTAGATTTTGGGCGCTGAAAACAGGCGCAACCAAGCATGCTTGCTGCCCCCGTCGTAGAGCTCCTGGAGTGATTTCCAACGTAATGTTGTGCGCCGCTTAACTCCTTACGGATAAAAAGTTATGGGCACCGGAGCTACGGAGACCTAGTCCCTAGCGCCACGCCCTCGGTTTGCGTTCCCAACCTCTACGTGAAGTGAAGTTGCCTTGCCTAAGGTGCTGTGGGATTCGGTAATAGAAATGTGATGGATTAGGTTGTCGTCTTTTTCGCGGCTCACGACTTACGATCCGGGACGAAAAAACAGCGCAAAAAAAGAAAAGTGTCCCAAAACAGATGAAAATGTTTAATTTTGGGCTCGAAAAACAGACGCAGCTGAGAATGCTTGTTGCCTCTATCGTAAAGGTCTCAGAGAGCTTTCCAACGGTATGCTTTGTGCCGCGTAACTCCTTACGGATCAAAAGTTATGGGCATTGGAGCGACGGAGACCTGGTCCCAAGCGCCACGCCCTCGGTTTGCGTGCCCAGCCTCTACGTGAAGTGAAGTTGTCTTGCCGAAGGTGCCATGGGATTAGGTAATAAAAATGTGATGGATTAGATTGTCGTCCTTATCGCGGCTCATGACGTACGATCCGGGGCGGAAAAATAGTGCAACAGAAGAAAAGTGTCCCGAAATTGAGGAAAATGTTCAATTTTGGGCTCCGAAAACTGGCGCAACCGAGCAGGCTTGTTGCCCCCGTTGTAGATCTCTCGGAAAGCTTTCCAACGGAATGCTGTGCGCCGCTAACTCCTTACGGATCAAAAGTTTTGGGCACCGGAGCGACGGAGACCTGGTCCCAGCCTCTACGTGAACTGAAGATGTCTTGCCCAAGGTGCCATGGGATTGGGTGATAAAAATGTGATGGATTAGGTTGTCATCCTTTTCGCGGCTCATGACGTACGATCCGGGATAGGAAAACAGCGCAAAAAAAGAAAACTGTTGCGAAATTGATGAAAACGTTCAATTTTTGGCTCCGAAAATAGGCAGAGCCTAGCAGGCTCGCTGCCACTACAGTAGAGGTCTCGGAGAGCTTTCCAACGGTATGTTGTACGCCGCGTAAGTCCTTACGGATCAAAAGTAATGGGCACCGGAGCGACGGAGACCTAGTCCCAAGCCCCACACCCTCGGTATGCGTTCCTATCCTCTACGTGAAGTGAAGTTGTCTTGCCTAAGGTGCCGTGGGATTCGATAATAGAAATGTGTTGGATTAGGTTGTCGTCCTTTTCGCGGCTCACGACGTACGATCCGGGACGGAAAAACAGCGCAAAAGAACAAAAGTGTTCCGAAACTGATGAAAATATTCGATTTTGGTCTCCAAAAATAGGAGCAGCAAAGCAGGCTTGCTGCCCCGTCGTAGAACTCTGGGAGAGCTTTTCAACGGTATACTGTGCGCCACGTAACTCCTTACGGATCAAAAGTTATGGGCATTGGAGCGACGGAGACCTGGTCCCAAGCCCCACCTACTCGGTTTGCGGGCCCAGCCTCTACGTGAAGTGAACATGTCTTGCCCAAGGTGTCATGGGATTGGGTAATAGAAATGTGATGGATTAGGTTGTAGTCCTTTTCGCAGCTCACGACGTACGATCCGGGATAGAAAAATAGCACAAAAGAAGAAAAGTATCCCGAAACTGATGAAAACGTTCAATTTTCTGCTCAGAAAATAGGCGCGGCCGAACAAGCTTGCTGCCCCCGTCGTAGAGCTCTTGCAGAGCTTTCCAACGGTATGCTGTTTGCTGCGTAACTCTTTACAGATCAAAAGTTATGGGCACCGGAGCGACGGAGACCTGGTCCCAAACCCCACACCCCCGGTTTGCATGCCTAGCCTCTACGTGAAGCAAATTTGTCTTGCCCAAGGTGCGATGGGATTATGTAATAGAAATTTGATGGATTCGGTTGTTATCCTTTTCGCAGCTCATGACGTACAATCCGGGACAGAAAAACAGCGCAATAGAAGAAAAGTGTCCCAAAACTAATGAAAATGCTCTATTATCACCTCCGAAAACATGCGCAGGCGAGCAGGATTGATGTCCCCGACATAGAGCTCTCGAAGAGCTTTCTAACGGTATGTTGTGCGCCGCGTAACTCCTTACAGATCAAAAGTTAGGGGCACTGGAACGACGGAGACCTGGTCCCAAGCCCCACGCCCTTGATTTACGTGCCCAACCTCTACGTATAGCGAAGATGTCTTTCCCAAGGTGCCATGGGATTGGGTAATAGAAATGTGATGGATTAGGTTGTCGTCCTTATCACAGCTCACGATGTACGATCCGGGGCGAAAAAACAGTGCAACAGAAGAAAAGTGTCCCGAAACTGTGGAAAATGTTCGATTTTGGGCTCCAAAAACTGGCGCAGCCGAGCAGGCTTGCTGTCCCCGTCATAGAGCTCTCGGAAAGCTTTCCAACGGTAAGCTATGCGCCGCTAACTCCTTACGAAACAAAAGTTTTGGGCACCGGAGCGACGGAGACCTGGTCCCAGCCTCTACGTGAACTGAAGATGTCTTGCCCAAGATGCCATGGGATTTGGTGATAAAAATGTGATGGATTAGGTTGTCATCCTTTTCGCGGCTCATGACGTACGATCCGGGATAGGAAAACAGCGCAAAAAAAGAAAACTGTCGCAAAATTGATGAAAACGTTCAATTTTTGGCACCAAAAACAAGCACAGCCTAGCAGGCTCGCTACCACTGCAGTAGAGGTCTCGGAGAGCTTTCTAAAGGTATGTTGTGCACTATGTAAGTCCTTACGGATCAAAAGTAATGGGCACCGGAGCGACAGAGACCTAGTCCCAAGCCTCACACCCTCGGTATGCGTTCCTATCCTCTACGTGAAGTGAAGTTGTCTTGCCCAAGGTGCCATGGGATTCGGTAATAGAAATGTGATGGATTAGGCTGTCTTCCTTTTCGCGGCTCACGACGTATGATCCGGGACGAAAAAATAGCGCAAAAGAAGAAAAGTGTTCCGAAACTGATGAAAAAGTTCAATTTTGGCCTCCAAAAATAGGAGCAGCTGAGCAAGCTTGCTGCCCCCGTCGTAGAAATCTGGGAGAGCTTTTCAACGGTATGATGTGCGCCGCGTAACTCCTTACGGATCAAAAGTTATGGGCATTGGAGCGACGGAGACTTGGACCTAAGCCCCACCTACTCGGTTTGCGGGCCCAGCCTCTACATCAAGCGAACATGTCTTGCCCAAGGTGCCATGGGATTGGGTAATAGAAATGTGATGGATTTGGCTGTAGTCCTTTTCGCAACTCACGACGTAAGATCCGGGACAAAAAAAAGCGCAAAAGAAGAAAAGTATCTCGAAACAGATGAAAATGTTCGATTTTGTGCTCCAAAAATAGGTGCAGCCGAACAAGCTTGCTGCCCTCGTCGTAGAGCTCCTGCAGATCTTTCCAACGGTATGCTGTTTGCTGCGTAACTCCTTACGGATCAAAAGTTATGGGCACCGGAGCAATAGAGACCTTGTCCCAAGCGCCACACCCTCGGTTTGCGTGCCCAGCCTCTACGTGAAGCAAAGTTGTCTTGCCCAAGGTGCGATGGGATTAGGTAATAGAAATTTGATGGATTAGGTTGTCATCCTTTTCGCGGCTCATGACGTACGTTCTGAGACGGAAAAACAGCGCAAAAGAAGAAAAGTGTCCCGAAACTGATAAAAATGCTCTATTATCGCCTCCAAAAACATGCGCAGGAGAGTAGGCTTGATGCCCCCGACGTAGAGCTCTCGAAGAGCTTTCTAACGGTATGCTGTGCGCCGCGTAACTCCTTACAGATCAAAAGTTAGGGGCACTGGAACGACGGAGACCTGGTCCCAAGCCCCACACCCTCGGTTTGCGGGCCCAACCTCTACGTGTAGCGAAGATGTCTTGACCAAGGTACCATGGGATTGGGTAATAGAAAGGTGATGGATTAGGTTGTCGTCCTTTTCGCGGGTCACGACGTACGATCCGGGACGGAAAAACAGCGTAAAAGAAGAAAAGTGTCTCGAAACTGATAAAAGCGTTCGATTTTCGGCTCTGAAAATAGGCGCAGACAAGCTAGCTTGCTGCCACCGTCGTAGAGCTACTGGAGAGCGTTCCAACGTTATGCTGTGTGCCGCGTAACTCCTTACGGATCAAAAGTTATGGGCACCGGAGCGACAAAAACTTGGTCCCAAGTCCCCCGTCCTCGGTTTACGTACCCAGCCTCTACGACAAGCAAAGTTGTCTTGCCCAAGGTGCCGTGGGATTATGTAATAGAAATGTGATGGATTAGGTTGTCGTCCTTTTCGCAGCTCACGACGTACTATCCGGGATGAAAAAACAGCGCAAAAGAAGAAAAGTGTCCCAAAACTGATGAAAATGTTTGATTTTAGGCTCCAAAAACAGGCGCAGCAGAGCATGCTTGCTGACCCTATCGTAGAGCTCTCGGAGAGCTTTCCAACAGTATGCTGTGCGGCGCGTAACTCCTTACAAATGAAAAGTTATGGGTACCGGAGCGACGGAGGCCTGGTCCCAAGCCCCACGCCCTCGGTTTGCAAGCCCAGCCTCTACGTGAAGTGAAGATGTCTTGCCGAAGGTGCCATAGGATTTGGTAATAGAAATGTGATGGATTAGGTTGTCGTCCTTTTTATGGCTGATGACATACGATCCAGGATGGAGAAACAGCGCAAAAGAAGAAAAGTATCCCGAAACAGATGAAAATGTTCGATTTTGGGCTCGAAAAATTGGCACAGTTGAGCATGCTTGCTGCCCCTATCGTAGAGCTCTCGGAGAGCTTTCCAACGGTATGCTGTGCGTCTCATAACTCCTTACGGATCAAAAGTTATGGGTACCGGAGCGACGGAGGACTGGTCCCAAGCCCATGCCCTCGGTTTGCGGGCCCAGCCTCTACGTGAAGTGAAGATGTCTTGCCCAAGGTGCCATGGGATTAGGTAATAGAAATGTGATGGTTTAGGTTGTCGTTATTTTTGCGGCTCACGATGAACGATCCTAGATGGAAAAATAGCGTAAAAGAAGAAAAGTATCTCAAAACTTATGAAAACGTTCGATTTTGGGCTCCGAAAACAGGCACAGCATAGCAGGCTTGCTACCCTCGTCGTAGAGCTCCTAGTGAGCTTTCCAACGGTATGTTGTGTGACGCGTAATGCCTTACGGATCAAAAGTTATGGGTACCGGAGTAACGGAGACCTGGTCCTAAGCCCCACTTCCTCGGTTTGCGTTCCCAGCCTCTACGTGAAGCGAAGTTGTCTTGCCCAAGGTGATGTGGGATTAGGTAATAGAAATGTGATGTATTAGGTTGTCGTCCTTTCCGCGGCTCACGACGTACGATCCGGGATAGAAAAACAGCGCAAAAGAAGAAAAGTGTCCTGAAACTGATGAAAATGTTCAATTTTGTACTCTGAAAACATTCGCAGCTGAGCAGGATTATTGCCCCCGTCGTAGGACTCTCGGAGAGCTTTCCAACGGTATGCTGTGCACCGTGTAACTCCTTACGGATCAAAAGTAATGGGCACCGGAGCGACGGAGACCTGGTCCGAAGCCGGACGCTCTCGGTTTGCTGGCCCAGCCTCTACGTGAATCGAAGATGTCTTGCCCAAGGTGCAGTGGGATTGGGTAATAGAAATGTGATGGATTAGGTTGTCGTCCTTTTCGCGGCTCACGGCGTACGATCCGGGACGGAAAAATAACGCAAAAAAATAAAAGTATCCCGAAATTGATGAAAACATTCAATTTTGGGCTTCAAATAATGGTGCAGCCGAGCAGTCGTGCTGCCCCCGTTGTAGAGCTCCTGGAGAGCATTCCAACGGTATGCTGTGTGCCGCGTAACTCCTTACGGATCAAAAGTTGTAGGCACCGGAGCGATGGAGACCTGGTCCTAAGCGCCACGCCCTCAGTTTGCGTGCCCAGCTTCTACGTGAAGCGAAGTTGTCTTACCAAAGGTGCCATGGGATTAGGTAATAAAAATATGAAGGATTAGGTTATCGTCCTTCTCGCAGCTCACGACGTACGATCCGAGACGGAAAAACAACGTAAAAACAAGAAAAGTGTTTCGAAACTATTGAAAATATTCTATTTTGGGCTCCAAAAATAGGCGCAGCCAAGCAAGCTTGCTGCCCCTGTCGTAGAACCTTCGGAAAGCTTTCCAACGGTATGCTGTAGGTTGCGTAACTCCTTAAAGATCAAAAGTTATGGGCACCGGAGCGACGGAGACCTAGTCCTAAGCCCCACGTCCTCGGTTTGCGAGCCCAGCCTCTATGTGAACTGAAGATGTCTTGCCCAAGGTGCCATGGGTTTTGGTAATAGAAATGTGATGGATTAGGTTGTCATCCTTTTCACGGCACATGACGTAGGATCCGGGATGGGAAAACTGCGCAAAAGAAGAAAATAGTCCCGAAATTGATGAAAATATTCGATTTTGGGCTCCGAAAATAGGCACAGCCTAGCAGGCTCACTACCACCGGTGTAGGGGTCTCAGAGAACTTTCCAATGGTATGCTGTGTGACGCGTAACTCCCTACGGATCAAAAGTTATGGGCACCGGAGCGACGGAGACCTGGTCCCAAGCCCTACGCCCTCAGTTTGCATGCCCAGCTTCTACTTGAAGTGAAGTTGTCTTGCCCAAGGTGCCGTCGGATTCGATAATAGAAATGTGATGGATTAGATTGTCGTCCTTTTCGCGGCTCACAAAGTACAATCCGGGATGGAAAAACAGCGCAAAAGAAGAAAAGTATCCCGAAATTGATGAAAATATTCGATTTTGGGCTCCGAAAATAGGCACAGCCTAGCAGGCTTGCTACCACCGGTGTAGGGGTCTCAGAGAACTTTCCAATGGTATGCTGTGTGACGCGTAACTCCCTATGGATCAAAAGTTATGGCCACCGGAGCGACGGAGACCTGGTCCCAAGCCCCACACCCTAGGTTTGCGGGCCCAGCCTCCACGTGAAGCGAAGATGTCTTGCCCAAGGTGCCATGGGATTGGGTAATAGAAATGTGACGGATTAGGTTGTTGTTCTTTTTGTGGCTCACGACGTACAATCTGGGATGGAAAAACTGTCCAAAAGAAGAAAAGTCTCCCGAAACTGATGAAAACGTTCACTTTTGGGCTCCAAAAATAGGCCCAGCAAAGCAGTTGCACCCGTCGTAGAGCTCCTAGAGAGCTTTCCAACGGTATGTTGTGTGCCGCGTAACGCCTTACGGATCAAAAGTTATGGGCACCGGAGCGACGGAGACCTGGTCCCAAGCCCCACACCCTAGGTTTGCGGGCCCAGCCTCCACGTGAAGCGAAGATGTCTTGCCCAAGGTGCCCTGGGATTGGGTAATAGAAATGTGACGGATTAGGTTGTTGTTCTTTTCGTGGCTCACGACGTACAATCTGGGACGGAAAAACTGTCCAAAAGAAGAAAAGTCTCCCGAAACTGATGAAAACGTTCACTTTTGGGCTCCGAAAATAGGCCCAGCAGAGCAGCTGCACCCGTCGTAGAGCTCCTAGAGAGCTTTCCAACGGTATGTTGTGTGCCGCGTAACGCCTTACGGATCAAAAGTTATGGGCACCGGAGCGACGGAGACTTGGTCCTAAGCCCCACGCCCTCGGTTTGCGTGCCCAGCCTCTACATGAAGCGAAGTTGTCTTGCCCAAGGTGCCATGGGATTTGGTAATATAAATGTGATGGATTAGGTTGTCGTCCTTTTCGCAGCTGATGACGTACGATCCAGGACGGAAAAACAGCGCAAAAGAAGAAAAGTGTCCCGAAACAGATGAATATGTTCGATTTTGGGCTCAGAAAATAGGCGCAGCCAAGCATGGTTACTGCCCCCATCGTAGAGCTCTCGGAGAGCTTTCCAACGGTATGCTGTGCGCTGCGTAACTCCTTACGGATCAAAAGTTATGGGTACCGAAGCGACGGAGACTTGGTCCCAAGCCCTACGTCCTCGGTTTACGGTCCCAGCCTCTACGTGAAGTGAAGATGTCTTTCCCAAGGTGCCATGGGATTGGGTAATAGAAATGTGATGGATTAGGTTGTCATTCTTTTCGCAGCTCACGACGTACGATCCGGGATGGAAAAACAGCGCAAAAAAAGAAAAGTCTCCTGAAACTAATGAAAACGTTCGATTTTGGGCACCGAAAATAGGCGCAGCAAAGCAGGCTTGCTACCCCCGTCATAGCGATCCTAGAGAGATTTTCAACGGTATACTGTGTGCCGCGTAACGCCTTACAGATCAAAAGTTATGGGCACCGGAGCGACAGAGACCTGGTCCTAAGCCCCACGCCCTCGGTTTGCGTGCCCAGCCTCTACGTGAAGCGAAGTTGTCTTGCCCAAGGTACTGTGGGATTAGGTAATAGAAATGAGATGGATTAGGTTGTTGTCCTTTTCGCGGCTCACGACGTACGATCCAGGACGGAAAAACAGCGCAAAAGAAGTAAATTGTCCCGAAACTGATGAAAATATTTGATTTTGGACTTCGAATGTGAGGCCCTACCCTGAATAACGTGTCCTACCTCGATTTGTGTGCCTTAGACCTAGAATTATAAGATTGACCTTGGATTACGTGCCCTATATTGGTTTTCGTACATGCCTCGTCATACGTGTCTTGACTTGGAATTGTGTGCCCTAATCCTCGACTTACGTGCCCTGACTTCGAATTGCGTGCGTTACTTCGTTTCGTGTGCCCTAACCTAGATTTGCATGTCTTGACCTAGGTTTAAGAGTCGTGTTTCGTTTAGTGCATCAAATTACGTGCATTCATTTAGGGTTGCGTGCATTTGCTTGGGAAACGTGCATTTGTCTCGTAGTTCGTGCCTTACCTTGTAGTGCGTGCCTAAACCTTGCCCGCATGCTAATCAAGAAAGCATCTTACACGAAGCACTATATTATTAATTAATCCTACAAACTCCACTAACTAATATTAAAATGCTAATTCAACTCACTAGAAGACGAAATTGCACCAAAAGCTAAGCATTCTTTATTCTTTATTCCTTATTCTTTTGCACATCCCAAACTCACAATATTATATTGCTCAACCAAGACAAAAATTCAGAATCTTGCACAAGCTTGGCCGACCACATGGAGCATTGAACAAGCATTGCAATTTCAAAATTTATACCTAGACATTCTATGACAAGCTCATGACACAGCATTAAAAAAAATGACTCAAAACTCTACCCAAAGCTCCACCATCTCGGCCCACTCAATCACCCATGCTAGACAATTCAAACATGCTCTTGAAGACACAAAAATAAAAATTTTACAAGCTCAAGGCCGACCAAATGCTCAAGCCTTTCATTTCATTCTCTCATTCTCTCTTTCTCTCATTCACTCTCTCATTTCCTCTCTCTTTCTCTCGGCCTTAGCTGCAATTCTACACTCCATAGCTTAAGCTCATCATCCTAAGATTCATCAAGGCATTCAAGCCACTAAGGAACTCGACCAAGCAAGCTAGAAGCCAAGAAACATCCATGCAAGCTCATAGCACATTCATTCGGCCCTTAGGTATGTTGATAGCTTCTCTTTCATTTTCTTTTTGTTCTAGCCACTTGCACATACTAAGAACATGGTTACTAAGCTAGGAATTAGAGAATCTCAAGTTGTCTCTCGGCTAAGCAAGGAGAAAAGTCGATCTTGTGTACCATCAAGAGCTTTGTGCATCTTCATTGTTGTCTTGCTAAGGTGAGGGCTAAAACTCCTTTGAAAAGCTTTCAAAAACTACATGCATGCCTTTAAATGTCTATTTTTACCTCTTTATTTGTGATATAAATGTGTACATGAGGTTTTGTAAACATGCATGGCAAGATATTTGGCTAGAATGTGAAGATAGATGAAATCGCGTAAAGGACAGTCTTCTGACTTGTTGGAGCAAAGTGATTTTGACCAGGTAAATGATGTTGAAAATGCGTGAAAATTGGTAGGTGACTAGTTTTTCCAGTTCTGAGCATTTTTCACAGAAATAGGCCAAAGCCAATTTTGAATCTAAGGTCCCCAAAATGAAAAAACATCGAAAGGTGTCCAAATCTGGAAAATCTGGGAAAATGAAGCAGGTTTTGGCAGTTCACTGTCCTTGTGGAACGAACCAGTTTTGACTTAGTAGATGATACCCAAAATGCATGAAATTTGGTATGCTACTATATTTTTCAGTCCTGGAAATTTTTGTCAGAAATAGACTAAGGCTAAATCGGAACCTAAGGTCCTAAAAAACACCAAGTATTGAAATGTGTGCGAATCTGGACAGTTTTGCGTAGTCTCACGGTTTTGGCTATAACTCTTGAATCCGAACTCCAAATGATGCGAGGTTTGTTTCTGGATTTAGTTCACTCCTTAAGATTTAATTCAACATTTTGTTCACTGGAATTGGAGATTGTTTGCTTGTATCAATTGGAGATTGTTTGCTTGTCTCAATGATTGTGAGAAAATAGACCATTGCAGTGAGGTTTTCATCTAGTGATATGCCTTGAAAATTATTGAAACTTCTCTTGTTGTATTAAATGCTTGGGATTGTGGCACTTGGATGTTGTGTGGACTGTTTTGAATGCTTGAGGGTGTTTTAATTAATCGATGCACGGCTTGAGTTTAATTACGGGACAACTTGGGGCTTAATCGCACGGGTAAGCATGAATTGAAACCCTAGTGACTAGGAAAACTCGCTAAGTGTTGATCTTATGGATATCGTGTTTAATTATATGATTAGTAGGCTGCCCGTAGTCGCCCTTATAGCCCTAGATGTGATTCCGATGATCACATGTTGACAAGTAGGCCTTTCTCACACCCGGTCCCATGTAGATGTCGTTGCATGTTGTATAATCTTATTATTTGATTTCATGAACCCCGAAATGAGTTATATGACTTGATTTACATGTGTTACATGGCTGCCTGTTTAATATTCATGTAACTCCATGTGCCTTACAAGTGAAATTACCTGTCATAGCATGCCTCGCTTGTTTACTTGTCAATGTGCAATCTTATGACTGTTTGGAGGCAACCTACATTGTTGTCCTCCTAATGTGATATATTAAATGTCATAAATGTGCATTGCATACAAAGTTGCAACCTTTCATTCTGGCGTGGTAGCGTTCAAGCACACCGGGCGCTATCGGGCTTGCCGGTGCAACCGTGACTACCATTGTCCAATTCCCTCTCTCGCTTGGGGGCTAGACTTCCTCGGAGAGTTGGGTCGTAGGATTTCGGGGTACATCCGGAGTACACCCATTTGGCGTGATAAGTGGATGATTTGAAGTCGGCCGCAACAACTGATACTGGAAATGAACTGAGAGCAAAAGCTCACCGTATCCTTTTCACTATGTGTATAAGTACTCTCGCTTGGTCCCTAGAGGACCTCGGGGAGGAAAGATGGGTAATTGTGTTCTTTTACTCTTATATTACATTATGAACTTACTTGTGATATATGTCATGCTTGCAAAAAGGGTTTTCATAAGTTAACCGAAAAAAGAGTTTCAAAACGTATTTCTCGTTCCCCTTCCCTGAGTTCATAAGGACTCACCCTCTTTTATCATCTCAGGTGAAAAAGACCAGGAATAGGTACCCGAGGACAACGTGCCTATTGATGATTCCTTGGAATGATTGCTTGCCCTACGTGCCTTACTTGACTATGGCCATTTTGTGAACGATATGTTGCTCGAAGACTATTTCTTATGTTGCTTGTTGTTATATTGTAAATGACCCCTATTGTAATTTGGGGTCTAATTTTGGTTTGTACTGATCATAACTAGATAGACACTCTTATGGTCGTTTTTGCTATCGCTACCGGTTAGTATCTATCACAGGCTTATGAAGTATCAGGTAAAGGATTAAGTAAATGAATCTATCCTCAGGTACTCATTGGTAGGCTAAGATCAACAGGTACTTTTGTAACAAGGATTAACAAACAAATGAGACATAGTATCATGCTAGGTTATTAGTCAAACGAGACTTTGAGATAACTAGTAAGCGTTTCGATGGGTGATAAATAGTAATCTTAGTTGGAAATAAAATTGAGATTGAAAGTTTCGAGGCGTTTAGAGAATTAGGTCAAACTAAAGAGCCCAATTACAGCCGTTATGCTGCCGATTTTCTAGAGAATTTCTGGAGTTTAGGCTAAACGTTAAGTGTTAAACCTTCATGAACGATTAAATACGTGAAATGATGTGAATGTTTAGATCACACCCTAGTCTAACTGTAACACCCCGATCCCTCTCGAGACCGGGAGTTCTATCAATCAAACTAATCACAACGCAAACCAAACCCAGGAAAAATTTTCAGGGAAAACGGACGGAGTCTCCCCTGTTTATAGGCGAAATGCAAAACCTGTAATAGCATATAAATGGACCACCACCGTGTCCAACCATACAAAACTTCCTCAAGGCCATCCGAGCCTCGGTTCTCAACAATTTAAACTCAGCAAGTATACATACATTTCCAATTTAAAAACTAACCTATCTTTTCATTTTGACAAGTACATTCAATTTAGGCAATTAAACCATACAAAGCTACTGCATAAAATAAACTATCATGCCATTATAATTCTTTTCCTTTGGACATTACAGCCATGCATTGAAGTTAAGCTACATTAACTATATACATAATCTAACTTATCAAACCATTCCAACTACATAGCTAGATTTATATTACATTTCTTTTAACAATAATTACATACAACGTAAAAGCATACAACTTGACAACTTTGACAACTCAAGTTACATAGGCACTCAAGACAACTCTTCAAGCACGGACTTTCATGAAATCACGAACTTTCCAGCTAACATGGCATTTCCTGAAATGTGGTAGTGAGGAGTGAGTATACACAACACGTATACTCAGTGAGGGCGAGACATATATCGAATTGGAGAGAAAGAAAGTCGTGCAATGCAAATAAGACAGTTAAGCAATATAACTGATAAATAAGCAATCAAAACAAATAATCAAAACAATAAGCAATTACTGAAAGCATTAACACAACCATTCAAAGCTATACCACACTCTGAAGGCTATGGTTCACTCATACGAGCAAAGTACCATTTCACGAGCGATACATCAATCTCGAGCTTGATGTTGACAACGATGACAATAAGCGCGCATCCACCTTATAACACCAGTTTGGAATACCCCGGAAGTATCCATCAATCTACGACCCAAATCTCCCTGGGAGGCAGCCCAAGCGAGAAGAGGGAATAGCTACGGAGCTAGAGCAACCAACACTAGCAACCCGAGGCTACCCAGAGAGGCCCATCACTCACGTGCTGACACTATGCAATGCAAGACTCGATACAAGGCAATAAACGAGCGATAGCACAACAATACAAACTAGTGACAACAAACGAGATAACAAGCAATCACAATCAATACTAGCATTCAACTAACTTTTCAAGTATAACAAGCAATAATAAGCAACAATAACACCAATTAAACAAGTATATCAAGCAACCCTAAGCATTCTATAGGCATAATATCAAGATAACAAGCAAAATCACAAATCGACCCCAACTATCAAAATACTACCATTTCCAAACGAGCCACGAGTTTTGGAAACCGACTTCGCCAATCCTCCTAGGTCACCATAAGGCACATCCAAGGACCCCGAAACCCTACTTTACCCTAGAATTCGTGCAAAGCCCCGATTTTTCCCTTTGCTCGTTTGAACTACAACTATACCAACCAAACACCCAACCAATGCCATAATTGCACCAAAAGTGCTTCCATGGCCTCCCGAAACAATGCCAACACGCAAAACGAGAAAATGCCAAACTCGACCTAAACGACCCCGACTTTTACTAAGCCGTTTTTCTCCGTTTTTCCATTACACATTCCAATTAAACTACACATTTAGGCATTCTAGCATATCTAGCATATTCCTACATTAACAGAACGCGTAACGGAACAACTTCATCGAAACGGGGGTTTACTATTCACAATTTACTATTCATCACACAATTTATATTTCAATTCCAATATTTAACCGCAGAAAATGTTAAAAAGTTATAAATACATGTTCTACAATCAACAAGGAATATTCTTTAAGCAACAAAATGATTAAAACAACAATCTACGCATAAAATCCAAAAATCAAAGTTTAGATACAAATATTTCAAATGCGCAAATAACGATGAAACCCTCACCTTAGACGCTCCTAGACGCTAGGAAAACCTCGTAGAGTGCCTCGGAAACCACCCCGCACAAGCCCACGCGAAGAATCGAAGATTTGAAGTTGAGATTTTTTTTTTTTCTCCTTCTTTTCCTCATGGTTTCAAGTTTCTTTCTCTGTTTTTTTTTTCGTGCACATTCTGGTTATTTAAAAAAAAATGACAAGAAGTCAAAGGTCAAAATTCGGTCAACCCGCTAAACCAAAACAGCTATGCGCGACCTCATGAAAACGGCCATAACTTCTTCTAGAAAACTCCAATTCACGAACGGTTTGAACCCTCATAAACTAGACTCATAGAGCTTTCCAACCATATATAATTTGCTACCTAACTCTTCCCCAATTGGTTCAGATTTAATTCCAAAGTTGACCCAAAATTTGACTAACTTAACATTGCATTTTTTTATTTCTAATCCCAAGTTTGCCTTTTATTAAACATTTCAAAAATTCCCACCTTGTCCTAGTTGGTCAATGTAGATGAAAAGTTAACTAGTTTGGTCAAAGAAGGTGAAAGGTCAATAAAATGCAATTTAAATGAATTTTAAATGCTATTGAATACATGCCAGGTTCAGGGTATCACATCCTTCCCCCCTTAAAACAATTGCGTCCTCGCAATTCTTCTTCCAATAGGACTCTGCATCATCTACAATCCAACTCTGACTAGTCTTCATTAGCTACTGAAAAAGTATTTAATCAAGATGACCAATAGGAAAGTTCAAGTAGAAATGCCAAGTAGTAACGCCAAATAGAAGCTCAAATGCAGATACCGTACAAGAATCCCGTTGACACGAATACCGAAGAAGAATAAATTCCAACCAAAAACGCCGAGATAATACCAATAAAGACTAAAGCAAAGATACTGTAGATGTCATTAATACCACACAATAACGACAAGAAGAATACCTCATGCACGAATCTCCAATAGAAGTCTAACTGTTACTGCCCAAGAATTCCCAAGCAAGAAGCCAAATAAAAGCTCAAACAAAGGTTCTATCTAGAGGTCCAAAGAAGTACCCCGCTGGTCATGGATTTCATAGAAGAATTCCCTGTTAAGAGTGCTGAAGAAAATACCAAGAACCCAATCAAATATATTTCCAAAGTTCCAAAGAAGCCTTCCAAATAATAACCCCATGGAACAACCAATTAGATTCCGAGTTTTGCTATCAAATGCTGAGAGGAATGTCTAAGGAAATACTAGAGGAATTATCATGTGTCTAATAAGACAGTCAAGTTAAATAACAAATATATTTTTTCCAACTAGATGAGAAATCCGAGTAAGATTCCCGAGCAGGTGTACAACATACAAAACCAAACTCCAAGGCCTCTTCACTGTTCGCCAGGTGAGAACTTATACAATTTACCACCAAGAAAGCCCAAAGTATTCCACAGCATACCATAAGCAATATGAGATAATAAGTCTGAACAGGATTCCAAGTGTAAGACTTCCAATAAGTGCCATCAAGGAAATATACTAGTAGAATGCCCACTAAGAATTCTATAAAATGCCATTGAAGAATTTCCAATCAGGGATGTCAGTATCACACCAATAAAGACCGAGACACATATACCATAGACAATACCGTGCAGTAAATCCAACTGAAAACCCCAAGAGAAACCTACTCTTTCACAAGTGTTAAGCAAAGAGGAGGACCATAGAGATTCGCCAATAACCGAGCTCCAAAAGCAAACACCAATTCCCAAATAAAGCTAGTCAAATGCCATTCATTTCCTGCCAATCTGTACACCTTGAAAAGCCAGCGGTGAACCACTTTCTTCAGGGGAGGAAGAGGACTTACTTACCATTTCCATGGGACATGTATAAATGCCAATATATCACAGTTATACATATGCCTTAATCTATTATGCCAGCAAGTTTACAAAAGAGTTTATTCAACAAAGTCACTCAAGCATAACAATCAAGTCAAGCACAACATAATCAATTCAAATCACGACATAGCTAATTCAAGACATTTTATACACACATTACAAGTAATACTTCAAGCAAATAACAATTCACGAGGTCGATTCGATTCACAATACCAATTCGATAGGTCAATTCAATGCACAACTAGACACTTTACTTCACTTAGCACACAATTAGCACATAACACATAACTATATCACATAAGGGCACACATTCATGTCAAGACACATAATCTCACATACAAGCATACACTTTCAAGACACACTTAGCAAGCACACATTCAAGGACTACTACCCACCAGACCGAGGACCCTGTCCCGGCTTATGAGCTAAACAAGCTCTGATACCACCTGTAACACCCCGATCCCTCTCGAGACCGGGAGTTCTATCAATCAAACTAATCACAACGCAAACCAAACCCAGGCAAAATTTTCAGGGAAAACGGACGGAGTCTCCCCTGTTTATAGGCGAAATGCAAAACCTGTAATAGCATATAAATGGACCACCACCGTGTCCAACCATACAAAACTTCCTCAAGGCCATCCGAGCCTCGGTTCTCAACAATTTAAACTCAGCAAGTATACATACATTTCCAATTTAAAAACTAACCTATCTTTTCATTTTGACAAGTACATTCAATTTAGGCAATTAAACCATACAAAGCTACTGCATAAAATAAACTATCATGCCATTCTAATTCTTTTCCTTTGGACATTACAGCCATGCATTGAAGTTAAGCTACATTAACTATATACATAATCTAACTTATCAAACCATTCCAACTACATAGCTAGATTTATATTACATTTCTTTTAACAATAATTACATACAACGTAAAAGCATACAACTTGACAACTTTGACAACTCAAGTTACATAGGCACTCAAGACAACTCTTCAAGCACGGACTTTCATGAAATCACGAACTTTCCAGCTAACATGGCATTTCCTGAAATGTGGTAGTGAGGAGTGAGTATACACAACACGTATACTCAGTGAGGGCGAGACATATATCGAATTGGAGAGAAAGAAAGTCGTGCAATGCAAATAAGACAGTTAAGCAATATAACTGATAAATAAGCAATCAAAACAAATAATCAAAACAATAAGCAATTACTGAAAGCATTAACACAACCATTCAAAGCTATACCACACTCTGAATGCTATGGTTCACTCATACGAGCAAAGTACCATTTCACGAGCGATACATCAATCTCGAGCTTGATGTTGACAACGATGACAATAAGCGCGCATCCACCTTATAACACCAGTTTGGAATACCCCGGAAGTATCCATCAATCTACGACCCAAATCTCCCTGGGAGGCAGCCCAAGCGAGAAGAGGGAATAGCTACGGAGCTAGAGAAACCAACACTGGCAACCCGAGGCTACCCAGAGAGGCCCATCACTCACGTGCTGACACTATGCAATGCAAGACTCGATACAAGGCAATAAACGAGCGATAGCACAACAATACAAACTAGTGACAACAAACGAGATAACAAGCAATCACAATCAATACTAGCATTCAACTAACTTTTCAAGTATAACAAGCAATAATAAGCAACAATAACACCAATTAAACAAGTATATCAAGCAACCCTAGGCATTCTATAGGCATAATATCAAGATAACAAGCAAAATCACAAATCGACCCCAACTATCAAAATACTACCATTTCCAAACGAGCCACGAGTTCAGGAAACCGACTTCGCCAATCCTCCTAGGTCACCATAAGGCACATCCAAGGACCCCGAAACCCTACTTTACCCTAGAATTCGTGCAAAGCCCCGATTTTTCCCTTTGCTCGTTTGAACTACAACTATACCAACCAAACACCCAACCAATGCCATAATTGCACCAAAAGTGCTTCCATGGCCTCCCGAAACAATGCCAACACGCAAAACGAGAAAATGCCAAACTCAACCTAAACGACCCCGACTTTCACTAAGTCGTTTTTCTCCGTTTTTCCATTATACATTCCAATTAAACTACACATTTAGGCATTCTAGCATATCTAGCATCTTTCTACATTAACAGAACGCGTAACGGAACAACTTCATCGAAACGGGGGTTTACTATTCACAATTTACTATTCATCACACAATTTATATTTCAATTCCAATATTTAACCGCAGAAAATGTTAAAAAGTTATAAATACATGTTCTACAATCAACAAGGAATATTCTTTAAGCAACAAAATGATTAAAACAACAATCTACGCATAAAATCCAAAAATCAAAGTTTAGATACAAATATTTCAAATGCGCAAATAACGATGAAACCCTCACCTTAGACGCTCCTAGACGCTAGGAAAACCTCGTAGAGTGCCTCGGAAACCACCCCGCACAAGCCCACGCGAAGAATCGAAGATTTGAAGTTGAGATTTTTTTTTTTTCTCCTTCTTTTCCTCATGGTTTCAAGTTTCTTTCTCTGTTTTTTTTTTCGTGCACATTCTGGTTATTTAAAAAAAAAATGACAAGAAGTCAATGGTCAAAATTCGGTCAACCCGCTAAACCAAAACAGCTATGCGCGACCTCATGAAAACGGCCATAACTTCTTCTAGAAAACTCCAATTCACGAACGGTTTGAACCCTCATAAACTAGACTCATAGAGCTTTCCAACCATATATAATTTGCTACCTAACTCTTCCCCAATTGGTTCAGATTTAATTCCAAAGTTGACCCAAAATTTGACTAACTTAACATTGCATTTTTTTATTTCTAATCCCAAGTTTGCCTTTTATTAAACATTTCAAAAATTCCCACCTTGTCCTAGTTGGTCAATGTAGATGAAAAGTTAACTAGTTTGGTCAAAGAAGGTGAAAGGTCAATAAAATGCAATTTAAATGAACTTTAAATGCTATTGAATACATGCCAGGTTCAGGGTATCACACTAACCTCCATAGGTTGGGTTGGGGGCGGGACACCAAAAACATTTGCAGTCGAGCAGGCTTGCTACCCCTTCATAGGACTCTCGGAGAACTTTCCAACGGTATGCTGTGTGCCGCGTAATTCCTTACGGATCAAAAGTTATGGGCACCGGAGCGACGGAGACCTAGTCCGATGCCCCACGCCCTCGGTTTACGGGCCCAACCTCTGCGTGAAGAAAAGATGTCTTGCCCAAGGTGCCGTGGGATTGGGTAATAGAAATGTGATGGATTAGGTTGTCGTCCTTTTCACAGCTCACGACGTATGATCCGGGACGAAAAAACAGCGCAAAAGAAGAAAAGTATCCCGAAACTGATGAAAACGTTCAATTTTGGGCTCCAAAAATAGGCGCAGCTGAGCAGGCTTGCTGCCCTCGTCGTAGAGCTCCTAGGGAGCATTCCAACGGTATGCTGTGTGCCGCGTAACTCCTTAAGGATCAAAAGATATGGGCACCAGAGCGACGGAGACCTAGTCCCAAGTTTTACACCCTCGGTTTGCGTGCCTAGCCTCTACGTGAAGTGAAGTTGCCTTACCCAAGGTGCCATGGGATTAGGTAATAAAAATGTGAAGGATTAGGTTGTCGTCCTTCTCGCGGCTCACGACATACGATCCGGGACGGAAAAACAGCGTAAAAGAAGAAAAATGTCCCAAAACGGTTGAAAATGTTCAATTTTGGGCCCCAAAAATAGGGGCAGCCAAGTAGGCTGGCTTCCCCCGTCGTAGAACTCTCGAAAAGCTTTCCAACGGTATACTGTAGGTCGTGTAACTCCTTATGGATCAAAAGTTATGGGCACCAGAGCGACGAAGACCTGGTCCCAAGCCCCATGCCCTCAGTTTGCTGGCCCAGCCTCTACATGAACTGAAGATGTCTTGCCCAAGGTGCCATCGGTTTGGGTAATAGAAATGTGATGGATTAGGTTGTCATTCTTTTCGTGGCACATGACGTACGATCCGGGATAGGAAAACAGCGCAAAAGTAGAAAATTGTCCCAAAATTGATGAAAACGTTCGATTTTGGGCCCCGAAAATAGGCACAGTCTAGTAGGCTCACTACCACTAGTGTAGAGGTCTCGGGTAGCTTTCCAACGGTATGCTGTACGACGCGTAACTCCTTACGGATGAAAAGTTATGGGCACCGGAGCGACGGAGAACTGGTCTCAAGCCCCACATCCTCGGTTTGCATGCCCAGACTCTACGTGAAGCGAAGTTGTCTTGCCCAAGGTTGCGTGGGATTAGGTAATAGAAATGTGATGGATTAGGTTGTCGTCCTTTTCGAGGCTCACGACGTACGATCCGGTACGGAAAAATAGTGCAAAAGAAGAAAAGTGTCCTGAAACTGATGAAAATGTTCAATTTTGGGCTCCGAAAACAAGCGCAGGCGAGTAGGCTTGCTACCCACGTCGTAGAGTTCTCAGAGAGCTTTCCAACAGTATGTTGTGCGCCGCGTAACTCCTTACGGATCAAAAGTTATGTGCACCGGAGCGACGGAGACCTAGTCCCAAGCCCTACGCCCTCGGTTTGCGGGCCCAACCTCTATGTGAAGTGAAGATGTCTTGCCCAAGGTGCCATGGGATTAGGTAATAGAAATGTGATGGATTAGGTTGTCGTTATTTTCGCGGCTCACGACGAACGATCCAGGATGAAAAAACAGGGCAAAAAAAGAAAAGTATCCCAAAACTTATGAAAACGTTCGATTTTGGGCTCCGAAAACAGGCACAGCATAGCAGGCTTGCTACCCCCGTCGTAGAGCTCCTAGTGAGCTTTCCAACGGTATGTTGTGTGACGCGTAATGCCTTACGGATCAAAAGTTATGGGCACCGAAGTAACGGAGACCTGGTCCTAAGCCCCACGCCCTCGGTTTGCGTTCCCAACCTCTACGTGAAGCGAAGTTGTCTTGCCCAAGGTGCTGTGGGATTAGGTAATAGAAATGTGATGTATTAGGTTGTCGTCCTTTCCGCGGCTCACGACGTACGATCCGGGACAGAAAAACGGTACAAAAGAAGAAAAGTTTCCCGAAACTGATGAAAATGTTCGATTTTGGACTCCGAAAACATTCGTAGCCAAGCAGGATTGCTGCCCCCGTCGTAGGACTCTCAGAGAGCTTTCCAAAGGTATTCTGTGCACCGCGTAACTCATTACGGATCAAAAGTAATGGGCACCGGAGCGACGGAGACCTGGTCTGAAGCCCGAAGCTCTCGGTTTGCGTGCCCAGCCTCTACGGGAATCGAAGATGTCTTGCCCAAGGTGCAGTCGGATTGGGTAATAGAAACGTGATGGATTAGGTTGTCGTCCTTTTCGCGGCTCACGACGTACGATCCGGGATAGAAAAACAACACAAAAGAAGAAAAGTATCCCAAAACTAATCAAAACGTTCACTTTTGGGCTCCAAATAATGGCGCAGCCGAGCAGTCGTGCTGCCCCCATCGTAGAGCTCCTGGAGAGCAATCCAACGGTATGCTATGTGCCGCGTAACTCCTTACAGATCAAAAGTTATAGGCACCGGAGCGATGGAGACCTAGTCATAAGCGCCACACCCTCAGTTTGCGTGCCCAGCCTCCACGTGAAGCGAAGTTGTCTTACCAAAGGTGCCATGGGATTAGGTAATAAAAATGTGAAGGATTAGGTTATCGTCCTTCTCGTGGCTCACGACGTACGATCCGGGACGAAAAAACAGCGCAAAAGAAGAAAAGTGTCCCGAAACCGTTGAAAATATTCTATTTTGGGCTCCGAAAATAGGCGCAACCAAGCAGCCTTGCTGCCCCCGTCGTAGAACTCTCGGAAAGCTTTCCAACGGTATGCTGTAGGTCGCGTAACTCCTTAAAGATCAAAAGTTATGGGCACTAGAGCGACGGAGACCTAGTCCTAAGCCCCACATCCTCGGTTTGCAGGCCCAGCCTGTATGTGAACTGAAGATGTCTTGCCCAAGGTGCCATGGGTTTTGGTAATAGAAATGTGATGGATTAGGTTGTCATCCTTTTCGCGGCATATGACGTAGGATCCGGGTCGGGAAAACTATGCAAAAGAAGCAAATAGTCCCGAAATTGATGAAAATATTCGATTTTGGGCTTCGAAAATAGGCACAGCCTAGCAGGCTCACTGCCACCGGTATAGAGGTCTCAGATAGCTTTCCAATGGTATGTTGTGCGATGCGTAACTCCCAACGGATCAAAAGTTATGGGCACCGGAGCGACGGAGACCTGGTCCCAAGCCCCACACCCTCAGTTTGCATGCCCAGCCTCTACGTGAATGAAGTTGTCTTGCCCAAGGTGCCGTCGGATTCGGTAATAGAAATGTGATGGATTAGATTATCGTCCTTTTTGCGGCTCACGACGTACAATCCGGGACGAAAAAACAGAGCAAAAGAAGAAAAGTGTCCCAAAACTGATGAAAACACTTGATTTTGTGCTCGGAAAATAGGCGCAGCTGAGCAGGCTTGATGCGTCCATCGTAGAGCTCTCGGAGAGCTTTCCAACGGTATGTTGTGAGCTGCGTAACTCCTTACGGATCAAAAGTTATGGGCACCGGAGCGACGGAGACCTGGTCCCAAGCCCCACACCCTCGGTTTGCGGGCCTAGCCTCTACTTAAAGCGAAGATGTCTTGCCCAAGGTGCCCTGGGATTGGGTAATAGAAATGTGATGGATTAGGTTGTTGTCCTTTTCGTGGCTCACGACGTACAATCCAGGACAGAAAAATTGCACAAAAAAAGAAAAGTATCCCAAAACTGATGAAAACATTTGATTTTGGGGTCCGAAAACAGTAGCAGTCGAGTAGGCTGGCTGCCCACGTGGTAGAGCTCCTTGAGAGCTTTCCAACGGTATGTTGTGTGTCGCGTAACGCCTTACGGATCAAAAGTTATGGGCACCGAAGCGACGGAGACCTGGTCCTTAGCCCCACGCCCTCGGTTTATGTGCCCAGCCTCTATGTGAAGTGAAGTTGTCATGCCCAAGGAGCTGTGGGATTAGGTAATAGAAATGTGATGGATTAGGTTGTCGTCCTTTTCGCGGTTCACGACGTACGATCCGGGTCGGAAAAATAGTGCAAAAGAAGAAAAGTATCCCGAAACTGATGAAAACGTTCGATTTTGGATTCCAAAAACATTCCCAGCCAAGCAAGCTGGCTGATCCCGTCGTAGGACTCTAGGAGAGCTTTCCAACAGTTTGCTGTGCGCCGTGTAACTCTTTACGGATCAAAAGTAATGGGCACCAGAACGACGAAGACCTGGTCCGATGCCCCACGCCCTCGGTTTGCGGGCCCAGCCTCTACTTGAAGCGAAGATGTCTTGCCCAAGGTTCTGTGGGATTGGGTAATATAAATGTGATGTATTTGGTTGTCGTCCTTTCCGCGGCTCATGACGTACGATCTGGGACGGAAAAACGGCGCAAAAGAAGAAAAGTGTCCCGAAACTGATGAAAACGTTCGATTTTGGATTCTGTAAACAATCCCAGCCAAGCAAACTGGCTGCTTCCATCGTAGGACTCTCAGAGAGCTTTCCAACGGTATGCTGTGCACTGCGTAACTCTTTACGGATCAAAAGTTATGGGCACCGGAGCGACGGAGACGTGGTCCGAAGCCCCTATCGTAGAGCTCCTAGAGAGTTTTCCAATGGTATGCTGTGTGCCGCGTATTTCTGTACGGATCAAAAGTTATGTGCACCGGAGCGACGGAGACCTAGTCTCAAGCCCTACGCCCTCAGTTTGCGTGCCCAGCCTCTACGTGAAGCGAAGTTATCTCGCCCAAGGTTCCGTGGGATTAGGTAATAAAAATGTGAAGGATTAGGTGGTCGTCCTTCTCGCGGCTCACGACGTACGATCCGGGATGGAAAAATAACGCAAAAGAAAAAAAGTGTACTGAAAACGAGAAAAATGTTTGATTTTGGGCTTTGAAAATAGGTTCAGCCGATCAGGCTTGCTACCGCCGTCGTAGAACTCTCGGAAAGCTTTCCAACGGTATGCTGTAGGTCTCGTAACTCATTACGGATCAAAAGTCATGGGCACCGGAGCGACAGAGACCTGGTCCCAAGCCCCACGCCCTCAGTTTGCGGGCCCAGCCTCTACATGAACTGAAGATGACTTGCCCAAGGTGCCATGGGATTGGGTAATAGAAATGTGATGGATTAGGTTGTCATCCTTTTCGCGGCTCATGACGTACTATCCGGGATGGGAAAACAACGCAAAAGAAGAAAATTATCCCAAAATTGATGAAAATGTTCGATTTTGGTGTCCGAAAATAGGCACAGCCTAGCAGGCTTGCTGCCATAGTTTTAGAGGTCTCGAAGAGCTTTCCAACGGTATGTTGTGCGCCGCGTAACTCCTTACGGATCAAAAGTTATGGGCACCGGAACAACGGACACCTGGTCCCAAGCCCCACGCCCCAGGTTTGCATGCCCAACCTCTACGTGAAGTGAAGTTGTCTTGCCTAAGGTGCCGTCGGATTTGGTAATAGAAATGTGATAGATTAGATTGTCGTCCTTTTTGGGGCTCACGACGTAAGATCTGGGACGGGAAAACAACGCAAAAGAAGAAAAGTGTCCCGAAACTGATGAAAATGTTCGATTTTTTCTCTAAAAATAGGTGCAGCCGAGCAGGCTTGTTGCCTCTATCGTAGAGCTCCCGGAGAGATTTCCAACGGTATGCTATGCGCCTCATAAATCCTTACGGATCAAAAGTTATGGGCACCGGAGCGATGGAGACCTGGTCCCAAGCCCTACGCCCTAGGTTTGCGGGCCCAGCCTCTACGTGAAGCGAAGATGTGTTGCCCGAGGTGCCGTGGGATTAGGTAATAGAAATGTGATGGATTTGGCTGTCGTCCTTTTTGTGACTCACGACATACGATCCGGGACAGAAAAACAGCGCAAAAGAAGAAAAGTGTCCCGAAACAGATGAAAACGTTCGATTTTGGGCTCTGAAAATTGGCGCAGCTATGCTGTCTTGCTACCCCCGTCATAGAGCTCTTGGAGAGCTTTCCAACAGTATGCAGTGTGCCGCATAACTCCTTACAGATCGAAAGTTATGGGCACCGGAGCGACGTAGACCTGGTACCAAGCCCTAAACCCTCGGTTTGCGTGCTCAGCCTCTACGTGAAGTGAAGTTGTCTTGTCCAAGGTTGCGTGGGATTAGGTTATATAAATGTGATGGATTAGGTTGTCGTCCTTTTCGAGGCTCACGACGTACGATCCGAAACTGATGAAAATGTTCGATTTTGCGCCCCAAAAATATGCGCAGGCCAGCATGCTTGCTGCCCCCATCGCAGAGCTCTCAGATAGCTTTCCAACGGTATGCTGTGCGCCGCGTAACTCCTTACGGATCAAAAGTTATGGGCACCAGAGCGACGGAGACCTGGTCACAAGCTCCACGCCCTTGGTTTGCGGGCCCAGCCACTATGTGAAGCGAAGATGTCTTGCCCAAGGTGCCATGGCTTTGGGTAATAGAAATATGATGGGTTAGCTTGTCGTCCTTTTCGCGGCTCACGACGTACGATCCGGGATGGAAAAACAGTGCAAAATTAGAAAAGTGCTCCGAAACTAATGAAAACGTTCAATTTTGGGATCCGAAAATAGGCACAGTAAAGCAGGCTTGCTGCCCCCGTCGTAGAGCTCCTTGAGAGCTTTCCAACGGTATGCTGTGTGCCGCGTAATGCCTTACGGATCAAAAGTTATGGGCACCGGAGTAACGGAGACCTGGTCCCAAGCCCTACGCCTCGGTTTGCGTGCCCAACCTCTACGTGAAGCGAAGTTGTCTTGCCCATGGTCATGTGGGATTAGGTAATAGAAATGTGATGAATTAGGTTGTCGTCCTTTTCGCGGCTCATGACATACGATCTGGGACGGAAAAACATCGCAAAAGAAGAAAAGTATCCCCAAACTGATAAAAATGTTCGATTTTGGGCTTCAAAAACATTCGCAGCCGAGCAGGCTTGCTACCCTCATCGTAGAGCTCTCGGAGAGCTTTCCAACGGTATGTTGTGCGCCACGTAACTCCTTACGGATCAAAAGTTATGGGTACTGGAGCAGCGGAGACCTGGTCCCAAGCCCCACGCCCTCGGTTTGCAGGCCCAGCCTCTACGTGAAGTGAAGATGTCTTGCCCAAGGTGCCATGGGATTGGGTAATAGAAATGTGATGGATTAGGTTGTCGTCATTTTCGCGGTTCACGACATACGATCCGGGATGAAAAAACAGCGCAAAAGAAGAAAAGTATACCGAAACTAATGAAAACGTTTGATTTTGGGCTCTGAAAACAGGAACAGCTACGCAGGTTTGCTGCCCCCATCGTAGAGCTCCTTGAGAGCTTTCCAACGATTTGATGTGTGCCCCGTAACGCCTTACGGATCAAAAGTTATGGGCACCGGAGCAACGGAGACCTAGTCCTAAGCCCTACGTCCTCGGTTTGCGTGCCAAGCCTCTACTTTAAGCGAAGTTGTCTTGCCCAAAGGTGTTATGGGATTAGGTAACAGAAATGTGATGGATTAGGTTGTCGTCCTTTTCGCGGCTCACGACGTACGATCCGGGATAGAAAAACAGCGAAAAGGAAGAAAAGTGTCCCGAAACTGATGAAAACGTTCGATTTTGGATTCTGAAAACATCTGCAGCTGTCATGCCCCAACCCGACCTATAGAGATTAGACTAGGGAGTGATCTAAACATTCAAGTCCTTTCACGTACTTAATCGTTCAAGAAGGTTTAACACTTAACGTTTAGCCTAAACTCCATAAATTCTCTGAAAAATCGGCAGCATAACGGCTGTAATTGGGCTCTTTAGTTTGACCTAATTTTCTAAAGACCACAAAACTCTCAGTCTCAATTTCATTTCCAACTAAGATTACTAATTATCATCAATTGAAATGCCTACTAGTTGTCTCGAAGTCTCGTTTGATTAATAACCTAGCATGACACTATGTCTCGTTTGTTTATTAATCCTCGTTACAAAAGTACCTATTGATCTTAGCTTAACAGTGAGTACCTGTTTAAGATTGGATAGATTCATTTTACTTAATCCTTACCTGATACTTCATAATCCTATGGTGGATACTAGTCAATAGCAATAGCAAAAACGACCATAGTATTGTCTATCTAGTTATGATCAGTACAAGCCAAAATTAGACCTCAAATTACAACAGGGGTCATTTACAATACAATAACAAGCAACATAAGAAATGAAATAGTCTTCAAGCAACACATCGTTCACAAAATGGCCATAGTCAAGTAAGGCACATAGGACAAGCAATCATTCCAAGGAATCATCTTTAGGCACGTCGTCCTTGGGTACCTGTTCCTGGTCTTCTTCACCTGAGATGATAAAAGAGGGTGAGTCCTTATGAACTCAGTGAGGGGGAACGAGAAATAAGTTTTGAAACTCATTTTCCGGTTCAACTTATGAAAACCTTTTTGCAAGAATGACATATATCACAAGTAAGTACATAATGTAATGTAAAAGTAAAAGAACACAATTACCCGTCTTTCCTCCCCGAGGTCCTCTAGGAACCAAGCGAGAGAACTTATACACATAGTGAAAAGGATATGGTGAGCTTTTGCTCTCAGTTCATTTCCAGTATCAGTTGTTGCGGCAGACTTCAAATCATCCCCTTATCACGCCCAATGGGTATACTCCAGATGTACCCCGAAATCCTACGACCCAACTCTCCAAGAAAGTCTAGCCCCCAAGTGAGAGAGTGAATTGGACAATGGTAGTCACGGTTGCACCGGCAAGCCCGATGCCGCCCGGTGTGCGTGAACGCTACCACGCCAGAATGAAAGGTTGCAACCTTGTATGCAATGCACATTTATGACATTTAATATATCACATTAGGAGGACAACAAAGTAGGTTGCTTCCGAGGAGTCATAAGATTGCACATTGACAAGTAAACACGCGAGGCACGATATGACAAGTAATTTCACTTGAAAAGCACATGGAGTTATATGAATATTAAACGGGCAGCCATGTAACGCATGTAAATCAAGTCATATAACTCATTTCGAAGTTCACGTAATCAAATAATAAGATTATCCAACATGCAACGACATTTACGTGGGATCGGGTGCAAGAAAGGCCTACTTGTCAACATGTAATCATCGAAATCATGTTTAGGGTTATGAGGGCAACTACGGGCAGCCTACTAATTACATAATTAAACACGATATTCATAGGGTCAACACTTAGCGAATTTACCTAGTCACTAGGGTTTCAATTCGTGCTTACCCGTGCGATTAAGCCCCAAGTCATCTCGTATTTAAACTCAAGCCATGCATTGATTAATTCAAACACCCTCAAGTATTCAAAACAGTCCACACAACATCCAAATGCCACAATCCCAAGCATTTAATACAACAAGAGAAGCTACAATAATTTTTCTAAGCATATCAATAGGTGAAACCCTCACTGCAATGAACTGTTTTCTCACAATCATGAGACAAGAAAACAATCTCCAATTCCAGTGAACAAGATGTCAAATTAAAGCTTAAGAAGTGAACTAAATTCAGAAACAAACCTCGCTTCATTTGGAGTTCGGGTTCAAGAGTTATAGCCAAAACAGTGAGACTACGCAAAACTGTCCAGATTTGCACATATTTCAATACTTGTCGTTTTGGAGGGCCTTAGGGTCAGATTTAGCCTTAGTCCATTTCTGAAAAAAAATGTCCAGAACTGAAAAATCTAGTAGCACACCAAATTTCATGCATTTTGGACGTCATTTACTAAATCAAAACTGGTTCGTTCTACAAGAACAGTGAATCTGCCAAAACCTGCTTCATTTTCATTTTCCCAGATTTTCTAGATTTGGACACATTTTGATAATTTGCCATTTTGAGGATCTTAGAGTCGAAATTAGCTTTGGCCTATTTCTGTGAAAAATGCTCAGAACGGGCAAAAATAGTCACCTACCAATTTTAACGCATTTTCAACCTCATTTACCTGGTCAAAATCACCCCGTACCAACAAGACAGAAGACTATCCCATAGGCGATTTCATCTATCATCACATTCTAGCGAAATATCTTGCCATGCATGTTTACAAAAGCTCATGAACACACATATATCACAAGTACAGAGGTAGAAATAGACATTCAAAGGCATGCATGTAGTTTTTAAAAGCTTTTCAAGAAGTTTTAGCCCTCACCTTAGCAAGACAACAAGAAAAATGCACAAACTGTTGATGAAGCACAATGTCGACTCTTCTCCTTGCTTAGCCGAGAGATAACTTGAGATTTCTCTAATTTCCTAGCTAAGTTACCATGGTCTTAGTAGGTGCATGTGGTTAGAACAAGAAGAAAATGAAATGGAAGCTAACAAACTCACCTAAGCCGAAATGAAGGTTCAATGAGCTTGCATGTGTGTCTTTTGCATTCTAGCTTTGCTTGGTCGAGTTCCTAGTAGCTTGCATGACTTGATAACCCTTAGGATAATGAACTCAAGCTATGGAGAGTAGAACTTCAGCCAAGGCCGATAGAGAGAGAGAAGAATGAGAGAAAGAGAGAAAATGAAAGAAAAATGAAAAGCTTTGAAATGTTTGATGCTTGTGTCGGCCTAGGGCCTTGTAAAATCTGATTTTGTGTCTTCAAGGAGAATTTTTGAATTGTCTAGTATGGGCATGGAGTTTGTGTCGAGAATATGGAGCCTTGGCTAGAGTTTTGAGCCAATTTTTTTTATGCTTGTGTCATAAAATTGTCATAGAATGTTTAGGAATAGAATTTGAAATTAAAATGCATGCACAAAGGCTCCTAGTGGTCGGCCAAGCTTGGGTTCAAATATGAATTTTTTGTCTTGTTTGACCATTATTTAATTGAGTGCTTGGAATATGCAAAAGGATAAAGAATAAAGAATAAGAATGTCTAGCTTTTGGTGCAATTTCGTCTTCTAGTGCATTGACATAACATTTTAATATTAGTTAGTGGAATTTGTAAGATTAATTAATGATCTAGTACTTCGTGTAAGATGCTTTCTTGATTAGCGTGAGGGCACGCTTTCCTAGGTCTAGGACATGCACTACGAGGTAAGACATGAACTACGAGACGAATGCACATTTCCCAAGTAAATGCACGTAACCCTAAATGAATGCACGTAATTCAATGCAAGGCACACAAAATGAAACACGATTCTTAAACCTAAGTCAAGCACGTAAATCTAGGTTAGGGCACACAAAAGGAGGTATCGCATGTAAATCGAGGTCGGGCCTCATAGCATCCAAACAAGCTGGTTGCCACTGTCGTATGACTCTCGGAGAGCTTTCCAATGGTATGTTGTGCGCCGCGTAACTCCTTACGGATCAAAAGTTATGGGCACTAAAGCGACGGAGACTTGGTCTAAAGCCCCACGCCCTCGGTTTACGGGCCCAGCCTCTACGTGAAGCGAAGATGTCTTGCCCAAGGTGCCGTGGGATTGGGTAATAGAAATGTGATGGATTAGGTTGTCGTCCTTTTCGCGGCTCGCGAAGTACGATTCGGGATGAAAAAACAGCGCAAAAGAAGAAAAGTATCCTGAAACGGATGAAAATGTTCAATTTTGGCCCCCAAAAAAAGGCGCAGCCAAGTAGGCTTGCTGCCCCCGTCATAGAACTCCTGGAGAGCTTTCCAACGGTATGCTGTGTGCCGCGTAATTCTGTACGAATCAAAAGTTATGGGCACCAGAGCGATGGAGACCTGGTCCCAAGCGCCACGTCCTCGGTTTGCCTGTCCAACCTCTATGTGAAGCGAAGTTGTCTTGCCCAAGGTGCCGTGGGATTAGGTAATAAAAATGTGAAGGATTAAGTTGTCGTCCTTCTCGCGGCTCACGACGTACGATCCGGGACAGAAAAACAACGTAAAAGAAGAAAAGTGTACCGAAATTGATGAAAATGTTCGATTTTTGGCTCAAAAAATAGGTGCAGCCGAGCAGGCTTGTTGCCCCCGTCATAGAACTCTCGGAAAGCTTTCCAACAGTATGCTGTAGGTCGCGTACCTCATTATCGATCAAAAGTTATGGGCACCGGAGCGACGGATACCTGGTCACTAGCCCCACGCCCACAGTTTGCGGGCCTAGCCACTACGTGAACTGAAGATGTCTTGCCCAAGGTGCCATGGGATTGGCTAATAGAAATGTGATGGATTAGGTTGTCATCCTTTTCGCAGCTCATGACGTACGATCTGGGGAGGGAAAACAACGCAAAAGAAGAAAATTGTCCCAAAATTGATGAAAACGTTCAATTTTGGGCTCCGAAAATAGGCACAGCCAAGCAGGCTCGCTGCCACCATTGTAGAGGTCTCGGAGAGCTTTTCAACAGTATACTGTGTGCCGCGTAACTCCTTATGGATCAAAAGTTATGGGCACCGGAGCAACGGAGACCTGGTCCCAAGCCCCACACCCTCGGTTTGCATGCCCAGCCTCTACGTGAAATGAAGTTCTCTTGCCCAAGGTGCAGTCGAATTTGGTAATAGAAATGTGATGGATTAGGTTGTCGTCCTTTTTGGGGCTCACGACGTACGATCCGGGATGAAAAAACAACGCAAAAGAAGAAAAGTGTCCCGAAACTGATAAAAATGTTTGATTTTGGTCTCCAAAAATAGGAGCAGCCAAGCAGGTTTGCTACCTCCATCGTAAAGCGCTCGGAGAGATTTCCAACGATATGTTGTGCGCCGCGTAAATCCTTACGGATTAAAAGTTATGGGCACTAGAGCGACGGAGACCTGGTCCTAAGCCGCACGCCCTCGGTTTGTGGGCCCAGCCTCTACGTCAAGCGAAGATGTCTTGCCCAAGGTGCCGTGGGATTGGGTAATAGAAATGTGATGGATTAGGTTGTCGTCCTTTTCGCGGCTCACGACGTACAATCCGGGACGGAAAAACAGTGCAAAAGAAGAAAAGCGTCCCAAAATAGATGAAAATGTTCTATTTTGCCCTCCGAAAACAGGTGCAGTCCAGCAGGCTTGCTGCCCCGTCGTAGAGCTCTTTGAGAGCTTTCCAACAGTATGTTGTGTGCCGCGTAAGGCCTTACGGATCAAAAGTTATGGGCACTGGAGAGACGGAGACCTGGTCCAAGCCGCACGCCCTTGGTTTGCGTGCCCAGCCTCTACGTGAAGCAAAGTTGTCTTGCCCAAGGTGCTGTGGGATTAGGTAATAGAAATGTGATGGATTATGTTGTCGTCCTTTTTGCGGCTCACGACGTACAATCTGAGACGGAAAAACAGCGCAAAAGAAGAAAAGTGTCCCCAAAATGATGAAAATGTTCAATTTTGCGTTTCGAAAACATTTACAGCTGAGCAGGCCTGCTGCCCCAGTCATAGAGCTCTCGGAGAGCTTTCCAACGGTATGATGTGTGCCGCATAACTCCTTACGGATCAAAAGTTTTGGGTACCGGAGCGACGGAGACCTTGTCCCAAGCCCCACGCCCTCGGTTTGTGGGCCCAGCCTTTACGTGAAGTGAAGATGTCTTGCCCAAGGTGCCATGGGATTGGGTAATAGAAATGTGATTGATTAGGTTGTCGTCATTTTCGCGGCTCACAACATATGATCGGGGATGAAAAAACAGCGCAAAGGAAGAAAAGTATCCCGAAACTAATGAAAACATTCAATTTTGGGCTCTGAAAACAGGCACAGCCAAGCAGGCTTGCTGCCCCCGTCGTAGAGCTCCTTGAAATCTTTCCAACGGTATGTAGTATGTCGCGTAACGCCTTACGGATCAAAAGTTATGGGCATCGGAGCAACGGAGACCTAGTCCTAAGCCCCACGCCTCGGTTTGCGTGCCCATCCTCTACATGAAGCGAATTTTTCTTGTGCAAGGAGCTATGGGATTAGGTAATAGAAATCTGATGGATTAGGTTGTCATCCTTTTCGCAGCTCACGACATACGATCCGAGACCCAAAAACAGCGCAAAAGAAGAAAAGTGTCCCGAAACTGATGAAAACGTTCAATTTTGGATTCAGAAAACAATCCCAGCCAAGCAAGCGGGCCACCCTCATCGTAGAACTCTCAGAGAGATTTCCAACGGTATGCTGTGCGCTGCGTAACTCTTTACGGATCAAAAGTTATGGGCACCGGAGCAACAGAGACCTAGTCCTAAGCCCCACGCCCTCTTTTTGCGTGCCCATCCTCTACATGAAGTGAAGTTTTCTTGCGCAAGGAGCTATGGGATTAGGTAATAGAAATCTGATGGATTAGGTTGTCATCCTTTTCGCGGCTCACGACGTACGATCCGGGACCAAAAAATAGTGCAAAAGAAGAAAAGTGTCCCGAAACTAATGAAAACTTTCGATTTTGAGCTCCAAAAACAGGCGCAGCCGAGCAGGCTTGCTGCCCACGTCGTAGAGCTCCTTGAAAGCTTTCCAACGGTATGTTTGTGTCGCGTAACGCCTTACGGACCAAAAGTTATGGGCACCGGAGCGACGGAGACCTAGTCCTAAGCCCCATGCCCTCGGTTTGCGTGCCCAGCCTCTACATGAAGCGAAGTTTTCTTGCGCAAGAAGCTATGGAATTAGGTAATAAAAATCTGATGGATTAGGTTGTCGTCCTTTTCGCAGCTCACGACGTACGATCCGGGACGGAAAAACAGCGCAAAAGAAGAAAAGTGTCCCAAATCTGATGAAAATATTTGATTTTGGACAACAAAAACATTCCCAACCAAGCAAACGGGCTACCCTCATCGTAGAACTCTCAGAGATCTTTCCAACGGTATGCTGTGCGCCGCGTAACTCTTTACGGATCAAAAGTTATGGGCACCGGAGCGACGGAGATCTAGTCCGAAGCCCCACGCCCTCGGTTTGGGGGCCCAGCCTCTACGTGAAGCGAAGATTTCTTGCCCAAGGTGCCGCGGGATTGGGTAAAAGAAATGTGATGGATTAGGTTGTCGTCCTTTTCGCGGCTCACGAAGTACGATCCGGGATGGAAAAACAATGCAAAAGAAGAAACGAATCCCAAAACTGATGAAAACGTTCAATTTTGGGCTCCAAAAATAGGCGCAGTTGAGTAGGCTTGCTGCCCCGGTCGTAGAGCTCCTGGAGAGCTTTCCAACGGTATGTTGTGTGTCGCGTAATTCCGTACGGATCAAAAGTTATGGGCACCGGAGCAACGGAGACCTGGTCCCAAGCCCCACGCCCTCGGTTTGCGTGCCCAGCCTCTACGTGAAGCGAAGTTGTCTTGCCCAAGGTGCCGTGGGATTAGGTAATAAAAATGTGAAGGATTAGGTTGTTGTCCTTCTCGCGGCTCACGACGTACGATCCGGGACGGAAAAACAGCGCAAAAGAAGAAAAGTGTACCGAAACTGATGAAAATGTTCGATTTTGGGCTCTGAAAATTGGTGTAGCCAAGCAGGCTTGCTGCCCCCGTCGTAGAACTCTCGGAAAGCTTTCCAACTGTATGATGTAGGTCGCGTAACTCATTACGGATCAAAAGTCATAGGCACCGGAGCGACGGAGACCTGGTCCCAAGCCCCACGCCCTCAGTTTGCAGGCCCAGCCTCTACATGAACTGAAGATGTCTTGCCCAAGGTGCCATGGGATTGGGTAATAGAAATTTGATGGATTAGGTTGTCATCCTTTTCGCTGCTCATGACGTACTATCCAGGACGGGAAAACAACGCAAAAGAAGAAAATTATCCCGAAATTGATGAAAACATTCGATTTTGGGGTCCGAAAATAGGTACAGCCTAGCAGGCTCGTTGCCACAGTTGTAGAGGTCTCGGAGAGCTTTCCAACGGTATGCTGTGCGCCGCGTAATGCCTTACGGATCAAAAGTTATGGGCATCGGAGCAACGGAGACCTAGTCCCAAGCCCCACGCCTTCGGTTTGCATACCCAGCCTCTACGTTAAGTGAAGTTGTCTTGCCCAAGGTGCCGTCGGATTTGGTGATAGAAATGTGATGGATTAGGTTGTCGTCCTTTTCGGGGCTCACGATGTACGATCCGAGACGGAAAAATAGCACAAAAGAAGAAAAGTGTCCCAAAACTGATGAAAATATTCGATTTTTGTCTCCAAAAATAGGAGCAGCCGAGCAGGCTTGCTGCCTCTATCCTAGAGCTTTGGGAGAGATTTCCAATGGTATGCTATGCGCCGCGTAAATCCTTACGGATCACAAGTTATGGTCACCGGAGCAACAGAGACCTGGTCCCAAGCCCCACGCCCTCGATTTGCGTGCCCAGCCTCTAGGTGAAGCGAAGTTGTCTTGCCCAAGGTGCGGTGGGATTAGGTAATAAAAATGTGAAGGATTAGGTTGTTGTCCTTCTTGCGGCTCACGACGTACGATCCGGGACGGAAAAACAACGCAAAAGGAGAAAAGTGTACCGAAACTGAGGAAAATGTTCGATTTTGGGCTCCGAAAATAGGTGCAGCCAAGCAGGCTTGCTGCCCCTGTTGTAGAACTCTCGGAAAACTTTCCAACGGTATGTTGTAGGTCGCGTAACACATTACGGATCAAAAGTCATGGGCACCGGAGCGACGGAGACCTGGTCCCAAGCACCACGCCCTCAGTTTGCGGGCCCAGCCTCTACATGAACTGAAGATGTCTTGCCTAAGGTGCCATGGGATTGGGTAATAGAAATGTGATGGATTAGGTTGTCATCCTTTTCGCGGCTCATGACGCACTATCCAGGACGGGAAAACAACGCAAAAGAAGAAACTTGTCCCGAAATTGATGAAAACATTCGATTTTGGGATCCGAAAATAGGCACAGCCTAGCAGGCTCGTTGCCACAGTTGTAGAGGTCTCGGAGAGCTTTCCAACGGTATGCTGTGCGCCGCGTAACTCCTTATGGATCAAAAGTTATGGGCACCGGAGCAACGGAGACCTAGTCCCAAGCCCCACGCCCTCGGTTTGCATACCCAGCCACTACGTTAAGTGAATTTGTCTTGCCCAAGGTGCCGTAGGATTTGGTGATAGAAATGTGAAGGATTAGGTTGTCGTCCTTTTCCGGGCTCACGATGTACGATCCGGGATGGAAAACAGCGCAAAAGAAGAAAAGTGTCCCAAAACTGATGAAAATGTTCAATTTTTGTCACCAAAAATAGGAGCAGCCGAGCAGGCTTGCTGCCTCTGTCCGAGAGCTTTGGGAGATATTTCCAACGGTATGCTATGCGCCGCGTAAATCCTTACAGATCAAAAGTTATGGTCACCGGAGCGACAGAGACCTGGTCCCAAGCCCCACGCCCTCGGTTTGCGTATCCAGCCTCTAGGTGAAGCGAAGTTGTCTTGCCTAAGGTGCCATGGGATTAGGTAATAAAAATGTGAAGGATTAGGTTGTTGTCCTTCTTGTGGCTCACGACGTACGATCCGGGATGGAAAAACAGCGCAAAAGAAGAAAAGTGTATTGAAATTGAGGAAAATCTTCGATTTTGGGCTCCCAAAATAGGTGCAGCCAAGCAAGCTTGCTGACCCCGTCGTAGAACTCTCGAAAAGCTTTCCAACGGTATGTTGTAGGTCGCGTAACTCATTACAGATCAAAAGTTATGGGCACCAGAGCGACGGAGACCTAGTCCCAAGCCCCACGCCCTAAGTTTGCGGGCCCAGCCTCTACATGAACTGAAGATGTCTTGCCCAAGGTGCCATGGGATTGGGTAATAGAAATATGATGGATTAGGTTGTCATCCTTTTCGCGGCTCATGACGTATTATCCGGGACGGGAAAACAACGCAAAAGAAGAAAATTATCCCGAAATTGATGAAAATGCTAGATTTTGGTCTCCAAATATAGGAGCAGCGAAGCAAGTTTGCTGCCTCCATCGTAGAGCGCTGGGAGAGATTTTCAACGGTATGTTGTGCGCCGCGTAAATCCTTACGGATTAAAAGTTATAGGCACCAGAACGACAGAGACCTGGTCCTACGCCCCACGCCCTCGGTTTGGAACAGATGAGCAGGTTTGCTGCCCCCGTCGTAGAGCTCCTTGGGAGCTTTCCAACGGTATGCTGTGTGCCGCGTAACGCCTTACGGATCAAAAGTTATGGGCACCAGAGCGACGGAGACCTAGATATAAGCCCCATGCCCTCGGTTTACGTGCCCAACCTCTACGTGAAGCGAAGTTGTCTTGCCCAAGGTGCTATGGGATTAGGTAATAGAAATGTGATGGATTAGGTTGTCGTCCTTTTCGCGGCTCACGACGTACGATCCGGGACGGAAAAACAGCGCAAAAGAAGAAAAGTGTCTCGAAACTGATGTATACGTTCGATTTTAGATTCTAAAAACATCCGCAGCCAAGCAATTTGGCTGCCCTCGTCGTAGGACTCTCGGAGAGCTTTCCAACGGTATGCTGTGCGCCTCGTAACTCCTTACCGATCAAAAGTTATGGGCACCGGAGCGACGGAGACCTGGTCCGAAGCCCCACGCCCTCGGTTTGCCGGCCCAGCCTCCACGTAAAGCGAAGATGTCTTGCCCAAGGTGCCGTGGGATTGGGCAATAGAAATGTGATGGATTAGGTTGTCGTCCTTTTCGCGGCTCACGAAGTACGATCCGGGATGGAAAAACAGCGCAAAAGAAGAAAAGTATCCCGAAACGGATGAAAACCTTCAATTTTGGGCTCCGAAAATGGGTGAAGCAAAGTAGGCTTGCTGCCCCCATCATAGAGCTCCTAGAGAGCTTTCCAACGGTATGCTGTGTGCTGCGTAATTCCGTACGGATCAAAAGTTATGCGCACCAAAGCGACGGAGACCTGGTCCCAAGCACTACGCCCTCGGTTTGCGTGCCCAGCCTCTACGTGAAGCGAAGTTGTCTTCCCCAAGGTTCCGTGGGATTAGGTAATAAAAATGTGAAGGATTAAGTTGTCGTCTTTCTCGCGATTCACGACGTACGATCCGGGACGAAAAAACAGCGCAAAAGAAGAAAAGTGTACCGAAACTGATAAAAATGTTCAATTTTGGGCTTCAAAAATATGTGCAGCCGAGCAGGCTTGCTGCCCCCGTCGTAGAACTCTCGGAAAGCTTTCCAACTGTATGATGCAGGTCGCGTAACTCATTACGGATCAAAAGTTATGGGCACTGGAGCGACAGAGACCTGGTCCCTAGCCCCATGCCCTCAGTTAGCGGGCCCAGCCACTGCGTGAACTGAAGATGTCTTGCCCAAGGTGCCATGGGATTGGGTAATAGAAATATGATGGATTAGGTTGTCATCCTTTTCGCGGCTCATGACGTACGATCCGGGACGGGAAAACAACGCAAAAGAAGAAAATTGTCCAGAAATTGATGAAAACGTTCGATTTTGGGCTCCGAAAATAGGCACAGCCAAGCAGGCTCGCTGCCCCCATCGTAGAGCTCATTGAGAGCTTTCCAACGGTATTCTGTGTGCCGCGTAATGCCTTACGAATCAAAAGTTATGGGCACCGGAGCGACGGAGACCTGATCATAAGCCCCACGCCCTCGGTTTGCGGGCCCAGCCTCTACGTCAAGCGAAGATGTCTTGCCCAAGGTGCCGTGGGATTGGGTAATAGAAATGTGATGGATTAGGTTGTCGTCCTTTTCGCGGCTCACGACGTTCAATCCGGGACGGAAAAACAGCGCAAAAGAAGAAAAGTGTCCCGAAACAGATGAAAACGTTCGATTTTGAGCTCCGAAAAGAGGCGCAGTCGAGTAGGCTTGGTGCCCCCGTCATAGAGCTCCTTGAGTGCTTTCCAACGGTATGTTGTGTGCCGCGTAACGTGTGAGGCCCGACCCCAAATAACGTGTGTTACCTTGATTTGCATGCCATAGACCAAGAATTATATGACTGACCTTGGATTACGTGCACTGTCTTGGTTTTTGTGCATGCTTCGTCATTCATGCCTTGACCTAGAATGGTATGCCCTAATCCCCGACTGACGTGCGATTCCTCGTTTCGTGTGCCCTAACCTTGAACTGCGTACCTTAACCTAGATATAGAGTCGTGCCTTGATTTGCGTGCATTGCATTGAATTACGTGTCTTGCATTGGTTTACGTGCATTCACATAGGATTGCGTGCATTAGTCTTGAAGTATGTACATTAGTCTTGAAGTTTGTGTCTTACATCGTAGTTCGTGTTTACCTCGTAATTCGTGCCCTAGACCGAGGAATCCGTGCCACCACATTAATCAAGAAAGAATCCTACACAAAGCACAAGACACTAAAATAATCCTACATAATCCACTAACCTATATTATATTCCTAATTCAAATTCTCTACAAACTCCACTAACAATAAAATAATATTAAACTATTCCTACATTTCCCACTATCTATTTTTCTATTCATAATTCAAACTCATAAACAAACATTCCTATATTTTATTCTACCTAGATTCCCTAATTTCCCAACATTCCTATGACAACACAAGACACTATGCTACCTAGGATAGACAAACAAAAACAATCATATTTTAAACACTCAATATTCCTCACAAAGCACAAGAATGCATAAAAAATACACACCACACACTACCCTAACCCTCATTTTCGACCAAGGCACCCAAATACAATTAAAATTCAGATTCTTACATCAAAAACATCTCACACATGCTCTCTCAACTAACCAAAACCGAGCACACACACACACACACACACACACTAAAACTTCACTTTTCCTCACAAACTCTCTCATTCTCTCTCCTTCTCTCTCATTTTCGACCATGGCAGCCCCTTGAGCATTCAAGACTCCTAAAAACTCTCTAAGGCTCTCCCAAGCTCGGCCATAGCAAGCACAAGCAAGGCAACTAGCTCAAAAACGTACACAAGCTCACAAAACTCATCATTTTCGGCCTAAGGTAAGTCTTGATAGTTTTCTTCCATTTCTTTTTGTTCTAGTCACATGCACACACTAATCATAAGCTAACTAAGCTGGGATTTAAAGGAAATCAAGATATCTCTCGGCTAATCAAGGAAAAAGGGGCGACATTGTGCTTCATCAAGAGTTTGTGCATCTTCTTTGTTGTCTTGCTAAGGTGAGGGCTAAAACTTCTTGAAAAGCTTTTAAAAACCACATGCATGCCTTTAAATGTCTATCTTTACTTCTGTACTTGTGATATATGTGTGTTCATGAGCTTTTGTAAACATGCATGGCAAGATATTTGGCTAGAATGTGATGATAGATGAAATCGCGTATGGGACAGTCTTCTGTCTTGTTGGTACGAGGTGATTTTTACCAGGTAAATGATGTTGAAAATGCGTGAAAATTGGTAGGTGACTAGTTTTGCCAGTTCTGAGAATTTTTCGTAGAAATAGGACAAAGCTAATTTCGACTCTATGGTCCTCAAAATGGCACATTATCAAAATGTGTCCAAATCTGGAAAATCTGGGAAAATGAAGCAGGTTTTGGCAGATTCACTATTCTTGTAGAACGAACCATTTTTGATTTAGTAAATGACATCCAAAATGCATGAAATTTGTTGTACTGCTATATGTTTCAGTTCTGGACATTTTTGTCAGAAATGGACTAAGGCAAAATCTGATCCTAAGGCCCTCCAAAACGACAAGTATTGAAATGTGTGCAAATCTGGACAGTTTTGCGTAGTCTCACTGTTTTGGCTATAACTCTTGGACCTGAACTCCAAATGGTGCAAGGTTTGTTTCTGAATTTAGTTAACTCCTTAAGCTTTAATTTGACATCTTGTTCACTGGAATTGGAGATAGTTTGCTTGTCTCAATGATTGTGATAAAACAATCCATTGCAGTGAGGTTTTCATCTAGTGACATGCTTTGAAAATTATTGTAACTTCTCTTGTTGTATTAAATGCTTGGGATTGTGGCACTTGGATGTTGTGTGGACTGTTTTTAATGCTTGAGGGTGTTTTAATTAATCGATGCATGGCTTGAGTATAATTACGTGATAACTTAGGGCTTAATCACACGGGTGAGCATGAAATGAAACCCTAATGACTAGAAAAAACTCGCTAAGTGTCGATCCTATGGATATCGTGTTTAATTATGTAATTATTAGGCTGCCCGTAGTTGCCCTCATAGCCCTAAGCATGATTTCGATGATTACATGTTGACAAGTAGGCCTTTCTTACACCCGGTCCCACGTAAACGTCGTTGCATGTTGTAGGACCTCATTATTTGATTACGTGAACTTCGAAATGAGTTATATGACTTGATTCACATGCGTTACATGGCTGCCCGTTTAATATTCATATAACCCCATGTGTTTTACAAGTGAAATTGCATGTCATATTGTGCCTCGCTTGTTTACTTGTCAATGTGCAATCTTATGACTGCTCGGAGGCGACCTACTTTGTTGTCCTCCTAATGTGATATATTAAATGTCATAAATGTGCATTGCATACAAGGTTGCAACCTTTCATTCTGGCGTGGTAGCGTTCACACACACCGGGCGGCATCGGGCTTGCCGGTGCAACCGTGACTACCATTGTCCAATTCCCTCTCTCGCTTGGGGGCTAGACTTCCTCGGAGAGTTGGGTCGTAGGATTTCGGGGTACATCTGGAGTACACCCATTTGGCGTGATAAGTGGATGATTGAAGCCAGCCGCAACAACTATTATCAGAAATGATCTTGAGAGCGAAAGCTCACCGTATCCTTTTCACTATGTGTTTAAGTACTCTCGCTTGGTTCCTAGAGGACCTCGGGGAGGAAAGATGGGTAAATGTATTCATTTACATTTATATTATGTTATAAACTTACTTGTTTTATATGTCATGCTTTCAAAAGGGTTTTTCATAAGTTTAACCGGAAAAGGATTTCAAAACGTTATCTCTCGTTCCCCCTCGCTGAGTTCATAAGGACTCACCCTCTTTTTTGTCACAGGTTCAGCAGATTTGGAACAAGTACCCGAAGTAAATGTGCTTGTTGATGATTCCTTGGAGTGACTACGTGCTTTTGTGCTTTGCTTGAAAGTGGTTGCTATATAGATGTTGTGTTTGATTGCAAACTGTTCATTTTATTGATGTAAATTACCCCGTTGTAATTTGGGTCTAATTTTGGCTTGTACTGATTATAAACGGACGAACTCTTTATTTGGTTGTTTACTTTCGTCGTTTAATTAGTAGTTATCGTAGGCGTTTGAACCGCTAGGTGAAGAAGTAAATAATGTAACTCTACTTAATCTCACCTAGTGATCATGCGCAAGCTAAAGGATAATAGGTACTTGCATGATAGGAAATTGACAAATAAACGGGACATAGTTATCATGTTAGGCTTATTAACCAAACGAGACTTTCAGGATAGACTAGTAGGCATATCAGTTGATGACAAAATAGGAGTCCTTAATGGAATTGGATTAATGATTGGAATAATTGAGGCGTTTAGAAATTAGGTCAAACTAAAAGATCTTAAATACAGCTGTTATGCCGCCGGTTTTTCGGAAAAACTTTTGGAGTTCTAGGCTAACGTTAAGCATTAATCATAGTGAAACAGTTAAGTACGCGAAATGACTTGAAAGTTTAGCTCACACCCTAGTCTAGCCTCTATAGGTCGGGTTGGGGCGTGACATAACGCGTTACGGATCAAAAGTTATGGGCATTGGAGCGACGGAGACCTGGTCCCAAGCCCCACTCCCTCGGTTTGCGTGCCCAGCCTCTACGTGAAGCGAAGTTGTCTTGCCTAAGGTGCTGTGGGATTAGGTAATAGAAATGTGATGGATTAGGTTATCGTCCTTTTCGCGGCTCACGACAAACGATCCGAGACGGAAAAACAGCGTAAAAGAAGAAAAGTGTCCCCAAAATGATAAAAATGTTTGATTTTGGGCTCCGAAAACATTCGCAGCCGAGCAGGCTTGCTGCCCCCGTTGTAGAGCTCTCGGAGAGCTTTCCAACGGTATGCTGTGAACCGCGTAACTTCTAACGGATCAAAAGTTATGGGTACCGGAGCGACGGATATCAGGTTACACGCCCCACGCCCTAGGTTTGCGGACCCAGCCACTACGTGAAGTAAAGTTGTCATGCCCAAGGTGCCATGGGATTGGGTAATAGAAATGTGATGGATTAGGTTGTCGTCATTTTTGCTGCTCACGATGTACGATCCGGGACGGAAAAACAACTTAAAAGAAGAAAAGTATCTCGAAATGGATGAAAACATTCGATTTTGGACTCCGAAAAAAGGCGCAGCCGAGTAGGCTTGTTGCCCACGTCGTAGAGCTCCTTGAGAGCTTTCCAACGGTATGTTTTGTGTCGCGTAACGCCTTACAGATCAAAAGTTATGGGCACCGGAGCGACGGAGACCTAGTCCTAAGCCCCACGCCCTCGATTTGTGTGCCCAGCCTCGACTTGAAGCGAAGTTGTCTTGTCCAAGGAGCTGTGGGATTAGGTAATAAAAATATGATGGATTAGGTTGTCGTCCTTTTCGCGGCTCACGACGTACGATCCGGGACGGAAAAACTGCGCAAAAGAAGAAAAGTGTCCCGAAACTGATGAAAACGTTCCATTTAGGATTCCGAAAACATTCCCAGCCAAGCAAGTTGGCTGCCCCCATCATAGGACTCTCGGGGAGCTTTCTAACGGTATGCTGTGCGCCACGTAACACTTTACGGATCAAAAGTTATGGGCACCGGAGCGACGGAGACCTAGTCCGAAGCCCCACGCCCTCGGTTTGCGGGCCCATCCTCTACGTGAAGCGAAGATGCCTTGCCCAAGGTGCCGTTGGATCGGGTAATAGAAATGTAATGGATTATGTTGTCGTCCTTTTCGTGCCTCACGAAGTACGATCCGGGACGAAAAAACAGCGCAAAAGAAGAAACGTATCCCGAAACTGATGAAAATATTCAATTTTGGAATCCAAAAATAGGCGCAGTAGAGTAGGCTAGCTACCCCTGTCGTAGAGCTCATAGAGAGCTTTCCAACGGTATGTTGTGTGCCGCGTAATTCTGTACGGATCAAAAGTTATGGTCACCAGAGCGACGGAGACCTGGTCCCAAGCCCCACGCCATCGGTTTGCGTGCCCAGCCTCTACGTGAAGCGAATTTATCTTGCCCAAGGTGCCGTGGGATTAGGAAATAAAAATGTGAAGGATTAGGTTGTTGTCCTTCTCGCGGCTCATGACGTACGATCCGGGACGCAAAGACAGCGTAAAAGAAGAAAAGTGTACCGAAACAGAGGAAAATGTTCGATATTGGGCTAAGAAAATAGGTGAAGCGGAGCAAGCTTGCTGTCCCCGTCGTAGAACTCTCGGAAAGCTTTCCAACGGTATGATATAAGTCGCGTAACTCATTACGGATCAAAAGTCATGGGCACCGGAGCGACGGAGATCTGGTCCCAAGCCCCACGTCCTCAGTTTGCGGGCCCAGCCTCTACATGAACTGAAGATGTCTTTCCCAAGGTGCCATGGGATTGGGTAATAGAAATGTGATGGATTAGGTTGTCATCCTTTTCGCGGCTCACGACGTACTATCAGGGACGGGAAAACAACGCAAAAGAAGAAAATTGTCCCGAAATTGATGAAAATGTTCGATTTTGGGGTCCGAAAATAGGCACAGCCTAGCAGGCTCACTGCCACATTTGTAGAGGTCTCGGGGAGCTTTCCAACGGTATGCTGTGAGCCGCGTAACTCCTTACGGATCAAACGTTATGGGCACCAGAGCAATGGAGACCTGGGCCCAAGCCCTACGCACTCGGTTTGCATACCCAGCCTCTTCGTTAAGTGAAGTTGTCTTGCCCAAGGTGCCGTCGGATTTGGTAATGGAAATGTGATGGATTAGGTTGTCATCCTTTTCGGGGCTCACGACGTACGATCCGGGACACAAAAACAGCGTAAAAGAAGAAAAGTGTCCCGAAACTGATGAAAATGCTCGATTTTTGTCTCCAAAAATAGGAGCAACCGAGCAGGATTGCTACATCTATCCTAGAGCTCTCGGAGAGATTTCCAACGGTATTGTATGCGCCGCGTAAATCCTTACGGATCAAAAGTTATGGGCACCGGAGCGACGGAGACCTGGTCCCAAATCCCACGCCCTCGGTTTGCGGGCCCAGCCTCTACGTGAAGCGAAGATGTGTTGCCCGAGGTGCCGTGGGATTGGGTAATAGAAATGTGATGGATTTGGCTGTCGTCCTTTTTGCGACTCACGACATAGGATCCGGGACAGAAAAACAGCGCAAAAGAAGAAATATGTCCCAAAATTGATGAAAACGTTCGATTTTGGGCTCTGAAAACTTGTACGCAATGCTGGCTTGCTGCCCCCGTCGTAGAGCTCCTGGAGAGCTTTCCAACGGTATGTAGTGTGCCGCGTAACTCCTTACGGATCAAAAGTTATGGGCACCGGAGCGACGTAGACCTGGTTCCAAACCCCAGGCCCTCGGTTTGCGTGCCCAGCCTCTACGTGAAGCGAAGTTGTCTTGCCCAAGGTTGCGTGGGATTAGGTAATAGAAATGTGATGGATTAGGTTGTCGTCCTTTTCGAGGCTCACGACGTGCGATCCGATACCAAAAAACAGCGCAAAAAAAGAAAAGTGTCCCGAAACTGATGAAAATGTTCCATTTTGGGTTCCGAAAACATGTGTAGGCGAGCAGGCTTGCTGCCCACGTCGTAGAGCTCTCATAGTGCTTTCCAACGGTATGCTGTGCACCGCGTAACTCCTTACGGATCGAAAGTTATGGGCACCGGAGCGAAGGAGACCTAGTCCCAAGCCCCACACCCTCGGTTTGTGGGCCCAACCTCTACGTGAAGCAAGATGTCTTGCCCAAGGTGCCATGGGATTGGATAATAAAAATGTGATGGATTAGCTTGTCATCCTTTTCGCGGCTTACGACGTACGATCCGGGACGAAAAAAAAGGGCAAAATAAGAAAAGTGTCCCGAAATAGATGAAAAAGTTATATTTTGAGCTTCGAAAATAGGCGCAGTCGAGCAGGCTTGCTGCCCCCATCGTAGAACTCCTTGAGAGCTTTCCAACGGTATGTTGTGTGCCGCGTAACGCCTTACGGATCAAAAGTTATGGGCACCGGAGCGACGGAGACCTGGTCCCAAGCCCCACGCCCTCGGTTTGCGTGCCCAGCTTCTACGTGAAGCGAAGTTGTCTTGCCCAAGGTGCTATTGGATTAGGTAATAGAAATGTGATGGATTAGGTTGTCATCCTTTTCGCGGCTCACGACATACGATCCGAGACGGGAAAACAGCGCAACAGAAGAAAAGTGTCACCAAAATGATGAAAATGTTCGATTTTGGGCTCCGAAAACATTCGCAGCCGAGCAGGCTTGCTGACCCCGTCGTAGAGCTCTCGGAGATCTTTCCAACGGTATGTTGTGTGCCGCGTAACTCCTTACGGATCAAAAGTTATGGGTACCGGAGCAGCGGAGTCCTGGTCCCAAGCCCCACACCCTCGGTTTGCGGGCCTAGCCTCTACGTGAAGTGAAGATTTCTTGCCCAAGGTGCCATGGGATTGGGTAATAGAAATGTGATGGATTAGGTTGCCGTAGTTTTCGCAGCTCACGACGTACGATACGGGATGAAAAACCAGCGCAAAAGAAGAAAAGTATCCCAAAACTAATGAAAACGTTCGATTTTGGGCTCCGAAAATAGGAACAGCTGAGCAGGTTTGCTGCCCCTTTCGTAGAGCTCCTTGGGAGCTTTCCAATGGTATGTTGTGTGCCGCGTAACGCCTTACGGATCAATAGTTATGGGCACCGGAGCGACGGAGACCTAGTCCTAAGCCCCACGCCCTCGGTTTGCATACCCAGCCTCTACGTGAAGTGAAGTTTTCTTGCCCAAGGTGCTGTCGGATTTGGTAATAGAAATGTGATGGATTAGGTTGTCGTCCTTTTCGAGGCTCTCGACATACGATCCGGGATGAAAAAACTGCGCAAATGAAGAAAAGTGTCCCGAAACTAATGAAAATGTTCAATTTTGGTCTCCAAAAATAGGAGCAGCCAAGCAGGTTTGCTGCCTCCATCGTAGAGCTCTTGGAGACATTTCCAAAGGTATGCTGTGCGCCGCGTAAATCCTTACAGATCAAAAGTTATGGGCACCGGAACGACGGAGAGCTGGTCCTAAGCCTCAAGCCCTCGGTTTGCGGGCCCAGCCTCTACGTCAAGCGAAGATTTCTTGCCTAAGGTGCCGTTGGATTAGGTAATAGAAATGTGATGGATTAGGTTGTCATCCTTTTCGCGGCTCACGACGTACAATCCGGGACGGAAAAACAACGCAAAAAAGAAAAGTATCCCGAAACAGGTGAAAACGTTCGATTTTGAGCTCTGAAAATAGGCGCAGTCGAGCAGGCTTGCTGCCTCCGTCGTAGAGCTCCTTGAGAGCTTTCCAACGGTATGTTGTGTGCCGCGTAACGCCTTACGGATCAAAAGTTATGGGCACCGAAGCGACGGAGACCTGGTCCCAAACCCCACGCCCTCGGTTTGCGTGCCTAGCCTCTACGTGAAGCGAAGTTGTCTTGCCCATGGTGCTATGGGATTAGGTAATAGAAATGTGATGGATTAGGTTGTCGTCCTTTTCGCGGCTCACGACATATGATTTGAGACGGAAAAACAGCGCAAAAGAAGAAAAGTGTCTCCAAAATGATGAAAATGTTCGATTTTGGGCTCCAAAAAGATTCGCAGCCAAGCAGGCTTGCTGCCCCCGTCGTAGAGCTCTCGGAGAGCTTTCCAACGGTATGCTGTGCGCCGCGTAACTCCTTACGGATCAAAAGTTATGGGTACCAGAGCGACGGAGACCTTGTCCTAAGCCCTAAGCCCTCGGTTTGCGGGCCCAGCCTCTACGTGAAGTAAAGATGTCTTGCCAAAGGTGCCATGGGATTGGATAATAGAAATGTGATGGATTAGGTTGTCGTCATTTTCGCGGCTCACGACGTACGATCCGGGACGGAAAAACAGCGCAAAACAAGAAAAGTATCTCGAAACTGATGAAAACGTTAGATTTTGGGCTCTGAAAACAGGCGCAACCGAGCAGGCTTGCTGCCCACGTCGTAGAGCTCCTTGAGAGCTTTCCAACGGTATATTGTGTGTCACGCCCCAACCCGGCCTATAAAGGTTAGACTAGGGTGTGATCTAAACATTCAAGTCATATCACGTACTTAATCATTCAAGAGGGTTTAACACTTAACGTTTTAGCCTAAACTCCACAAATTCTCCGGAAAACTAACAGCATAACGGCTGTAATTGGGCTCTTTAGTTTGACCTAATTCTCTAAACGCCTCAAAATTTCCAATCTCAATTTCATTTCCAACTAAGATTACTATTTACCATCAATTGAAACGCCTACTAGTTATCTCGAAGTCTCGTTTGATTAATATCCTAGCATGATACTATGTCTCGTTTGTTTGTTAATCCTCGTTACAAAAGTACCTGTTGATCGTAGCTTAACAATGAGTACCTGCTTAAGATTGGATAGGTTCATTTTACTTAATCCTTACCTGATACTTCATAATCCTATGATAGGTACTAGCCAATAACGATAGCAAAAATGACCATAGTAGTGTCTATCTAGTTATTATCAGTACAAGCCAAAATTAGACCCCAAATTACAACGGGGGTCGTTTACAATACGACAACAAGCAAAATAAGAAATAGTCTTCAAGCAACATATTGTTCACGAAATGGCCATAGTCAAGCAAGGCACATAGGACAAGTAATCATTCCAAGGAATCATCACTAGGCACGTCATCCTCGGGTACCTGTTCCTGGTCTTCTTCACCTGAAATGATAAAAGAGGGTGAGTCCTTATGAACTCAGTGAGGGGGAACGAGAAATAAGTTTTAAAACTCATTTTCCGGTTCAACTTATGAAAACCTTTTTTGCTAGCATGACATGTATCACAAGCAAGTACATAATGTAATATAATAGTAAAAGAATGCAATTACCCGTCTTTCCTCCCCGAGGTCCTCTAGGAACCAAGTGAGAGTACTTATACACATAGTGAAAAGGATACGGTGAGCTTTTGCTCTCAGTTCAATTCCAGTATCAGTTGTTGCGGCCGACTTCAATTCATCCCTTTATCACGCCAAATGGGTGTACTCCGGATGTACCCCGAAATCCTACGACCCAACTCTCCGAGGAAGTCTAACCCCCAAGTGAGAGAGGGAATTGGACAATGGTAGTCACGGTTGCACTGGTAAGCCCGATGCCGCCCGGTGTGCGTGAACGCTACCACGCCAGAATGAAAGGTTGCAACCTTGTATGCAATGCACATTTATGACATTTAATATATCACATTTGGAGGACAACAAAGTAGGTTGCCTCCGAGCAGTCATAAGATTGCACATTGACAAGTAAACAAGCGAGGCACGATATGACAAGTAAATTCACTTGAAAAGCACATGGAGTTATATGAATATTAAACGGGCAGCCATGTAACGCATGTAAATCAAATCATATAACTCATTTCAAAGTTCACGTAATCAAATAATAAGATTATTCATCATGCAACGACATCTACGTGGGACCGGGTGTAAGAAAGGCCTACTTATCAACATGTAATCATCGAAATCATATTTAGGGCTACAAGGGCAACTACGGGCAGCCTACTAAACACATAATCAGACACAATATCCAAAGGATCAACACTTAGCGAGTTTACCTAGTTACTAGGGTTTCAATTCGTGCTTACCCGTGCGATTAAACCCCAAGTCATCTCATAATTAAACTCAAGCCATGCATTGATTAATTCAAACATCCTCAAGTATTCAAAACAGTCCACACAACATCCAAATGCCACAATCCCAAGCATTTAATGCAACAAGAGAAGCTACAATAATTTTTCTAAGCATATCACTAGGTGAAACCCTCACTGCAATGGACTGTTTTCTCACAATCATTGAGACAAGAAAACAAACTCCAATTCCAGTGAACAAGATGTCAAATTAAAGCTTAAGGAGTGAACTAAATTCAGAAACAAACCTCGCATCATTTGGAGTTCAGGTTCAAGAGTTATAGCCAAAACAGTGAGACTACACAAAACTGTCCAGATTTGCACACATTTCAATGCTTGTCGTTTTTGAGGGCCTTAGGGTCAGATTTAGCCTTAGTCCATTTCTGACAAAAATGTCTAGAACTGAAAAATATAGCTACAAACCAAATTTCATACATTTTTGATATCATTTACTAAGTAAAAACTGGTTCGTTCTACAAGGTCAGTGAATCTGCCAAACCTGCTTCATTTTTCCAGACTTTCCAGATTTTGACACATTTTGATAATTTTCCATTTTTAGGACCTTAGAGTCAAAATTAGCTTTGGCCTATTTCTGTGAAAAATTCTCAGAACTGGAAAAAATAGTTACCTACCAATTTTCACATATTTTCAACATCTTTTACCTGGTCAAAATCACCTCGTACCAACAAGGCAGAAGGCTGTCACATACCCAATTTCATCTATCATCACATTCTAGCCAAAAATCTTGCCATGCATGTTTACAAAAACTCATGAACACACATATATCACAAGTACAGAAGTAAAGATAGACATTTAAGGGCATGCATGTGGTTTTTGAAAGATTTTCAAGAAGTTTTAGCCCTCACCTTAGCAAGACAACAAAGAGATGCACAAACTCTTGATGAAGCACAATGTCGAGCCTTTTCTTTGCATAGCCGAGAGACAACTTGGGATTTCTCTAATTTCCTAGCTAAGTTACCATGTTCTTAGTAGGTGCATGCAGTTAGAACAAGAAGAAAAGAAATGGAAGCTAACAAACTCACCTAAACAGAAATGGATGTGCTAAAGGCTTGCATGTGTGCTTCTTTGCTCATAGTTTTGTTTGGTTGAGCTCCTTAAGCTTCTTGCATGTCTTGATGAACCATTGAGTGATGAAGATAAGCTATGGAGTGTAGAAACTCAGCCAAGGCCGAGAGAGAGAGAGAAGAATGAGAGGGAGAGAGAAGAATGAGAGGAAATGAGAGAAAATGAAAGAAAAATAAAAGCTTTGCAATGTTTGATGCATATGTCGGCCTTGAGCTTGTAAATATCAGATTTGTGTCTTCAAGAAGCATAATTTGAATCATCCTAGCATGGGCAAATGCATGTATCGAGATTTTGGGTGCATTGGGTAGGGTTTTGGATTTTTTTTTTATTGCTTTGAGTCATAGATTGTCATAGAATGTTTGGGGAATAAATTTTGAAATTGAATTGGATGCACAAAAGCTTCTAGTGGTCGGCCAAGGCTTGTGCAAAATCTGAATTTTTGTCTTGGTTAATCAATATTTAATTGTGTGTTTGGGATATGCAAAGAATAAAGAATAAAGAGTAAAGAATGTCTAGCTTTTTGTGAGATTTTGTCTTCTAGTGGGTTGAATTAGCAATTTAATATTAGTTAGTGGGATTTGTAGGATTAATTAATGACCTAGTGCTTCGTGTAAGATGCTTTATTGATTAGCGTGAGGGCACGCTTTCTTAGGTTTAGGACACGTACTACGAGGCAAGGCACGAACTACGAGACGAATGCACATTTCCCAAGTAAATGCGCGCAACCCTAAATGAATGCACGTAATTCAATGCAAGGCACACAAAACAAAATACGATTCTCAAACCTAGGTCAAGGCACGCAAATCTAGGTTAGGGCACATGAAATAAGATATCGCATGCAAATCGAGGTCGGGGTACGTATATCTAGGTATTGCACGTCAGTCGGGGATTAGGGCACACCATTCTAGGTCAAGGCACGAATGACGAAGCATGCACGAAAACCAAGACATGGCACGTAATCCAAGGTCAGTCATATAATTCTTGGTCTATGGCACGCAATTGAAGTAACACTTGTTATTTGGGGTCGAGCCTCACATTGTGTGTCGCGTAACGCCTTACGAATCAAAAGTTATAGGCACCGGAGCGACGGAGACCTAGTCCTAAACCCCACGCCCTCGATTTGCGTGCCCAGCCTCTACGTGAAGCGAAGTTGTCTTGCCCAAGGAGTTGTGGGATTAGGTAATAAAAATATGATGGATTAGGTTGCCGTCCTTTTCGTGGCTCACGACGTACGATCTGGGACGAAAAAAATGCGCAAAAGAAGAAAAGTGTTCCGAAACTGATGAAAACGTTTGATTTTGGATTTCGAAAACATTCCCAGCCAAGCAAGCTGGCTACCCCCATCGTAGGACTCTCGGAGAGCTTTCCAATGGTATGCTGTACGGCACGTAACTCTTTACAGATCAAAAGTTATGGGTACCGGAGAGACGGAGAACTAGTCCAAAGCCCCACACCCTCGGTTTGCGGGCCCAACCTTTACGTGAAGCAAAGATTTCTTGCCCAAGGTGCCGTGCGATTGGGTAATAGAAATGTGATGGATTAGGTTGTCGTCCTTTTTGTGCCTCACGAAGTACGATCCGGGACGGAAAAACAACGCAAAAGAAGAAAAGTATCCCCAAACTGATGAAAATGTTCGATTTTGGGCTCCGTAAACATTCGCAGCCTAGCAGGCTTGCTGCCTTGTCGTAGAGCTCTCGAAGAGCTTTCCAACGGTATGTTGTGCGCTGCGTAACTCCTTACGGATCAAAAGTTATGGGTACCGGAGCAGCGGAGACCTGGTCCCAAGCCCCACGCCCTCGGTTTGCAGGCCTAGCCTCTACGTGAAGTGAAGATGTCTTGCCCAAGGTGCCATGGGATTGGGTAATAGAAATGTGATGGATTAGGTTGTCGTCGTTTTCGCGGCTAACAACGTACGATCCGGGACGAAAAAATAGTGCAAAAGAAGAAAAGTATCCCGAAACTAATGAAAAAGTTCGATTTTGGACTCCGAAAACAGGAACAGCTGAGCAGGTTTGCTGCCCCTGTCGTAAAGCTCCTTAGGAGCTTTCCAACGTATGCTGTGTACCGCGTAACGCCTTATGAATCAAAAGTTATGGGCACCATAGCGACAGAGACCTAGTCCTAAGCCCCACGTCCTCGGTTTGCGTGCCCAGCCTCTACATGAAGCAAAGTTGTCTTGCCCAAGGTTTTATGGGATTAGGCAATAGAAATGTGATGGATTAGGTTGTCGTCCTTTTCGCGGCTCACGACGTACGATCCGGGATGGAAAAACAGCGTAAAAGAAGAAAAGTATCACGAAACTGATGAAAATGTTCAATTTTAGATTCTGAAAACAATCGCAGCTGTGCTAGTTGGTTGCCCTCGTGGAAGGACTCTCAGAGAGCTTTCCAACGGTATGCTGTGCGCCGCGTAACTCCTTACGGATCAAAAGTTATGGGCACTGGAGCGACGGAGACTTGGTCCGAAGCCCCACGCCCTCAGTTTACGGGCCCAGCCTCCACGTAAAGCGAAGATGTCTTGCCCTAGGTGCTAGGGGATTGGGTAATAGAAATGTGATGGATTAGGTCGTCGACCTTATCGCCGCTCACGAAGTACGATCCAGGATGGAAAAACAGCACAAAAGAAGAAAAGTATCCCGAAACGGATGAAAATGTTCAATTTTGGGCTTCAAAAATAGGCGCAGCCAAGTAGGCTTGCTGCCCCCGTCGTAGAGATCCTGGAGAGCTTTCCAACGGTATGTTGTGTGCTGCATAATTCCGTACGGATCAAAAGTTATAGGCACCGGAGCGACGGAGACCTGGTCCCAAGCGCCACGCCCTCGGTTTGCGTGTCCAGCCTCTACGTGAAACGAAGTTGTCTTGCCCAAGGTGCTGTGGGATTAGGTAATAAAAATGTGAAGGATTATGTGGTCGTCCTTCTCGCGGCTCACGACGTACGATCCGGGACGAAAAACCAACGCAAGAGAAGAAAAGTGTACCGAAACTGATGAAAATGTTCGATTTTGGGCACGGAAAATAGGTGTAGCTGAGCAGGCTTGCTGCCCCCATCGTAGAACTCTCGGAAAGCTTTCCAACAGCATGCTGTAGGTCGCGTAACTCATTACGGATAAAAAGTTATGGGCACCGGTGCGACAGAGACCTGCTCCCTAGCCCCACGCCCTCAGTTTGCAGGCCCAACCACTACGTGAACTGAAGATGTCTTGCCCAAGGTGTCATGGGATTAGGTAATAGAAATGTGATGGATTAGGTTGTCATCATTTTCGCGGCTCATGACGTACGATCCGGGACGGGAAAACAACACAAAAGAAGAAAATTGTTCCGAAATTGATGAAAACATTTGATTTTGGGCTCCGAAAACAGGCACGGCCAAGCAGGTTCGCTGCCACCGTTGTAGAGGTCTTGAAGAGCTTTCCAACAGTATGTTGTGCGCCGCGTAACTCCTTACGGATCAAAAGTTACGGGCACCGGAGCAACGGAGACTTGGTCCTAAGCCCCACGCCCTCGATTTGCATGCCCAGCCTCTACGTGAAGTGAAGTTGTCTTGCCCAAGGTGCCGTCGGATTTGGTAATAGAAAATGTGATGGATTACGTTGTCGTTCTTTTCGGGACTCATGGCGTATGATCCGGGATGGAAAAACTGTGCAAAAGAAGACAAGTGTCCCAAAACTGATGAAAATGTTCAATTTTGGTCTCCAAAAATATGAGCAGCCAAGCAGGTTTGCTGCCTCCATCGTAGACCTCTCGGAGACATTTCCAAAGGAATGTTGTGCGCCGCGTAAATCCTTACGGATCAAAAGTTATGGGTACCGAAGCGACGGAGACCTGGTCCTAAGCCCCACGCCCTCGGTTTGCGGGCCCAGCCTCTACGTCAAGCGAAGATGTCTTGCCCAAGGTGTCGTGGGATTGGGTAATAGAAATGTGATTGATTAGGTTGTTGTCCTTTTCGCCGCTCACGACACACAATCTGGGACGAAAAACAACGCAAAAGAAGAAAAGTGTCTCGAAATAGATGAAAACGTTCGATTTTGAGCACCGAAAACAGGCGCAGTTGAGCAGACTTGCTGCCCCCGTCGTAAAGCTCCTTGAGAGCTTTCCAACTGTGTACTGTGTGCCGCGTAACGCCTTACGGATCAAAAGTTATGGGCACCAGAGCGACGGAGACCAAGTCCCAAGCCCTACGCCCTCGGTTTGCGTGCCCAGCCTCTACGTGAAGTGAAGTTGTCTTGCCCAAGGTACTGTGGGATTAGGTAATAGAAATGTGATGGATTAGGTTATCGTCCTTTTTGCGGCTCACGACATACGATCCGAGACGGGAAAACAGCGCAAAAGAATAAAAGTATCACCAAAATGATGAAAATGTTCGATTTTGGGCTCCGAAAACATTCACAGCCAAGCAGGCTTGCTGCCCCCATCGTAGAGCTCACGAAGAGCTTTCCAACGGCATGTTGTGCGCCGCGTAACTCCTTACGGATCAAAAGTTATGGGTACCGGAGCGACGGACACCTTGTCCCAAGCCCCACGCCCTCGGTTTGCGGGCCCACCCTCTACGTGATGTGAAGATGTCTTGCCCAAGGTGCCATGGGATTGGGTAACAGAAATGTGATGGATTAGGTTGTCGTCATTTTCGCGGCTCACGACGTACGATCTGGGACAGAAAAACAGAGCAAAAGAAGAAAAGTATCTCGAAACTGATGAAAACGTTTGATTTTGGGCTCCGAAAACAGGCGCAACTGAGTAGGCTTGTTGCCCACGTCGTAGAGCTCCTTGAGAGCTTTCCAACGGTATGTTGTGTGTCGCGTAATGCCTTACGGATCAAAAGTTATGGGCACCGGAGCGACGGAGACCTAGTCCTAAGCCCCACGCCCTCGGTTTGCGTGCCCAGCCTCGACGTGAAGTGAAGTTGTCTTGCCCAAGGAGCTGTGGGATTAGGTAATAAAAATATGATGGACTAGGTTGTCGTCCTTTTCGCGGCTCACGACGTACGATCCAGGACGAAAAAACTGCGCAAAAGAAGAAAATTGTCCTGAAACTGATGAAAACGTTCGATTTTGGATTCCGAAAACATTCCCAGCCAAGCAAGCTGGTTGCCCCCATCGTAGGACTCTCAGAGAACTTTCCAACGGTATGCTGTGCGCCGTGTAACTCTTTACGGATCAAAAGTTATGGGCACCGGAGCGACGAAGACCTAGTCCGAAGCCCCACGCCCTCGGTTTGCGGGCCCAGCCTCTACGTGAAGCGAAGATGTCTTGCCCAAGGTGCCATGGGATTGGGTAATAGAAATGTGATGGATTAGGTTGTCGTCCTTTTCGTGCCTCACGAAGTACGATTCGGGATGGAAAAATACCGCAAAAGAATAAACGTATTCCGAAACTGATGAAAACGTTCAATTTTGGGCTTCAAAAATAGGTGCAGCTGAGTAGGCTTGTTGCCCCAGTCGTAGAGCTCCTGCAGAGCTTTCCAACGGTATGCTGTGTGCTGCGTAATTCCGTACGGATCAAAAGTTATGGGCACCGGAGCGATGGAGACTTGGTCCCAAGCCCCACGCCCTTGGTTTGCGTGCCCATCCTTTACGTGAAACGAAGTTGTCTTGCCCATGGTGCTGTGGGATTAGGTAATAAAAATGTGAAGGATTAGGTTGTTGTCCTTCTCGCGGCTCACGACGTACTATCCGGGACGGAAAAACAGCGCCAAAGAAGAAAAGTGTACCAAAACTGAGAAAAATGTTCAATTTTGGGCTCCGAAAATAGGTGCAGCCGAGCAGGCTTGCTGCCCCCGTCGTAGAACTCTCGAAAAGCTTTCCAACGGTATGCTGTAAGTTTCGTAACTCATTACGGATCAAAAGTCATGGGCATCAGAGCGACGGAGACCTGGTCCCAAGCCCTATGCCCTCAGTTTGCGGGCCCAACCTCTACATGAATTGAAGATGTCTTGCCAAAGGTGCCATGGGATTGGGTAATAGAAATGTGATGGATTAGGTTGTCATCTTTTTCGCGGCTCATGACGTACTATCAGGGACGGGAAAACAACACAAAAGAAGAAAATTGTCCCGAAATTGATGAAAACGTTCGATTTTGGGGTCCGAAAATAGGCACAGCCTAGCAAGCTCACTGCCACAGTTGTAGAGGTCTCGGTGAGCTTTCCAACGGTATGCTGTGTGTGAGGCCCGACCCTGAATAACGTGTCATACCTCGATTTGCGTGTCATAGACCCCTAATTATATGATTGACCTTGGATTATGTGTCCTGTCTTGGTTTTCGTGCATACCTCGTCATACGTGCCTTGACCTAGAATAGGGTGCCCAAATCCCTGACTAACGTGCGATACCTAGATATACGTGCTCTGACCTCGATGTACATGCATTACCTCATTTCGTGTGCCTTAACCTAGATTTGCGTGCCTTGACCTAGGTTTAGGAATTGTGTTCATTATATGTGCCATGCATTGAATTACGTGCATTTACCTAGAATTGCGTGCATTAGTCTTGAAGTACGTGCCTTAGTCTTGAAGTTCGTGTCTACCTCGTAATTCGTGCCCTAGACCAAAGAATCCATGTCACCACGTTAATCAAGAAAGAATCCTACACAAAGCACTAGACAATAAAATAATCCTACACAATCCACTAACCTATATTATATTCCTAATTCAAATTCTCTACAAACTCCACTAACAATAAAATAATACTAAACTATTCCTACATTTCCTACTAACTATTATTCTAATCATAATTCAACTCATCAACAAACATTCCTATATTTTATTCTACCTAGATTTCCTAATTTCCCAACATTCCTATGACAATTCTAATGACACAAATGCATAAAAAAATTAGTCCTAGACAAACTATGACAAACACTTAGCACAATACATAAAAAATGCTCAAAACCACCTAAATCCTCTACCTTGCTCAACCAAACCACCTTTGCCCATGCTAAACATTTTAAAATCACACATTGAAGACACAAAATCAGATTTTAATGGCCCAAGGCCGACCACATGCTTGAAGATTGCAAAGGCTTTCATTTTTTTTTGTCATTTCTTCTTTCCTCTCACATTTTCTCTCTCTCTCCCTCTCATTCTTCTCTCTCCATCTCGGTTTTGGGCTGAGTTTCTTCATCCCTTAGCTCATCTTCATCATCCTATGGTGCATCAAGACAAACAACAAGCAAAGAAACTCACCCAAGCAAGCTAGGATGCAAGAAACACACATGCAAGCATTTTGAGTCACCATTTTCGGCCTTGGTGAGTTTCCTAGCTTCCATTTCTTTTCTTCTTGTTCTAACCACATGAATGTACTAAGAACTTGGCCACTAAGCTAGGAAAAATAGAGAGAAATCGGGTGGAGTCTTGGCTAAGCAAGGAAGAAGAAGAAATTTGTGCTTCAACAAGTTTTTGTGCATCTTCTTGGTTGATTGCTAAGGTGAGGGCTAAAACCTTTTGAAAATCCTTCAAAAATCCACATGCATGCTCATAAATGTATGTCTTTGCTTCTGTACTTGAGTTATATGTTCGTTCATAAGCTTTTGCAACCATGCATGGCAAGATCTTGGCTTGAAAGTGATGATAGGTGAAGTCGGATTGTTGACAGCTCTCTGACCAGTTTGTTTCGAGGTAAGTTTAGCTAGGACAATGATGTTGAAAATGCATGAAAATTGGTAGGTGACTAGTTTTGCCAGTTTTGAACATTTTTACAGAAATAGGCCAAAGCTAATTTCGACTCTAAGGTCCTCAAAATGGCAAATCTTTAAAATGTGTCCAAATCTGGAAATCTGGAAAAATGAAGCAGGTTTTGGCAGATGCACTGACCTTGCAGAACGAACCAGATTTGACTTAGTTATTGATGTCCAAAATGCATGAAATTTGGTGTGCGGATATATTTTTCAGTTCTAGACATTTTTGTCAGAAATGGACTAAGGCTGAATCTGACCCTAAGGACCACAAAAACGTCAATTATCGAAATGTGTGCAAATCTGGACCGTTTTGTGCTATTCCACTGTTTCGGCTATATCTAATGATCCCGAACTCCAATTGATGCAAGGTTTGTTTCTGATTTTAGTTAACTACTTAAGATTTAATTTGATATCTTATTTACTAGATTTGGAGATTTTTGGTTTATCCTATTGATTGTGAGAATACAGCCTATTGCAGTAAAGGTTTCACTTAGTTATATGCTTGGAAAATTGTTGTAACCTCTCTTGTGGTACTAATTGCTTGGAATTGTGGTGTTGGGATGTTGTGTGGACTGTTTTGAGTACTTGAGGATGTTTGAATTGAATGATGCATGACTTGAGAATGGTCTTGAGTTGACTTAGGGTTTAATCACACGGTTAAGCATGAAACGGAAACCCTAATGACTAGGTAGTCTTGCTAAGTGTTGATCATTTGGATATTGTGTGGAAATTATATGCTTAGTGGGCTGCCCGTAAATGTCTTATAACTTCAAATGTGATTTTGACCATTGCATGTTGACAAATAAGTTTTTCTTGCACCCGAACCCATGTTGATGTCATTGCATGTTGAATAATCTTATCACTTGATCACGTGGGTTTCGAAATGAGTTATATGGCTTGACTTGCATGTGTTACATGGCTGCCCGTTTAATGTTCATATGGCTCTATATGCCTTTCAAGTGAAATTACTTGTCTTATCGTGCCTCGTTTGATTACTTGATAACGTGCGATCTTATAACTGCTCGGAGGCGACCTACTTTGTTTTCCTCCTAATGTGATATGTTAAATGTTATAAATGTGCATTGCATACGAGGTTGCAACCTTTCAGTGTGGCATGGTAGTGTTTCACGCACGCCGGGCAGCATCGGGCTTGCCGGTGTTACCGTGACTACCATGGTCCAATTCGCTCTCTCGCTTGGCATTTCACCCTTGGAGAGTTGGGTCATAGGATTTTGGGGTACATCCGGAGTACACCCACCTGGCATGTTTTGGGGTTATTTGAAGTTGGCCGCAACTTCTGATTCTAAAATTGATCTGAGAGCAAAAGCTCACCGTATCCTTTTTACTATGTGTATAAGTACTCTCGCTTGGTTCCTACAGAACCTCGGGGAGGAAAGACTGGTATTTCTGTTTCTGTACTTGTATTATTGTTATATTCATGTTTGCAAAAGGATTTTCATAAGTTGAACCGGAAATGAGTTTCAAAACCTATTTCTCGTTCCTCCTCGCTGAGTTCATAAGGACTCACCTTCTTTTATCATCTCAGGTGAAGAAGATCCAGAATAGGTACCTGAGGACGATGTGCCTAACGATGAATCCTTGGAGTGATTGCCTGTCTTGTTTGCTTTGCGTGATTTTGGCTACTTGTGAACTCTGTGCTACTTGAAGACTATTTCTTTTATGTTGATTGCTATTTCGAATGTAAAAGACCCATGTTGTAATTTGGGGTCTAATTTTGGTTTGTACTAGTATTAAGTAGACTGACGCTAGACACTACTATAAGTATTTTGCTATTATTACCGTTAGTATCTATCATAGGTTATGACGTATTAGTTAAGGACTAAGTAAATGAACTTATCCAATCTGAAACAGGTACTCTCTATTAAGCTAAGATCAACAGGTATTTTCGTAACGAGGATAAACAAACAAACGAGACATAGTATCATGCTAGGTTATAAATCAAATAAGACATCGAGATAACCAATAGGCGTTTCAATTGATGATAAATAGCAATCTTAGTTGGAAATGAAATTGAGATAGTAAACTTTGAGGCGTTTAGAGAATTAGGCCAAACCAAAGAGCCCAATTGCAGCCGTTATGCTGCCGGTTTTTCGGAAAAACTTGGAGTTTAGACTAAAACGATAAGTGTTAAATCTTCATAAACGGTTAAGCATGTGACATGTCCTAAACGTTTAGGTCATACCCTAGTCTAACCTTATAGGCCGGGTTGGGGCGTGACACTGTGCGCCGCGTAACTCCTTACGGATCAAACGTTATGGGCACCGGAGCAACGGAGACCTAGTCCCAAGCCCCACGCCCTCGGTTTGTATACCCAGCCTCTATGTTAAATGAAGTTGTCTTGCCCAAGGTGCCGTCGGATTTGGTAATAGAAATGTGATGGATTAGGTTGTCGTCCTTTTCGGGGCTCTCGACGTACGATCCGGGACGGAAAAACAGCGCAAAAGAAGAAAAGTGTCCCGAAACTAATGAAAATGTTCAATTTTTGTGTCCAAAAATAGGAGCAGCCGAGCATGCTTGCTGCCTCTATCCTAGAGCTCTCAGACAGATTTCCAACGGAATGCTATGCACCGCGTAAATCCTTACGGATCAAAAGTTATGGGCACCGGAGCGACGGAGACCTGGTCCCAAGCCCCACGCCCTCGGTTTGCGGGCCCAGCCTCTATGTGAAGCGAAGATGTGTTGCCCGAGGTGCCGTGGGATTCGGTAATAGAAATGTGATGGATTGGTCTGTTGTCCTTTTTGCGACTCACGACATACGATCCGGGACAGAAAAACAGCGCAAAAGAAGAAAAGTGTCCCGAAACTGATGAAAACGTTCAATTTTTGGCTCTAAAAATTGGTGCACAATGCTGGCTTGCTGCCCGCGTCGTAGAGCTCCCAGAGAGCTTTCCAACGGTATGCAGTGTGTCGCGTAACTCCTTACGGATCAAAAGTTATGGGCACCGGAGAGACGTAGACCTGGTACCAAGCCCCAGGCCCTCGGTTTGCGTGCCCAGCCTCTACGTGAAGCGAAGTTGTCTTGCCCAAGGTTGCGTCGGATTAGGTAATAGAAATGTGATGGATTAGGTTGTCGTCCATTTCGAGGCTCACGACGTATGATCCGGTACGAAAAAACAGTGCAAAATAAGAAAAGTGTCCAGAAATTGATGAAAATATTCGATTTTGGGCTCCGAAAACATGCGCAGGTGAGCATGCTTCCTGCCCCTGTAGTAGAGCTCTCAGAGTGCTTTCCAACGATATGCTGTGCGCCGCGTAAATCCTTACGGATCAAAAGTTACGGGCACCGGAGCGAAGGAAACCTGGTCCCAAGCCCCACGCCCTCGGTTTGTGGGCCCAACCTCTACGTGAAGCGAAGATGTCTTGCCCAAGGTGCCATGGGATTGGGTAATAGAAATGTGATGGATTAGCTTGTCGTCCTTTTCGCGGCTCACGACGTACGATCCTGGACAAAAAAAAAGCGCAAAATAAGAAAAATGTCCCGAAACTAATGAAAATGTTCAATTTTGGGCTCCGAAAATTGGCACAGCTAAGCAGGATTGCTGCCCCCATCGTAGATCTCCTTGAGGGCTTTCCAACGGTATGCTGTGTGCAGTGTAACGCCTTACAGATCAAAAGTTATGGGCACCGGAGCGACGGAGACCTGGTCCCAAGCCCCATGCCCTCGAATTGCGTGCCCATCCTCTACGTGAAGCGAAGTCATCTTGCCCAAGGTCATGCGAGATTTGGTAATAGAAATGTGATGGATTAGGTTGTCATCCTTTTCGCGGCTCACGACGTACGATCCGGGACGGAAAAACAACGCAAAAGAAAAAAAGTATCCCTAAACTGATTAAAATGTTCAATTTTGGGCTCCGAAAACATTCGCAGCCAAGCAGGCTTGCTGCCCCCGTCGTAGAGCTCCCGGAGAGATTTACAACGTTATGTTGTGCGCCGCGTAACTCTTTACGGATCAAAAGTTATGGGTACTGGAGCAGCGGAGACCTAGTCCCAAGCCCAACGCCCTCGGTTTGCGGGCCCAGCCTCTACGTGAAGTGAAGATGTCTTGCCCAAGGTGCCATGGGATTGGGTAATAGAAATGTGATGGATTAGGTTGACGTTGTTTTCGCTGCTCACGACGTATGATCCAAGATGAAAAAATAACGCAAAATAAGAAAAGTATCCCAAAACTAATGAAAACGTTCGATTTTGGGCTCCAAAAATAGGAACAGCTGAGCAGGTTTGCTGCCCCCGTCGTAGAGCTCCTTGGGAGCTTTCCAACGGTATGCTGTGTGCCGCGTAACGCCTTACGGATCAAAAGTTATGGGCACTAGAGCGACGGAGACCTAGTCCTAAGCCCCACGCCCTCGGTTTGCGTGCCCAACCTCTATGTGAAGGAAAGTTGTCTTGCCCAAGGTGTTGTGGGATTAGGTAATAGAAATGTGATGGATTAGGTTGTCGTCCTTTTCGCAGCTCACGACGTACGATCTGGGACCGAAAAACAACGCAATAGAAGAAAAGTGTATCGAAACTGATGAAAATGTTCGATTTTGGGCTCCGAAATAAGTGCAGCCGAGTAGGCTTACTGCCCCCGTTCTAGAATTCTTGGAAAGCTTTCCAACGGTATACTGTAGGTCGCGTAACTCATTACGCATCAAAAGTTATAGGCACCGGAGCGACGGAGACCTGGTCCCTAGCCCCATGCCCTCAGTTTGCGGGCCCAGCCTCTACGTGAACTAAAGATGTCTTGCCCAAGGTGCCATAGGATTGGGTAATAGAAATGTGATAGATTAGGTTGTCATCCTTTTTGCGGCTCATGACGTACAATCCGGGACGAAAAAAGCGCCAAAGAAGAAAATTGTCCCGAAATTGATGAAAATGTTCGATTTTGGGCTCCGAAAACAGGCACATCAAAGCAGGCTCGCTGCCATTGTTGTAGAGGTCTCGGAGAGCTTTCCAACAGTATGTTGTGCGCCGCGTAACTCCTTACGGATCAAAAGTTATGGGCACCGGAGCAACGGAAACCTGGTCCCAAGCCTCATGCCCTCGGTTTACATACCCAGCCTCTACGTGAAGTGAAGTTGTCTTGCCCAAGGTGCTGTCGGTTTTGGTAATAGAAATGTGATGGATTAGGTTGTCGTCCTTTTCGGGGCTTACGACGTACGATCCGTGACGGAAAAACAGCGCAAAAGAAGAAAAGTGTCCCGAAACTGATGAAAATATTTGATTTTTGTCTCCAAAAATAGGAACAGCCGAGCAGGCTTGCTGCCTCTGTCCTAGAGCTCTCGGAGAGATTTCCAACGGTATGATATGCGCCGCGTAAATCCTTACGGATCAAAAGTTATGGGCACCAGAGAGATGGAGACCAGGTCCCAGGCCCCACGCCCTCGGTTTGCCAGCCCAGCCTTTACGTGAAGCGAAGATGTGTTGCCTGAGGTGCCGTGGAATTGGGTAATAGAAATGTGATGGATTTAGGCTGTCGTCCTTTTCGCGGTCACGACGTACGATCTGGGATGGAAAAACAGCGCAAAAGAAGAAAAGTGTCCCGAAACTGATGAAAACGTTCGATTTTGGATTCTTAAAACATTCACAGCAAAGCTGGCTAGCTTCCCTCGTCATAGGACTCTCGGAGAGCTTTCCAACGGTATGCTGTGCGCCGCGTAACTCCTTACGGATCAAAAGTTATGGGCACCGGAGCGACGGAGACCTGGTGCGAAGCCCCATGCCCTCGGTTTGCGAGCCCAGCCTCTACATGAAGTGAAGATGTCTTGCCCAAGGTGCCGTGGGATTAGGTAATAGAAATGTGATGGATTAGGTTGTCGTCCTTTTCGTGGCTCACGAAGTACGATCCGGGATGGAAAAACAGCGCAAAAGAAGAAAAGTATCCCGAAACGGATGAAAATGTTCAATTTTGGGCTCCAAAAATAGGCGCAGCCAAGTAGGCTTGCTTCCCCCGTCATAGAGCTCCTGGAGAGCTTTCCAACGGTATGTTGTGTGCCGCGTAATTCCGTACGGATCAAAAGTTATGGGCACCGGAGCGACGGAGACCTGGTCCCAAGCGCCACGCCCCTCGGTTTGCGTGCCCAGCCTCAACGTGAAGCGAAGTTGTCTTTCCCAAGGTGCCGTGGGACTAGGTAATAAAAATGTGAAGGATTAAGTTGTTGTCCTTCTCGCGGCTCACGACGTACGATCTAGGACGAAAAAACAGCGCAAAAGAAGAAAAGTGTACCGAAACTGATGAAAAAGATCTATTTTGGGCTCCGAAAATAGGTGCAGCCGAGCAGGCTTACTGCCCCTGTCGTAGAACTCTCAGAAAGCTTTCGAACGGTATGCTGTAGGTCGCGTAACTCATTACGGATCAAAAGTTATGGGCACCGGAGCGACAGAGACCTGGTCCCTAGCCCCACGCCCTCTGTTTGCGGGCCCAACCACTACGTGAACTGAAGATGTCTTGCCCAAGGTGTCATGAGATTGGGTAATAGAAATGTGATGGATTAGGTTGTCATCCTTTTCGCGGCTCATGACGTACCATCCGGGACGGGAAAATAATGCAAAAGAAGAAAATTGTCCCGAAATTGATGAAAACATTCGATTTTGGGCTCCGAAATCAGGCACAGCCAAGCAGGCTGGCAGCCACCGTTGTAGAGGTCTCGGAGAGCTTTCCAACAGTATGCTGTGCGCCGCGTAACTCTTTACGGATCAAAAGTAATGGGCACTGGAGCAACGGAGACCTGGTCCCAAGCCCCACGCCCTCGGTTTGCATGCCCAGCCTCTACGTGAAGTGAAGTTGTCTTGCCCAAGGTGCCATCGGATTTGGTAATAAAAATGTGATGGATTAGGTTGTCGTCCTTTTCGGGGCTCACGACGTACGATCAGGGACGGAAAAACAGCGCAAAAGGAGAAAAGTGTCCCAAAACATATGAAAATGTTTGATTTTGGTCTCCAAAAATAGGAGCAGCCGAGCAGGTTTGCTTGCTCAATCGTAGAGCTCTCGGAGAGATTTCCAACGGTATGCTGTGCGCCGCGTAAATCCTTACGGATCAAAAGTTATGGGCACCTGAGCGACAAAAACCTGGTCCCAAGCCCCACGCCCTCGGTTTACGGGCCCAACCTCTACGTGAAGCGAAGATATCTTGCCCAAGGTGCCGTGGGATTGGGTAATAGAAATGTGATGGATTTGGCTGTAGTCCTTTTTGCAACTCACGACATACGATCTGGGACATAAAAATAGCACAAAAGAAGAAGAGTGTCCCGAAACTGATGAAAACATTCAATTTTGGGCTCTGAAAACTGGAGCAGCCATGCTGGCTTGCTGCCCTTGTCGTAGAGCTCCTGGAGAGCTTTCTAACGGTATGCAGTTTTTCGCGTAACTCCTTACGGATCACGAGTTATGGGCACCGGAGCGACGGAGACCTGGTACCAAGCCCCACGCCCTCGGTTTGCGTGCCCAGCCTCTACGTGAAGTGAAGTTGTCTTGCCCAAGGTTGCGTGGGATTAGGTAATAGAAATGTGATGGATTAGGTTGTCGTCCTTTTCGCGGCTCATGACGTACGATCCGGTATGGAAAAATAGCGCAAAAGAAGAAAAGTGTCCTGAAACTGATGAAAATGTTCGATTTTGAGCTCAAAAAACATGTGCACGCTAGCAAGCTTGCTGCCCCCGTCGTAGAGCTCTCGAAAGCTTTCCAACAGTATGCAGTGCACCGCGTAACTCCTTACAGATCAAAAGTTATGGACACCGGAGCGACGGAGACCTGGTCCCAAGCCCCATGCCCTCGGTTTACGGGCCAGCCTCTACGTGAAGCGAAGATGTCTTGCCCAAGGTGCCGTGGGATTGGGTAATAGAAATGTGATGGATTTGGCTGTCGTCCTTTTTGTGACTCACGACATACGATCCGGGACAGAAAAACAGCGCAAAAGAATAAGAGTGTCCCGAAACTGATGAAAACATTCGATTTTGGGCACTGAAAACTGGTGCAGCTTGGCTGGCTTGCTACCCCCGTCTTAGAGCTCCTGGAGAGCTTTCCAACAGTATGTTGTGCGCTGCATAACACCTTACAGATCAAAAGTTATGGGCACCGGAATGACGGAGACCTGGTCCCAAGCCCCACGCCCTCGGTTTGCGGGCCCAACCTCTACGTGAAGCGAAGATGTCTTGCCCAAGGTGCCATGGGATTGGGTAATAGAAATATGATGGATTAAGTTGTCGTCCTTTTCGCGGCTCACGACGTACGAACCGGGACGGAAAAATAGCGCAAAAGAAGAAAAGTGTCCCAAAACTGATGAAAACGTTCGATTTTGGGCTCCAAAAACAGGCACAGCTAAGTAAGCTTGCTGCCCATGTCGTAGAGCTCCTCGAGAGCTTTCCAACGGTATGCTGTGTGCCGCGTAACGCCTTACGGATCAAAAGTTATAGGAACCGAAGCAACGGAGATCTAGTCCTAAGCCCCACGCCCTCGGTTTGCATGCCCATCCTCTACGTGAAGCGAAGTTGTCTTGCCCAAGGTGCTGTGGGATCAGGTAATAGAAATGTCATGGATTAGGATGTTGTCCTTCTCGCGGCTCACGACGTACGATCCGGGACGAAAAAATGGCGCAAAAGAAGAAAAGTGTCGCCATACAGATGAAAATGTTCGATTTTGGGCTCCGAAAACATTCGCAGCCGAGCAGGCTTGCTGCCCCCGTCGTAGAGTTCTCGGAGAGCTTTCCAACGGTATGCTGTGGGCCGCATAACTCCTTACGGATCAAAAGTTATGGGTACCAGAGCAGCGGAGACCTGGTCCCAATCCCCACGCCCTCAGTTTGCGGGCCCAGCCTCTACGTGAAGTGAAGATGTCTTGCCCAAGGTACTATGGGATTGGGTAATAGAAATGTGATGGATTAGGTGGTCGTCGTTTTCGCGGCTCACGACGCACGATCCGGGATGGAAAAACAGCACAAAAGAAGAAAAGTATCCCGAAACTACTGAAAACGTTCAATTTTGGGCTTCGAAAATAGGAGCAACTGAGCAGGCTTACTACCCCCATCGTAGAGCTCCTTGAGGGCTTTCCAACAGTATGCTGTGTGCTGTGTAACGCCTTACGTGTCAAAAGTTATGGGCACCGGAGCAATGGAGACCTAATCCTAAGCCCCACGCCCTCGGTTTGCGTGCCCAGCCTCTACGTGAAGCGAAGTTGTTTTTCCCAAGATGGCATGGATTTAGGAAATAAAAATGTGAAGGATTAAGTTGTCGTCCTTCTCGCGGCTCACGACGTACGATCCGGGACGAAAAAACAGCGCAAAAGAAGAAAAGTGTACCGAAACTGATGAAAATGTTCGATTTTGGTCTCCAAAATTGGTGCAGGTGAGCAGGCTTGCTGCCCCCATTGTAGAATTCTCGAAAAGCTTTCCAACGGTATGATGTAGGTCGTGTAACTCATTACGGTTCAAAAGTTATGGGCACCGGAGCGACGGAGACTTGGTCCCTAGCCCCACGCCTTCAATTTGCAGGCCCTGCCTCTACGTGAACTGAAGATGTCTTGCCCAAGGTGCCATGGGATTGGGTAATAGAAATGTGATGGATTAGGTTGTCATCCTTTTCGCGGCTCATGACGTACAATCCGGGACGGGAAAACAACGCAAAAGAAAAAAATTATCCCAAAATTGTTGAAAACGTTCAATTTTAGGCTCCGAAAACAAGTACAGCCAAGGAGGATCGCTACCACCGTTGTAGAGGTCTCGGAGAGCTTTTCAACGGTATGCTGTGCGCCGCATAACTCCTTACGGATCAAAAGTTATGGGCACCGGAGCAACGGAGACCTGGTCCCAAGCCCCACGCCCTCGGTTTGCATGCCCAGCCTCTACGTGAAGTGAAGTTGTCTTGCCCAAGGTGCCGTTGGATCTGGTAATAGAAATGTGATGGATTAGGTTGTCGTCCTTTTCGGGGCCCACAACGTACGATCCGGGACAGAAAAACAGCTCAAAAGAAGAAAAGTATCCCGAAACTTATGAAAATGTTCGATTTTGGTCTCCAAAAATAGGAGCAGTTGAGCAAGCTTGCTGCCTTTGTTGTAGAGCTCTTTGAGAGATTTCCAACGGTATGCTGTGTGCCGCGTAAGTCCTTACGGATCAAAAGTTATGGGCACCGGAGCGATAGAGACCTGGTCCCAAGCCCCACGCCCTCGGTTTGCAGGCCCAGCCTCTACGTGAAGTGAAGATGTCTTGCCCAAGGTGCCGTGGGATTGGGTAATAGAAATGTGATAGATTTGGTTGTCATCCTTTTTGCGACTCACGACATACGATCTGCGACAGAAAAACAGCGCAAAAGATGAAAAGTGTCCCAAATTTGATGAAAACGTTCAATTTTGGGCTCTGAAAACTGGAGCAGCTTTGCTAGCTTGCTGCCCCCGTCGTAGAGCTCCTGGAGATCTTTCCAACGGTATGCAGTGTGCCGCGTAACTCCTTACGGATAAAAAGTTATGGGCACCAGAGCGACGGAGACCTGGTACCAAACCCCACGCCCTCTGTTTGCGTGCCCAGCCTCTAAGTGAAGCGAAGTTGCCTTGCCCAAGGTTGCGTGGGATTAGGTAATAAAAATGTGATGGATTAGGTTGTCATCCTTTTCGAGGCTCACGACGTACGATCCGGTACGGAAAAACACAGCAAAGGAAGAAAAGTGTCCCGAAACTGATGAAAATGTTCAATTTTGGGCTCCGAAAACATGCGCAAGTGAGCAGGCTTGCTGCCCCCGTCGTAGAGCTCTCAGAGAGCTTTCCAACGGTATGCTGTGCGCCGTGTAACTCCTTACATATGAAAAGTTATGGGCACCGAAGCGACGGAGACCTGGTCCCAAGCCCCACGCCCTCGGTTTGCGGGCCCAACCTCTACGTGAAGCGAAGATGTCTTGCCCAAGGTGCCGTGAGATTGGGTAATATAAATGTGATGGATGTGGCTGTTGTCCTTTTTGCGACTCACGACATGCGATCCGGGACAGAAAAATAGCGCAAAAGAAGAAAAGTGTCCTGAAACTGATGAAAACGTTCAATTTTGGGCTTTGAAAACTGGCACAGCTATGCTGGCTTGCTGTCCCCATCGTAGAGCTCCTGGAGATCTTTCCAATGGTATGCAGTGTGCTACGTAACTCCTTGCGGATCAAAAGTTATGGGCACCAGAGCGACGGAGACTTGGTACCAAGCCCCACGCCCTCGGTTTGCGTGCCCAGCCTCTACGTGAAGCGAAGTTGTATTCCCCAAGGTTACGTGGGATTAGGTAATAGAAATGTGATGAATTAGGTTGTCGTCTTTTTCGAGGCTCAAGACGTACGATCCGGTACGAAAAAATAGCGCAATAGAAAAAAAATCTCCCGAAACTGATGAAAATGTTCAATTTTTGGCTCCGAAAACATGCACAAGCGAGTAGGCTTGCTGCCCTTGTCGTAGAGCTCTAGGAGAGCTTTTCAACGGTATGCTGTACGCCGCGTAACTCCTTACAGATCAAAAGTTATGGGAACCGGAGAGACGAAGACCTGGTCCCAAGCCCCACGCCCTCGGTTTGCTGGCCCAGCCTCTGCGTGAAGCGAAGATGTGTTGCCCAAGGTGCCGTGGGATTAGGTAATAGAAATATGATGGATTAAGTTGTCGTCCTTTTCGCGGCTCACGACGTACAATCCGGGACGGAAAAACAGCGCAAAAGTAGAAAAGTTTCCCGAAATTGATAAAAACGTTCGATTTTGGTCTCTGAAAACAGGCACAGTTGAGTAGGCTTGCTGCCCCCGTCGTAGAGCTCCTTGAGAGCTTTTCAACGGTAAACTGTGTGCTGCGTAACGTCTTACGGATCAAAAGTTATGGGCACCAGAGCGACGGAATCTGGTCCCAAGCCCCACGCCCTCGGTTTCCGTGCCCAACCTCTTCATGAAGTGAAGTTGTCTTGCCCAAGGTGCTGTGGGATTAGGTAATAGAAATGTGATGGATTAGGTTGTCGTCCTTTTTGCTGCTCACAACGTACGATCAGGTACGGAAAAACAGCGCAAAAGAAGAAAAGTGTCCCGAAACTTATGAAAATGTTCGATTTTGGGCTCCAAAAACATGCACAGGTGAGCAGGCTCGCTGCCCTTATTGTAGAGCTCTCGGAGAGCTTTCCAATAGTATGCTGTGCGCCGCATAACTCCTTACAGATCAAAAGTTATGGGCACCAGAGCGATGGAGACCTGGTCCCAAGCCCCACGCCCTCGGTTTGCGGGCCCAGTCACTACGTGAAGCAAAGATGTCTTGCCCAAGGTGCCGTGGGATTGGGTAATAGAAATGTGATGGATTTGGCTGTCGTCCTTTTGGCGACTCACGACATAAGATCCGGGACAGAAAAACAGCGCAAAAGATTAAAAGTGTCCCAAAACTCATGAAAATGTTCGATTTTAGGCTTTAAAAATAGGAGCAGCTACGCTGGCTTGCTGCCCCTGTCATAGAGCTCCCGGAGAGCTTTCCAACGGTATGCAGTGTGCCGCGTATCGCCTTGCGGATCAAAAGTTATGGGCACCAGAGCGACAGAGACTTGGTACCAAGCCCCATGCTCTCGGTTTGCGTGCCCAGCCTCTACGTGAAGCGAAGTTGTCTTGCCCAAGGTTGTGTGAGATTAGGTAATAAAAATGTGATGGATTAGGTTGTCATCCTTTTCGAGACTCACGAAGTACGATCCGGTACGGAAAAACACCGCAAATGAAGAAAAGTGTCCCGAAACTGATGAAAATGTTCGATTTTGGGCTTCAAAAACATGCATAGGCGAGTAGGCTTGCTGCCCCCGTTGTAGAGCTCTCGGAGAGCTTTCCAACGGTATGCTGTGCGTCTTATAACTGCTTACAGATCAAAAGTTATGGGCACCGGAGTGACGAAGACCTGGTCCCAAGCCCCACGCCATCGGTTTGTGGGCCCAGACTCTACGTGAAGCGAAGATGTCTTGCCCAAGGTGCCGTGGAATTGGGTAATAGAAATGTGATGGATTAGGTTGTCGACCTTTTCGTGGCTCACAACGTACGATCCGGGACAGAAAAACAGCGCAAAAGAAGAAAAGTGTCCTGAAACTGATGAAAACGTTCGATTTTGGGCTCTGAAAATAGGCACAGCCGAGCAGGCTTGCTGCCTTAGTCGTAGAGCTCCTTGAGAGCTTTCCAACGGTATGCTGTGTGCCGCATAACGCCTTACGGATCAAAAGTTATGAGCACCGGAGCGACGGAGACCTGGTCCCAAGCCCCACGCCCTCGGTTTACGTGCCCAGACTCTACGTGAAGCGAAGTTGTCTTGCCCAAGGTACTATGGGATCAGGTAATAGAAATGTGATGGATTAGGTTGTTGTCCTTTTTCGCCGCTCACGACGTACGATCCGGGACGGAAAAACAGCGCAAAAGAAGAAAAGTGTCCCTAAACAGATGAAAATGTTCGATTTTGGGCTCCGAAAACATTCGCAGCCTAACAAGCTTGCTGCCCCCGTCGTAGAGCTCTCGGAGAGCTTTCCAACCGTATGATGTGTGTTGCGTAACTCCTTACGGATCAAAAGTTATGGGTACCGGAGCGACGGAGACCTGGTCCCAAGCCCCACGTTGTAACGCCCCCAACCCGACCTATGTAGGTTAGACTAAGGTGTGATCTAATCATTCATATCATTTCACGTACTTAGTCGTTCATTAAGGTTTAACGCTTGACGTTAGCCTAGAACTCCAAAAATTCTCTGAAAAATCGGCAGCATGATGGCTGTAATTGGCTTCCTAGTTTGACCTTGTTTTCTAAATGCCTCGAAACTTTCAATCTTCAAATTCAATTCCAACTATGATTACTGTTTATCACCAATTGAAATGCCTACTAGTTATTTCGAAGTCTCGTTTGATTAACAACCTCGCATGATAACTATGTCTCGTTTGTTTGTCAATCCTTGTTACAAAAGTACTTGTTGATCTTAGCTTATTGAGGAGTACCTGCTTAAGATTGGATAGATTCATTTTACTTAACTCTTATCTAGTACTTCATAAGCCTGTAGTAGTTATCCATCAAAGTAGCAAAACGAGCAAATAGGGCGTCAAGTAGCGATAGCAAAATGACCAGAAGAATGTGTATCTAGTTAATATTGGTACAAGCCAAAATTGGACCCCAAATTACAACGGGGGTCATTTACAATAACGACAACAAGTAACATAATAAATAGTCTTCAAAGCAACATATCGTTCACAAAATAGCCACAGTCAAGTAAGGCACGTAGGGCAAGCAATCACTCCAAGGAGTCATCAATAGACACATTATCCTCAGGTACCTGTTTCTGATCTTCTTCACCTGTGATGATAAAAGAGGGTGAGTCCTTATGAACTCAGCGAGAGGGAGTGAGAAATACGTTTTGAAACTCTTTTTCCGGTTAACTTATGAAAAATCTCTTTTTGAAAACGGGTCACGTATTACAAGTAATAAGGTATGCAAAGTATAAGAATCAAATTGAGAAACAGATACAATTACCAATCATTTCAAGGATACGGTGAACATTTGCTCTCAATATCGATTTCGATACGATTGTTGCGGCCGACTTCAATAATCCACTTATCGCTCCCATTTGGGTGTACTCTGGATGTACCCCAAAAATCTACAACCCAACTCTCCGAGGGTGAAATGCCAAGCGAGAGAGGGAATTGGATCATGGTAGTCACGGTAACACCGGCAAGCCCGATGCCACCCGGCGTGCGTGAAACACTACCATGCCAGAATGAAAGGTTGCAACCTTGTATGCAATGCACATTTATAACATTTAACATATCACATTAGGAGGACAACAAAGTAGGTTGCCTCCGAACAGTTATAAGATCGCACGTTGGCAAGTAAACACACGAGGCATGTTTGACATGTAATTTCACTTGTAAGACGCATGGAGTTATATGAATATTAAACGGACAGCCATGTAACACATGTGAATCAAATCATATAACTCATTTCGGGGTTCACACAATCAAATAATAAGGTTATACAACATGCAACGATGTGTACGTGGGACTGGGTGCAAGAAAGGTGTACTTGTTAACATGTAATCATCGGAATCACATTTAGGGCTATAAGGACAACTACGGGCATCCCCCTAATCATATAATTAGACACGATAACCATAGGATCAACACTTAGCGCATTTTTCATGGTCACTAGGGTTTCAATTCATGCTTACACGTACGATTAAGCCACGAGTTGACAAGTAATTAAACCAAAGCCATGCATCAGTTAATTAAACATCCTCAAGCATTCAAAACAGTCCACACAACATCCAAGTGCCACAATCCAAAGCTTTTGATACAACAAGAGAAGTTACAATAATTTTCAAAGCATATCACTAGATGAAAATCTCACTGCAATGGTCTGTCTTCCCACAATCATTTAGACAAGCAAAAAATATCCAATTCCAGTGAACAAAATGTCAACTTAAATCTTAAGGAGTGAACTAAATCCAGAAACAAACCTCGCATCATTTGGAGTTCGGGTTCAAGAGTTATAGCCAAAACCGTGAGACTACGCAAAACTGTCCAGATTGGTACACATTTCAATACTTGTCGTTTTTGAGGACCTTAGGGTCAGATATAGCCTTAGTCTATTTCTGACAAAAATGTCCAGAGCTGCAAAATATAAAAACCTACCAAATTTCATGCATTTTAGATATCAATTGCTAAGTCAAAACTGGTTCGTTCTACAAGGACAGTGAACTGCCAAAAACCTGCTTCATTTTCCAGACTTTCCAGATTTTCCAGATTTAGACACCTTTCGATGTTTTGCCATTTTGGGGTCCTTAGAGTCAAAATTGGCCTTGGCCTATTTCTACGAAAACTGCTCAGAACTGGCAAAACTAGTTACCTGACAATTTTCATGCATTTTAAACATCATTTACCTGGTCAAATTAACTTCGCTCCAACAAGTCAGAAAACTGCCATTTACGCGATTTCACCTATCTTCAAATTCTAGCCAAATATCTTGCCATGCATGTTTACAAAAGCTCATGTACACATATATATCACAAGTACAGAGGTAAAAATAGACATATGAAGGCATGCATGTGGTTTTTGAAAGCTTTTCAAAAGAGTTTTAGCCCTCACCTTAGCAAGACAATAATGAAGATGCACAAAGCTCTTGGAGATGTACAAATGGTCTCCTTTCCTTGTTTGGTAGTGGGATATTGCTTTTTTCATTAATTCCTAGCTAAGTTACCATGCCCTTAGTATGTGCATGTGGTTAGAACAAAAAAAAGGAAATGAAATATAAGCTATCAACATACCTAAGCCGAAATGAAGGTTCTATGAGCTTGCATGTATGTCTTTTGCATTCTAGCTTGCTTGGTCGAGTTCCTTAGTGTCTTGTATGTCTTGATGAACCTTAGGATAATGAACTCAAGCTATGGAGACTAAGATTGTAGCCAAAACTGAGAGAGAGAGAGAGAGAGAGAGAGAGAGAGAGAGGGAGAGAGAGAGAGAGAGAGAGAGAGAGAGAGAGAGAGAGGAAATGAGAGTGTGAAAGAATGAGAGAAAGAATGAGAAGCTTGAGCATTTGGTCGGCCTTGAGCTTCACAAAATTCTGATTTGTGTCATTCTTTTGAGCACTTGAATTATCTTAGCATGGGCAATTGAGTGGGCCGAGAATGAGAGAGAATTTGAGGCAAAAAGGAAGGTGAAATTGTTAGAAAATTTGTTGCATGCTTGTCTCGGCCTTGGGCTTGGCAAAATTTCAGAATTTGTGTCTTCAAGAGCATATTTGAATCATCTTTTAGCATGATTTGATTTTGAAATAGCAAAGTATGCACAAGCTCTTCACATGGTCGGCCAAGCTTGTGGAAAATTCTGAATTTTTGTCTTAGTTGAGCTTATTTTATTGCATGTGCTTGGAATATACAAAAGAATTAAGAATAAAGAATATGAATGTTTAGCTTTTTGTGAGATTTCGTCTTCTAGTGAGTTGAATTAGCATTTTAATATTAGTTAGTGGAGTTTGTAGGATTAATTAATGATCTAGTGCTTCGTGTAAGATGCTTTCTTGATTAGCGTACGGGCATGCTTTCCTAGGTTTAGGGCACATACTACGAGGTAGGGCACGAACTATGAGACAAACGCACGTTTCCCAAGCTAATGCACACAACCCTAAATAAATGCACGTAATTCAATGTAAGGCACGTAAATCGAGGTACAACTCTTAAACCTAGGTTAAGGCACGCAATTCAAGGTTAGGGCACACGAAATGAAGTAACACATGCAATTCGAAGTCAGGGCACATAAGTCGAGGATTAGGGCACACAATTCCAAGTTAGTCTTATAATTCTAGGTCTAAGGCACACAAATCGACGTAGGACACGTTATTCGGGGTCGGGCCTCACAAGTTACGCGGTGCACAGCATACCGTTGGAAAGCTCTCCGAGAGCTCTACGATGGGGCCAGCAAGCCTACTCGGCTGTGCCTATTTTCGGAGCCCAAAATCGAACGTTTTCATCAGTTTCGGGACATTTTTCTTCTTTTGCGCTGTTTTTCCGTCCCTAATCGTACGTCGTGAGCCGCGAAAAGGACGACAACCTAATCCATCACAGTTCTATTACTGAATCCCACGCCACCATAGGCAAGACAACTTCACTTCACGTAGAGGTTGGGCCCGCAAACCGAGGGCGTGGGGCGTGTGACCAGGTATCCATCGCTTCGGCGCCCATAACTTTTGATTTGTAAGGAGTTACGCGGCGCACAGCATACCGTTGGAAACCTCTCCAAGAGCTCTACGATGTGGGTAGTCAACCTGCTTGGCTGCGCCTATTTTCGGAGCAAAAAATTGAACATTTTCATCAGTTTTAGTACATTTTTCTTCTCTTGCGCTATTTTTCCGTCCCGGATCGTACGTCGTGAGCCGCGAAAAGGATGACAACCTAATCCATCCCATTTCTATTACCGAATCCCACACCTCAATGGGTAAGACAACTTCACTTCACGTAAAGGTTGGGCTGGCAAACCGAGGGCGTGGGGCGTGTGACTAGGTATCCGTCGCTCCGGTGCCCATAACTTTTGATCCGTACGGAGTTACGCGGCGCACAGCATACCGTTGGAAAGCTCTCTGAGAGCTCTACGACGGGGGAAGCAAGTCTGCTTAGCTGTGCCTGCTTTTAGAGCCCAAATTCAAACGTTTTCATCAATTTCGGGATACTTTTTTTCTTTTGCGCAATTTTTTCGTCCCGGATCGTACGTCGTGAGCCAGGGGGTCATTCAGTAATAGAAATGTGATGGATAAAGCATCTTGGCAAGGCTAACAGGGGCAAAAAAATTGAAAAGGGGGTTGCAACACTAGGACTTCCCAGGGGGTCACCCATCCTAGTACTACTCTCAGCCAAGCACGCTTAACTTCTGAGTTCTTATGGGATCCGATGCATTATTGTTGGTATGATCGCACCCGTCATGTTGGGGACGTAAATCCCTTATGTGTTGACGGTTCACAGTCCCAGCCCAGAGAGGTGGCCCATTCAAAAGGCCAATTGGGCTTAACGACAACCCATCCACTTCAACAACGCAGCATCCTCACAAGACATGATATCGACGCATTGTAGAGCCCTCTAATGTATCGCGAGTTCGGTTGTCGTCCTTTTCGCAGCTCACGACGTACTATCCGAGACAGAAAAACATCTCAAAAATAAGAAAAGTGGCACGAAACTGATGAAAATGTTCAATTTTGGGATCCAAATAAAGGCACAGCCAAGCAGGTTTGCTGTCCCTGTCGTAGGGCTCTTGGAGAGCTTTCCAACGGTATGTTGTACATCACATAACTCCTTACGGATCAAAAGTAATGGGCACCGGAGCGACGGAGACCTAGTCACAAGCCCCACACCCTCGGTTTGCAGGCTCAGCCTCTACGTGAAGCGAAGTTTTCTTGCCCAAGGTGCCGTAGGATTCGTTAATAGAAATGTAATGGATAAAGCATCTTGGAAGGCTAACCGGGGCAAAAAAATTGAAAAGGGGGTACAACACGAGGACTTCCCAGGGGGTCACCCATCCTAGTACTTCTCTCGCCCAAGCACGCTTAACTTCGGAGTTTTGATGGGATCCGATGCATTAGTGCTGGTATGATCGCACCCATCATGTTGAGGACGCAAATCCCTTATGTGTTGACGGTTCACAGTCCCAGTCTAGAGAGATGGCCCATTCAGAAGGCCCAATAGGCTTAACGACAACCCATCCGCTTCAACAACGCAGCATGCTCGCAAGACGTGATATCGAGGCATTGTAGGGCCCTCTAATGTCCCACGATTCGGTTGTCGTCCTTTTTGCGGCTCATGACGTACGATCCGGGATGAAAAAATGGCACAAAAACAAGAAAAGTGGCCCAAAACTGATGAAAACATTCAATTTTGGGTTCTGAAAACAAGCGCAGCCGAGCAGGCTTGCTGACCCCGTCGTAGAGCTGTTAGAGAGCTTTCCAACGGTATGTTGTGCGTCGCGTAACTCCTTACGGATCAAAAGTTATAGGCACCGGAGCGACGGAGACCTGGTCACAAGCCCCACACTCTCAGTTTGCAGGCTCAGCCTCTACGTAAAGCGAAGTTGTCTTGCCCAAGGTGCCGTGGGATTCGTTAATAGAAATGTAATGGATAAAGCATCTTGGAAGGCTAACCGGGGCAAAAAAAATTGAAAAAGGGGGTGCAACACGAGGACTTCCCAAGGGGTCACCCATCCTAGTACTACTCTCGCCCAAGCACGCTTAACTTTGGAGTTCTTATGGGATTCGGTGCATTAGTGCTGGTATGATCGCACCCGTCATGTTGAGGATGCAAATCCCTTATGTGTTGATGGTTCACAGTCCCAGCCCAGAGAGATGGCCCATTCAAAAGGCCCAATGGGATTAACGATAACCCATCCGCTTCAACAATGCAGCATCCTCGCAAGACGTGATATCGACAAGTTGTAGGGCCCTCTAATGTACCGCGAGTTCAGTTGTTGTCCTTTTCACGGCTCACGACGTACGATTCGAGACCAAAAAACATCGTAAAAACAAGAAAAGTAGCCAGAAACTAATGAAAACATTCGATTTTGATCTCCAAAAAAGGCACAGCCGAGCAGGTTTGTTGTCCCCGTTGTAGAGCTCTCGGAGTGCTTTCCAACAGTATGCTGTGCGTCGCGTAACTCCTTATGGATCAAAAGTTATGGGCTCCGGACCGACGGAGACCTGGTCACAAGCCCCACTGTGATAACCCGAACCCGGCATGCATTTAAAGGCATTTAATTGCATTTAATTAAGTGACATCTTAAATGTTAGCATTGGATTTGTGTTTATTTTAGTTAAACATTTAATTGTAGCTTTATTTTCATATTTCTTTTGGATGTAATTAAGATAATACTTGAATTAAATATTTTAACGGAATAACAACTACTTTTCATTTTTATGTCAATCGGTTTTATTTTTCTTGCACTTAAATGCTCGGATTTCAATTAAATGAAAAGTAGCTCCGAGCCGGAGTAAATTTTAAACTATGATGCTTTTAAAAAATGATATATTTCTTAAATTCTTTGAGATTTAATCGTTATTCTTTTATTGTCGCAAAGTGCATAGCATTTCGAGAGCGATAGTTAGGAAATGATTTCTAGTCCTCAACAAATAGTGAAAACTAGTATTTAGTGTCTTAATTTTAATATTTTAGTTGTTGTTAGCTAGAATTAAAATTATGTTAGTTGTTTTAGCTTTAAAATGCATAAAACAAGCTTATTTGATCAAATTTTAAGTGCTTTGACCAAGGGCTTGACTTGTTAACTTGTATCATCTTTTATAAGCTTAAATTAACAAGTAAAATAAAGAAAAAAAGCTGGAAAAACAGAAAGAAAGGGCCGAAAATATGAAGGAACGAAAAAAAAGAGATTTCAAATTCAAATCTTCGATTCTTCGCGTGAGCTTGCACGGGGTGGTTTCCGAGGCATCCTACTAGGTTTTCCTAGCGTCTAGGAGTGTCTAAGGTGAGGGTTTCATCGTTATTTGCGCATTTGAAATATTTGTATCTAAACTTTGATTTTTGGATTTTATGCGTAGATCGTTAGTTTAATCGTTTTAATGCTTAAAGAATGTTCCTTGTTGATTGTAGAACATGTATTTATAGCTTTTTAACATTTTCTGCGATTGAATATTGAAATTGAAATATAAATTGTATAATGAATAGTAAATTATGAATAGTAAACCCCCGTTTCGATGAAGTTGCTCCGTTACGCGTTCTGTTGATGTAGGAAGATGCTAGATATTCTAGAATTCCTAAATGTGTGGTTTAATTGGAATGTGTAATGGAAAAACGGAGAAAAATGGCTTAGTGAAAGTCAGGGTCGTTTAGGTCGAGTTTGGCGTTTTCTCATTTTACGTGTTGGCATTGTTTCGGGAGGCCATGGAAGCACTTTTGGTGCGATTATGGCGTTGGTTGGGTGTTTGGTTGGTATAGTTGTAGTTCAAACGAGCAAAGGGAGAAATCGGGACTTTGCGTGAATTCTGGGGTAAAGTAGGGTTTCGGGGTCTTTAGACGTGCCTTATGGTGACCTAGGAGGATTGGTAAAGTCGGTTTCCAAAGCTCGTGGGTCGTTTGAAAGTAGTAGCGTTTTGAAAGTTGGGGACATTTTTGGGATCTTGTGTGTTTTCATGGTATATGCTTATAGAATGTTTATAATGCTTATAGAATGCTTATAATGCCTATATAATACTTGTTATTGCTTGATAATGTTAGTTGGTGTTCTTGTTACTTGTTTGATTGCAAATGCTTGTTAATGCTTATTACGCTTGTTAGGGTTGATTATTGATTGAAATGTTTAATAGTTGTAGAATAATGCTTGATATCTCGTTTATCTCCTCTATCTGTGTTGTTGTGCTATCGCTCGTTTATTGCCTTGTATCGAGTCTTGCATTGCATAGTGTCCCGCGCGTGAGTGATGGGCCTCTCTGGGTAGCCTCGGGTTGCCAGTGTTGGTTGCTCTAGCTCCATGGTTATTCCCTCTTCTCACTTGGGTTGCCTCCCAGGGGGATTTGGGTCGTAGAATTAATGGTTACTCCCAGGGTATTCCAAACTGGTGTTATAAGGTGGTTGCGCGCTTATTGTCATCGTTGTCAACATCAAGCTCGAGATTGATGTATCGCTCGTGAAATGGTATATTACTCGTAAGAGTGAACCATAGCCTTCAGAGTGTGGTATAGCTTTGAATGGTTGTGTTAATGCTTTCTTGAATGTTTATTATATTGTCGTTTGTATTGAATGCTTTCTTATTGACTTTATTGCTTAATTGTGCCTATTTGCATTGCACGACTTTCTTTCTCTCCACCTCGATATCTGTCTCGCCCTCACTGAGTATACGTGTTGTGTATACTCACTCCTCACCACCACATTTCAGGAAATGTCATGTTAGCTGGAAGTTCGTGATTTCGTGAAAGTTCGTTGCTTGAAGAGTTGTCTTGCGTGCCTATGTGGCTTGAGTGTCGAAGTTTGTAAAGATGTATGTTCATATGTTGTTTGTATTTATTGTCAAAAGAAATGTAATTTAAATTTAGCTAAGTAGCTGAGGTGAATTGATAAGCTAGTTTATGTAATCAGTTAGCATAGCTTAACTTCAATGCATGTTTGTAATGTCCAAAGGAAAAGAGTTAGAATGGCATGATAGTTTATTTTATGCAGTAGCTTAGTATGGTTTAACTGTCTAGTTTGAGTGTACTTGTCAAAAATGAAAAGAGATAGGTTAGCTTTTAAATTGGAAATGTATGTATACTTGCTGAGTTTAAATTGTTGAGAACCGAGGCTCGGATGGCCTTGTGGTGGTTTTGAATGTTTGGACATGGTATTGGTCCACTTATATGCTATCGCAGGTTTTACATTTCGCTTAGAAACAGGGGAGACTCCGTCCATTTTTCCCTAAAAATTATGCCCGGGTTTGGTTTGGGTTGTGATTAGATCGATTGATAGAACTTTCAGTCTCGAGAGGGATCGGGGTGTTACAGGTGGTATCAGAGCTTGTTTAGCTCATAAGCCGGGACAGGGTCCTCGGTCTGTCGGGTAGTAACCCTTGGTTGTATGCTTGTTAAGTGTGTTTTGAAAGTGTATGCTTGCATGTGAGATTGTGTGTCTTGACTTGAATGTATGCTCCTATGTGATATAGTTATGTGTTATGTGTTAACTGTGTGCTACGTAAAGTGAAGTGTCTAGTTGTGCATTGAATTGACCTATTGAATTGGCATCGTGAATCGAATCGACCTCGTGAATTGTTATTTGCTTGAAGTATTGCTTGTAATGTGTGTATTGAATTGTCTTGAATTGGTTATGCCGTGATTTGAATTGATCATGTTGTGCTTGACTTGATTGTCGTGATTGAGTGACTTTGTTGAATAAACTCTTTTGTAAACTTGCTTGCATAATAGTATAAGGCATGTGTATAAATGTGATATCCTGGCATTCATACATGTCCCATGGAAATGGTAAGTAAGTCTTCTTCCTCCCCTGAAGAGAAGTGGTTAGTAGCAGGCCTCCAAGTTATGTGGATTGACGGGAATGAGCAGTATTTTACTAGTCTTTATTTGGGAGTTGGTGTTTGCTTTTGGAGCTCGGTTATTGGCGAATCTCTAGGTTCCTCCTCTGTGCTTAACAGTTGTGGAAGAGTAGCTTTCTTTTGGGGTTCCTTGAAGGTTATCTTCTATGCCTTGTGTAAATGACTTTCTTTGGAATTCTACATTATTATTCTTTGGAGTATTTTCTGGATGTCTTCTTGATTGGGCATTCATCGGGTATTTCTATATTGGCATTCGTGGGAGATTTGGTTGGGATTATAATCAACCTTTGGTGTTCTTTCTGCAATCTTATGGGGAAACTTTGATTTGAGTCTGCTTACAATGATCAGTTTTGTGTGAGGCGTACTACTTTGGTATTCCTTGTGGACATTGCTCAATGGATTTGGCAATCGGAGCTCTTATTGGACTTGCTGCATAATATTGTCTATAATATCTTTGCTCTAGTCTTTATTGATATTTTATCGGCAATCGTGATTGGAATTCTTCAATAGCATATGATGCACCTGCACGACATTCCCTCTGATGCTTCTTGAGCTATATATTTTGAAAGACTTCTTTGAAACCTCTGTAATATGATTGACTGGATTTCTTGGCTGGAGTCTTCCTGAGCAGTACTTGAGATTCTTGTTTAGACTCTGCTTCAGATTGTTTATTGGATCCTTGGTGGCCATTTATTTAGCATTTACTTTTTGGGCAAACTTGGCTACATTCTTACCGGAGCATTGTTCGGGTATTTTTCTTGGCATTCCTCAGTTGGTTTGGTAATTGGAATTCCTATCGGGCTTATTGTTTAGCACTACTTACAGTATGCTGTGGAATACTTTAGGCTTCCTTGGTGGTAAGTTGTATAAAGTTGCACTCGGCAAATGGCAATGAGGTCTTGAAGCTTGGTCTTATATGTGCTGCATCTACTTTGGCTATCCTTTGACTTCCTTATTTGATACTTGTTGGACTTTTATAGAGGATTCGTATATAGAATATTCCTTCGGTATTCTTCTTGTTAATAATATGTAGAATTGGTAATATCTACAGTATCTTTGCTTTAGTCTTTATTGGCATCTTCTCGGCACTTTTAGCGGGGAATTCTTTTATGATATTCTTGACCAGCGGAATTCTTATTTGGATTTCAAGATGGTATTTTCAATTAAGCCTTTATTTGGCCTTATTGCTTTGGAGTTTTCAGTCAGTACTATTGGGGTTTCTTAGTAAGGTATTCTTCGAGCGTTCTTATTCAGTGTCTTGCTCAGCAACCGATGAAGATTAGTCAAAGTTGGATTTCAGTGGATGCAGAGTTCTATTGGAAGAAGAATTGCGAGAACGCAATTGTTTTAAGGGGGGAAGGATGTGATAACCCGAACTCGGCATGCATTTAAAGGCATTTAATTGCATTTAATTAAGTGACATCTTAAATGTTAGCATTGGATTTGTGTTTATTTTAGTTAAACATTTAATTGTAGCTTTATTTTCATATTTCTTTTGGAAATAATTAAGATAATACTTGAATTAAATATTTTAACGGAATAACAACTACTTTTCATATTTATGTCAATCGGTTTTATTTTTCTTGCACTTAAATGCTCGGATTTCAATTAAATGAAAAGTAGCTCCGAGCCGGAGTAAATTTTAAACTATGATGCTTTTCAAAAATGATATATTTCTTAAATTCTTTGAGATTTAATCGTTATTCTTTTATTGTCGCAAAGTGCATAGCATTTCGAGAGCGATAGTTAGGAAATGATTTCTAGTCCTCAACAAATAGTGAAAACTAGTATTTAGTGTCTTAATTTTAATATTTTAGTTGTTGTTAGCTAGAATTAAAATTATGTTAGTTGTTTTAGCTTTAAAATGCATAAAACAAGCTTATTTGACCAAATTTTAAGTGCTTTGACCAAGGGCTTGACTTGTTGACTTGTATCATCTTTTATAAGCTTAAATTAACAAGGAAAATAAAGAAAAAAAAAGCTGGAAAAACAGAAAGAAAGGGCCGAAAATATGGAGGAGCGAAAAAAAAAAGATTTCAAATTCAAATCTTCGATTCTTCGCGTGAGCTTGCACGGGGTGGTTTCCGAGGTATCCTACGAGGTTTTCCTAGCGTCTAGGAGCGTCTAAGGTGAGGGTTTCATCGTTATTTGCGCATTTAAAATATTTGTATCTAAACTTTAATTCTTGGATTTTATGCGTAGATCATTAGTTTAATCGTTTTAATGCTTAAAGAATGTTCCTTGTTGATTGTAGAACATGTATTTATAGCTTTTTAACATTTTCTGCGGTTGAATATTGAAATTGAAATATAAATTGTATAATGAATAGTAAATTATGAATAGTAAACTCACGTTTCGATAAAGTTGCTCCGTTACCCGTTCTGTTGATGTAGGAAGATGCTAGATATGCTAGAATGCCTAAATGTGTGATTTAATTGGAATGTGTAATGGAAAAACGGAGAAAAACGGCTTAGTGAAAGTCGGGGTCGTTTAGGTCGAGTTTGGTGTTTTCTCGTTTTACGTGTTGGCATTGTTTCGGGAGGCCATGGAAGCACTTTTGGTGCGATTATGGCGTTGGTTGGGTGTTTGGTTGGTATAGTTGTAGTTCAAACGAGCAAAGGGAGAAATCGGGACTTTGCGTGAATTATGGGGCAAAGTAGGGTTTCGGGATCTTTAGACGTGCCTTATGGTGACCTAGGAGGATTGGTAAAGTCGGTTTCCAAAGCTCGTGGCTCGTTTGAAAGTAGTAGCGTTTTGAAAGTTGGGGACATTTTTGGGATCTTGTGTGTTTTCATGGTATATGCTTATAGAATGTTTATAATGCCTATAGAATACTTGTTATTGCTTGATAATGTTAGTTGGTGTTCTTCTTGTTACTTGTTTGATTGCAAATACTTGTTAATGTTTATTACGCTTGTTAGGGTTGATTATTGATTGAAATGTTTAACAGTTGTTGAATAATGCTTGATATCTCGTTTATCTCCTCTATCTGTGTTGTTGTGCTATCTCTTGTTTATTGCCTTGTATCTAGTCTTGCATTGCATAGTGTCCCGCGCATGAGTGATGGGCCTCTCTGGGTAGCCTCGGGTTGCCAGTGTTGGTTGCTCTAGCTCCGTGGCTATTCCCTCTTCTCGCTTCGGTTGCCTCCCAGGGAGATTTGGGTCGTAGAATTGATGGTTACTCCCGGGGTATTCCAAACTGGTGTTATAAGGTGGTTGCGCGCTTATTGTCATTGTTGTCAACATCAAGCTCGAGATTGATGTATCGCTCGTGAAATGGTACATTGCTCGTAAGAGTGAACCATAGCCTTCAGAGTGTGGTATAGCTTTGAATGGTTGTGTTAATGCTTTCTTGAATGTTTATTATATTGTCGTTTGTATTGAATGCTTTCTTATTTACTTTATTGCTTAATTGTGCCTATTTGCATTGCACGACTTTCTTTCTCTCCACCTCGATATCTGTCTCGCCCTCACTGAGTATACGTGTTGTGTATACTCACTCCTCACCACTACATTTTAGGAAATGTCATGTTGCTGGAAGTTCGTGATTTCATGAAAGTTCGTTGTCTGAAGAGTTGTCTTGCGTGCCTATGTGGCTTGAGTGTCGAAGTTTGTAAAGATGTATGTTCATATGTTGTTTGTATTTATTGTCAAAAGAAATGTAATTTAAATTTAGCTAAGTAGCTGAGGTGAATTGATAAGCTAGTTTATGTAATCAGTTAGCATAGCTTAACTTCAATGCATGTTTGTAATGTCCAAAGGAAAAGAGTTAGAATGGCATGATAGTTTATTTTATGCAGTAGCTTAGTATGATTTAACTGTCTAGTTTGAGTGTACTTGTCAAAAATGAAAAGAGATAGGTTAGCTTTTAAATTGGAAATGTATGTATACTTGCTGAGTTTAAATTGTTGAGAACCGAGGCTCGGATGGCCTTGAGGTGGTTTTGAATGTTTGGACATGGTATTGGTCCACTTATATGCTATCGCAGGTTTTACATTTCGCCTAGAAACAGGGGAGACTCCGTCCGTTTTTCCCTGAAAATTATGCCCGGGTTTGGTTTGGGTTGTGATTTGATCGATTGATAGAACTTCCGGTCTCGAGAGGGATCAGGGTGTTACACCCACAACCTCGGTTTGCAGGCCCAGCCTCTACGTGAAGCGAAGTTGTCTTGCCCGAGGTGACGTGGGATTCGGTTATAGAAATGTGATGGATAAAGCATCTTGGAAGGCTAATCGGGGCAAAAAAAATTGAAAAGGGGGGTGCAACACGAGGACTTCCCTGGGGGTCACCAATTCTAGTACTACTCTCGCCCAAGCACGCTAAACTTCGGAGTTCTGATGGGATCCGGTGCATTAGTGCTGGTATGATCGCACCCGTCATGTTAAGGACGCAAATCATTTATGTGTTGGCGGTTCACAGTCCCAGCCCAGAGAAATGGCCCATTCAAAAGGCCCAATGGGCTTAACGACAACCTATTCGCTTCAACAACGCAGCATCCTCGCAAGACGTGATATCGACACGTTGTAGGGCCATCTAATGTCCCGCGAGTTCTGTTGTCGTCCTTTTCGTGGCTCACGACGTACGATTCAGGAGGGAAAAATAGTGCAAAAATAAGAAAAGTGGCCCAAATCTGATGAAAACATTCGATTTCGGGCTCCAAAAATTGGCACACCCGAGCAGGTATGCTACCATCGCCGTAGAGCTCTCGGAGAGCTTTCCAACGGTATCCTGTGCGCCGCGTAACTCGTTGCGGATCAAAAGTTATGGGTACCAGAGCGACGGAGACCTGGTCACAAGCCCCACGCCCTCGGTTTGCGAGCCCAGCCTCTACGTGAAGCGAAATTGTCTTGCCTAAGGTGCCGTGGGATTCGGTAATAGAAATGTAATGGATAAAGCATCTTGGCAAGGCTAACCAGGGCAAAGAAAATTGAAAAAGGGGATGCAACACGAGGACTTCCCAAGGGGTCACCCATCCTAGTACTACTCTCGCCCAAGCACGCTTAACTTCGGAGTTCTGATGGGATCCAGTGAATTAGTGCTGGTATGATTGCACCCATCATATTGAGGACACAAATCCCTTATTTGTTGATGGTTCACAGTCCCAGCCCAGAGAAGTGGCCCATTGAAAAGGCCTAATGGGCTTAACGACAACCCATCCGCTTTAACAACGCAGCATCCTCGCAAGACGTGATATCGGCGCATTGTAGGGCTTTCTAATGTCCCGAGAGTTCGGCTGTCGTCCTTTTGGCGGCTCACGACGTACGATCCGGGAAGGAAAAACAAAGCAAAAACAAGAAAAGAGTCCCGAAACTGATGAAAATGTTCGATTTTAGGATCCGAAAACAGGTGCAGCTTAGAAGGCTTGCTGCCTCCGTCGTAGAGCTCTCGGAGAGCTTTCCAACGGTATGCTGTGCGTCGCGTAACTCCTTACAGATCAAAAGTTATGGGCACCGTAGCGACGGAGACCTGGTCAGAAGCCCCACGCCCTCGGTTTGCCGGCCCAGCCACTACGTGAAGCGAAATTGTCTTGCCCAAGGTGCCGTGGGATTCAGTAATAGAAATGTGATGCATAAAGCATCTTGGCAAGGCTAACCGGGGCAAAAAAAATTGAAAAGGGGGTTGCAACACGAGGACTTCCCAAGGGGTCACCCATCCTGGTACTACTCTCGCCCAAACCTGCTAAACTTCGGAGTTCTGATGGGATCCGGTGCATTAGTGCAGGTATGATCGCACCCGTCATGTTGAGGACACAAATCCTTTATGTGTTGACGGTTCACAGTCCCAGCCCAGAGAGATGGCCCATTGAAAAGGCCCAATGGGCTTAACGACAACCCATATGCTTCAACAACAAAGCATCCTCGTAAGACGTGATATCGACGTGTTGTAGGGCCCTCTAATGTCCCATGAGTTAGGTTGTCGTCCTTTTTACCGCTCACGTTGAACGATCCGGGACGGAAAAACAGCGCAAAACCATAAAAGTGGCCCGAAACGGATGAAACCCTTCAATTTTGGGCTCCGAAAATAGCCGCAACCGAGCAGGTTTGCTACCCCCGTCGTAGAGCTCCCTGAGAGCATTCCAACGGTATGTTGTGCACCGCGTAACTCTTTACGGATCAAAAGTTATGGGCACCGGAGCGACAGAGACCTGGTCACAAGCCCCACGCCCTCGGTTTGGGGGCCCAGCCTCTACATGAAGCAAAGTTGTCTTGCCCGAGGTGACGTGGGATTTGGTAATAGAAATATGATGGATAAAACATCTTGGGAGGCTAACCGGGGCAAAAAACATTGAAAAAGGGGGGTGCAACACGAGGACTACCCTGGGGGGCACCAATTCTAGTACTACTCTCGCCCAAGCATGCTTAACTTCGGAGTTCTGATGGGATCTGGGGCATTAGTGCTGGTATGATCGCACCGTCATGTTGAGGATGCAAATCATTTATGTGTTGACGGTTCACAGTCCCAGCCCAGAGAGATGACCCATTCAAAAGGCCCAATGGGCTTAACGACAACCTATCCGCTTCAACAACGTAGCATCCTCACAAGACGTGATATTGATTCGTTGTAGGGCCCTCTAATGTCCCACGAGTTCGGTTGTCGTCCTTTTCGCGGCTCACGACGTACGATTCGGGATGGAAAAATAGCGCAAAAATAAGAAAAGTGGTCTGAAACTGATGAAAACGTTTGATTTTGCGCTACGAAAATTGGCACAATCGAGCAGCCATGTTACCACCGTCGTAGAGCTTTCCAACGGTCTGCTGTGCGCTGCGTAACTCCTTGCGGATCAAAAGTTATGGGCACCGGAGCGACGGAGACCTGGTCACAAGCCCCACGCCCTCGGTTTGTGAGCCCAACCTCTACGTGAATCTAAATTGTTTTGCCTAAGGTGCCATGGGATTCGGTAATAGAAATGTGATGGATAAAGCATCTTGGCAAGGCTAACCAGGGCAAAGAAAATTGAAAAGAGGGGTGCAACACGAAGACTTCCCAAGGGGTCACCCATCCTAGTACTACTCTCGCCCAAGCACACTTAACTTCGGAGTTCTGATGGGATCCAGTGCATTAGTGCTAGTATGATTGCACCCGTCATGTTGAGGACGCAAATCCCTTATTTGTTAATGGTTCGCAGTCCCAGCCCAGAGAGGTGGCCCATTGAAAAGACCCAATGGGCTTAACGACAACCCATCCGTTTTAACAACGCAACATCCTCGCAACACGTGATATCGACGCATTGTAAGGGCTTCTAATGTCCCGCGAGTTTGACTGTCGTCCTTTTTGCGGCTCACGATGTATGATCCGGGAAGGAAAAACAATGCAAAAACAAGAAAAGAGGCCCGAAACTGATGAAAATGTTTGATTTTAGGCTCCGAAAAGAGGCACAGCTTAGCAAGCTTGCTGCCCTCGTCGTACAGCTCTCGGAGAGCTTTTCAACGGTATGATGTGCGTCACGTAACTCCTTACGGATCAAAAGTTATGGGCACCGTAGCGACGGAGACCTGGTCACAAGCCCCACGCCCTCGGTTTGCAAGCCCAGCCTCTACGCGAAGCGAAATTGTCTTGCCCAAGGTGCTGTGGGATTCAGTAATAGAAATGTGATGGATAAAGCATCTTGGCAAGGCTAACCGGGGCAAAAAAAATTGAAAATAGGGTGTAACACGAGGATTTCCCAAGGGGTCACCCATCCTAGTACTACTCTCGCCCATGCACGCTTAACTTCGGAGTTTTGATGGGATCCGATGCATTAGTGCTGGTATGATCGCACCCGTCATGTCGAGGACGCAAATCCCTTATGTGTTGACGGTTCACAGTCCCAGCCCAGAGAGGTGGCCCATTCAAAAGGCCCAATGGGCTTAACGACAACCCATCCACTTCAACAACAAAGCATCCTCGCAAGACGTGATGTCGACAAGTTGTAGGGCCCTCTAATGTCCCTCGAGTTCGGTTGTCGTCATTTTCGCGGCTCACGACGAACTATCCTGGACGGAAAAACAGCGCAAAAACTAGAAAAGTGGGTCGAAACTGATGAAACCGTTCAATTTTGGGCTCCAAAAACACCCGCAGTCGAGCAGGTTTGCTACCCCCGTCGTAGAGCTCTATGAGAGCTTTCCAACGGTATGCTATGCGCCGCGTAACTCTTTACGGATCAAAAGTTATGGGCATCGGAGCGACGGAGACCTAGTCATAAGACCCACGCCCTCGGTTTGGGGGCCCAGCCCCTACGTGAAGCAAAGTTGTCCTGCCCAAGGTGCCGTGGGATTCGGTAATAGAAATGTGATGGATAAAGCATCTTGGCAAGGCTAACCAGGGCAAAAAAAATTGAAAAGGGGGGTGCAACACGAGGACTTCCCAAGGGGTCACCCATCCTAGTACTACTCTCGCCCAAGCACGCTTAACTTCGGAGTTCTGATGGGATCCGGTGCATTAGTGCTGGTATGATCGCACCCATCATGTTGAGGATGCAAATTCCTTATGTGTTGACGGTTCACAGTCCCAGCCGAGGGAGATGGCCCACTTAAAAGGCCCAATGGGCTTAACTACAACCCATCCGCTTCAACAACGTAGCATCCTCACAAGACGGGATATCGACGCATTGTAGGACCCTCTAATGTATTGCGAGTTCGGTGGTCGTCCATTTCGCGGCTCACGACGTACGATCCGAGACGGAAAAACGTCGCAAAAATAAGAAAAGTGGCCCGAAACTGATGAAAACGTTCGATTTTGGCCTCTAAAAATAGGTGCAACCGAGCAAGTTTGCCACCCCCGTCGTAGAGCTCTCGGAGAGCTTTCCAACGATATGCTGTGTGCCGCGTAACTCCTTACGGATCAAAAGTTTTGGGCACTGTAGCGACGGAGACCTGGTCACAATCCCCATACCCTCGGTTTGCAGGCCCAGCCTCTACGTGAAACGAAGTTGTCTTGCCCAAGGTGCCGTGGGATTCGATAATCGAAATGTGATGGATAAAGAATTTTGGAAGGCTAATCGGGGCAAAAAAAATTTAAAAAGGGGGTGCAACACGAGGACTTCCCAAGTGGTCACCCATCCTAGTACTACTCTCGCCCAAGCACGCTTAACTTTGGAGTTCTGATGGGATTCGGTGCATTAGAGCTGGTATGATCGCACCCGTCATGTTGAGGACTCAAATCACTTATGTGTTGACGGTTCACAATCCCTCCCCAGAGAGATAGCCCATTCAAAAGGCCCAATGGGCTTAATGACTACCCATCCGGTTCAACAACGCAGCATCCTCGCAAGATGTGATATCGACGAGTTGTAGGGCACTATAATGTCCCGCGACTTCGGTTGTCGTCCTTTTCGCGGCTCACGACGTACGATCCTGGATGAAAAAACATCGCAAAAACAAGAAAAGTGGCCCAAAACTGATGAAAATGTTGGATTTTAGGCTCCGAAAATAGGCGCAGCTGAGCAGGCTTGATGCCCCCGTCGTAGAGCTCTCGGAGAGCTGTCCAACGGTATGTTGTGCGTCGCGTAACTCCATATGGATCAAAAGTTATAGGCACAAAAGCGACGGAGACCTGGTCACAAGCCGCACGCCCTCGGTTTACGGGCCCAGCCTCTACATGAAGCAAAGTTGTCTTGCCCAAGGTGCCGTGGGATTCGGTAATAGAAATGTGATGGATAAAACATCTTGGAAGGCTAATCGGGGCAAAAAAAATTTAAAAGGGGGGTGCAACACGAGGACTTCCCAGGGGATCACACATCCTAGTACTACTCTCGCCCAAGCACGCTAAACTTCGAAGATCTGATGGGATCCGGTGCATTAGTGCTGGTATGATCGCACCCGTCATGTTGAGGAAGCAAATCCCTTATGTGTTGATGGTTCACAGTCCTAGCCCAGAGAGATGGCCCATTCAAAAGGCCCAATGGGCTTAACGACAACCCATCCGCTTCAACAACGTAGCATGCTCGCAAGACGTGATATCGACGCGTTATAGGGCACTCTAATGTCCCGTGAGTTTGGTTGTCGTCCTTTTTGCGGCTCATGACGTACGATCCGGGATGGAAAAACTGCACAAAAACAAGAAAAGTGGTCCGAAATTGATGAAAATGTTCCATTTGGGGCTCCAAAAACAGGCGCAGCGGAGTAGGCTTGCTGCCCCATTGTAGAGCTCTCGGAGAGCTTTCCAACGGTATGCTGTGCGCCGCGTAACTCCTTACGGATCAAAAGTTATGGGCACCAGAGCGACATAGACCTAGTCGCAAGCCCCACGCCCTATGTTTGCGGGCCCAGCCTCTACGTGAAGCGAAATTGTCTTGCCCACGGTGCCGTAGGATTCGATAATAGAAATGTGATGGATAAAGCATCTTGGAAGGCTAACCGGGGCAAAAAAAATTGAAAAAGGGGGTGCAACACGAGGACTTCCCAGGGGGTCACCCATCCTTGTACTACTCTCGCCCAACCACGCTTAACTTTGGAGTTCTGATGGAATCCGGTGCATTAGTGTTGTTATGATCGCACCCGTCACGTTGAGGACCCAAATTCCTTATGTGTTGACTGTTCACAGTCCTAGCCCAGAGAGATGGCCCATTCAAAAGGCCCAATAGGCTTAACGACAACTGTGAGGCCCGACCTCGATTTGCGTGCGATACCTCGTTTGGTTTGCCTTAATCTAAATTTAAGTGCCTTGACCTAGGTTTAAGAATTGTGTTTCGTTTTATGTACCATGCATTGAATTACGTGCATTCATTTAGGGTTGCGTGCATTTACTTGGAAAATGTGCGTTCGTCTCGTAGTTCGTGCCCTACCTCGTAGTACGTGCCTAGACCTAGGAAAGCGTGCCCTCACGCTAATCAAGAAAGCATCTTACATGAAACACTAGGTCATTAATTAATCCTACAAATTCCACTAACTAATATTAAATTACTAATTCAACCCACTAGAAGACAAAATCTCACAAAAAAGCTATACATTCCTTATTCTTTTTTCTTATTCTTTTTGCACTTTCAACACACAATTAAATAATGCTCAAAAGGTGACAAAAAATCAGAATTTTAGATGCCTTGGCCGACCACCATATGGGCTTTTATGCTTGCTTGCTTAATTCCAAATTAATTCTAGACAATGCTATGACAAGTTATGACACAAATGCATAAAAATTAGCTCAAAGACCTCCCAAAAGCTTCCAAATCTCGACAAGGCTCCTTGCCCATGCTAGGTGATTCAAAAATCAAGCTTCTTGAAGACACAAAAATCTGAATTGCAAAGCTCAAGGCCGACATATGCATCAACATTTGCAAAAGCCTTCATTTTTTCTTCATTCCTCTCATTTCCTCACATTTCTCTCTCTCCCTCTCATTCTTCTCTCTCTCTCTCTCTCGGCCTTGGCTGAGTTCATACACTCCATAGCTCATCTTCATCATTCCATGGTTCATCAAGGCAAGCTAGAAGCTAAGAAGCTCGACTAAGCAAGCTAAGTTGCAAGAAAGCTCACATGCAAGCTTATTGAACTTCCATTTCGGTTTAGGTGAGTTTGCTAGCTTCCATTTCTTTTCTTCTTGTTCTAACCACATGCACCTACTAAGAACTTGGTTACTAAGCTAGGAAACTAGAGAGAAATCGAGTGGTGTCTCGGCTAAGCAAGGAAAAGAGTCAACCTTGTGCTTCATCAAAATCTTGTGCATCTTCTTGTTGTTTTGCTAAGGTGAGGGCTAAAACTTCTTGAAAATATTTCAAAAATACACATGCATGCTCTTAAATGTATGTCTTTGCTTCTGTACTTGAGTTATATGTGTGTTCATAAGCTTTTACAACCATGCATGTCAAGATTTTGGCTTGAAGGTGATGATAGATGAAATCGTGTTTTGTGACAGCTCTCTGTCTCGTTGTTGCGAGGTGAGTTTGGCTAGGAAAATGATGTTGAAAATGCATAAAAATTGGTAGGAGACATGTTTTTCTAGTTTTGAACATTTTTCGCAGAAATAGGCCAAAGCTAATTTTGACTCTAAGGTCCTCAAAATGGCAAATCATTAAAATGTGTCCAAATCTGGAAGTTTGGAAAAAATGAAGCAGGTTTTGGCCGATTCACTGATCTTGTAGAACGAACCAGTTTTGACTTAGTAAATGATATCCAAAATGTATGAAATTTGGTGTGATTCTAGAGTTTTCAGTTCTGGACATTTTTGTCAGAAATGGACTAAGGCTAAATCTGACCCTAAGGAACTAAAAAACGACAAGTATTGAAAGGTGTGCAAATCTGGACAGTTTTGTGCAATCCTACTGTTTTGGCTATAACTATTGATCCCGAACTCCAAATGATGCAAGGTTTGTTTCTGATTTTAGTTCACTTCTTAAGCTTTAATTTGAAATCTTATTCACTGGAATTTGAGATTATTTGCTTGTCTTAATGATTGTGAGAAAATAGCCTATTGCAGTGAGGGTTTCACTTAGTTATATGCTTAGAAAATTGTTGTAACTTCTCTTGTGGTATTAAATGCTTGGGATTTTGGCATTGGGATGTTGTGTGGAATGTTTTGAATACTTGGGGATGTTTGAATTAATTTATGCATGGCTTGAGATTGATTTTGAGTTGGCTTGGGGCTTAATCGCACGGGTAAGCACAAAATGGAAACCCTAGTGACTAGGAAAATTCACTAAGTGTTGATCCTATGAATATCGTGTTTAATTATATGTTTAGTAGGCTGCCCGTAGTTGCCCTTATATCCCTAAATGTGATTTTGATCATTGCATGTTGACAAATAGGCCTTTCTTGCATCCGATCCCACGTAGATGTCGTTGGATGTTGAATAATCTCATTGTTTGATTGTGTGAACGTTGAAATGAGTTATATGACTTAATTTACGTGCGTTACATGGCTGCCTGTTTAATGTTCATATAACTCCATATGCCTTTCAAGTAAAATTACTTGTCTTATCGTGCCTTGCTTGGTTACTTGTCAATGTGCAATCTTATGACTGTCCGGAGGCAACCTACTTTGTTGTCCTCCTAATGTGATATATTAAATGTCACAAATGTGCATTGCATATAAGGTTTCAACCTTTCATTCTGGCGTGGTAGCGTTCACGCACACCGGGCGGCATCAGGCTTGACGGTGCAACCGTGACTACCATTGTCCAATTCCCTCTCTCGCTTGGGGGCTAGACTTCCTCAGAGAGTTGGGTCATAGGATTTCGGGGTACATCCGTAGTACACCCATTTGGCATGATAAGGGGATGATTTGAAGTCGGCCACAACAACTGATACTGGAAATGAACTGAGAGCAAAAGCTCACCGTATCCTTTTCAATATGTGTATAAGTACTCTTGCTTGGTTCCTAGAGGACATCGGGGAGGAAAGACGGGTAATTGTGTTCCTTTACTTTTATATTATTGTTCTGTACTTAATTGTGATATATTCATGCTTGCAAAAATGGTTTTCATAAGTTGAACCAGAAAATGAGTTTCAAAACCTATTTCTCGTTCCCCCTCGCTGAGTTCATAAGGACTCCCCCTCTTTTATCATCTCAGGTGAAGAAGATCAAGAACAGGTACCAGATGACGACGTGCCTAACGATGATTCCTTGGAATGATTGCCTGTTCTATGTGCTTTGCTTGATTATGGACATTTGTGAACACTATGCTACTTGAAGACTATTTCTTTTCATGTTGCTTAATGTTTGTAATGTAAAAGACCCCCATTGTAATTTGGGGTCTAATTTTGATTTGTACTGATAATAACTAGACAGACACTACCATGATCGTTTTGCTATTGTCATTGGCTAGTATCTATCATAGGATTATGAAGTATCAGGTAAGGACTAAGTAAAATGAACCTATCCAATCTTAAGTAGGAACTCACTATTAAGCTAAGATCAACAGGTACTTTTGTAACGAGGATTAACAAACAAACGAGACATAGTATCATACTAGGTTATTAATCAATCAAGACTTCGAGATAACCAGTAGGCATTTCAATTGATGGTAAATAGTAATCTTAGTTGGAAATGAAATTGAGATTGGAAAATTTGAGGCGTTTAGAGAATTAGGTCAAACCAAAGAGCCCAATTACAGCCGTTATGCTGCCGGTTTTTCAAAAAAAATTTGGAGTTTAGGATAAAACGTTAAGTATTAAATTTCCATGAACAGTTAAGTACGAGATAGACTGGAATGTTTAGATCACACCCTAGTCTAACCTTTATAGGCCAGGTTGGGGCGTGACAACAACCCATCCGCTTCAACAACAAAGCATCCTCGTAAGACATGATGTCAATGCGTTGTAGGGCCCTCTAATGTCCCGCGAATTCGATTGTCGTCCTTTTCGCGGCTCACGACGTACAAACCGAGACGAAAAAACACCGTAAAAATAAGAAAAGTGGCCCGGAACTGAAGAAAACGTTCGATTTTGGGCTCCGAAAATAGGTGCAGCCGAGCAGATTTGCTGCACCCGTTGTTGAGCTTTCGAAGAGCTTTCCAAGGGTATATTGTGCGTCGCGTAACTCCTTACGGATCAAAAGTTATGGGCACCAAAGCAATAGAGACCTGGTCACAAACCGCACGCCATCGGTTTGCGGGCCCAGCCTCTACGTGAAGCGAAGTTGTCTTTCTCAAGGTGCCGTTGGATTCGGTAATAGAAATGTGATGGATAAAGCATCTTGGAAGGCTAACCGGAGCAAAAAAAAATTGAAAAATGGGGTGCACAAGAGGACTTCCCAAGGGGTCACCCATCCTTGTACTACTCTCGCCCAAGCATGCTTAACTTCGGAGTTCTGATGGGATTCGTTGCATTAGTGTTGGTATGATCGTACCCATCATGTTGAGGACGCAAGTCACTTATGTGTTGACAGTTCACAGTCCCAGCCCAGATAGATGGCCCACTCAAAAGGCCCAATGGGCTTAATGACAACCCATCCGCTTCAACAACGCAGCATCCTCGCAAGATGTGATATCAATGCATTGTAGGGCCATCTAATGTCCCGAGAGTTTGGTTGTCGCCCTTTTCACGGTTAATGACGTACGATCCAGGATAAAAAATAGCGCAAAAACAAGAAAAGTGGCCCGAACCTGATGAAAACATTCGAGTTTGGGCTCCGAAAATAGGCTCAGCCGAGCAGGATTTCTGCCCCCGTCGTAGAGCTCTCGGAGGGATTTCCAACGGTATGCTGTGCGTCGCATAACTCCTTACGGATCAAAAGTTCTGGGCACCGGAGCGACGGAGACCTGGTCACAAGCCCCACGCCCTCGGTTTACGGGCCTAGCCTCTACGTGAAGTAAAGTTGTCTTGCCCAAGGTGCCGTGGGATTCGGTCATAGAAATGTGATGGATAACGCATGTTGGAAGGCTAATCGGGGCAAAAAAATTGAAAAGGGGGGTGCAACACGAGGACTTCCCAGGTGGTCACCCATCCTAGTACTACTCTCGCCCAAGCATGCATAACTTCGGAGTTCTGATGGGATTCGGTGCATTAGTGCTGGTATAATCGCACCCGTCATGTTGAGGACGCAAATCCCTTATGTGCTGAGGGTTCACAGTCCCAGCCTAGAGAGATGGCCCATTCAAAAGGCCCAATGGGCTTAACGAAAACCAATCCGCTTCAACAACACAACATGCTCGCAAGACGTGATATCGACCCGTTGTAGGGCCCTCTAATGTCCTTCGAGTTCGGTTGTCATCCTTTTCGCGGCGCACGACATACGATCCGGGATGGAAAAACAGCACAAAAATAAGAAAAGTGGCCCAAATCTGATGAAAACGATCAATTTTGGGCTTCGAAAACAAGCGCAGCTGAGTAGGCTTCTGCCCCCGTTGTAGAGCTCTCGGAGAGATTTCGAACGATATGCTGTGCATCGCGTAACTCATTACGGATCAAAAGTTCTTGGCACCAGAGTGACAGAGACTTGGTCACAAGCCCCACGCCCTCGGTTTGCGGGCCCAGTCTCTACGTGAAGCGAAACTGTCTTGCCCAAGGTGCCGTGGGATTCGGTAATAGAATTGTGATGGATAAAGCATCTTGGAAGCCTAACCGGGGCAAAAAAAATTGAAAAATGGGGTGCAACACGAGGACTTCCCAGGGGGTCACCCATCCTAGTACTACTCTCGCCCAAGCATGCTTAACTTCGGAGTTCTGATGGGATCTGGTGCATTAGTGCTGGTATGACCGCACCCGTCACGTTGAGGACGCAAATCCCTTATGTGTTGATGGTTCACAGTCCCAGCCCAAAGAGATGGCTCATTCAAAAGGCCCAATGGGCTTAACGACAACCCATCCGCTTCAACAACAAAGCCTCCTTGCAAGCCGTGATATCAACGCGTTGTAGGGCCCTCTAATGTCCCGCAAGTTCGGTTGTCGTCCTTTTCGCAGCTCACGACATATAATTCGAGACGAAAAAACAGCGCAAAAACAAGAAAAGTGGACCAAAAATGATGAAAACGATCTATTTTGGGCTCCGAAAATAGACGCAGTCGAGCATGTTTACTGACCCAGTCGTAGAGCTCTCGGAGACCTTTCCAACGGTTTGCTGTGTGCTGCGTAACTCCTTACGGATCAAAAGCTATGGGCACCGAACCGACGGAGACTTGGTCACAATCCCCACGCCCTCGGTTTGCGGCCCCAGCCTCTACGTGAAGCGAAGTTGTCTTGCCCAAGGTGCTGTGGGATTCGGTTATATAAATGTGATCGATAAAGCATCTTGCAAGGCTTACCGGGGGAAAAAAAATTTAAAAAGGGGGTGCAACACGAGAATTTCCCAAGGGGTTGTCCATCCTAGTACTACTGTGGCCCAAGCACGGTTATCTTCGGAGTTCTGATGGGATCCGGTGCTTTAGTGCTGGTATGATCGCACCCGTCATGTTGAGGACGCAACTCACTTATGTATTGACGGTTCACAGTCCCAGCCCAGAGAGATGGCCCATTCAAAAGGACCAATAGGCTTAATGACAACCCATCCACTTCAACAACGCAGTATCCTCACAAGACGTGATATCGATGCATTGTAGGGCCCTCTAATGTACGGCGAGTTCGGTTGTCGTCCTTTTCCCTGCTCACGACGTACGATCCGGGATGGAAAAACAGCACAAAAACCAGAAAAGTGGCCCAAAACTGATGAAAACGTTCAATTTTGGGCTCTGAAAATAGGCACAGACGAGCAGGCATGCCGCCTCCGTGGTAGAGCTCTTGGAGAGCTTTCCAACGTTATGTTGTGCGCCGCGTAACTCCTTACGGATCAAAAGTTATGGGCACCGGAGCGACGGAGACCTAGTCACAAGCCCCACGCCCTCGGTTTACGGGCCCAGCCTCTACGTGAAGCGTAGTTGTCTTGCCCAAGGTGCCGTGGGATTTGATCATAGAAATGTGATGGATAAAGCATCTTGGAAGGCTAACCGGAGCAAAAAAAGTTGAAAAATGGGGTGCAACACGAGGACTTCCCAAGGGGTCACCAATCATAGTACTACTCTTACCCAAGCACGCTTAACTTCGGAGGTCTGATGGGATCCGGTGCATTAGTGCTGGTATGATCGCACCCGTCATGTTGAGGGTACAAATCACTTATGTGTTGATGGTTCACAGTCCCTGCCCAGAGAGATGGCCCATTCAAAAGGCCTAATGGGCTTAATGACAACCCATCCGCTTCAACAATGTAGCATCCTCGCAAGACATGATATCGATGCGTTTTAGGGCCCTTTAATGTCACGCGAGTTCGGTTGTCATCCTTTTTGCAGCTCACGACGTACGATTCGGGATGAAAAAACAGCATAAAAACCAGAAAAGTGGCCCAAAACTTATGAAAACATTCAATTTTGGGCTCCGAAAATAGACGCAGCCTAGCAGGCTTTCTGCCCCCGTGGTAAAGCTCTTGAAGAGCTTTCCAACGGTATGTAGTGCGTAGCGTAACTTCTTACGAATCAAAAATTATGGGTACCGGAGCGATGGAGACCTGGTCACAAGCCCTACGCCCTCGATTTACAGGCCCAGCCTCTACGTGAAGCGAAGTTGTCCTGCCCATGGTGCAGTGGGATTCGGTAATAAAAATATGATGGATAAAGCATCTTGGAAGGCTAACCGGGGCAAAAAAAATTGAAAAAGGGGGTATAACACGAGGACTTCCCAGGGGGTCACCCTTCCTAGTACTACTCTCGTCCAAGCACGCTTAAGTTCGGAGTTCTGTTGGCATCCGGTGCATTAGTGCTGGTATGATCGCACCAGTCATGTTGAGGACGCAAATCCCTTATGTGTTGACGGTTCACAGTCCCAGCCCAGAGAGATGGCTCATTCAAAAGGCCCAATGGGCTTAACGACAACACATCCGCTTCAACAATGCAGCATGCTAGCAAGACGTGATATCGAAGCGTTGTAGGGTCCTCTAATGTCTCGCGAGTTCAGTTGTGGTCCTTTTTGCTTCTCACGACGTACGATCCGAGATGGAAAAATAGCGAAAAATGAGAAAAGTGGCCCAAAACTGATGAAAACATTTGATTTTGGGCTCCGAAAATAGACGCAGCCATGTAGGGTTGCACCCTCCGTCGTAGAGCTCTCGGAGTGCTTTCCAACGGTATGTTGTGTGCCGCGTAACTCCTTACAGATCAAAAGTTATGGGCACCGGAGCGACAGAGACCTGGTCAAAAGCTCCACGCCCTCGATTTACGGGCCCAGCCTCTACATGAATCGAAATTGTCTTGCCCAAGGTGCCGTGGGATTCGGTAATAGAAATATGATGGATAAAGCATCTTGGCAAGGCTAACCGGGGCAAAAAAAATTGAAAAGGGGGGTGCAACACGAGGACTTCCCATGGGGTCACCCATCCTGGTACTACTCTCGCCCAAGCACGCTTAACTCCAGAGTTCTGATGGGATCTGGTACATTAGTGTTGGTATAATCTCACCCGTCATGTTTAGGAAGCAAATCCCTTATGTGTTGACGGTTCACAGTCCCAGCCCAGAGAGATGGCCCATTCAAAAGGCCCAATGGGCTTAACGACATCCCATACGCTTCAACCACAAAGCATCCTCACATGACGTTATATCGACGCGTTGTAGGGCCCTCTAATATCCAGCAAGTTCGGTAGTCGTCCTTTTTGCGGCTCACGAAGTACGATTCGAGATGGATTAACAGTGTAAAAACAAGAAAAATGGCCCGAAACAGATGAAAACGTTCGATTATGGGCTCCGAAAATAGGCATAGCTGAGCAGGATTGCTTTCCACGTCGTAGTGCTTTTGGAGAGCTTTCCAACGGTATGCTGTGCACTGCTTAACTCCTTATGGATCAAAAGTTATGGGCACCGAAGCGACGGAGACTTGGTCACAAGCCCATGCCCTCGGTTTGTGGCCCCAGCCTCTACGTGAAGCGAAGTTGTCTTGCCCAAGGTGCCGTGGGATTCGATAATACAAATGTGATGGATAAAGCATCTTGGAAGGCTAACCGGGGCAAAAAAATTTGAAAAAGGGGGTGCAACACGAGGACTTCCCAAGGGGTCACCCTTCCTATTACTACTCTCGCCCAAGCACACTTAACTTCGGAGTTCTGATGGGATCCGGTGCATTAGTGCTGGTATGATCGCACCCGTCATGTTGCGGACGCAAATCACTTATGTGTTGACGGTTCACAGTCCCTGCCCAAAAAGATGGCCCATTCAAAAGGCCCAATGGGCCTAATGACAACCCATCCGCATCAACAATGCAGTGTCCTTGCAAGACGTGATATCGATGCGTTGTAGGGCCCTCTAATGTCCCACGAGTTCAATTGTCGTCCATTTTATGGCTCAAGACGTACTATCCGGGACAGAAAAACAGTACAAAAACCAAAAAAATAGCCTGAAACTGATGAAAACGTTCTATTTTGGGCTTCAAAAATAAGCGCAGCTAGGCAGACTTGCCGCCCTAGTGGTAGAGCTCACGGAGATCTTTCCAACGGTATGCTGTGCGCCGCGTAACTCCTTACGGATCAAAAGTTATGGGCATCGGAGCGACGGAGACCTGGTCACAAGTCCCATCCCCTCGGTCTGCGGGCCCAGTCTCTACATGAAACGAAGTTGTCTTGCCCAAAGTGCCGTGGGATTCAGTAATAGAAATGTGATGGATAAAGCATCTTGGAAGGCTAACCGAGGCAAAAAAAATTGAAAAAGGGGGTGCAACACGAGGACTTCTCAAGGGGTCACCCATCCTAGTACTACTCTCGTCCAACTACGCTTAACTTCGGAGTTCTGATGGGATCCGGAGCATTAGTGCTAGTATGATCGCACCCGTCATGTTGAGGACGCGAATCCCTTATGCGTTGACAGTTTACAGTCCCAGCCTAGAGAGATGGCCCATTCAAAAGGCCCAATTGGCTCAACGACAACCCATCCGCTTCAACAACACAGCATGCCCGCAAGACGTGATATCGACGCGTTGTAGGGCCATCTAATGTCCCGCGAGTTCGGTTGTCGTCCTTTTCGCGGCTCACAATATATGATCCGGGACCGAAAAACTTTACATAAACAAGAAAAATGCCCCGAAACTGAAGAAAACGTTCGATTTTGGGCTCCGAAAACAATTGCTGCAAAGCTGGCTTGTTGCCTCCGTCCTAGAGCTCTCGGAGAGCTTTCCAACGGTAGACTGTGCGTCGCGTAACTCCTTTCGGATCAAAAGTAATGTGCACCGGAGTGACGGAGACCTGGTCACAAGCCCCATGCCCTCCGTTTGCGGGCCCAGCCTCTACGTGAAGCGAAGTTGTCTTGCCCAAGGTGCCTTGGGATTCGATAATAGAAATGTGATGGATAAAGCATCTTGGAAAGGCTAACTGGGGCAAAAAAAAATTGGAAAGGGGGGTGCAACACGAGGATTTCCCAGGGGGTCACCCATCCTAGTACTACTCTCGCCCAAGCACGCTTAACTTCGGAGTTCTGATGGGATCCAGTGTATTAGTGCTGGTATGATCGCACCCGTCATGTTGAGGACGCAAATCATTTATGTGTTGACGGTTCACAGTCCTTGCCCAGAAAGATGGCCAATTCAAAAGGCCCAATGGGCTAAATGACAACCCATCCGCTTCCACAACGCAGCATCCTCGCAAGACGTGATATGGATGCGTTGTAGGGTCGTCTAATGTCCCGCGAGTTCGGTGGTCGTCCTTTTCGCGGCTCACGACTTATGATTCAGGACGAAAAAATAGCTCAAAAACAAGAAAAGTGGCCCAAAATTGATGAAAACATTCGATTTTGTGCTCCGAAAATAGGTGCAGCCGAGCAGCCTTGCTGCCCCCGTCATATAACTCTTGGATAGCTTTCCAACGGTATGTTGTGCGTCGCGCAACTCCTTACGGATCAAAAGTTATGGGCACCGGAGTGATAGAGACCCTGATCAATAGCCGCACGCCCTCGGTTTGCGGGCCCATCCTCTACGTGAAGCGAAGTTGTCTTGCCCAAGGTGTCGTGGGATTTGGTAATAGAAATGTGATGGATAAAGCATCTTGGAAGGCTAACCGGGGCCAAAAAAATAGAAAAGGGGGGTATAACACCAGGACTTCCAAGGGGGTCACCCATCCAAGTACTATGCTCACCCAAGCTCGCTTAACTTCGGAGTTCTGATAGGATCCGGTGCATCAGTGCTGGTATGATGGCACCCGTCATGTTGAGGACGCAAATCCCTTATGTGTTGACGGTTCACAATCCCAGCCCAGAGAGATGGCCCATTCAAAAGGCCCAATGGGCTTAACGACAACCCATCCGCTTCAAAAACGCATCATGCTCGCAAGACGTGAAATCGACGCATTGTAGGGCCCCCTAATGTCCCGCGAGTTTGGTTGTCGTCCTTTTCGCGACTCACGATGTACGATCCGGGAGGGAAAAATAGCACAAAAACAAGAAAAATGCCGCGAAACTGATGAAAACGTTTGATTTTGGGCTGCAAAAATAGGCACAGCCGTGCAGGCTTGCTGCCACCGTCATAGAGCTCTCGGAGAGCTTTCCGACGGTGTGATGTGCATCGCGTACCTCCTTACGGATCAAAAGTTATGGGCACCGGAGCGACGTAGACATGGTCACAAGCCCCACGCCCTCTGTTTTCGTGCCCAGCCTTTACTTGAAGCGAAATTGCCTTGCCCAAGGTGCCGTGGGATTCGGTAATAGAAATGTGATGGATAAAGCATCTTGGCAAGGCTAACCGGGGCAAAAAAAATTGAAAATGGGGTTACAACACGAGGACTTCCCAAGGGGTCACCCATCCTAGTACTACTCTCGCCCAAGCACGCTTAACTTCGGAGTTCTGATTGGATCCGGTGCATTAGTGATGGTATGATCGCACCTGTCATGTTGAGGACACAAATCCCTTATGTGTTGATGGTTCACAGTCCCAGCCTAGAGAGATGGCCCATTCAACAGGCCCAATGTGCTTAACGACAACCCATCTGCTTCAACAACAAAGCAACCTCGCAAGACGTGATATCGACGCGTTGTAGGGCCCTCTAATGTCCTGCGAGTTCGGTTGTCGTCCTTTTTGCCGCTCAAGACGTACGATCTGAGACTGAAAAACAACGCAAAAAGAAGAAAAGGGGCGCGATACTGATGATTACGTTTGATTTTGGGCTTCGAAGATAGGAGCAGCCGAGCAGGTTTGCTGCCCCTACCGTAGAGCTCTCTGAGAGCTTTCCAACGGTATGTTGTGCACCACGTAACTCCTTAGGAATCAAAAGTTATGGGCACCGGAGCGACGGAGACCTGATCACAAGCCCCACGCCCTCGGTTTACGGGCCCAGCCTCTACATGAAGCGAAGTTGTCTTGCCCAAGGTGCCGTGGGATTCGGTAATAGAAATGTGATGGATAAAGTATCTTGGAAGGCTAACCGGGGCAAAAAAAATTGAAAAGGGGGGTGTAACACGAGGACTTCCCTAGGGGTCACCCATCCTAGTACTACGCTCGCCCAAGCACGCTTAACTTCGGAGTTCTGATGGGATGCGGTGCATTAATGCTGGTATGATCGCACCCGTCTTGTTGAGGACGCAAATCCCTTATGTGTTGGTGGTTCACAGTCCCAGCCCAGAGAGATGGCCCATTCAAAAGGCCCAATGGGCCTAAAGACAACCCATCCGCTTCAACATCCTCACAAGACGTGATATCAACGCTTTGTAGAGCCCTCTAATGTCCCGCAAGTTCGGTTGTCGTCCTTTTTGCGGCTCACGGCGTAAGATCCGAGAAGGAAAAACTGCACAAAAACAAGAAAAGTGGCCCAAAACTGATGAAAATGTTCGATTTTAGGATCCAAAAATAGACGCAGCCGAGCAGGCTTGCTACTACCATCGTAGAGCTCTCGGAGAGCTTTCCGACGGTATGATGTGCACCGCGTACCTCCTTACGGATCAAAAGTTATGGGCACCGGAGCGACGGAGACATGGTCACAAGCCCCACGCCCTCTGTTTCCGTGCCCAGCCTCTACTTGAAGCGAAATTGTCTTGCCCAAGGTGTCGTGGGATTCAGTAATAGAAATGTGATGGATAAAGCATCTTGGCAAGGCTAACTGGGGCAAAAAAAAATTGAAAAGGGGGTTGCAACACGAGGACTTCCCCGGGGGTCACCCATTCTAGTACTACTCTCGCCCAAGCACGCTTAACTTTGGAGTTCTGATGGGATTCGGTGCATTCGTGCTGGTATGATCACACCCGTCTTGTTGAGGACGCAAATCTCTTATGTGTTGACGGTTCACAGTCCCAACCCAGAGAGATGGCCCATTCAAAAGGCCCAATGTGCTTAACAACAACCCATCCACTTCAACAACAAAGCATCCTCGCAAGACGTGATATCGACGTGTTGTAGGGCCCTCTAATGTCCCGCGAGTACCGTTGTCGTCCTTTTCGCGGCTCAAGACGTACGATCCGAGAATGAAAAATAGCGCAAAAACAAGAAAAGTGGCACAAAATCGATGAAAACATTTGATTTTAGGCTACGAAAATAGGTGCAACCGAGCAGGTTTACTACCCCCATCGTAGAGCTCTCAGAGAGCTTTTCAACGGTATGCTGTGCGCCGCGTAACTTCTTACGGATCAAAAGTTATGGGCATCGAAGCGACGGAGACCTGGTCACATGCCCCACGCCCTCGGTTTGCTAGCTCAGCCTCTACGTGAAGAGAAGTTGTCTTGCCCAAGGTGCCGTGGGATTTGGTAATAGAAATGTGATGGATAAAGCATCTTGGAAGGTTAACCGGGGCAAAAAATATTGAAAATGGAGGTACAACACGAGGATTTCCCAAGGGGTCACCCATCCTAGTACTACTCTCGCCCAAGCACGCTTAACTTCAGAGTTCTGATGGGATTCAGTGCATTAGTGCAGCTATGATCGCACCCGTCATGTTTAGGACGCAAATCACTTATGTGTTGACGATTCACAGTCCCAGCCCAGAGAGATGGCTCATTCAAAAGGCCCAATGGGCTTAATGACAACCAATCCGCTTCAACAACGTAGCATACTTGCAAGACGTGACATCGATGCGTTGTAGAGCCCTCTAATGTCCCGTGAGTTCGGTTGTCCTCCTTTTTGAGGCTCACGACGCACGATTCGATATGAAAAAACAGCGCAAAAACATGAAAAGTGGCCCAAAACTGATGAAAACATTCGATTTTATACTCCAAAAATTGGTGCAACCGAGCAGGCTTGCGGTCCCCGTCGTAGAGCTCTCGGAGAGCTTTCCAACAGTATGTTGTGCGTCGCGTAACTCCTTATGGATCAAAATTTATGGGCACCGGAGCGACGGAGACCTGGTCACAAGCCCCATGCCCTCGGTTTGCGGGCCCAGCCTCTATATGAAGCAAAGTTGTCTTGCCTAAGGTGCCGTGGGATTCGGTAATAGAAATCTAATGGATATATCATCTTGGAAGGCTAACCGAGCCAAAAAAAATTGAAAAGTGGGGTGCAACACGAGGACCTATCAGGGGGTCACCCATCCTAGTACTACTCCGCCCAAGCACGCTTAACTTCGGAGTTCTGATGGGATCCGATGCATTAGTGCTGGTATGAACGCACCTGTCATGTTGAGGACGCGAATCCTTTATGTGTTGACGGTTCACAATCCCAGGCTAGAGAGATGGCCTATTCAGAAGGCCCAATGGGCTTAACGACAACCCATCCGCTTCAACAACGCTACATGCTCACTAGACGTGATATCGACGCGTTGTAGGGCCCTCTAATGTCCCGCGAGTTCAGTTGTCGTCCTTTTCGAGGCTCACAATGTACGATCCGGGATGAAAAACAGCACAAAACCAAGAAAAGTTGGCCGAAACTGATAAAAACGTTCGATTTTGGGCTCTAAATATAGGCGCAGAGCTCTCGGAGAGCTTTTCAATGGTATGTTGTGCACTGCGTAACTCCTTACGGATCAAAAGTTATGGGCACAGGAGCGACGGAGACCTGGTCACAAGCACCACGCCTTCGATTTGCGGGCCTGCCTCTACATGAAGCGAAGTTGTCTTGCCAAGGTGCCGTGGGATTCGGTAATAGAAATGTGATGGATAAAGCATCTTGGAAGGCTGACCGTGGCAAAAAAAATTGAAAAGGTGGGTGCAACACGAGGACTTCCCAAGGGGTAACCCATCCTAGTACTACTCTTGCCCAAGCACGCTTAACTTCGGTGTTCTGATGGGATTCAGTGCATTAGTGCTGGTATGATCGCCCCCGTCATGTTGAGGACGCAAATCCCTTATGTGTTGACGGTTCACTGTCCCAGCCCAGAGAGATGGCCCATTCAGAATGCCCAATGGGCTTAACGACAACTCATCCGCTTCAACAACGCAGCATGCTCGCAAGATGTGATATCGACATGATGTAAGGCCCTCTAATGTCTAGCAGGTTTGATTGTCGTCCTTTTTGCGGCTCACGAAATACGATTCGGGATGAAAAAATAGCACAAAATCAAGAAATGTAGCCCAAAACTAATGAAAACGTTCGATTTTGGGCTCCAAAAATAGGCGCAGCCTAGCAGGCATGCTACTCCCGTCGTAGAGCTCTCGGAGTGCTTTTCAACGATATGCTGTGCGATACGTAATTCCTTACGGATCAAAAGTTATAGGCACCAGAACGCCAGAGACCTGGTCACAAGCCCCACGCCCTAGGTTTGCGGGCCCAGCCTCTTGTGAAGCGAAGTTCTCTTGCCCAAGGTTCCGTGGGATTCAGTAATTGAAATTTGATGGATAAGGCATCTTGGATGGCTAACCGAGGCAAAAAAAATTGAAAAGGGGGGTGCAACACGAGGACTTCTCAAGGGGTTACCCATCCTAGTACTACTCTCGCCTTAGCACGCTTAACTTCGGAGTTCTGATGGGATCCGGTGCATTAGTGCTAGTATGATCGCACCCGTCTTGTTGAGGACGCAAATCCCTTTTGTTTTTACAGTTCACAGTCCCAGCCCAGAGAGATGGCCCATTCAAAAGGCCCAATGGGCTTAACGACAACCCATCCGCTTCAACAACGCAGCATGCTCGCAAGACGTGATATCGACGCGTTGTAAGGCCCTCTAATGTCCCGCGAGTTCAGTTGTCGTCCTTTTCGGGGCTCATGATGTACAATCCGAGACAGAAAAACAGCACAAAAACAAGAAAAGTGGCACGAAACTGATGAAAACGTTCAATTTTGGGCTCTAAAAATAGGGGCAGACGAGCAGGCTAGCTACCCCCGTCGTAGAGCTCTCGGAGAGCTTTCCAAGGGTATGTTGTGCGCTACGTAACTCTTTACGGATCAAAAGTTATGGGTAGTGGAGAGACGGAGACCTGGTCACATACCCCACGCCCTCGGTTTGCGGGCCCAGCCTCTACGTGAAGTGAAATTTTCATGCCTAAGGTGCCGTGGGATTCGGTAAAAGAAATGTGATGGATAAAGCATCTTGGCAAGGCTAACCGGGGCAAAAAATATTGAAAAGGGGTTTGTAACACAAGGACTTCCCAGGGGGTCACCCATTCTAGTACTACTTTCGCCCAAGCACGCTCAACTTCGGAGTTCTGATGGGAACCAGTGCATAAGTGCTGGTATGATCACACGCGTCATGTTGGGGATGCAAATCCCTTATGTGTTGACAGTTCACAGTCCCAGCCCAAAGAGATGACCCATTCAAAATGCCCAAAGGGCTTAACAACAACTCATCCGCTACAACAATGCAGCATGCTCGCAAGACTTGATATCGATGCGTTGTAGGGCCCTCTAATGTCCCGCGAGTTCAGTTGTCGTCCTTTTCGTGGCTCACGACGTACAATCCGAGACGGAAAAATAACACAAAAACAAGAAAAATAGACCGAACCTGATGAAAACGTTCAATTTTGGGCTCCGAAAACAAGCGCATCATAGCATGCTAGTCGCCCCCGTCGTAGAGCTCTCAGAGAGCTTTCCAACGGTATGCTGTGCCGCGCGTAACTCCATACGGATTAAAAGTTATGGGCACCGGAGCGACGGAGACCTAGTCACTAGCCGCACGCCCTCGGTTTACGGGCCCACCCTCTACGTCAAGTAAAATTGTCTTGCCCAAGGTGCCGTGGGATTCGGTAATAGCAATGTGATGGATAATGCATCTTGGAAAGGCTAACCGGGGCAAAAAAATTTGAAAATTGTGTTGCAACACGAGGACTTCCCAGGGGGCCACCCATCCTAGTACTACTCTCGCCCAAGCACGCTTAACTTCCGAGTTCTGATGGGATCCGATGCATTAGTGCTGGTATGATCGCACCCGTCATGTTGAAGACGTAAATCCCTTATGTGTTGACGGTTCACAGTCCCAGCCCAGAGAGATGGCCCATTGAAAAGGCCCAATGGGCTTAACGACAACCCATCCGCTACAACAACGCAACATCCACGCAAGACGTGATATCGACACGTTGTAGGGCCCTCAAATGTCCCATGAGTTTGGTTGTCGTCCTTTTCACGGCTCACGACGTACGATCCGAGATGGAAAAACAGTGCAAAAACAAGAAAATTGGTCGAAACCGATGAAAACGTTCCATTTTGGGCTCCGAAATCAGGCCCAGCCCAGCAGGTTTGCTGCCCCCGTCGTAGAGCTCTTGGAGAGCTTTCCAACGGTATGCTATGGGTCGTGCAACTCCTTACGGATCAAAAGTTATAGGCACCGGAGCAACGGAGACCTGGTCACAAGCCCCACGCCCTCGGTTTGCGGGCCCAGCCGCTACGTGAAGCGAAGTTGTCTTGCCCAAGGTGCCGTGGGATTCTATAATAGAAATGTGATGGATAAAGCATCTTGGAAGGCTAACCGGGGCAAAAAAAATTGAAAAAGCAGGTGCAACACGAGGACTTCCTAAGGGGTCACCCATCCTAGTACTACTCTCGCCCAAGCACGCTTAACTTCGGATTTCTGATGGGTTCCTGTCCATTAGTGCTGGTACGATCACACCTGTCATGTTGAGGACGCAAATCCCTTATGTGTTGACGGTTCACAGTCCCAGCCCAGAGAGATAGCCCATTCAAAAGGCCCAATGGGCTTAATGACAACCCATCCGTTTCAACAAGAAAGCAACCTCGCAAGACGTGATATCGACGCGTTGTATGGCCCTCTAATGTCCTGCGAGTTCTGTTGTCGTCCTTTTCGCAGCTCATGATGTACAATCCGGGAAAAAAAATAGCGCAAAAACATGAAAAGTGGCCCAAAACTATTGAAAACATTCAATTTTGGACCCCGAAAATAGGTGCAGCCGGGTAGGCTTACTACCCCCGTAGTAGAGCTCTCGGAGAGCTTTCCAATGGTATGCTGTGCGTCACGTAACTCCTTACGGATCAAAAGTTATGGGCACCGGAGCGACGGAGACTTGGTCACAAGCCCCACGCCCTCGGTTTGCGGGCCCAGCCTCTACATGAAGCGAAGTTGTCTTGCCGAAGATGCAGTGAGATTTGGTAAAAGAAATGTGATGGATAAAGCATCTTGGAAGGCTAACCGGGGATTAAAAAATTGAAAAAGGGTGTGCAACACGAGGACCTCCTATGGGGTCACCCATCCTAGTACTACTCTCGCCCAAGCACGCTTAACTTCGGAGGTCTGATGGGATCCGGTGCATTAGAGCTGGTATGATCGCAATGTGTTGACAGTTCACAATCCCAACCCAGGGAGATGGCCCATTCAAAAGGCCCAATGGGCTTAATGACAACCCATCCTCTTCAACAACGTAGCATCCTCGCAAGTAGCGATATCGATGCATTGTAGGGCCCTCTAATATCCTTTGAGTTCTAATGTCGTCCTTATCGTGGCCCACTACGTACGATCCAAGACGAAAATACTGCGCAAAAACAATAAAAGTGGACCGAAACTTATGAAGATATTCTATTTTCGGCTCCGAAAATAGGCGCAGATGAGCTGGCTTGCAGCCCCCGTCGTAGAGCTCTCGAAGAATTTTCCAACGGTATGCTGTGCGTCGCGTAACTCCTTACTTATGTGTTGATGGTTCACAGTTCCAGCCCAGAGAGATGGCCCATTCAAAAGGCCCAATGGGCTTAACCACAACCCATCCGCTTAAAAAACGCAGCATGCTCGCAAGACGTGATATCGACGCGTTGTAAGGCCCACTAATGTCCCGCAAGTTCTGTTGTCGTCCTTTTCGCGGCTCATGATATACGATCTAGGACGGAAAAACAGCACAAAAATAAGAAAAGTGATCCGAAACTGATGGAAACGTTCGATTTTGTAATCTCAAATAGGCGCAGCCTTGCAGGCTTGCTGCCCCCATCGTAGAGCTCTCGGAGAGCTTTCCAACGGTATGTTGTACGCCGCGTAACTCCTGAAGGATCAAATGTTATTGGCACCGGAGCGACGGAGACCTGGTCATAAGCTCCACGCCCTCGGTTTTTGGGTCCAGCCTCTACGTGAAGCTAAGTTGTCTTGCCCAAGGTGCCGTGGGATTCGGGAATAGAAATGTGAAGGATAAAGCAACTTGGAAGGCTAACTGGGGAAAAAAAATTGAAAAAGGGGGTGCAACACGAGGACTTCCCAAGCGGTCACCTATCCTAGTACTACTCTCGCCCAAGCACGCTTAACTTCGGAGTTCTGATGGGATCCGGTGCATTAGTGCTGGTATGATCGCACCCGTCATGTTGAGGACGCAAATCACTTATGTGTTGACGGTTCAAAGTCCCAACCCAGAGAGATGGCCCATTCAAAAGGCCTAATGGGCTTAATGACAACCCATCTGCTTCAACAACGCAGCATCCTCAAAAGAAGTGATATCGATGCGTTGTAGGGCCCTCTAATGTCCCGCAAATTCGGTTGTCATCCTTTTCACAGCTCACGACGTACGATTCAGGATGAAAAAATAGCTCAAAAACAAGAAAAGTGGCTCGAAACTGATGAAAACATTCGATTTTGGCTCCGAAAATAGGCGCAGCCGAGCAGGCTTGCTGCCCCCGTCGTAGAGCTCTTGGAGATCTTTCCAATGGTATGTTGTTCGCCACGTAACTCCTTACGGATCAAAAGTTATGGGCACCGGAGTGACGGAGACCTGGTCACAAGCCCCACGCCCTCGGTTTGCAGGCACATCGTCCACGTGAGGCGACGTTGTCTTGCCCAAGGTGCCGTGGGATTCGGTAATAGAAATGTGATGGAAAAACCATCTTGGCAAGGCTAATCGGGGCAAAAAAAATTGAAAAGGGAGTTGCAACACGAGGACTTCCCAGGTGGTGACCCATCCTAGTACTACTCTCGCCCAAGCACGCTTAACTACGGAGTTCTGATGGGATCCGGTGCATTAGTGATGGTATGATCGCACCTGTCATGCTGAGGAAGCAAATCACTCATGTGTTGACGGTTCACAGTCCCAGCCCAGAGAGATGTCCCATTCAAAAGGCCCAATGGGATTAACGACAACCCATCCGCTTCAACAACATAGCATCCTCGCAAGACGCGATATCGACGCGTTGTAGTGCCCTTTATTGTCCAGCAAGTACGGTTGTCGTACTTTTCGTGGCTCACGACGTACGATCCGAGACTGAAAAACAGTGTAAAAACAAGAAAAGTGCCACGAAACTGATAAAAAAGGTTTGATTTTTCGCTTTGAAAATAGGCGCAGCCGTGCAGGCTTGCTGCCCCCATTGTAGAAATCTCAGAGAGCTTTCCAAAGGTATAATGTGCGCCGCATAACTCCTTACGGATCATAAGTTATTGGCACCGGAGCGACGGAGACCTGGTCAGAAGCCCCACGCCCTCTGTTTGCGGGCCCAGCCTCTACGTAAAGTGAAGTCGTCTTGCCCAACATGAGGACTTCCCAGGGGGTCACCCATCCTAGCACTACTCTCGCCCAAGCACGCTCAACTTCGGAGTTCTGATGAGATCCGGTGCATTAGTGCTGGTATGATCGCACCCGTCATGTTGAGGACGCAAATTCCTTATGTGTTGATGGTTCACAGTCCCAGCCTAGAGAGATTGCCAATTCAAAAGGACCAATGGGCTTAACGACAGCCCATCCGCTTCAACAACGTAGCATGCTTGCAAGACGTGATATCGATGCGTTGTAGGGCACTCCAATGACCAGCGAGTTCAGTTGTCATCCTTTTAGCGGCTCACGACGTATGATCTGGTACGAAAAAACAACACAAAAACAAGAAAAATGTCCCAAAACTGATTAAAACGTTCGATTTTGGGCTCTAAAAACTGGCGTAGCCGAGCAAGGTTGCAGCTACCGTCGTAGAGCTCTCGGAGAGCTTTCCAACGGTGTGCTGTGCGCCGCGTAACACCTTACAGATCAAAAGTTATGGGCACCGGAGCGACGGAGACCTGGTCACAAGCCCCATGCCCTCGGTTTACGGAACTAGCCTCTATGTGAAGCGAAAATGTCTTGCCCAAGGTGCCGTGGGATTCGGTAATAGAAATGAGATGGATAAAGCGTCTTGGCACGACTAACCGGGGGAAAAAAATTGAAAAGGGGGTTGCACCACAAGGACTTCCCAGGGGGTCACCCATCCTAGTACTACTCTCGCCCTAGCACGCTTAACTTCGGAGTTCGGATGGAACCCGGTGCATTAGTGCTTGTATGATCGCACCTGTCATGTTGAGGACGCAAATCCCTTATGTGTTGACGGTTCACAATCCCAGCCCAGAGAGATGGCCATTCAAAAGGCCCAATGGGCTTAACGACAAGCCATCCGCTTCAACAACAAAGCATCCTCGTAGGACGTGATATCGACGCGTTGTAGGGCCCTCAAATGTCCAGCAAGTTCAGTTGTCGTCCATTTCGCGGCTCACAACGAACGATCCGAGAAGAAAAAACACCGCAAGAATAAGAAAAGAAGCTTGAAACTGATGAAAATGTTCAATTTTGGGCTACAAAATAGGCGCAGCCTAGTAAGTTTGATGCCCCCGTCGTAGAGCTCTCGGAAAGCTTTCCAACGGTATGCTGTGCGCCGCGTAACTGCTTACGGATCAAAAATTATAGGCACCGGAGCGACGGAGACCTAGTCACAAGCCCCACGCCCTCGGTTTGCGGGAACAGCCTCTACGTGAAGCGAAGTTGTCTTGCCCAAGGTGCCGTGGGAATCGGTAATAGAAATGTGAAGGATAAAGCATCTTGGAAGGCTAACCGGGGCAAAAAAATATTGAAAAATGAGGTGCAACACAAGGACTTCCCAAGCGGTCAACCATCCTAGTACTACTCTCTCCCAAGCACGCTTAACTTCGGAGTTCTGATGGGATCCGGTGCATTACTACTGGTATGATCGTACCCGTCATGTTGAGGACGCAAATCACTTATGTGTTGACGGTTCACAGTCCCAGCCCAGAGAGATGGCCCATTCAAAAGGCCCAATGGGCTTAATGACAACCCATCCACTTCTACAACGCAGCATCCTTGCAAGACGTGATATCGATGCGTTGTAGGGCCCTCTAATTTCCTACGAGTTCGGTTGTCTTCCTTTTTGCGGCTCACGACGTACGATTCGTGATGAAAAAATAGCGCAAAAACAAGAAAAGTGGCCCAAAACTGATGAAAACATTCGATTTTGGCTCCAAAAACAAGTACAGCCAAGCAGGCTTGCTGCCCTCGTCACAGAGCTCTCGAAGAGCTTTCCAACGGTATGCTGTGCGCGGCGTAACTCCTTACGGATCAAAAGTTCTGGGCACCGGAGCAACGGTGACCTGGTCACAAGCCCCACGCCCTCGGTTTGCGGGTCCAGCCTCTACGTGAAGCGAAATTGTCTTGCACAAGGTGCCGTGGGATTCAGCAATAGAAATGTGATGGATAAAGCATCTTGGCAAGACTAACCGGGGCAAAAAAATTTGAAAAGTGTGTTGCAACACTAGGACTTCCCAGGGGGTCACCCATCCCAGTATTACTCTCGCCCAAGCACGCTTAACTTTGGAGTTCTGATGGGATTCGATGCATTAGTGATGGTATGATCGCACCCGTCATATTGAGGACGTAAATCCCTTATGTGTTGACGGTTCACAGTCTCAGCCTAGAGAGATGGCCCATTCAAAAGGCCCAATGGGCTTAGCGACAACCCATCCGCTTCAACAACAAAGCATCCTCGCAAGACGTGATATCGATGCGTTGTAGGGCCCTCTAATGTCCCTCGAGTTCGGTTGTCATTTTTTTCGCGGCTCACGACGTACGATCCGGGACAGAAAAATTGCGTAAAAACAAGAAAAGTATCCCAAAATTGATGAAAACGTTCAATTTTGGGCTCTGAAAATAGGCGCAGCCGTGCAGGTTTGCTGCACTCGTCGTAAAGCTCTCAGAGAGCTTTCCAACGGTATGCTGTGCATTGCGAAACTTCTTACTTATCAAAAGTTATGGGCACCGGAGCGACGGAGACCTGGGCACAAGCCCCACGTCCTCGGTTTCCGGGTCCAGCCTCTACGTGAAGCGAAGTTGTCTTGCCCAAGGTGCCGTGGGATTCGGTAAAAGAAATGTGATGGATAAAGCATCTTGGAAGGCTAACCGGGCCAAAAAAAATTGAAAAGGGGGGTGGAACATGAGGACTTTCCAAGGGGTCACCCATCCTAGTACTACTCTCTCCCAAGCACGCTTAACTTTGGAGTTCTGATGGGATCTGGTGCATTAGTGCTGGTATGATCGCACCGGTCATGTTGTGGACGCAAATCACTTTCGTGTTGACGGTTCACAGTCCCAGCCCAGAGAGATGGCCCATTCAAAAGGCCCAATGGGCTTAATGACATCCAATCCGCTTCAACAATGCAGCATCCACGCAAGACGTGATATCGACGCGTTGTAGGGCAATCTAATGTCTGCGAGTTCGGTTGTCGTCCCTTTCGTGGCTCACATCGTACGATCCGGGACGGAAAAACAGCACAAAACCAAGAAAAGTGGCACAAAATTAATGAAAACATTTGATTTTGGGCCCTGAAAACATGCGCAGCCGAGCAGGCTTATTACTTCCATCGTAGAGCTCTCGGAGAGCTTTCCAACGGTATGCTGTGCGCCGCGTAACTCCTTACGGATCAAAAGTTATGGGCACCGGAGCGACGGAGACCTGGCCACAAGCCCTACGCCCTCGGTTTGCGAGCCTGCCTCTACAGGAAGCGAAATTGTCTTGCCCAAGGTGCCGTGGGATTCGGCAATAGAAATGTGATAGATAAAGCATATTGGCAAGGCTAACCGGGGCAAAAAAATTGAAAAGGGGTTACAACACGAGGACTTCCCTAGGGGTCACCCATCCTAGTACTACTCTCGCCCAAACACGCTTAACTTCGAAGTTCTGATGGGATCCGGTGCATTAGTGCTGGTATGATCACACCCGTCATGTTGAGGACGCAAATCTCTTATGTGTTGACGGTTCACAGTCCCAGCCCCGAGAGATAGTCCATTCCAAAGGCCCAATGGGCTTAACGACAACCGATCCGCTTTAACAACAAAGCATCCTCTCAAGACGTGATATTGACGCATTGTAGGGCCCTCTAATGTCCCCCGAGTTCAGTTGTCGTCCTTTTCGCAGCTTACGACGTACGATCCAAGTCTGAAAAATAGAGCAAAATCAAGAAAAGTGGCCCAAAATTGATGAAAATGTTCAATTTTGGGCTCCGAAAATAGGAGCAACTAAGTAGGCTTGCTGCCCCCATCGTAGAGCTCTCAAAGAGCTTTCCAACGGTATGCTGTGCGCCGCGTAACTCCATACTGATCAAAAGTTATGGGCAACGGAGCGACGGAGACCTGGTCACAAGCCCTACGCCCTCGGTTTACGGGCCTAGCCTCTACGTGAAGTGATGTTGTCTTGCCCAAGGTACCGTGGGATTCGGTAATAGAAATGTGATGGATTAGGTTGATGTCCTTTTTGCGTCTCACGACGTACGATCCGGGAGGGAAAAATTGCACAAAAGAAGAAAAGTGTCCCGAGACTGATCAAAAATTTCGATTTTGGGCTATGAAAATAGGAGCTACGTAACAGGCATGTTGCCCCCATCATAGAGCTCTCAGAGAGCTTTCCAACGGTATGCTGTGCGCCATGAAACTCCTTACGGATCAAATTTTATGGGCACCGGAGCGACGGATACCTGGTCACACGCACCATGCCCACGGTTTGCGGGCCCAGCCTCTACGTGTAGTAAAATTGTCTTACCCAAGGTGCCGTGGGATTCGGTAATAGAAATGTGATGGATTAGGTTGTCGTCATTTTTGTAGCTCACTCCATACGATTCGGGACGAAAAAAAAGCGCAAAAGAAGAAAAGTGTACCGAAACTGATGAAAATGTTCGATTTTGGGCTCCAAAAATAGGCACAGTAGAGCGGGCTTGTTGTCTCTATCGTAGAGCTCTCAGAGAGCTTTCCAACGGTATGTTGTGCGTCGCGTAACTCCTTACGGGTCAAAAGTTATGGGCACCAGAGCGAAGGATACCTAGTCACAAGCCCCACACCCTCGGTTTGTGAGCCCAAAAATAGACGCAGCCTAGCAGGCTTGCTGCCAACGTCGTAGAGCTATCGAAGAGCTTTCCAACGGTATGCTGTGCACCGCGTAACTCCTTACAGAACAAAAGTTATGGGCGCTGAAGCGACGGATACCTAGTCACACGCCCCACGCCCTCGGTTTGCGAGCCCAGCCTCTACGTGAAGTGAAGTTGTCTTGCCCATGGTGGTGTGGGATTCGGTAATAGAAATGTGATGGATTAGGTTGTCGACCTTTTCGCATCTCATGACGTACGATCCGGGACAGAAAAACAACGCAAAAGAAGATAAGTGTCCCAAAACTAATCAAAAAGTATGATTTTGGGCACTAAAAACAGGCGCAACCGAGCAGGCTTACTTTCCCCGTCGTAGAGCTCTCAAAGAGCTTTCCAACAGTATGCTGTGCGCCGCGTAACTCCTTATGAATCAAAAGTTATGGGCACCGGAGCGACGGAGAACTGATCATAAGCCCCACGCCCTCGGTTTGCAGGCCCAGCCTCTACGTGAAGTGAAGTTGTTTTGCCCAAGGTGCCTTGGGATTCGGTAATAGAAATGTTATGGATAAAGCATCTTGGAAGGCTAACCGGGGCAAAAAAAATTGAAAAGGGGGGTGGAACACGAGGACTTTCCAAGGGGTCACCCATCCTAGTACTACTCTCGCCCAAACACGCTTAACTTTGGAGTTCTGATGGGATCCGGTGCATTAGTACTGGTATGATCGCACCCGTCATGTTGTGGACGCAAATCACTTATGTGTTGACGGTTCACAGTCCCAACCCAAAGAGGTGGCCCATTCAAAAGGCCCAATGGGCTTAATGACATCCCAACCGCTTCAACAAGGCAGCATCAACGCAAGACGTGATATCGACGCGTTTTAGGGCCCTCTAATGTCCAGCGAGTTCAGTTGTTGTCCTTTTCGCGGATCACTACGTATTATTTGGGATGAAAATACAGCGCAGAAATTAGAAAAATAGTCTAAAATTGATTAAAACATTCGATTTTGGGATCCGAAAATAGGCACAGCACAGCAGGCTTGCTGCCCCCGTCGTGGAGCTCTTGGAGAGCTTTCCAACGGTATGCTGTGCGCCGCGTAACTCCTTACAGATCAAAAGTTATGGGCATCGGAGCGATGGAGACCTGGTCACAAGCCCCATGCCCTCGGTTTACGGGCCCAGCCTATACATGAAGCGAAGTTGTCATGCCCAAAGTGCCGTGAGATTCGGTAATAGAATTGTGATGGATAAAGCATCTTGGAAGGCTAACCGGGATAAAAAAAAATTGAAAAGGGAGGTGCAACACGAGGACTTCCTAGGGGGTCACCCATCCTTGTACTACTCTCGTCCAAGCACGCTTAACTTCGGAGTTCTGATGGGATCCGGTGCATTAGTGCCGGTATGATCGCACCCGTCATATTGAGGATGCAAATCCCTTATGTGTTGACTGTTCACAGTCGCAACCCAGAGAAATGTCCCATTCAAAAGGCCTAATGGGCTTAACGACAACCCATCCGCTTCAACAACGCAACATGCTCTCAAGAATTGATATCAACACGTTGTAGGGCCCTCTATTGTCCCGCAAGTTCGGTTATCGTCCTTTTCGCGGTCACGACGTACGATCTGCGATGAAAAAATAGCGCAAAAACTAGAAATGTGAACCGAAAGAGATGAAAAAGTTCAATTTTGGGCTCTAAAAATAGGTGCAGCTGAGCAGGCTTAGTGTCCCCATCGTAGAGCTCTCGGAGAGCTTTCCAACGGTATGTTGTGCGCCGCGTAACTCCTTACGAATCAAAAGTTATGGGCACCGAAGTGACGGAGACCTGGCCACAAGCCCCATGCCCTCGGTTTGCGGGCCCAGCATCTACGTGAAGCGAAGTTGTCTTGCCCAAGGTACCGTGGGATTCGGTAATAGAAATGTGATGGATAAAGCATCTTCGAAGGCTAATCGGGACAAAAAAAAATTGAAAAAGGGGGTGCAACACTAGGACTTCCCAAGGGGTCACCCATCCTAGTACTACTCTCGCCCAACCATGCTTAACTTCGGAGTTCTGATGGGATCCGGTGCATTAGTGCTGGTATGATCGCACCTGTCATGTTGAGGATACAAATCTCTTATGTGTTGACGGTTCACAGTCCCAGCCCAGAGAGATGGCCCATTCAAAAGGCCCAATGGGCTTAATGATAGCCCATCCGCTTCAACAATGCAGCATCCTCGCAAGACGTGATATCAACGGGTTGTAGGGCCCTCTAATGTCCAGTGAGTTCGGTTGTCGTCCTTTTCGCGGCTCATGACGTACGATCCGGGACGGAAAAACAACACAAAACTAAGAAAAATGGCACGAAACTGATGAAAACGTTCGATTTTGGTCGCAGAAAATAGGCACAGCTGAGTAGGCTCTCTGCCCCCGTCGTAGAGCTCTCGGAGAGCTTTCCAACGGTATGCTGTGTCTCGTGTAACTCCTTACGGATCAAAAGTTATGGGCACCGGAGCGACGGAGACCTGGTCACAAGCCCCACGCCCTCGGTTTGCGGGCCCAGCCTCTACGTGAAGCGAAGTTGCCTTGCGCAAGGTGCCGTGGGATTCGATAATAGAAATATGATGGATAAAGCATCTTTGAAGGCTAATCAGGGCAAAAAAAATTAAAAAATGGGGTGAAACACGAGGACTTCCCAAGGGGTCACCCATCCTAGTACTACTCTCGCCCAAGCACGCTTAACTTCGGAGTTCTGATGGGATCCGGTGCATTAATGCAGGTATGATTGCACCCGTCATGTTGAGGATGCAAATCCCTTATGTGTTGACGGTTCACAGCCACAGCCCAGAGAGATGGCCCATTCAAAAGGCCCAATAGGCTTAACGACAACCCATCTACTTCAACAACGCAGCATGCTCGCAAGACATGATATCGACACATTGTAGGGCCCTCTAATATCCCATGAGTTTGGTTTTCTTCCTTTTTGCGGCTCACGATGTACGATCCGAGATGAAAAAACAGCGCAAAAATAGGAAAAGTGGATCGAAATTGATGAAAACGTTCAATTTTGTGCTCCAAAAATAGGCGCAGCCGACCAGGCTTGCTGCCCCAGTCGTAGAGCTCTCGGAGTGTTTTCCAACAGTATGCTATGCGTCGCATAACTTCTTACGGATCAAAAGTTATAGGCACCGGAGTGACGGAGACCTGGTCATAAGCCCCATGCCCTGGGTTTGCGGGCCCAACCCCTACATGAAGCAAAGTTGTCTTGCCTAAGGTACCATGGGATTCGGCAATAGAAATGTGATGGATAAAGCATCTTGGAAGACTAACCGGGGCAAAAAAAATTGAAAAGGGGGGTGCAACACGAGGACTTCCCATGGGGTCACCCATCCTAATACTACTCTCGCCCAAGCACGCTTAACTTCGGAGTTCTAATGGGATCCGGTGCATTAGTGCTGGTATGATCGCACCCATCATGTTGAGGACGCAAATCCCTTATGTATTTACTGTTCACAGTCCCAGCCTAGAGAGATGGCTCATTCAAAAGGCCCAATGGGCTTAACGACAACCCATCCGCTTCAACAACAAAGCATCCTCGCAAGACGTGATATCGACGCATTGTAGGGCCCTCTAATGTCCCCCGAGTTCGGTTGTCGTCCTTTTCGCGGCTCACGATGTACGATCCGAGATTGAAAAATAGCGCAAAAACAAGAAAAGTGGCCCGAAACTGATGAAAACGTTCGATTTTGGGCTCCGAAAACAAGTGCATCTGAGCAGGCTTGCTGCCCCTGTTGTAGAGCTCTCGGTGAGCTTTCCAACGGTATACTGTGGGCCGCATAACTCCTTACGGATCAAAAATTATGGCCTCCGGAGCGACGGAGACCTGGTCACAAGTCCCACGCCCTCGGTTTATGGGCCCAGCCTCTACGTTAAGCGAAGTTTTCTTGCCCAAGGTGCCGTGGGATTCGATAATAGAAATGTAATGGATAAAGCATCTTTGAAGGCTAACCGAGGCAAAAAAAATTGAAAAAGGGGGTGCAACACGAGGACTTCCCAATGGGTCAACCATCCTAGTACTACTCTCGCCCAAGCACGCTTAATTTCGGAGTTCTGATGGGATCTGGTGCATTAGTGCTGGTATGATCGCACCCGTCATGTTGAGGACGCAAATCCCTTATGTGTTGACGGTTCATAGTCCCAACCCAGAGAGATAGCCCATTCAGAAGGGCCAATGGGCTTAATGACAACCCATCCGCTTCAACAGCACAGCATCCTCGCAAGATATGATATCGATGGGTTGTAGGGCCCTCTTATGTCCCGCGAGTTCAATTGTCATCCTTTTTGCAGCTCACGACGTACTATCCGGGATGAAAAAATAGCGTCCCTAAACTGATGAAAACGTTCGATTTTGGGCTCCGTAACCAGGCGCAGCCGAGCAGGCTTGCTGCCCCCGTCGTAGAGCTCTCAGAAAGCTTTCCAACGGTATGTTGTGCGTCACGTAACTCCTTACGGATCAAAAGTTATAGGCACCGGAGCGACGGATACTTGGTCACACGCCCCACGCCCTCGGTTTGCGGGCCCAGCCTCTACGTGAAGTGAAGTTGTCTTGCCCATGGTGGCGTGGGATTCGGTAATAGAAATGTGATGGATTAGGTTGTCGTCTTTTTCACGGCTCACGACGTATGATCCGGGACGGAAAAACAGCGCAAAAGAAGAAAAGTGTCCCGAAACTGATGAAAATGTTCGATTTTGGGCTCTGAAAATAGGCGCAGCCTAGTAGGCTTGCTGCCCCCATCGTAGAGCTCTCGAAGAGCTTTCCAACGGTATACTGTGCGCCGTGTAACTCCTTACAGATCAAAAGTTATGGGCACCAGAGCGACGGATACCTGGTCACACACCCCACGCCCACGATTTGCGGGCCTAGCCACTACGTGTAGTAAAGTTGTCTTTGTGAGGCCCGACCTCGATTTGCTTGCGATACCTCGTTTCGTGTGCCTTAACCTTGATTTGCGTGCCTTGACCTAGGTTTAAGAATCGTGTTTTGTTTTGTGTGCCTTGCATTGAATTACGTGCATACATTGAGGGTTGCGTTCATTTACTTGGAAAACGTGCATCCGTCTCGTAGTTCATGCCCTATCTCGTGGCGCGTGCCCTAAACCTAGGAAAGCGTGCCCACACACTAATCAAGAAAGCATCTTACACGAAGCACTAGATCATTAATTAATCCTACAAATTTCACTAACTAATAATAAAATGCTAAGTCAATGCACTAGAAGACGAAATTGCACCAAAAGCTAGACATTCTTGTTCTTTATTCCTTATTCTTTTGCATATTCCAAGCACTCAATTAAATAATGCTCAAACAAGACAAAAAATTCAGATTTGAACACAAGCTTGGCCGACCACATGGAGCTTTTGTGCATGCATTTCAATTTCAAAACTTATTCTTAGACATTCTATGACAATTTTATGACACAAGCATATAAAAATTGGCTCAAAACTCTACCCAAAGCTCCACCATCTCGACACACACTCCATGCCCATGCTAGGATGATTCAAATTATGCTTCTTGAAGACACAATTCTGAATTTTGCAAGGCCCTAGGCCGACACATGCATCAAAGATTCCTCAAGCTTTCATTTTTTCTCACATTCTCTCATTTCCTCTCATTCTTCTCTCATTCTTCTCTCTCTCTTTCAGCCCTAGCTGAAATTCTACTCTCCATGGCTTAAGTTCTTCATCTAAAGGTCCTTCAAGACATGCAAGATACTAGGAACTCGACCAAGCAAAGCTAGAATGCAAAAGACACACATGCAAGCTCATTGAACCTTCATTTCGGCTTAGGTGAGTTTGTTAGCTTCCATTTCATTTTCTTTTGTTCTAGCCACTTGCACATACTAATAACATGGTAACTTAGCTATGAAATTAGATAAATCTCAAGTTGTCTCTCGGCTAAGCAAGGAGAAGAGTCGACATTGTGCTTCATCAAGAGTTTGTGCATCTTCTTTGTTGTCTTGCTAAGGTGAGGGCTAAAACTTCTTGAAAAGCTTTCAAAAACCACATGCATGCCTTTAAATGTCTATATTTACTTCTGTACTTGTGATATATGTGTGTTCATGAGCTTTTGTAAACATGCATGGCAAGATATTTGGCTAGAATGTGATGACAGATGAAATCGCGTATGGGACAGTCTTCTGTCTTGTTGGTGCGAAGTGATTTTGACCAGGTAAATGATGTTGAAAATGCGTGAAAAATAGTAGGTGACTAGTTTTGCCAGTTCTGAGAATTTTTAGTAGAAATAGGCCAAAGCTAATTTCGACTCTAAGGTCCTCAAAATGGAAAATTATCAAAATGTGTCCAAATCTGGAAAATATGGGAAAATGAAGCAGGTTTTGGCAGATTCACTGTTCTTGTAGAACGAACCAGTTTTGATTTAGTAAATGATATCAAAAATGCATAAAATTTGGTTTACTGCTATATTTTTCAGTTCTGGACATTTTTGTCAGAAATAGACTAAGGCTAAATCTGACCCTAAGGTTCTCAAAAACGACAAGTATTGAAATGGGTGCAAATCTGGACAGTTTTGCGTAGTCTCACGGTTTTGGCTATAACTCTTGAACCCGAACTCCAAATGATGCGAGGTTTGTTTCTGAATTTAGTTCACTCCTTAAGCTTTAATTTTACATCTTGTTCACTGGAATTGGAGATTGTTTGCTTGTCTCAATGATTGTGAGAAAACAGTCCATTGCAGTGAGGGTTTCATCTAGTGATATGCTTAGAAAAATTATTGTAGCTTCTCTTGTTGTATTAAATGCTTGGGATTGTGACATTTGGATGTTGTGTATACTGTTTTGAATTCTTGAGGGTGTTTGAATTAATCAATGCATGGTTTGAGTTTAATTACGAGATGACTTGGGGCTTAATCGCATGGGTAAGCACGAATTGGAATCCTAGTGACTAGGTAAACTCGCTAAGTGTTGATCCTATGGATATCGTGTTTAATTATGTGATTAGTAGGCTGCCCGTAGTTGCCCTTGTAGCCCTAAATGTGATTTCGATGATTACATGTTGACAAGTAGGCCTTCTTGCACCCGGTCCCACGTAGATGTCGTTGCATGTTGAATAATCTTATTATTTGATTACGTGAACTTCAAAATGAGTTATATGACTTGATTTACATGCGTTACATGGCTGCCCGTTTAATATTCATATAACTCCATGTGCTTTTCAAGTGAAATTACTTGTCATAGCGTGCCTCACGTGTTTACTTGTCAATGTGCAATCTTATGACTGCTCAGAGGCAACCTACTTTGTTGTCCTCCTAATGTGATATATTAAATGTCATAAATGTGCATTGCATACAAGGTTGCAACCTTTCATTCTGGCGTGGTAGCGTTCACGCACACCGGGTGACATCGGGCTTGCCGGTGCAACCGTGACTACCATTGTCCAATTCCCTCTCTCTCTTGGGGGCTAGACTTCCTCGGAGAGTTGGGTCGTAGGATTTCGAGGTACATCCGGAGTACACCCATTTGTCGTGATAAGGGGATGATTTGAAGTCGGCCGCAACAATTGATACTGGAAATGAACTGAGAGCAAAAGCTCACCGTATCCTTTTCACTATGTGTATAAGTACTCTCGCTTGGTTCCTAGAGGACCTCAGGGAGGAAATATGGGTAATTGTGTTCTTTTACTTTTACATTACATTATGTACTTACTTGTGATATAATGTCATGCTTGCAAAAGGGTTTTCATAAGTTGAACCGGAAAATGAGTTTCAAAACTTATTTCTCGTTCCCCCTCACTGAGTTCATAAGGACTCACCATCTTTTATCATCTCAGGTGAAGAAGACCAGGAACAGGTACCCGAGGACAATGTGCCTATTGATGATTCCTTGGAATGATTGCTTGCCCTACGTGCCTTGCTTGACTATGGCCATTTTGTGAACGATATGTTGCTTGAAGACTATTTCATTTCTTATGATGCTTGTTATTGTATTGTAAATGACCCCCGTTGTAATTTGGGGTCTAATTTTGGCTTGTACTGATCATAACTAGATAGACACTACTATGGTCGTTTTTGCTATCGCTATTGACTAGTATCTATCATAGGATTATGAAGTATTAGGTAAGAATTAAGTAAAATGGATCTATCCAATCTTAAGCAGGTACTCATTGTTAAGCTAAGATCAACAGGTACTTTTGTAACAAGGATTAACAAACAAACGAGACATAGTATCATGCTAGGCTATTAATCGAACGAGACTCCGAGATAACTAGTAGGCATTTCGATTGGTGATAAATAGTAATCTTAGTTAGAAATAAAATTGAGATTGGAATTTTTGAGGCGTTTAGAGAATTAGGTCAAACTAAAGAGCCCAATTACAGCCGTTATGCTGCCGGTTTTTCGGAGAATTTGTGGAGTTTAGGCTAAAAACGTTAAGTGTTAAACTTTCATGAACGATTAAGTACGTGATATGACTTGAGTGTTTAGATCACATCCTAGTCTAACCTTATAGGTCAAGTTAGGGCGTGACAGTCTTGCCAAAGGTGTCATGGGATTCGGTAATAGAAATGTGATGGATTAGGTTATCGTCGTTTTCGCGGCTCACGACGTACGATCCGGGACGGAAAAACAGCGCAAAAGAAGAAAAGTGTCCCGAAACTGATGAAAACGTTCAATTTTGTGCTCCGAAAAGAGGCGCAGCAAAGCGGGCTTGTTGCCCGCGTCGTAGAGCTCTCGGAGAGCTTTCCAACGATATGTTGTGCGCCGCGTAACTCCTTACAGATCAAAAGTTATGGGCACCGGAGCGACGGATACCTGGTCACAAGCTCCACACCCTCGGTTTGCGGGCCCAGCCTTTACATGAAGTGAAGTTGTCTTGCCCATGGTGGGGTGGGATTCAGTATTAGAAATGCGATGGATTAGGTTGTCGTCCTTTTCGCGGCTCACGACGTACAATCCGAGATGGAAAAACAGCGCAAAAGAAGAAAAGTGTCCCGAAACTGATGAAAACGTTCGATTTTGGGCTCCGAAAACAGGCGCAGCCAAGTAGAATGTTGCCAACGTCGTAGAGCTCTCGGAGAGCTTTCCAACGGTATGCTGTGCACCACATAACTCCTTATAGATCAAAAGTTACGGGCACCGGAGTGACGGAGACCTGGCCACAAGCCCCACGCCCTCGGTTTGCGGGCAAAGCCTCTATGTGAAGCGAAGTTGTCTTGCCCAAGATGCCGTGGGATTCGGTAATAGAAATGTGATGGATAAAGCATCTTTGAAGGCTAATCGGGGCAAAAAAAATTGAAAAATGGGGTGCAACACGAGGACTTCCCAAGGGGTCATCCTAGTACTACTCTCGCCCAAGCACGCTTAACTTTGGAGATCTGATGGGATCCGGTGCATTAATGCAGGTATAATCGCACCCGTCATGTTGAGGATGCAAATCCCTTATGTGTTGACGGTTCATAGTCGCAGCCCAGAGAGATGGCCCATTCCAAAGGCCCAATGGGCTTAATGACAACCCATCCGCTTCAACAACGCAGCATCCTCACAAGACATGATATCGACGGGTTGTAGGGCCCTCTAATGTCCCACGAGTTAGGTTTTCGTCCTTTTCGCGGCTCACGACGTACGATCCAGGACGAAAAAACCGAGCAAAAACAAGAAAAGTGGCCTGAAACTGATGAAAATGTTCGATTTTGTGCTCCGAAAATAGGCACAGCAGAGCAGGCTTGTTGCCCCCATCGTAGAGCTCTCGGAGAGCTTTCCAACGGTATGCTGTGCATCGTGTAACTCCTTACAGATCAAAAGTTATGGGCACCGGAGCGACGGAGACTTGGTCACAAGCCCCACGCCCTCGGTTTGCGGACCCAGCCTCTACGTGAAGCGAAGTTGTCTTGCCCAAGGTGCCGTGGTATTCAGTAATAGAAATTAGATGGATAAAGCATCTTGGAAGGCTAACCGGGGCAAAAAAAAATGAAAATGGGGTGCAATACGAGGACTTCCCAAGGGGTCACCCATCCTAGTACTACTCCGCCCAAGCACGCTTAACTACAGAGTTCTGATGGGATCCGGTGCATTAGTGCTGGTATGATCGCACCCGTCATGTTGAGGACGCAAATCCCTTATTTATTGACGGTTCACAGTCCCAGCCTACAGAGATGGCCCATTCAAAAGGCCTAATGGGCTTAACGACAACCCATCCGCTTTAACAACGTAGCATCCACGCAAGACGTGATATCGACGCGTTGGAGGGCCCTCTAATGTCCCGCGAGTTAGGTTCTCGTCCTTTTCGCGGCTCACGACATACGATCTAGGACGGAAAAACAGCATAAAAACAAGAAATGTGGCACGAAACTGATGAAAATGTTCAATTTTGGGCCCTGAAAATAGGCGCAGCCGAGCAGGCTTTCTACCCCCGTTGTAGAGCTCTCGGAGAGCTTTCCAACGGTATTCTGTGCGCCGTGTAACTCCTTACAGATCAAAAGTTATAGGCATCGGAGCGACGGAGACCTGGCCACAAGCCCTACGCCATCGGTTTGCAGGCCCAGCCTCTACGTGAAGCGAAATTGTCTTGCCCAAGGTGCCGTGGGATTCGGCAATAGAAATGTGATGGTTAAAGCATCTTGGCAAGGCTAACCGGGGCAAAAAAAATTGAAAAGGGGGTTACAACAAGAAGACTTTACAGGGGGTCACCCATCCTAGTACTATTCTCGCCCAAGCACACTTAACTTCGTAGTTGTGAGGCCCGACCTCGATTTGCGTGCGATACCTTGTTTCGTGTGCCCTAACCTAGAGTTGCGTGCCTTGACCTAGGTTTAAGAATTGTGTTCATTTTGTGTACCATGCATTGAATTACATGCATTCATTTAGGGTTGCGTGCATTTACTTGGAAAATGTGCACTCGTCTCGTAGTTCGTGCCCTACCTTGTAGTGCGTGCCCTAGACCTAAGAAAGCGTGCCCTCACGCTAATCAAGAAAGCATCTTACACGAAGCACTAGGTCATTAATTAATCCTACGAATTCCACTAACTATTATTAAATTACTAATTCAACCCACTAGAAGACAAAATCTCACAAAAAGCTAGACATTCCTTATTCTTTATTCCTTATTCTTTTTGCACTTTCAACACACAATTAAATTATGCTCAAAAGATGACAAAAAATTCAGATTTCTTAAGCCTTGGCCGACCACCTTGTGGCATTTATGCTTGCTTGCTCAATTCAAAATTAATTCTAGACAACTTATGACAATTCTATGACGCAAATGCATAAAAAATTGCTCAAAGACCTCCTCAAAACTCCACCAATCTCGACAAGATGCTCCATGCCCATGCTAGGAATCTCAAAATGCTTCTTGAAGACATAAAAATCAGAATTGCTAAGCTCAAGGCCGAACACTTGCATCAACATTTGCAAAAGCTATCATTTTTTTTCATTCTCTCATTCTCCTCACATTTCTCTCTCTCCCTCTCATTCTTCTCTCTCTCTCTCGGCCTTGGCTGAGTTTCATCTTACCATTGCTCATCTTCATCATTCCATGGTGCATCAAGACAAGTAACAAGCAAAGAGACTCGACCAAGCTAGCTAAGTTGCAAGAATCACACATGCAAGCTCTTTGAGTCACCATTTCGGCCTTGGTGAGTTTGCTAGCTTCCATTTCTTTTCTTCTTGTTCTAACCACATGCATCTACTAAGAACTTGGCCACTAAGCTAGGAAAAATAGAGAAAATCAAGTTGGAGTCTCGGCTAAGCAAGGAAGAAGAAGAAATTTGTGATTCATCAAAGTTTTGTGCATCTTTTTGTTGATTTGCTAAGGTGAGGGCTAAAACTTCTTGAAAATCTTTCAAAAATCCACATGCATGCTCTTAAATGTATGTCCTTGCTTCTGTACTTGAGTTATATGTGTGTTCATAAGCTTTTACAACCATGCATGGCAGGATTTTGGCTTGAAGGTGATGATAGATGAAATCGGGTTTGGTGATAGCTCTCTGTCTTGTTGCAAGGAGATTTTTCCTAGGCAAATGATGTTTAAAATGCATGAAAATTGGTAGGTAACTATTTTTTCCAGTTTTGAACATTTTTCGCAGAAATATGCCAAAGCTAATTTTGACTCTAAGGTCCTCAAAATGGCAAATCATTAAACTGTGTCCAAATCTGGAAGTCTGGAAAAAATGAAGCAGGTTTTGGCAGATGCACTGACCTTGTAGAACGAACCTGTTTTGACTTAGTAAATGATGTCCAAAATGCATGAAATTTTGTTTTCTTCTAGGTTTTTGAGTTCTGGACATTTTTGTCAGAAATGGACTAAGGCAAAATCTGACCCTAAGGACCTCAAAAACGACAAGTATTGAAATGTGTGCAAATCTGGACAGTTTTGTGCAATCCCACTGTTTTGGCTATAACTATTGGACCCGAACTCCAAATGATGCAAGGTTTGTTTCTGATTTTAGTTCATTTCTTAAGATTTAATTTGAAATCTTATTCACTGGAATTGGAGATTGTTTACTTGTCTTAATGATTGTGAGAAAACAGCCTATTGCAGTGAGGGTTTCACTTAGTTATATGCTTAGAAAATTTGTTGTAACTTCTCTTGTGGTATTAAATGCATGGGATTGTGGCATTGGGATGTTGTGTGGACTGTTTTGAGTACTTGGGGATGTTTGAATTAATTGATGCATGGCTTGAGATTGATTTTGAGTTGACTTGGGGCTTAATCGCACGGGTAAGCACGAAATGGAAACCCTAGTGACTAGGTAAACTTGCTAAGTGTTGATCCTTTGGATATTGTGTGTAATTATATGTTGAGTAGGCTGCCCGTAGTTGCCCTTATGGCCCTAAATGTGATTTTGATCATTGCATGTTGACAAATAGGCCTTTCTTGCGTCCAAACCCACGTAAATGTTGAATAGTCTTATTATTTGATTACGTGGACTTTGAATTGAGTTATATGACTTAATTTACGTGCGTACATGGCTGCCCGTTTAATGTTCATATAACTCCATGTGCCTTTCAAGTGAAATTACTTGTCTATTTGTGCCTCGCTTGTTTACTTGTCAATGTGCAATCTTATGACTGTCCGGAGGCAACCTACTTTGTTGTCCTCCTAATGTGATATATTAAATGTCATAAATGTGCATTGCATATGAGGTTGCAACCTTTCATTCTGGCGTGGTAGCGTTCAAGCACACCAGGCGGCATCGGGCTTGCCGGTGCAACCGTGACTACCATTGTCCAATTCCCTCTCTCGCTTGGGGGCTAGACTTCCTCGGAGAGTTGGGTCGTAGGATTTCGGGGTACATCCGGAGTACACCCACTTGGCGTGATAAGGGGATGATTTGAAGTTGGCCGCAACAACTGAGAGCAAAAGCTCACTGTATCCTTTTACTATATGCATAAGTACTCTTGCTTGGTTCCCAGAGGACCTCGGGGAGGAAAGACTGGTAATTGTGTTCCTTTACTTTATATTATTGTTATGTACTTAATTGTGTACATTCATGCTTACAAAAGGATTTTCATAAGTTGAACCGAAAAATGAGTTGCAAAACCTATTTCTCGTTCCCCCTCGCTGAGTTCATAAGGACTTACCCTCTTTTATCATCTCAAGTGAAGAAGATCAAGAACAGGTACCTGAGGACGATGTGCCTAACGATGATTCCTTTGAGTGATTACTTGTCTTATGTGCTTTGTGTGATTATGGCTATTTGAGAACTATGCTACTTGAAGACTATTTCTTTTTTGTTGCTCAATGTTTGTAATGTAAAAGACCCCCGTTGTAATTTGGGGTCTAATTTTGGTTTGTACTGATATTTACTAGACAGACACTAGACACTACTATGGTCATTTTGCTATTATTGCTGCTAGTATCTATAATAAGATTATGAAGTATTAGGTAAGGGCTAAGTAAAATGAACCAACCAAATCTTAAGCAGGTACTCGTGGTTAAGTTAAGATCAACAGGTACTTTTGTAATAAGGATAAACAAACAAACGAGACATAGTATCATCCTAGGTTATTAATCAAACGAGACGTCGAGATAACCAGTAGGTATTTCAATTGATGGTAAATAGTAATCTTAGTTAGAAATGAGATTGAGAATTGGAAAATTTGAGGCGTTTAGAGAATTAGGTCAAACCAAAGAGACCAATTACAGCCGTTATGCTGCCGGTTTTCCAGATTATTTTGGAGTTTAGGCTAAAACATTAAGTGTTAAATCTTCACTAACGGTTAAGTATGTGATATGACTTGAATATTTAGATCACACCCTAGTCTAACCTTATAGGCCGGGTTGGGGCGTGACAGTAGTTCTGATGGGATACGGTGCATTAGTGCTGGTATGATTGCACCTGTCATGTTGAGGACGCAAATCCCTTATTTGTTGACGGTTCACAGTCTCAGCCCAGAGAGATGGCCCATTCAAAAGGCCTAATGAGCTTAACGACAACCCATCCGCTTCAACAACGTAGCATCCACTTAAGACGTGATATCGACGCGTTGGAGGGCCCTCTAATGTCCCGTGAGTTCGGTTGTCATCCTTTTCGCGGCTCATAACGTACAATACTGGACAGAAAAATAGCACAAAAACAAGAAAAGTGGCACGAAACTAATGAAAATGTTTGATTTTGGGCCCCGAAAACAAGCACAGCCGAGCAGGCTTATTGCCCCCATCGTAGAGCTCTCGGAGAGCTTTCCAACGGTATGTTGTCCACCGCGTAACTCCTTACGGATCAAAAGTTATGGGCACCGGAGCGACGGAGACCTGGCCACAAGCCCCACGCCCTCGGTTTGCTGGCCCTGCCTCTACGTGAAGTGAAATTGTCTTGCCCAAGGTGCCGTGGGATTCGGCAATAGAAATGTGATGGATAAAGCATCTTACCAAGGCTAACTGAGGCAAAAAAAATTGAAAAGGGGTTACAACACGAGGACTTCCCTGTGGGTCATCCATCCTAGTACTATTCTCGCCCAAGCACGCTTAATTTCGGAGTTCTGATGGGATCCGGTGCATTAGTACTGGTATGATCGTACCCGTCATGTTGAGGACGCAAATCCCTTATGTGTTGACAGTTCACAGTCCCAGCCCCGAGAGATGGCCCATTCAAAAGGCCTAATGGGCTTAACGACAACCCATCCGCTTTAACAACAAAGCATCCTCGCAAGACGTGATATCGAAGCATTGTAGGGCCCTCTAATGCCCCCCGAGTTCTATTGTCATCTTTTTTGCGGCTCACGACGTACGATCCGAGTCAGAAAAATAGCACAAAAGCAAGAAAAGTTGTCCGAAACTGATGAAAACGTTTGATTTTGGGCTCCGAAAATAGGCGCAACTTAGTAGGCTTGCTGCCCCCGTTGTAGAGCTCTCGAAGAGCTTTCCAACGGTATGTTGTGCGCCATGTAACTCCTTACGGATCAAAAGTTATGGGCAACGGAGCGACAGAAACCTGGTCACAAGCCCTACGCCCTTGGTTTGCGGGCCCAGCCTCTACGTTAAGCGAAGTTATCTTGCCCAAGGTACCGTGGGATTCGGTAATAGAAATGTGATGGATAAAGCATCTTTGAAGGCTAATCAGGGCAAAAAAAATTGAAAAATGATGTGCAACACGAGGACATCCTAAGGGGTCACCATCCAAGTACTACTCTCGCCCAAGCACGCTTAACTTCGTAGTTCTGATGGGATCCGGTGCATTAGTGCTGGTATGATCGCATCCGTCATGTTGAGGACGCAAATCCCTTATGTGTTGACGGTTCACAGTCCCAGCCCAGAGAGATAGCCCATTCAAAAGGCCTAATGGGCTTAATGACAACCCATCCACTACAACAACGTTGCAACCTCGAAAGACGTGATATCGATGGGTTGTAGGGCCCTCTAATGTCCTACCAGTTCGGTTGTCGTCCTTTTTGCAGCTCACGACGTACGATTCGGGATGAAAAAATAGCGCAAAAACAAGAAAATCAAACCGAAACTGATGAAAACATTTGATTTTGGGCTCTGTAACAAGGTGCAGCCGAGCAGGCTTGTTGCCGCCATCGTAGAGCTCTCAGAGAGCTTTCTAACGGTATGATGTGCACCGCGTAACTCCTTACGGATCAAAAGTTATGGGCACCGGAGCGACGGATACCTGGTCACACGCCCCACGCCCTCGGTTTGTGGGCCCAACCTCTACGTGAAGTGAGGTTGTCTTGCCCATGGTGGCGTGTGATTCGGTATTAGAAATGCGATGGATTAGGTTGTCGTCCTTTTTGCGGCACACGATGTATGATCCGAGACGGAAAAACAGCGCAAAAGAAGAAAAGTGTCCCGAAACTGATGAAAACGTTCAATTTTGGGCTTTGAAAATAGGCTCAGCCAAGCAGGCTTACTGCCCCCATCGTAGAACTCTCGGAGAGCTTTCCAACGGTATGCTGTGCGCCGCATAACTCCTTACGGATCAAAAGTTATGGGCACCGGGGCAACGGAGACCTGGTCATAAGCCCTACGCCCTCGGTTTGCGGGCCCGGCCTCTACGTGAAGCGAAGTTGTCTTGCCCAAGGTGCCGTGGGATTCGGAAATAGAAATGTGATGGATTAGGTTGTTGTCCTTTTTGAGTCTCACGACGTACCATCCGCGAGGGAAAAACTACGTAAAAGAAGAAAAGTGTCCCGAAATTGATCAAAACGTTCAATTTTTGGCCCTTAAAACAGGGGCTGCATAACAGGCTTGCTGCCCCCGTCGTAGAGCTCTCGGATAGCTTTCCAACGGTATGTTGTGCGCCGTGTAACTCCTTACAGATCAAATGTTATGGGCATCGGAACGACGGATACCTGGTCACACGCCCCACGCCCACGGTTTGCGGGCCTAGCCTCTACGTGTAGTAAAGTTGTCTTGCCCAAGGTGCCGTAGGATTCGGTAATAGAAATGTGATGGATTAGGTTGTCGTCATTTTTGCAGCTCTCTCCATACGATCCGGGACGGAAAAAAAGTGCAAAAGAAGAAAAGTGTCCCAAAACTGATGAAAACGTTCAATTTTGTTCTCCGAAAACAAGCGCAGCAGAGCGGGCTTGTTGTCTCTGTCGTAGAGCTCTTGGAGAGCTTTGCAACGGTATGCTATGTGCTGCTTAACTCCAAACGGGTCAAAAGTTATGGGCACCGGAGCGACGGATACCTAGTGACCAGCCCCACACCCTCGGTTTGCAGGCCCGAAAATAGGCGCAGCCTATCAATCTTGCTGCCAACGTCGTAGAGCTCTCGGAGAGCTTTCCAACGGTATGCTGTGCACCGCTTAACTCCTTACGGATCAAAAGTTATGGGCGCCAGAGCGACGGATACCTAGTCACACACCCCACGTCCTCGGTTTGCAAGCCCAGCCTCTACTTGAAGTGAAGTTGTCTTGCCCATGGTGGTATGGGATTCAGTAATAGAAATGCTATGGATTAGGTTGTCGTCCTTTTCGCGGCTCATGACGTACGATCCGGGACGTAAAAACAGCGCAAAAGAAGAAAAGTGTCCCGAAACTAATCAAAACGTATGATTTTGGTTTCTAAAAACAGGCACAGCAGAGCATGCTTGTTGCCCCCGTCGAAGAGCTCTCCGAGAGCTTTCCAACGGTATGCTGTGCGTCGCGTAACTCCTTACGGATCAAAAGTTATTGGCACTGGAGCAACGGAGACCTGGTCACAAGCCCCACGCCCTCGGTTTGCGGGCCCAGCCTCTACGTGAAGCGAAGTTGTCTTGCCCAAGTTGCCGTGGGATTCGGTAATAGAAATGTGATGGATAAAGCATCTTGGAAGGCTAACCGGGGTAAAAAAAATTGAAAAGGGAGGTTCAACACGAGGACTTCTCAGGGGGTCACCCGTCATAGTACTACTCTCGCCCAAGCACGCTTAACTTCGGAGTTCTGATGGGATCCGGTGCATTAGTGCCGGTATGATCGCACCCGTCATGTTGAGGATGAAAATCCTTTATGTGTTGACGGTTCACAGTCGCAACCCAGAGAGATGTCCCATTCAAAAGGCCTAAGGGGCTTAGAGACAACCCATCCGCTTCAACCACGCAGCATGCTCACAAGACGTGATATCGACGGGTTGTAGGGCCCTCCAATGTCCAGCGAGTTCGGTTGTCGTCCTTTTCAAGGCTCACGATGTACGATCCGGGATGAAAAAACAGTACAAAATTAAGAAAAGTGGCACGAAACTAATGAAAACATTCGAATTTGGGCCCCGAAAACAAGCGCAGCCAAGCAGGTTTTTTACCCCCGTCGTGGAGCTCTCGGAGAGCTTTCCAACGGTATGTTGTGCGTCGCGTAACTCCTTACGGATCAAAAGTTATGGGCACCGGAACGACGGAGACCTAGTCATAAGCCCCACGCCCTTGGTTTGTAGGCCCAGCCTCTACGTGAAGCAAAGTTGTCTTGACCAAGGTGCTGTGGGATTCGGTAATAGAAATATGATGGATAAAACATCTTTGAAGGATAATTGGGGCAAAAAAAATTGAAAAATGGGTGTAACACGAGGACTTCCCAAAGGGTCACCCATCCTAGTACTATTCTCGCTCAAGCACGCTTAACTTCGGAGTTCTGATGTGATCCGGTGCATTAATGTTGGTATGATCGCACCCATAATGTTGAGGATGCAAATCCCTTATGTATTGACGGTTCACAGTCGCAGCCCAGAGAGATGGCCCATTCAAAAGTTCCAATTGGCTTAATGACAACCCATCCGCTTCAACAGCGCGGCATGCTCGCAAGACATGATATCGACGCGTTGTAGGGCCCTCTAATGTCCCACGAGTTCGATTGTCGTCCTTTTCGCGGCTCACGACGTAGGATCCGGGATGAAAAAATAGCCCAAAAATAAGAAAAGTGGCCCGAAACTGAGGATAACATTCGATTTTATGCTCAAAAAATAGTTTCAGCTGAGCAGGCTTGCTACCCCCATCGTAGAGCTCTTGGAGTGCTTTCCAACGGTATGCTGTGCGTCGGGTAACTCCTTACGGATCAAAAGTTATGGGCACCGGAGCGACGGAGACCTGGTTATAAGCCCCACGCCCTCGGTTTGCGGGCCCAGCCTCTACGTGAAGCGAAGTTGTCTTGCCCAAGGTGCCATGGGATTCAGTAATAGAAATGTGATGGATAAAGCATCTTGGAAGGCTAGCCGGGGCAAAAAAAATTGAAAAGGGGGGTGCAACACGAGGACTTCCCATGGGGTCACCCATCCTAGTACTACTCTCGCCCAAGCACGCATAACTTCGGACTTCTGATAGGATCCGGTGCATTAGTGCTGGTATGATAACACCCATCATGTTGAGGATGCAAATCCCTTATGTATTTATCGTTCACAGTCCCAGCCCAAAGAGATGGCCCATTCAAAAGGCCCAATGGGCTTAACAACAACCCATCCGCTTCAACAACAAAGCATCCTCGCAAGACGTGATATCGATGCGTTATAGGGCGATCTAATCTTGCAAGTTCGGTTGTTGTCCTTTTCGCGGCTCATGACGTACGATCTGAGATTGAAAAATAGCGCAAAAACAAGAAAAGTTGCCCGAAACTAATGAAAATGTTCAATTTTGGGCTCCGAAAATAGGCGCAGCCAAGCAAGCTTGCTGCCCCTATCGTAGAGCTCTCGGAGAGCTTTCCAACGGTATGTTGTGCGCCGTGTAACTCCTTACGGATCAAAAGTTATAGGCACCGGCGCGACGGAGACCTTGTCACAAGCCCCACGCCCTTGGTTTGCGGGCCCATCCTCTACGTGTAGCGAAGTTGTCTTGCCCAAGGTGCCGTGGGATTCGGTAATAGAAATATGATGGTAAAGCATCTTTGAAGGCTAATTGGGGCAAAAAAAATTGAAAAATGGGGTGCAACACGAGGACTTCCCAAGGGGTCACCCATCCTAGTACTACTCTCGCCCAAGCACGCTTAACTTCGGAGTTCTGATGGTATCCGGCACATTAGTACTGTTATGATCTCACCCATCATTTAAGGACACAAATCGGTTATGTGTTGACGTTTCACAGTCCCAGCCCAGAGAGATGGCCCATTCAAAAGGCCCAATAGGCTTAACGACAACCCATCTGCTTTAACAACAAAGCATCCTCGCAAGACGTGATATCGACGCGTTGTAGGACCCTCTAATATCCCCCAAGTTCAGTAGTCGACCTTTTCGCGGCTCACGTCGTACGATCCGGGATGAAAAAATAGTGCAAAAGAAAAGTGGCCCGAAACTGATGAAAACGTTCAATTTTGGGCTCCGAAAATAGGCACAGCTTAGCAGGATTGCTGCCCCCATCGTAGAGCTCTCGGTGACCTTTCCAACGGTATGCTGTGCGCCGTGGAACTCCTTACAGATCAAAAGTTATGGGCTCCGGAGCAACGGAGACCTGGTCACACACCCCACACCCACGATTTGCAGGCCCAGCCTCTACGTGAAGCTAAGTTGTCTTGCCCAAGGTGCCGTGGGATTCGGTAATAGAAATGTGATGGATTAGGTTGTCGTCGTTTTCGCGGCTCACGACGTACGATCCGGGATGGAAAAATAGCGCAAAAGAAAAAAAGTGTCCCGAAACTAATGAAAACGTTTGATTTTATGCTCCGAAAAGAGGCGCAACAAAGCGGGCTTGTTGCCCCCGTCGTAGAGCTCTCGGAGAGCTATCCAACGATATGTTATGCGCCACGTAACTCCTTACGGATCAAAAGTTATGGGCACTGGAGCGACGGATTCCTGGTCACAAGCCCCACGCCCTCGATTTGCGGGCCCAGCCTTTACGTGAAGTGAAGTTGTCTTGCCCATCATGGCGTAGGATTCAGTATTAGAAATGTCATGGATTAGGTTGTCGTCCTTTTCACGGCTCACGACGTACAATCCGAGACAGAAAAATAGCGCCAAAGAAGAAAAATGTCCCAAAACTGATAAAAACATTCAATTTTGGGCTCCGAAAATAGGTGCAACAAAGCAAGTTTGCTGCCAACATCGTAGACGTCTCGGAGAGCTTTCCAACGGTATGCTGTGTGCCGCATAACTCATTACAAATCAAAAGTTATGGGCACCGGTGTGACGGAGACCTGGACACAAGCCCCACTCTCTCAGTTTGCGGGCCCAGCCTCTACGTGAAGCAAAGTTGTCTTGCCCAAGGTGCCGTGGGATTCGGTAATAGAAATGTGATGGATAAAGTATCTTTGAAGGCTAATCGGGGCGAAAAAAATTGAAAAAAGGGTGCAACACGAGGACTTCCCAAGGGGTCACCCATCCTAGTACTACTCTCGCCCAAGCAAGCTTAACTTCGGAGTTCTGATGGGATCTGGTGCATTAGTGCTGGTATCATCGCACCCGTCATGTTAAGGACACAAATCCCTTATGTGTTGGCGGTTCACAGTCCCAGCCCAGAGAGATGGCTCATTCAAAAGCCCCAATGGGCTTAATGACAACCCATCCGCTTCAACAACGCAGCATCCTCGCAAGATGTGATATCGACGGGTTGTAGGGCCCTCTAATGTCCCGTGAGTTCACTTGTCGTCAATTTCGCGGCTCACAACGTACGATCCGGGATGAAAAAACTGCCCAAAAACAAGAAAAATGGCCCGACACTTATGAAAACGTTCGATTTTGTGCTCCGAAAAATAGGCGCAGCCGAGCAGGATTGTTGCCCCCGCCGTAGAGCTCTTGGAGAGCTTTTCGACGGTATGCTGTGCGTCGCGTAACGCCTTACTGATCAAAAGTTATGGGCATCGGAGCGACGGAGACCTGGTCACAAGCCCCACGCCCTCGGTTTGCGCGCCCAGCCTCTACGTGAAGCGAAGTTGTCTTGCCCAAAGTGCTGTGGGATTCGATAATAGAAATGTGATGGATAAAGCACCTTGGAAGGCTAACCGGGGCAAAAAAAATTGAAAAGGAGGGTGCAACATGAGGACTTCCCAGGGGGTCACCCATCCTAGTACTACTCTGCCCAAGCATGCTTAACTTCGGAGTTCTGATGGGATCCGGTGCATTAGTGCTGGTATGATCGCACCCATCATGTTGAGGACGCAAATCCCTTATTTATTGACGGTTCACAGTCCCAGCCTAGAGAGATGGCCCATTCAAAAGGCCTAATGGGCTTAACGACAACCCATCTACTTCAACAACGCAGCATCCACACAAGACGTGATATCAACGCGTTGGAGGTCCCTCTAATGTCCCGCGACTTCGGTTGTCGTCCTTTTCGTGGCTCACGACGTACGATTCGGGACGGAAAAATAGCACAAAAACAAGAAATACGGCGCCAAAATGATGAAAACACTTGATTTTGGGCCCTGAAAACAAGCGCAGCCGAGCAGGCTTTTTGCCCCTGTTGTAGAGCTCTCGGAGAGCTTTCCAACGGTATGCTGTGAGTCGCGTAACTCCTTATAAATCAAAAGTTATGGGCATCGGAGCGATGGAGACATGGCCATAAGCCCTACGCCCTCGATTTGCGGGCCCAACCTCTACGTGAAGCGAAATTGTCTTGCCCAAGGTGCCGTGGGATTCGGCAATAGAAATGTGATGGATAAAGAATCTTGGCAAGGCTAACCGGGGCAAAACAATTTGAAAAGGGGGTTACAACAAGAGGACTTTACAGGGGGTCACCCATCCTAGTACTACTCTCGCCCAAGCACGCTTAACTTCGTAGTTCTGATGGGATACGGTGCATTAGTGCTAGTATGATTGCACCCATCATGTTGAGGACTCAAATCCCTTATGTGTTGATGGTTCACAGTCCCAGCCTACAGAGATGGCCCATTCAAAAGGCCTAATGGGCATAACGACAACCCATCCGCTTCAACAACAAATCATCCTCGCAAGACGTGATATCGACGCGTTGCAGGGCCTTCTAATGTCCTGCATGTTCGGTTGTCGTACATTTCGCGGCTCACGGCGTACGATCCGAGACAGAAAAACAAAGCAAAAACAAGAAAAGTGGCCCAAAATTAATGAAAACGTTCGATTTTGGGCTCTAAAAACAGGCGCAACCGAGCAGGCTTGCTACCCACATGGTAGAGCTCTTGGAAAGCTTTCCAACGGTATGTTGTGCACCACGTAACTCTTTACGGATCAAAAGTTATGGGCGCCGGAGCGACGGATACCAGGTCACACGGCCCACGCCCTCGGTTTGTAGGCCCAGCCTCCACGTGAAGTGAAGTTGTCTTGCCCATGGTGGTGTTGGATTCGGTAATAGAAATGTGATGGATTAGGTTGTCGTCCATTTCACGGCTCACGACGTACGATCCGGGATGGAAAAACAGCGCAAAAGAAGAAAAGTGTCGTGAAACTTATCAAAACGTACGATTTTGGGCTTTAAAAACAGGCGCAGCCCAGCAGCCTTGTTGCCCCCGACGTAAAGCTCTCGAAGAGCTTTCCAACGGTGTGCTGTGCGCCGCGTACGATCCGGGACGGAAAAACAGCGCAAAAGAAGAAAAGTGTCGCAAAACTGATGAAAACGTTCAATTTTTGGCTCTGAAAATAGGCACAGCTGAGCAGGCTTACTACTCTTGTCGTAGAGCTCTCGGAGAGCTTTCCAACAGCATGTTGTGCACCGCGTAACTCCTTACGGATCAAAAGTTATGGGCACCGGAGCGACGGAGACCTGGTCACAAGCCTTACGCCCTCAATTTGCGGTCCCAGCCTCTAGGTGAAGCGAAGTTGTTTTGCCCAAGGTGCCGTGGGATTTGGTAACATAAATGTGATGGATTAGGTTGTTGTTGTTTTTGCGGCTCACGACGTACGATCCGGGACGGAAAAACAGCGCAAAAGAAGAAAAGTGTCCGAAAACTGATGAAAATGTTCGATTTTGGACTCTGAATACAAGCGCTGCAAAGCTAGCTTGTTGCCAACGTCGTAGAGTTCTCGGAGAGCATTCCAACGGTATGCTGTGCACCGCGTAACTCCTTGCGCATCAAAAGTTATCAGCACCGGAGCGACGGAGACCTGGTCACAAGCCCCACGCCCTCGGTTTGTAGGCCCAGCCTCTACGTGAAGCAAAGTTGTCTTGCCCAATGTATCGTGGGATTCGGTAATAGAAATGTGATGGTTAAAGCATATTTGAAGGCTAATCGGGGCAAAAAAAAATGAAAAAGGGGGTGCAACACGAGGACATCCCAAGGGGTCACCCATCCTAGTACTACTCTCACCCAAGCACGCTTAACTTCGGAGTTCTGATGGGATACGATGCATTAGTGCTGGTATGATCGCACCTGTCATGTTGAGGATGCTAATCCCTTATGTGTTGACGGTTCACAGTCCCAGCCCAGAGAGATGACCCATTCAAAAGGCCCAATTGGCTTAATTACAACCCATCCGCTTCAACAACGCAGCACCTTGCAAGACGTGATATCGACGGGTTGTAGGGCCCTCTAATGTCCCGCGAGTTCGGTTGTCATCCTTTTCGCGGCTCACGACATACGATCCGGGAAGAAAAAATAGCGTAAAAATAAGAAAATCGGCCCGAAACTGATGAGAATGATCAATTTTGGGATCCGTAACCAAGCGCAGCTATGCAGGCTTGCTGCCCCTGTCGTAGAGCTCTCGGAGAGCATTCCAACTGTATGCTCTGCGCTGCGTAACTCCTTACGGATCAAAAGTTATGGGCACCGGAGCGACGGAAACGTGGTCACACGCCCCACGCCCTCGGTTTGTGGGCCCAGCCTCTACGTGAAGTGAAGTTGTCTTGCCAGGGTGGCATGGGATTCGATAATAGAAATGTGATGGATTAAGTTGTCGTCCTTTTCGCAGCTCACGACGTACGATCCGGGACGGAAAAACAGCGCAAAAGAAGAAAAGTGTCGCAAAACTGATGAAAACGTTCAATTTTTGGCTCTGAAAATAGGCACAACTGAGCAGGCTTACTACTCTTGTCGTAGAGCTCTCGGAGAGCTTTCCAACAGCATGTTGTGCTCCGCGTAGCTCCTTACGGATCCAAAGTTATGGGCACCGGAGCGACGGAGACCTGGTCACAAGCCTTACGCCCTCAATTTGCGGTCCCAGCCTCTAGGTGAAGCGAAGTTGTTTTGCCCAAGGTGCCGTGGGATTTGGTAACATAATTGTGATGGATTAGGTTGTTGTTGTTTTTGCGGCTCACGACGTACGATCCGGGACGGAAAAACAGCGCAAAAGAAGAGAAGTATCCGGAAATTGATGAAAACGTTCGATTTTGGGCTCTGAATATAAGCGCTGCAAAGCTGGCTTGTTGCCAACGTCGTAGAGTTCTCGGAGAGCATTCCAACGGTATGCTGTGCACCGCGTAACTCCTTACGGATCAAAAGTTATGGGCACCGGAGCGACGGATACCTGGTCACAAGTCCCACGCCCTCAGTTTGCGGGCCCAGCCTCTACGTGAAGTGAAGTTGTCTAGCCCGTGACGTACGATTCGGTAATAGAAATGTGATGGATTCGGTTGTCGTCCTTTTCGCAGCTCATGACGTACGATCCGGGACGGAAAAACAACGAAAAAGAAGAAAAGTGTCCCTAAACTAATCAAAACGTACGATTTTGGGCTCTAAAAATAGGCGCAGCCGAGCAGGCTTGCTACCTACCCCCGTCGTAGAGCTCTCGAAGAGCCTTCCAATGTTATGTTGTACGCCGCGTAACTCCTTACGGATCAAAAGTTATAGGCACTGGAGCGACGGATACCTAGTCACACGCCCCACGCCCTCGGTTTGCGGACCCAGCCTCTACGTGAAGTGAAGTTGTCTTGCCCATGGTGGCATGGGATTCGGTAATAGAAATGTGATAGATTAGGTTATAATCCTTTTTGCGGCTCACGACGTATGATCCGGGACGGAAAAATAGCGCAAAAGAAGAAAAGTGTCCCGAAACTGATGAAAATGTACGATTTTTGGCTCTAAAAACAGATGTAGCCAAGCATGCTTGCTGCCCCCATCGTAGAGCTTTCGGAGAGCTTTCCAACGGTATGCTGTGCGCCGCGTGATTCCTTACGGATTAAAAGTTATAGGTACCGGAGCGACGGATACCTGGCCACACGCCCCACGCTCTCGGTTTGCGGGCCCAGCCTCTACTTGAAATGAAGTTGTCTTGCCCAAGGTGCCGTGGGATTCGGTAATAGAAATGTGATGGATTAGGTTGTCGTCCTTTTCGCAGCTCACGATGTATGATCCGGGACGGAAAAATAGCGAAAAAGAAGAAAAGTGTCCCAAAACGGATAAAAATGTTCGATTTTGGGCTCTAAAAATAGGCGCAGCCTAGCATGGTTGCTGCCCCCGTCATAGAGCTCTCGGAGAGCATTCCAACGGTATGCAGTGCGCCGTGTAACTCCTTACGGATCAAAAGTTATGGGCACCGGAGCGTCGGATACCTAGTCATACACCCCATGCCCTCGGTTTTTGGGCCCAGCCTCTACGTGAAGTGAAGTTGTCTTGCCCAAGGTGTCGTGGGATTCGGAAAATGAAATGTGATGGACTAAGTTGTCGTCCTTTTCGAGGCTCACGACGTACGATCCGGGTCGAAAAAATAGTGCAAAAGAAGAAAAGTGTCCCGAAACTGATAAAAACATTCAATTTTGGTCTCTGAAAATAGGCGCAGCCCAGCAGGCTTGCTACCTCCGTCGTAGAGCTCTCTGAGAGCTTTCCAATGGAATTCTGTGCACTGCGTAACTCCTTACGGATCAAAAGTTATGGGCACTGGAGCGATGGATACCTAGTCACACGCCCCACGTCCTCGGTTTTCTGGCCCAGCCTCTACGTGAAGTGAAGTTGTCATGCCCATGGTGGTGTGGGATTCAGTAATAGAAATGTGATGGATTAGGTTGTCGTCCTTTTCGCTGCTCACGTCGTACGATCCGGGACGAAAAAACATTGCAAAAGTAGAAAAGTGTCCCGAAACTAATCAAAACGTACTATTTTGGTCTCTAAAATCAAGCGCAGCCGAGCAGGCTTGCTACCCCCGTCGTAGAGCTCTCAGAGAGCCTTCCAACGGTATGCTGTACGTCGTGTAACTTCTTACGGATCAAAATTTATGCGCACCGGAGCGACGGATACCTGGTCACACGACCCACACCCCACGCCCTCGGTTTGTGGACCCAGCCTCTACGTGAAGTGAAGTTGTCTTGCTCATGGTGGCGTGGGATTCGGTAATAGAAATGTGATGGATTAGGTTGTCGTCCTTTTCGCGGCTCACGACGTATGATCCGGGACAGAAAAACAGCGCAAAAGAAGAAAAGTGTCCCGAAACTGATGAAAACATATGATTTTAGGCTGCGAAGATAGACGCTGCCTAACAGGCTTGCTGCCCCTGTCGTAGAGCTCTCGGAGAGCTTTCCAACGGTATGCTGTGTGCCGCGTAACTCCTTACGGATAAAAAGTTATGGGCACCGGAGCGACGGATACCTGGTCACACGCCCCACGCCCTCGTTTTACTGGCCCAGCCTCTACGTGAGGTGATGTTGTCTTGCCCATGGCGGTGTAGGATTTGATAATATAATTGTGATGGATTAAGTTGTCGTCCTTTTCCCGGCTCACGACGTACGATCCAGGATGAAAAAACATCACAAAAGAAGAAAATTGTCCCGAAATTGATCAAAATGTTCAATTTTGGGCTCTAAAAAACAGGCGTAGCCCAGCAGTCTTGCTGCCCCTGTCGTAGAGCTCTTGGAGAGCTTTTCAACGGTATGTTGTGCGCCGCATAACTCCTTACGGATCAAAAGTTATGGGCACCGGAGCGACGAATACCTGGTCACACGCCCTACGCCCTCGGTTTGCAGGCCCAGCCTTTACGTGAAGTGAAGTTGTCTTGCCCAAGGTGCCGTGGGATTTAGTTATAGAAATATGATGGATTAGGTTGTCGTCCTTTCCGCAGCTCACGACGTACGATCCGGGACGGAAAAACAGCGCAAAAGAAGAAAAGTGTCCCGAAACTGATCAAAACGTTCGATTTTGGCCTCCAAAAATAGGCGTAGCACAACAAGCTTGATAACCCTATCGTAGAGCTCTCGGAGAGCTTTCCAATGGTATGCTGTGCGCTGTGTAACTCCTTACGGATCAAAAGTTATGGGCACCGGAGCGACGGATACCTGGTCAAACGCCCCACGCCAATGGTTTGCGGGCCCAACCTCTACGTGTAGTAAAGTTGTCTTGCCCAAAGTGTCGTGGGATTCGGTAACAGAAATGTGATGGATTAGGTTGTCGTCGGTTTCGCGGCTCAAGACGTACGATCCGGGATGGAAAAACAGCGCAAAAGAAGAAAAGTATCCCGAAACTGATGAAAACGTTCGATTTTGGGCTCCGAAAGTAGACACAGCCGAGCATGCTTGCTGCCACCGTCGTAGAGCTCTCGGAGAGCTTTCGAATGGTATGTTGTGCGCCGTGTAACTCCTAACGGATCAAAAGTTATGGGCACCGGAGCGACGGAGGCCTGGTCAAAAGCCCTACGCCCTCAATTTGCGGTCCCAGCCTCTAGGTGAAGTGAAGTAGTCTTGCCCAAGGTGCCGTGGAATTCGGAAATAAAAATGTGACAAATTAGGTTGTCATCCTTTTCGCGGCTCACGACGTATGATCCGGGACGGAAAAATAAGACAAAAGAAGAAAAGTGTCCCAATACTGATCAAAACGTTCGATTTTGGGTTCTAAAAATAGGCGTAGCCCAGCAAGCTTGCTACCCCCGTTGTAGAGCTCTCGGAGAGCTTTCCAACGGTATGCTGTGCGCCGTGTAACTCCTTACGGATCAAAAGTTATGGGCATCGGAGCGACGGATACCTGGTTACATACCCCACGCCCATGGTTGGCGAGCCCAGCCTCTACGTGTAGTAAAGTTGTCTTGCCCAAGTTGTCATGAGATTCGGTAATAGAAATGTGGTGGATTAGGTTGTAGTCATTTTCGCGGCTCACGACGTACGATTCGGGACGGAAAAACAACGCAAAAAAAGAAAAATGTACCGAAACTGATGAAAAGGTTCGATTTTGGGCTCCGAAAACAAGCGCATCAAAGCTGAGTTGTTGCCAACATCATAGAGCTCTTGGAGGGCATTCCAACGGTATGATGTGTACCGCGTAACTCCTTACAGATCAAAAGTTATGGGCACCGGAGTGACGGATACCTGGTCATAAGTCCTACGCCCTCGGTTTGCGGGCCCAACCTCTACGTGAAATGAAGTTTTCTTGCCCATGGTGTTGTGGGATTCGGTAATAGAAATGTGATGTATTAGGTTGTCGTCCTTTTCGCAGCTCACGACGTACGATCCGGGACGGAAAAACAGCGCAAAAGAAGAAAAGTATCCCGAAACTAATAAAAACGTACGATTTTGGGCTCTAAAAATGGGCAAAGCCGAGCAGGCTTGCTGCCCTCGTAGTAGAGCTCTCAGAGAGCCTTCCAACGTTATTCTTTGCACCACGTATGTCACGCCCCAACCCAGCCTATAAGGTTAGACTAGGGTGTGATCTACACATTCAAGCCACGTCACAACTTAACCGTTTACGAAGGTTTAACACTTAATATTTTGGCCTAAACTCCACAAATTCTCCGGAAAACCGGCAGCATAACGGCTATAATTGGGCTCTTTAGTTTAACCTAATTCTCTAAACGCCTCAAATTTTCCAATCTCAATTTCATTTCCAACTAGGATTACTGTTTACCCTCAATTGAAATGCCTACTGGTTATCTCGATGTCTCGTTTGATTAATAACTTAGCATGATACTATGTCTCGTTTGTTTGTTTATCCTCGTTACAAAAGTACCTGTTGATCTTAGCTTAACAACAAGTACCTGCTTAAGATTTGGTTGGTTCATTTTACTTAGCCCTTACCTAATACTTCATAATCCTATTATAGATACTAGAAGTAATAATACCAAAATGACCATAGTAGTGTCTAGTGTCTGTCTAGTTAATATCAGTACAAACCAAAATTAGACCCCAAATTACAACGGGGGTCTTTTACATTATAAACAACAAGCAACATAAAAGAAGTAGTCTTCATGCATTTTGGACAACATTTACTAAGTCAAATATGGTTCGTTCCACAAGGTCAGTGCATCTGCCAAAACCTGCTTCATTTTTCCAGATTTCCAGATTTGGACACATTTTAAAGATTTGCTATTTTGAGGACCTTAGAATCAAAATTAGCTTTGGCCTATTTCTGGGAAAAATGTTCAAAACTGTCCAAAATAGTCACCTAACAATTTTCATGCATTTTCAACATCAATTTCCTAGCTAAACGTACCTCGAAACAGACTGGTCAGAGAGCTGTCAACAATCCGACTTCACCTAGCATCAATTTCAAGCCAAGATCTTGCCATGCATGGTTGTTTAAGCTTATGAACGACCATATAACTCAAGTACAGAAGCAAATACACACATTTATGAGCATGCATGTGGATTTTTGAAGAGTTTTCAAAAGGTTTTAGCCCTCACCTTAGCAATCAACCACAAAGATGCACAAAAGCCTTGTTGAAGCTCAAATCTCTTCTTCTTCTTGCTTAGCCGAAATCCCAACTAGCTTTTTTCTATTTTTCCTAGCTTAGTAACCAAGCTCTTAGTACATGCATGTAGTTAGGACTTGAAGAAAAGAAATGTATGCCAAGAAGCTTACCTAGGCCGAATAGAAGTCTTCAATGTACATGCATGTGTGATTTTCGAACTCTAGCTAGCTTGCTCGACTTTCTTTGATGGTTGCTTGACTTGTTCAACTAAGGTGTGATGAAGATAAGATATGGAGGTAGGGAACTCAGCCAAGGCCGAGAATGAGAGAGGAGAATGAGAAGAATGAAAGAGAAATGAAGAAATGACAAAACATGACAAGAATAAAGTCTTTTGCATTCATCCAAGCATGTGGTCGGCCTTGGGCTAATAAATTCTGATTTTTTGTGTCTTCAAGATGGAATTTTGAAATGTTAGCATGGACAAGGTCATTTGGTCGAGCAAGGTGAAGAGATTGAGGGGAATTTGAGCAATTTTTTAAGCATTTGTGTCATAGAATGTCATAATGTGTCTAGGAATTAAGTTGAATTGAATAGGCATGCATAAACACCACCTAGTGGTCGGCCAAGGCTACTAAAGATGCTGAATTTTGTCAACTTTTGATCATTATTTAATTGTGTCTTGAAAGTGCAAAAAGAATAAGGAATAAAGAATGAAGAATGTTTAGTGTTTGGCGAATCTTTGTCTTCTAGTGAGTTGAATTAGATTATAATATTGATAGTGGATTTTGTAGGATTGTTTAATAGTCTAGTGCTTCGTGTAAGATGCTATCTTGATTAGCGTGAAGGCACGCTTTCCTAGATCTAGGGCACGCACTATGAGGTAGGACACAAACTACGAGACAAACGTATATTTTTCAAGTAAATGCACGCAACCCTAAATGAATGCACATAATTCAATGCATGGCACATAAAATGAACACAATTCTTAAACCTAGGTCAAGGCACGCAAATCTAGATTAGGACACACGAAACGAGGTATCACACACAAATCGGGGTCGGGCCTCACATCCTCCCCTCCTTAAAAGAATTTTGTACCGAAATTCAATATTACCTTGAAATAAAGCTGGATACTGCTGCTCCATCTGGTCTCGCCTTTCCCACGTTGCTTCTTCGACTCCATGATGATCCCACAGTACTTTCACCATAGATATAGTTCTATTGCGTAACTCCCGATCCTGCTAGTCTAGGATCCGAATGGGCTTCTCCTCGTAAGACAAGTTCTCCCGAAGCTGCAACGGCTCTGGCTCCAAGATATGCGACGGGTCAGGATGATACTTCCGCAGCATCGAAACATGAAAGACGTCGTGAATATTGGAGAGGTTCTGGGGTAGTGCTAGGCGATACGCCAACTTGCCAACCTTCTCGATTATCTCGAATGGTCCTACAAATCTCGGGCTCAACTTTCCACCCTTGCCATGTTTAATCAGTCCCCTCCGAGGTGATATCTTCAAGAACACCTTGTTGCCAACCTCAAACTCGAGACTCCGTCTCCGTCGGTCTGCATAACTCTTCTGCCGGCTCTGGGCGGTAAGCATCCGTTTCCGGATGAGGTGGATATTATTAACAGTCTTCATCAGTTCAGGTAAAAGGGTCGGGTCAAAAGTCTTCGTCTCACCTACTTTATCCCAGTAAATTGGGGATTGACACTTACGTCCATACAGCGCCTCAAATGGGGCCATCCCGATAGTGGCCTGGTAACTATTGTTGTAGGCGAACTCCGCTAGAGATAGATATTTCTCCCAACCTTTCCCGAAGTCTAAAACACACGCCCTCAGCATATCCTCCAGAATCTGAATAGTTCTCTCTGATTGACCGTCTGTCTGAGGGTGATAAGCCGTGCTAAAACTCAACTTCGTTCCCAAAGCTTCCTGCAATCTCTTCCAAAATCGGGAAGTAAAACGAGGATCCCTATCTGATACAATACTCACAGGCATCCCGTGCAAACTTACAATCTCCGCTACATACATATCTCCCAATTTCTCAAGACTATCCTCCTTGTTCATCGGTAAGAAGTGCGCCGACTTAGTCAACCTATCCACTATGACCCAAACGGCGTCATGACCCTTTCGTGATCTAGGCAGGTCCATAACAAAATCCATAGTGATATGTTCCCATTTCCATTGAGGAATCTCCAACTGTTGAAGTAAACCTACGGGTCGTTGATGTTCTGCTTTAACTCTCTGGCAAGTCAAACACCGTGCTACAAATTCCGCAATCTCTCTTTTCATGTTATTCCACCAATAGTGTTGCTTCAAATCCCGATACATCTTTGTTCCGCCGGGGTGAATAGTATATCTTGAATTATGGGCTTCCTCAAGAATCTTCTTTTTCAGCTCTGGGTCATAGGGAACACAAATCCGGTTTCTAAACCTCCAAATACCATAACCATGAAACTTGATATCTGCGTTGCTTTCCTTAATCTTTTGAAATTGTTGGTCCTTCTGTTGAGCCTCTCGTAACTCAGACAACAAAGTCAATTGAACTTGGGTAGTGGCAAAAAGTAACCCTTTCTGAGTCAATTGTGGTTTCCATAGAAATGCTTCCTCCAACAACTCCTGCACCTTGACTTCCAGTTTCGCCATGCTTGTTTTTCTTCTTAAGGCATCTACAACACATTCGCTTTACCGGGCACATAATTGATTGAGCAGTTATAATCATCCAAAAGCTCCATCTACTGCCTTTGTCTCATATTTAACTATTTTTTAGAGAACAAGTATTTCAAGCTCTTATGATCAGTAAATACCTCAAACTTGTTACCCCACAGATAATGCCTCCATTTCTTGAGTGCAAACACAATAGCCGCTAACTCCAAATCATGCGTCGGGTAGTTCACTTCATACGACTTTGGTTTCCTAGAGGCATATGCAATCACTCTTCCATTTTGCATCAATACACAACCCAATCCTTCTTTCGAAGCATCGCTATAGATTACAAAACCTTGGCTCCCTTCAGGCAATGCAAGAACAGGTGCGGTAGTCAATCTTTTCTTCAACTTTTGGAAGCTGCTCTCACACTTATCATCTCACACGAACTTGGTTTTCTTTTGAGTGAGCTTTGTAAGCGGCCCTGCAATCTTAGAGAAATCTTTCACGAATCTCCGGTAATAGCTGGCTAGACCAAGAAAACTCCGAACCTCCGTAACATTTTCTGGCTTCTTCCAAGACATCACTGCATCAATCTTTGCTGGATCCACCGCTATTCCCTCTTGGGATATGATATGCCCCAAAAATACAATCTGCTGCAACCAAAATTCACACTTGCTAAACTTTGCATACAATTGATGCTCTCGAAGTTTCTACAGTACCAACCGCAAATGTTGCTCATGCTCCGCCTCTGATTTCGAGTATACCAAAATATCATCAATGAAGATCACCACAAATTGGTCCAAGTAGGGTTGAAACACCCTATGCATCAAATCCATAAAAGCCGCAGGGGCATTAGTTAGTCCAAAAGGCATCACCACATATTCATAATGCCCATATCTTGTCCTGAAAGCCGTTTTAGGCATATCTTCCTTTTTGATCCGCAACTGATCATACCCTTGCCTCAAGTTGAGTTTCGAATACACTTTGGCTCCTTGCAGTTGATCAAATAACTCGTCGATCAGGGGAAGTGGGTATTTATTCTTGACAGTCACTTGGTTCAATCCTCGGTAGTCAATACATAGCCTCAACGTTCCGTCTTTCTTCTTCACAAATAGAACTGGTGCACCTCACGGTGAAGAACTTGGTTGAACAAACCCCTTCTTCAACAATCCTTGCAATTGGTCCTTCAATTCTTGTAGCTCGGCCGATGCCATACGATAGGGAGCTTTAAATATCGGCTGGGCGCCAGGCAGTAGCTCAATAACAAACTCGATCTCCCGATTCGGGGGTAAACCGGGTAATTCTTCTGGGAACACATCTGCATAGTCTTTGATCATAGACATCTCCTCCAATTTAGCTTTGTCCAACGGCTTGTTGATAAGGTAAGCCAAGTATCCGCTGCACCCTTTCCTCAAGGACTTTACTGCTTTCGTAGATGAAATGATAGAACTCCCGGTGAAATCTCTTTGGCCCATAACCTCCAATATGGGTTGATCAGGTACCTGGAACGTTATAATCTTCGCCCGGCAATCCAGTTGGACATGGTGTTTTGCCAGCCAGTCCATCCCTAAAATGACCTCATAATCTCGAAAAGGTAATACAATAAGATTAGTTGAGAATTCCCTATCCTTAATTTGGATTTTACATGCTTTACAAGCTGAACTAGTTACAAGTTTATAACCCATTGGAGTACCAACTTCTACTTCATATGGAAAACATACAACTTTCAGTTTCACACGTTCCACACATAAGGGAGTAATAAATGAATGAGTAGCACCCGGATCAATTAACACCTTAACAGGTTGTTCAATAACAGCGGTCTCATCTGGAATCTCCTCGCACTCAATAGCATAGGCTCGAGCCTGGACTCTAGGAACTGGAGTCTTGCCTCTACCGGCTGGTTTACCCTGATTCTGTCCCCCTTGCCATTTAGGGCAATCCTTAACCCGGTGCTAATCGCTGCCACAACCTATACATCGCCCCAATTTTCTCCAACACTGGGCCTTGGTGTGACCCTTCCTGTTACAGTGCGAACAAATGGCAGTCTGAGAAGTAGGTGAACTACCTGTGGACCCGCGGGTGGAAGAGGCTGATGGCGCTTTCGTCGGGCCACGGTTATTCACTGGTCTGTTCTGGCTCTGGCCCTGATTACGACCCTGACTCTGGAATTTCCTCTACTGACCTGGAGGCTGGTATGGTTTCTTCTTCGGCTGACTCGAACCGGCTCCATCTAGTTTCCTCTTCTCAACTCGAGAGACAACAGCAAAGAGAGCAGAATAAGTATCAAAGTCATGAGAAGCTAACTGGTCCTGAATCTCTGGCCTCAATCCAACAGTAAATTTCCACATTTTCGCCTCTGGAGTACAAACCATATATTGAGCATAACGGGACAGTCGGTCAAAACGAGCCTCATACTACGTCACCGTCATATTACCCTGGGTCAAGTGCATGAACTCCTCGATCCGCCTCTGCCTGGAAACTGCAGGTACATATTTCTCCTTAAATGCCTTAACGAAATTACCCCACAAGCGAGGTGTCTGATCAGTCTCCCACAGTGCCTCTACAGTGTGCCACCAATGCTCGGCATCCCCGTGCAACAGAAATACAGCAAACTCCACCTTTTCTTCATCTGTATAATCAAGTGGCCTGAAAATCTTCTCGATCTCGGACAGCCAAGCCTCTGCTTTCTCATCATCAACTTCCCCGTAGAATTTAGATGGGCGAAAGTCAATGAATTCCCTCATTCTGCTATGTCTCCCATGGTTACCCTCATTCCTATTGTTGATGTTGTTGTTGTTGGCTTCACGTGCATCCTGACGCTCCATCACACGTGATACACGATCCATGGCATTTGCCATCATATTAAACATAGCTATACCGAGATTAGTTTGATAGGCATCTCCGGTCTCTTGAGGTTCACCGCTCCTATTAGTAGTATGGGTACTAGGGCCAGCCATCTACAGGCACAGATTACGATGCACAATTTATTGAAATATGAAAATTAAGCATCTAATGCATAAGATATGCAACATAATATGGATACAATTCTAGAAACATTTAAGGCATGTAAATCACTTAAGCACATAGAACATAGAAGGCACATTTATCACACAATAACACATAAACAAGTCATCCTAATTATCTTAGGGCACTACCCACGGTCCGAGAGTTAAACCCGGCTTAAGCAATCTAAGCTCTGATACCATTCTGTTTGGGTGTCACGCCCCAACCCGGCCTATAAAGGTTAGACTTGGGTGTGATCTAAACATTCAAGTCCTTTCACGTACTTAATCGATCAAGGAGGTTTAGCACTTAACGTTTTATCCTAGACTCCAAAATTTTCTGGAAAACCGGCAGCATAACGGTTGTAATTGGGCTTTTTGGTTTGACCTAGTTCTCTAAACGCCTCAAAATTTACCATTTCAATTTCATTTCTAACTAAGAATACTATTTTACTATCAATTGAATTGCCTATTGGTTACTTCAACATCCCGTTGATTTATAACCTAGCACGATACTATGTCTCGTTTGTTTATTTATCCTCGTTACGAAAGTACCTGTTGATCTTAGCTTAATAGCGAATACTTGTTAAGATTGGATAAGTTCATTTACTTAGTCCTTAACTAGAGCATCATAACCTATGATAGATACTAGCGGATAATAAAAGCAAAAATGATCATAGTAGTGTCATGTCTAGCATCAGTCTACTTAATATAAGTACAAATCAAAATTAGACCCCAAATTACAACGGGGGTCTTTTACATCACAACATTGAGCAACATAAAGGAAATAGTCTTCAAGTAACATAAAGTTCACAAGTAGGCACATTCAAGCAAAGCAAACAATGACAGGCAATCACTCCAGGGGTTCATCATTAGGCACACCGTCCTCGGGTACCTGTACCTGTTCTTCTTCACCTGTGATGAAAAAGAGAGTGAGTCCTTATGAACTCAGCGAGGGGGAAACGAGAAATACGTTTTGAAACTCATTTTCTGGTTCAATTATGAAAACTCTTTTTGAAAACATGTCACGTATTACAAATAATAAGGTACGCAAATATATGAAACAAATCGAGTAACAGATACATTTACCGATCATTTCAAGGATACGGTAAGCAGTTGCTCTCAATTTTAATTTCGATACAATTGTTGCGGCCGACTTCAATAATCCACTTATCGCTCCCAATTGGGTGTACTCCGGATGTACCCCGAAACCTACAACCCAACTCTCCAAGGGTGAAATGCCAAGCGAGATAGGGAATTGGACCATGGTAGTCACGGTAACACAGGCAAGCCCGATGCCGCCCGGCGTGCGTGAAACACTACCATGCCACACTGAAAGGTTGCAACCTCGTATGCAATGCACATTTACAACATTTAACATATCACATTAGGAGGACAACAAAGTAGGTCGCCTCCGAGCAGTTATAAGATCGCACGTTGTCAAGTAATCAAACGAGGCACGATAAGACAAGTAATTTCACTTGAAAGGCATATAGACCAATATGAACATTAAACAGGCAGCCATGTAACACATGCAAGTCAAGCCATATAACTCATTTCGAAGTCCACGTAATCAAGTAATACGATTATTCAACATGCAACAACAACTACGTGGGTTCGGATGCAAGAAAAACCTATTTGACAACATGCAATGATCAAAATTACATTTAAGATTATAAGACATTTATGGGCAGCCCACTAAGCATATAATTTCCACACAATATCCAAATGATCAACACTTAGCAAGACTACCTAGTCATTAGGGTTTCCATTTCGTGCATATTTGTGCAATTCGAGCCTCAAACCAACTCAAAGTCAATCTCAAGCCATGCATCATTTAATTCAACATCTTCAAACATTCAAAACAGTCCACAAAACATCCCGAAGCTACAATCCTAAGCATTTAATTCAACAAGAGAAGCCACAACAATTTTTCTAAGCATGACACTAAGTGAAACCCTTACTGCAATAGGCTGTTTTCTCACAATCAATAGGATAATCAAAAAAAATCTCCAAATCTAGTGAATAAGATGTCAAATTAAAGCTTAAGAAGTTAAATAAAATCAGAAACAAACCTTGCATCGATTGGAGTTCGGAATCATTAGTTATAGCCGAAACAGTGAGATAGCACAAAACTGTCCAGATTTGCACACTTTTCAGAAATTGACGTTTTTGAGGTCCTTAGGGTCAGTTTTAGCCTTAGCCCATTTCTGACACAAATGTCCAGAACTGAAAAATCTAGCCTTACACCAAACTTCATGCATTTTGGACAATATTTACTAAGTCAAATATGGTTCGTTCCACAAGGTCAGTGCATCTGCCAAAACCTGCTTCATTTTTCCAGATTTCCAGATTTGGACACATTTTAAAGATTTTCTATTTTGAGGACCTTAGATTCAAAATTAGCTTCCGCCTATTTCTGGGAACAATGTTCAAAACTGTCCAAACTAGTCACCTACTAATTTTCACACATTTTCAACATCATTTGCCTAGCTAAACTTACCTCGAAACAGACTGGTCAGAGAGCTATCAACAATCCGACTTCACCTAGCATCAATTTCAAGCCAAGATCTTGCCATGCATGGTTGTTTAAGCTTATGAACGACCATATAACTCAAGTACATAAGCAAATACACACATTTATGAGCATGCATGTGGATTTTTGAAGAGTTTTCAAAAGGTTTTAGCCCTCACCTTAGCAATCAACCACAAAGATGCACAAAAGCCTTGTTGAAGCTCAAATCTCTTCTTCTTCTTGCTTAGCCGAAATCCCAACTAGCTTTTCTCTATTTTTCCTAGCTTAGTAACCAAGCTCTTAGTACATGCATGTAGTTAGGACTTGAAGAAAAGAAATGGATGCCAAGAAGCTTACCTAAGCCGAATAGAAGTCTTCAATGTACATGCATGTGTGATTTTCGAACTCTAGCTAGCTTGCTCGACTTTCTTTGATGGTTTCTTGACTTGTTCAACTAAGGTGTGATGAAGATAAGCTATGGAGGTAGGGAACTCAGCCAAGGCCGAGAATGAGAAAGGAGAATGAGAAGAATGAAAGAGAAATGAAGAAATGACAAAACATGACAAGAATAAAGTCTTTTGCATTCATCCAAGCATGTGGTCGGCCTTGGGCTAATAAATTCTGATTTTTTGTGTCTTCAAGATGGAATTTTGAAATGTTAGCATGGAAAAGGTCATTTGGTCGAGCAAGGTGAAGAGATTGAGGGGAATTTGAGCAATTTTTTAAGCATTTGTGTCATAGAATGTCATAATGTGTCTAGGAATTAAGTTGAATTGAATAGGCATGCATAAACACCACCTAGTGGTCGGCCAAGGCTACTAAAGATGCTGAATTTTGTCAACTTTTGATTATTATTTAATTGTGTCTTGAAAGTGCAAAAAGAATAAGGAATAAAGAATGAAGAATGTTTAGTGTTTGGCGAATCTTTGTCTTCTAGTGAGTTGAATTAGGATTATAATATTGATAGTGGATTTTGTAGGATTGTTTAATAGTCTAGTGCTTCGTGTAAGATGCTATCTTGATTAGCGTGAAGGCACGCTTTCTTAGATCTAGGGCACGCACTACGAGGTAGGACACGAACTACGAGACGAACACACGTTTTTCAAGTAAATGCACGCAACCCTAAATGAATGCACGTAATTCAATGCATGGCACATAAAATGAACACAATTCTTAAACCTAGGTCAAGGCATGCAAATCTAGATTAGGACACATGAAACGAGGTATCGCACACAAATCGGGGTCAGGCCTCACAAGGACTCACCCTCTTTTATCATCTCAGGTGAAGAAGACCAGGAACAGGTACCCGAGGACAACGTGCCTAACGATGATTCCTTGGAATGATTGCTTGTCCTACGTGCCTTACTTGACTATGGCCATTTTGTGAACGATATGTTGCTTGAAGACTATTTCTTATGTTGCTTGTTGTTGCATTGTAAATGACCCCCGTTGTAATTTGGGGTCAAATTTTGGCTTGTACTAATCATAACTAGTTAGACACTCTTATGGTCGTTTTGCTATCGCTATTGGTTAGTATCTATCACAGGCTTATAAATTATTAGGAAAATGGTTAAGTAAAATGAATCTATTCAATCTTAAGCAGGTACTCATTGGTAAGCTAAGATCAACAGGTACTTTTGTAACAAGGATTGACACATAAACGAGACAAAGTTGCTACGCTAGGTTGTTAATCAAACGAGACTTCGAAATAATTAGTAGGCATTTCAATCGGTGATAAATAGTAATCCTAGTTGGAAATGAATTTGTGATTGAAAGTTTTGAGGCCTTTAGAAAATTAGGTCAAACCAAAGAGTCCAATTATAGCCGTTATGCTGCCGGTTTTCCAGAGAAAACCTTCTTGAATGGTTAAGTACGTGAAATGACTTTAATGATTAGATCACTCCCTAGTCTAACCTCTATAGGTCAGGTTGGGGAGTGACAGAAGTTGTCTTGCCCATGGTAGCGTGGGATTCGGTAATAGAAATGTGATGGATTAGGTTGTCGTCCTTTTCGCGGCTCATGACGTATGATCCGTGACGAAAAAACAGCGCAAAAGAAGAAAAGTGTACCGAAACTGATGAAAATGTTCAATTTTTTTCTGCAAAAATAGGCATCGCCGAGCAGGCTTACTACCCTCGTCGTAGAGCTCTCGGAGTGCTTTCCAACGGTATGTTGTGCGCTGCGTAACTCCTTACGGATCAAAAGTTATGCGCACCGCAGCGACAGATACCTAGTCACACGTCCCACGCCCTCGGTTTGCGGGCCCAGCCTCTACATGAAGTAAAGTTGTCTTGCCCAAGGTGCCGTGGGATTCAGTAATAGAAATGTGATGGATTAGGTTGTTGTCCTTTTTGCTGCTCACGACGTACGATCCCGAAAGGAAAAATAGCGCAAAAGAAGAAAAGTGTCCCAAAATTGATGAAAATGTTCGATTTTGGGCTTCGAAAATAGGCGCAGCTGAGCAGGCTAGCTAATGCCGTCATAGAGCTCTCGGAGAGCTTTCCAACGGTATACTGTGCGCCGCGTAGCTCCTTACGGATCAAAAGTTATGAGCACCGGAGCGACGGATACCTGGTCACACGCCTCACGCCCTCGGTTTGCAGGCCCAGCCTCTACGTGAAGTGAAGTTGTCTTGCCCATGGTGGCGTAGGATTTGGTAATAGAAATGTTATGGATTAGGTTGTCGTCCTTTTTGCGGCTCACAACGTATGATCCGGGATGAAAAAATAGCGCAAAAGAAGAAAAGTGTCCGGAAACTAATCAAAATGCATGATTTTGGGACCTAAAAACAGGCACAGCCAAGCATACTTGCTACCCCCGCCGTAGAGCTCTCGGAGAGCTTTCCAACTGTATGCTGTGCGCCGCGAAACTCCTTACGGATCAAAAGTTATGGACACCGGAGCGACGAATATATCGTCACACGCCCCACGCCCTCGGTTTGCGGGCCCAGCCTCTACGTGAAGTGAAGTTGTCTTGCCCCAGGTGCCGTGGGATTCGGTAATAGAAATGTGATAGATTAGGTGGTCGTCCTTTTTGCTACTCACGACGTACAATCTAGGACAGAAAAACAGCGCAAAAGATCAAAAGTGTCCCAAAACTGATGAAAACATTTGATGTTGGGCTCTAAAAATAGGCACAGCAAAGCAGGCTAACTGCCCCTGTCGTAGAGCTCTCAGAGAGCTTTCCAACGGTATGTTGTGTGCCATGTAACTCCTTACGGATCAAAAGTTATGGGCACCGGAGCGACGGATACCTGGTCACACACCCCATGCCCTCGGTTTGCGGTCCCAACCTCGATTTACGGTTCCAGCCTCTACGTGAAGTGAAGTTGTCTTGCCTAGGGTGGCGTGGGATTCGGTAATAGAAATGTGATGGATTAGGTTGTCGTTCTTTACGCGGCTCACGACGTACGATCCGGGACGGAAAAACAGCGCAAAAGAAGAAAAGTGTACCGAAACTGATGAAAATGTTCTATTTTCTACTCCAAAAATAGGCACAGCCGAGCAGGCTTGATGCCCCCGTTGTAGAGCTCTCGGAGAACTTTCCAACGGTATGCTGTGCGCCGCGTAACTCCTTACGGATCAAAAGTTATGGGCACCGGAGCGACGGATACTTGGTGACACGTCCTACGCCCTCGGTTTGCGGGTCCAACCTCTACGTGAAGTGAAGTTGTCTTGCCCAAGGTGCCGTGGGATTCGGTAATAGAAATGTGATGGATTAGGTTGTCGTCCATTTCGCGGCTCACGACGTACGATCCGGAATGGAAAAATAGAGCAAAAGAAGAAAAGTGTCCCGAAACTGATAAAAATGATCGATTTTGGGCTCCAAAAATAGGAGCAGCCAGGCCGGCTGGCTAACCCCATCGTAGAGCTCTCGGAGAGCTTTCCAACGGTCTCCTGTGCGCCACGTAACTCCTTACGGATCAAAAGTTATGGGCATCGGAGCGACAGATACCTGGTCGTACGCCCCACGCCCTCGGTTTGCGAGCCCAGCCTCTACGTGAAGTGAAGTTGTCTTACCCATGGTGGCATGGGATTTGGTAATAGAAATGTTATGGATTATGTTGTCATTTTTTTCGCGGCTCAAGACGTACGATCCGGGAAGAAAAAATAGCACAAAAGAAGAAAAGTGTCCCGAAACTAATCAAAACGTATGATTTTGGGCTTTAAAAACTGGCGCAGCTGAGCAGGCTTGCTTCCCAAGTCGAAGAGGTCTCGGAAATCTTTCCAACGGTATGTTGTACGCCGCGTAACTCCTTACGGATCAAAAGTTATGGGCAACGGAGAGACGGATACCTGGACACACGCCCCACGCCCTCGGTTTACGGGCCCAGCCTCTACGTGAAGTGAAGTTGTCTTGCCCAAGGTGCCATGGCATTCGATAATAGAAATGTGATGGATTAGGTTGTCGTCCGTTTCGCAGCTCACGACGTACGATCCGGGACAGAGAAACAACGTAAAAGAAGAAAAGTGTCCCGAAAATGATAAAAACGTTCAATTTTGAGCTCTTAAAACATGCTCAGCCGAGTAGGCTTGTTACCCCAGTCGTAGAGCTCTCGGAAAGCTTTGCAACGGTATGATGTGCACCGCGTAACTCCTTACGGATCAAAATTTATGGGCACCGGAGCGACGGATACCTGGTCACACGCCCCACGCCCTCAATTTGAGGGCTCAGCCTCTACGTGAAGTGAAGTTTTCTTGCCCTTGGTGGCGTGAGATTCAGTAATAGAAATGTGATGGATTAGGTTGTCGTCCTTTTCGTGACTCACGATGTATGATCCGGGACGGAAAAAAAGCGCAAAAGAAGAAAAGTGTCCCAAAACTAATGAAAACATTCAATTTTCGGCTCCAAAAATAGGGGCAGCCGAGAAAATTGGCTGCCCTCGTCGTAGAGATCTCAGAGAGCTTTCCAACGGTATGCTGTGCGCCGCATAACTCCTTACGGATCAAAAGTTATGGGCATCGGAACGAAAGATACCTGGTCACATGCCCCACGCCCTCGGTTTGTTGGGCCAGGCTCTACGTGAAGTGAAGTTGTCTTGCCCAAGGTGCCATGGCATTCGGTAATAGAAATGTGATGGATTAGGTTGTCGTCCTTTTCGCGGCTCACGACGTACGATCCGGGACGGAAAAACAGCGTAAAAGAGGAAAAGTGTCCCGAAACTGATCAAAACGTTCGATTTTGGGCTCTGGAAACATGCGCAGCCGAGCAGGCTTGTTGCCTCAGTCGTAGAGCTCTCGGAAAGCTTTCCAACGGTATGCTGTGCTCCGCGTAACTCCTTACGGATCAAAAGTTATGGGCACCGGAGTGACGGATACCTTGTCACACGCCTCACGCCCTCAATTTGCGGTCCCAGCCTCAACGTGAAGTGAAGTTGTCTTGCCCTTGGTGGCGTGAGATTCAGTAATAGAAATGTGATGGATTAGGTTGTCATCCTTTTCGTGACTCACGACGTATGATCCGGGACGAAAAAACAGCGCAAAAGAAGAAAAGTGTATCAAAACTAATGAAAACATTCGATTTTGGGCTCCGAAAATTTTCACAGCCAAGCAAATTGGCTACCCCCGTCGTAGAGCTTTCGAAGAGCTTTCCAACGGTATGCTGTGCGCAGTGTAACTCCTTACGGATCAAAAGTTATGGGCATAGGAGCGAAGAATGCCTGGTCACTCGCCCAACGCCCTCGGTTTGCGGGCCCAGCCGCTACGTGAAGTGAAGTTGTCTTACCCAAGGTGCCATGGCATTCCGTAATAGAAATGTGGTGGATTTGGTTGTCATCCTTTTCGTAGCTCACGTCGTACTATCCGGGATGAAAAAGCAGCGAAAAAGAAGAAAAGTGTCCTGAAACTGATCAAAACGTTCGATTTTAGGCTTTGAAAACAAGCGCAGCTGAGCAGGCTTGTTGCCCCAGTCGTAGAGCTCTTGGAAAGCTTTCCAACGGTATGCTGTGCGCCACGTAACCCCTTACGGATCAAAAGTTATGGGCACCGGAGCAAATGATACCTGGTCACACGCCCCACACCCTCGGTTTGCGGGCCCAGCCTCTACGTGAAGTAAAGTTGTCTTGCCCAAGATGTTGTTGGATTCGGTAATCGAAATGTGATGGATTAAGTTATCGTCCTTTTCGCGGCTCACGACGTACGATCCGGGACGGAAAAATAGCGAAAAAGTAGAAAAGTGTCCCGAAACTGAACAAAACGTTCGATTTTGGGCTCTGAAAACATGAGCAGCCATGCTGGCTTGTTTGCCAGTCGTAGAGTTCTCGACAAGCTTTCCAACGGTATGTTGTAAACTGCGTAACGCCTTACGGATCAAAAGTTATGGCCACCGGTGCGTCGGATACTTGGTCACACGCCCCACGCCCTCAATTTGCGGGCCCAACCTCTACGTGAATTGAAGTTGTCTTGCCCTTTGGTGGCGTCGGATTCAGTAATAGAAATGTGATGGATTAGGTTGTCGGCCTTTTCGCGACTCATGACGTATGATCCGGGACGGAAAAACAGCGCAAAAGAAGAAAAGTATCCCGAAACTAATGAAAACGTTCGATTTTGGGCTCCGAAAATAGGCATAGCAAAGTAAATTGGATGCCCCCATCGTAGAGCTCTCGTAGAGCTTTCCAACGGTATGCTGTGCGCCGCATAACTCTTTACGGATCAACAGTTATGGGCACAGGAGCGAAGGATACCTGGTCACACGCCCCACGCCCTCGGTTTGCGGGCCCATCCTCTATGTGAAGTGAAGTTGTCTTGCCCATGGTGCCAAGGCATTCGGTAATAGAAATGTGATGGATTAGGTTGTCATCCTTTTCGCGGCTCACGACGTACTATCCGGGACGGAAAAGCAGCGAAAAAGAAGAAAAGTGTCCCAAAACTGATCCAAACGTTCGACTTTGGGCTCTGAAAACATGCGCAGCAAAGCAGGCTTTTTGCCCCAGTCGTAGAGCTCTCGGAAAGCTTTCCAACGGTATGTTGTGCGCCGTGTAACTCCTTACGAATCAAAAGTTATGGGCACCGGAGCGACGGATACTTGGTCACAAGCCCCACGCCCTCGGTTTGCAGGCCCAGCCTCTACGAGAAGTGAAGTTTTCTTGCCCATGGTGTCGTGGGATTTGGTAATAGAAATGTGATGGATTTGGTTGTCGTCCTTTTCGCAGTTCACGACGTACGATCCGTAATGGAAAAATAGCGCAAAAGAATAAAAGTATTCCGAAATTGATAAAATTGATCGATTTTGGGCTCCAAAAATAGGCGCAGCCGAGCCGGCTGGCTAACCCCGTCGTAGAGCTCTCGGAGAGCTTTCCAACGGTATACAGTACGCCACGTAACGCCTTACGGATCAAAAGTTATGGGCACCAGAGCGACGGATACCTGGTCACACGCCCCACGCCCTTGGTTTGCGGGCCCAGCCTCTACATGAAGTCAAGTTGTCTTACCTATGGTGGCATGGGATTTGGTAATAGAAATGTTATGGATTATGTTGTCGTCTTTTTCGCGCCTCACGACGTACGATCCTGGATGGAACAACAGTGCAAAAGAATAAAGGTGTCCCGAAACAAATCAAAACGTACAATTTTGGGATCTAAAAATAGGCGCAGCCGAGCAGGCTTCTTGCCCTCGTCATAGAGGTCTCAGAGAGCTTTCCAACGGTATGCTGTGCGCCGCGTAACTCCTTACGGATCAAAAGTTATGGGCATCGGAGCGACGGATACCTGGTCACACGCCCCACGCCCTCGGTTTGCGGGCCCATCCTCTACGTGAAGTGAAGTTGTCTTGCCCATGGTGCCGTGGGATTCGGTAATAGAAATGTGATGGATTAGGTTGTCGTCCTTTTCGCGGCTCATGACGTACGATCCGGGACGCAAAAACTGCCCAAAAGAAAAAAAGTGTAACGAAACTAATGAAAACATTCAATTTTGGACTCCAAAAATAGGCGCAGCCGAGCAGGCTTGCTGCCCCCGTTGTAAAGCTCTCGGAGAGCTTTCCAACGGTATGCTGTGCGCCGCGTAACTCCTTACGAATCAAAAGTTATGGGCACCGGAGCGACGGATACCTGGTCACACGTCCCACGCCCTCGGTTTGCGGGCCCAGCCTATACGTGAAGTGAAGTTGTCGTGCCCAAGCTGCAGTGGGATTCCGTAATAGAATTGTGATGGGCTAAGTTGTCGTCCTTTTCGCTGCTCACGACGTACGATCTGGAAAGGAAAAATAGCGAAAAAGAAAGAAAAATGCCCCAAAACTGATGAAAACGTTCAATTTTATGCTTCGAAATTAGGCGAAGCCGAATAGGCTGGCTAACCCCGTCGTAGAGCTCTCGGAGAGCTTTCCAACGGTATTCTGTGCGCCGCGTAACTCCTTACGGTTCAAAAGTTATGGGTACCGGAGCGACGGATAACTGGTGACACGCCCCACGCCCTCGGTTTGCGGGCCCAGCCTCTAAGTGTAGTGAAGTTGTCTTGCCCATGGTGGTGTGGGATTTGGTAATAGAAATGTTATGGATTAGGTTGTCATCCTTTTCGCGGCTCACGACGTACGATCCGGGACGGAAAAACTGCGCAAAAGAAGAAAAGTATCCCGAAACTAATCAAAACGTATGATTTTGAGCTCTAAAAATAGGTGCAGCCGAGCAGGCTTGCTGCCCCCGTTGTAGAGCTCTCGGTGAGCTTTCCAACGGTATGCTGTGCGCCGCGTAACTCCTTACGAATTAAAAGTTATGGGCACCGGAGCGACGGATACCGGGTCACATGCCCTACGCCCTCAGTTTACGGGCCAAGCCTCTACGTGAAGTGAAGTTGTCTTGCCCTTGGTGGCGTGGGATTCAGTAATAGAAATGCGATGGATTAGGTACTCGTCCTTTTCGTGACTCACGACGTATGATCCGGGACGAAAACCAGCGCAAAAGAAGAAAAGTGTCCCGAAATTGATGAAAATGTTTGATTTTGGGCTTCGAAAATCAGTGCAGCCAAGTAAATTGGCTGACCCATTTGTAGAGCTCTCGGAGAGCTTTCCAACGGTATACTGTGCGCCGCGTAACTCCTTACTGATCAAAAGTTATGGGCACCGGAGCGAAAGATACCTGGTCACATGCCCCACGCCCTCGGTTTGCTGGCCCAGCCTCTACGTGAAGTGAAGTTGTCTTGCCCAAGGTGCCATGGCATTCGGTAATAGAAATGTGACGAATTAGGTTGTCGTCCTTTCCATGGCTCAAGACGTACGATCCGGGATGAAAAAATAGCAAAAAATAAGAAAAGTGACCCGAAACTGATCAAAACGTTCAATTTTGGGCTCTGAAATCATGTGCAGCTTAGCTGGCTTGTTGCCCCAGTGGTAGAGCTCTCGGAAAGCTTTCCAACGGTATGATATGGGCCGTGTAACTCTTTGCGGATCAAAGGTTATGGGCACCGGAACGACGGATACCTAGTCACACGCCCCACGCCCTCAATTTGCGGGCCCAACCTCTACGTGAAGTGAAGTTGTCTTGTCCTTGGTGGCGTGAGATTCAGTAATAAAAATGTGATGGATTAGGTTGTCGTCATTTTCGCGGCTCACGACGTACGATCCGGAAAGGAAAAACAGCGAAAAAGAAAAAAAATGCCCCAAAACTGATGAAAACGTTTGATATTATGCTCCGAAAATAGGCGCAACCAAATAGGCTGGCTAACCCCGTCGTAGATCTCTCGGAGAGCTTTCCAACAGTATTCTGTGCGCCGCGTAACTCTTTACGGTTCAAAAGTTATGGGCACCAGAGTGACGGTTACCTGGTGACACCCCCCACGCCCTCGGTTTGCGTGCCCAGCCTCTAACTGTAGTGAAGTTGTCTTTCCCATGGTGGCGTGGGATTTGGTAATAGAAATGTTATGGATTAGGTTGTCGTCCTTTTCGCGGCTCACGGCGTATGATCCGGGATGGAAAAACTGTGCAAAAGAAGAAAAGTATCCCGAACCTAATCAAAACGTACGATTTTGGGCTCTATAAACAGGCGCAGCTGAGCAGGCTTGCTGTCCTCGTCGTAGAGCTCTCTGTGAGCTTTCCAACGGTATGTTGTGCGCCGCGTAACTCCTTACAAATCAAAAGTTATGGGCACCGGAGCGACGGATACCGGGTCAAATGCCCCACGCCCTCAGTTTACGGGCCAAGCCTCTACGTGAAGTGAAGTTGTCTTGCCCTTGGTGGCGTGGGATTCAGTAATAAAAATGCGATGGATTAGGTTGTCGTCATTTTTGCAACTCACGACATATGATCCAGGACGAAAAACCAGCGCAAAAGAAGAAAAGTGTCCAGAAACTGATGAAAATGTTCGATTTTGGGCTCCAAAAATAGGCGCAGCTGAGTAAATTGGCTGCCCCCTTTGTAGAGCTCTCAGAGAGCTTCCCAACGGTATGCTGTACACCGCGTAACTCCTTACGGATCAAAAGTTATGGGCACCAGAGCGAAAGATAACTGGTCACACGCCCCACGCCCTCGGTTTGCTGGCCCAGCCTCTACGTGAAGTGAAGTTGTCTTGCCCAAAGTGCCACGACATTCGGTAATAGAAATGTGATGGATTAGGTTGTCGTCCTTTTCGCAGCTCACGACGTATGATCCGGGACGAAAAAATTGCAAAAAAGAAGAAAAGTGACCCGAAACTGATCAAAACGTTCAATTTTGGGCTCTGAAATAATGTGCAGCCGAGCAGGCTTGTTGCCCCAGTCGTAGAGCTCTCGGAAAGCTTTCCAATGGTATGATGTGTGCCGCGTAACTCCTTACGGATCAAAAGTTATGGGCACCGGAGCGACGGATACCTGGTCACACGCCCCACACCCTCAATTTGCGGGCCCAGCCTCTACGTGAAGTGAAGTTGTCTTGCCCTTGGTGGCTTGAGATTCAGTAATAAAAATGTGATGGATTAGGTTGTTGTCCTTTTCGTGACTCACGACGTATGATTCGGAACGGAAAAACAGAGCAAAAGAAGAGAAGTGTCCCAAAACTAATGAAAACATTTGATTTTGGGCTCAGAAAATAGGCGCAGCTGAGCAAATTGGCTGCCCCTATCGTAGAGCTCTCGAAGAGCTTTCCAATGGTATGTTGTGCGCCACGTAACTCCTTACGGATCAAAAGTTATGGGCATACGAGCGAAGGATAACTGGTCACACGCCCAACGCCCTCGGTTTGCGGGCCCAGCCGCTACGTGAAGTGAAGTTGTCTTGCCCAGGGTGCTATGGCATTCAATAATATAAATGTGATGGATTAGGTTGTCGTTCTTTCCGCGGCTCACGACGTACTATCCGGGATAGAAATCTAGCGAAAAAGAAGAAAAGTGTCCCGAAACGGATCAAAACGTTCAATTTTGGGCTCCGAAAACATGTCCAGCTGACCAGGCTTGTTGCCCCAGTCGTAGAGCTCTCAGAAAGCTTTCCAACGGTATGCTGTGCACCGCGTAAGTCTTTACGGATCAAAAGTTATGGGCACCGGAGCGAAGGATACCTGGTCACACGCCCCACGCACTCGGTTTGCGGGCCCAGCCTCTACGTGAAGTAAAGTTGTCTTGCCCAAGGTGCCAAGGGATTCGGTAATTGAAATGTGATGGATTAGGTTGTCGTCCTTTTTGCGGCTCACGACGTACGATCCTGGACAGAAAAATAGCGAAAAAGAAAAAAAATGTCCCGAAACTGAACAAAACATTCGATTTTGGGCTCTGAAAACATGCGCAGCCGAGCAGGCTTGTTACCCCAGACGTAGAGCTCTCGGAAAGCTTTCCAACGGTATGCTCTGCGCCGCGTAACTCCTTACGGATCAAAAGTTATGGGCACCGGAGCAACGGATACCTGGTCACACGCCCCACGCCCTCAGTATGCAGACCCAACCACTACGTGAAATGATGTTGTCTTGCCATTGGTGGTGTGGGATTCAATAATATAAATGTGATGGATTAGGTTGTCGTCCTTTACATGACTCACGATGTATGATCCGGGACGGAAAAACAGCACAAAAGAAGAAAAGTATCACAAAACTAATGAAAACGTTCGATTTTGGGCTCAGAAAATAGGCGCAACCGGGCAAATTGGCTGCCCCCGTCGTAGAGCTCTCGGATAGCTTTCCAATGGTATGCTGTGCACCACGTAACTCCTTACGGATCAAAAGTTATGGGCACCGGAGCGACGGATACCTGGTCACACGCCCCACGCCCTCAGTTTGTGGGCCCAGCCTCTACGTGAAGTGAAGTTGTCTTGCAATTGGTTGCATAGGATTCAATAATAGAAATGTGATGGATTAAGTTGTCGTCCTTTTCGTGACTCACGACATATGATCCGGGACGGAAAAACAGCGCAAAAGAAGAAAAGTATCCCGAAACTAATGAAAACGTTCGATTTTAGGCTCAGAAAATAGGCGCAGCCGAACAAATTGGTAGCACCCGTCGTAGAGCTCTCGGACAGCTTTCCAACGGTATACTGTGCACCGCGTAACTCCTTACGGATCAACAGTTATGGGCACAGGAGCGAAGGATACCTAGTTATACGCCCCACGCCCTTGGTTTGCGGGCCCAGCCTCTACGTGAGGTCAAGTTGTCTTGCCCAAGGTGACAAGGCATTCGGTAATAGAAATGTGATGGATTAGGTTGTCATCCTTTTCGCGGCTCACGACGTACTATCCGTGACGGAAAAGCCGCGAAAAAGAAGAAAAGTGTCCCGAAACTGATAAAAACATCCAATTTTGGGCTCTTAAAACATGCGCAGCCCAACAGGCTTGTTGCCCCAGACGTAGAGCTCTCAGAAAGCTTTCCAACGGTATGCTGTGCGCCACGTAACTCCTTACGGATCAAAAGTTATGGGCACCGGAGCGACGGATACCTGGACACACGCCCCACGCCCTCGGTTTGCTGGCCCAGCCTCTACGAGAAGTGAAGTTGTCTTGCCCATGGTGGCGTGGGATTTGGTAATAGAAATGTGATGGATTTGGTTGTCGTCCTTTTCCCGGCTCACGACGTACGATCCGGGACGGAAAAATAGCGCAAAAGAAGAAAAGTGTACCGAAACTGATTAAAACGTTCGATTTTGGACACCAAAAATAGGCGCAGCCGAGCATGCTTACTGCCCTCGTTGTAGAGCTCTCGGAGAGCTTTCCAATGGTATGCTGTGCGCCGCGTAACTCCTTACGGATCAAAAGTTATGGGCATCGGAGCGACAGATACCAGGTCACATGCCCCATGCTCTCAGTTTGCGGGCCCAGCCTCTACGTGAAGTGAAATTGTCTTGCCCATGGTGGCATGGGATTCGGTAATAGAAATGTAATGGATTAGGTTGTCGTCTTTTTCACGGCTCACGACGTACGATCCGGAAAGGAAAAACAGCGCAAAAGAAGAAAAAAGTCCCGAAACTAATAAAAGCGTTAGATTTTGGGCTCCGAAAATAGGCACAGCCGAGCAGGCTGGCTGACCCCATCGTAGAGCTCTCGGAGAGCTTTCCAACGGTATGCTGTGCGCCGCGTAACTCCTTACGGATCAAATGTTATGGGCACCAGAATGATTGATACCTGGTCACACGCCGCACGCCCTTGGTTTGTGTTCCCAGCCTCTACGTGAAGTGAAGTTGTCTTGCCCATGGTGGCGTGGGATTTGGTAATAGAAATGTGATGGATTTGGTTGTCGTCCTTTTCGCTGCTCATGACGTACGATCCTGGGAGGAAAAACAACGCAAAAGAATAAAAGTATCCCGAAACTAATCAAAATGTACGATTTTGGGCCCTGAAAACAGGCGCTGCAGACAGGCTTGCTACCCCGGTCGTAGAGGTCTCAGAGAGCTTTCCAACGGTATGTTGTACGCCGCGTAACTCCTTACAGATCAAAAGTTATGGGCACCAGAGCGACGGACACCTGGTTACACGCCCCACACCCTCGGTTTGCGGGCCCAGCCTCTACATGAAGTGAAGTTGTCTTGCCCAAGGTGTTGTGGGATTTGGTAATAGAAATGTGATGGATTAGGTTGCCGTCCATTTCGCGGCTCATGACGTACGATCCGAAATGGAAAAACAGCGCAAAAGAAGAAAAGTGTCCCGACAATGATAAAAATGTTCGATTTTGGGCTCTAAAAATAGGCGCAGCCGAGCCGGCTGGATAACCCCGTCGTAGAGCTCTCGGAGAGCTTTCCAATGGTATGCTGTGCGCCGCGTAACTCCTTATGGATCAAAAGTTATGGGCACCGGAGCGACGGATACCTGGTCACACGCCCCCACGCCCTCTATTTACGTGCCCAGCCTCTACATGAAGTAAAGTTGTCTTGCCCATGGGGGCGTGGGATTCGGTAATAGAAATGTGATGGATTAGGTTGTCGTCCTTTTTGCGGCACATGACGTACGATCCGGGACGGAAAAACAGCGCAAAAGAAGAAAACTCTACCAAAACGGATGAAAACATTCGATTTTGGACTCCAAAAATAGGCGCAGCCGAGCAGGCTTGCTGCCCCCGTTGTAGAGCACTCGGAGAGCTTTCCAACGGTATGCTGTGCGCCGCGTAACTACTTACGGATCAAAAGTTATGGGCACCGGAGCGACGGCTACTTGGTAAGACATCCTACGCCCTTGGGTTGCGGGCCCAACCTCTACTTGAAGTGAAGTTGTCTTGCCCAAAGTGTCGTGGGATTGGGTAATAGAAATGTGATGGATTAGGTTGTCGTCCATTTCGCGGCTTATGATGTACGATCGAAAATGGAAAAACAGCACAAAAGAATAAAAGTGTCCCGACAATGATAAAAATGTTCGATTTTGAGATCCGAAAATAGGAACAGCCGAGCCGGCTGGCTAACCCCGTCGTAGAACTCTCGGAGAGCATTCCATTGGTATGTAGTGCGCCACGTAACGCCTTACGGATCAAAAGTTATAGGTACCGGAGCGACGGATACTTGGTCACACGCCCCACACCCTCCGTTTGCGGGCCCAGTCTCTACGTGAAGTGAAATTGTATTACCCAAGGTGGCATGGGATTTGGTAATAGAAATGTTATGGATTATGTTGTCGTCCTTTTCGCGGCTCACGATGTACAATCCGGGATGGAAAAACAGCGAAAAAGTAGAAAAGTGACCCAAAACTAATCAAAACGTATGATTTTGGGCCATAAAAATAGGCGCAGACGAGCAGGCTTGCTGCCCCCGTCGTAGAGGCCCCGGAGAGCTTTCCAACGGTATCCTGTGAGCCGCATAACTCCTTACGAATCAAAAGTTATGGGCACCAGAGCGACGGATACCTGGTCATATGCCCCACGCCCTCGGTTTGCGGGCCCAGCGTCTACGTGAAGTGAATTTGTCTTGCCCATGGTGGTGTGGGATTTGGTAATAAAAATGTGATGGATTAGGTTGTCGTCCTTTTCGCAGCTCACGACGTACGATCCTGGACGAAAAAACAGCGCAAAAAAAGAAATGTATCCAGAAACTAATCAAAACATACAATTTTGGGCCCTGAAAACAGGAGCAGCCGAGCAGGATTGCTGCCCCCGTCGTAGAGATCTCGAAGAGCTTTCCAACGGTATGTTGTGCGCCACGAAACTCCTTACGGATCAAAAGTTATAGGCACCGGAGTGACGGATACCTGGTGACACGTCCAACGCCCTCGGTTTCTGGGCCTAGCCTCTACGTGAAGTGAAGTTGTCTTGCCTAAGGTGCCATGGGATTCGGTAATAGAAATGTGATGGATTAGGTTGTCGTCCATTTCGCAGCTCATGACGTACGATCCGAAATGTAAAAACAGCACAAAAGAAGAAAAGTGTCGCGACAATGATAAAAATGTTCGATTTTGGGCAACGAAAATAGGCACAGCCGAGCCGGCTAGCTAACCCCGTCGTAGAGCTCTCAGAGAGCTTTCCAACGGTTTCCAGTGCGCCACATAACGCTTTACAGATCAAAATTTATGGGCACCGGAGCGACGAATACCTGGTCACACGCCCCACGCCCTCGGTTTGCGAGTCCAGCCTCTACGTGAAGTGAAATTGTCTTACCCATGGTGGCGTGGGATTTGGTAAGAGAAATGTTAAGGATTATGTTGTCGTCCTTTTCACGGCTCACGGCGTACGATCCGAGACCCAAAAATACCGAAAAAGAAGAAAAGTGTCCATAACTGATCAAAACGTACGATTTTGGGCTGTAAAAAAAGGTGCAGTCGAGCAGACTTGCTGCCCCAGTCGTAGAGGTCTCGGAGAGCTTTCCAACGGTATGCTGTGTGCCGCATAACTCCTTACGGATTAAAAGTTATGGGCACCAGAGCGACTGATACATGGTCACACGCCCCACGCCCTCGGTTTGTGGGCCCAGCCTCTACGTGAAGTGAAGTTGTCTTGCTCAAGGTGCCGTGGGATTCGGTAATATAAATGTGATGAATTAGGTTGTTGTCCTTTTTTAGGCTCACGACGTATGATCCGGAAAGGAAAAATAGCGAAAAAGACGAAAAGTGCCCCGAAACTGATGAAAACGTTTGATTTTGGGCTCCAAAAAATAGGCACAGCCGAACAGGCTGGCTAACCCTGTCGTAGAGCTCTCGGAGAGCTTTCCAACTGTATGTTGTGCGTTGCGTAATTCCTTACGGATCAAAAGTTATGGGTACCGGAGCGACGGATACTTAGTGACACGCCCCACGCCCTCGGTTTGCGGGCCTAGCCTCTAAGTGAAGTGAAGTTGTCTTGCCCATGGTGGCGTGGTATTCGGTAATAGAAATGTGATAGATTAGGTTGTCGTCCTTTTCGCGGCACGTGACGTACGATCCGTGACGGAATAACAGCGCAAAAGAAGAAAATTGTACCGAAACTGATGAAAACGTTCGATTTTGGACTCCAGAAATAGGTACAGCCAAGCAGGCTTTTTGCCCCTGTTGTAGAGCTCTCGAAGAGCTTTCCAACGGTATGCTGTGCGCCACGTAACGCCTTACAGATCAAAAGTTATGGGCACCGGAGCGACGGATACCTGGTGACACGTCCTACGCCCTCGGTTTGCAGGCCCAGCCTCTACGTGAAGTGAAGTTGTCTTGCCCAAGGTACCATGGGATTCGGTAATAGAAATGTGATGGATTAGGTTGTCGTCCATTTCGCGGCTCATGACGTACGATCCAAAATGGAAAAACAGCGCAAAAGAAGAATAGAGTCCTGACAATGTTAAAAATGTTCGATTTTGGGCACCGAAAATAGGCGCAGCCGGGCAGGCTGGCTAACACCATCGTAGAGCTCTCGGAGAGCTTTCCAACGGTATGCAGTGCACCACGTAACGCCTTACAGATCAGAAGTTATGGGCACCAGAGCGACGGATACCTGGCCACACGCCCCACGCCCTCGGTTTGCGGGCCCAGCCTCTACGTGAAGTGAAGTTGTCTTACCCATGGTGGCATAGGATTTGGTAATAGAAATGTTATGGATTATGTTGTCGTCCTTTTCGCGGCTCACGGCGCACGATCCGGGACGGAAAAACAGCGACAAAGAAGAAAAGTGTCTTGAAACTAATCAAAACGTACGATTTTGGGCTGTGAAAACAAGCGTAGCCGAGCAGGCTTGCTACCCCGGTCGTAGAGTTCTCGAAGAGCTTTCCAACGGTATGCTGTGCGCCGCGTAACTCCGTACGGATCAAAAGTTATGGGCACTAGAGCGACGGATACCTGGTCACACGCCCTATGCCCTCGGTTTGTGGGCCCAGCCTCTACGTGAAGTGAAGTTGTCTTGCCTATGGTGGCGTCGGATTCGGTAATAGAAATGTGATGGATTAGGTTGTAGTCCTTTTCGCTGCTCATGACGTACGATCCGGGACTGAAAAACTGCCCAAAAGAAGAAAAGTGTACCGAAACTAATGAAAACGTTCAATTTTGGACTCCAAAAATATGCGCAGCTGAGTAGGTTTGCTGCCCCCACTGTAGATCTCTCGGAGAGCTTTCCAACGGTATGCTATGCGCCGTGTAACTCCTTATGAATCAAAAGTTATGGGCACCAGAGCGACGGATACCTAGTCACACGTCCCACGCCCTCGGTTTGCTGGCCCAGCCTCTACGTGAAGTGAAGTTGTCTTGCCCAAGGTGCCGTGGCATTCAGTAATTGAAATGTGATGAATTAGGTTGTTGTCCTTTTCGCGGCTCACGACGTACGATTCGGAAAGAAAAAACAGCACAAAAGATGAAAAGTGCCCCGAAACTGATAAAAATGTTTGATTTTGGGCTCCGAAAATAGGCTAGCTAACTCCGTCGAAGAGCTCTTAGAGTGCTTTCCAACGGTATGTTGTGCGCCACATAACTCCATATGGATCAAAAGTTATGGGCAACGGAGCGACGGATACCTGGTGACATGCCCCATGCCCTCGGTTTGCGGGCCTAGCCTCTAAGTGAAGTGAAGTTGTCTTGCCCATGGTGGCGTGGGATTTGGTAATAGAAATGTTATGGATTAGGTTGTTGTCCTTTTCGCGGCTCACGACGTACGATCTGGGACGAAAAAATAGCCCAAAAGAAGAAAAGTGTCCCAAAACTGATAAAAAGGTTAGATTTTGGGCTCCGAAAATAGGCGCAGCCGAGCAGGCTAGCTAACCCTGTCGTAGAGCTCTCGGAGAGCTTTCCAACGGTATGCTGTGCGCCGCGTAACTCCTTACGGACCAAAAGTTATGGGCATCGGAGCGACGGATACTTGGTCACACGCCCCACGCCCTCGATTTGCGTGCCCATCCTCTACATGCAGTGAAGTTGTCTTGCCCATGGTGGTGTGGGATTTGGTAATAGAAATGTGATAGATTAGGTTGTCATCCTTTTCGCGGTTCACGACGTACGATCCTGGACGGAAAAACAGCGCAAAAGAAGAAAAGTGTCCTGAAACTAATCAAAACGTATGATTTTGGGCCCTGAAAATAGGCGAAGCCGAGCAGGCTTACTGTCCCCGTCGTAGAGGTCTCAGAGAGCTTTCCAACGGTATGTTGTATGCCGCGTAACTCCTTACGGATCAAAAGTTATGGGCACCGGAGCGACAGACACCTGGTCACACGCCCCACACCCTCGGTTTACGGGCTCAGCCTCTACGTGAAATGAAGTTGTCTTGCCAATGGTGGCGTGGGATTCGGTAATAGAAATTTGATGGATTAGGTTGTCGTCCTTTTCACGGCACGTGACGTACGATCCGGAACGAAAAAACAGCGCAAAAGAAGTAAAGTATACCGAAACTGATAAAAACGTTCGATTTTGGACTCCAAAAATAGGCGCAGTTGAGCAGGCTTGCTACCCCCGTTGTAGAGCTCTCGGAGAGCTTTTTAACGGTATGTTGTGCGCCACCTGACGCCTAACGGATCAAAAGTTATAGGCACCGGAGAAACGGATACCTGGTGACACGTCCTACACCCTCGGTTTGAGGGCCCAGCCTCTACATGAAGTGAAGCTGTCTTGCCCAAGGTGCCGTGGGATTCGGTAATAGAAATGTGATGGATTAGGTTGTCGTCTTTTTCGCTGCTCATGACGTACGATCCGAGACGAAAAAACTGCCCAAAAGAATAAAAGTGTACCGAAACTAATGAGAACGTTCAATTTTGGACTCCAAAAACATGCGCTGTCGAACAGGCTTGGTGCCCCCGTCGTAGAGCTCTCGGAGAACTTTCCAACGGCATGATGTGCACCGCGTAACTCCTTATGAATCAAAAGTTATGGGCACCGGAGCGAGGGATACCTGGTCACATGTCCCACGCCCTCAATTTGCGGGCCCAGCCTCTACGTGAAGTAAAGTTGTCTTGCCCAAGGTGCCATGGGATTCGGTAATAGAAATGTGATGAATTAGGTTGTTGTCCTTTTCACTGCTCACGACGTACGATCCGGAAAGGAAAAACAGCGCAAAAGATGAAAAGTATCCCGAAACTAATGAAAACATTCGATTTTGGGCTCCGAAAATAGGTGTAGCCAAGCAGGATTGCTTCCCCCGTCGTAGAACTCTCGGAGAGCTTTCCAACAGTATGTTGTGCACCGCGTAACTCCTTACGGATCAAAAGTTATGGGCACCGGAGCGACGGAAACCTGGTCACACGCCCCACGCCCTCAGTTTGCGTGCCTAGCCTCTACGTGAAGTGAAGTTGTCTTGCCCATGGTGGTGTGTGATTTGGTAATAGAAATGTGACGGATTAGGTTGTCGTCCTTTTCGCGGCTCACGACGTACGATCCTGGACGGAAAAATAGCGCAAAAGAAGAAAAGTGTCCCGAAACTAATCAAAACGTACTATTTTGGGCCATGAAAACAGGTGCAGCCGAGCAGGCTTGCTGCCCCCGTCATAGAGGTCTCGGAGAGCTTTCCAACGGTATGTTGTACGCCGCGTAACTCTTTACGGATCAAAAGTTATGGGCACCGGAGCGACGGACACCTGGTCACACATCCCACACCCTCGGTTTACGGGCACAGCCTCTACGTGAAGTGAAGTTGTCTTGCCCATGGTGGCGTGGGATTTAATAATAGAAATGTGATGGATTAGGTTGTCGTCCTTTTCGCGACACATGACGTACGATCCAGGACGGAAAAACAGCGCAAAAGAAGAAAAGTGTACCGAAACTGATGAAAACGTTCAATTTTGGACTCCAAAAATAGGCGCAGCCGATCAGGCTTGCTGCCCCCGTTATAGAGCTCTCAGAGAGCTTTCCAACGGTATGTTGTGCACCGCGTAACTCCTTAAGGATCAAAAGTTATGGGTACCGGAGTGAAGGATACCTGGTGACACGTCCTACGCCCTCGGTTTACGGGCCCAGCCTCTACGTGAAGTGAAGTAGTCTTGCCCAAGGTGCCATGGGATTCGGTAATAAAAATGTGATGGATTATGTTGTCATCCTTTTCGCGGCTCGCGACGTACGATCCGGGATGGAAAAACATCGAAAAAGAATAAAAGTGTCCCGAAACTAATCAAAACGTACGATTTTGGGCTGTAAAAACAGTCGCAGCCGAGCAAGTTTGCTGCCCCCGTCATAGAGGTCTCGAAGAGCTTTCCAACGGTATGCTGTGCGCCACGTAACTTCTTACGGATCAAAAGTTATGGGCACCAGAGCGACGGATACCTTGTCACATGCCCCACGCCCTAGGTTTGTGGGCCCAGCCTCTACGTGAAGTGAAGTTGTCTTGCCCATGGTGGCATGAGATTCGGTAATAGAAATGTGATGGATTAGGATGTCGTTCTTTTCGCTGTTCATGACGTACGATCCGGAACAAAAAAACTGCCCAAAAGGATAAAAGTGTACTGAAACTGATGAAAACGTTTGATTTTGGACTCCAAAAATATGGGTAGCCGAGTAGGCTTGCTGCCCCCGTCGTAGAGCTCTCGGAGAGCTTTCCAATAGTATGATGTGCGTCGCGTAACTCTTTACGAATCAAAAGTTATGGGCACCGGAGCGACAGATACCTGGTCACACGTCCCACGCCCTCGATTTGCTGGCCCAGCATCCACTTGAAGTGAAGTTGTCTTGCCCAAGGTGCCATGGGATTCGATAATAGAAATGTGATGAATTAAGTTGTCGTTCTTTTCACGGCTCACGACGTACGATCCAGGAATGAAAAACAGCGCAAAAGATGAAAAGTGCTCCGAAACTGATGAAAACGTTCAATTTTGGGCTCTGAAAATATGTGTAGCCGAACAGGCTGGCTAACCCCGTCATAGAGCTCTCGGAGAGCTTTCCAACGGTATGCTGTGCGCCGCGTAACTCCTTACGGATCAAAAGTTATGGGCACCGGAGCGACGGATACCTAGTGACACGCCCCACGCCCTCGGTTTACGGGCCCAGCCTCTAAGTGAAGTAAAGTTGTCTTACCCATGGTGGCGTGGGATTTGGTAATAGAAATGTAATGGATTAGGTTGTCGTCCTTTTCGCGGCTCACGACGTACGATCCGGGATGAAAAAACAGCACAAAAGAAGAAAAGTGTCCCGAAACTCATCAAAGCGTACGATTTTGGGCTCTAAAAATAGGCGCAGCTAAGCAGGTTTGTTGCCCCCATCGTAGAGCTCTCAGAGAGCTTTCCAACGGTATGCTGTGCGCCGCGTAACTCCTTACGGATCAAAAGTTATGGGCACCAGAGCGACGGATACCTGGTCACACGCCCCACGCCCTCGGTTTGCTAGCCCAGCCTCTACGTGAAATGAAGTTTTCTTGCCCATGGTGGCGTGGGATTCAGTAATAGAAATGTGATGGATTAGGTTGTCATCCTTTTCGCGGCTCACGATGTACAATCCGAGACAGAAAAACAGCGCAAAAGAAGAAAAGTTTACCGAAACTGATGAAAACGTTCGATTTTGGACTCCAAAAATAGGCACAGCTGAGCAGGCTTGCTGCCCACGTCGTAGAGGTCTCGGAGAGCTTTCCAACGGTATGTTGTGTGTCATGCCCCAACCCGACCTATTGAGGTTAGACTAGGGAGTGATCTAAACATTCAAGTCATTTCACGTACTTAATCTTTCATGAAGGTTTGACACTTAACGTTTAGCCTAAACTCCACAAATCCTCCGGAAAACCGGCAGCATAACGGTTGTAATTGGGCTCTTTAGTTTGACCTAATTCTCTAAACGCCTCGAAACTTTCAATCTCAAATTCATTTCCAACTAAGATTATTATTTATCACCAATCGAAACGCCTACTAGCTATCTCGAAGTCTCGTTTGATTAACAACTTAGCATGATAACTCTGTCTCGTTTGTTTGTTAATCCTTGTTACAAAAACACCTGTTGATCTTAGCCTACCATTGAGTAGCTGCTTAAGATTGGATAGGTTCATTTTACTTAATCCTTTACCTGATACTTCATAAGCCTGTGATAGATATTAACCAATAGCGATAGTAAAAACGATCATAGGAGTGTCTATCTAGTTATGATCAGTACAAACCAAAATTTGACCCCAAATTACAACGGGGGTCATTTACAATACAACAACAATCAACATAAGAAATAGTCTTCAAGCAACATATCGTTAACAAAATGGCCATAGTCAAATAAGGCACGTAGGGCAAGCAATCATTCCAAGGAGTCATTAATAGGCACGTTGTCCTCGGGTACCTGTTCCAGGTCTTCTTCACCTAAGATGATAAAAGAGGGTGAGTCCTTATGAACTCAGCGAGGGGGAATGAGAAATACGTTTTGAAACTCTTTTTCCGGTTAACTTATGAAAAACCTCTTTTTGAAAACATGTCACGTATTACAAGCAATAAGATACGTAAAGTATAAAAATCAAATTGAGCAACAGATACAATTACCAATCATTTCAAGGATACGGTGAGCATTTGCTCTCAATATCGATTTCGATACGATTGTTGCGGCCGACTTTAATAATCCACTTATCGCTCCCAATTCGGTGTACTACGAATGTACCCCAAAAATCTACGACCCAACTCTCCGAGGGTGGAATGCCAAGCGAGAGAGGGAATTGGACCACGGTAGTCACGGTAGCACCAGCAAGCTCGATGCCGCCTGGCGTGCGTGAAACGCTACCATGCCACAATGAAAGGTTGCAACCTTGTATGCAATGCGCATTTATAACATTTAACATATCACATTAGGAGGACAACAAAGTAGGTTGCCTCCTAACATTTATAAGATCGCACGTTGACAAGTAACACGCAAGGCATGCTATGACAGGCAATTTCACTTGTAAAACGCATGAAGTTATATGAATATTAAACGGACAGCCATGTAACACATGTGAATCAAGTCATATAACTCATTTCGGGGTTCACGCAATCAAATAATAAGATTATACAACATGCAACGACATCTACGTGGGACCGGGTGCAAGAAAGGCCTACTTGTCAACATGTAATCATCGGAATCACATTTAGGGCTATAAGGACAACTACGGGCATCCTACTAATCATGTAATTAAACACGATATCCATAGGATCAACACTTAGTGAGTTTTCCTAGTCACTAGGGTTTCAATTCATGCTTACCCGTGCAATTAAGCCCCAAGTTGTCCCGTAATTAAACTCAAGCCATGCATCGATTAATTAAAACACCCTCAAGCATTCAAAACAGTCCACACAACATCCAAGTACCACAATCCCAAGCATTTAAGACGACAAGAGAAGTTACAATAATTTTCAAAGCATATCACTAAATGAAAACCTCACTGCAATGGTCTGTTTTCTCACAATCATTGAGACAAGAAAACAATCTCCAATTCCAGTGAACAAAATTTCAAATTAAATCTTAAGGAGTGAACTAAATCCAGAAACAAACCTTGCATCATTTGGAGTTCGGATTCAAGAGTTATAGCCAAAACCGTGAGACTACGCAAAACTGTCCAGATTTTCACACATTTCAATACTTGTCATTTTTGAAGACCTTAGAGTCAGATTTAGCCTTAGTCCATTTCTTACAAAAATGTCCAGAACTGACAAATATAGCAGCATACCAAATTTCATGTATTTTGGATATCATTTAGTAAGTCAAAACTGGTTTGTTCTACAAGGACAGTGAACTGCCAAAAACCTGCTTCATTTTCCCAGATTTTCCAGATTTGGACACATTTCGATGTTTTGCCATTTTGGGGACCTTAGAGTCAAAATTGGCTTTGGCCTATTTCTACGAAAAATTCTTAGAACTGGCAAAAATAGTCACCTACCAATTTTCACGCATTTTCAATATCATTTACCTGGTCAAATTCATTTCGCTCCAACAAGTCAGAGAACTGCCATATACGCGATTTCACCTATCTTCCAATTCTAGCCAAATATCTTGCCATGCATGTTTACAAAAGCTCATGTACACACATATATCACAAGTACAGAGGTAAAAATAAACATATGAAGGCACGCATGTGGATTTCGAAAGCTTTTAGAAAGGATTAACCCTTACCTTAGCAACTTTGTCAACAAAGGATGCTCAAACTCTTGGAGATGCACAAATGGTGTTCTTTCCTTGTTTGGCCGAGGGATGTTGCTTGAGATTCTCTAATTCCTAGCTAAGTTACCATGTTCTTAGTAGGTGCATCTGGTTAGAACAAAAAGAAAATGAAATAGGAGCTATCAAACATACCTAAGCCGAAATGAAGGTTCTATGAGCTTGCATGTGTGTCTTTTTGCATTCTAGCTTGCTTGGTCGAGCTTCCTAGTATCTTGTATGTCTTGGTGAACCTTAGGATGATGAGCTTAAGCTAGGGAGACTAGAATTGCAACTAAGGCCAAGAGAGAAAGAGAAGAAATGAGAAAGTGAATGAGAGAAAGAGAGAATGTGAGAAAGAATGAAAGCTTAAGCATTTTGGTCGGCCTTGGGCTTCACAAAATTCTGATTTTGTGTCTTCAAGAGCATAATTTGAATTGTCTAGCATGGGTGATTGAGTGTGTCGAGATTTTGGTGCATTGGGTAGGGTTTTGAGTCATTTTTTTATGCTTTGTGTCATAGGTTGTCTAAGTTTAATTTTTGAATTATGCAAAGCATGCACAAATGCAAGAAGTGGTCGGCCAAGGCTTGCAAAAATATAAATTTTTGTCATGTTTTGAGCAATATTATATTGTGTGTTTGGGATGTGCAAAAGAATAAAGAATAAAGAATAAGAATGTTTAGCTTTTGGTGCAATTTCGTCTTCTAGTGAGTTAAATTAGCATTTTAATATTAGTTAGTGGAGTTTGTAGGATTAATTAATGATCTAGTGCTTCGTGTAAGATGTTTTCTTGATTAGCGTGTGGGCATGCTTTCCTATGTTTAGGGCACGCACTACGAGGTAAAGCACGAACTACGAGACGAATGCATGTTTCCCAAGTAAATGCACGCAACCGTAAATGTATGCACGTAATTCAATGCAAGGCACACAAAACGAACACGACTCTTAAACCTAGGTCAAGGCACACAAATCTAGGTTAGGACACACGAAATGAGGTATCGCACGCAAATTGAGGTCGGGCCTCACACTGTGCGCCGCGTAACTCCTTACAGATCAAAAGTTATGGGCACCGGAGCGACGGATACATGGTCAGACGTCCCACGCCCTCGGTTTGCGGGCCTAGCCTCTAAGTGAAGTGAAGTTGTCTTGCCCATGGTGGCATGGGATTTGGTAATAGAAATGTTATGGATTAGGTTGTCGTCCTTTTCGCGGCTCACGACGTACGACCCGGAAAGGAAAAACGGCGCAAAAGAATAAAAGTGTCCTGAAACTGATAAAAACGTTCGATTTTGGGCACCAAAAATCAGCATTGCCGAACAGGCTGGCTAACCACGTCGTAGAGCTCTCGGAGAGCTTTCCAACGGTATGCTATGCGCAACGTAACTCCTTACGGTTCAAAACTTATGGGCACCGGAGCGACGGATACCTGGCGATACGCCCCACGCCCTCAGTTTGTGGGCCCAGCCTCTACGTGAAGTGAAGTTGTCTTGCACATGGTGGCATGGGATTTGATAATAGAAATGTTATGGATTAGGTTGTCATCCTTTTCGCGACTCACGACATACGATCCGTGACGAAAAAATAGCGCAAAAGAAGAAAAGTGTCCCGAAACTAATCAAAATGTATGATTTTGGGCTCTAAAAACAGGCACAGCAGAGCAGGCTTGCTGCCCCCATCGTAGAGCTCTCGGAGAGCTTTCCAACGATATTCTGTGCACCGCGTAACTCCTTACGGATCAAAAGTTATGGGCACCGGAGCGACAGATACCTGGTCACACGTCACACGCCCTCAGTTTACGGGCCCAGGCTCTTTGTGAAGTGAAGTTGTCTTGCCCTTGGAGGAGTGGGATTCAGTAATGAAAATGTAATGGATTAGGTTATCGTCCTTTTCGTGACTCACGATGTATGATCCGGGATGAAAAAACAACGCAAAAGAAGAAAAGTCTCCCGAAATTGAAGAAAATGTTCAATTTTGGGCTCCAAAAATAGACGCAGTAGAGCAAATTGGCTGCCTCCGTCGTAGAGCTCTTGGAAAGCTTTCCAACGGTATGTTGTGCGCCGCGTAACTCCTTACGGATCAAAACTTATGGGCACCGGAGCGAAGGATACTTGGTCTTACGCCCCACGCCCTAGGTTTGCGGGCCCAGCCTCTACGTGAAGTGAAGTTGTCTTGCCCAAGGTGCCATGGCATTCGGTAATAGAAATGTGATGGATTAGGTTGTTGTCCTTTTCGCGGCTCACGACGTACGATCCGGGACGAAAAAACAGCGAAAAAGCAGAAAAGTGTCCTAAAACTGATCAAAACGTTCTATTTTAGGCTCTGAAAACATGCGCATCCGAGCAGGCTTGTTGCCCAAGTCGTAGAGCTCTCGGAAACCTTTCCAACGGTATGCTGTGCGCCTCGTAACTCCTTGCTGATCAAAAGTTATGGGCACCAGAGCAACGGATACCTTGTCACACGCACTACGCCCTCAGTTTGCGGGCCCAGCCTCTACGTGAAGTGAAGTTGTCTTGCCCTTGGAGGCGTGGGATTCAGTAATAGAAATGTGATGGATGAGGTTGTCGTCCTTTTTGTGACTCACGACGTATGATCCGAGATGGAAAAACAGCGCAAAAGAAGAAAAGTGTCGCGAAATTGATGAAAACGTTCAATTTTGGGCTTCGAAAATAGGCGCAACCAAGCAAATTGGTTGCCCCCGTCGTAGAGCTCTCAGAGAGCTTTCCAACGGTATGATGTGCGCCGCGTAAATCCATACGGATCAAAAGTTATTGGCACCGGAGGAAGAATACCTGGTCACACGCCCCACGCCCTCAGTTTGCGGGCCCAGCCTCTAAGTGAAGTGAAGTTTTCTTGCCCAAGGTGCCATGGCATTCGGTAATAGAAATGTGATGGATTAAGTTGTCGTCCTTTTTACAGCTCACGACGTACGATATGGGACGGAAAAACAACGAAATAGAAGAAAAGTGTCCCGAAACTGATCAAAACGTTTGATTTTAGGTTCTGAAAACATGCGCAGCCCAGCAGGCTTGTTGCCCCAGTCGTAGAGCTCTCGGAAAGATTTCCAACGGTATGCTGTGCGCCGCGTAACTCCTTACCAATCAAAAGTTATGGGCACTGGAGAGACGGATAACTGGTCACACGCCTCGCGCCCTCAGTTTGCAGGCCCATCCTCTACGTGAAGTAAAGTTGTCTTGCCCAAGGTGCCATGGGATTCAGTAATACAAATGTGATGGATTAGGTTGTTGTCGTTTTCGCGGCTCATGACGTACGATCCGGGACGGAAAAACAACGCAGAAGAAGAAAAATGTCCCAAAATTGATGAAAACTTTCAATTTTGGGCTCCGAAAATAGGGGCAGCCAAGCAGGATGGCTACCCACGTCGTAGGGCTCTCGGAGAGCTTCCTAACAGAATGCTGTGGGACGCGTAACTCCTTATGGATCAAAAGTTATGGGCACCGGAGCGACGGATACCTGGTCACATGCCCCACGCCCTCGGTTTGCTGGCCCAGCCTCTACGTGAAGTGAAGTTGTCTTGCCCATGATGGCGTGAGATTTGGTAATAGAAATGTGATGTATTAGGTTGTTGTCCTTTTTGCGGCTCACGACGTACAATGCGGGACAGAAAAATAGCGCAAAAGAAGAAAAATGTACCGAAACTGATGAAAATGTTCAATTTTGGACTCCAAAAATAGGCGCAGCCGAGCAGGCTTGCTGCCCCCGTCGTAGAGCTCTCGAAGAGCTTTCCAACGGTATGTTGTGCGCCACGTAACTCCTTACGGATCAAAAGTTCTGGGCACCGGAGCGACGAATACATGGTCAGACGTCCCACGCCCTCGGTTTGCGAGCCCAGCCTCTAAGTGAAGTGAAGTTTTCTTGCCCATGGTGGCGAAGGATTTGGTAATAGAAATGTTATGGATTAGGTTGTCATCCTTTTCGCGGCTTACGACGTACGATTCGGAAAGGAAAAACAACGCAAAAGAAGAAAAGTGTCCCGAAATTGATGAAAACGTTCGATTTTGGGCACGAAAAAATGGCGCTGCTGAACAGGCTAGCTAACCACGTCGTAGAGCTCTCGGAGAGCTTTCCAACGGTATACTGTGCGCAGCGTAACTCCTTACAGATCAAAAGTTATGGGCACCAGAGCGACGGATACCTGGCTACACGCCCCACGCCCTCGATTTGCGGGCCTATCCTCTACGTGAAGTGAAGTTGTCTTGCCCATGGTGGCGTGGGATTTGGTAATAGAAATGTTTTGGATTAGGTTGTCGTCCTTTTCGCGGCTCACGACATACGATCCGGGACTGAAAAACGGCGCAAAAGAAGAAAAATGTCCCGAAACTAATCAAAATGTACGATTTTGGGCTCCAAAAACAGGCATAGCCGAGCAGGCTTGCTACCCCCGTCGTAGAGCTCTCGGAGAACTTTCCAACGGTATGTTGTGCGCCGCGTAACTCCTTACGGATCAAAAGTTATGGGCACCGGAGCGACGGATACCTGGTCACACGCCACACGCCCTCAGTTTGCTAGCCCAGCCTCTTCGTGAAGTGAAGTTATCTTGCCCTTGGTGGCGTGGGATTCAGTAATAGAAATGTGATAGATTAGGTTGTTGTCCTTTTCGCGACTCACGATGTATGATCCGGGACGGAAAAACAGTGCAAAAGAAGAAAAGTGTACCAAAACTGATGAAAATGTTCAATTTTGGGCTCTGAAAATAGGCGCAGCAGAGTAAATTGCCTGCCTTCGTCGTAGAGCTCTCGGAAAGCTTTCTAACGGTATGCTGTGCGCCGCGTAACTCCTTATGGATCAAAAGTTATGGGCACCGAAGCGAAAGATACTTGGTCACACGCCCCACGCCCTAGGTTTGCGGGCCCAGCCTCTACTTGAAGTAAATTTGTCTTGCCCAAGGTGCCATGGCATTTGGTAATAGAAATGTGATGGATTAGGTTGTCGTCCTTTTCGCGGCTCACGACGTACGATCCGGGACGGAAAAATAGCGAAAAGGAAGAAAAGTGTCCCAAAACTGATCAAAACTTTCGATTTTGGGCTATGAAAACATGCGCAGCCGAGTAGGCTTGTTTCCCCAGTCGTAGAGCTCACGGAAAGCTTTCCAACGGTATGCTGTGCACCGCGTAACTTCTTGCTGATCAAAAGTTATGGGCACCGGAGCGACGGATGGCTGGCCACACGCCCTACGCCCTCAGTTTGCGGGGCCAGCCTCTACGTGAAGTGAAGTTGTTTTTCCCTTAGAGGCGTGGGATTCCGTAATAGAAATGTGATGGATTAGGTTGTCGTCCTTTTCGTGACTCATGACATATGATCCGGGACGGAAAAACAGCGCAAAAGAAGAAAAGTTTCCCGATACTGATGAAAATGTTTGATTTTGGGCTTTGAAAATAGGAGCAGCCGAGCAAATTGGCTACCCCCGTCGTAGAGCTCTCGGAGAGCTTTCCAACGGTATGCTGTGCGTCGCGTAACTCCATACATATCAAAAGTTATGGGCACCGGAGGAAGGATACCTTGTCACACGCCCCACGCCCTCAGTTTGTGGACCTAGCCTCTACGTGAAGTGAAGTTGTTTTGCCCAAGGTGCCATGGCATTCGGTAATAGAAATGTGATAGATTAGGTTGTCGTCCTTTTCGCGGCTCACGACGTACGATACGGGATGAAAAAATAGCGAAATAGAAGAAGGTGTCCCGAAACTGATCAAAACGTTCGATTTTGGGCTCTGAAAACATGTGCAGCCCAGCAGACTTGTTGCCCCAGTCGTAGAGCTCTCGGAAAGATTTCCAATGGTATGATGTGCGCCGCCTTACTCTTTACAAATCAAAAGTTATGGGCACCGGAGACATGGATACCTGGTCACACGCCCCGCGCCCTCAGTTTGTGGGCCCAGCCTCTACGTGAAGTAAAGTTTTCTTGCCCAAGGTGCCATGGGATTCGGTAATACAAATGTGATGGATTAGGTTGTTGTGGTTTTTGCGGCTCACGACGTACGATCCGGGACGAAAAAACAACGCAAAAGAAGAAAAACAACCCAAAACTGATAAAAATGTTCAATTTCGGGCTCCGAAAATAGGTGCCGCTGAGCAGGCTGGCTACCTCTGTCGTAGGGCTCTCCCAGAGCTTCCCAACAGAATGTTGTGCTCCGCGTAACTCCTTACAGATCAAAATTTATGGGCACCGGAGCGACAGATACCAGGTCACACGCCCAACGCCCTCGGTTTGCTGGCCCAGCCTCTACATGAAGTGAAGTTGTCTTGCCCATGGTGGTGTGGGATTTGGTAATAGAAATGTGATGGATTAGGTTGTCGTCCTTTTCGCGGCTCACGACGTACAATCCGGGATAGAAAAATAGCGCAAAAGAAGAAAAGTGTACCAAAACTAATGAAAACGTTCGATTTTGGACTCCAATAATAGGCGAAGCCGAGTAGGCTTGCTGCCCTCGCAGTAGAGGTCTTGGAGAACTTTCCAACGGTATGCTGTGCACCGCATAACTCCTTACAGATCAAAAGTTATGGGCACGGGAGCGACGGATATATGGTCAGACGTCCCACGCCCTCGGTTTGCAGGCCCAGCCTCTAAGTGAAGTGAAGTTGTCTTGCCCATGGTGGCGTGGGATTTGGTAATTGAAATGTTATGGATTAGGTTGTCGTCCTTTTTACGGCTCACGACGTACGATCCGGAAAGGAAAAACAACGCAAAAGAAGAAAAGTGTCCCAAAACTGATGAAAATGTTCAATTTTGGGCACCAAAAATCGGCGCAGCCGAAAAGGCTGCCTAACCCCGTCGTAGAGCTCTCGGAGAGCTTTCCAACGGTATGTTGTGCCCAGCGTAACTCCTTACGGATCAAAAGTTATGGGCACCGGGGCGACGGATACCTGGCGACACTCCCCACGCCCTCGGTTTGCGGGCCCAGCCTCAACGTGAAGTGAGGTTGTCTTGCCCATGGTGGCGTGGGATTTGGTAATAGAAATGTTATAGATTAGGTTGTCGTTCTTTTCGCGGCTCACGACATACGATCCGGGATGAAAAAAATAGCCCAAAAGAAGAAAAGTATCCCAAAACTAATCAAAATGTACGATTTTGGGCTCTGAAAACAGGTACAGCCGAGCAGGCTTGCTACCCCCATCGTAGAGCTCTCAGAGAGCTTTCCAATGGTATGCTGTGTGCCGCGTAACTCCTTACGGATCAAAAGTTATGGGCACCGGAGCGACGGATACCTGGTCACACGCCACAAGCCCTCAGTTTGCAGGCCTAGCCTCTTCGTGAAGTGAAGTTGTCATGCCCTTGTTGGCGTGGGATTCAGTAATAGAAATGTGATGGATTAGGTTGTCGTCCTTTTCGCGACTCACGACGTATGATCCAGGATGGAAAAATAGTGCAAAAGAAGAAAAGTGTCCCGAAACTGATGAAAACGTTCTATTTTGGGCTCCAAAAATAGGCGTAGCATAGAAAATTGGTTGCCTCTGTTGTACAACTCTCGGAAAGCTTTCTAACAGTATACTGTGCGCCACGTAACTCCTTACAGATCAAAAGTTATGGGCACTAGAGCGAAGGATACCTGGTCACACGCCCCACGCCCTAGGTTTGGGGCCCAGCCTCTACGTGAAGTGAAGTTGTCTTGCCCAAGGTGCCAAGGCATTCGGTAATAGAAATGTGATGGATTAGGTTGTCGTCCTTTTCGCGGCTCACGAAGTACCATCCAGGACGGAAAAATAGCGAAAAAGAATAAAAGTGTCCCGAAACTGATCAAAACGTTCGATTTTGATCTTTGAAATCATGCGCAGCCGAGTAGGCTTGTTGCCCCAGTCGTAGAACTCTCGAAAAGCTTTCTAACGGTATGCTGTGCGCCGCGTAACTCCATGCTTATCAAAAGTTATGGGAACCAGAGCGACGGATACCTGGTCACACGCCCCACGCCCTCAGTTTGCGGGCCCAGCCTCTACATGAAGTGATGTTGTCTTGCCCTTGGAGGCGTGGGATTCAGTAATAGAAATGTGATGGATTAGATTGTCGTCCTTTTCGCGACTCACGACGTATGATCCGGGACGGAAAAACAGCGCAAAAGAAGAAAAATGTCCCAAAACTGATGAAAATGTTCGATTTTGGGCTCCAAAAATAGGCGCAGTCGAGCAAAGTGGCTGCCCCCGTTGTAGAGCTATCGGAGAGCTTTCCAACGGTATGCTGTGCGCCTCGTAACTCCATACGAATCAAAAGTTATGGGCACCGGAGGAAGGATACCTGGTCACAAGCCCCACGCCCTTAGTTTGCGGGCCCAACCTCTACGTAAAGTGAAGTTGTCTTGCCCAAGGTGCCATGGCATTCGGTAATAGAAATGTGATGGATTAGGTTGTCGTCCTTTTCGCGGCTCACGACGTACGATACGGGACGAAAAAATAGCGAAATAGAAGAAAAGTTTCCCGAAACTGATCAAAACGTTCGATTTTGGGCTCTGAAAACATGCGCAGCCCAACAGGCATGTTGCCCCAGTCGTAGAGCTCTCGGAAAGATTTCCAACGGTATGTTGTGCGCCGCGTAACTCCTTACGGATCAAAAGTTATGGGCACCGGAGAGACGGATACGTGGTCACACGCCCCGCGCCCTCAGTTTGTGGGCCCAACCTCTACGTGAAGTGAAGTTGTCTTGGCCAAGGTGTCGTGGGATTCGGTAAAAAAAATGTGATGGATTAGGTTGTCCTCCTTTTCGCGGCTCACGACGTACGATCTGGGACGAAAAAATAGCGAAAAAGAAAAAAAGTGTCCCGAAACTGATCAAAACGTTCGATTTTGGGCTCTAAAATTAGGCGCAGCCATGCCTGCATTCTGCCCCCGTCGTAGGGCTCTCGGAGACCTTTCCAATGGTATACTATGCGTCGTGTAACTCCTTACGGATCAAAAGTTATGGCCACCGGAGCGACGGATACCTTGTCACACGTCCCACGCCCTCGGATTGCAGTCCCAGCCTCTTCGTGAAGTAAAGTAATCTTGCTCAAGGTGCCGTGGGATTCTGTAATTGAAATGTGATTGATTAGGTTGTTGTCATTTTCGCGGCTCACGACGTACCATCCGGGATGAAAAAAAAGCGCAAAAGATGAAAACTGTCCCGAAACTGATGAAAATGTTCAATTTTGGGCCCCAAAAATAGGCACGACGAAGCAAGCTTCCTGCACCTGTTGTAGAGGTCTCGGAGAGCTTTCCAACGGTATGCTGTGCGCCGCGTAACTCTTTACGGATCAAAAGTTATGGGCACCGGAGCGACGGATACCTGGTCACACGCCCCACGCCCTCGGTTTGCGGACCCAACCTCTACGTGAAGTGAAGTTGTCTTGCCCATGGTGGCGTGGTATTCGGTAATAGAAATGTGATGGATTAGGTTGTAGTCGTTTTCGCGGCTCATGACATACGATCCGGGACGGAAAAACAGCGCAAAAGAAGAAAAGTGTCCCGAAACTGATGAAAATGTTCCATTTTGGGCTCCGAAAACAGTGGTAGTAGGGCAAGATCGCTGCCCCCGTTGTAGAGGTCTCGGAGAGCTTTCCAACGGTATGCTGTGTGCCGCGTAACTCCTTACAGATCAAAAGTTATGGGCAACAGAGCGATGGATACCTGGTCACACGCCCACGCCCTCAGTTTGCAGGCCCAGCCTCTACGTGAAGTGAAGTTGTCTTGCCCATGGTGGCATAAGATTAGGTAATAGAAATATGATGGATAAGGTTGTCGTCCTTTTCGCAGCTCACGATGTACGATCCGGGACGGAAAAACTGCGAAAAAAAAGAAAATTTTCCCGAAACTGATCAAAACGTTCGATTTTGAGCTCTAAAAATAGGCGCAGCCTAGTAGGGTTGCTGCCCCCTTCGTAGAGCTCTCGGAGAGCTTTCCAACGGTATGCTGTGCACCACGTAACTCCTTACGGATCAAAAGTTATAGGCATCGGAGCGACGGATACCTAGTCAAATGCCCCACGCCCTTGGTTTGCGGGCCGAGCCTCTACGTGAAGTAAAATTGTCTTGCCCAAGGTTTCATGGTCTTCGGTAATAGAAATGTGGTGGATTAGGTTGTTGTCGATTTCACAGCTCACGATGTACGATCCGGGATGAAAAAACAGCGCAATAGAGGAAAAGTGTCCCGAAACTGATGAAAATGTTCGATTTTGTTCTCCGAAAATAGGCACAACCGAGCAAGATGGCTACCCCCGTCGTAGAGCTCTCGGAGAGCTTTCCAACGATATGTTGTGCGTCGCGTTACTCCTTACGGATCAAAAGTTATGGGCACCGGAGCGACAGATCCCTGGTCACACGCCCTACGCCCTCGGTTTGCGGGCCCAACCTCTATGTGAAGTGAAGTTGTCTTGCCCATGGTAGCGTGGGATTTGGTAATAGAAATGTAATGGATTCGGTTGTCGTCCTTTTCGCGGCTCAGGACGTACTATCCGGGATAGAAAAACAGTGCAAAAGAAGAAAAGTATCCCGAAACTAATCAAATGGTACGATTTTGGGATCTAAAAATAGGAACAGCCGAGAAGACTTGCTGCCTCCGTCGTAGAGCTCTCGGAGAGCTTTCCAACGGTATGTTGTGTGTCTCGTAACTCCTTACAGATCAAAAGTTGTGGGCACCGGAGCGACGGATACCAGATCACACGCCCCACGCCCTTAGTTTGCGGGCCCAGCCTCTACGTGAAGTAAAGTAGTCTTGCCCAAGGTACCATGGGATTCGGTAATAGAAATGTGATGGATTAGGTTGTTGTCGTTTTCGCGGCACATGACGTACCATCCGGGACAGAAAAACAGCGAAAAAGAAGAAAAGTGTCCCGAAACAGTTGAAAACGTTCGATTTTGTGCTCCGAAAATAGGCGCGGCGAAGCAGGCTTGCTGCACCCGTAGTAGATGTCCCAGAGAGCTTTCCAACGGTATGCTGTGCGCCGCGTAACTCATTACGGATCAAAAGTTATGGGCACCGGAGCGACAGATACCTGGTCACATGCCGCACGCCCTCGGTTTTCGGGCCCAACCTCTACGTGAAATGAAGTTCTTTTGCCCATGGTGGCATGGGATTCGGTAATAGAAATGTGATGGATTAGGTTGTCTTCCCTTTCGCGGCTCATGACGTACGATCCGGGATGGAAAAACAGTACAAAAGAAGAAAAGTGTCCCGAAACTGATGAAAACATTCAATTTTGGGCTCCAAAAACAGGCGCAGCTAGGCTGGCTTGCTGCCCCCGTCGTAGAGCTCTTGGAGAGCTTTCCAACGGTATGTTGTGCGCCGCGTAACTCCTTACGGATCAAAAGTTTTGGGCACCAGAGCGACGAATACCTGGTAACACATCCCACGCCCTCGGTTTGCGAGCCCAGCCTCTACGTGAAGTACAGTTGTCTTGCCCAAGGTGCAGTGGGATTCGCTAATAGAAATGCGATGGATTAGGTTGTCGTCCTTTTCGCAGCTCACGACGTACGATCTAGAAGGATAAACAGCGTAAAAGAAGAAAACTGTCCCGAAATTGATGAAAACGTTCAATTTTGAGCTCCAAAAATATGCGCAGCTGAGTAGGCTGGCTAATCCCGTCGTAGAGCTCTCGGAGAGCTTTCCAACAATATGCTGTGCGCCGCGTAACTCCTTACAGATCAAAAGTTATGGGCAACGGAGCGACGGATACCAGGTCAAACGCCCAACGCCCTCGGCTTGCAGGCCCAGCCTCTACGTGAAGTGAAGTTGTCTTGCCCATGGTGGTGTGGGATTCGGTAATAGAAATGTGATGGATTAGGTTGTCATCGTTTTCGCGGCTCATGACGTATGATCCGGGATAGAAAAATAGCGCAAAAAGAGAAAAGTATCCTGAAATTGATGAAAAAGTTCGATTTTGAACTCCGAAAATTGGCGCAGCCAAGAAGTCTTGCTGCCCATGTCGTAGAGCTCTAGGAGAGCTTTCCAACGGTATGCTATGCGCCACGTAACTCCTTACGGATCAGAAGTTATGGGCACCGAAGCGACGGATACCTAGTAAGACTCCCCACGCCCTTGGTTTACGTGCCCAGCCTCTACGTGAAGTAAAGTTGTCTTGCCCAAGGTGCCATGGCATTTGTTAATATAAATATGATGGATTCGGTTGTCGTCCTTTTCGCGGCTTACGACGTACGATTCGGGACGGAAAAACAGCAAAAAAGTAGAAAAGTATCTCGAAATTGATCAAAACGTTGGATTTTGGGCTCTAAAAATAGGCGCATCCTGGTAGAGTTGCTGCCCCCGTAGTAGAGCTCTCAGAGAGCTTTCCAACGGTATGTTGTACGCCACGTAACTCCTTACGAATCAAAAGTTATGGGCAACAGAGCGACAGATACTTGGTCACACGCCCCACGCCCTCGGTTTGCGGGCCCAGCCTCTACGTGACGTGAAGTTGGCTTACCCATGGTGGCGTGGGATTCGGTAATAGAAATATGATGGATTAGGTTGTCATCCTTTTCGCGGCTCACGACGTACGATCCGGGACGGAAAAATAGCAAAAAAGCGTAAAAGGATCCCGAAACTGATTAAAACGTTCAATTTTGGGCTCTAAAAACAGGCACAGCCTCGTAGTGTTGCTTCCCCCGTCGTAGCGCTCTCGGAGTGCTTTCCAACAGTATACTGTGCACCGCGTAACTCCTTACGGATCAAAAGTTATGGGCATCGGAGCGACGGATACCTGGTCATACGCCCTACGCCTTCGGTTTCCAGGCCCAACCTCTACGTGAAGTAAAGTTGTCTTGCCCAAGGTGCAGTGGGATTCGGTGATAGAAATGTGATGGATTAGGTTGTCGTCCTTTTCGTAGCTCATGACGTACGATCCGAGACGGAAAAACAGTGCAAAAAAAGAAAATTGTCCCGAAACTGATAAAAACGTTCGATTTTGGGCTCCAAAAATAGGCGCAGCAAAGCTAGCTTGCTGCCCCTGTCGTAGAGCTCTCGGAGAGCTTTCCAACTGTATATTGTGCGCTGCATAACTCCTTACAAATCAAAAGATATGGGCACTGGAACGACGGATACCTAGTAAGACGTCCCACGCCCTCGGTGTGTGGGCCCAGCCTCTACGTGAACTAAAGTTGTCTTGCCCAAGGTGCCGTGGGATTCGGTAATAGAAATGCGATGGGTTAGGTTGTCGTCCTTTTCGCGGCTCACGACGCACGATCCGGAAAGGAAAAACAGCGCAAAAGAAGAAAACTGTCTCGAAACAGATGAAAACGTTCAATTTTGGGCTCCAAAAATAGGAACAGCCAAGCAGGCTGGCTAACCCCGTCGTAGAGCTCTCGGAGAGCTTTCCAACAGTATGCTGTGCGCCACGTAACTCCTTACGGATCAAAAGTTATGGGCAACGGAACGACGGATACCTAGTCATACGCCCAACGCCCTCGGTTTACAGGCCCAGCCTCTACGTGAAGTGAATTTGTCTTGCCCATGGTGGCATGGGATTCGGTAATAGAAATGTGATGGATTAGGTTGTCGTCCTTTTCATTGCTCACGACGTATGATCCGGGACGGAAAAACTGCGCAAAAGAAGAAAAATGTCTTGAAATTGATGAAAAAGTTCGATTTTGGACTCCGAAAATTGGAGCAGCCAAGTAGGCTTGCTACCCCCGTCGTAGAGCTCTCGAAGAGGTTTCCAACGGTATGATATACGCCACGTAACTCCTTACGGATGAAAAGTTATGTGCACCGAAGTGACGGATACTTGGTCACACGCCCCACGCCCTTGGTTTGCGGGCCCAGCCTCTACGTGAAGTGAAGTTGTCTTGCCCAAGGTGCCATGGTATTCGTTAATAGAAAAATGATGGATTAGGTTGTCGTTCTTTTCGCGACTCACGACGTACGATCCGGGACCGAAAAATAGTAAAATAGAAGAAAAGTTTCCCAAAATTGATCAAAACGTTCGATTTTGGGCTCTAAAAATAGGCGCAGCCTAGTAAGGTTGCTGCCCTCGTCGTAGAACTCTCAGATAGCTTTCCAACGGTATGCTGTGTGCCACGTAACTCCCTACGGATCAAAAGTTATGGACAACGGAGCGACGGATACCTGATCACACTCACTACGCCCTCAGTTTGCGGGCCCAGCCTCTACGTGAAGTGAAGTTTTCTTGCCTATGGTGGCGTGGGATTCGGTAATAGAAATATGATGGATTAGGTTGTCGTCCTTTTCACGGCTCACGACGTACGATCCGGGACGGAAAAACTGCGAAAAAGAAGTAAAGTGCACCGAAACTGATCAAAACGTTTGATTTTGGGCTCTAAAAATAGGCGCAGCCTAGTAGGGTTGCTGCCCCCGTTGTAGAGCTCTCGGAGAGCTTTCCAACGGTATGCTATGCGCCGCGTAACTCCTTACAAATCAAAAGTTATGGGCACCCGAGCGACAGATACCTGGTTAAACGCCCCACGCCCTCGGTTTGCGGGCCCAGCCTCTACGTGAAGTAAAGTTGTCTTGCCCAAGGTGCAGTGGTATTCGGTAATAGAAATGTGATGGATTAGGATGTTGTCGATTTTGCAACACACGATGTACGATCTGGGACGGAGAAACAGCGCAATACATGAAAAGTGTCCCGAAACTGATAAAAATATTCGATTTTGTTCTTCAAAAATAGGCGCAGTAGAGCAAGATGGCTACTCCCATCGTAGAGCTCTCGGAGAGCTTTCCAACGGTATGCTGTGTGCAACGTAACTCCTTACATATTAAAAGTTATGGGCACCGGAGCGACGGATCCCTGGTCACACGCCCAACGCCCTCGGTTTGCGGGCCCATCCTCTACGTGAAGTGAAGTTGTCTTGCCCATGGTGGCATGGGATTTGGTAATAGAAATGTGATGGATTAGGTTGTCGTACTTTTTGCAGCTCACGACGTACGATCCGGGATGGAAAAACTGTGCAAAAGAATAAAAGTGTCCCGAAACTAATCAAAACGTACGATTTTGGGATCTAAAAACAGGCACAGCCGTGCAGGCTTGTTGCCCCCGTCGTAGAACTCTCGGAGAGCTTTTCAAGGGTATGTTGTACGCCACGTAACTCCTTACAGATCAAAAGTTATGGGCACCGGAACGACGGATACTTGGTCACATGCCCCAAGCCCTTGGTTTACGGGCCCTGCCTCTACGTGAAGTGAAGTTGTCTTGCCCATGGTGGCGTGCGATTTGGTAATAGAAATGTGATGGATTAGGTTGTTGTCCTTCTTGCGGCTCACGACGTACGATCCGGGATGAAAAACAGCGCAAAAGAAGAAAAGTATCCCGAAACTAATCAAAATGTAATATTTTGGGATCTAAAAATAGGCACAGCCGAGCAGGCTTGATGCCCCCATCGTAGTGCTCTTGGAGAGCTTTCTAACGGTATGTTGTGCGCCACGTAACTTCTTACAGATCAAAAGTTATGGGCACCAGAGCGGCGGATACTTGGTCACATGCCCTACGCCCTCGATTTGCGGGCCCAGCCTCTATGTGAAGTGAAGTTGTCTTGCCCAAGGTGCCATGGGATTTGGTAATAGAAATGTGATGGATTAGGCTATCGTCCTTTTCGCGGTCCACGACTTACGATCCGAGACAGAAAAACAGCGAAAAGGAAGAAAAGTTTCCCAAAATTGATCAATATGTTCGATTTTGGGCTTTGAAACTGGCGTAGCCCAGCAGGCTTCCTGCCCCCGTCATAGAGCTCTCGGAGAGCTTTCCAACGGTATGTTGTGTGCCGTGTAACTCTTTACGGATCAAAAGTTATGGGCACCGGAGCGACGGATACCTGGTCACACGCCCCACGCCCTCAGATTGCGGGCCCAGCCTCTACGTTAAGTAAAGTAGTCTTGCCCAAGGTGCCATGAGATTCGGTAATAGAAATGTGATGGATTAGGTTGTTGTCATTTTCGCGGCTCATGACGTACTATCCGGGACGGAAAAACAGCGCAAAAGAAGAAAAGTGTCCCAAAACTGTTGAAAACGTTCGATTTTGGGCACCGAAAGTAGGCATGGCAAAGCAGGCTTGCTGTACTCGTAGTAGAGATCTCAGAGAGCTTTCCAACGGTATGCTGTGCGCCGCGTAACTCCTTACAGATCAAAAGTTATGGACACCGGAGCGACGGATACCTGGTCACACGCACCACGCCCTCGGTTTGTGGGCCCAACCTCTACGTCAAGTGAAGTTTTCTTGCCCATGGTGGCGTTGGATTTGGTAATAGAAATGTGATGGATTAGGTTGTCGTCCATTTTGCGGCTCATGATCTACAATCCGAGACGGAAAAACAGTGCAAAAGAAGAAAAGTGTCCTGAAACTGATGAAAATGATCGATTTTGGGCTCCAAAACCAGGTGCATCTGTGCTGGCTTGCTACCCCCGTCGTAGAGCTCTCGGAGAGCTTTCCAACGGTATATTGTGCGCCGCATAACTCCTTACGGATCAAAAGTTATGGGCACCGGAGCGACGAATACCTGGTAACACGTCCCACGCCCCCAGTTTGCAGGCCCAGCCTCTACGTGAAGTGAAGTTGTCTTGCCCAAAGTGCAGTGGGATTCGGTAATAGAAATGCGATGGAATGGGTTGTCGTCCTTTTCGCGGCTCACGACGTACGATCCGTAAAGGAAAAATAGTGCAAAAGAAGAAAACTGTCCCGAAACTAGTGAAAATGTTCGATTTTGGGCTCCGAAAATAGGCGCAGCCGAGCAGGCTAACTAACCCTATCGTAGAGCTCTCGGAGAACTTTCCAATAATATGTTGTGCGCCGCGTAACTCCTCACGGATCAAAAGTTATGGGCAACGGAGCGACGGATACTTGGTCACACGCCCAACGCCCTCGGGTTGCAGGTCCAGCCTCTACGTGAAGTAAAGTTGTCTTGCCCATGGTGGCGTGGGATTCGGTAATAGAAATGTGATGGATTAGGTTGTCGTCCTTTTTGCGGCTCACGACGTATGATCTGGGACGGAAAAATAGCTCAAAAGAAGAAAAGTGTCCTGAAATTGATGAAAATTGGTGCAGCCAAGCAGGCATGCTGCCCCCGTCGTAGAGCTCTCGGAGAGCTTTCCAACGGTATGCTATGCGCCGCGTAACTCCTTACGAATCAAAAGTTATGGCCACCGAAGCGACGGATACCTGGTCACACGCCCCACGCCCTTGGTTTACGGGCCTAACCTCTATGTGAAGTGAAGTTGTCTTGCCCAAGGTGCCATGGTATTCGTTAATATAAATATGATGGATTAGGTTGTCGTCCTTTTCGTGGCTCACGACGTACGATCCGGGATGGAAAAACAGCGAAAATGAAGAAAAGTGTCCCAAAATTGATCAAAACGTACGATTTTGGGATCTAAAAACAGGCACAGCCGAGCAGGCTTGCTGCCCTCGTCGTAGAGCTCTCGAAGAGGTTTCCAACGGTATTCTGTGTGTCACACCCCCAACCCGACCTATAGAGGTTAGACTAGGGTGTGATCTAAACATTCGCATCATTTCACGTACTTAATCGTTCATGAAGGTTTAACACTTAACGTTTAGCCTAAACTCCACAAATTCTCCGGAAAACCGGCAGCATAACAGTTGTAATTGGGCTCTTTAGTTTGACCTAATTCTCTAAACGCCTCCAAACTTTAAATCTCAATTTCATTTCCAACTAAGATTGCTATTTATCACCCATCAAAACGCCTACTAGTTATCTCGAAGTCTCGTTTGACTAATAACCTAGCGTGATACTATGTCTCGTTTGTTTGTTAATCCTTGTTACAAAAGTTCCTGTTGATCTTAGCCTACCAATGAGTACCTACTTAAGCTTGGATAGATTCATTTATTTAATCCTTTACCTGATACTTCATAAGCCTGTGATAGATACTAACCGGTAGCGATAGCAAAAACGACCATAAGAGTGTCTATCTAGTTATGATCAGTACAAGCCAAAATTAGACCCCAAATTACAACGGGGGTCATTTACAATATAACAACAAGCAACATAAGAAATAGTCTTCAAGCAACATATCGTTCACAAAATGGCCATAGTCAAGTAAGGCACGTAGGGCAAGCAATCATTCCAAGGAATCATCAATAGGCACGTTGTCCTTGGGTACCTGTTCCTGGTCTTCTTCACCTGAGATGATAAAAGAGGGTGAGTCCTTATAAACACAGCGAGGGGGAACGAGAAATACGTTTTGAAACTCTTTTTCCGGTTAACTTATGAAAACCCTTTTTGCAAGCATGACATATATCACAAGTTCATAATGTAATATAAGAGTAAAATAACACAATTACCCGTCTTTCCTCCCCGAGGTCCTCTAGGGACCAAGCGAGAGTACTTATACACATAGTGAAAAGGATACGGTAAGCTTTTGCACTCAGTTCATTTCCAGTATCAGTTGTTGCGGCCGACTTCAAATCATCCACTTATCCCGCCAAATGGGTGTACTCCGGATGTACCCCGAAATCCTACAACCCAACTCTCCGAGGAAGTCTAGCCCCCAAGCGAGAGAGGAAATTGGACAATGGTAGTCACGGTTGCACCGGCAAGCCCGATGCCGCCCGGTGTGCGTGAACGCTACCACGCCAGAATGAAAGGTTGCAACCTTGTATGCAATGCACATTTATGACATTTAATATATCACATTAGGAGGACAACAAAGTAGGTTGCCTCCGAACAGTCATAAGATTGCACATTGACAAGTAAACAAGTGAGGCATGCTATGACAGGTAATTTCACTTGTAAGGCACATGGAGTTACATGAATATTAAACGGGCAGCCATGTAACACATGTAAATCAAGTCATATAACTCATTTTGGGGTTCATGAAATCAAATAATAAGATTATACAACATGTAACGACATCTACGTGGGACTGGGTGCGAAAAAGGCCTACTTGTCAACATGTAATCATTGGAATCACATCTAGGGCTATAAGGGCAACTACGGGCAGCCTACTAATCATATAATTAAACACGACATCCATAGGATCAACACTTAGCGAGTTTTCCTAGTCACTAGGGTTTCAATTCATGCTTACCCGTGCGATTAAGCCCCAAGTTGTCCCGTAATTAAACTCAAGCCGTGCATCGATTAATTAAAACACCCTCAAGCATTCAAAACAGTCCACACAACATCCAAGTTCCACAATCCCAAGCATTTAATACAACAAGAGAAGTTTCAATAATTTTCAAAGCATATCACTAGAGGAAAACCTCACTAAAATGGTCTGTTTTCTCACAATCATTGAGACAAGCAAAAAATCTCCAATTCCAGTGAACAAAATGTCAAATTAAATCTTAAGGAGTGAACTAAATCCAGAAACAAACCTCGCATCATTTAGAGTTCGGATTCAAGAGTTATAGCCAAAACCGTGAGACTACGCAAAACTGTCCAGATTCGCACACATTTCAATACTTGTCGTTTTTGAGGACCTTAGGGTCCGATTTAGCCTTAGTTTATTTCTGACAAAAATGTCCAGGACTGAAAAATACATCGGAATACCAAATTTCATTCATTTTGGATATCATTTACTAAGTCAAAACTGGTTCGTTCCACAAGGACAGTGAACTGCCAAAACCTGCTTCATTTTCCCAGATTTTCCAGATTTGGACACCTTTCGATGTTTTGCCATTTTGGGGACCTTAGAGTCAAAATTGGCTTTGGCCTATTTCTGCAAAAAATGCTCAGACCTGGAAAAACTACTCACCTACCAATTTTCATGCATTTACAACATCATTTACCTTGTCAAAATCACTTCGTTCCAACAAGTCAGAAGACTGTCCTTTACGCGATTTCATCTATCTTCACATTCTAGCCAAATATCTTGCCATGCATGTTTACAAAAGCTCATGTACACATTTATATCACAAATACAGAGGTAAAAATAGACATTTAAAGGCATGCATGTGGTTTTTGAAAGCTTTTCAAAGGAGTTTTAGCCCTCACCTTAGCAAGACAACAATGAAGATGCACAAAGCTCTTGATGGTGCACAAGATCGACTTTTCTCCTTGCTTAGTCGAGAGACAACTTGAGATTCTCTAATTCCTAGCTTAGTAACCATGTTCTTAGTATGTGCAAGTGGCTAGAACAAAAAGAAAATGAAAGAGAAGCTATCAACATACCTAAGGGCCAAATGAATGTGCTATGAGCTTGCATGCATGTTTCTTGGCTTCTAGCTTGCTTGGTCGAGTTCCTTAGTGGCTTGAATGCCTTGATGAATCTTAGGATGATGAGCTTAAGCTATGGAGTGTAAAATTGCAGCTAAGGCCTAGAGAAAGAGAGAGGAAATGAGAGAGTGAATGAGAGAATGAGAGAATGAGAGAATGAAATGAAAGGCTTGAGCATTTGGTCGGCCTTGAGCTTGTAAAATTCTGATTTTTGTGTCTTCAAGAGCATGTTTGAATTGTCTAGCATGAGTGATTGAGTGGGCCGAGATGGTGGAGCTTTCGGTAGAGTTTTGAGTCATTTTTTTATGCCTTGTGTCATGAGCTTGTCATAGAATGTCTAGGTATAAATTTTGAAATTGCAATGCTTGTTCAATGCTCCATGTGGTCGGCCAAGCTTGTGCAAGATTCTGAATTTTTGTCTTGGTTGAGCAATATAATATTGTGTGTTTGGGATGTTCAAAAGAATAAGGAATAAAGAATAAAGAATGCTTAGCTTTTGGTGCAATTTCGTCTTCTAGTGAGTTGAATTAGCATTTTAATATTAGTTAGTGGAGTTTGTAGGATTAATTAATGATCTAGTGCTTCGTGTAAGATTCTTTCTTGATTAGCGTGCGGACACGTTTCCCTAGGTTTATGGCACGTACTACGAGGCAAGACACGAACTACGAGACAAATGCACGTTTTCCAAGCAAATGCACGCAACCCTAAATGAATGCACGTAATTCGATGCAAGGCACACTAAACGAAACACGACTCTTAAACCTAGGTCAAGGAACGCAAATCTAGGTTAGGGCACACGAAACAAAGTAACGCACGCAATTCGAAGTCAGGGCACGTAAGTCGAGGATTAGGGCACACAATTCCATGTCAAGACACGTATGACAAGGCATGCATGAAAACCAATATAGGGCACGTAATACAAGGTCAGTCTTATAATTCTGGGTCTAAGGCACACAAATCAAGGTAGGACACGTTATTCGGGGTCGGGCCTCACACAGCCTTTACATGAAGTGAAGTTGTCTTGCCCAAGGTCCCATGGGATTCGGTAATAGAAATTTGATAGATTTGGTTGTCGTCCTTTTCACGGCTCACGACGTACGATCCGGGACGGAAAAACTGCGAAAAAGAAGAAAAGTGTCCGAAAACTGATCAAAACGTTCGATTTTGGGCTCTAAAAATAGGTGCAGCCCAGTAGGCTTGCTGCCCCTATCGTAGAGCTCCAACGGTATGCTGTGCGCCGCGTAACTCCTTACGAATCAAAACTTATGGGCAATGGAGTGACGGATACCTGGTCACACACACATCGCCCTCAGTTTGTGGGCCTAGCCTCTACGTGAAGTGAAGTTATCTTGCCCATGGTGGCTTGGGATTTGGTAATAGAAATGTGATGGATTAGGTTGCCGTCCTTTTCGCGGCTCACGACGTATGATCCGGGACGGAAAAACAACGCAATAGAAGAAAAGTATCCTAAAATTGAAGAAAAAGTTCAATTTTGGGCTCCGAAAATAGGCACAGCCGAGCAGGCTTGCTACCCCCATTGTAGAGCTCTCGGAGAACTTTCCAACGGTATGCTATGCGCCGCGTAACTCCTTACGGATAAAAAGTTATGGGCACCGAAGCGACGGATACCTGGTCACACACCCCACGCCCTTGGTTTGTGGGCCCAGCCTCTACGTGAAGTGTAGTTGTCTTGCCCAAGGTGCCATGGTATTCGGTAATAGAAATACAACGGATACCTGGTCACACACCCTACACCCTTGGTTTGCGGGCCCAGCCACTACATGAAGTGTACTTGTCTTGCCCAAGGTGCCATGGTATTCGGTAATATAAATATGATGGATTAGGTTGGCATCCTTTTTGCGGCTCACGACGTACGATTCGGGACAGAAAAATAGCAAAAAAGAATAAAAGTGTCTCGAAACTGATCAAAATGTTCGATTTTGGGCTCTAAAAATAGGTGCAGCCTAGCAGGGTTGCTGCCCCCGTCGTAGGGCTCTCGGAGAGCTTTCCAACGGTATGCTGTGCGCCGCGTAACTCCTTACTGATTAAAAGTTATGGGCACCGGAGCGACGGATACCAGGTTACAAGCTCAAATCCCTCGGTTTACGGGCCCAGCCACTACATGAAGTAAAGTTGTCTTGCCCAAGGTGCTGTGGGATTCTGTAATAAAAATGTAATGGATTAGGTTGTCGTCGTTTTTGCGGCACATGACGTACGATCCGGGACAGAAAAATAGTGCAAAATAAGAAAAATGTCCCGAAAATGCTGAAAACGTTTGATTTTGTTCTCCGAACATAGGCGCTGCTGAGCAGGCTGGCTACCCTCGTCGTAGAGCTCTCGGAGAGCTTTTCAACGGTATTCTGTGCACCGCGTAACTCCTTACGGATCAAAAGTTATAGGCAACAGAGCGACAGATACCTGGTCACACGCCCAACGCCCTCGGTTTGCAGGCCCAGCCTCTACCTGAAGTGAAGTTGTCTTGCCCATGGTGGTGTGGGATTCGGTAATAGTAATGTGATAGATTAGGTTGTCCTCCTTTTCGCGAATCAAGACGTATGATTCGGGACGGAAAAAAAGCGTAAAGGAAGAAAAGTGTCTCGAAACTGATGAAAAAGTCTAATTTTGGGCTCCAAAAATTGGTACAGCAGAGCAAGCTTGCTGCCCCCGTCGTAGAGCTCTCGGAGAGCTTTCCAACGGTATGCTATGCGCCGTGTAACTCCTTACGGATCAAAAGTTATGGGCACTGAATCGACGGATACCTGGTCACACGCCCCACGCCGTTGGTTTGCGGGCCCAGCCTCTACGTGAAGTGAAGTTGTCTTGCCCAAGGTGCCATGGTATTCGGTAATGGAAATATGATAGATTAGGTTGTCGTCCTTTTCGCGGCTCACGACGTACGATCCGGGATGAAAAAACAGTGAAAAGGTAGAAAAGTGTACCGAAACTGATCAAAATGTTCTATTTTGGGCTCTAAAAACAGGTGCAACATAGCAGGATTGCTGCCCCAGTCGTAGAGCTCTCAGAGAGCTTTCCAACGGTATATTGTGCGCCGCGTAACTCCTTACGGATCAGAAGTTATGGGCACCGGAGCGACGGATATCTGGTCAAATGCCCCACGCCCTCGGTTTGCGGGCCCAGCCTCTACGTGAAGTAAAGTTGTCTTGCCCAAGGTGGCATGGGATTCGGTAATAGAAATGTGATGGATTAGGTTGTTGTCGATTTCGCAGTTCACGATGTACGATCCGGGACGAAAAAACAGCGCAAAAGAAGAAAAGTGTCCCGAAACTGATGAAAACGATCATTTTTGTTCTTTGAAAATAGGTGCAGCCGAGCAGGCTGGCTACCCCCGTCGTAGAGCTCTCAGAGAGCTTTCCAATGGTATGCTGTGCTGCGCGTGACTCCTTACGAATCAAAAGTTATGGGCACCGGAGCGACGGATCTCTGGTCACACGACATATGCCCTCGGTTTTCGGGCCCAGCCTCTATGTGAAGTGAAGTTGTCTTGCCCATGGTGGCATGGGATTTGGTAATAGAAATATGATGGGTTAGATTGTCGTCCTTTTCGGGGCTCACGACGTACGATTCGAGACCGAAAAACAGTGCAAAAGAATAAAAGTGTCCTGAAACTAATCAAAACGTACGATTTTGGGAACTAAAAATAGGTACAGCCGAGCAGGCTTGCTGCCCCCGTCGTAGACCTCTCGAAGAGCTTTCCAATAATATGCTTTGCGCCGCATAACTCCATACGGATCAAAAGTTATGGGCACCGGAGCGACGGATACCTGGTCACACGCCCTATGCCCTCGGTTTGCGGGCCCAACCTCTACGTAAAGTAAAGTTGTCTTGCCCAAGGTGTCGTGGGATTCGGTCATAGAAATGTGATGGATTAGGTTGTTGTCGATTTCGCAGCTCACGATGTACGATCCGGGACGAAAAAACTGCGCAATAGAGGAAAAGTGTCCTGAAACTGATGAAAATGTTCGATTTTGTTCTCCAAAAATAGGCGCAGCAGAGCAAGACGACAACCCCTGTCGTAGAGCTCTTGGAGAGCTTTCCAACGGTATGTTGTGCGCCGCGTAACTCCTTACGGATCAAAAGTTATGGGCACCGGAGCGACGGATACCTGGTCACACGCCCCACGACCTCGATTTGCGGGCCCAGCCTCTACATGAAGTGAAGTTGTCTTTCCTATGGTGGCGTGGGATTCGGTAATAGAAATGTGATGGATTAGGTTGTCGTCCTTTTCGCGGCTCATGACGTACGATCTGAGACCGAAAAACAGCGCAAAAGAAGAAAAGTGTCCCAAAATTGATGAAAGCGTTCGATTTTGGGCTCCAAAACCAGTCGTAGCAATGATGGCTTGCTGCCCCCATCGTAGAGCTCTCACAGAGCTTTCCAACAGTATACTGTGCGCCGCGTAACTCCTTATAGATCAAAAGTTATGGTCACTAGAGCGACGGATACCTGGTAACACGTCCCACGCCCTCGGTTTGCGGGCCCAACCTCTACGTGAAGTGAAGTTGTCTTGCCCAAGGTGCAGTGGGATTCGGTAATAGAAATGCGATGGAATAGGTTGTCGTCCTTTTCGCGGCTCACGACGTACGATCCGGAAAGGAAAAATAGCGCAGGAGAAGAAAATTGTCCCAAAACTAATGAAAACGTTCGATTTTGGGCTCCGAAAATAGGCGCAGCCGAGCAGGCTGACTAACCCCCTCGTAGAGCTCTCGGAGAGCTTTCCAATAGTATGCTGTGCGCCGCGTAACTCCTTACGGATCAAAAGTTATGGGCAACGGAGCGACGGAAACCTGGTTACACGCCCAACGTCCTCGGTTTGCAGGCCCAGCCTCTACGTGAAGTGAAGTTGTCTTGCCCATTGTGGCGTGGGATTCGGTAATAGAAATGTGGTGGATTAGGTTGTCGTCCTTTTCGCGGCTCACGACGTATGATCCGGGACGGAAAAATAGCTCAAAAGAAGAAAAGTGTTCTGAAATTGATGAAAATTGGCGTAGCCAAGCAGGCATGCTGCCCCGTCGTAGAGCTCTCGGAGAGCTTTCCAACGGTATGTTATGCGCCGCGTAACTCCTTACGGATCAAAAGTTATGGCCACCAAAGTGATGGATACCTGGTCCCACGCCCCACGCCCTTGGTTTGCAGGCCCAGCCTCTATGTGAAGTGAAGTTGTCTTGCCCAAGGTGCCATGGTATTCGTTAATAGAAATATGATGGATTAAGTTGTCGTCCTTTTCGTGGCTCACGACGTACGATCCGAGATAGAAAAACAACGAAAATGTAGAAAAGTGTATCGAAATTGATCAAAACGTACAATTTTGGGATCTAAAAATAGGCACAGCCGAGCAGGCTTGCTGCCCCCATCGTAGAGCTCTCGAAGAGCTTTCCAACGGTATGCTGTGCGCCACGTAACTTATGAGGTCTGACCTCGATTTGCGTGCGATACCTCGTTTCATGTGCCCTAACCTAGATTTACGTGCCTTGACCTAGGTTTAAGAATTGTGTTTCATTTTGTGTGCCTTGCATTGAATTACGTGCATACATTTAGGGTTGCGTGCATTTACTTGAGAAATATGGATTCGTCTCGTAGTTCGTGCCTTACCTCGTAGTGCGTGTCCTAAACCTAGGAAAGCGTACCCTCACGCTAATCAAGAAAGCATCTTACACGAAGACTAGATCATTAATTAATCCTACAAACTCCACTAACTAATATTAAAATGCTAAGTCAATGCACTAGAAGACGAAATTGTACCAAAAGCTAGACATTCTTATTCTTTATTCTTTATCCTTTTGCATATTCCAAGCACTCAATTAAATAATGCTCAAACAAGACAAAAAATTCAGATTTGAACCCAAGCTTGGCCGACCACTAGGAGCCCTTGTGCATGCATTTTAATTTCAAATTCTATTCCTAAACATTCTATGACAATTTTATGACACAAGCATAAAAAAATTGGCTCAAAACTCTACCCAAGGCTCCATATTCTCGACACAAACTCCATGCCCATACTAGACAATTCAAAATTGCTCCTTGAAGACACAAAATCAGATTTTACAAGGCCCTAGGCCGACACAAGCATCAAACATTTCAAAGCTTTTCATTTTTCTTTCATTTTCTCTCTTTCTCTCATTCTTCTCTCTCTCTCTCGGCCTTGGCTGAAGTTCTACTCTCCATAGCTCGATTTCATCATCCTAAGGGTTATCAAGTCATGCAAGCTACTAGGAACTCGACCAAGCAAAGCTAGAATGCAAAAGACACACATGCAAGCTCATTGAACCTTCATTTCGGCTTAGGTGAGTTTGTTAGCTTCCATTTCATTTTCTTCTTGTTCTAACCACATGCACCTACTAAGAACATGGTAACTTAGCTAGGAAATTAGAGAAATCTCAAGTTATCTCTCGGCTAAGCAAGGAGAAGAGTCAACATTGTGCTTCATCAAGAGTTTGTGCATTTTCCTTGTTGTCTTGCTAAGGTGAGGGCTAAAACTTCTTTGTAAAGCCTTTAAAAACCACATGCATGCCTTTGAATGTCTATTTTTACCTCTGTACTTGTGATATATGTGTGTACATGAGCTTTTGTAAGCATGCATGGCAAGATATTTGGCTAGAATGTGATGACATCAATCGCGTATGGGACAGTCTTCTGTCTTGTTGGTGCGAGGTGATTTTGACTAGGTAAATGATGTTGAAAATGCGTGAAAATTGGTAGGTGACTATTTTTTCCAGTTATGAGCATTTTTCATAGAAAGCGGCCAAAGCTAATTTTGACTCTAAGGTCCTCAAAATGGAAAAATATCAAAATGTGTCCAAATCTGGAAAATATGGGAAAATGAAGCAGGTTTTGGCAGATTCACTGTTCTTGTAGAACGAACCAGTTTTGACTTAGTAAATGATATTCAAAATGCATGAAATTTGGTGTGCTGCTATATTTTTCAGTTCTGGACATTTTTGTCAGAAATGGACTAAGGCTAAATCTGACCCTAAGGCCCTAAAAAACGACAAGTGTTGAAATGTATGCAAATCTGGACAGTTTTGCGTAGTCTCACGGTTTTGGCTATAACTCTTGAACCCGAACTCCAAATGATGCGAGGTTTGTTTCTGAATTTATTTCACTCCTTAAGATTTAATTTGAAAATTTGTTCACTGTAATTGGAGTTTTTTTTCTTGTCTCAATGATTGTGAGAAAACAGACCATTGCAGTGAGGTTTTCATCTAGTGATATGCTTAGAAAAATTATTGTAGCTTCTCTGGTTGTATTAAATGCTTGGGATTGTGGCATTGGGATGTTATGTAGATTGTTTTGAATGCTTGAGGGTGTTTGAATTAATCAATGCATGGCTTGAGTTTAATTACGTGACAACTTAGGGCTTAATCGCACGGGTAAGCATGAATTGGAACCCCAATGACTAGGAAAACTCGCTAAGTGTTGATCCTATGAATATCGTGTTTAATTATGTAATTAGTAGGCTGCCCGTAGTTGCCCTCATAGCCCTAAACATGATTTCGATAATTACATGTTGACAAGTAGGCCTTTCTTGCACCCGGTCCCACGTAAACGTCGTTGCATGTTGTATAATCTTATTATTTGATTACGTGAACTTCGAAATGAGTTATATGACTTGATTTACATGCGTTACATGGCTGCCCGTTTAATATTCATATAACTCCATGTGCCTTTCAAGTGAAATTACTTGTCATATCGTGCCTCGCGTGTTTACTTGTCAATGTGCAATCTTATGACTGTTCGGAGGCAACCTACTTTGTTGTCATCCTAATGTGATATATTAAATGTCATAAATGTGCATTGCATACAAGGTTGCAACCTTTCATTCTGGCGTGGTAGCGTTCACGCACACCGGGCGGCATCGGGCTTGCCGGTGCAACCGTGACTACCATTGTCCAATTCCCTCTCTCGCTTGGGGGCTAGACTTCCTCAGAGAGTTGGGTCGTAGGATTTCGGGGTACATCCGGAGTACACCCATTTGGCGTGATAAGGGGATGATTTGAAGTCGGCCGCAACAACTGATACTGGAAATGAACTGAGAGCAAAAACTCACCGTATCCTTTTTACTATGTGTATAAGTACTCTCGCTTGGTTCCTAGAGGACCTCGGGGAGGAAAGACGGGTAATTGATTTCTTTTACTGTTACATTACATTATGTACTTACTTGCGATATATGTCTTGCTTGCAAAGGGTTTTCATAAGTTGAACCGGAAAATGAGTTTCAAAACTTATTTCTCGTTCCCCCCTCGCTGAATTCATAAGGACTCACCCTCTTTTATCATCTCAGGTGAAGAAGACCAGGAACAGGTACCCGAGGACAACGTGCCTAATGATGATTCCTTGGAATGATTACTTGCCCTACGTGCCTTATTTGACTATGGCCATTTTGTGAACGATATGTTGCTTGAAGACTATTTCTTATTTTGCTTATTGTTGTATTGTAAATGACCCCCGTTGTAATTTGGGGTCTAATTTTGGCTTGTACGGATCATAACCAGATAGACACTACTATGGTCGTTTTTGCTATCGCTATTGACTAGTATCTATCATAGGATTATGAAGTATCAGGCAAGGATTAAGTAAAATGAATCTATCCAATCTTAAGCAGGTACTCATTGTTAACCTAAGATCGACAGGTACTTTTGTAACAAGGATTAACAAACAAACGAGACATAGTATCATGCTAGGTTATTAATCAAACGAGACTTCGAGATAACTAGTAGGCGTTTCGATTGGTTATAAATAGTAATCTTAGTTGGAAATGAAATTGAGATTGAAAGTTTTGAGGTCTTTAGAAAATTAGGTCAAACTAAGGAGCCCAATTACAGCTGTTATGCTGCCGGTTTCCGGAGAATTTGTGGAGTTTAGGCTAAAATGTTAAGTGTTAAACTTTCATGAACGATTAAGTACGTGATATGACTTGAATGTTTAGATCACACCCTAGTCTAACCTTTATAGGTCGGGTTGGGGCGTGACATAACTCCTAACGGATCAAAAGTTATTGGCACCGGAGCGACGGATACCTAGTCACACGCCCCACGCCCTCGGTTTGCGGGCCCAGCCTCTACGTGAAGTGAAGTTGTCTTGCCCAAGGTGCCATGGGATTCGGTAATAGAAATGTGATGGATTAGGTTGTCGTCCTTTTCGCGGCTCAAGACGTACGATCCGGGATGGAAAAATAGCGAAAAGGAAGAAAAGTGTCCCGAAACTGATCAAAATATTCAATTTTGGGCTCTAAAAATAGGCGTAGCAGAGCAGGCTTGCTGCCGCAGTCGTGGAGCGCTAGGAGAGCTTTCGAACGGTATGCTTTGCACCGCGTAACTCCTTACGGATCAAACGTTATGGGTACCAGAGCGACGGATACCTGGTCACATGCCCCACGCCCTCGGTTTGTGGGCCCAGCCTCTACGTGAAGTAAAGTAGTCTTGCCCAAGGTGCCGTGGGAATCGGTAATAGAAATGTGATGGATTAGGTTGTTGTCGTTTTCGCGGCTCACGACGTACTATCCAGGACGGAAAAACAGCGCAAAAGAAGAAAAGTGTACCAAAACTGATGAAAACATTCGATTTTGGGCTCTGAAAACAGGCGCAGCATAGCAGGCTTACTTCCCCCGTCGTAGAGCTCTTGGAGAGCTTTCCAACGGTATGTGGTGCGCTGCATAACTCTTTGCGGATCAAAAGTTATGGGCACCGGAGCGACGGATACCTAGTCACACGCCCCACGCCCTCGGTTTACGGGCCCAGCCTCTACGTGAACTGAAGTTGTCTTGCCCAAGGAGCCAAGGGATTCGGTAATAGAAATGTGATAGAATAGGTTGTCGTCCTTTTCGCGACTCACGACGTACGATTCGGGACGGAAAAACAGCGAAAAAGAAGAAAAGTGTCTCGAAACTGATCAAAACGTTCGATTTTGGGCTCTAAAAACAGGTGTAGCCCAGCAGGCTTGCTGCCCCTGTCGTAGTGCTCTAGGAGAGCTTTCCAACGGTATGCTATGCGCTGCGTAACTCCTTACGGATCAAAAGTTATGGGCAACGGAGCGACGGATACCTAGTCACACGCACAATGCCCCCGGTTTGCGGGCCTAGCCTCTACATGAAGTGAAGTTGTCTTGCCCATGGTGGCGTGGGATTCAGTAATAGAAATGTGATGGATTAGGTTGCCGTTCTTTTCGCGGCTCATGACGTATGATCCGGGATGGAAAAACAATGCAATAAAAGAAAAGTGTCCCGAAACTGATGAAAAAGTTCAATTTTGGGCTCAGCCGAGTAAGCTTGCTAGCCCCCGTCGTAGAGCAATCAGAGAGCTTTCCAACTATACTCTATGCGCCGCGTAACTCCTTACGGATCAAAAGTAATGGGCACCGAAGTGACGGATACCTGGTCACACACCCCACGCCCTTGGTTTGCGGGCCCAACCTCTACGTGAAGTGTAGTTGTCTTGCCCAAGGTGCCATGGTATTCGGTAATAGAAATACGACGGATACCTGGTCACACACCCTACGCCGTCGGTTTGCGAGCCCAGCCTCTACGTCAAGTGAAGTTGTCTTGCCTAAGGTGCCAAGGGATTCGGTAATAGAAATGTAATAGATTTGGTTGTGATCCTTTTCGCGGCTCAAGACGTACGATCCGGGACGGAAAAATAGCGAAAAAGAACAAAAGTGTCCCGAAACAGATCAAAACGTTCGATTTTGGGCTCTAAAAATAGGAGCAGCCCAGCAGGCTTGCTGCCCCTGTCGTAGAGCTCTCGGAGAGCTTTCCAACCGTATGTTGTGCGCCGCGTAACTCCTTACGGATCAAAAGTTATGGGCAACGGAGCGACGGATACCTGGTCACATGCACAACGCCCTCGGTTTGCCGGCCCAGCCTCTACGTCAAGTGAAGTTGTCTTGCCTATGGTGGCGTAGGATTCGGTAATAGAAATGTGATGGATTAGGTTGCCATTATTTTCGCGGCTCATGACGTATGATCCGAGATGAAAAAACAGCGCAATAGAAGAAAAGTGTCCTGAAACTGATGAAAATGTTCAATTTTGGGCTCCGAAAATAGGCGCATCCGAGCATGCTTGCTACCCCCGTCATAGAGCTCTCGGAGAGCTTTCCAACGGTATGCTATGCGCCGCGTAACTCCTTACGGATCAAAAGTTATGGGCACCGAAATGACGGATACCTGGTCACACACCCCACGCCCTTGGATTGCGGGCCCAACCTCTACGTGAAGTGTAGTCGTCTTGCCAAAGGTGCCATGGTTTTCGGTAATAGAAATACGACGAATACCTGGTCACACACCCCACGCCCTTGGTTTGCAGGCCTAGCCTCTACGTGAAGTGTAGTTGTCTTGCCCAAGGTGCCATGGTATTCGGTAATATAAATATGATGGATTAGGTTGGCGTCCTTTTCGCGGCTCACGACGTACGATCTGGGATGGAAAAATAGCGAAAAAGAAGAAAAGTGTCCCGAAACAGATCAAAAAGGTCGATTTTGGGCTCTAAAAATAGGCGCAGCCCAGTAGGCTTGCTGCCCCTGTCGTAGAGCTCTCGAAGAGCTTTCCAACGGTATGCTGTGTGCCGCGTAACTCCTTACGGATCAAAAGTTATGGGCAACGGAACGACGGATACCTGGTCACACGCACAATGCCCTCGGTTTGAAGGCCCCGCCTTTACATGAAGTGAAGTTGTCTTGCCCATGGTGGCGTGGGATTCAGTAATAGAAATGTGATGGATTAGGTTGTCGTTCTTTTCGCGGCTCACGACGTATGATCCGGGATGGAAAAACAGCGCAATAGAAGAAAAGTGTCCCAAAATGGATGAAAAAGTTCGATTTTGGGCTTCAAAAATAGACGCAGCCGAGAAGGCTTGCTAGCCTCCGTCGTAGATCACTCGGAGAGCTTTCCAACGGTATGCTATGCGCTACGTAATTCCTTACGGATCAAAAGTTATGGGCACCGAAGCGACGGATACCTGGTCACACACCCCACGCCCATGGTTTGCGGGCCCAGCCTCTACGTGAAGTGTAGTTGTCTTGCCTAAGGTGCCATGGTATTCGGTTATAGAAATATGACGGATAACTGGTCACACGCCCTACGCTGTCGGTTTGCGAGCCCAGCCTCTACGTGAAGTGAAGTTGTCTTGCCCAAGGTGTCATGGGATTGGGTAATAGAAATGTGATAGATTAGGTTGTCGTCCTTTTCACGGCTCACGACGTACGATCCGGGATGGAAAAATAGCGAAAAAGAAGAAAAGTGTCTCAAAAATGATCAAAACGTTCGATTTTGGGCTCTAAAAACAGGCGCAGCCCAGCAGGCTTGCTGCCCCTATCGTAGAGTTCTCGAAGAGCTTTCCAACGGTATGTTTTGCGCCGCGTAACTCCTTACGGATCAAAAGTTATGGGCAACGGAGCGACGGATACCTAGTCACACGCACAACGCCCTCGGTTTGCCGGCCCAGCCTCTACATGAAGTGAAGTTGTCTTGCCGATGGTGGCGTAGGATTCGGTAATAGAAATGTGATGGATTAGGTTGCCGTTCTTTTCGCGGCTCACGACGTATGATCACGGACGAAAAAATAGCGCAATAGAAGAAAAGTACCCCGAAATAGATAAAAAAGTTCAATTTTGAGCTCCTAAAATAGGCGCAGCCGAGCAATCTTGCTGCCCTCGTCGTAGAGCTCTCAGAGAGCTTTCCAACGGTATACTATGCGCCGCGTAACTCCTTACGGATCAAAAGTTATGGGCACCGAAGCGACGGATACCTGGTCACACACCCCACTCTCTTGGATTGCGGGCCCAGCCTCTACGTGAAGTGTAGTTGTCTTGCCCAAGGTGCCATGGTATTCGGTAATAGAAATATGACGGATACCTAGTCGCACACCCCACGCCCTTGGTTTGCGGGCCCAGCCTCTACGTGAAGTGTAGTTGTCTTGCCCAAGGTGCCATGGTATTCGGTAATATAAATATGATGGATTAGGTTGGCGTCCTTTTCGCGGCTCACGACGTACGATCCGAGACGGAAAAATAATGAAAAAAAAGAAAAGTATCCTGAAACTGATCAAAACGTTCGATTTTGGGCTCTAAAAACAGGCGCAGCCCAGCAGGCTTGCTACCCCTATCGTATAGCTCTCGGAGAGCTTTCCAACGGTATGCTGTGCGCCGCGTAAATCCTTACGGATCAAAAGTTATGGGCAACGGAACGACGGATACCTGGTCACACGCACAACGCCCTCGGTTTGCGGGCCCAGCCTCTACCTGAAGTGAAGTTGTCTTGCCCATGGTGGCGTAGGATTCGGTAACAGAAATGTGATGGATTAGGTTGCCATTCTTTTTGCGGCTCACGACGTATTATCCGGGATGAAAAAATAGCACAATAGAAGAAAAGTGTCTTGAAACAGATGAAAAAGTTCAATTTTCGGCTATGAAAATAGGCGCAGCCGAGCAGGCTTGCTAGCCCCCGTCGTAGAGCTCTTGGAGAGCTTTCCAACGGTATGCTATGCCCCGCGTAACTCCTTATGGATCAAAAGTTATGGGCATCGAAGCGACGGATACCTGGTCACACACCCCACGCCCTTGGTTTGCGGGCCCAGTCTCTACGTGAAGTGTAGTTGTCTTGCCCAAGGTTCCATGATATTCGATAATAGAAATTCGACGAATACCTGGTCACACGCCCCCCGCCGTCAGTTTGCGGGCCCAGCTTCTACGTGAAGTGAAGTTGTCTTGCCCAAGGTGCCATGGGATTTGGTAATAGAAATGTGATAGATTAGGTTGTCGTCCTTTTCGCGGCTCACGACGTACGATCCGAAAAGGAAATATAGCAAAAAAGAAGAAAAGTGTCCCAAAATAGATCAAAACGTTCAATTTTGGGCTCTAAAAACAGGCGCAGCCCAGCAGGCTTGCTGCCCCTGTCGTAGAGCTCTCGGAGAGCTTTCCAACGGTATGTTGTGCGCCGCGTAACTCCTTACGGATCAAAAGTTATGGGCAACGGAGCGACGGATACTTGGTCACACGCACAACGCCCTCGGTTTGCCGGCCCAGCCTCTACGTGAAGTGAAGTTGTCTTGCCCATGGTGGCGTAGGATTCGGTAATAGAAATGTGATGGATTAGGTTGTCGGTCTTTTCGCGGCTCACGACGTATGATCCTGGACGAAAAAATAGCGCAATAGAAGAAAAGTGTCCCAAAACTGATGAAAAAGTTTGATTTTTGGCTACGAAAATAGGCGCAGCCGAGAAGGTTGCTGCCCCTGTCATAGAGCTCTCGGAGAGTTTTCCAACGGTATGCTATGCGCTGCGTAACTCCTTACGGATCAAAAGTTATGGGCACCGAAGCGACGGATACCTGGTCACACACCCCACGCCCTTGGATTGCGGGCCCAGCCTCTACGTGAAGTGTAGTTGTCTTGCCCAAGTTGCCATGGTATTCGTTAATATAAATATGATGGATTAGGTTGGCGTCCTTTTCGCGGCTCACGACGTACGATCTGGGACGGAAAAACAGCGAAAAATAAGAAAAGTGTCCCGAAACTGATAAAAACGTTCGATTTTGGGTCTAAAAACAGGCGCAGCCTAACAAGGTTGTTTCCCCCGTCGTAGGGCTCTCGGAGAGCTTTCCAACGGAATGCTGTGCACCACGTAACTCCATACTGATCAAAAGTTATGGGCACCGGAGTGACGGATACCAGGTTACACACCCAAAGCCCTCGATTTGCGGGCCCAGCCACTACATGAAGTAAAGTTGTCTTGCCTAAGGTGTCGTGGGATTCTGTAATAGAAATGTAATGGATTAGGTTGTCGTCGTTTTTGCGGCTCACGACGTACGATACGGGACGGAAAAACTGCGGAAAAGAAGAAAAGTTTCCCGAAACTGCTGAAAACGTTTGATTTTTTTCTCTGAACATAGGCGCAGCCGAGCAGGCTGACTACCCCCGTCATAGAGCTCTCGGAGAGCTTTCCAACAGTATGCTGTGCGCCGCGTAACTTCTTATGGATCAAAAGTTATGGGCAACGGAGCGACGAATACCTGGTCACATGCCCAACGCCCTCGGTTTGCGGGCCCAGCCTCTACGTGAAGTGTAGTTGTCTTGCCCATGGTAGCGTGGGATTCAGTAATAGAAATGTGATGGATTAGGTTGTCGTCCTTTTCGCGGCTCAAGACGTATGATCCGGGACGTGAAAAATGCGCAAAAGAAGAAAAGTGTCCCAAAACTGATGAAAAAGTTTGATTTTGGGCTCCAAAAATTGGTGCAGCTAAACAGGCTTGGTGCCCCCGTCGTAGAGCTCTCGGAGAGCTTTCCAACGGTATGCTATGCGCTGCGTAACTCCTTACAGATCAAAAGTTATGGGCACCAAATCGACGGATACTTGGTCACACGCCCAACGCACTTGGTTTACGGGCCTAGCCTCTACGTGAAGTGAAGTTGTCTTGCCCAAGGTGCCATGGTATTCGGTAATAGAAATATGATGGATTAGGTTGTTGTCCTTTTCGCGGCTCACGACGTACGATCCGGGAAGGAAAAATAGCAAAAAAGAAAAAAAGTATCCCAAAACTGATCAAAACGATCGATTTTGGGCTCTAAAAACAGGTGCAGCATAGTAGGGTTGCTGCCCCCGTCGTAGAGCTCTCAGAAACCTTTCCAACAGTATGTTGTGCGCCGTGTAACTCCTTATGGATTAGAAGTTATGGGTGTACCAGAGCGACGGATAACTGGTCAAACGCCCCACGCCCTCGGTTTGCGGGCCCAGCCTCTACATGAAGTAAAGTTGTCTTGCCCAAGGTGGCATGGGATTCGGTAATAGAAATGTGATGGATTAGGTTGTTGTCGATTTCGCAGCACATGATGTACGATCCGGGACGGAAAAATAACGCAAAAGAAGAAAAGTGTCCCGAAACTGATGAAAACGTTCAATTTTGTTCTCTGAAAATAGGCGCAGCCGAGAAAGCTGGCTACCCCCGTCATAGAACTCTCGGAGAGCTTTCAACGGTATGTTGTGCTCCGCGTGACTCCTTATGGATCAAAAGTTATGGGCACCGGAGCGACGGATCCCTGGTCACACGACCTATGCCCTCGGTTTGCGAGCCCAGCCTCTACGTGAAGTGAAGTTGTCTTGACCATGGTAGCGTGGGATTTGGTAATAGAAATGTGATGGATTAGGTTGTCCTCCTTTTCGCGGCTCACGACGTACGATCCGGGATGGAAAAACAATGCAAAAGAATAAAAGTATCCCAAAACTAATCAAAACGTACGATTTTGGGATCTAAAAACAGGCACAGCCTAGCTTGCTAGCTGCCCCTATTGTATAGCTCTCGAAGAGCTTTCAACGGTATGCTGTATGCCGCGTAACTCCATACGTATCAAAAGTTATGGGCACCGGAGCGACGGATACCTGGTCACACGGCCCACGCCCTCGGTTTGCGGGCCCAGCCTCTACATGAAGTAAAGTTGTCTTGCCTAAGGTGCTATGGGATTCGGTCATAGAAATGTGATGGATTAGGTTGTCATCCTTTTCGTGGCTCACGATGCACGATCCGGGACCGAAAAACAGCGCAATAGAGGAAAAGTGTCCTGAAACTGATGAAAATGTTCGATTTTGTTATCCGAAAATAGGCACAGCCTAGCAGGCTTGCTGCCCCCATCGTAGAGCTCTCGGAGAGCTTTCCAACGGTATGCTGTGCACCGCGTAACTCTATACGGATCAAAAGTTATGGGCAACGGAGCGACGGATACCTAGTCACACGCCCAACGCCCTCGGTTTGCAGGCCCAGCCTCTACGTGTAGTGAAGTTGTCTTGCCCATGGTGGCGTGGGATTCGGTAATAGAAATGTGATGGATTAGGTTGTTGTCATTTTCGCGGCTTATGACGTACCTTCCGGGATAGAAAAACAGCGCAAAGGGAGAAAAGTGTCCCGAAACTGTTGAAAACGTTCGATTTTGGGCTCCGAAAATAGTTGCTGCAAAGCAGGCTTGCTACACCAGTAGTAGAGGTCTGGGAGAGCTTTCCAACGGTATACTGTACGCCGCGTAACTCCTTACGGATCAAAAGTTATGGGCACAGGAGCGACGGATACCTGGTCACATGCCTCCACGCCCTCGGTTTTCGGGCCCAGCCTCTACGTGAAGAGAAGTTGTCTTGCCCATGGTGGCATGGGATTCGGTAATAGAAATGTGATGGATTAGGTTGTCGTCCTTTTCGCGGCTCATGACGTACGATCTGGGACGGAAAAACAATGCAAAAAAAGAAAAGTATCCCAAAATTGATGAAAACGTTAGATTTTGGGCTCCAAAAACAGACGCGGCCATGCTGGCTTGCTGCCCCCGTCGTAGAGCTCTCGGAGAGCTTTCCAACGGCATACTGTGCGCCGCGTAACTCCTTACGGATCAAAAGTTATGGGCACCAGAGCGACTGATACCTTGTACCACGTCCCACGCCCTCAGTTTGCGGGCCCAGCCTCTACGTGTAGTGAAGTTGTCTTGCCCATGGTGGCATAGGATTCGGTATTAGAAATGTGATGGATTAGGTTGTTGTCCTTTTCGCGGCTCACGACGTATGATTCGGGATAGAAAAACAGTGCAGAAGAAGAAAAGTGTCCTGAAATTGATGAAAAAGTTTGATTTTGGTCGTAGAGCTCTCGGAGAGCTTTCCAACGGTATGCTATACGCCGCGTAACTCCTTACGGATCAAAAGTTATGCCCACCAAAGCGACGGATACCTGGTCACACGCCCCACGCTCTTGGTTTGCGGGCCCAGCCTGTACGTGAAGTGAAGTTGTCTTGCCCATGGTGGAGTAAGATTCGGTAATAGAAATATAATGGATTACGTTGTCGTCTTTTTCGCGGCTCACGACGTATGATCCGGGACGGAAAAATAGCTCAAAAGAAGAAATATGTCCTGAAATTGATGAAAATTGGCGCAGCCAAGCAAGCATGCTGCCCCCATCGTAGAGCTCTCGGAGAGCTTTCCAACGGTATGTTATGCGCCGCGTAACTCCTTACGGATCAAAAGTTATGGCCACCGAAGCGACGGATACCTGGTCACACGCCCCACGCCCTTGGTTTGCGGTCCCAGCCTCTACGTGAAGTGAAGTTGTCTTGCCCAAGGTGCCATGGTATTCGTTAAAAGAAATATGATGGATTAGGTTGTTGTCCTTTTCGCAGCTCACGACGTACGATCCGGGATGGAAAAACAGCGAAAATGAAGAAAAGTGTCCCGAAATTGATCAAAACGTACGATTTTAGGATCTAAAAACAGGCATAGCCAAGCAGTCTTGCTGGGCTCGTCGTAGAGCACTCGAAGAGCTTTCCAACGGTATATTGTGCGCTGCCTAACTCCTTACGGATCAAAAGTTATAGGCACCAGAGCGACAGATACCTAGTCACACGCCCTACGCTCTCGGTTTGCGGGCCCAGCCTCTACGTGAAGTGAAGTTGTCTTGCCCAAGGTGCCGTGGGATTCGGTAATAGAAATGTAATGGATTCGGTTGTCGTCATTTTCGCGGCTCACGAGGTACGATCCGGGACGGAAAAATAACGAAAAGGATGAAAAGTGTCCCGAAACTGATCAAAATATTAGATTTTGGGCTCTAAAAACAGGCGCAGCCCAGTAGGCTTGCTACCGCCATCGTAGAGGTCTCGGAGAGCTTTCCAACGGTATGCTGTGCGCCACGTAACTCCTTACGGATCAAACGTTATGGGTACCGAAGCGACGGATACCTGGTCACACGCCCCACGCCCTCAGTTTGCGGGCCCAGCCTCTACGTGAAGTAAAGTAGTCTTGCCCAAGATGCCGTGGGATTCGGTAATAGAAAGTTGATGGATTAGGTTGTTGTTGTTTTCGCGGCTCACGATGTACCATCCGGGAAGAAAAAATAGCGCAAAATAAGAAAATTGTCCCGAAACTGATGAAAACATTCGATTTTGGGCACTGAAAATAGGCGCTGCACAGCAGGTGTACTGCCCCCGTCGTAGAGCTCTCGGAGAGCTTTCCAACGGTATGCGGTGCACCACGTAACTTATTACGGATCAAAAGTTATGGGCACCGGAGCGATGGATACCTGGTCACACGCCCCACGCTGTCACGCCCCAACCTGGCTTATAAAGGTTAGACTAGTGTGTGATCTAAACGCTTACTAGTTATCTCGAAGTCTCGTTTGATTAAAAACCTAGCATGATACTATGTCTCGTTTGTTTGTTAATCCTTGTTACAAAAGTACCTGTTGATCTTAGCTTAACAATGAGTACCTGCTTAAGATTGTATAGGTTCATTTTACTTAATCCTTACCTGATACTTCATAATCCTATGATAGATACTAGCCAATAACGATAGCAAAAATGACCATAGTAGTGTCTATCTAGTTATGATCAGTACAAGCCAAAATTAGACCCCAAATTACAACGGGGGTCTTTTACATTACAACAATAAGCATCATAAGAAATGAAATAGTCTTCAAGCAACATATTGTTCACAAAGTGGCCATAGTCAAGCAAGGCACGTAGGGCAAGCAATCATTCCAAGGAATCATCATTAGGCACGTTGTCCTCGAGTACCTATTCCTGATCTTTCTCACCTGAGATGATAAAAGAGGGTGAGTCCTTATGAACTCAGCGAGGGGGAACGAGAAATAAGTTTTGAAACTCATTTTCCGGTTCAACTTATGAAATCCTTTTTTGCAAGCATGAATATATCACAAGTAAGTACATAACATAATGTAAAAGTAAAGGAACACAATTATCCGTCTTTCCTCCCCGAGGTCCTCTAGGAACCAAGCGAGAGTACTTATACACATAGTGAAAATGATACGGTGAGCTTTTGCTCTCAGTTCAATTCCAGTATCAGTTGTTGCTGCCGGCTTTAGTTCATCCCCTTATCACGCCAAATGGGTGTACTCCGGATGTACCCCGAAATCCTACGACCCAACTCTCCGAGGAAGTCTAGCCCCCAAGCGAGAGAGGGAATTGGACAATGGTAGTCATGGTTGCACCGGCAAGCCCGATGCTGTCCGGTGTGCGTGAACGCTACCACGCCAGAATGAAAGGTTGCAACCTTGTATGCAATGCACATTTATGACATTTAATATATCACATTTGGAGGTCAACAAAGTAGGTTGCCTCCGAGCAGTCATAAGATTGCACATTGACAAGTAAAGAAGCGAGGCATGATATGACAGGCAATTTCACTTATAAAGCACATGGAGTTATATGAGTATTAAACGGGCAGCCATGTAACGCATGTAAATCAAGTCATATAACTCACTTTGAAGTTCACGTAATCAAATAACAAGATTATTCAACATGCAACGACATCTACGTGGATCCGGGTGCAAGAAAGGCCTACTTGTCAACATGTAATCATCAAAATCATGTTTAGGGCTATGAGGGCAACTACGGGCAGCCTACTAATTACATAATTAAACATGATATTCGTAGGATCAACACTTAGTGAATTTACCTAGTCACTAGGGTTTCAATTCGTGCTTACCCGTGCGATTAAGCCCCAAGTCATCTCGTAATTAAGCTCAAGCCATGCATTGATTAATTCAAACACCCTCAAGCATTCAAAATAGTCCACACAACATCCAAATGCCACAATCCCATGCATTTAATACAACAAGGGAAGCTACATTAATTTTTCTAAGCATATCAATAGGTGAAACCCTCACTGCAATGGACTGTAATCTCACGATCATTAAGACAAGCAAAAAATATAAAATTCCAGTGAAAAAGATGTCAAATTAAATCTTAAGGAGTGAACTAAATTCAGAAACAAACCTTGCATCATTTGGAGTTCGGGTTCAAGAGTTATAGCCAAAACAGTGAGACTACACAAAACTGTCTAGATTTGCACACATTTCAATACTTGTCGTTTGTGAGGGCCTTAGGGTCAGATTTAGCCTTAGTCCATTTCTGACACAAATGTACAGAACTGAAAAATATAGCTTCATACCAAATTTCATGTATTTTGGATATCATTTACTAAGTCAAAACTGGTTTGTTCTACAAGGTCAGTGAATCTGCCAAAACCTGCTTCATTTTTCCAGACTTTCCAGATTTGGACACATTTTGATAATTTGCCATTTTGAGGACCTTAGAGTCAAAATTAGCTTTGGCCTATTCTGCGAAAAATGCTCAGAACTAGCAAAACTAGTTACCTACCAATTTTCACGCATGTTCAACATCATTTACCTGGTCAAAATCACCTCGCACCAACAAGGCAGAAGGCTGTTACATACCCGATTTCATCTATCATCACATTCTAGCCAAAAATCCTGCCATGCATGTTTACAAAAGCTCATGAACACACATATATCACAAGTACAGAAGTAAAGATAGACATTTAAGGGCATGCATGTAGTTTTCAAAAGCTTTTCAGGAAGTTTTAGCCCTCACCTTAGCAAGACAACAAAGAAGATGCACAAACTCTTGAGGATGCACAAGATTGATTCTTTTCCTTGCTTAGCCAAGAGACCACTCGATTTTCTCTAATTTCCTAGCTAAGTTACCATGTTCTTAGTAGGTGCATGTGGTTAGAACAAGAAGAAAACGAAATGGAAGCTAACAAACTCACCTAAGCCGAAATGGATGTTCAATGAGCTTGCATGTGTGTCTCTTGCACTCTAGCATTGCTTGGTTGAGTTCCTTGGTAGCTTGGAGGCCTTGAAGAGCCTTAGGATGAAGAACTTAGCTATGGAGTCTACAATATTCAGCTAGGGCTGAGAGAGAGAGAGAAGAAATGAGAGAAGAATAAGTGGAAATGAGAGAAAATGAAAGAAAATGAAAGCTTGATGGGCATTAATGCTTGTGTCGGCCTTGAGCATGTAAAATTCAGATTTTTGTGTCTTCAAGAAGCATTTTGAATTGTCTAGTATGGGCATGGAGCTTGTGTCGAGATGGTGGAGCTTTGGGGAGGGTTTTGAGCCAATTTTTTATCCATTGTGTCATAGATTTGTCACAGAATGTTTAGGAATAGAATTTGAAATTGGAATGCATGCACAAGTGCTCCTAGTGGTCGGCCAAGGGTGTGTTAAAATCTGAATTTTTGTCTTGGTTGAGCAATAATTAATTGTGTGTTTGGGATATGCAAAGAATAAAGAATAAAGAATGTTTAGCTTTTTGTGAGATTTTGTCTTCTAGTGGGTTGAATTAGCAATTTAATATTAGTTAGTGGAGTTTGTAGGATTAATTGATGATCTAGTGCTTCATGTAAGATGCTTTCTTGATTAGCGTGTGGGCACGCTTTCCTAGGTTTAGGGCATACACTACGAGGTAAGGCACGTACTACGAGACAAATGCACGTTTTCCAAGTAATTGCACGTAATTCAATGCAAGGCATACAAAATGAAACACGATTCTTAAACCTAGGTCAAAGCACGCAAATCTAGGTTAGGGCACACGAAACGAGGTATCGTATGTAAATCGAGGTCGGGCCTCACATCCTCCCCTCCTTAAAAGAATTTCGTCCCAAAATTCAATATTACCTTTGAAATAAAGCTGGATATTGTTGCTCCATCTGGTCTCGCCTTTCCCACGTTGCTTCTTCTACTCCATGGTGATCCCACAACACTTTCACCATTGGTATAGATTTGTTGCACAACTCCCGATCTTGCTGGTCTAGGATCCGAATGGGCTTCTCTTCATAAGACAAGTTCTCCCGAAGCTGCAACGGCTCTGGCTCCAAGATATGCGATGGATCAGGATGATACTTCCGTAGCATTGAAACGTGAAAGACGTCGTGAATATTGGAGAGGTTTTGGGGTAGTTCCACGCGGTACACCAATTTGCCAACCTTCTCAATTATCTCGAATGGTTCTACAAACCTCGGGCTCAACTTTCCACCATTGCCGTGTTTAATCAGTCCCCTCCAAGGTGATATCTTCAAGAACACCTTGTCGCCGACCTCAAACTCTAGGCTCCGTCTCCGTCGGTCTGCATAACTTTTCTGCTTGCTCTAGGTGGTAAGCATCCGTTTCTGGATGAGGTGGATATTATCAATAGTCTTCATAAGTTCAGGTAGAAGGGTCGGGTCAAAAGTCTTCATCTCACCTACTTCATCCCAGTAAATTGGGGATCGACACTTACGTCCATACAATGCCTCAAATAGGGCCATCCCGTTAGTGGCCTGATAACTATTATTATAAGCGAACTCCGCTAGAGACAGATATTTCTCCCAACCTTTCCCGAAGTCTAAAACACACGCCCTCAGCATATCCTCCAGAATCTGAATAGTTCTCTTAGATTGTCCATCAGTCTGAGGGTGATAAGCTGTGCTGAAACTCAACTTTGTTCCCAAAGCTTCTTGCAATCTCTTCCAAAATCGGGAAGTAAAACGAGGATCCCTATCCGATACAATACTCACAGGCATCCCGTGCAATCTTACAATCTCTGCCACATACATATCTCCTAATTTCTCAGGACTATCCTCCTTGTTCATCGGTAAAAAGTGCGCTGACTTAGTCAATCTATCCACTATGACCCAAACGGCGTCATGACCCTTTTGTGACCTGGGCAGGTCCATAACAAAGTCCATTGTTATATGTTTCCATTTCCATTGAGGAATCTCCAACGACTGAAGTAAACCTGCTGGTCGTTGATGTTCTGCTTTGACTCTCTGGCAAGTCAAACACCGTGCCACAAACTCCGTAATCTCTCTGTTCATGTTATTCCACCAATAGTGTTGCTTCAAATCCCAGTACATCTTTGTTCCGCCGGGGTGAATAGTATATCTTGAATTATGGGCTTCTTCAAGAATCTTCTTTTTCAACTCTGGCTCATTAGGAACACAGATCTGATTCCTAAACCTTCAAATACCATCATCATGAGACTTGAAATATGTGTTGCTTTCTTTAATCTTCTGAAACTGTTGGTCCTTCTATTGAGCCTCTCGCAATTCAGACAACAAGGTCGATTGAACTTGTGTAGTGGCAATTAGTAACCCTTTTTGAGTCAATTGTGGTTTCCACAAGAATGCTTCCTCCAACAACTCCTGCACCTTAACTTCCAGTTTTGCCATGCTCGCTTTCCTACTTAAGGCATCTGCAACTACATTTGCTTTACCGGGCACATAATTGATTGTGCAGTTATAATCATCCAAAAGCTCCATCCACCGGCTTTGCCTCATGTTCAACTCTTTTTGTGAGAACAAGTATTTCAAGCTCTTGTGATCAGTAAACACCTCGAACTTGTTACCCCACAGATAGTGCCTCCATTTCTTTAGTGCAAACACAATAGCCGCTAATTCCAAATCATGCGTCGGGTAGTTCAATTCATACGGCTTCAGTTTCCTAGAAGCATACGCAATCACTCTACCATTTTGCATCAACACACAACCCAGTTCTTCCTTTGAAGCATCGCTATAGATTACAAAACCTTGACTCCCTTTAGGCAATGCAAGAACAGATGTGGTAGTCAATCTTTTCTTCAATTCTTGGAAACTGTTCTCACACTTGTCATCCCATACGAACTTTGTTTTCTTTTGAGTGAGCTTTGTAAGTGGTCCTGCGATCTTTTAGAAATCCTTCACGAACCTCCGATAATAGCCGGCTAGACCGAGAAAACTCCGAACCTCCGTAACGTTTTCCGGCTTCTTCCAAGACATCACCGCTTCTATCTTTGCTAGGTCTACTGCTCTTCCCTCTTGGGATATGATATGCCCCAAAAATGCAATCTGCTGCAACCAAAACTCGCACTTGCTAAACTTTGCATACAATTGATGCTCTCGAAGTTTCTGCAATACCAACCGCAGATATTGTTCATGCTCAGCCTCGGATTTCGAGTACACCAAAATATCATCAATGAAGATCACCACAAATTGGTCCAAGTAGGGTTGAAACACCCTGTGCATCAAGTCCATAAAAGCTGCATGGGCATTAGTTAGTCCAAAAGGCATCACCACATATTCATAATGCCCATATCTCGTCCTGAAAGCCGTTTTAGGCACATCCTCCTTTTTGATCCGCAACTGATAGTACCTTTGCCTCAAGTCGAGCTTCGAATACACTTTGGCTCCTTGAAGTTGATCAAATAACTCGTCGATCAGTGGAAGTGGGTATTTATTATTGACAGTCACTTGGTTCAATCCTCGATAGTCGATGCATAGCCTCAACGTTCCGTCTTTCTTCTTTACAAATAGGACTGGCGCACCCCACGGAGAAGAACTTGGTTGAACAAACCCCTTCTTCAACAATCCTTGCAATTAGTCCTTCAATTCTTGTAGCTTGGCTGGTGTCATACGATAGGCAGCTTTAGATATCGGCTAGGTGCCAGGCAGTAATTCTATAATGAACTCGATCTCCCGATTTGGGGATAAACCGGGCAATTCTTCTGGAAACACATCCGCATAATCCTTAATCACTGGCATCTTCTCCAACTTAGCTTTGTCCAATGGCTTGTTGATGAGGTAAGCTAAGTATCCACTACATCCTTTTCTCAAGGACTTCACTACTTTCGTAGATGAAATGATGGAACTCCCGGTGAAGTCTCTTTGACCCATAACCTCCAGCATTGGTTGACCAGGTATCAGGAATGTTACAATCTTCGTCCGGCAATCTAGTTGGGCATGATGCTTTGCCAACCAGTCCATCCCTAAGATGACTTCATAGTCTCGAAAAGGTAATACAATAAGATTGGTTGAGAATTCCCTATCTTTAATTTGGATTTTACATGCTTTACAAGCTGAGCTAGTAACAAGTTTAGAACCCATCGGAGTACCAACTTCTACTTCGTAAGGCAAACATACAACTCTCAGTTTCACACATTGTACACATAAGGGAGTAATAAATGAATGAGTAGCACCTGGATCAATTAGCACCCTAACAAGTTGATTCAGTATGAAGAATGTACCTTCAACAACAGCGGTCTCATCCGGAAGCTCCTCGCACTCTATAGCATAAGCTCGAGCCTGAACTCTAGGAACTGGAGTCTTGCCTCTACCAGCTGGTTTAACTTGATTTTGTCCTGCTTTCCATTTAGGGCAATCCTTGATCTGATGCTGATCACTGCCATACCGCACACATTATCCCGACTTCTTCCAGCACTGGGCCTCGGTATGACCCTTCTTGTCACAGTAAGAGCAGTTGATAGACTGAGTAGCAGGTGAACTACTTGTGGATCCGCGGGTGGAAGAGGCTGATGGTGCTTTAGTCGGGCCACGGTTATTAATTGGTCTGTTCTGGCTCTGGCCCTGACTACGACTCTGGCTCTGGAATTTCCTCTGTTGACCTGAAGGCTGGTATGGTTTCTTGTTCAGCTGGCTTGAACCGGCTCTATCAAGTTTCCTCTTCTCAACTCGGGAAGCAGCAGCAAAGATAGCAGAATAGGTATCGAAGTCATGCGAAGCCAACTGGTCCTGAATCTTTGGCCTCAATCCAGTCGTAAATTTCCACATCTTCGCCTCAGGGGTACTGACCATGTATTGAGCATAACGGGACAGTCGGTCAAAGCAAGCCTCGTACTGGGCCACCGTCATGCTACCCTGGTTCAGGTGCATGAATTCCTCAATCTGCCTCTACCTGGAAACTACAGGTACATATTTCTCCTTGAATGCCTTAACGAAATTACCCCACAAGCGAGGTGTATGATCAGTTTCCCACAGTGCCTCCACAGTGTGCCACCAATGCTCAGCATCCCCGTGCAACAGGAATACAGCGAACTCCACCTTTTCTTCATCAGTATAGTCAAGTGGCCTGAAAATCCTCTCGATCTCAGACAGCCAAGCCTCTGCCTTTTCATCATCAGCTTCCCCGTGGAATTTGGACGGGCGAAAGTCAAGGAAATCCCTCATTCTGCTATGTCTCCCATGGTTACCATCATTCATGTTGTTGTTGTTGTTGTTTGCTTCACGTGCATCTTGCTGTTCCATCACTCGTGACACGCGATCCATGGCATTCGCCATCATATTAAACATAGCCATGACGGGATTAGTTTGATAGGCATCTCCGGTCTCTTGGGGCTCACCGCTCCTATTAGTAGTACGGGTACTAGGGCCAGCCATCTATAGGCACAAATTACGATGCACAATTTATTGGAATACGACAGGACAAGAATTTAATGCATAAGATATGCAACATATAATTTTACATAAACACATAGTTCTAGAAATAGTTAAGACAAGTTAATCACATAAGCACATAGAACATAGAAGGCACAATTAACATTATCACACAATAACATATAGACAAATCATCCTAATAATCTTAGGGCTTCTACCCATGGTCCGAGAGTTAAACCCGGCTTGAGCAATCTAAGCTCTGATACCATTCTTCTATAAGGTTTCATGCCCCAACCCGGCCTATAAAGGTTAGACTAGGGTGTGATCTAAACATTCAAGTCATATCTCGTACTTAATCGTTCATGAAAGTTTAGCACTTAACGTTTTAGCCTAAACTCCACAATTTTCTGAAAAATCGACAACAGAACGGCTGTAATTGGGCTATTTAGTTTGACCTAATTCTCTAAACGCCTCAAGATTCCCAATCTCAATTTCATTTCCAACTAAGATTACTATTTACCATCAATTGAAACGCTTACTAGTTATCTCGAAGTCTCGTTTGATTAATAACCTAGCATGATACTATGTTTCATTTGTTTGTTAATCCTTCTTACAAAAGTACCTGTTGATCTTAGCTTAACAATGAGTACCTGCTTAAGATTGGATAGGTTCATTTTACTTAATCCTTACCTGATACTTCACAATCCTATGATAGATACAAGCCAATAACGATAGCAAAAACGACCATAGTAGTGTCTATCTAGTTATGATCAGTACAAGCCAAAATTAGACCTTAAATTACAACGGAGGTCTTTTACATTACAACAACAAGCATCATAAGAAATGAAATAGTCTTCAAGAAACACATTGTTCACAAAGTGGCCATAGTCAAGCAAGGCACGTAGGGCAAGCAATCATTCCAAGGAATCATCATTAGGCACGTTGTCCTCGGGTACCTGTTCCTGATCTTCCTCACCTAAGATGATAAAAGAGGGTGAGTCCTTATGAACTCAGCGAGGGGGAATGAGAAATAAGTTTTGAAACTCATTTTTCGGTTCAACTTATGAAAACCCTTTTTGCAAGCATGAATATATCACAAGTAAGTACATAACGTAATGTAAAAGTAAAGGAACACAATTACCAGTCTTTCCTCTCCGAGGTCCTCTAGGAACCAAGCGAGAGTACTTATACACATAGTGAAAAGGATACGGTGAGCTTTTGCTCTCAGTTCAATTCCAGTATCAGTTGTTGCGGCCGGCTTCAGTTCATCCCCTTATCACGCCAAATGGGTGTACTCCGGATGTACCCCGAAATCCTACGACCCAACTCTCCGAGGAAGTCTAGCCCCCAAGCGAGAGAGTGAATTGGACAATGGTAGTCACGGTTGCACTGGCAAGCCCGATGCCGCCCAGTGTGCGTGAACGCTACCACGCCAGAATGAAAGGTTGCAACCTTGTATGCAATGCACATTTATGACATTTAATATATCACATTTGGTGGTCAACAAAGTAGGTTGCCTCCGAGCAGTCATAAGATTGCACATTGACAAGTAAACAAGTGAAGCATGATATGACATGCAATTTCACTTATAAAGCACATGGAGTTATATGAGTATTAAACGGGCAGCCATGTAATGCATGTAAATCAAGTCATATAACTCACTTTGAAGTTCACGTAATCAAATAACAAGATTATTCAATATGCAACGACATCTACGTGGATCCGGGTGCAAGAAAGGCCTACTTGTCAATATGTAATCATCGAAATCATGTTTAGGGCTATGAGGGCAACTACGGGCAGCCTACTAATTACATAATTAAACACGATATTCGTAGGGTTTCAATTCGTGCTTACCCATGCGATTAAGCCCCAAGTCATCTCGTAATTAAGCTCAAGCCATGCATTGATTAATTCAAACACCCTCAAGCATTCAAAACAGTCCACACAACATCCAAATGCCACAATCCCAAGCATTTAATACAACAAGGGAAGCTACATTAATTTTTCTAAGCATATCAATAGGTGAAACCCTCACTGCAATGGACTGTTTTCTCACGATCATTAAGACAAGCAAACAATCTCCAATTCCAGTGACCAAGATGTCAAATTAAATCTTAAGGAGTGAACTAAATTCAGAAACAAACCTCGCATCATTTGGAGTTCGGGTTCAAGAGTTATAGTCAAAACAGTGAGACTACACAAAACTGTCCAGATTTGCACACATTTCAATACTTGTCGTTTTTGCGGGCCTTAGGGTCAGATTTAGCCTTAGTCCATTTCTGACAAAAATGTCCTGAACTGCAAAATCTAGCAGCACGAAAAATTTCATATATTTTGGATGTCATTTACTAATTTAAAATGGGTTCGTTCTACAAGGTCAGTGAATCTGCCAAAACCTGCTTCATTTTTCCAGACTTTCCAGATTTTGACACATTTTGATAATTTGCCATTTTGAGGACCTTAGAGTAAAAATTAGCTTTGGCATATTTCTGTGAAAAATTCATAGAACTGACAAAACTAGTTACCTACCAATTTTCACGCATTTTCAACATCATTTACTCGGTCAAAATCACCTCGCACCAACAAGGTAGAAGGCTGTCACATACCCGATTTCATCTATCATCACATTCTAGCCAAAAATCTTGCCATGCATGTTTACAAAAGCTCATGAACACACATAAATCACAAGTACAGAAGTAAAGATAGACATTTAAGGGCATGCATGTGGTTTTTGAAAGATTTTCAAGAAGTTTTAGCCCTCACCTTAGCAAGACAACAAAGAGATGCACAAACTCTTGAGGATGCACGAGATTGACTCTTTTCCTTGCTTAGCCGAGAGACAACTTGGGATTTCTCTAATTTCCTAGCTAAGTTACCATGTTCTTAGTAGGCGCATGTGGTTAGAACAAGAAGAAAACGAAATGGAAGCTAACAAACTCACCTAAGCCGAATGGATGTTCAATGAGCTTGCATGTGTGTCTCTTGCACTCTAGCTTTGCTTGGTCGAGTTCCTTGGTAGCTTGGAGGCCTTGAAGAGCCTTAGGATGAAGAACTTAGCTATGGAGAGTATATTTTTCAGCTAGGTCCGAGAGAGAGAGGAGAAATGAGAGAAGAATGAGAGAAAATGAGAGAAAATGAAAGAAAAATAAAAGCCCTGCAAAGTTTGAAGCTTGTGTCGGCCTAGGGCCTTGCAAAAATCTGATTTTGTGTCTTCAAGAAGCATTATTTGAAGTGTCTAGCATGGGCAAGGAGCTTGTGTCGAGATTTGGAGCTTTGGGTAGAGTTTTGAGCCAATTTTTATATGCATTGTGTCATAGATTGTCATAGGATGTCTAGGAATAGAATTTGAAATAGGAATGCATGCACAAGTACTCCTAGTGGTCGGCCAAGGGTGTGTTAAAATTTGAATTTTTTAATTGGTTGAGCAATAATTAATTGTGTGTTTGGCATATGCAAAGAATAAAGAATAAAGAATAAAGAATAAAGAATGTCTAGCTTTTTGTGAGATTTTGTCTTCTAGTGGGTTGAATTAGCAATTTAATATTAGTTAGTGGAGTTGTAGGATTAATTAATGATCTAGTGCTTCGTGTAAGATGCTTTCTTGATTAGAGTGAGGGCACGCTTTCCTAGGTCTAGGGCATGCACTGCGAGATAAGGCACGAACTACGAGACAAATGCACGTTTCCCAAGTAAATGCACGCTACCCTAAATGAATGCACGTAATTCAATGCAAGGCACACAAAACGAAACACAATTCTTAAACCTAAGTCAAAGCACGCAAATCTAGGTTAGGGCACATGAAATGAGGTATCGCACGCAAATTGAGGTCGGGCCTCACACACGCCCTCGGTTTGCGGGGCCAGCCTCTACGTGAAGTGAAGTTGTCTTGCCCAAGGTGCCATGGGATTCAGTAATAGAAATGTGATAGATTAGGTTGTCGTCCTTTTCGCAGCTCACGACGTATGATCCATGACGGAAAAACAGCAAAAAAGAAGAAAGGTGTCTCAAAACTGATCAAAATGTTCGATTTTGGGCTCTAAAAATAGGCGCAGCCGAGCAGGCTTGCTACCCCTATCGTAGAACTCTTGGAGAGCTTTCTAACGGTATGCTATGCGTCGCGTAACTCCTTACGGATCAAAAGTTATGGGCACTGAAGTGACGGATACCTGTTCATACACCCCAACCCTTGGTTTGCGGGCCCAACCTCTACGTGAAGTGTAGTTGTCTTGCCCAAGGTGCCATGGTATTCGGTAATAGAAATACGACGAATACCTAGTCACACGCCCCACGCCCTCGGTTTGCGGGCCCAGCCTCTACGTGAAGTGAAGTTGTCTTGCCCAAGGTGCCATGGGATTCGGTAATAGAAAAGTGATAGATTAGGTTGTCGTCCTTTTCGCGGCTCACCACGTACGATCCGGGATGGAAAAACAGTGAAAAAGAAGAAAAGTGTCCCAAAACTGATCAAAACGTTCGATTTTGGGCTCTAAAAATAGGCGCAGCCTAGAAGGCTTACTGCCTCTGTCGTAGAGCTCTCGGAGAGCTTTCCAACGGTATGTTGTGCGCCACGTAACTCCTTACGGATCAAAAGTTATGGGCAACGGAGCGACGGATACTTGGTCAAACGCACAACGCTCTCGGTTTGCGGGCCCAGCCTCTACGTGAAGTGAAGTTGTCTTGCCCATGGTGGCGTGGGATTCGGTAAGAGAAATGTGATAGATTAGGTTGTCATTCTTTTCGCGGCTCACGACGTATGATCCGGGACGGAAAAATAGCTCAATAGAAGAAAATTGTCCCGAAACTGATGAAAAAGTTCAATTTTGGGCTTCGAAAATAGGCGTAGCCGAGCAGGCTTGCTGCCCTCGTCGTAAAGCTCCCGGAGTGCTTTCCAACGGTATGCTATGCGCCGCGTAACTCTTTACGGATCAAAAGTTATGGGCATCGAAGTGACGGATACCTGGTCACATACCCCAAGCACTTGGTTTGCGGGCCCAGCCTCTACGTGAAGTGTAGTTGACTTTCCTAAGGTGCCATGGTATTCGGTAATAGAAATACGACGGATACCTGGTCATTCGCCCCACGCCCTCGGTTTTCGGACCCAGCCTCTACGTGAAGTGAAGTTGCCTTGCCCAAGGTGCCATGGGATTCGGTAATAGAAATGTGATAGATTAGGTTGTCGTCCTTTTCGCCGCTCATGACGTACGATCCGGGACGAAAAAATAGTGAAAACGAAGAAAAGTGTCCCAAAACTGATCAAAACGTTCGATTTTGGGCTCTAAAAATAGGCGCAGCCCAGCAGGCTTGTTGCCCCTGTCGTAAAGCTCTCAGAGAGCTTTCCAACGGTATGCTGTGCACCGCGTAACTCCTTACGAATCAAAAGTTATGGGCAACGGAGCGACGGATACCTGGTCACACGCATAAATCCCTCGGTTTGCGTGCCCAGCCTCTGCGTGAAGTGAAGTTGTCTTGTCCATGGTGGCGTGGGATTCGGTAATAGAATTGTGATGGATTAGGTTGCCGTTCTTTTTGCGGCTCACGACGTATGATCCAGGATGGAAAAATAGCGCAATAGAAGAAAAGTGTCCCGAAACTGATGAAAAAGTTCGATTTTGGGCTTCGAAAATAGGCGCAGCCGAGCATGCTTGCTGCACCGGTCGTAGAGCTCTCGGAGAGCTTTCCAACGGTATGCTATGCGCCGCGTAACTCCTTACGGATCAAAAGTTATGGGCATCGAAACGATGGATACCTGGTCACACACCCCACGCCCTTGGTTTGCGGGCCCAGCCTCTCCGTGAAGTGTAGTTGTCTTGCCCAAGGTGCCATGGTATTCGGTAATAGAAATACGATGGATACCTGGTCACACACCCCACGCCCTTGGTTTGCGGGCCCAGCCTCTACGTAAAGTGTAGTTGTCTTGCCCAAGGTGCCATGGTATTCTGTAATATAAATATGATGGATTAGGTTGGCGTCCTTTTCGCAGCTCACGACGTACGATTCGGGATGAAAAAACAGTGAAAAAAAAATGAAGGTGTCCCGAAAGTGGTCAAAACGTTCGATTTTGGGCTCTAAAAATAGGTGCAGCATGGCAGGGTTGCTGCCCCTGTCGTAGGGCTCTCGGAGAGCTTTCCAACGGTATGTTGTGTGTCGCGTAACTCCTTACTGTTCAAAAGTTATGGGCACCGGAGCGACGGATACCAGGTTACATGCCCAAAGCCCTCGGTTTTGCGGGCCCAGCCACTACATGAAGTAAAGTTGTCTTACCCAAGGTGCCGTGGGATTCTATAATAGAAATGTAATGGATTAGGTTGTCGTCATTTTCGCGGCTCACAACGTACGATCCGGGACGGAAAAACAGCGCAAAAGAATAAAAGTGTCCTGAAACTGCTAAAAATGTTCGATTTTGTTCTCCGAACATAGGAGCTGCCATGCAGGCTGGCTACTCCTGTCATAGAGCTCTCGGAGAGCTTTCCAACGGTATGCTGTGCGCCACGTAACTCCTTACGGATCAAAAGTTATGGGCAACGAAGCGACGGATACCTAGTCACACACCCAACGCCCTCAGTTTGCGGGCCCAGCCTCTACATGAAGTGAAGTTGTCTTGCCCATGGTGGCGTGGGATTCGGTAATAGAAATGTGATGGATTAGGTTGTCGTCCTTTTCGCAGCTCACAACGTATGATCCGGGATGGAAAAACAGCGCAAAAGAAGAAAAGTGTACTAAAATTGATGAAAAAGTTCAATTTTGGACTCCGAAATTGGCGCAGCCAAGCCGGCTTGCTCCCCTCGTCGTAGAGCTCTCGGAGAGCTTTCCAACAGTATACTATGTGCCGCGTAACTCCTTACGGATCAAAAGTTATGGGCACCGAAGCGACGGATACCTAGTCACACGCCCCACGCCCTTGGTTTGCGGGACCAGCCTCTCCGTGAAGTGAAGTTGTGTTGCCCAAGGTGCCATGATATTCGTTAATTGAAATATGATGGATTAGGATGTTGTCTATTTCACGGCTAATGACGTACGATCCTGGACCGAAAAATAATGAAATAGAATAAAAGTGTCCCGAAATTGATCAAACGTTCGATTTTGGACTCTAAAAACAAAGCGCAGCCTAGTAGTGTTACTGCCCCTGTCGTAGAGCTCTCGGATAGCTTTCCAACGGTATGCTGTGCGCCGCGTAACTCCTTACGGATCAAAAGTTATCGGCAACGGAGGGACGGATACCTGGTCACACACCCAACAACCTCGGTTTGCGGGCCCAACCTCTACGTGAAGTGAAGTTGTCTTGCCCATGGTAGCGTGGGATTCGGTAATAGAAATGTGATGGATTAGGTTGTCGTCCTTTTAGCGGCTCACGACGTATGATTCAGGAGAGAAAAACTGCGCAATAGAAGAAAAGTGTTCTGAAATTGATGAATAAGTTTGATTTAGGACTCCAAAATTTGGTGCAGCCGTGCAGGCTTGCTACCCCGGTCGTAGAGCTCTCGGAGAGCTTTCCAACAGTATGCTATGCGCCGCGTAACTCTTTACGGATCAAAAGTTATGGGCACCGAAGCGACGGATACCTGGTCACACGCCCCACACCCTTGGTTTGCGGGCCCAGCCTCTACGTGAGGTGAAGTTGTCTTGCCCAAGGTGCCATGGTATTCGGTAATAGAAATATGATGAATTTGGTTGTCGTCCTTTTCGGGGCTCACGACGTAAGATCCAGAACGGAAAAATAGTGAAAGAGAAAAAAAGTGCCCTGAAATTGATCAAAATGTTTGATTTTGGGCTCTCAAAACAGGCGGAACGGAATTGGGCTATTGCCCTCGTCGTAGAGCTCTCAGAGAGCTTTCCAACGGTATGCTGTGCGCCGCGTAACTCCTTACGGATCAAAAGTTATGGGCACCGGAACGACGGATACCTGGTCAAACGCCCCACACCCTCAGTTTGCGGGCCCAGCCTCTACGTGAAGTGAAGTTGTCTTGCCCAAGGTGCCGTGGGATTCGGAAATAGAAATGTGATGGATTAGGTTGTTGTCGTTTTCGAGGATCACGATGTACGATCCGGGAAAGAAAAACAACGCAAAAGAAGAAAAGTTTCCCGAAACTGAAGAAAACGTTCGATTTTGTGCCCCAAAGACAGGCGCAGCTAACCAAGCTTGCTGCCCCGGTCGTAGAGCTCTCCGAGAGCTTTCCAACGGTATGCTGTGCGCCGTGTAACTCCTTACGGATCAAAAGTTATGGGAACCGGAGCGACGAATAACTGGTCACACGCCCCACGCCCTTGGTTTGCGGGCCCAGCCGCTACATGAAGTGAAGTTGTATTTCCCAAGGTGCCGTGGGATTCGGTAATAAAAATGTGATAGATTAGGTTGTCGTCCTTTTCGCGGCTTACGACGTACGATCCGGGATAGAAAAACAGCAAAAAGGAAGAAAAATTTCCCAAAACTGATCAAAATGTTCGATTTTGGGCTCTAAAAATAGGCGCAGCCTAGCGGGCTTGCTGATCCCGTCGTAGAGCTCTCGGAGAGCTTTCCAACGGTATGTTTTGCGCCGTATAACTCCTTACGGATCAAAAGTTATGGGCACCGGAGCGACGGATACCTGGTCACACACCCCACGCCCTCGGTTTGCGGGCCCATCCTCTACGTGAAGTGAAGTTTTCTTGCCCAAGGTGCCATGGGATTCGGTAATAGATATGTGATAGATAAGGTTGTCGTCCTTTTCGCGGCTCACGACGTACGATCCTAGATGGAAAAACAGCAAAAAAAAAACAAAAGTGTCTCGAAATTGATCAAAACATTCGATTTTGGGCTCTAAAAACAGGCACAGCCCAGCAGGCTTACTGCCCCTGTCGTAGAGTTGACGGAGAGCTTTCCAACAGTATGTTGTGCGTCGCGTAACTCCTTACGGATCAAAAGTTATGGGTACCGGATCGACGGATACCTGGTCACACGCCCCACGCCCTTGGTTTGCGGGCCCAGCCTCTACGTGAAGTAAAGTAGACTTGCCCAAGGTACCGTGGGATTCGGTAATAGAAATGTGATGGATTAGGTTGTTGTCGTTTTTGCGGCTCAAGACATACCATCCGGGACAGAAAAACAGCGCAAAACAAGAAAAGTGTCCCGAAACTGTTGAAATCGTTCGATTTTGTGCTCCGAAAATAGGCGCGGCGAAGCACGCTTGCTACACCCGTAGTAGAGGTCTCGGAGAGCTTTCCAACGGTATGTTGTGCCCTGCGTAACTCCTTACGGATCAAAAGTTATGGGCACCGGAGCGACGGATACATGGTCACAAGCACCACGCCCTCGGTTTGCGGGCCCAGCCTCTATGTGAAGTGAAGTTGTATTTCCCATGGTGGCGTGGGATTCAGTAATAAAAATGTGATGGATTAGGTTGTCGTCCTTTTCGTGACTCATGACGTATGATCCGGGACGGAAAAACAACGCAAGAGAAAAAAAGTGTCCCGACACTTATGAAAACGTTCGATTTTGGGCTCCAAAAACAGGCGCAGCTCTGCTGGCTTGATGCCCCCGTCGTAGAGCTCTCGGAGAGCTTTCCAACGGTATACTATGTGCCACGTAACTCCTTACAGATCAAAAGTAATGGGCACCGGAGCGACGGATACCTGGTAACACGTCCTACGCCCTCGGTTTGCGGGCCCAGCCTCTACGTGAAGTGAATTTGTCTTGCCCAAGGTGCAGTAGAATTCGGTAATAGAAATGCGATGGATTAGGTTGTCATCCTTTTCGCGGCTCACGACGTACGATCCGGAAAGGAAAAACAGCGCAAAAGAAGAAAATTGTCCTGAAACTGATGAAAACGTCCGATTTTGGGCTCCGAAAATAGGCGCAGCCGAGCAGGCTGGCTATCCCCGTTTTAGAGCTCTTGGAGAGCTTTCCAACAGTATGTTGTGCGCCGCGTAACTCCTTACGGATCAAAAGTTATTGGCAACGGAGCGACGGATACCTAGTCACACGCCCAACGCCCTTGGTTTGCAGGCCCAGCCCCTACGTGAAGTGGTGTTGTCTTGCCCATGGTAGCGTGGGATTCGGTAATAGAAATGTGATGGATTAGGTTGTCGTCCTTTTCGCAGCTCACAACGTATAATCCGGGACGAAAAAATAGCGCAAAAGAAGAAAAGTGTACTGAAATTGATGAAAAAGTTCAATTTTGGACTCCGAAAATTGGCGCAGTCAAGTAGGCTTGCTCCCCCAGTCGTAAAGCTCTCGGAGAACTTTCCAACGGTATGCTATGCGCCGCGTAACTCCTTACAGATCAAAAGTTATGGGCACCGAAGCGACGGATACCTAGTCACACGCCCCATGCCCTTGGTTTGTGGACCAGCCTCTGCGTGAAGTGAAGTTGTCTTGCCCAAGGTGCCATGATATTCGTTAATTGAAATATGATGGATTAGGTTGTCATTTTTTTCGCGGCTCACGACGTACGATCCTGGACAGAGAAACAGCGAAATGAAGAAAAGTGTCCCGAAATTGATCAAAACGTTTGATTTTGGACTCTAAAAACACAGCGCAGCCTAGTAGGGCTGCTGCCCCCGTCGTAGAGCTCTCGGATAGCTTTCCAACGGTATGCAGTGCGCCGCGTAACTCCTTACGGATCAAAAGTTTTGGGCAACGGAGCGACGGATACCTGGTCACACGCCCCACGCCCCACGCCCTCAGTTTGCAAGGCCAGCCCCTACATGAAGTGAAGTTGTGTTGCCCATGGTGGCGTGGGATACGGTAATAGAAATATGATGGATTAGGTTGTCGTCATTGTTGCGGCTCACGACGTACGATCCGGGACGGAAAAACAGCGAAAAAGAAGAAAAATGTCCCGAAACTGATCAAAATGTTCGATTTTGGGCTCTAAAAAAGGCACAGCCTAGTAGTATTGGTGCCCTCGTCGTAGAGCTCAAGGGGAGCTTTCCAACGGTATGCTGTGCGCCGCGTAACTCCTTATGGATCAAAAGTTATGGGCACCGGAGCGACAGATACCTGGTCAAACGCCCCACGCCCTCGGTTTGCGGGCCCAGCCTCTATGTGAAGTAAAGTTGTCTTGCCCAAGGTACCGTGGGATTCGGTAATAGAGATGTGATGGATTAGGTTGTTGTTGATTTCGTAGCACACGACGTACGATCCGGGACGGAAAAATAACACAATAGAGGAAAAGTTTCCCAGAACTGATGAAAATGTTCGATTTTGTTCTCCGGAAATAGGCACAGTAGAGCAAGATGGCTACCCCCGTCATAGAGCTCTCGGAGAGATTTCCAACGGTATACTGTGTGCCGCGTAACTACTTACGGATCAAAAGTTATGGGCATCGGAGCGACGGATCCCTGATCATACGCCCTACACCCTCGGTTTGCGATCCCAGCCTCTACGTGAAGTGAAGTTGTCTTGCCCATGGTGGCATGGGATTTGGTAATAGAAATGTGATGGATTAGGTTGTCGTCCTTTTCGCGGCTCACGACGTACGATCCGTGACGGAAAACAGTGTAAAATAAGAAAAGTGTCCCGAAACTAATCAAAACGTACGATTTTGGGATCTAAAAACAGGCACAGCTGAGCAGGCTTGCTGCGCCCATCATAGAGCTCTCGGGGAGCTTTCCAACGGTATGTTGTGCTCCGCGTAACTCCTTACAGATCAAAAGTTATAGGCACTGAAGCGATGGATACCTGGTCACACGCCCTACGCCCTCGGTTTGCGGGCCCAGCCTCTACGTGAAGTGAAGTTGTCTTGCCCATGGTGGCATGGTATTTGGTAATAGAAATGTGATGGATTAGGTTGTCGTCTTTTTCGCGATTCACGACGTACGATCCGGGATGGAAAAACAGCGCAAAACAACAAAAGTGTCTCGAAACTAATCAAAACGTAAGATTTTGGGATCTAAAAATAGGCACAGCCGAGCAGGCTTGATGTACCTGTAGTAGAGGTCTCAGAGAGCTTTCCAACAGTATGTTGTGCGCTGCGTAACATTCTTACGGATCAAAAGTTATGGGCACCGAAGCGACAGATACCTGGTCACACGCCCCAAGCCCTCGGTTTGCGGGCCCAGCCTCTACGTGAAGTGAAGTTGTCTTGCCCATGGTGGTGTGGGATTCGGTAATAGAAATGTGATGGATTAGGTTATCGTTCTTTTTGCGGCTCACGACGAACGATGCGGGACGGAAAAACAGTGAAAAAGAAGAAAAGTGTCCCGAAACTGATTAAAACGTTTGATTTTGGGACCCAAATATAGGCGCATCCTCGAAGGCTTGCTACCCCTGTCGTAGAGCTCTCAGAGAGCTTTCCAACAATATGCTTTGCGCCGCGTAACTCCTTACGTATCAAAAGTTATGGGTATCGGAGCAACGGATACCTGTCACACGCCCCACGCCCTCAGTTTGCGGGCCCAGCCTCTATGTGAAGTGAAGTTGTCTTGCCCATGGTGGCATGGGATTCGGTAATAGAAATGTGATGGATTAGGTTGTCGTCCTTATCGAGGCTCACAACGTACGATCCGGGACGGAAAAACGGCGCAAAAGAAGAAAAGTATCCCGAAACTGATGAAAACGTTCAATATTGTTCTCCAAAAATAGGCCCAACCAAGCAGGTTGGCTAACCCCGTCGTAGAGCTCTCGGAGAGCTTTCCAACTATTTACTGTGCGCTGCGTAACTCCTTACGAATCAAAAGTTATGGGCAACGGAGCGACAGATACTTGGTCATACGCACAACGCCCTCGGTTTGCGGGCCCAGCCTCTACGTGAAGAGAAGTTGTCTTGCCCATGGTGGCGTGGGATTCAGTAATAGAAATGTGATGGATTAGGTTGTCATCCTTTTCGCGACTCACGACGTACGATCCGGGACAGAAAAACAGCGCAAAAGACAAAAAGTGTCCTGAAATAGATGAAAAAGTTCGATTTCGGGCTCCGAAAATAGGCGCAGCCAAGCAGGCTTGCTGCCCCCGTCGTAGAGCTCTCGCAGAGCTTTCCAACGTTATGTTATGCGCCGCGTAACTCCTTACAGATCAAAAGTTATGGGCACCGAAGCGACGGATACCTGGTCACACGCCCCACGCCCTTGGTTTGCGGGCCCAGCCTCTACGTGAAGTGAAGTTGTCTTGCCCAAGGTGCCGTGGGATTGGGTAATAAAAATGTGATGTGTGAGGCCCGACCCCGAATAACGTGTGTTACCTCGATTTACGTGCCTTAGACCTAGAATTATATGACCGACCTTGGATTACGTGCCCTGTCTTGGTTTTTGTGCATGTTTTGTCATTCATGCCTTGACTTAGAATGGTGTGCCCTAATCCCCGACTGACGTGCATTACCTCGTTTCGTGTGCCTTGACCTAGATTTGCGTGCCTTGACCTAGGTTTAAAAGTTATGTTTCATTTTGTGTGCCTTGCATTGAATTACGTTCATTCATTTAGGGTTGCGTGCATTTACTCGGGAAACGTGCATTCGTCTCGTAGTTCGTGCCCTACTTCGTAGTGCGTGCCCTAAACCTAGGAAATCGTGCCCTCACGCTAATCAAAAAAGTATCTTACACGAAGCACTAGATCATTAATTAATCCTACAAACTCCACTAACCAATATTAAATTGCTAATTCAACCCACTAGAAGGCAAAATCTCACAAAAAGCTAGACATTCTTTATTCTTTATTCTTTATTCTTTGCATATCCCAAATACATAATTAAATATTGCTCAACCAAGACAAAAATTCAGATTTTGCACAAGCCTTGGCCGACCAACTCTTGCACTTGTGCATGCATTCCAATTTCAAATTCTATTCCTAGACATCCTATGACAATCTATGACACAATGCATAAAAAATTTGGCTCAAAACTCTACCCAAGGCTCCATATTCTCGACCCATCCTCTTTCCATGCTAGGTGATTCAAAATTATGCTTCTTGAAGACACAATTCTGATTTTTCAAGGCCCTAGGCCGACACAAGCTTCATAGTCTTCAAGGCTTTTCATTTTTCTTTCATTCTTCTTTATTTCTCTCATTTCTCCTCTCTCTCTCTTGGCCTTGGCTGAAGTTCTACTCTCCATAGCTAAGTTCTTCATCCTAAGGCTCTTCAAGACCTCCAAGCTACCAAGGAACTTGACCAAGCAAAGCTAGAGTGCAAAAGACACGCATGCATGCTCATTGAACCTTCATTTCGGCTTAGGTGAGTTGTTAGCTTCCATTTCATTTTCTTCTTGTTCTAACCACATGCACCTACTAAGAACATGGTAACTTAGCTAGGAAATTAGAGAAATCCCAAGTTGTCTCTCGGCTAAGCAAGGAGAAGAGTTGTCATTGTGCTTCATCAAGAGTTTGTGCATCTTCCTTGTTGTCTTGCTAAGGTGAGGGCCAAAACTTCTTGAAAAGCTTTTAAAAACCACATGCATGCCTTTGAATGTCTATTTCTACCTCTGTACTTGTGATATATGTGTGTTCATGAGCTTTTGTAAACATGCATGGCAAGATATTTGGCTAGAATGTGATGATAGATGAAATCGCGTATGGGACAGTCTTCTGTCTTGTTGGTACGGGGTGATTTTTACCAGGTAAATGAGGTTGAAAATGCGTGAAAATTGGTAGGTGATTCGTTTCACCAGTTCTGAGCATTTTTCGCAGAAATAGGCCAAAGAAAATTTCGATTCTAAGGTCCTCAAAATGGCAAATTATCAAAATGTGTCCAAATCTGGAAAATCTGGGAAAATGAAGCAGGTTTTGGCAGATTCACTGTCCTTGTAGAACGAACCAGTTTTGACATAGTAAATGACATCCAAAATATATGAAATTTGGTGTGCTGCTATATTTTTCAGTTCTGGACATTTTTGTCAGAAATGGACTAAGGCTAAATCTGATCCTAAAGCCCTCAAAAACGACAAGTGTTGAAATGTGTGCAAATCTGGACAGTTTTGTGTAGTTTCACGGTTTTGGCTATAACTCTTGAACCCGAACTCCAAATGATGCGAGGTTTGTTTCTGAATATAGTTCACTCCTTAAGCTTTATTCTGAAATCTTGTTCACTGGAATTGGAGCTTTTTTTCTTGTCTCAATGATTGTGAGAAAATAGTCCATTGCAGTGAGGGTTTCACCTATTGATATGCTTGAAAATTATTGTAACTTCTCTTGTTGTATTAAATGCTTGGGATTGTGGCATTGGGATGTTGTGTAGATTGTTTTGAATGCTTGAGGGTGTTTGAATTAATCAATGCATGGCTTGAGTTTAATTACGAGATGACTTGGGGCTTAATCGCACGGGTAAGCACGAATTGAAACCCTAGTGACTAGGTAAATTCGCTAAGTGTTGATCCTATGAATATCGTGTTTAATTATGTGATTATTAGGCTGCCCGTAGTTGCCCTTATAGCCCTAAATGTGGTTCCGATGATTATATGTTGACAAGTAGGCCTTTCTTGCACCCGGTCCCACGTAGTTGTCGTTACATGTTGAATAATCTTATTATTTGATTACGTGAACTTCGAAATGAGTTATATGACTTAATTTACATGCGTTACATGGCTGCCTGTTTAATATTCATATAACTCCATGTGCTTTTCAAGTGAAATTACTTGTCATATCGTGCCTCGCGTGTTTACTTGTCAATGTGCAATCTTATGACTGCTCAGAGGCAACCTACTTTGTTGTCCTCCTAATGTGATATATTAAATGTCATAAATGTGCATTGCATACAAGGTTGCAACCTTTCATTCTGGCGTGGTAGCGTTCACGCACACCGGGCGGCATCGGGCTTGCCGGTGCAACCGTGACTACCATTGTCCAATTTTCTCTCTCGCTTGGGGGCTAGACTTCCTCGGAGAGTTGGGTCGTAGGATTTCTGGGTACATCCGGAGTACACCCATTTGGCGTGATAAGGGGATGATTGAAGTCAGCTGCAACAACTGATACTGGAAATGAACTGAGAGCAAAAGCTCACCGTATCCTTTTTACTATGTGTATAAGTACTCTCGCTTGGTTCCTAGAGGACCTCGGGGAGGAAAGACGGGTGATTGTGTTCTTTTACTGTTATATTACATTATGTACTTACTTGTGATACATATCATGCTTGCAAAGGGTTTTCATAAGTTGAACCGGAAAATGAGTTTCAAAACTTATTTCTCATTCCCCCTCGCTGAGTTCATAAGGACTCACCCTCTTTTATCATCTCAGGTGAAGAAGACCAAGAACAGGTACCCGAGGACGACGTGCCTATTAATGACTCCTTGGAATGATTGCTTGCCCTACGTGCCTTACTTGACTATGGCCATTTTGTGAACAATGTGTTGCTTGAAGACTATTTCTTATGTTGCATGTTGTTGTATTGTAAAATGACCCCCGTTGTAATTTGGGGTCTAATTTTGGCTTGTACTAATCATAACTAGTTAGACACTCTTATGGTCGTTTTTGCTATTGCTACTGGTTAGTATCTACCACAGGCTTATGAAGTATCAGGTAAAGGATTAAGTAAATGAATCTATCCAATCTTAAGCAGGTACTCATTGTTAAGCTAAGATCAACAGGTACTTTTGTAACAAGGATTAACAAACAAACGAGACATGGTATCATGCTAGGTTGTTAATCAAACGAGACTTCGAGATAACTAGTAGGCGTTTCAATAGGTGATAAATAGTAATCTTAGTTGGAAATGAATTTGAGATTGAAAGTTTTGAGGCATTTAGAAAATTAGGTCAAACTAAAGAGCCCAATTATAGCCGTTATGCTACCGGTTTTTCAGAGAATTTATGGAGTTTAAGCTAAACGTTAAGTATTAAACCTTCATGAACGATTAAGTACGTGAAATGACTTGAACGTTTAGATCATACCCTAGTCTAACCTCTATAGGTCGGGTTGGGGCGTGACATGATGGATTAGGTTGTCGTCCTTTTCGCGGCTCACGACGTACCATCCGGGACGAAAAAATAGTGCAAAAGAAAAAAAGTGTCCCGAAACTTATGAAAAAGTTCAATTTTGGTCGCCGAAAATAGGCGCAGCCGAGGAGGTTTGCTTCCCCCGTCGTAGAGCTCTCAGAGAGCATTCCAACGGTATACTGTGCGTCGAGTAACTCCTTACGGATCAAAAGTTTTGGGCATCGGAGCGACAGATACCTGGTCGCACGCCCCACGCCCTCGGTTTGCGGGCCCAGCCTCTACGTAAAGTGAAGTTGTCTTGCCCAAGGTACTGGGGGATTCGGTAATAGAAATGTGATAGATTAGGTTGTCGTCGCTTTCGCAGCTCACGACGTACGATCCGGGACGAAAACGTAGCGCGAAAGAAGAAAAGTATCCCGAAACTGATGAAAACGTTCGATTCTCAGCTCCGAAAACAGGCGTAGCAGGGCAAGCTTGCTGTCCCCGTTGTAGAGGTCTTGGAGAGCTTTCCAACGGTATGCTATGTGTCGCGTAATTCCTTACAGATCAAAAATTATGGGCAACATAGTGATGGATACCTGGTCACACGCCCCACGCCCTCGGTTTGTGAGCCCAGCCTCTACGTGAAGTGAAGTTGTCTTGCCCATGGTGGCATGGGATTCGGTAATAGAAATGTGATGGATTAGGATGTCGTCCTTTTGGCGGCTCAAGACGTACTATTCGGGACGGAAAAACAGCGCAAAAGAAGAAAAGTGTGCTGAAATTTATGAAAACGTTCGATTTTGGTCTCTAAAAATAGGCACATCCAAGCATGCTAGCTTCCACCGTCGTAGAGCTCTCAGAGAGCTTTCCAACAATATGTTGTACACTGTGTAACTCCTTACGGATCAAAAGTTATGGGCATAGGAGCGACGGATACCGGGTCACATGCCCCATGGACTCGGTTTGCGGGCTGTGCCTCTACGTGTAGTTAAGTTGTCTTTCCCAAAGTGCCGTGGGATTTAGTATCGTCCTTATCGCGGCTCACGACGTACGATCCGGGACCAAAAAACATCGAAAAAGTTGAAAAGTGTCCCGAAACTGATAAAAAAATTTGATTTTGGGACCTGAAAATAGGCGCAGCCCCGTAGGTTTGCTGCCCCCGTCGTAGAACTCTTAGTGAGCTTTCCAACGGTATGCTTTGTGCCGCGTAACTCCTTACGGATCAAAAGTTATGGGTACCGGAGCGACGGATACCTGGTCACACGCCCACGCCCTCGGTTTGCGGGTCCAGCCTCTACGTGAAGTGAAGTTGTCTTGCCAATGGTGGCGTGGGATTCGGTAATAGAAATGTGATGGATTTGGTTGTCGTCCTTTTCGCGGCTCACGATGTACGATCCCGGACGGAAAAATAGCGAAAAAGAAGAAAAGTGTCTCGAAACTGACCAAAACATTTGATTTTGGGCTCTAAAAACAGGCGCAGCCTAGCAGTGCTACTGCCCCGGTCGTAGAGCTCTCGGAGAGCCTTCCAACAGTATGTTGTGCACCGCCTAACTCCTTACGGATCAAAAGTTATGGGCACCGGAGCAACGGAAAACTGGTCAAACGCCCTACGCCCTCGGTTTGCGGGCCCAGCCTCTACGTGAAGTAAAGTTGTCTTGCCCATGTTGCGGTGGGATTCGGTAATAGAAATATGATGGATTAGGTTGTTGTCGATTTCGCAGCTCACGATGTACGATCCGGGACGGAAAAACTGCACAAAAGAAGAAAATTGTCCAGAAACTGATGAAAACGTTCGATTTTGTTCTCCGAAAATAGGCGCAGCCGAGTAGGCTGGCTACCACCGTCGTAAAGCTCTCGGAGAGCTTTCCAACAGTATGATGTGCGCCGCGTAACTCCTTACGGATCAAAAGTTATGGGCACCGGAACGACGGATCCCTGGTCACACGCCCTACGCCCTCGATTTGCGGGCCCAGCCTCTACATGAAGTGAAGTTTTCTTGCCCATGGTGGCATGGGATTTGGTAATAGAAATGTAATGGATTAGGTTGTCGTCATTTTTGCGGCTCACGACGTATGATCCGGGATGAAAAAATAGCACAAAAGAAAAAAGTATCCCGAAACTAATCAAAACGTGCGATTTTGGGATCTAAAAACAGGCGCAGCCGAGCAGGCTGGCGCCCTCGTCGTAGAGCTCATGGAGAGCTTTCCAACGGTTTGTTGTGCGCCGCATAACTCCATACGGATCAAAAGTTATGGGCACCGGACCGATGTATACCTGGTCACACGCCCCACGCCCTCAGCTTGTGAGCCCAGCCTCTACGTGAAGTGAAGTTGTCTTGCCCAAGGTGTCGTGGGATTCGGTAATGGAAATGTGATGGACTAGGTTGTCGTCCTTTTCGCGGCTCACGACGTACCATTCGGGATGGAAAAACAGCGCAAAAGGAGAAAAGTGTCCCAAAACTTATGAAAACGTTCAATTTTGGTCTCCAAAAATAGGTGCAGTCGAGGAGGTTTGCTTCCCCTGTCGAAGAGCTCTCGGAGAGCTTTCCAACGGTATGCTGTGCGCCTCGTAACTTCTTACAGATCAAAAGTTATGGGCATCGGAGCGACGAATACCTGGTCACACGCTCTACACCCTCGGTTTGCGGGCCCAGCCTATACGTGAAGTAAAGTTGTCTTGCCCATGGTGGCGTGGGATTCGGTAATAGAAATGTGATGGATTAGGTAGTCGTCGTTTTTGCGTCTCACGACGTACGATTTGGGAGGGAAAAACAGCGCAAAAGAAGAAAAGTGTCCCAAAACTTATGAAAACGTTCGATTTTGTGCTACGAAAACGAGTGCAGCTAAGCAAGCTGGCTAACCCCGTCGTAGAGCTCTCGGAGAGCTTTCCAACGGTCTGCTGTGCGCCACGTAGCTCCTTACGGATGAAACGTTATGGGCACTGGAGCGATGGATACCTGGTCACACGCCCCACGCCCTCAGTTTGCAGGCCCAGCCTCTATGTGAAGTGAAGTTGTCTTTCCCGTGGTGGCGTGGGATTTGGTAATAGAAATGTGGTGAATTAGGTTGTCGTCCTTTTCGAGGCTCATGACGTACCATCCGGGACGAAAAAATAGCGCAAAAGAATAAAAGTGTCACAAAATTGATGAAAACGTTAGATTTTGGTCTTCGAAAATAGGCGTAGTCGTGCAGGCTAGCTTCCCATGTCGTAGAGCTCTCGGAGAGCTTTCCAACGGTATGCTGTGGGCCGCGTAACTCGTTACGGATCAAAAGTTATGGGCACCGGAGCGAAGGATACCTGGTCACACGTCCTACGCACTTGGTTTGCGGTCCCAGCCTCTACATGAAGTGAAGTTGTCTTGCCCAAGGTGCCATGGGATTCGACAATAGAAATGTGATGGATTAGGTTGTCTTCCTTTTCGCGGCTCATGACGTACTATAAGGGATGAAAAAACAGCAAAACAGCTGAAAAATATCCCAAAACTGATCAAAATGATCGATTTTGGGCTCAAAAAATAGGCGCAGCCTAGCAGGCTTTTTGCCCCCGTCGTAGAGCTCTCAGAGTGCTTTCCAACGGTATGTTCTGCGCCGCGTAACGCCTTACGCATCAAAAGTTATGGGCACCGGAGCGACGAATACATGGTCACACGCCCCACGCCCTCGGTTTGCGGGCCCAGCCTCTACGTGAAGTAAAGTTGTCTTGCCCAAGGTGCCGGGGGATTCGGTAACAGAAATGTGATGGATTACGTTGTTGTCATTTTTGTGGCTCATGACGTACAATCCGGGACGGAAAAACAGCGCAAAAGAAGAAAGTGTCCCAAAACTAATGAAAATGTTCAATTTTGGAGTCCAAAAATAGGCGCAGCTGAGCTGGCTGGCTACTACCATCGTAGAACTCTCGGAGAGCTTTCCAACGGTATGCTGTGCGCCACGTAACTTCTTACGGATCAAAATTTATGGGCACCGAAGCGACGGATACCTGGTCACACGCCCCACGGCCTCGCTTTGCTAGCCCGGCCTCTACATGAAGTGAAGTTGTCTTGCCTAAGGTGGGATTGGTTAATAAAAATGTTATGGATTAGGTTGTCATCCTTTTCGCGGCTCACGACATACAATCCAGCACAAAAAAACAGCGCAAAAGAAGAAAAGTGTCCCGAAACTGATGAAAACGTTCTATTTTGGGCTCCAAAATAGGCGAAGCAAAGCAGGCTTACTGCCCTCATCGTAGAGCTCTCAGATAGCTTTCCAACGGTATGCTGTGCGCCGTGTAACTCCATACGGATCAAAAGTTATGGGCACCGGAGCAACGGATAGCAAGTCACACGCCCCACGCCCTAGGTTTGCGGGCCCAGCCTCTACGTGAAGTAAAGTTGTCTTGCCAAGGTACCGTGGGATTCGGTAGTAGAAATGTGATGGATTAGGTTGTCATCGTTTTCGCGGCTCACGACATACGATCCGGGATGAAAACACAGCGCAAAAGAAGAAAAGTGTCCCAAAACTGATGAAAACGTTCAATTTTGGGCTCAGAAAATAGGCGCAACGAAGCTGGCTTGTTGCACCCATCGTAGAGCTCTCGGAGAACTTTCTAACGGTATGCTGTCCGCCGCGTAACTCTTTATGGATCAAAAGTTATGGGCACCGGAGCGACGGATACTTGGTCATACGCCCCACGCCCTTGTTTTGCTGGCCCAGCCTCTACGTGAAGTGAAGTTGTCTTTTCCCACGGTGGCGTGGGATTCGGTAATAGAAATGTGATGGTTTAGGTTATCATCCTTTTCGCGGCTCACGATGTACAATTCGGGACGAAAAAATAGAGCAGAAGAAGAAATGTGTACCAAAACTGATGAAAAACGTTCGATTTTGGGCTCCGAAAATAGTCGTCGCAAAGCAGGCTTGCTACCCCCGTCGTAGAGCTCTCGGAGAGCTTTCTAATGGTATGTTGTGCGCCGCGTAACTCCTTATGGATCAAAAGTTATGGGCACTGGAGCGACGGATACCTGGTCACACGTCCCATGCCCTCGGTATGCGGGCCTAGCCTCTGCGTGAAGTGAAGTTGTTTTGCCCAAGGTGCTGTGAGATTCAGTAATAGAAATGTGATGGATTAGGTTGTCGTCCATTTCGCGGCTTACGACGTACGATCCGGGATAAAAAAACAGAGCAAAAGAAGAAAAGTGTCTCGAAACTGATGAAAACGTTCCATTTTGGGCTCCAAACATAGGCGCAGTTGAGCAGGCTGGCCAACCCCGTCATAGAGCTCTCGGAGAGCTTTCCAACGGTATGCTGTGCGCCGCGTAACTCCTTACGGATCAATAGTTATGGGCACCGGAGCGACAGATACCTGGTGACACGCCCCACGCCCTCGTTTTGCGAGCCCAGCCTCTACGTGAAGTGAAGTTGTCTTGCCCACAGTGGCGTGCGATTTGATAATAGAATTGTGATGTATTAGGTTGTCATCCTTTTCGCGGCTCACGACGTATGATCCGGGACAGAAAAACCGCGCAACAGAAGAAAAGTGTACCCAAATAGATGAAAATTTTCGATTATGGGATCTGAAAATAGGCGTAGCCGAGTAGGCTTGCTGCCCTCGTCATAGAGCTCTCGGAGAGCTTCCCAACGGTATGCTATGAGCCATGAAACTCCTTATGGATCAAAAGCTATGGGCACCGGAGCGACGGATACTTGGTCACACGCCCCACGCTCTCGGTTTGCTGGCCCAACCACTACGTGATGTGAAGTTGTCTTGCCCAAGGTTCCATGGTGTTCGATAATAGAAATGTGATGGATTTGGTTGTTGTTCTCTTCGCGGTTCACGACGTACGATTCGGGATAGAAAAATAGCGAAAACGAAGAAAAGTGTCCTAAAACTTATCAAAACGTTTGATTTTGGGCTCCAAAAACAGGCGCAATAAAGCAGGCTGGCTAACCCCGTCGTAGAGCTCTCGGATAGCTTTCCAACGGTATGTTGTGCGCTGCGTAACTCTTTACGGATCAAAAGTTATGGGCACCGGAGCGACGGATACCTGGTTATACGTCCCACGCCCTCGTTTTGCGTGCCCAGCCTCTACGTGAAGTGAAGTTGTCTTGCCCATGGTGGCGTGGGATTTGGTAATAGAAATGTGATGGATTAGGTTGTCATCTTTTACGCGGCTCACGACGTACGATCCAGGACGGAAAAACAGAACAAAAGAAGAAAAGTGTCACGAAACTAAATCAAAACGTACGATTTCGGGCTCTAAAAACTGGCGCAGCCGAGCAGGCTTACTGCCCTTGTCGTAGAACTCTCGGAGAGCTTTCCAACGGTATGTTGTGCGCCTCGTAACTCCTTAAGGATCAAAAGTTATGGGCAACGGAGCGATGGATACCTGGTCACACACCCTACGCCCTCGGTTTGCGGGCCCAGCCTCTACGTGAAGTGAAGTTGTCTTGCCCTTGGTGCCGTGGGATTTAGAAATAGAAATGTGATGGATTAGGTTGTCATCCTTTTCGTGGCTCATGACGTATGATGCGGGACAGAAAAACAGCGCAAAAGAAGAAAAGTGTACCGAAACTGATGAAAAAGTTTGATTTTGGGCTCTGAAAACAGGCGCAGCCAAGCAAGCTTGATGCCCTTGTCGTAGAGCTCACGGAGAGCTTTCCAACGGTATGCTGTGCGCTGCGTAACTCCATACGGATCAAAAGTTATGGCCACCAGAGCGACGGATACCTGGTCATATGCCCCAGGCCCTCGGTTTGCGGGCCCAGCCTCTACGTGAAGTGAAGTTGTCTTGCCCACGATGGCATGGGATTTGGTAAAAGAAATGTGATGGATTAGGTTGTCATTCTTTTCGCGGCTCACGACGTACGATCCGGGACAGAAAAATAGCGCAAAAGAAGAAAAGTGTCGCAAAATTAATCAAAACGTACGATTTTGGGCTCTAAAAATAGGTGTAGCCGAGCAGGCTTGCCCACCCTGAGGTGGAGCTCTCAGAGAGCTTTCCAACGGTATGCTGTGCTCCGCGTAACTCCTTACGGATCAAAAGTTATGGGTACGGGAGCGACGGACACCTGGTCATACGCCCTATGCCCTTGGTTTGCGGGCCCAGCTTCTGCGTGAAGTGAATTGTCTTGCCTATGGTGGCATGGGATTCGGTAATAGAAATGTGATGGATTAGGTTGTCATCCTTTTCGCGGCTCACGACGTATAATACAAGACAAAAAAATAGCGCAATAGTAGAAAAGTGTCACAAAACTAATCAAAACGTTCGATTTTACTCTCTAAAAATAGGCGCAGTCGAGCTGGTTTGCTACCCCTGTCGTAGAGCTCCCGGAGAGCTTTCCAACGGTATGTTGTGCGCCGCGTAACTCCTTACGGATCAAAAGTTATAGGCACCGGAGCGACGGATACCTGGTCACAAGCCCCACGCCCTCGGTTTGCAGGCCCAGCCTCTACTTGAAGTGAAGTTGTCTTGCGCAAGGTGTCGTGGGATTCAGTAATAGAAATGTGATGGATTAGGTTGTCGTCCTTTTCGCGGCTCACAACGTACCATCCAGGACAGAAAAACAGTGCAAAAGAAAAAAAGTGTCCCAAAACTAGTGAAAACGTTCGATTTTGGTCTCCAAATATCGGCGTAGCCGAGCAGGTTTGCTACCCTCGTCGTAGAGCTCTCGGAGAGCTTTCCAACGGTATGCTGTGCGCCGCGTATCTCTTTCCGGATCAAAAGTTATGGGTACCGAAGTGACGGATACCTGGTTACACGCCCCACGCCCTCGGTTTCCGGGCCCAGCCTCTATGTGAAGTGAAGTTGTCTTGCCCATGGTGGCGTGGGATTCGGTAATAGAAATTTGATGGATTAGGTTGTCGTCTTTTTTGCGGCTCACGACGTATGATCAGGGACGGAAAAACATCGCCAAAGAAGAAAAGTGTCCAGAAACTGATGAAAACTTTCGATTTTGGGCTCCGAAAATAGGCGTAGCAAAGCAAGCTGGCTGCCGCCATGGTAGAGCTCTCGGAGAGCTTTTCAACAGTATGTTGTGCGCCGCGTAACTCCTTACGGATCAAAAGTTATGGGCACTGAAGCGACGGATACCTTGTCACACGCCCCACGCCCACGGTTTACGGGCCTAGCCTCTACTTGAATTGAAGTCGTCTTACCCAAGGTGCTGTGGGATTCGGTGAAAGAAATGTGATGGATTAGGTTGTCGTCAATTTCGCGGCTCACGACATACGATATGGGACGGAAAAACAGTGCAAAAGAAGAAAAGTGTACCAAAACTGATGAAAACGTTTGATTTTGGGCTCCGAAAACAAGCGTAGCGTAACAGGGTTGTTGCCCGCATCGTAGAGCTCTCGGAGGGCTTTCCAACAGTATGCTGTGCACCGCGTAACTCCTTACAAATCAAAAGTTATGGGCACTGTAGCGACGGATACCAGGTCACACGCCCCACGCCGTCAGTTTGCGGGCCCAACCACTACGTGAAGTAAAGTTGTCTTGCCCACAGTGCCGTGGGATTCGGTAATCGAAATGTGATGGATTAGGTTGTTGTCATTTTCGCGGCTCACGACGTACGATCCGGGACGAAAAAATAGCACAAAAGAAGAAAAATGTCTCAAAACAAATGAAAATGTTCAATTTTGGGTTCTGAAAATAGGCCCTGCAAAGCAGGCTTTCTGCACCCGTCGTAGAGGTCACGGAGCGCTTTCGAACGGTTCGCTGTGCGCTGCGTAACTCCTTACGGATGAAAAGTTATGGGCACCGGAGCGACGGATACCTGGTCACACGCCCTACGCCCTCGGTTCGCGGGCCCAGCCTCTATGTGAAGTGAAGTTGTCTTGCCCATGGTGGCATGGGATTCGGTAATAGAAATGTGATGGATTAGGTTGTCGTCTTTTTCGCGACTCACGACGCACGATTTGGGACGAAAAAACAACGCATAAGAAGAAAAATGTCCCGAAACTGATGAAAATGTTTGATTTTGTGCTCCGAAAATAGGCGCATCAGAGCAGGCTTGATGCCATCATCGTAGAGCTCTCAGAGAGCTTTCCAACGGTATATTATGCGTTGCATAACTTCTTACGGATCAAAAGTTATGGGCACCGGAGCGACAGATACCTGGTCACACGTCCAACGCTCTTGATTTGCGGGCCCAGCCTCTACGTGAAGTGAAGTTGTCTTGCCCAAGGTGCCGTGGGATTCGATGATAGAAATGTGATGGATTAGGTTGTCGTCCTTTTCGCAGCTCACGACGTACGATCCGGGACGGAAAAATAGTGCAAACAAAGAAAAGTGTCTCGAAACTGATGAATACATTCAATTTTGGGTGTCGAAAATCGGCGCAGCCGAGCACGCCGGCTAACCCAGTCGTAGAACTCTGAGAGAGCTTTCCAACGGTATGCTGTGCGCTGCGTAACTCCATACGGATCAAAAGTTATGGGCACCAGAGCGACTGATACCTGGTCACACGCCCCATGCCCTCGATTTGCGGGCCCAGCCTCTACGTGAAGTGAAGTTGTCTTGCCCATGGTGGCATGGGATTCGGTAATAGAAAAGTGATGGATTAGGTTGTCGTCTTTTTCGCGACTCACGACGTACGATCCGAGACGAAAAAATAGCGGATAAGAAGAAAAGTGTCCCAAAACTGATGAAAACGTTTAATTTTGTGCTCTGAAAATAGGCGCAATAGAGCAGGCTTAATGCCATCATCGTAGAGCTCTCGGAGAGCTTTCCAACGGTATATTGTGCGTCGCGTAACTCCTTACGGATCAAAAGTTATGGGCATCGGAGCGACGGATACCTGGCCATACGTCCTATGCCCTCGATTTGCGGGCCCAGCCTCTACGTGAAGTGAAGTTGTCTTCCCCAAGGTGCCATGGGATTCAATGATAGAAATGTGATGGATTAGGTTGTCGTCATTTTCGCGGCTCACGACGTACGATCCGGGATGGAAAAACAGTGCAAAGGAAGAAAAGTATCCCGAAACTGATGAATACGTTCGATTTTGGGCTTCAAAAATAGGCGCAGCCGAGCACGTTGGCTAACCTCGTCGTAGAGCTCTTGGAGAGCTTTCCAATGGTATGCTATGCACCGCGTAACTCTATACAAATCCAAAGTTATGGGCACCGAAGCGACGGATACTTGGTCATACGCCCCACGGCCTCGATTTGCGGGCCCAGCCTCTACGTGAAGTGAAGTTGTCTTGCCCATAGTGGCATGGGATCTGGTATAGAAATGTGATGGATTAGGTTGTCATCCTTTTTGCGGCTCACGACGTACGATTCGGGACGGAAAAACTGCGCAGAAGAAGAAAAGTGTCCCAAAACTAATCAAAACGTATGATTTTGGGGTCCAAAAACAGGCGTAGTGAAGCAGGCTTGTTGCCCCCGAGGTAGAGCTCTCGGAAAGCTTTCCTACGGTATGCTGTGCGCCGTGTAACTCCTTACGGATCAAAAGTTATGGGTACCGGAGCGACAAATACCTGGTCACACGCCCCACGCCCTCGGTTTGCAGGCCCAGCCTCTACGTGAAGTGAACTTGTCTTGCCCATGGTCAAATGGGATTCGGTAAAAGAAATGTGATGGATTAGGTTGTCATCCTTTTCGCAGCTTACGACGTATGATCCGGGACGGAAACACAGCGCAAAAGAAGAAAAGTGTCCCGAAACTAATTAAAACGTTCGATTTTGGACTCCAAAAATAGGCACAGCCGCGCAGGCTTGCTGCCCCGGTGGTAGAGCTCTCGGAGAGCTTTCCAACGGTATGATATGGGCCGCGTAACTCCTTACGGACCAAAAGTTATGGGCACCGGAGTGACGGATACCTGGTCCCACGCCCCACGCCCTCGGATTGCTGGCCCAGCCTCTACTTGAAGTGAAGTTGTCTTGCCCAGGGTGCTGTGGGATTCGGTAATAGAAATGTGATGGATTAGGTTGTTGTCGTTTTCGCGGCTCACGACGTACGATCCAGGACAGAAAAACAACACAAAAGAAGAAAAGTGTCCCAAAACTAATGAAGACGTTCAATTTTGGGCTCCGAAAATAGGTGCAGCTGAGCAGGCTAGCTATCCCCGACGTAGAGCACTCGGAGAGCTTTCCAACGGTATGCTGTGCGCCGCGTAACTTCTTACGGATCAAATGTTATGGGCACGGGAGTGACGGATACCTGGTCATATGCCCCATGCTCTCGATTTGCGGGCCCAGCCTCTACATGAAGTAAAGTTGTCTTGCCTATGGTGGCGTGGGATTCGGTAATAGAAATGTGATGGATTAGGTTGTCGTCCTTTTCGCGGCTCACGACGTAAGATTCGGGACACGGAAAAACAGCACAAAAGAATAAAGGTGTCCCAAAACTAATAAAAACATACAATTTTAGGCACTAAAAATAGGCGTAGTGGAGCAGGCTTGCTGACACCGTCATAGAGCTCTCGGAGAGCTTTCCAATGGTATGTTGTGCGCCGCGTAACTCCTTACGAATCAAAAGTTATGGGCACCAAAGCGACGGATATCAGGTTACACGCCCCACACCCTGGGTTTGAGGACCCAGGCATTAAATGAAGTAAAGTTGTCTTGCCCAAGGTGCCATGGGATTCGGTAATAGAAATGTGATGGATTAGGTTGTTGTCGTTTTCGCGGCTCACGACGTATGATCTGGGACGGAAAAACAGCGCAAACGAAGAAAAATGTCCCGAAACTAATGAAAACGTTTGATTTTGGGCTCCGAAAACAGGCACAGCAAAGCAGGCTTGCTGCACCCGTCGTAGAGGTCTCGGAGAGCTTTCCAACGGCATGCTGTGCGCCGCCTACTCCTTACGGATCGAAAGTTATTGGCACTGGAGCTACGGATACCTGGTCACACGCCCCACGCCCTCAGTTTGCGGGCTCAACCTCTACATGAAGTGAAGTTGTCTTTCCCATGGTGGCATGGGATTTGGTAATAGAAATGTGATGGATTAGGTAGTCGTCCTTTTTGCAGCTCGCGACGTATGACCCGGGATGGAAAAACAGAGCAAAAGAAGTAAAGTATCCCGAAACTGATTAAAACATTCAATTTTGGGCTCTGAAAATAGGCACAGCCCAGCATGCTTGATGCCCCCATCGTAGAGCTCTCGGAGAGCTTTCCAACGGTATGCTGTGCGCCGCGTAACACCTTATGGATCAAAAGTTATGGGCACCGGAACGACGGATACCTGGTCACACGCCCTACGTCCTCGGTTTGCGGGCCCAGCCTCTATGTGAAGTGAAGTTGTCTTGCCCAAGGTGCCATGGTATTCGGTAATAGAAATGTGATGGATTAGGTTGTCGTCCTTTTCGCGGCTCATGACGTACCATCCGAGACGAAAAAACAGCGCAAAAGAAAAAAAGTATCCCGAAACTGATGAAAACATATGATTTTGGTCTCCAAAAATAGGCGCAGCCGAACAGGTTTGATGCCCCCATCGTAGAGCTCTTGGAGAGCTTTCCAACGGTATGTTGTACGCTGCGTAACTCCTTACGGATCAAAAGTTATGGGCACCGGAGCGATGGATACCAGGTCAAACGCCCCAGGCCCTCGGTTTGCGGGCCCAGCCACTACGTGAAGTGAAGTTGTCTTGCCCAAGGTGACGTGGGATTTGGTAATAGAAATGTGATGGAATAGGTTGTTATCGTTTTCGAGGATCACGACGTACGATCCGGGACGAAAAAACTTCAAAAAAAAACAAAAGTGTCCCGAAACTGATGACAACGTTTGATTTTGACCTCCAAAAATAGGCGCAGCATAGCAGGCTTGCTGCACCCGTCGTAGAGGTCTCAGAGAGCTTTCCCACGGTATGTTGTGCGCCACGTAACTCCTTACGGATAAAAAGTTTTGGGCACCGGAGCGAAGGATACCTGGTCACACACCCCACGCCCTCGGTTTTCGGGCCCAACCTCTACGTGAAGTGAAGTTGTCTTGCCCATGGTGGCATGGGATTGAGTAACAGAAATGTGATGGATTAGGTTGTCGTCCTTTTTGCGGCTCACGACGTACGATCCGGGACGGAAAAAAGCACAAAAGAAGAAAAGTGTCCCGAAATTGATGTAAATGTTCAATTTTGGCTCCGAAAATAGGCGCAGCCGCGCAGGCTTGCTACCCCGTTGTAGATCTTTCGGAGAGCTTTCCAATAGTATGTTGTGCGTCGAGTAACTCCTTACGGATCAAAAGTTATGGGCACCGGAGCGAGGGATACCTGGTCACATGCCCTACGCCCTCGGTTTGCGGGCCAAGCCTCAACGTGAAGTGAAGTTGTCTTGCCCAAGGTGCAATGGGATTCGGTAATAAAAATTTGATGGATTAGGATGTCGTCCTTTTCGCGGCTCACGACGTACGATCTTGGACGGAAAAAAAGCAAAACAGATGAAAAGTGTCCCAAAACTGATCAAAATGTTCGATTTTGGGATCTAAAAACAGGTGCAGCATAGCGGGCTTGCTGCCCTCGTTGTAGAGCTCTTGGAGAGCTTTTCAACGGTATGCTGTCCACCGCGTAACTCCTTACGGATCAAAAGTTATGGGCACCGGAGCGACGGATACCTGGTCACACGCCCCACGCCCTCGGTTTGCGGGCCCAGCCTCTACCTGAAGTGAATTTTTCTTGTCCAAGGTGCCATGGATTCGGTAATAGAAAAGTGATGGATTAGGATGTCGTCCTTTTCGCGTCTCACGACGTACGATACGGGACCCAAAAAAAGTGAAAAAGAAGAAAAATGTCCCGAAACTAATGAAAATGTTCAATTTTAGGCTCCGAAAATAGGCACAGCCTATCATGCTTGCTTCCCCCGTCGCAGAGCTCTCAGAGATCTTTCCAACGGTATACTATGCGCCGCGTAACTCGTTACGGATCAAAAGTTATAAGCACCGGAGGGACGGATACCTGGTCACACGCCCCACGCCGTCGGTTTCCGATCCAAGCCTCAACGTGAAGTGTAGTTGTCTTGCCCAAGGTGCCATGGGATTCGGCAATAGAAATGTGATGGATTAGGATGTCGTCCTTTTCATGGCTCACGACGTACGATCTTGGACGGAAAAATGCGAAAAAGATGAAAAGTGTCCGAAAACTGATCAAAACATTCGATTTTGGGATCAAAAACAGGCGCAACCTAGCAGGCTTGCTGCCCCCGTCGTAGAGTTCTCGGAGAACTTTTCAACGGTATGCTGTGCGCAGCGTAACTCCTTATGGATCAAAAGTTCTGGGCAACGGAGCGACGGATACCTGGTCACACGCCTCACGCCCTCGGTTTGCAGGCCCAGCCTCTACGTGAAGTGAATTTGTCTTGCCCATGGTGATTCTGTAATAGAAATGTGATGGATTAGGTTGTCGTCCTTTTCGCGGCTCGCGACGTATGATCCGGGACCAAAAAACAGCACAAAAAAGGAAAAGTGTCCCGAAACTAATGAAAAAGTTCGATTTTGGGCTCTGAAAACAGGCGCAGTCGAGCAGGCTTGCTGCCCCCGTCGTAGAGCTCTCGGTGAGCTTTCCAACGGTATACTATACGCCGCGTAACTCCTTACAGATCAAAAGTTATAGGCACCGGGGCGACGGATACCTGGTCACATGCCCTACGCCCTCGGTTTGCCGGCCCAGCCTCTACGTGAAGTGAAGTTGTCTTGCCCAAGGTGCCATGGGAGTTGATAATAGAAATGTGATGGATTAGGATGTAGTCCTTTTTGCAACTCATGACGTACGATCTGTGATGAAAAAATAGCGAAAAGATGAAAAGTGTCCCGAAACTGATTAAAACGTTGGATTTTGGGCTCTAAAAAAAGCACAGCCTAGCAGGCTTGCTACCCCCATCGTAGAGCTCTTGGTGAGCTTTCCAACAGTATGCTGTGCGCTGCGTAACTCCTTACTGATCAAAAGTTATGGGCATTGGAGCGACGGAGACCTGGTGACACGCCCCACGCCCTCGGTTTGCAGGCCCAGCCTCTACGTGAAGTGAAGTTGTCTTGCCAATGGTGGCGTGGGATTCGGTAATAGAAATCTGATGGATTAGGTTGTCGTCCTTTTCGCGGCTCACGACGTACCATCCGGGACAGAAAAACAGCGTAAAAAAAGAAAAGTTTCCCGAAACTGATAAAAATGTTCAATTTTGGTCCTCGAAAATAGGTGCAGCTGAGGCGGTTTGCTGCCCCCGTCGTAGAGCTCTCGGAGAGCTTTCCAACTGTATGTTGTGCGCCACGTAACGCCTTACAGATCAAAAGTTATGGGCACCGGAGCGACGGATACCTGGTAATACGCCCCACGCCCTCGGTTTGCAGGCCCAGCCTCTACGTGAAGTGAAGTTGTCTTGCCCAAGGTGCCATGGGATTCAGTAATAGAAATGTGATGGATTAGGTTGTCATCCTTTTCGCGGCTCACGACGTACCATCCGGGACGGAAAAATAGCGCAAAAGAAAAAAAGTATCCCGAAACTGATGAAAACGTATAATTTTGGTCTCCAAAAATAGACGCAGCTGAACAGGTTTGATGCCCCCATCGTAGAGCTCTCGGAGAGCTTTCCAACGGTATGTTGTACGCCGCGTAACTCCTTACGGATCAAAAGTTATGGGCACCGGAGCGACGGATACCAAGTCACACGCCCCATGCCCTCAGTTTGCGAGCCCAGCCACTACATGAATTGAAGTTGTCTTGCCCAAGGTGAGGCGGGATTTGGTAATAGAAATGTGATGGATTAGGTTGTTATCATTTTCGAGGCTCACGACGTACGATTCGGGATGAAAAAAGTTTAAAAAAGAACAAAAGTGTCCCGAAACTGATGACAACGTTCGATTTTGACCTCCAAAAACAGGCGCAGCATAGCAGGCTTGCTGCACCAGTCGTAGAGGTCTCGGAGAGCTTTCCCACGGTATGCTGTGCGCCGCGTAACTCCTTACGGATAAAAAGTTATGGGCACCGGAGCGAAGGATACCTGGTCACACGCCCCACGCCCTCGATTTGCGGGCCCAACCTCTACGTGAAGTGAAGTTTTCTTGCCCATGGTGGCATGGGATTCAGTAACAGAAATGTGATGGATTAGGTTGTCGTCCTTTTCGCGGCTCACGACGTACGATCCGGGACGGAAAAAAGCACAAAAGAAGAAAAGTGTCCCGAAATTGATGTAAATGTTCGATTTTTGGCTTCGAAAATAGGCGCAGCCAAGCAGGCTTGCTACCCCATCGTAGATCTTTCGGAGAGCTTTCCAACGGTATGCTGTGCGCTGAATAACTCCTTACGGATTAAAAAAGTTATGGGCACCGAAGCGAGGGATACCTGGTCACATGCCGCATGCCCTCGGTTTGCGGGCCAAGCCTCAACGTGAAATGAAGTTGTCTTGTCCAAGGTGCCATGGGATTCGGTAATAGAAATGTGATGGATTAGGATGTCGTCCTTTTCGCGGCTCACGACGTACGATCTTGGACGGAAAAAATGCGAAAAAGATGAAAAGTGTCCCGAAACTGATCAAAATGTTCGATTTTGGGATCTAAAAACAGGTACAGCCTAGCGGGCTTGCTGCCCCTGTCGTAGAGCTCTCAGAGAGCTTATCAACGGTATGCTGTGCACCGCGTAACTCCTTACGAATCAAAAGTTATGGGCACCGGAGCGACGGATACCTGGTCACACGCCCCACGCCCTTGGTTTGCGGGCCCAGCCTCTACGTGAAGTGAATTTGTCTTGCCCAAGGTGCCATGGGATTCGGTAATAGAAAAGTGATGGATTAGGATGCCGTCCTTTTCGCGTCTCACGACGTATGATCCGGGACCCAAAAACAGCGAAAAAGAAGAAAAATGTCCTGAAACTAATGAAAATGTTCAATTTTGGGCTCCGAAAATAGGCAAAGCCCAGCATGGTCACTGCCCCTGTCGTAGAGCTCTCGGAGAGCTTTTCAACGATATACTATGTGTCGCGTAACTCGTTACGGATCAAAGGTTATAGGCACCGGAGCGACGAATACCTGGTCACATGCCCCACGCCCTCGGTTTGTGGGCCAAGCCTCAACGTGAAGTGAAGTTGTCTTTCCTAAGGTGCCATGGGATTCGGTAATAGAAATGTGATGGATTAGGATGTCGTCCTTTTCGCGGCTCACGACGTACGATCTTGGACGAAAAAAAATCGAAAAAGATGAAAAGTGTCCGAAAACTGATCAAAACGTTCGATTTTGGGATCTAAAAATAGGCACAGCCTAGCGGGCTTGCTGCCCCCGTCGTAGAGCTCTCAGAGAACTTTTCAACGGTATACTGTGCGCCGCGTAACTCTTTACGGATAAAAAGTTATGGGCACCGGAGCGACGGATACCTGGTCACATGCCCCACGCCCTCGGTTTGCGAGCCCAACCTCTACGTGAAGTGAATTTTTCTTGCCCATGGTGGCATGGGATTCTGTAATAGAAATGTGATAGATTAGGTTGTCGTCCTTTTCGTGGCTCGTGACGTATGATCCGGGACCGAAAAACAGCGCAAAAGAAGAAAAGTGTCTCGAAACTAATGAAAACGTTCGATTTTGGGCTCTGAAAACAGGCGCAGTCGAGCAGGCTTGCTGCCCGCGTCATAGAGCTCTCGGTGAGTTTTCCAACGGTATACTATACGCCACGTAACTCCTTACGGATCAAAAGTTATAGGCTCCGAAGCGACGGATACCTGGTCACACGCTCCACGCCCTTGGTTTGCGGGCCCAGCCTCTACGTGAAGTGAAGTTGTCTTTCCCAAGGTGCCATGGGATTTGGTAATAGAAATGTGATGGATTAGGATGTCGTCCTTTTTGCGGCTCACGACGTACAATCTGGGATGAAAAAATAGCGAAAAAGATTAAAAGTGTCCCGAAACTGATCAAAATGTTCGATTTTGGGCTCTAAAAACAGGTGCAGCCTAGCGGGCTTGCTGCCCCCATTGTAGAGCTCTTGGAGAGCTTTCCAACAGTATGCTGTGCGCCGCGTAACTCCTTACTGATCAAAAGTTATGGGCACCGGAGCGACGGAGACCTGGTGACACGCCCCACGCCCTCGGTTTGCGGGCCCAGCCTCTACGTGAAGTGAAGTTGTCTTGCCCATGGTGGCGTGGGATTCAGTAATAGAAATCTAATGGATTAGGTTTTGGTCCTTTTCGCGGCTCACGACGTACCATCCGGGACGGAAAAACAGCGTAAAAAAAGAAAAGTTTCCCGAAACTGATGAAAACGTTCGATTTTGGTCCTCGAAAATAGGTGCAGCCGAGGCGGTTTGCTGCCCCTGTCGTAGAGCTCTCAGAGAGCTTTCAAACTGTATGTTGTGCGCCACGTAACGCCTTACATATCAAAAGTTATGGGCACCGGAGCGACGGATACCTGGTCACACACCCACGCCCTCGGTGTGCGGGCCCAGCCTCTACATGTAGTGAAGTTGTCTTGCCCATGGTTGTTACGCCCCAACCCGACCTATAAGGTTAGACTAGGGTGTGATCTAAACATTCAAGTCATATCACGTACTTAATCGTTCATGAAAGTTTAACACTTAACGTTTTTAGCCTAAACTCCACAAATTCTCCGGAAAACCGGCAGCATAACGGCTGTAATTGGGCTCTTTAGTTTGACCTAATTCTCTAAACGCCTCAAAATTTCCAATCTCAATTTTATTTCTAACTAAGATTACTATTTATCACCAATCGAAACGCCTACTAGTTATCTCGGAGTCTCGTTCGATTAATAGCCTAGCATGATACTATGTCTCGTTTGTTTGTTAATCCTTGTTATAAAAGTACTTGTTGATCTTAGCTTAACAATGAGTACCTGCTTAAGATTGGATAGATCCATTTTACTTAATCCTTACCTAATACTTCATAATCCTATGATAGATACTAGTCAAAGCGATAGCCAAAACGACCATAGTAGTGTCTATCTAGTTATGATCATTACAAGCCAAAATTAGACCCCAAATTACAACGGGGGTCATTTACAATACAATAACAAGCATCATAAGAAATGAAATAGTCTTCAAGCAACATATCGTTCACAAAATGGCCATAGTCAAGCAAGGCACGTAGGGCAAGCAATCATTCCAAGGAATCATCAATAGGCACGTTGTCCTCGGGTACCTGTTCCTGGTCTTCTTCACCTGAGATGATAAAAGAGGGTGAGTCCTTATGAACTCAGCGAGGGGGAACGAGAAATAAGTTTTGAAACTCATTTTCCGGTTCAACTTATGAAAACCCTTTTGCAAGCATGACATTATATCACAAGTAAGTACATAATGTAATGTAAAAGTAAAAGAACACAATTACCCGTCTTTCCTCCCCGAGGTCCTCTAGGAACCAAGCGAGAGTACTTATACACATAGTGAAAAGGATACGGTGAGCTTTTGCTCTCAGTTCATTTCCAGTATCAGTTGTTGCGGCCGACTTCAAATCATCCCCTTATCATGCCAAATGGGTGTACTCCGGATGTACCCCGAAATCCTACGACCCAACTCTCCGAGGAAGTCTAGCCCCCAAGCGAGAGAGGGAATTGGACAATGGTAGTCACGGTTGCACCGGCAAGCCTGATGCCTCCCGGTGTGCGTGAACGCTACCACGCCAGAATGAAAGGTTGTAACCTTGTATGCAATGCACATTTATGACATTTAATATATCACATTAGGAGGACAACAAAGTAGGTTGCCTCCGAGCAATCATAAGATTGCACATTGACAAGTAAACACGCGAGGCACGATATGACAAGTAATTTCACTTGAAAAGCACATGGAGTTATATGAATATTAAACGGGCAGCCATGTAACGCATGTAAATCAAGTCATATAACTCATTTCGAAGTTCACGTAATCAAATAATAAGATTATTCAACATGCAACAACATCTACGTGGGACCGGGTGGAAGAAGGCCTACTTGTCAACATGTAATCATCGAAATCACATTTAGGGCTACAAGGGAAACTACGGGCAGCCTACTAATCACATAATTAAACACGATATCCATAGGATCAACACTTAGCGAGTTTACCTAGTCACTAGGGTTCCAATTTGTGCTTATCCATGCGATTAAGCCCCAAGTCATCTCGTAATTAAACTCAAACCATGCATTGATTCATTCAAACACCCTCAAGCATTCAAAACAGTCTACACAACATCCAAATGCCACAATCCCAAGCATTTAATACAACAAGAGAAGCTACAATAATTTTTCTAAGCATATCACTAGATGAAACCCTCACTGCAATGTACTGTTTTCTCACAATCATTGAGACAAGCAAACAATCTCCAATTCCAGTGAACAGATGTCAAATTAAAGCTTAAGGAGTGAACTAAATTCAGAAACAAACCTCGCATCATTTGGAGTTCGGGTTCAAGAGTTATAGCCAAGACCGTGAGACTACACAAAACTGTCCAGATTTGCACATATTTCAATACCTGTCGTTTTTGAGGACCTTAGGGTCAGATTTATCCTTAGTCTATTTCTGACAAAAATGTCCAGAACTGAAAAATATAGCAGCACACAAAATTTCATGCATTTTGGATATCATTTACTAAATCAAAACTGGTTCGTTCTACAAGAACAGTGAATCTGCCAAAACCTGCTTCATTTTCCCAGATTTTCCAAATTTGGACACATTTTGATAATTTGCCATTTTGAGGACCTTAGAGTCGAAATTAGCTTTGGCATATTTCTACTAAATATTCTCAGAACTGGAAAAACTAGTCACTTACCAATTTTCACGCATTTTCAATATCATTTACCTGATCAAAATCACTTCGCACCAACAAGACAGAAGACTGTCCCATACGCGATTTCATCTATCATCACATTCTAGCCAAATATCTTGCCATGCATGTTTACAAAAGCTCATGAACACACATATATCACAAGTACAGAAGTAAAGATAGACATTTAAAGGCATGCATGTGGTTTTTGAAAGCTTTTCAAGAAGTGTTAGCCCTCACCTTAGCAAGACAACAAAGAAGATGCACAAACTCTTGATGAAGCACAATGTCGACTCTTCTCCTTGCTTAGCCGAGAGACAACTTGAGATTTCTCTAATTTCCTAGCTAAGTTACCATGTTCTTAGTATGTGCAAGTGGCTAGAACAAAATAAAATGAAATGGAAGCTAACAAACTCACCTAAGCCGAAATGAAGGTTCAATGAGCTTGCATGTGTGTCTTTTGCATTCTAGCTTTGCTTGGTCGAGTTCCTAGTATCTTGCATGTCTTGAAGGACCTTTGGATGAAGAACTTAAGCCATGGAGAGTAGAATTTCAGCTAGGGCCGAGAGAGAGAGAGAAGAATGAGAGGAAATGAGAGAATGTGAGAAAGAATGAAAGCTTGAGGAATCTTTGATGCATGTGTCGGCCTAGGGCCTTGCAAAATTCAGAATTGTGTCTTCAAGAAGCATAATTTGAATCATCCTAGCATGTGCATGGAGTGTGTGTCGAGATGGTGGAGCTTTGGGTAGAGTTTTGAGCCAATTTTTATATGCTTGTGTCATAAAATTGTCATAGAATGTCTAAGAATAAGTTTTGAAATTGAAATGCATGCACAAAGGCTCCATGTGGTCGGCCAAGCTTGTGTTCAAATCTGAATTTTTTGTCTTGTTTGAGCATTATTTAATTGAGTGATTGGAATATGCAAAAGAATAAGGAATAAAGAATAAGAATGTCTAGCTTTTGGTGCAATTTCGTCTTCTAGTGCATTTACTTAGCATTTTATTATTAGTTAGTGGAATTTGTAGGATAAATTAATGATCTAGTGCTTCGTGTAAGATGCTTTCTTGATTAGTGTGTGGGCACGCTTTCCTAGGTTTAGGGCACACACCACGAGGTAGGGCACGAACTACGAGATGAATGCACATTTTCCATGTAAATGCACTCAATCCAAAATGTATGCACGTAATTCAATGCAAGGCACACAAAACGAAACACGATTCTTAAACCTAGGTCAAGGCACGCAAATCGAGGTCGGACCTCACAATGGTGGCGTGGGATTTGGTAATAGAAATATGATGGAATAGGTTGTCGTCCTTTTTGCGGCTCACGACGCACGATCTGGGACGGAAAAACAGCTCAAAAGAAGAAAAGTATCATGAAACTGATGAAAATGTTCGATTTTGGGCTCCGAAAATAGGCGCAGCTGAGTAGGCTGGTTAACCCCATCGTAGAGCTCTCGGAGAGCTTTCCAACGGTATGTTGTGCGCTGCGTAACTCCTTACGGATCAAAAGTTATGGGCACCGTTGCGACGCATACCTGTTCACACGTCCCACGTCCTCGGTTTGCGGGCCCAACCTCTACGTGAAGTGAAGTTGTCTTGCCCAAGGTGCCTTGGGATTCGATAATAGAAATGTGATGGATTAGGTTGTTGTCCTTTTCGCGGCTCACGACGTACGATCCGGGATGGAAAAACAGCGCAAAAGTAGAAAAGTGTCCTGAAACGGATGAAAATGTTTAATTTTGGGCTTTGAAAATAGGCGCAGCTGAGCAGGCTGGATAACCACGTCATAGAGGTCTCGGAGAGCTTTCCAACGGTATGTTGTGTGCCGCGTAACTCCATACGGATCAAAAGTTATGGGCACCGGAGCGACGGATACCTGGTCATACGCCCCACACCCTCGGTTTGCGGGCACAGCCTCTACGTGAAGTGAAGTTGTCACGCCCCAACCCGACCTATAGAGGTTGGACTAGGGTGTGATCTAATCATTTATACCATTTCACATACTTAATCATTCATTAAGATTTAACACTTAACGTTAGCCTAGAAGCTCTGAAAGATTTTCGAAAAACCGGCGGCATAACGGCTGTAATTGGGCTCTTTAGTTTGACCTAATTTTCTAAACGCCTCAAAAACTTTCAATCTCAAATTCATTTCCAACTAAGATTACTATTTATCACCAATCGAAATGCATGCTAGTTATCTCGAAGTCTCGTTTGATTAACAACCTAGCATGATAACTATGTCTCGTTTATTTGTCAATCCCTGTTACACAAGTACTTGTTGATCTTAGCTTACCAATGAGTACCTGCTAAAGATTGGATAGATTCATTTGACTTAACTCTTGCCTAGTACTTCATAAGCCTGCAGTAGTTACCAATCAAAGTAGCAAAACGAGCAAAGAGGGTGTCTGTCTAGTTAATATCGGTACAAATCAAAATTAGGCCCTAAATTACAACGGGGGTCATTTACAATAACAACAACAAGCAACATAGAAAATAGTCTTCAAAACAACATATCGTTCACATAACAGCCACAATCCAGTAAGGCACGTAGGGCAGGCAATCACTCCAAGGAGTTGTCAATAGGCACGTTATCCTCAGGTACCTGTTCCTGATCTTCTTCACCTGAGATGATAAAAGAGGGTGAGTCCTTATGAACTCAGCGAGGAGGAACGAGAAATAGATTTTGAAACTCTTTTTCCGGTTCAACTTATGAAAACCCTTCTTGAAAGCATGACATTTAACACAAGTAAGTTTATAATGTAATATAAAAGTAAAAGAACACAATTACCCGTCTTTCCTCCCTGAGGTCCTCTAGGAACCAAGCGAGAGTACTTATACACATAGTGAAAAGGATATGGTGAGCTTTTGCTCTCAATTCATTTCCAATAACGGTTGTTGCGGCCGACTTCAAATCATCCACTTATCATGCCAAATGGATGTACTCCGGATGTACCCCGAAATCCTACGACCCAACTCTCCGAGGAAGTCTAGCCCCTAAGCGAGAGAGGGAATTGGACAATGGTAGTCACGGTTGCACCGGCAAGCCCGATGCTGCTCGGTGTGCGTGAAACGCTACCATGCCAGAATGAAAGGTTGCAACCTTGTATGCAATGCACATTTATAACATTTAATATATCACGTTAGGAGGACAACAAAGTAGGTTGCCTCCGAGCAGTCATAAAATCGCACATTGACAAGTAAACACACGAGGCATGCTTTGACATGTAATTTTTACTTGTAAAGCACATGGAGTTATATGAATATTAAACGGGCAGCCATGTAACACATGTAAATTAAGTCATATAACTCATTTCGGGGTTCACGTAATCAAGTAATAAGTTTATACAAGCATGCAGCGACGTCTACGTGGGACCGGGTGCAAGAAAGGTCTACTTATCAACATGTAATCATTGGAATCACATTTCAAGCATACTTAACATTTATTAGGCATCCCACTAATCACACAATTAGACACAATAACTATAGGATCAACACTTAGCGAGTTTTCATAGTCAATAGGGTTTCAATTCACGCTTACACGTGCGATTAAGCCGCAAGTTATCACGTAATTAAACCCAAGCCATGCATCGATTAATTAAAACATCTTCAATCATCCAAAACAGTCCACACAACATCCACATGCCACAATCCCAAGCATTCGATACCACAAGAGAAGTTACAACATTTTCCAAAGCATATCACTAAATAAAAACCTCACTGCAATGGTTTGTTTTCCCACAATCATTTTGACAGGACAACAATCTCCAATTCCAGTGAATAAAATGTCAAATTAAATCTTATTTAGTGAACTAAATCCAGAAACAAACCTCGCATCATTTGGATTTCGGATTCAAGAGTTATAGCTAAAACCGTGAGACTACGCAAAACTGTCCAGATTCGTACATATTTCAATACTTGCCATTTTTTATGGTCTTAGGTTCAGATTTAGCTTTAGTCTATTTCTGACAAAAATGTCCAGAACTGAAAAATATAGCCACATACCAAATTTCATGCATTTTAGATATCTTTTACTAGGTCAAAATTGTTTCGTTCTACAAGGACAGTGAACTGCCAAAAAACCTGCTCCATTTTCCCAGATTTTCCAGATTTGGACACCTTTTGATGTTTTGCCATTTTGGAGACCTTAGAGTCAAAATTGGCCTTGGCCTATTTCTACGAAAAATTCTTAGAACTGGCAAAAAGAGTCACCTACTAATTTTCACGCATTTTCAACATCATTTACCAGGCCAAATGCACTTCGTTCTAACAAGTCAGAAATCTGCCAGTTTCGCGATTTTGCCTATCTTCAAGTTCTAGCCGAATATCTTGCCATGCATGGTTATATAAACTCATGCACACACATATACAACAAGTACAGAGGTAAATATAGACATATAAGGGCATGCATGTGGTTTTAGAAAGCTTTTAAAAGGATTAATCCTCACCTTAGCAAGATAATAGATGAAGATGCACAAAATCCTTGTTCTTGAGCTTTGTGTGTGAATTTGAGCTATCCTTGCTTGATTAACTTGCTATGGCCAATGCTTGGAGTGTCCTAGAGAGTGAGCTTGAGGTCTTGGAAGCTCAAGAGATGCCATGGTCGAAAATGAGAGAGAAGGAGAGAGAATGAGAGCTTGAGAGAGTTTTGAGTGAAAGAAATGATATTTTTGTGCATGTGGTCAGCTATAGGCTTGCAAAAACTGAATTTGTGTCATCTTTTGGGACATGTTTGAATTGTTTGGCATGCTTGGTGATGTGGCCGAGAATGTGGAGCATGGTGGTTAATAAAATAATGCTTTGGTGTATGGAAAAGACATGACAATGTGTAAGATTGTGTCTTAGCATGCATGAATAAGTTATGTTGTTCAAATTTTTGCTCAAGGACAAGGTATGATCGGCCAAGTAATATTAAATTCTGAATTTTTTGTCTTGTTTTAGGAATAATTTATTGTAGGTGCATGGGTTTTGCAAAAGAGTAGGAATAAAGAATAAGAATAAAGAATGTTTGAACATTAAAATATTGAGTTGAATTTGACTTAGGATTAAAATAAGAGTTAGTGGATTTTGTAGAGATTTTAATTAGGATTATAATAATAGTTAGTGGTGTTTGTAGGATTATTTTATAGTCTAGTGCTTCGTGTAGGATTCTTTATTGATTAGCGTACGGGCACGCTTTCCTATGTATATGACACGCACTACGAGGTAAGGCACGCACTTTAAGACAAATGCACGAATTCGAAGGTAAATGCACACAACCCTAAGTGAATGCACGTAAACCAATACAGGGCACGTAATTCAATGCAATACACGTAAATCAAGGCATGGCACTTAAATCTAGGTTAAGACACGCAATTCAAGGTTAAGGTACACAAAACGAGGTATCACACGTAAATCGAAGTTAGGGCACGTAAGTCGAGGATTAGGGCACATAATTCTAGGTCAAGGCACATATGACGAGGCATGAACGAAAACCAAGATAGGGCATGTAATCCAAGGTCGGTCATACAGTTCTGGGTCTAAGGTACGCAAATCGAGGTAAGACACGTTATTCGGGGTCGGGCCTCACAGAAGTTGTCTTGCCCATGGTGGCGTGGGATTTGGTAATAGAAATGTGATGGATTAGGTTGTCATCCTTTTCGCGGCTCACGACGTACGATCCGGGACGGAAAAACAGCGCAAAAGAAGAAAAGTGTCCCTAAACTAATCAAAACGTACGATTTTGGGCTCTAAAAATAGGCGTAGCTGAGCAGGCTTGCTGCCCCCGTCGTAGATCTCTCAGAGTGTTTTCCAACGGTATACTATGCGCCTCGTAACTCCTTACGGATCAAAAGTTATAGGCACCGGAGCGACGGATGCCTGGTTACACGCCCTACGCCCTCGGTTTGCGGGCCAATCCTCTACGTGAAGTGAAGTTGTCTTGCCCAAGGTGCCATGGGATTCGGCAATAGAAATGTGATGGATTAGGATGTCATCCTTTTCGCGGCTCACGACGTACGATCTGGGATGAAAAAACAGCGAAAAAGATGAAAGGTGTCCCGAAACTGATCAAAACGTTTGATTTTGGGCTCTAAAAATAGAGCAACCTAGCGGGCTTGCTACCCCCGTCATAGAGATACCGGAGAGCTTTCCAACGTTATGTTGTGCGCCACGTAACTCCTTACAGATCAAAAGTTATGGGCACCGGAGCGACGGATACCTGGTCACACGCCCCACGCCCTCGGTTTGCAGGCCCAGCCTCTACGTGAAGTAAAGTTGTCTTGCCCAAGGTGCCATAGGATTCGGTAATAGAAATGTAATGGATTAGGCTGTTGTCATTTTCGCAGCTCACGATGTACGATCCGGGACGGAAAAATAGCGCAAAGGAAGAAAAGTGTCCCGAAACTGATGAAAATATTAGATTTTTGCTCCGAAAATATGTGCAGCCGAGCAGGCTGACTACCCCCTTCATAGAGCTCTTGGAGATCTTTCCAACGGTATGCTATGCCCCGCATAACTCCTTACGAATCAAAAGTTATGGGCACCGGAGTGACGTATACCTGGTCACACACCCTAAGCCCTCGGTTTGCGGGCCCAGCATCTGCGTAAAGAGAAGTTGTCTTGCCCATGGTGGCGTGGGATTTGGTAATTTGAAATGTGAATGATTAGGTTGTCTTCATTTCCGCTGCTCATGACGTATGATCCGGGACGGAAAAATAGCGCAAAAGAAAAAAAGTGTCCCGAAACTAATCAAAACGTACAATTTTGATCTCTAAAAATAGGCGCAGCTGAGCAGGCTTGCTGCCCCTGTCGTAGAGCTCTTGGTGTCTTTCCAACAGTATATTGTGTGCCGTGTAACTCCTTACGGATCAAAAGTTATGGGCATCGGAGCAACAGATACCTGGTCACACGCCCCACGCCCTCGGTTTACGGCCCAGCCTCTACGTGAAGTGAAGTTGTCTTGCCCAACGTGCCATGGGATTCGGTAATAGAAATGTGATGGATTAGGTTGTCGGCGTTTTCGCGGCTCACGGCGTACGATCCGGGACAGAAAAATAGAGCAAAAGAAGAAAAATGTCCCGAAACTGATGAAAACGTTCGATTTTAGGCTACGAAAACAGGTGCAGCTGAGCAGGCTGGCTACACCAGTCATAGAGCACTCGGAGTGCTTTCCAACGGTGTGTTGTGCGCCACGTAACTTCTCACGAATAAAAAGTTATGGGCACCGGAGCTACGGATACCTAGTCACACGCCCCACGCCCTCGGTTTGCGGGCCCAACCTTAACGTGAAGTACAGTTTTCTTGCCCATGGTGGCGTGCGATTCGGTAATAGAAATGTGATGGATTAGGTTGTCGTCCTTTTCGCGGCTCACGACGTACCATTCGGGACGGAAAAACAGCGCAAAAGAAGAAAAGTGTCCCGAAACTAATCAAAATGTACGATTTTAGGCACTAAAAACAAGTGAAGCCAGGCAGGATTGCTACCCCCTCGTAGAGTTCTCAGAGAGCTTTCCAACGGTATGTTGTGCACCATGTAACTCCTTACGAATAAAAAGTTATGGGCACCGGAGTGACGGATACCTGGTCACACGCCCCATGCCCTCGGTTTGCGGGCCCAGCCTCTACGTGAAGTAAAGTTGTTTTGCCCAAGGTGGCGTGGGATTCTGTAATAGAAATGTGATGGATTAGGATGTTGTAGTTTTTGCGGCTCACGACGTACGATCCGAGACGGAAAAACAGCGCAAAAGAAGAAAAGTGTCCTGAAACAGATAAAAATGTTCAATTTTGGGCTCTGAAAATAGGCACAGCCGAGTAGGCTGACTACGCTATCGTAGATCTCTCAGAGAGCTTTCCAACGGTATGTTGTGCACCGCGTAACTCCTTACGGATCAAAGTTATGGGCACCGAAGCGACGGATACATGGTGACACGTCCCACACCCTCGGTTTGCGGGGCCAGCCTCTACGTGAAGTGAAGTTGTCTTGCCCAAGGGGCCGTGGTCTTCGGTAATAGAAATGTGATGGATTAGGTTGTCGTGCTTTTCCCGGCTCACGACGTACGATCCGGGACGGAAAAACAACGCAAAAGAAGAAAAGTGCCCCGAAACTGAAGAAATTGTTCTATTTTGGGCTACAAAAATAGGCGTAGCCTAGCAGGATGGATACCCTCGTCGTAGAGCTCTCCAAGAGCATTCCAACGGTATGCTGTGTGACACGTAACTCCTTGCTGATCAAAAGTTAAGGGCACCGGAGCTACGGATACCTGGTCACACGCCCCACGCCCTAGGTTTTAGGTCCCAGCCTCTACGTGAAGTGAAGTTGTCTTTCCCATGGTGGCGTGGGATTTGGTAATAGAAATATGATGGATTAGGTTGTCGTCCTTTTCGCGGCTCACGACGTACGATCCGGGGTGAAAAAACAGCGCAAATGAAGAAAAGTGTCCCGAAACTAATCAAAACGTACGATTTTGGGCTCTAAAAACAGGCGTAGCAGAGCAGGCTTGGTGCTGCCATCATAGAGCTCTAGAGAGCTTTCAAACAGTATGTTGTGCGCCGTGTAACTCCTTTCGGATCAAAAGTTATGGGCACCGGAGCGACGAATACCTGGTCACACGCCCCATGCCCTCGGTTTGCGGGCCCTGCCACTACGTGAAGTAAAGTTGTCTTGCCCAAGGTGCCATGGGATTCGGTAATAAAAATGTGATGGATTACGTTGTTGTCATTTTCGCGGCTCACGGAGTACGATCCGGGACGGAAAAATAGTAAAAAGAAGAAAAGTGTCCCGAAACTGATGAAAACGTTCGATTTTGGGCTCCGAAAATAGGCACAGCCAAGGAAATTTGCTGCCCCCGTCGTAAAGCTCTTGGAAAGCTTTCCAACGGTATGTTGTGTGCCACGTAACTCCTTACAGATCAAAAGTTATGGGCACCGGAGCGACGGATACCTGGTCACACGCCCGACGCCCTAGGTTTGCGGGCCAAGCCTCTAAGTGAAGTGAAGTTGTCTTGCCCATGGTGGCATGGGATTCAGTAATAGGAATGTGATGGAATAGGTTGTCGTCCTTTTCGCGACTCACGACGCACGATCCGGGACCGAAAAATAGCTCAAAAGAATAAAAGTATCCTGCAACTTATGAAAACGTTCGATTTTGGGCTCCGAAAATAGGCGCAGCTGAGCAGGCTGGTTAATCCCATCTTAGAGCTCTCGAAGAGCTTTCTAACGGTATGCTGTGCGTTGCATAACTCCTTACGGATCAAAAATCATGGGCACCGGAGCGACGCATACCTGGTCACACGTCCCACGCCATCGGTTTTCGGGCCCAGCCTCTACGTGAAGTGAAGTTGTCTTGCCCAACGTGCCATGGGATTCGGTAATAGAAATGTGATGGATTAGGTTGTCGTCGTTTTCGCGGCTCACGGCGTACGATCCGGGACAGAAAAATAGCGCAAAAGAAGAAAAATGTCCCGAAACTGATGAAAACGTTCGATTTTAGGCGACGAAAACAGGTGCAGCTGAGCAGGCTGGCTACACCAGTCATAGAGCACTCGGAGTGCTTTCCAACGGTGTGTTGTGCGCCACGTAACTTCTCACAAATCAAAAGTTATGGGCACCGGAGCTACGGATACCTAGTCACACGCCCCACGCCCTCGGTTTGCGGGCCCAACCTTAACGTGAAGTGAAGTTTTCTTGCCCATGGTGGCATGCGATTCGGTAATAGAAATGTGATGGATTAGGTTGTCGTCCTTTTCGCGGCTCACGACGTACCATTCGGGACGGAAAAACAGCGCAAAAGAAGAAAAGTGTCCCGAAACTAATCAAAATGTACGATTTTAGGCACTAAAAACAAGCGAAGCCAGGCAGGATTGCTACCCCCTCGTAGAGTTCTCAGAGAGCTTTCCAACGGTATGTTGTGCACCATGTAACTCCTTACGAATAAAAAGTTATGGGCACCGGAGTGACGGATACCTGGTCACACGCCCCATGCCCTCGGTTTGCGGGCCCAGCCTCTACGTGAAGTAAAGTTGTTTTGCCCAAGGTGCCGTGGGATTCTGTAATAGAAATGTGATGGATTAGGATGTTGTAGTTTTTGCGGCTCACGACGTACGATCCGGGACGGAAAAACAGCGCAAAAGAAGAAAAGTGTCCTGAAACAGATAAAAATGTTCAATTTTGGGCTCTGAAAATAGGCACAGCCGAGTAGGCTGACTACGCTATCGTAGATCTCTCAGAGAGCTTTCCAACGGTATGTTGTGCACCGCGTAACTCCTTACGGATCAAAGTTATGGGCACCGAAGCGACGGATACATGGTGACACGTCCCACACCCTCGGTTTGCGGGGCCAGCCTCTACGTGAAGTGAAGTTGTCTTGCCCAAGGGGCCGTGGTCTTCGGTAATAGAAATGTGATGGATTAGGTTGTCGTGCTTTTCCCGGCTCACGACGTACGATCCGGGACGGAAAAACAACGCAAAAGAAGAAAAGTGCCCCGAAACTGAAGAAATTGTTCTATTTTGGGCTACAAAAATAGGCGTAGCCTAGCAGGATGGATACCCTCGTCGTAGAGCTCTCCAAGAGCATTCCAACGGTATGCTGTGTGACACGTAACTCCTTGCTGATCAAAAGTTAAGGGCACCGGAGCTACGGATACCTGGTCACACGCCCCACGCCCTAGGTTTTAGGTCCCAGCCTCTACGTGAAGTGAAGTTGTCTTTCCCATGGTGGCGTGGGATTTGGTAATAGAAATATGATGGATTAGGTTGTCGTCCTTTTCGCGGCTCACGACGTACGATCCGGGGTGAAAAAACAGCGCAAATGAAGAAAAGTGTCCCGAAACTAATCAAAACGTACGATTTTGGGCTCTAAAAACAGGCGTAGCAGAGCAGGCTTGGTGCTGCCATCATAGAGCTCTAGAGAGCTTTCAAACAGTATGTTGTGCGCCGTGTAACTCCTTGCGGATCAAAAGTTATGGGCACCGGAGCGACGAATACCTGGTCACACGCCCCATGCCCTCGGTTTGCGGGCCCTGCCACTACGTGAAGTAAAGTTGTCTTGCCCAAGGTGCATTGGGATTCGGTAATAAAAATGTGATGGATTACGTTGTTGTCATTTTCGCGGCTCACGAAGTACGATCCGGGACGGAAAAATAGTGAAAAGAAGAAAAGTGTCCCGAAACTGATGAAAACGTTCGATTTTGGGCTCCGAAAATAGGCACAGCCAAGGAAATTTGATGCCCCCGTCGTAAAGCTCTCGGAAAGCTTTCCAACGGTATGTTGTGCGCCACGTAACTCCTTACAGATCAAAAGTTATGGGCACCGGAGCGACGGATACCTGGTCACACACCCCACGCCCTAGGTTTGCGGGCCAAGCCTCTAAGTGAAGTGAAGTTGTCTTGCCCATGGTGGCATGGGATTCAGTAATAGGAATGTGATGGAATAGGTTGTCGTCCTTTTCGCGACTCACGACGCACGATCCGGGACCGAAAAATAGCTCAAAAGAATAAAAGTATCCTGCAACTTATGAAAATGTTCGATTTTGGGCTCCGAAAATAGGCGCAACTGAGCAGGCTGGTTAACCCCATCTTAGAGCTCTCGAAGAGCTTTCTAACGGTATGCTGTGCGCTGCATAACTCCTTACGGATCAAAAATCATGGGCACCGGAGCGACGCATACCTGGTCACACGTCCCACGCCATCGGTTTTCGGGCCCAGCCTCTACGTGAAGTGAAGTTGTCTTGCCCAACGTGCCATGGGATTCGGTAATAGAAATGTGATGGATTAGGTTGTCGTCGTTTTCGCGGCTCACGGCGTACAATCCGGGACAGAAAAATAGCGCAAAAGAAGAAAAATGTCCCGAAACTGATGAAAACGTTCGATTTTAGGCGACGAAAACAGGTGCAGCTGAGCAGGCTGGCTACACCAGTCATAGAGCACTCGGAGTGCTTTCCAACGGTGTGTTGTGCGCCACGTAACTTCTCACGAATCAAAAGTTATGGGCACCGGAGCTACGGATACCTAGTCACACGCCCCACGCCCTCGGTTTGCGGGCCCAACCTTAACGTGAAGTGAAGTTTTCTTGCCCATGGTGGCGTGCGATTCGGTAATAGAAATGTGATGGATTAGGTTGTCGTCCTTTTCGCGGCTCACGACGTACCATTCGGGACGGAAAAACAGCGCAAAAGAAGAAAAGTGTCCCGAAACTAATCAAAATGTACGATTTTAGGCACTAAAAACAAGCGAAGCCAGGCAGGATTGCTACCCCCTCGTAGAGTTCTCAGAGAGCTTTCCAACGGTATGTTGTGCACCATGTAACTCCTTACGAATAAAAAGTTATGGGCACCGGAGTGACGGATACCTGGTCACACGCCCCATGCCCTCGGTTTGCGGGCCCAGCCTCTACGTGAAGTAAAGTTGTTTTGCCCAAGGTGCCGTGGGATTCTGTAATAGAAATGTGATGGATTAGGATGTTGTAGTTTTTGCGGCTCACGACGTACGATCCGGGACGGAAAAACAGCGCAAAAGAAGAAAAGTGTCCTGAAACAGATAAAAATGTTCAATTTTGGGCTCTGAAAATAGGCACAGCCGAGTAGGCTGACTACGCTATCGTAGATCTCTCAGAGAGCTTTCCAACGGTATGTTGTGCACCGCGTAACTCCTTACGGATCAAAGTTATGGGCACCGAAGCGACGGATACATGGTGACACGTCCCACACCCTCGGTTTGCGGGGCCAGCCTCTACGTGAAGTGAAGTTGTCTTGCCCAAGGGGCCGTGGTCTTCGGTAATAGAAATGTGATGGATTAGGTTGTCGTGCTTTTCCCGGCTCACGACGTACGATCCGGGACGGAAAAACAACGCAAAAGAAGAAAAGTGCCCCGAAACTGAAGAAATTGTTCTATTTTGGGCTACAAAAATAGGCGTAGCCTAGCAGGATGGATACCCTCGTCGTAGAGCTCTCCAAGAGCATTCCAACGGTATGCTGTGTGACACGTAACTCCTTGCTGATCAAAAGTTAAGGGCACCGGAGCTACGGATACCTGGTCACACGCCCCACGCCCTAGGTTTTAGGTCCCAGCCTCTACGTGAAGTGAAGTTGTCTTTCCCATGGTGGCGTGGGATTTGGTAATAGAAATATGATGGATTAGGTTGTCGTCCTTTTCGCGGCTCACGACGTACGATCCGGGGTGAAAAAACAGCGCAAATGAAGAAAAGTGTCCCGAAACTAATCAAAACGTACGATTTTGGGCTCTAAAAACAGGCGTAGCAGAGCAGGCTTGGTGCTGCCATCATAGAGCTCTAGAGAGCTTTCAAACAGTATGTTGTGCGCCGTGTAACTCCTTGCGGATCAAAAGTTATGGGCACCGGAGCGACGAATACCTGGTCACACGCCCCATGCCCTCGGTTTGCGGGCCCTGCCACTACGTGAAGTAAAGTTGTCTTGCCCAAGGTGCCATGGGATTCGGTAATAAAAATGTGATGGATTACGTTGTTGTCATTTTCGCGGCTCACGGAGTACGATCCGGGACGGAAAAATAGTAAAAAGAAGAAAAGTGTCCCGAAACTGATGAAAACGTTCGATTTTGGGCTCCGAAAATAGGCACAGCCAAGGAAATTTGCTGCCCCAGTCGTAAAGCTCTTGGAAAGCTTTCCAACGGTATGTTGTGTGCCACGTAACTCCTTACAGATCAAAAGTTATGGGCACCGGAGCGACGGATACCTGGTCACACACCCCACGCCCTAGGTTTGCGGGCCAAGCCTCTAAGTGAAGTGAAGTTGTCTTGCCTATGGTGGCATGGGATTCAGTAATAGGAATGTGATGGAATAGGTTGTCGTCCTTTTCGCGACTCACGACGCACGATCCGGGACCGAAAAATAGCTCAAAAGAATAAAAGTATCCTGCAACTTATGAAAACGTTCGATTTTGGGCTCCGAAAATAGGCGCAGCTGAGCAGGCTGGTTAATCCCATCTTAGAGCTCTCGAAGAGCTTTCTAACGGTATGCTGTGCGTTGCATAACTCCTTACGGATCAAAAATCATGGGCACCGGAGCGACGCATACCTGGTCACACGTCCCACGCCATCGGTTTTCGGGCCCAGCCTCTACGTGAAGTGAAGTTGTCTTGCCCAACGTGCCATGGGATTCGGTAATAGAAATGTGATGGATTAGGTTGTCGTCGTTTTCGCGGCTCACGGCGTACGATCCGGGACAGAAAAATAGAGCAAAAGAAGAAAAATGTCCCGAAACTGATGAAAACGTTCGATTTTAGGCGACGAAAACAGGTGCAGCCGAGCAGGCTGGCTACACCAGTCATAGAGCACTCAGAGTGCTTTCCAACGGTGTGTTGTGCGCCACGTAACTTCTCACAAATCAAAAGTTATGGGCACCGGAGCTACGGATACCTAGTCACACGCCCCACGCCCTCGGTTTGCGGGCCCAACCTTAACGTGAAGTGAAGTTTTCTTGCCCATGGTGGCGTGCGATTCGGTAATAGAAATGTGATGGATTAGGTTGTCGTCCTTTTTGCGGCTCACGACGTACCATTCGGGACGGAAAAACAGCGCAAAAGAAGAAAAGTGTCCCGAAACTAATCAAAATGTACGATTTTAGGCACTAAAAACAAGCGAAGCCAGGCAGGATTGCTACCCCCTCGTAGAGTTCTCAGAGAGCTTTCCAACGGTATGTTGTGCACCATGTAACTCCTTACGAATAAAAAGTTATGGGCACCGGAGTGACGGATACCTGGTCACACGCCCCATGCCCTCGGTTTGCGGGCCCAGCCTCTACGTGAAGTAAAGTTGTTTTGCCCAAGGTGCCGTGGGATTCTGTAATAGAAATGTGATGGATTAGGATGTTGTAGTTTTTGCGGCTCACGACGTACGATCCGGGACGGAAAAACAGCGCAAAAGAAGAAAAGTGTCCTGAAACAGATAAAAATGTTCAATTTTGGGCTCTGAAAATAGGCACAGCCGAGTAGGCTGACTACGCTATCGTAGATCTCTCAGAGAGCTTTCCAACGGTATGTTGTGCACCGCGTAACTCCTTACGGATCAAAGTTATGGGCACCGAAGCGACGGATACATGGTGACACGTCCCACACCCTCGGTTTGCGGGGCCAGCCTCTACGTGAAGTGAAGTTGTCTTGCCCAAGGGGCCGTGGTCTTCGGTAATAGAAATGTGATGGATTAGGTTGTCGTGCTTTTCCCGGCTCACGACGTACGATCCGGGATGGAAAAACAACGCAAAAGAAGAAAAGTGCCCCGAAACTGAAGAAATTGTTCTATTTTGGGCTACAAAAATAGGCGTAGCCTAGCAGGATGGATACCCTCGTCGTAGAGCTCTCCAAGAGCATTCCAACGGTATGCTGTGTGACACGTAACTCCTTGCTGATCAAAAGTTAAGGGCACCGGAGCTACGGATACCTGGTCACACGCCCCACGCCCTAGGTTTTAGGTCCCAGCCTCTACGTGAAGTGAAGTTGTCTTTCCCATGGTGGCGTGGGATTTGGTAATAGAAATATGATGGATTAGGTTGTCGTCCTTTTCGCGGCTCACGACGTACGATCCGGGGTGAAAAAACAGCGCAAATGAAGAAAAGTGTCCCAAAACTAATCAAAACGTACGATTTTGGGCTCTAAAAACAGGCGTAGCAGAGCAGGCTTGGTGCTGCCATCATAGAGCTCTAGAGAGCTTTCAAACAGTATGTTGTGCGCCGTGTAACTCCTTGCGGATCAAAAGTTATGGGCACCGGAGCGACGAATACCTGGTCACACGCCCCATGCCCTTGGTTTGCGGGCCCTGCCACTACGTGAAGTAAAGTTGTCTTGCCCAAGGTGCCATGGGATTCGGTAATAAAAATGTGATGGATTACGTTGTTGTCATTTTCGCGGCTCACGGAGTACGATCCGGGACGGAAAAATAGTAAAAAGAAGAAAAGTGTCCCGAAACTGATGAAAAGGTTCGATTTTGGGCTCCGAAAATAGGCACAGCCAAGGAAATTTGCTGCCCCCGTCGTAAAGCTCTTGGAAAGCTTTCCAACAGTATGTTGTGTGCCACGTAACTCCTTACAGATCAAAAGTTATGGGCACCGGAGCGACGGATACCTGGTCACACACCCCACGCCCTAGGTTTGCGGGCCAAGCCTCTAAGTGAAGTGAAGTTGTCTTGCCCATGGTGGCATGGGATTCAGTAATAGGAATGTGATGGAATAGGTTGTCGTCCTTTTCGCGACTCACGACGCACGATCCGGGACCGAAAAATAGCTCAAAAGAATAAAAGTATCCTGTAACTTATGAAAATGTTCGATTTTGGGCTCCGAAAATAGGCGCAGCTGAGCAGGCTGGTTAACCCCATCGTAGAGCTCTCGAAGAGCTTTCTAACGGTATGCTGTGCGCTGCATAACTCCTTACGGATCAAAAATCATGGGCACCGGAGTGACGCATACCTGGTCCCACGTCCCACGCCATCGGTTTTCGGGCCCAGCCTCTACGTGAAGTGAAGTTGTCTTGCCCAACGTGCTGTGGGATTCGGTAATAGAAATATGATGGATTAGGTTGTCGTCCTTTTTGCAGCTCACGACGTACGATCCGGGGAGGAAAAAAAACGCAAAGGAAGAAAGGTGTCCCAAAACTGATGAAAACGTTCAATTTTGGGCTCCGAAAGTAGGCGCAGCCGAGCAGGCTGGATAACTCCGTCGTAGAGCTCTCGGAGAGCTTTCCAATGGTATATGGTGCGCCACATAACTCCATACGGATCAAAAGTTATGGGTACCGGAGCGACGTATACTTGGTCACACGCTCCACGCCCTCGGTTTGCGGGCACAACCTCTACGTGAAGTGAAGTTGTCTTGCCTATGGTGGCGTGGGATTCGGTAATAGAAATGTGATGGATTAGGTTGTCATCCTTTTCGCGGCTCAGGACGTACGATCCGGGATGAAAAAAAAGCGCAAAAGAAGATAAGTGTCCCGAAACTAATCAAAACTTACGATTTTTGGCTCTAAAAATAGGCGTAGCCGAGCAGGCTTGCCACCCTCGAGATAGAGCTCTTGGAGAGCTTTCCAACGGTATGTTGTGCACCACGTAACTCCTTACAGATCAAAAGTTATGGGCACCGGAGCGACGGATACTTGGTCAGACGCCCCACGCCCTCGGTGTTCAGGCCCAGCCTCTACGTGAAGTGAAGTTGTCTTTCCCATGGTGGCGTGGGATTCCGTAAAAGAAATGTGATGGATTAGGTTGTCGTCCTTTTCACGGCTCACGACGTATGATTCGGGACCGAAAAACAGGGCAAAAGAAGAAAAGTGTCCCGAAACTAATGAAAACGTTCGATTTTGGGCTCTGATAATAAGCGCAGCTGAGCAGGCTTAATGCTCCCGTCGTAGAACTCTCGGAGAGCTTCCCAACGGTATACTATGCGTCACGTAACTCCTTACGGATAAAAAGTTATAGGCACCGAAGCGACGGATACTTGGTCACACGCCCCATGCCATCGGTTTGCGGGCCCAAACTCTACGTGAAGTGAAGTTGTCTTGCCCAAGGTGCCATGGGATTCGGTAGTAGAAATGTGATTGATTAGGTTGTCCTCCTTTTCGCGGCTGACGACGTACGATCCGGGATGGAAAAACAGCGCAAAAGAAGAAAAGTGTCCCGAGACTGATGAAAACATTCGATTTTGGGCTCCGAAAATAGGCGCAACCGACCAGGCATGTTGCCCACTTTGTAGAGTTCTTGGAGAGCTTTCCAACGGTATGTTGTGCGCCGCGTAACTCCTTACGGATCAAAAGTTATGGGCACCGGAGCGACGGATACCTGGCCATAAGCGCCACGCCCTTGGTTTGTAGGCCCAGCCTTTACGTGAAGTGAAGTTGTCTTGCCCATGATGGCTTGGGATTCGGTAATAGAAATGTGATGGATTAGGTTGTCGTCCTTTTCGCGACTCACGACGTACGATCCGGGATGAAAAAACATCACAGAAGAAGAAAAGTATCCCGAAACTGATGAAAACGTTCAATTTTGGCTTCTGAAAATAGGCGCAGCAAAGTAGGCTTGCTGCCCCCGTCGTAGAGATCTAGGAGAGCTTTCCAACGGAATGCTGTGCGCCGCACAACACCTTACGGATCAAAAGTTATGGGCACCGAAGCGACGGATACCTTGTCACACGCCCCATGCCATCGGTTTGTGGGCCCAGCCACTACGTGAAGTGAAGTTGTCTTGCCCAAGGTTTCGTGGGATTCGATAATAGAAATGTAATGGATTAGGTTGTTGTCCTTTTCACGGCTCACGACTTACGATCTGGGACAGAAAAACAGTGCAAAAGAAGAAAAATGTCCCGAAACTGAAGAAAAAGTTAAATTTTTGGCTCCGAAAATAGGCGCAGTAGAGAAGGCTAGCTACCCCCATCGTAGAGCTCTTGGAGAGCTTTCCAACGGTATATTGTGCGCCGCGTAACTCCATACGGATCAAAAGTTATGGGCACCGGAGCGACGGATCCCTGGTCACACACCCCACGCCCTCGGTTTGCGAGCCCAGTGTCTACGTTAAGTAAAGTTGTCTTGCCCAAGGTGCCATGGGATTCGATAATAGAAATGTGATGGCTTAGGTTGTCGGCCTTTTCACGGCACACGACGTACCATCCGGGACTGAAAAACAGCGCAAAAGAAGAAAAGTGTCCCGAAACTTCTGAAAACGTTTGATTTTGATCTCCGAAAACTTGCGCAACCGAGCAGGCATATTACCCTCTTCGTAGAGCTCTCGAAAAGCTTTCCAACGGTATGTTGTGCGCCGCGTAACTCCTTACGGATCAAAAGTTATGGGCACCAGAGCGATAGATAACTGGTCACACGCCCCACGCCCTCGATTTACGGGCCCAGCCTGTACGTCAAGTGAAGTTGTCTTGCCCAAGGTGTTGTGGAATTCGGTAATAGAAATGTGATGGATTAGGTTGTCATCCTTTTCGCGGCTCACGACGTACGATCCGGGATGAAAAAACAGCGAAAAGGTAGAAAAGTGTCACGAAATTGATCAAAACATTCAATTTCGGGCTCCGAAAATAGGCGCAGCCCAGCAGGCTTGCTACCCTCGTCGTAGAGCTCTAGGAGAGCTTTCCAACGGTATGCTGTGTGCCGCGTAACTCCTTAAGGATCAAAAGTTATGGGCACCGTAGCGACGGATACAGGGTCACACGCCTCACGCCCTCGATTTGCGGGCCAACCTCTACATGAAGTGAAGTTGTCTTGCACAAGGTGTCGTGGGATTCGGTAATAGAAATGTGAAGGATTAGGTTGTCTTCCTTTTCGCGGCTCACAACGTACGATCCGGGATGAAAAAACAACGAAAAATCAGAAAAGTGTCCCGAAACTGATCAAAACGTTAGATTTTGGGCTCTGAAAATAGGAACAACCCAGCAGGCTTGCTACCCCCGTCATAGAGCTCTCGGACAGCTTTTCAACGGTATGCAGTGCACCGCGTAACGCCTTACGGATCAAAAGTTATGGGCATTGGAGCGACGAATACGTGGTCACACGCCCCATGCCCTCGGTTTACGGGCCCAGCCTCTACGTGAAGTAAAGTTTTCTTGCCCAACGTACCGTGGGATTCGGTAATAGAAATGTGATGGATTAGGTTGTCGTCGTTTTCGCGGCTCACGACGTACGATCCGGGATGAAAAAACAACGCAAATGAAGAAAGTGTCCCAAAACTGATGAAAACATTTGATTTTGGGCTCTGAAAATAGGCTCAAAAGAGCAGGCTTGCTGCCCTCGTCGTAGAGCTCTCGGAGAGCTTTCCAACGGTATGCTGTCCGTCGCGTAACTCTTTACGGATAAAAAGTTATAGGCACCAGAGCGACGGATACCTGGTCACACGGCCCACGCCCTCGGTTTGCGGGCCCAGCCTCTACGTGAAGTGAAGTTGTCTTGCCCATGGTGGTGTTGGATTCGGTAATAGAAATGTGATTGATTAGGTTGTCGTCCTTTTCGTGGTTGACAACGCATGATCCGGAACGAAAAAAAAGGGTAAAAGAAGAAAAGTGTCTCAAAACTGATGAAAACGTTCGATTTTGGGCTCTGAAAATTGGCGCAACCGAGCAGGCATGTTACCCTCTTCGTAGAGCTCTCGGAGAGCTTTTCAACGGTATGTTGTACGTTGCGTAACTCCTTACAGATCAAAAGTTATGGGCGCCGGAGCGACGGATACCTGGTCAAACGCCCCACGCCCTCGGTTTGCGGGCCCAGCCACTACGTGAAGTGAAGTTGTTTTGCCCATGGTGGCGTGGGATTCGGTAATAGAAATGTGATGGGATTCGAGTGTCACGCCCCAACCCGGTGTATAAAGGTTAGACTAGGGTGTGATCTAAACATTCGAGTCATGTCTCATACCCAATCGTTCATGAAAGTTTAACACTTAACGTTTAGCCCAGACTCCACAATTTTTCGAAAAACTGGCAGCATAACGGCTATAATTGGGCTCTTTAGTTTGACCTAGTTCTCTAAACGCCTCAAATTTCATTTCCAACTAAGATTACTATTTACCATCAATCGAAGCGCCTACTAGTTATCTCGAAGTCTCGTTTGATTAATAACCTAGCATGATACTATGTCCCGTTTGTTTGTTAATCCTCGTTACAAAAGTACATGTTGATCTTAGCTTAACAATGAGTACCTGCTTAAGATTGGATAGGTTCATTTTACTTAATCCTTACCTGATACTTCATAATCCTATGATAGATACTAGCCAGTAACGATAGCAAAATGACCATAGTAGTGTCTATCTAGTTATTATCAGTACAAGCCAAAATTAGACCCCAAATTACAACGGGGGTCTTTTACATTACAATAGCAAGCATCATAAGAAATGAAATAGTCTTCGAGCAACATATTATTCACAAAATGGCCATAGTCACGTAAGGCATGTAGGGCAAGCAATCATTCCAAGGAATCATCGTTAGGCACGTCGTTCTCGGGTACCTGTTCTTGGTCTTCTTCACCTGAGATGATAAAAGAGGGTGAGTCCTTATGAACTCAGCGAGGGGGAACGAGAAATAGGTTTTGAAACTCATTTTCCAGTTCAACTTATGAAAACCCTTTTTTGCAAGCATGAATATATCACAAGTACATAATATAATATAAAAGTAAAAGAACACAATTACCCGTCTTTCCTCCCCGAGGTCCTCTAGGAACCAAGCGAGAGTACTTATAAACATAGTGAAAAGGATACAGTAAGCTTTTGCTCTCGGTTCGTTTCCAGTATCAGTTGTTGCGGCCGACTTCAAATCATCCCCTTATCACGCCAAATGGGTGTACTCCGGATGCACCCCGAAATCCTACGACCCAACTCCCCAAGGAAGTCTAGCCCCCAAGCGAGAGAGAGAATTGGACAATGGTAGTCACGGTTGCACCGGTAAGCCCGATGCCGCCCGGTGTGCGTGAACGCTACCACGCTAGAATGAAAGGTTGCAACCTTGTATGCAATGCACATTTATGACATTTAATATATCACATTTGGAGGACAACAAAGTAGGTTGCCTCCTAGCAGTCATAAGATTGAACATTGACAGTTAAACACGCGAGGCACGATAAGACAAGAAATTTCACTTGAAAAGCACATGGAGTTATATGACCATTAAACGGACAGCCATGTAACGCATGTAAATCAAGTCATATAACTCATTTCAAAGTTCACATAATCAAATAATAAGATTATTCAACATGCAACGACATCTACGTGGAACCGGGTGTAAGAAAGGCCTACTTGTCAACATGTAATCATCGAAATCATGTTTAGGGCTATGAGGGGGGCAACTACGGGCAGCCTACTAATTTCATAATCAAACACGATATCCATAAGATCAACAACTTAGCGAATTTACCTAGTCACTAGGGTTTCAATTCGTGCTTACCCGTGCAATTAAGCCCCAAGTCATCTCGTAATTAAACTCAAGCCACGCATTGATTAATTCAAACACCCTTAAGCATTCAGAAAAGTCCACACAACATCCAAATGCCATAATCTCAAGCATTTAATACAACAAGAGAAGCTACAATAATTTTTCTAAGCATATCACTAAGTGAAACCCTCACCGCAATGGACTGTTTTCTCACAATCATTAAGACAAACAAACAATCTCCAATTCCAGTGAATAAGATTTCAAATTAAAGCTTAAGGAGTGAAATAAATTCAAAAACAAACCTCGCATCATCTGGAGTTCGGGTTCAATAGTTATAGCCAAAACAGTGAGACTACACAAAACTGTCCAGATTTGCACACATTTCAATTCGTGTCATTTTTGAGGGCCTTAGGGTCAGATTTAGCCTTAGTCCATTTCTGAAAAAAATGTCCAGAACTGAAAAATATAGTAGCACACCAAATTTCATTCATTTTTAATATCATTTACTAAGTCAAAACTGGTTCGTTCTACAAGGTCAGTGAATCTGCCAAAACCTGCTTCATTTTTCCAGACTTTCCAGATTTGGACACATTTTGATATTTTGTCATTTTGAGGACCTTAGAGTCAAAATTAGCTTTGACCTATTTCTGTGAAAAATGTTCAGAACTGGCAAAGATAGTTACCTACCAATTTGCACTAATTTTCAACATCATTTACCTAGCCAAAATCACCTCTCACCAACAAGACAGAAGGCTGTCACATACACGATTTCATTCATCATCACATTCTAGCCAAGAATCTTGCCATGCATGTTTATAAAAGCTCATGAACACACATATATCTCAAGTACAGAAGTAAAGATATACATTTAAGGGCATGCATGTGGTTTTTTAAAAGATTTTCAAGAAGTTTTAGCCCTCACCTTAGCAAAACAACAAGAAGATGCACAAGACTCTTGATGGTTGCACAAGATTGACTCTTTTCCTTGCTTAGCCGAGACACCACTCGATTTTCTCTAATTTCCTAGCTTAGTAACCAAGTTCTTAGTAGGTGCATGTGGTTAGAACAAGAAGAAAAGAAATGGAAGCTAGCAAACTCACCTAAGCCGAAATGGAGGTTCAAAGAGCTTGCATGTGTGTCTTTTGCACTCTAGCTTTGCTTGGTCGAGTTCCTTGGTTGCTTGGAAGTCTTGAAGAGCCTTAGGATGAAGAACTTAGCTATGGAGTCTACAATATTCAGCTAGGGCCGAGAGAGAGAGAGAAGAATGAGAGGGAGAGAGAGAAATGTGAGAAAGAAAGAAAGAATGAAAGAAAAAAATGAAAGGCTTTGAAGAGAATGATGCATATGTCGGCCTAGGGCCTTGCAATTTCAGATTTTTGCGTCTTCAAGGAGCATTTTTTGAATCCTTAGCATGGGCAATTGAGAATGGGTCGAGAATGGTGCATTGGGGAGAGTTTTTGAGCCTTTTTTTTTGCATTGTGTCATTAAATTGTCATAGAATGTTTGAGGAATAAATTTTGAAATTGGATTGCATGCTCAAAGCTCCTAGTGGTCGGCCAAGGCTTGTGCAAAATCTGAATTTTTTGTCTTGTTCAAGACTTATTTTATTGTGTGTTTGGGATATGCAAAGAATAAAGAATGCCTAGCTTTTTGTGAGATTTTGTCTTCTAGTGGGTTGAATTAGTAATTTAATATTAGTTAGTGGGATTTGTAGGATTAATTAATGACTTAGTGCTTCGTGTAAGATGCTTTCTTGATTAGCATGAGAGCATGCTTTTCTAGGTTTTGGACACACACTACGAGGAAAATGCACGTTTTCCAAGTAAATGCACGTAACCCTAAATGAACGCACGTAATTCAATGCATGGCACACAAAATGAAATACGATTCTTAAACCTAGGTCAAGGCACGTAAATCTAGGTTAGGCATACGAAATGAGGTATCGCACGCAAATCGAGGGCGAGCCTCACACGCAGCCCAGTAGGCTTGCTGCCCCCGTCGTAGAGCTCTAGGAGAGCTTTCCAACGGTATATTGTGCGCCGCGTAACTCCTTATGGATCAAAAGTTATGGGCACCGGAGCGACGGATACCTAGTCACACGCCCCACGCCCTCAATTTACGGGCCCAGCCTCTACTTGAAGTGAAGTTGTCTTGCCCAAGGTGTCGTGGGATTCGGTAATAGAAATGTGATGGATTAGGTTGTCGTCCTTTTCGCGGCTCACGACGTACGATCCGGGACGAAAAAACAGCGCAAAAGAAGAAAAGTGTCCAGAAACTGATCAAAACGTTCAATTTTGGGCTCTTAAATTAGGCACAGCCTAGCAGGCTTGCTACCCCCGTCGTAGAGCTCTCGGAGAGCTTTCCAACGGTATGTTGTGCGCCGCGTAACTCCTTACGGATCAAAAGTTATGGGCATTTGAGCGACGGATACTTGGTCATACGCCCCATGCCCTCGGTTTTCGGGCCCAGCCTCTACGTGAAGTAAAGTTGTCTTGCCCAAGGTGCCGTGGGATTCGGTAATAGAAATGTGATGGATTAGGTTGTCGTCATTTTCGCGCTCACGACATACGATCTGGGATGAAAAAACAATGCAAATGAAGAAAAGTGTCCCAAAACTGATGAAAACGTTTGATTTTGGGCTCCGAAAATAAGTGCAGAAGAGCAGGCTTGATGTCCCCGTCATAGAACTCTCAGAGAGCTTTACAACGGTATGCTGTGCGTCGCGTAACTCCTTACGGATAAAAAGTTATGGGCACTGGAGCGACGGATACCTGGTCACACGCCCCACGCCCTCGGTTTGCGGGCCCAGCCTCTAGGTGAAATGAAGTTGTCTTGCCAATGGTGGCGTGGGATTCAGTAATAGAAATAGGATGGATTAGGGTGTCGTCCTATTCACGGCTTACAACGTACGATCCGGGATGGAAAAACAGCGCAAAAGAAGAAAAGTGTCCCAAAACTAATGAAATCGTTCAATTTTGGGCTCCAAAAATAGGAGCAACCGAGCAGGCTTACTGCCTGCAACGTAGAGCTCTCGAAAAGCTTTCCAACAGTATGCTGTGTGCCGTGTAACTACTTACGGATCAAAAGTTATGGGCACCGGAGCGACGGATACCTAGTCACATACCCCACGTCCTCAGCTTGCGGGCCCAGCCTCTACGTGAGGTGAAGTTGTCTTGCACAAAATGCCGTGGGATTCGATAATAGAAATGTGGTGGATTAGGTTGTTGTCCATTTCGCGGCTGACGACTTACGATCCGGGATGGAAAAATAGCACAAAAGAAGAAAAGTGTCCCGAAACTGATGAAAACATTCTATTTTGGGCTCTGAAAATGGGCGCAAAGGGGAATTCTGGCTTCCCACGTCATAGAGCTCTCAGATATCTTTCCAACAGTATATTGTGCACCGTGTAACTCCTTACGGATCAAAAGTTATGGGCATCGGAGCGACGGATACCTGGTCACACGCCCCCACACCCTCAGTTTGCGAGCCCAGCCTCTATGTGAAGTAAAGTTGTCTTGCCCAAGGTTCCGTGGGATTGGGTTATAGAAATGTGATGGATTAGGTTGTCGTCCTTTTCGCGGCTCACGACGTACCATCCGGGACGGAAAAATAGCGCAAAAGAAGAAAAGTATCCTGAAACTGATGAAAATGTTCGATTTTAGTCTCTGAAAATAGGCGCAGCCAAGCAGGTATGATCACACGCCCCTCGCCCTAGGTTTGCGGGCCCAGCCTCTACGTGAAGTGAAGTTATCCTGTCCATGGTGGCTTGGGATTCGGTAATAGAAATGTGATGGATTAGGTTGTCGTCCTTTTCGCGGCTCACGACATACGATCCGGGAAGGAAAAACTGCGCAAAAGAAGAAAACTGTCCCGATACTAATTAAAACGTACAATTTTGGGCTCTAAAAACTGGCGCAGCCGAGCAGGCTTGCTGCCCCCGAAGAAGAGCTCTCGGAGAGCTTTTCAACGGTATGTTGTGCACCGCGTAACTCTTTATGGATCAAAAGTTATGGGCACCGGAGCGACGGATACAAGGTGACTCGCTCCACGCCCTCGGTTTACGGGCCCAACCTCTACGTGAAGTGAAGTTGTCTTGACCAAGGTGCCATGGGATTTGGTAATTGAAATATGTTGGATTAGGTTGTCGTCGTTTTTGCTACTCACGATGTACGATCCGTGACAGAAAAACAGTGTAAAAGAAAAAAAGTGTCTCGAAACTGATGAAAATATTTGATTTTGGGCTCCGAAAATAGGAGCAGCATTGCAGGCTTGCTGCCACTATCGTAGAGCTCTTGGAGTGCTTTCCAACGGTATGTTGTGCGCCGTGTAACTCCTTACGGATCAAAAGTTATGGGCACCGGAGCGACGGATACCTGGTTACTTGCCATACGCCCTCGGTTTGCGGGCCCAGCATCTACGTGAAGTGAAGTTGTCCTGCCTATGGTGCTTGGGATTCGGAAATAGAAATGTGATGGATTAGGTTGTCGTCGTTTTCGCGGCTCACGACGTACGATCCTGGATGGAAAAACAGCGCAAAAGTATAAAATTGTCCCGAAACTGATGAAAATGTTCGATTTTGAGCTCCAAAAATAGGAGCTGCAAAGCAGGCTTGCTGTCCTCATAGTAGAGCTCTCGGAGAACTTTCCAACGGTATGCTGTGCACCACGTAAATCCTTACGGATCAAAAGTTATGGGCACCGGAGCGATGGATACCTGGTCACACGCCCCACGCCCCACGCCCTCGATTTGCAGGCCCAGCCTCTACGTGAAGTAAAGTTGTCTTGCCCATGGTGGTGTGGATTCGGTAAAAGAAATTTGATGGATTTGGTTGTCGTCCTTTTCGCGCCTCACGACGTACGATCAAGGACGGAAAAATAGTGCAAAAGAAGAAAAGTGTCCCAAAATTGATGAAAAAGTTCAATTTTGGGCTCTAAAAATAGGCGCAGCCGAGCAGGCTTGCTGCCCCCGTCGTAGAGCTCTCGGAGAGCTTTCGAACAATATGCTGTGTGCCGCGTAACTCCTTACGGATCAAAAGTTATGTGCACCGGAGCGACGAATGCCTGGTCACACGCCCCCGGTTTACTGGCCCAGCCTGTATGTGAAGTGAAGTTGTCTTGCCCAAGGTGCCTTTTGATTCGGTAATAGAAATGTTTTGGATTATGTTGTCTTCCTTTTCGCGGCTCACGACGTACAATCCAGGACGGAAAAACAGCGCAAAAGAAGAAAAGTGTCCCAAAACTGATGAAAACGTTCGATTTTGGCCTTTGAAAATAGGCGCAGCCGAATGGACTAGCTAACCCTGTCATAGAGCTCTCGGAGAGCTTTTAAACGGTAATGTGTGCGCCGCGTAACTCTCTACGGATCAAAAGTTATGGGCACCGGAGCGACGGATACCTGGTCACACGCCCCACGCCCTCGGTTTGCGGCCCAGCCTCTACGTGAAGTGAAGTTGTCCTGCCTATGGTGGCGTAGGATTCTGTAATAGAAATGTGATGGATTAGGTTGTCGTCCATTTCGCGGCTCACGACGTACGATCCGGGACGAAAAAACAGCGCAAAAGAAGAAAAGTGTCCCGAAACTGATCAAAACGTTCGATTTTGGGCTCTTAAAACAGGCGCAGCCCAGCAGGCTTGCTACCCCCGTCGTAGAGCTCTCGGAGAGCTTTCCAACGGTATGTTGTGCACCGCGTAACTCCTTACGGATCAAAAGTTATGGGCATTTGAGCAACGGATACCTGGTCACATGGCCCATGCCCTCGGTTTTCGGGCCCAGCATCTACGTGAAGTAGAGTTGCCTTGCCCATGGTACCGTGGGATTCGGTAATAGAAATGTGATGGATAAGGTTGTCGTCGTTTTCGCGCTCATGACGTACGATCCGGGATGAAAAAACAACGCAAATAAAGAAAAGTGTCCCAAAACTGATGAAAATGTTTGATTTTGGGCTCCAAAAATAAGCGCATAAGAGCAGGCTTGTTGCCCTCGTCGTAGAGCTCTCGGAGAGCTTTCCAACGGTATGCTGTGCGTCGCGTAACTCTTTACAGATAAAAAGTTATGGGCACCGGAGCGACGGATACCTGGTCACACGCCCCACGCCCTCGGTTTGTTGGCCCAGCCTCTAGGTGAAGTGAAGTTGTCTTGCCAATGGTGGCATAGGATTCGGTAATAGAAATAAGATGGATCAGGGTGTCGTTCTTTTCGAGGCTCACGACGTACGATCCGGAATGAAAAAACAGCGTAAAAGAATAAAAGTGCTCCCGAAACTAATGAAATCGTTTGATTTTGGGCTCCGAAAATAGGAGCAGCCGAGCAGGCTTACTGCCCCCAACCTAGAGCTCTCGAAGTGCTTTCCAACAGTATGCTGTGTACCGTGTAACTACTTACGGATCAAAAGTTATGGGCACCGAAGCGACGAATACCTGGTCACACGCCCACCGCCCTCGGTTTGCGGGCCCAGCCTCTACGTGAAGTGAAGTTGTCTTGCGCAAGGTGCCGTGGGATTCGATAATAGAAATCTGGTGGATTAGGTTGTCATCCATTTCGCGGCTCACGACTTATGATCCGGGACAGAAAAACAACGCAAAAGAGGAAAAGTATCCCGAAACTGATGAAAACGTTCGATTTTGGGATCCAAAAATAGGCGCAGTGGAGAAGGTTGGCTACCCACGTCGTAGAGCACTCGGATAGCTTTCCAACGGTATGTTGTGCGCAGCGTAACTCCTTACGGATCAAAAGTTATGGGCACCGGAGCGACGGATACCTGGTCACACGCCCCACGCCCTCGGTTTTGCGGGCCCAGCCTCTACGTGAAGTAAAGTTGTCTTGCCCAAGGTGCCGTGGGATTCGGTTCAAGAAATGTAAAGGATTAAGTTGTCGTCCTTTTCGCAGCTCACGACGTACCATCCGGTACGGAAAAATAGTGTAAACGAAGAAAAGTATCCCGAAACTGATGAAAATATTCGATTTTGGCCTCCGAAAATAGGCGCAGCCAAGCAGGTTTGCTATCCCCGTCGTAGAGCTCTCAGAGAGCTTTCCAACGGTATGTTGTGCGCAGCATAACTCCTTGCGGATTAAAAGTTATGGGCATCGGAGCGACGGATACTTGGTCACACGCCTCACGCCCTCCGTTTGCAGGCCCAGCCTCTACGTGAAGTGAAGTTGTCCTGCCTATGTTGGCTTGGGATTCAATAATAGAAATGTGATGGATTAGGTTGTCATCGTTTTCGCGACTCACGACATACGATCCGTGATGGAAAAACAGTACAAAGGAAGAAAACTATCCCGAAACTGATGAAAATGTTCGATTTCGGGCTCCGAAAATAGGAGCAACAGAGCAGGCTTGCTGCCCCCGTCGTAGAGCTCTCGAAGAACTTTCCAACGGTATGTTGTGCGCCGCGTAACTCCTTACGGATCAAAAGTTATGAGCACCGAAGCGACGGATACCTGGTCACACGGCCCACGCCCTTCGCCCTCGGTTTGCGGGCCCAACCTCTACGTGAAGTAAAGTTGTCTTACCAATGGTGGTATGGGATTCGGTAATAGAAATGTGATGGATTAGGTTATCATTCTTTTCGCGCCTCACGACGTACGATCAGGGACGGAAAAACAGCGCAAAGGAAGAAAAGTGTCCCAAAATTGATGAAAACGTTCTATTTTGGGCTCCGAAAATTGGCGCAGCCGAGCAGACTTGCTACCCCCGTCGTACAGCTCTCGGAGAGCTTTCCAACAGTATGCTATGCGCCGCGTAACTCCTTACGGATCAAAAGTTATGTGCACTGGAGCGACAAATACCTGGTCACACACCCTCGGTTTACTGGCCCAACCTCTACGTGAAGTGAAGTTGTCTTGCCCAAGGTGCCTTGGAATTCGGTAATAGAAATGTCATGGATTATGTTGTCGTCCTTTTCGCGGCTCACGACGTACAATCCAGGACGAAAAAAAAGCGCAAAAGAAGAAAAGTGTCCCGAAACTGATGAAAACGTTTGATTTTGGCCACTGAAAACAGGCGCAGCCGAATGGGCTGGCTAACCTTGTCGTAGAGCTCTCGGAGAGCTTTTCGATGGTATAGTGTATGCCGCGTAACTCTATACGGATCAAAAGTTATGGGCACCGGAGCGACGGATACTTGGTCACACGCCCCATGCCCTCGGTTTGCGGGCCCAGCCTCTACATGAAGTGAAGTTGTCTTGCCTATGGTGGCGTAGGATTCTGTAATAGAAATGTGATGGATTAGGTTGTCGTCCTTTTCGTGGCTGACGACGTACGATCCGGGACAAAAAAACAGCGCAAAAGAAGAAAAGTGTCCCTAAATTGATCAAAACGTTCAATTTTGGGCTCTTAAAACAGGCGCAGCTCAGCATGCATACATCCCCCGTCGTAGAGCTCCCGGAGAGCTTTCCAACGGTATGCTGTGCGCCACGTAACTCCTTATGGATCAAAAGTTATGGGCATTTGAGCGACGGATACCTAGTCATACGCCCCATGCCCTCGGTTTTCGGGCCCAGCCTCTACATGAAGTAAACTTGCCTTGCCCAAGGTGCCGTGGGATTCGGTAATAGAAATGTGATGGATTAGGTTGTTGTCGTTTTCGCACTCACGACGTACGATCCGGGACGAAAAAACAACGCAAATGAAGAAAAGTATCCCGAAACTGATAAAAACATTTGATTTTGGTTTCCAAAAATAAGCGCAGAAGAGCAGGCTTGCTGTCCCCGTCGTAGAGCTCTCGGAGAGCTTTCCAACGGTATGCTGTACGTCGCGTAACTCTTTACGGATAAAAAGTTATGGGCACCGGAGCGACGGATACCTGGTCACACGCCCTACGCCCTCGGTTTGCTGGCCCGGCCTCTAGGTAAAGTGAAGTTGTCTTGCCAATGGTGGCGTGGGATTCGGTAATAGAAATAAGATGGATTAGGGTGTCGTCCTTTTCGCGGCTCACGATGTACGATCCGGGATTAAAAAATAGCGCAAAAGAATAAAAGTGATCCCGAAACTAATGAAATCGTTAGATTTTGGGCTCCGAAAATAGGAGCAGCCGAGCAAGCTTACTACACCCGACGTAGAGCTCTCGAAGAGCTTTCCAACAGTATGCTGTGTGCCGTGTAACTACTTACGGATCAAAAGTTATGGGCACCGGAGCAACGAACACCTGGTCACACGCCCCACGCCCTCGGTTTGCGGGCCCAGCCTCTACGTGAAGTGAAGTTGTCTTGCACAAGGTGCCATGGGATTCGATAATAGAAATGTGGTGGATTAGGTTTTCGTCCATTTCGCGGCTCACGACTTATGATCCGGGACCCAAAAACAGCGTAAAGGAAGAAAAATGTCCCGAAACTGATGAAAACATTCAATTTTGGGATCCAAAAATGGGCGTAGTGGGGAAGGCTGGTACCCACGTTGTAGAGCTCTAGGATAGCTTTCCAACGGTATGTTGTGCGCAGCGTAACTCCTTACGGATCAAAAGTTATGGGCACCGGAGCGACGGATACCTGGTCATACGCCCCATGCCCTCGATTTGCGGGCCTATCCTTTACGTGAAGTAAAGTTGTCTTGCCCAAGGTGCCGTGGGATTCGGTTATAGAAATGTGATGGATTAGGTTGTCGTCCTTTTCGCAGCTCACGACATAACATCCGGGACAAAAAAACAGCGCAAAGGAAGAAAAGTATACCGAAACTGATGAAAACGTTTGATTTTGGTCTCCGAAAATACGCACAGCTAAGCAAATTTGCTGCCCCTGTCGTAGAGCTCTCGGAGAGCTTTCCAACGGTATGTTGTGCGCCGTGTAACTCCTAGCGGATCAAAAGTTATGGGCACCAGAGCGACGGATACCTTGTCACACGCCCCACGCCCTCGGTTTGTGGGCCCAGCCTCAACGTGAAGTGAAGTTATCCAGTCCATGGTGGCTTGGGATTCGGTAATAGAAATGTGATGGATTAGATTGTCGTCCTTTTCGCGGCTCACGATGTACGATCCGGGAAGGAAAAACTGCGCAAAAGAAGAAAAGTGTCCCAAAACTAAACAAAATGTACAATTTTGGGCACTAAAAATAGGCGCAGCTGAGCAGGCTTGTTGCCGTCGAAGAAGAGCTCTCGGAGAGCTTTCCAACGGTATGTTGTGCATCGCGTAACTCCTTACGGATCAAAAGTTATGGGCATCGGAGCGACGAATACCAGGTGACTCGCCCCACGCCCTCAGTTTGCGGGACCAGCCTCTACGTGAAGTGAAGTTGTCTTGACCAAGGTGCTGTGGGATTCGGTAATAGAAATGTGATGGATTAGGTTGTCGTCATTTTCGCGGCTCACGATGTACGATCCGTGACTGGAAAACAGTGCAAATGAAGAAAATTATCCCGAAACTGATGAAAATGATCGATTTTGGGCTCCGAAAATAGGAGGAGCCTAGCAGGTTTGCTGCCTCCATTGTAGAGCTCTCGGAGTGGTTTCCAACGGTATGTTGTGCGCCGCGTAACTCCTTATGGATCAAAAGTTATGGGCACCGAAACGACGGATACCTGGTCACTTGCCCCACACCCTCGGTTTGGAGGCCCAGCCTCTACGTGAAGTGAAGTTGTCCTGCCTATGGTGGTTTGGGATTCAGTAATAGAAATGTGATGGATTGGGTTGTTATCATTTTCGCGGCTCACGACGTACGATCCAGGATGGTAAAACAGCGCAAAAGAAGAAAATTGTCCCGAAACTGATGAAAACGTTCTATTTTGGGCTCCGAAAATACGGGTAGCAGAGCAGGCTTGCTGCCCCCGTAGTAGAGCTCTCGAAGAACTTTCCAACGGTATGCTATGCGCCGCGTAACTTCTTACTGATCAAAAGTTATGGGCACCGGAGCGACGGATACCTGGTCACACGCCCCACGCCTTCGGTTTGCGGGCCCAGCCTCCACGTGAAGTAAAGTTGTCTTACCCATGGTGGTGTGGGATTCGGTAATAGAAATGTGATGGATTAGGTTGTTGTCCTTTTCGCGACTCACGACGTACGATCAGGGACAGAAAAACAACGCAAAATGAGAAAAGTTTCCCTTAATTGATGAAAACATTCCATTTTGGGCTGCGAAAACAGGCGCAGCCGAGCAGGCTTGCTGCCCCCGTCGTAGAGCTCTAGGAGAGCTTTCCAACAGTATGCTATGCGCCACGTAACACCTTACGGATCAAAAGTTATGTGCACCGGAGCGACGAATACCTGGTTACACGCCCCCGGTTTACTAGCCCAGCCTCTACGTGAAATGAAGTTGTCTTGCCCAAGGTGCCATGGGATTCGGTAATAGAAATGTGATGGATTATGTTGTCGTCCTTTTCGCGGCTCACGACGTACAATCCAGGATAAAAAAACAGCGCAAAAGAAGAAAAGAGTCCAAAAACTGATAAAAATGTTCGATTTTGGCTTCTGAAAATAGTCGCAGCCGAATGGTCTTGCTAACCCTGTCGTAGAGCTCTCAGAAAGCTTTTCAACGGTATGCTGTGCGCCGTGTAACTCTTTACAGACCAAAAGTTATGGGCACCGAAGCGACGGATACCTGGTCACACGCCCCACGCCCTCGGTTTGCGGGCCCATCCTCTATGTCAAGTGAAGATGTCTTGCCTATGGTGGAATGGGATTCTGTAATAGAAATGTGATGGATTAGGTTGTCGTCCTTTTCGCAGCTCACGATGTACGATCCGGGACCGAAAAATAGTGCAAAAGAAGAAAAGTATCTCGAAACTGATCAAAACGTACGATTTTGGGCTCTAAAAATAGGCGTAGCAGAGCAGGCTTACTGCCCCCGTCGTAGAGCTCTCGGAGAGCTTTCCAACGGTATGCTGTGTGACGCGTAACTCCTTACGGATCAAAAGTTATGGGCACCGGAACGATGGATACCTAGTCACACGCCCCACGACCTCAGTTTGTGGGTGCAACCTCTACGTGAAGTGAAGTTGTCTTGCCCAAGATGCCGTGGGATTCTACAGTAGAAATGTGATGGATTAGGTTGTCGTCGTTTTCGCGGCTAATGGAAAAACAACGCAAAAGAAGAAAAGTGTCCCGAAACTAATGAAAATGTTTGATTTTGGTCTCCGAAAATAGGAGCAGCATAGCAAGCTTGCTGCTCCTGCCGTAGAGCTCTCGGAGTGCTTTCCAACAGTATGCTGTGCGCCGTGTAACTCCTTGCGAATCAAAAGTTATGGGCACCGGAGCGACGGATACCTGGTCACATGCCCCAGACCTCGGTTTGCGGGCCTAGCCTCTACATGAAGTAAAGTTGTCCTACCTATGGTGGCATGGGATTCGGTAATAGATATGTGATGGATTAGGTTGTCGTCGTTTTCGTGGTTCACGACATACGAACCGGGATGAAAAAACAGCGCAAAAGAAGAAAACTATCCCGAAATTGATGAAAACATTCAATTTTGGGCTCTGAAAATAGGAGCAACAGAGCAGGCTTGCTGCCCCCGTCGTAGAGCTCTCGGAGAACTTTCCAACGGTATGCTGTGCGCCGCGTAACTCCTTACGGATCAAAAGTTATAGGCTCCGGAGCAACAGATACGTAACCCTGTCGTAGAGCTCTAGGAGAGCTTTTCAACGATATGCTGTGCGCCGCGTAACTCTCTACGGATCAAAAGTTATGGGCACTAGAGCGACGGATACCTGGTCACACGCGCCACGCCCTCGGTTTGCGGGCCTAGCCTCTACGTGAAGTGAAGTTGTCTTGCCTATGGTGGCGTAGGATTCTGTAATAGAAATGTGATGGATTAGGTTGTCGTCCTTTTCGCGGCTCACGACATACGATCCGGGACGGAAAAATAGTGCAAAAGAAGAAAAGTGTCTCAAAAGTAATCAAAACGTACTATTTTGGGCTCTAAAAATAGGCGCAGCAGAGCAGGCTTTTTGCTCCCGTGTAGAGCTCTCGGAGAGCTTTCCAACAGTATGATGTGCGACACGTAACTCCTTACGGATCAAAAGTTATGGGCTCCGGAGCAACGGATACCTGGTCACACACTCCACACCCTCGGTTTGTGGGCGCAACCTCTACGTGAAGTGAAGTTGTCTTGCCCAAGGTGCAGTGGGATTCGGTAATAGAAATGTGATGGATTAGGTTGTCGTCCTTTTTGCGGCTCACGACGTACGATCCAAGACAGAAAAACAGCGCAAAAGAAGAAAAGTGTCTCGAAACTGATAAAAACGTTCGATTTTGGTCTCCGAAAATAGGCGCAGCAGCCCTCGTCGTAAAGCACTCGGAGAGCTTTCCAACGGTATGCTGTGCGCTGTGTAACTCCTTGCGGATCAAAAGTTATGGGCACCGGAGCGAGGGATACCTTGTCGCAAGCCCCACGCCCTCGGTTTGCTGGCCCGGCCTCTACGCGAAGTGAAGTTTTCTTGCCCAAGGTGGCGGGGTATTTGGTAATAGAAATGTGATGGATTAGGTTGTCGTCCTTTTCGCTGCTCACGACGTACGATCCGGGACGGAAAAACTGCGCAAAAGAAGAAAAGTGTCCCGAAACTAATCAAAACGTACGATTTTGGGATCTAAAAATAGACGCAGCCAAGCAGGTTTGCAGCCCCCGTCGTAGAGCTCTCAGATAGCTTTCTAACAGTATGCTGTGCGCCGCGTAACTCCTTACGGATCAAAAGTAATTGGCACCAGCCTGACGAATACCTGGTCACACGCCCCACGCACTCAGTTTGCGGGCCCAGCCTCTACATGAAGTGAAGTTGTCTTGCCAAAGGTGCCGTGGGATTCGGTAATAGAAATGTGTTGGATTAGGTTGTCGTCCTTTTCGCAGCTCACGACGTACCATCCGGGACGAAAAACCAACACAAAAGAAGAAAAGTATCCCGAAACTGATGAAAACATTCGATTTTGGTCTCGAAAAATTGGCGCAGCTGAGTAGGTTTGCTGCCCCCGTCGTAGAGCTCTCGGAGAGCTTTCCAACTGTATGTTGTACGTTGCGTAACTCCTTACGGATGAAAAGTTATGGGCACCGGAGCAACGGATACCTGGTCACACGCCCCATGTCCTCGGTTTGCGAGCCTAGCCTCTACGTGAAGTGAAGTTGTCTTGCCCATGGTACCGTGGGATTCGGTAATAGAAATGAGATGGATTAGGTTGTCGTCCTTTTCGCAGCTCACGAAGTACGATCCAGGACAGAAAAACATCACAAAAGAAGAAAAGTGTCTTGAAACTGATGAAAATGTTCGATTTTGGGCTCCAAAAATAAGCGCAGCCGAGCAGGCTTACTGCCCCCGTCGTAGAGCTCTCTTAGAGCTTTCCAACAGTATGCTGTGCGTCGCGTAACTTCTTACGGATCAAAAGTAATGGGCATCGGCGCGACAGACACCTGGTCACGCGCCCCACGCCCTTAGTTTGCGGCCCCAGCCTTTACGTGAAGTGAAGTTCTCTTGCCAAAGGTGCCATGGGATTCGGTAATAGTAATGTGATGCATTAGGTTGTCGTCCTTTTCGCGGCTCACGACGTACCATCTGGGACCAAAAAACAGCGCAAAAGAAGAAAAGTGTCCCGAAACTTATGAAAACGTTCGATTTTGGTCTCCAAAAATTGGCGCAGCCGAGCAAGTTCGCTGCCCCCGTCGTAGAGCTCTCGGAGAGCTTTCCAACAGTATGTTGTGCGCCGCGTAACTCCTTACAGATCTAAAGTTATGTGCACCGGAGCGACGGATACCTGGTCACACGCCCCACACCCTCGATTTGCTGGCCCAGCCTCTTCGTGAAGTGAAGTTGTCTTGCCCAAGGTGTCGTGGGATTCGGTAATAGAAATGTGATGGATTAGGTTGTCGTCCTTTTCGCGGCTCACGACGTACGATCCGGGACGAAAAAACAGTGCAAAAGAAGAAAAGTGTCCCGAAACTGATCAAAATGTTCTATTTTGGGCTCTTAAAACAGGCGCAGCCTAGCAAGCTTGCTACCCCCATCGTAGAGCTCTCGAAGAGCTTTCCAACGGTATGCTATGCGCCGCGTAACTCCTTACGGATCAAAAGTTATGGGCATTTGAGCGACGGATACTTAGTCACACGCCCCATGCCCTTGGTTTTCGTGCCCAGCCTCTACGTGAAGTAAAGTTATCTTGCCTAAGGTGCCGTGGGATTCGGTGATAGAAATGTGATGGATTAGGTTGTCGTCATTTTCACGCTCACGACGTACGATCCAGGACGAAAAAACATCGCAAATGAAGAAAAGTGTCCCGAAACTAAAGAAAACATTTGATTTTGTGCTCCGAAAATAAGCGCAGAAGAGCAGGCTTGCTGCCACCGTCGTAAAGCTCTGGGAGAGCTTTCCAACGGTATACTGTGCGTCGTGTAGCTCTTTACGGATAAAAAGTTATGGGCACCGGAGCGATGGATACCTAGTCACACGCCCCACGCCCTCGGTTTGCGGGCCCAGCCTCTATGTGAAGTGAAGCTGTCTTGCCCATGGTGGCGTGGGATTCGGTAATAGAAATGTAATGGATTAGGTAGTCGTCCTTTTCGCAGCACACGACGTACGATCCATGACGGAAAAATAGCCCAAAAAAAAGAAAAGTGTCCCAAAACCGATGAAAACGTTCGATTTTGAACTCCAAAAACAGGCAGAACCGAGCAAGCTTGTTGTCCTCGTCGTAGAGCTCTCAGAGAGCTTTCCAACGGTATGCTGTGCGACGCGTCACTCCTTACGGATTAAAAGTTATGGGCATCGGAGCGACGGATACTTGGTCACACGCCCCACACCCTCGGTTTACGGGCCAAGCCTCTATGTGAAGTGAAGTTGTCTTGCCCATGGTGGTGTGGGATTCGGTAATAGAAATGTGATAGATTAGGTTGTCGTCCTTTTCGCGGCACACGACAAACGATCCGGGACGAAAAACTAGCCCAAAAAAAAGAAAAGTATCCCAAAACTGATGAAAACGTTCGGTTTTGAACTCCAAAAATAGGCGCAACCGAGCAGGCTTGTTGTCCTCGTCGTAGAGCTCTCGGAGAGCTTTCCAACGGTATGCTATGTGTCGCGCCACTCCTTACAGATTAAAAGTTATGGGCACCGGAGCGACGGATACCTGGTCACACGCCCCACGCCCTCGGTTTGCGGGCCCAACCTCTACGTGAAGTGAAGTTGTCTTGCCAATGGTGACGTGGGATTCGATAATGGAAATGTGGTGGATTAGGTTGTCGTCCTTTTCGCGGCTCACGACTTACGATATGGGACGGAAAAAACAGCGCAAAAGAAGAAAAGTATCCCAAAACTGATGAAAATGTTAGATTTTGGGCTCCGAAAATGGGAGTAGCGGGGAAAGCTGGCTACCCACGTCGTAGAGCTCTCGGATAGCTTTCTAACGGTATGTTGTGCGCCGCGTAACTCCTTACGGATCAAAAGTTATGGGCACCGGACCGACGGATACCTGGTCACACGCCCCACGCCCTCGGTTTGCGGGCCCAGGCTCTACGTGAAGTAAAGTTGTCTTACCCAATGTGCCATTGGATTCGGTAATAGAAATGTGATGGATTAGGTTTATCAAACCCTAACCTGGCCTATAAGGTTAGACTAGGGTGTCATCTAAACGTTCAGGACATGTCACATACTTAACCGTTTATGAAGGTTTAACACTTATCGTTTTAGTCTAAACTCCAAAGTTTTTCTTAAAACCGGCAGCATAACGGCTGTAATTGGACTCTTTGGTTTGGCCTAATTCTCTAAACGCCTCAAAATTTTCCAATTTCAAGTTTCATTTCCAACTAGGATTACTATTTAACATCAATTGAAATGCCTATTGGTTATCTCGATGTCTCGTTTGATTTATAACCTAGCATGATACTATGTCTCGTTTGTTTGTTTATCCTCGTTACAAAAGTACCTGTTTAAGATTGGATAGGTTCATTTACTTAGTCCTGAACTAATGCGTCATAACCTATGATAGATACTAGCGGTAATAATAGCAAAACGATCATAGTAGTGTTTAGTGTCTGTCTAGCAATATCAGTACAAACCAAAATTAGACCCCAAATTACAACGGGGGTCTTTACATTACAACATCGAGCAACATAAAAGGAAATAGTCTTCAAGTAGCATAAAGTTCACAAGTAGCCATAATCACGCAAAGCACACAAATAGGCAATCACTCCAAGGATTCATCGTTAGGTACATCGTCCTCGGGTACCTGTTCTGGATCTTCTTCAATTGAGATGATAAAAGAGGGTGAGTCCTTATGAACTCAGCGAGGGGGAACGAGAAATAGGTTTTGAAACTCATTTTCCGGTTCAATTTATGAAAATCCTTTTGCAAGCATGAATATAACAATAATACAAGTACAGAAACAGAAATACCAGTCTTTCCTCCCCGAGGTTCTCTAGGAACCAAGCGAGAGTACTTATACACATAGTAAAAAGGATACAGTGAGCTTTTGCTCTCAGATCAGTTTCAGAATCAGTTGTTGCGGCCGACTTTAAATCATCCCTTTAACACGCCAGGTGGGTGTACTCCGGATGTACCCCGAAATCCTACGACCCAACTCTCCGAGGAAGTCTACCCCCCAAGCGAGAGAGGGAATGGGACAGTGGTAGTCACGGGTGCACCGGCAAGCCCGATGCCGCCCGGTGTGCGTGATCGCTACCACGCCGACAGGAAAGGTTGCAACCTTGTATGCAGTGCACATTTATGACATTAACATATCACGTTAGGAGGACAACAAAGTAGGTTGCCTCCGGACAGTCATAAGATTGCACATTGACAAGTAAACATGCAGGGCACGATAAAACATGTAATTTCACTTGAAAGGCATATAGAGTTATATGAACATTAAACGGGCAGCCATGTAACACATGTAAATCAAGCCATATAACTCATTACGAAGTCCACGTGATCAAGTAATAAGATTATTCAACATGCAATAACATCTACGTGGGTTCGGGTGCAAGAAAAGCCTATTTGTCAACATGCAATGATCAAAATCACTTTTGAGGTTATAAGGGCATCTACGGGCAGCCTACTAAGCATATAATTCCACACAATATCTGAATGATCAACACTTAGCAAGACTACCTAGTCATTAGGGTTTCTATTTCGTGCATATCCGTGCAATTTAAGCCCCAAACCAATTCAAAATCAATCTCAAGCCATGCATCATATAATTCAATATCCTCAAACATTCAAAACAGTCCACACAACATCCCAAGGCTACAATCCCAAGCATTTATTTCAACAAGAAAAGTTACAACAATTTTCTAAGCATGACATTACTGCAGTAGGCTGTTTTCTCACAATCATTAAGATAGGCAAACAAACTCCAATTCCAGTGAATAAGATGTCAAATTAAATCTTAAGAAGTCAACTAAAATCAGGAACAAACCTTGCATCATTTGGAGTTCGGGATCATTAGATATAGACGAAACAGTGGGATAGCACAAAACTGTCCAGATTTGCACACATTTCGATAATTGACGTTTTTGAGATCCTTAGGGTCAGATTTAGCCTTAGTCCATTTCTGACAAAAATGTCCAGAACTGAAAATTCTAGCAGTACACCCAATTTCATGCATTTTGGACATCATTTACTAAGTCAAATCTGGTTCGTTCCACAAGGTCAGTGCATCTGCCAAAACCTGCTTCATTTTTCCAGATTTCCAGATTTGGACACATTTTAATGATTTGCCATTTTGAAGACCTTAGAGTCGAAATTAGCTTTGGCCTATTTCTGTGAAAAGTGTTCAAAACTGGAAAAAATAGTCACCTACCAATCTTCATGCATTTTCAACATCATTTGCCTAGCAAAACTTACCTCGAAACAAACTGGTCAGAGAGCTGTCAACAATCCGACTTCACCTATCATCACTTTCAAGCCAAGATCTTGCCATGCATGGTTGCTTAAGCTTATGAACGAACATATAACTCAAGTACAGAAGCAAATACATACATTTATGAGAATGCATGTGAATTTTTGAAGGATTTTCAAAAGGTTTTAGCCCTCACCTTAGCAAACAACCAAGAAGATGCACAAAAACTTGTTGAAGCTCAAATCTCTTCTTCTTCTTGCTTAGCCGAGATTCCAACTTGGTTTTCTCTATTTTTCCTAGCCTAGTGATCAATCTCTTAGTACATGCATGAGGTTAGAACAAGAAGAAAAGAAATGGAAGCTTAAAACTCACCTAGGGCCGAAATGAAGGCTTCAAAGGGCATGCATGTGTGATTTTCGAACTCTAGCTAGTTTGGTTGAGCTTCTTCAATGGTTGCTTGTCTTGATGCACCAAGAGTTGATGAAGATGAGCAAGGGATGGTGAGAACTCAGCCAAGGCCGAGAGAGAGAGGGAAAATGAGAGGGAGAGAGAGAGAAATGTGAGAGGAAAGAAGAAATGACAAAAAAATGAAGGCCTTTGCAATTTTTGATGAGCATGTTCGGCCTTGAGCTTGATGAATCAGATTTTTGTGTCTTCAAGGTGGGATTTAAAAATGCTAGCATGGGCATGAAGCTTTTGGTCGAGCAAGGTAGGAATTTGAGGTGGTATTGAGCAATTTTTTAAGCATTGATAAGTGTTTTTATGTCATAACTTGTCTAGAATCAATTGAATTTAGCATGCATGCAAAGAGACCTCCTAGTGGTCGGCCAAGGCTACACAAATTCTGAATTTTTGTCATCTTTGAGCATTATTTTAATTGTGTTTTGAAAGTGCAAAAAGAATAAGGAATAAAGAATAAGGATTGTCTAGTGTTTAGTGAATTTTTGTCTTCTAGTGAGTTGAATTAGGATTATAATATTGATAATGGATTTTGTAGGATTGTTTAATAGCCTAGTGCTCCGTGTAAGATGCTTTCTTGATTAGCGTGAGGGCACGCTTTCCTAGGTCTAGGGCACGCACTACGAGGTAGGGCGTGAACTACGAGACAGACCCACGTTTTTCTAGTAAATGCACGCAATCCTAAATGAATGCACGTAATTCGAGGTACGACTCTTAAACCTAGGTTAGGACACGCAATTCAAGGTTAGGGCACACAAAATGAGACAATGCACGTAAATCGAGGTTAGGCACATATATCTAGGTATCACACGTCAGTCGGGGATTAGGGCACCCTATTCTAGGTCAAGGCACGTATGACGAGGTATGCACGAAAACCAAGACAGGACACACAATCCAAGGTCGGTCATATAATTAGGGGTCTATGACACACAAATCGAGGTATGACACGTTATTCGGGGTCGGGCCTCACAAGGTTGTCGTCATTTTCACGGCTCACGACGTACGATCCGGGACGAAAAAACAGCGCAAATGAAGAAAAGTGTCCCAAAATTGATGAAATCGTTTGATTTTTGGCTCCGAAAATAGGCGTAGAAAAGCAGGCTTGCTGCCCCTGTCGTAAAGCTCTCGGAGAGCTTTCCAACGGTATGCTTTGCGTCGTGTAACTCCTTACGGATAAAAAGTTATGGGCACTGGAGCGACGGATACCTGGTCACACACCCCACGCACTCGGTTTGCGGGCCCAGCGTCTACATGAAGTGAAGTTGTCTTGCCCATGGTGGAGTGGGATTCGGTAATAGAAATGTGATGGATTAGGTTGTCGTCCTTTTCGCTGCTCATGACGTACGATCCGGGACAAAAAAATAGCGCAAAAGAAGAAAAGTGTCCCGAAACTGATGAAAATGTTCGATTTTGGGCTCCGAAAATAGGCGTAGCCAAGCAGGCTTGTTACTTCCTTCGTAGAGCTCTCGGAGAGCTTTCCAACGGTATGCTGTGCACCGCGTAACTCCTCACAGATCAAAAGTTATGGGCACCGGAGAGATGAACACCAGGTCACACGCCCCACGCCCTCGGTTTGCGGGTGTCACGCCCCAACTCGACCTATAGAGGTTAGACTAGGGTGTGATCTAAACATTCAGGTCGTTACACTTACTTAATCATTCATGAAGGTTTAATACTTAACGTTTAGTCTAAACTCCTCAAATTCTCCGGAAAACCGGCAGCATAACGACTGTAATTGGGCTCTTTAGTTTGACCTAATTTTCCAAAGGCCTCAAAACTTTCAATCTCAAATAAATTTCCAACTAAGATTACTATTTATCACCAATTGAAACGCCTACTAGTTATCTCGAAGTCTCGTTTGATTAGCAACCTAGCATGATACTATGTCTCGTTTGTTTGTTAATCCTTGTTACAAAAGCACTTGTTGATCTTCGCTTAACAATGAGTGCCTGCTTAAGATTGGATAGATTCATTTACTTAATCCTTTACCTGATACTTCCTAAGCCTGTGATAGATACTAACCATTAGCGATAGCAAAAACGACCATAAGAGTGTCTAACTAGTTATAATCAGTACAAATCAAAATTAGACCCCAAATTACAACGGGGGTCATTTACAATAGCAACGATAAACAACATCAGAGATAATCTTCAAAACAACATGTCGTTCACAAAACAGCCACAATCACGTAAGGCACGTAGGGCATGCAATCATTCCAAAGAGTCATCAATAGGCACGTTATCCACGGGTACCTGTTCTTGATCTTCTTCTCCTGTGATGATAAAAGAGGGTGAGTCGTTATGAACTCAGCGAGAGGGAACGAGAAATACGTTTTGAAACTCATTTTTCGGTTCAACTTATGAAAATCCTTTTGTAAGCATGAATGTACACAATTAAGTACATAACGATAATATAAAGTAAAGGAACACAATTACCAGTCTTTCCTCCCCGAGGTCCTCTAGGAACCAAGCGAGAGTACTTATACATATAGTAAAAGGATACGGTGAGCATTTGCTCTCAATATCAATTTCGATTCATTTGGTGCGGCCGACTTCAATGATCCACTTATCGCTCCCAATTGGGTGTACTCCGGATGTACCCCGAAACCTACGACCCAACTCTCCGAGGGTGGAATGCCAAGCGAGAGAGGGAATTGGACCATGGTAGTCACGGGAGCACCGGCAAGCCCTATGCCGCCTAGCGTTCGTGAAACGCTACCATGCCACAATGAAAGGTTGCAACCTTGTTTACAATGCCCATTTATGTCATTTAACATTTCACATTAGGAGGTCAACAAAGTAGGTTGCCTCCGAGCAAGTATATGATCACATTTTGACATATTGGCATATAAGGCATTGTAAGAACATATAATCATTTCATATATCCATTTGAAAGCAATTAAACTTTCACGGGCAGCCAAGTAATCATGTTCAAATAAACCATTGAATATCTTTTAACAATTCACATTAGGAGGACAACAAAGTAGGTTGCCTCCGAGCAATTTCAAGATCACATATTGCCAAGTAAACGAACGAGGCATGCTTGACATGAAATTTTACTTTGTAGAACACATAGAGTCATATGAACATTAAATGGGCAGCCATGTAACACATGTAAAACAGGCCATATAACTTATTACGAAGCCCACGTGATCAAGTGATAAGATTATTCAACATGCAATGACATCAACATGGGTTCGGGTGCAAGAAAAGCTTATTTGTCAACATGCAATGGTCAAAATCGCATTTGAAGTTATAAGACATTTACGGGCAGCCCACTAAGCATATAATTTCCACACAATATCCAAATGATCAACACTTAGCAAGACTACCTAGTCAATAGGGTTTCCGTTTCATGCTTAACCGTGTGATTAAACCCTAAGTCAACTCAAGATCATTCTCAAGTCATGCATCATTCAATTCAAACATCCTCAAGTACTCAAAACAGTCCACCCAACATCCCAACACCACAATTCCAAGCAATTAGCACCACAAGAGAGGTTATAACAATTTTCCAAGCATATAGCTAAGTGGAACCTTTACTGCAATAGGCTATTTTCTCACAATCAATAGGATAATCAAACAATCTCCAAATCCAGTGAATAAGATGTCAAATTAAATCTTAAGAAGTAAAATAAAATCAGAAACAAACCTTGCATCAATTGGAGTTCGGGATCATTAGATATAGCCGAAACAGTGGAATAGCACAAAACTGTCCAGATTTGCACATATTTCAATGATTGTCGTTTTTGAGGTCCTTAGGGTCAGATTTAGCCTTGGTCCATTTCTGACAAAAATGTCCAGAACTGAAATTTCTAGCAGCACACCAAATCTCATGCATTTTGGACATCATTTACTAAGTTAAATCTGGTTCGTTCCACAAGGTCAGTGCATCTGCCAAAACCTGCTTCATTTTTCCAGATTTCCAGATTTGGACACATTTTAAAGATTTGCTATTTTGAGGACCTTAGAGTCAAAATTAGATTCGGCCTATTTCTGCGAAAAATGTTCAACACTGTCCAAACTAGTCACCTACCAATTTTCAAGCATTTTAAACATCATTTTCCTAGCTAAACTTACCTCGAAACAGACTGGTCAGAAAGCTGTCAACAATCCGACTTCACCTAGCATCACTTTCAAGCCAAGATCTTGCCATGCATGGTTGTTTAAGCTTATGAACGACCATATAACTCAAGTACAGAAGCAAATACACACATTTATGAGCATGCATGTGGATTTTTGAAGAGTTTTCAAAAGGTTTTAGCCCTCACCTTAGCAAACCACCAAGAAGATGCACAAAAACTTGTTGAAGCTCAAATCTCTTCTTTTTCTTGCTTAGCCGAAATTCCAACTTGGTTTTCTATATTTTTCCTAGCCTAGTGATCAATATCTTAGTACATTCATGAGGTTAGAACAAGAAGAAAAGAAATGGAAGCTTAAAACTCACCTAGGGCCGAAATGAAGGCTTCAAAGGACATGCATGTGTAGTTTTCACATCCTAGCTTGTTTGCTTGAGTTTCTTTGATGGTTGCTTGTCTTGTTGCACCATATGATGAAGAAGATGAGCTAGGAGGTGGAGAGAACTCAGCAAAAACCGAAATGGAGAGAGAAAATGGGAGGGAAGTGAGAGAAAAGAAGGAGAAATGAAAGAATATGACAAAGAATGATAAAGAGTGATGTTTTGCATTGTTCTAAGCATATGGTCGGCCCTGGACAGCCCATTTTCAGTCTTTTTGTGTCTTCAAGGAGTATTTTGAAATGGCTAGCATGGGCATGGAGCACTTGGTCAAAAATGGTGTGCATTGGGTTGGGTTTTGGGGCTATTTTATTCCTAGTGTCTTGTGTGTGTCATAGTTTGTCTAGGACTAATTTTTTTATGCATTTGTGTCATTAGAATTGTCATAGGAATGTTGGAAAATTAGGGAATCTAGGTAGAATAAAATATAGGAATGTTTGTTGATGAGTTGAATTATGAATAGAATAATAGATAGTGGGAAATGTAGGAATAGTTTAGTATTATTTTATTATTAGTGGAGTTTGTAGAGAATTTGAATTAGGAATATAATATTGGTTAGTGGATTGTGTAGGATTATTCTAGTGTCTAGTGCTTTGTGTAAGATTCTTTCTTGATTAACGTGGTGGCACGAATTCCTAGATCTAGGGCACGAATTACGAGGTAGACACGAACTACGAGGTACAGCACGTATTTCAAGACTAAGGGAAATACTTCAAGATAAGTGCACGGATTCTAATGCTAACACACGTAACCCTAGGTGAATGAACGTATATCAAAATAAGGCACGTAATTCAATACAATGCACGTAATTCAAGACATGACTCTTAAACCTAGGTTAAAGCACGCAGTTCATGGTTAATGTACACGAAACGAAGAGACACACACAAATCAAGGTCTTGCACGTAAATTAAGGTAATGACATGTTTATCTAGGTATCGCACGTATATCGAGAATTAAGACACACAATTCTAGGTTAAGGCATGTATAACGAGGCATGCACAAAAACCAAGACAGGGCACGTAATCCAAGGTCGGTCATATAATTTTAGGTATAAGGCGCGCAAATCGAGGTAGGACACGTTATTCAGGGTCGGGCCTCACAGCGGGCCCAGCCTCTACGTGAAGTGAAGTTGTCTAGCCCATGGTATCGTGGGATTCGGTAATAGAAATGTGACGGATTAGGTTGTCGTCCTTTTTGCCACTCACGACATACGATTCGGGACGGAAAAACAGCTCAAAAGAAGAAAAGTATCCCGAAACTGATGAAAACGTTTGATTTTGGTCTTCGAAAATAGGCGCAGCCACGCAGGTTTACTGCCCCCATCGTAGAGCTCTCGGAGAGCTTTCCAACAGTATGTTGTGCGCCGCGTAATTCCTTGCGGATCAAAAGTTATGGGCACCAAAGCGACGGATACCTGGTCACACGCCCCACGCCCTCGGTTTGCCGGCCCAGCCTCTACGTGAAGTGAAGTTATCCTGTCCATGGTGGCTTGGGATTTGGTAATAGAAATGTGATGGATTAGGTTATCGTCCTTTTCGCATCTCACGACATACGATTATGGACGGAAAAATAGAGCAAAAGAATAAAAGTGTCCCAAAATTGATGAAAACGTTCGATTTTGGGCTCCGAAAATAGGCGCAGCCAAGCAGGCTTGTTGCCCCCGTTGTAGAGCTCTCGGGGAGCTTTCCAACAGTATGCTGTGCGCCGTGTAACTCCTTATGAATCAAAAGTTATATGCACCGAAGCGACGAATACCTGGTCACTCGCCCCCGGTTTACTGGCCCAACCTCTACGTGAAGTGAAGTTTTCTTGCCCAAGGTGCCATGGGATTCGGTAATAGAAATGTGATGGATTATGTTGTCGTCCTTTTCGCGACTCACGACGTACAATCCAGGACGAAAGAACAGCGCAAAAGAAGAAAAGTGTCCCGAAACTGATGAAAACGTTCGATTTAGGCCTCTGAAATTAGGCGCAGCCGAATGGGCTAGCTAACCTTGTCGTAGAGCTCTCGAAAAGCTTTTCAACGGTATGCTGTGCGCCGCGTAACTCTTTACGGATCAAAAGTTATTTGCACCGGAGCGACGGATACCTAGTCACACGCCCCACGCCCTCGGTTTGCGGGCCTAGCCTCTACGTGAAGTGAAGTTGTCTTGCCTATGGTGGCATGGGATTCTGTAATAGAAATGTGATGGATTGGGTTGTTGTCCTTTTCGCGGCTCACGACGTACGATCCGGGACGGAAAAATAGTGCAAAAGAAGAAAAGTGTCTCGAAACTAATCAAAATGTACAATTTTGGGCTCTAAAACTAGGCGCAGCAGAGCAGGCTTGCTGCCCCCGTCGTAGAGCTCTTGGAGAGCTTTCCAACGGTATGTTGTGTGACGCGTAACTCCTTACGGATCAAAAGTTATGGGTACCAGAGCGACGGATACCTGGTCACACGCCCTACGCCCTCGGTTTGTGGTCGCAACCTCTACATGAAGTAAAGTTGTCTTGCCCAAGGTGCCGTGGGATTCTGTAATAGAAATGTGATGGATTAGGTTGTCGTCCTTTTCGCGGCTCATGACGTACAATCCAAGACAGAAAAATAGCGTAATAGAAGAAAAGTGTCTTGAAACTGATAACAACGTTCGATTTTGGTCTCCTAAAATAGGGCAGCCAAGCAAGCTTGTTGCCTCCGTCGTAGAGCACTCGGAGAGCTTTCCAACGGTATGTTGTGCGCCGCGTAACACCTTATGGATCAAAAGTTATGGGCACTGGAGCGACGGATACCTTGTCACACGCCCCATGCCCTCGGTTTGCGGGCCCAGCCTATACGCGAAGATAAATTTTCTTGCCCAAGGTGGCGGGGTATTCAGTAATAGAAATGTGATGGATTAGGTTGTCGTCCTTTTCGCAGCTCACGACGTACGATCCGGGACGAAAAAATAGCACAAAAGAAGAAAAGTGTCCCGAAACTAATCAAAGCGTACGATTTTGGGATCTCAAAATAGACACAGCCGAGCAGGCTTGCTGGCCCGTCGTAGAGCTCTCAGAGAGCTTTCCAACAGTATGTTGTGCGCCGCGTAACTCCGTATGGATCAAAAGTAATGGGCACCAGCGCGACGGATACCTGGTCACATGCCCCACGCCTTCAGTTTGCGGGCACTGCCTCTACGTGAAGTGAAGTTGTCTTGCCAAAGGTGTCATGGGATTCGGTAATAGAAATGTGATGGATTAGGTTGTCGTCCTTTTCGCGGCTCGTGACGCACCATCCGGGACATCAAAACAGCGTAAAAGAAGAATAGTATCCCGGAACTGATGAAAACGTTCGATTTTGGTCTCCAAAAATAGGCACAATTGAGCAGGTTTACTGCCCCCGTCGTAGAGCTCTCGGAGAGCATTCCAACTGTATGTTGTGCGCCGCGTAACTCCTTACGGATGAAAAATAATGGGCACCGGAGCGACGGATACCTGGTCATATGCCCCATGCCCTCGGTTTGCGGGCCCAGCCTCTACGTGAATTGAAGTTGTCTTGCCCATGGTGGCATGGGATTCTGTAATAGAAATGAGATGCATTACGTTGTCATCTTTTTCGCGGCTCACGACGTACGATCCAAGACAGAAAAACATCACAAAAGAAGAAAAGTGTCCTGAAACAGATGAAAACGTTCGATTTTGGGCTCCAAAAATAGGCACAGCCGAGCAGCCTTGCAGCCCCCGTCGTAGAGCTCTCGAAGAGCTTTCCAACAGTATGTTGTGCGCCGCGTAAATCCTTACAGATAAAAAGTAATGGGCACCGGCGCGACGGACACCTGGTCACACGACCCACGCCCTCAGTTTCTCGGCCCAGCCTCTATGTCAAGTGAAGTTGTCTTGCCAAATGTGTCGTGGAATTCGGTAATAGAAATATGATGGATTAGGTTGTCTTCCTTTTCAAGGCTCACAACGTACCATTCGGGACGGAAAAATAGCACAAAAGAAGAAAAGTGTCCCGAAACTAATGAAAACGTGTGATTTTGGTCTCCAAAATTAGGCGCAACCGAGCAGGTTTGCTGCCCCCGTCCTAGAGCTCTCGGAGAGCTTTCCAACTGTATGTTGTGCGCCGCGTAACTCCTTACGGATGAAAAGTTATGGGCACCGGAGCGACGGATACCTGGTCACACGCCCCACGCACTCAGTTTGCAGGCCCAGCCTTTACGTGAAGTGAAGTTGTCTTGCCCATGGTGGCATGGGATTCATTAATAGAAATGAGATGGATTAGGTTGTCGTCCTTTTCGCGGCTTACGACGTACGATCCAGGACAAAAAAACATCACAAAAGAAGAAAAGTGGTCTGAAACTGTTGAAAACGTTCGATTTTGGGCTCCAAAAATAGGAGCAGCCGAGCAGGCTTGTTGCCCCCGTCGTAGTGCTCTCTAAGAGATTTCTAACGGAATTATGTGCACTGCGTAACTCCTTTCATATCAAAAGTTATGGGCACCAGAGCGACGGATACCTTGTCACACACCCAGCGACCTCGGTTTACGGGCCCATCCTCTACGTGAAGTGAAGTTGAAAACAGCGTAGAAGAAGAAAAGTATCCCCAAACTGATGAAGACGTTCAATTTTGGACTCTGAAAATAGGTGCATCAAAGCAGGCTTGTTGCCCCCATCGTAGAGCTCTCGGAGAGCTTTCCAACGGTATGCTGGGCGCCGCGTAACTCCTTACGGATCAAAAGTTATGGGTACAGGAGCGACGGATACTTGGTCACACGCCCCACGCCCTCGGTTTATGGGCCCAGCCTCTACTTGAAGTGAAGTTGTCTTGCCCATGGTGGCATGGGATTTGGTAATAGAAATGTGATGGATTAGGTTGTCGTCCTTTTCGCAGCTCACGACGTACGATCCGGGACGAAAAAATAGCGCAAAAGAAGAAAAGTGTCCCGAAATTGATGAAAACGTTCGATTTTGGGCTCCGAAAACAGGCATAGCCAAGCAGGCTTGTTGCCTCCATCGTAAAGCTCTCGGAGAGCTTTTCAATGGTATGCTGTGCACCGCGCAACTCCTTACGGATCAAAAGTTATAGGCACCGGAGCGACAGATACCTGGTCACACGCCCCATGCCCTCAGTTTGTGGGCCCAGCCTCTACGTGAAGTGAAGTTGTCTTGCCCATGGTGGCGTGGGATTCAGTAATAGAAATGTGATGGATTAGGTTGTCGTCCTTTTCGCGGCTCATGACGTACGATCCGAGACGAAAAAACACCGCAAAAGAGGAAAACTTTCCCGAAAGTAATGAAAACGTTTGATTTTGGGCTAAGAAAATAGGAGCAACAGAGCATGCTTGCTGCCCCCGTCGTAGAGCTCTCGGAGAGCTTTCCAACGGTATGCTGTGCGCCGCGTAACTCCTTGCGGATCAAAAGTTATAGGCACTGGAGCGACGGATACCTGGTCACCCGCCCCACGCCCTCGGTTTGCGGGCCCAGCCTCTACGTGAAGTGAAGTTGTCTTGCCAATGGTGGCGTGGGATTCGGTAATAAAAATGTGATGGATTAGGTTGTCATCTGTTTCGTGACTCACGACGTACGATCCGAGAAGGAAAAATAGCGCAAAAGAAGAAAAGTGTCTCGTAACTGATGAAAACATTCAATTTTGGGATCCAAAAAAAGGCGCAGTCGAGCAGGCTTGTTTCCTTCGTCGTAGAGCTCTCGGAGAGCTTTCCAACGGAATGTTGTGCGCCACGTAACTCCTTACATATCAAAAGTTATGGGCACCATAGCGACAGATACTTGGACACACGCCCCACGCCCTTGGTTTGCGGGCCTAGCCTCGACATAAAGTGAAGTTGTATTGCCCAAGGTGCCGTGGGATTCGGTAATAGAAATGTGATGGATTAGGTTGTCGTCCTTTTCACGGCTCACGACGTACAATCCAGGACGGAAAAATAGCGCAAAAGAAGAAAAGTGTCCCGAAACTGATGAAAATGTTCGATTTTGTCCTCTGAAAATAGGCGTAGCCGAACAGGTTGGCTAACCCTGTCGTAGAGCTCCTAGAGAGCTTTTCAACGGTATGCTGTGCGTCGCGACACTCCTTACGGATCAAAAGTTATGGGCACCAGAGCGACGGATACCTGGTCGCACGCCCCAAGCCCTCGGTTTGCGGGCCCAGCCTCTAAGTGAGGTGAAGTTGTCTTGCTCATGGTAGCGTGGGATTCTGTAATAGAAATGTGAAGGATTAGGTTGTCGTCCTTTTCGCGGCTCACAACGTACGATCCGGGATGGAAAAACAGTGCAGAAGATGAAAAGTGTCTCGAAACTAATCAAAACGTACGATTTTGTGCTGTAAAAATAGGAGCATTCCAGCAGGCTTGTTGCCCCCGTTGTAGAGCTCTCGGAGAGCTTTTCAACGGTATTTTGTGCGCTGCGTAACGCCTTTCGGATCAAAAGTTATGGGCACCGGAGTGACGGATACCTGGTCACACGCCCCATGCCCTCGGTTTGCGGGCCCAACTTCTACGTGAAGTGAATGTCTTGCCCAAGGTGTCGTGGGATTTGGTAATAGAAATATGATGGATTAGCTTGTCATCATTTTCGCAGCTCACGACGTACGATCCAAGATAGAAAAATAGCGCAATAGAAGAAAAGTGTCTCGAAAGTAATCAAAACGTACGATTTTGGGCTCTAAAAATAGGCGCAGCCGAGCAGGTTTACTACCCCCGTCGTAGAGCTCTCGGAGAGCTTTCCAACGGTATGCTGTGCGCCGCCTAACTCTTTACGGATGAAGAGTTATGGGCGCCGGAGCGACGGATACCTAGTCACACGCCCCACGCCCTCGGTTTGCTGGCCCAGCCACTACGTGAAGTGAAGTTGTCTTACCATTGTGGCGTGGGATTCGGTAACTGAAATGTGATAGATTAGGTTATCGTCTTTTTTCGCGGCTCACGACGTACGATCCAAGACAGAAAAATAGCACAAAAGAAGAAAAGTGTCCCGAAACGAATGAAAACGTTCGATTTTGGTCTCCAAAAATAGGCGCAGCCGAGCAGGTTTGCTGCCCCCGTCCTAGAGCTCTCGGAGAGCTTTCCAACTCTATGTTGTGCGCCGCGTAACTCCTTACGGATGAAAAGTTATGGGCACCAGAGCGACGGATACCTGGTCACACGCCCCACGCACTCAGTTTGCAAGCCCAGCCTTTACGTGAAGTGAAGTTGTCTTGCCCATGGTGGCATGGGATTCGTTAATAAAAATGAGATGGATTAGGTTGTCGTCCTTTTTGCGGCTGACGATGTACGATCCATGACAAAAAAATATCACAAAAGAAGAAAAGTGGTCTGAAACTGTTGAAAACGTTCGATTTTGGGCTCCGAAAATAGGAGCAGCCGAGCAGGCTTGTTGCCTCCGTCGTAGAGCTCTCTGAAAGATTTCTAACGAAATTCTGTGCACCGCGTAACTCCTTTCATATCAAAAGTTATGGGCACCAGAGCGACGGATACCTTGTCATACACCCCGCAACCTCGGTTTATGGGCCCATCCTCTACGTGAAGTGAAGTTGAAAACAGCGCAGAAGATGAAAAGTGTCCCCAAACTGATGAAGACGTTCAATTTTGGACTCTGAAAATAGGCGCATCAAAGCAGGCTTGTTGCCCCTGTTGTAGAGCTCTCAGAGAGCTTTCCAACGGTATGCTGGGCGCTGCGTAACTCCTTACGGATCAAAAGTTATGGGCATAGGAGCGACGGATACTTGGTCACACGCCCCACGCCCTCGGTTTATAGGCCCAGCCTCTACTTGAAGTGAAGTTGTCTTGCCTATGGTGGCATGGGATTCGGTAATAGAAATGTGATGGATTAGGTTGTCGTCCTTTTTGCAGCTCACGACGTACGATCCGGGATGAAAAAACAGCGCAAAAGAAGAAAAGTGTCCCGAAATTGATGAAACGTTCGATTTTGGGCTCCGAAAACAGGCACAACCAAGCAGGCTTGTTGCCTCCATCGTAGAGCTCTCGGAGAGCTTTCCAACGGTATGCTGTGCGCCGCGCAACTCCTCACGGATCAAAAGTTATAGGCACCGGAGCGACAGATACTCGATCACACGCCCCACGCCCTCAGTTTGCGAGCCCAGCCTCTACGTGAAGTGAAGTTGTCTTGCCCATGGTGGCGTGGGATTCGGTAATAGAAATGTGATGGATTAGGTTATCGTCCTTTTCGCGGCTCACGACGTACGATTCGAGACGAAAAAACACCACAAAAGAGGAAAACTTTCCCGAAACTAATGAAAACGTTCGATTTTTGGCTCAGAAAATAGGAGCAACAGAGCATGCTTGCTGCCCACGTCGTAGAGCTCTCGGAGAGCTTTCCAACGGTATGCTGTACGTCGCGTAACTCCTTACGGATCAAAAGTTATAGGCACTGAAGCGACGGATACTTGGTCACCCGCCCCACGCCCTCGGTTTGCGGGCCCAGCCTCTACGTGAATTGAAGTTGTCTTGCCAATGGTGGCAGGGGATTCGGTAATAAAAATTTGATGGATTAGGTTGTCGTCTGTTTCGCGACTCACGACGTACGATCCGAGAAGGAAAAATAGTGCAAAAGAAGAAAAGTGTCTCGAAACTGATGAAAACATTCGATTTTGGGATCCAAAAAAAGGCGCAGTTGAGCAGGCTTGTTGCCTTCGTCGTAGAGCTCTCGGAGAGCTTTCCAACGGAATGTTGTGCGCCACGTAACTCCTTACAAATCAAAAGTTATGGGCACCAGAGCGACAAATACATGGACACACGCCCCACGCCCTCGGTTTGCGGGCCTAGCCTCGACCTGAAGTGAAGTTGTATTGCCCAAGGTGCCGTGGGATTCGGTAATAGAAATGTGATGGATTAGGTTGTCGTCCTTTTCACGGCTTACGACGTACAATCCAGGACGGAAAAACAATGCAAAAGAAGAAAAGTGTCCCGAAACTGATGAAAATGTTCGATTTTGTCCTCTGAAAATAGGCGTAGCAGAACAGGTTGGCTAACCCTGTCGTAGAGCTCCCAGAGAGCTTTTCAACGGTATGCTGTACGTCGCGACACTCCTTACGGATCAAAAGTTATGGGCACCGGAGCGACGGATACCTAGTCACACGCCCCAAGCCCTCGGTTTGTGGGCCTAGCCTCTAAGTGAGGTGAAGTTGTCTTGCCCATGGTAGCGTGGGATTCTGTAATAGAAATGTGAAGGATTAGGTTGTCGTCCTTTTCGCGGCGCACGACGTACGATCCGGGATGGAAAAACAGTGCAGAAGATGAAAAGTGTCTCGAAACTAATCAAAACGTACAATTTTGGGCTCTAAAAAAAGGCGCATCCCAGCAGGCTTGTTGCCCCCGTTGTAGAGCTCTCGGAGTGCTTTCCAACGGTATGTTGTGCGCTACGTAACACCTTACGGATCAAAAGTTATGGGCATCGAAGCGACGGATACCTGGTCACACGCCCCATACCCTCGGTTTGCGGGCCCAACTTCTACGTGAAGTGAATGTCTTGCCCAAGGTGTCGTGGGATTCGGTAATAGAAATATGATGGATTAGCTTGTCATCATTTTCGCAGCTCACGACGTACGATCCAAGATAGAAAAACAGCGCAATAGAAGAAAAGTGTCTCGAAAGTAATCAAAACGTACGATTTTGGGCTCTAAAAATAGGCGCAGCCGAGCAGGTTTATTACCCCCGTCGTAGAGCTCTCGGGGAGCTTTCCAACGGTATGCTGTGCGCCGCTTAACTCTTTACGGATGAAAAGTTATGGGCACCGGAGCGACGGATACCTGGTCAAACGCCCCACGCCCTCGGTTTGCTGGCCCAGCCACTACGAGAAGTGAAGTTGCCTTGCCATGGTGGCGTGGGATTCGGTAACAGAAATGTGATAGATTAGGTTGTCGTCTTTTTCGCGGCTCACGACGTACGATCCAAGACAGAAAAACAGCACAAAATAATAAAAGTGTCTCGAAACTGATAAAAATGTTCGATTTTGGTCTACGAAAACAGGAGCAGCCGAACAGGCTTACTGCCCCCGTCGTAGAGCTCTCAGAGAGCATTCTGACAGAATGTTGTGCACCGCGTAACTCCTTACGGATCGAAAGTTATGGGCACCGGAGCGACGGATACCTGGTCACACGCCCCACGCCCTCGGTTTGCAGGCCCAGTCTCTACGTGAAGTGAAGTTGTCTTGACCAAGGTGCCGTGGGATTCGGTAATAGAAATGTGATGGATTAGGTTGTCGTCGTTTTTGCAGCTCACGACGTACGATCCGGGATGAAAAAATAGCACTAAAGAAGAACAGTGACCCGTAACTGATTAAGACGTTCAATTTTGGGCCACGAAAATAGGCGGAGCAAAGCAAGATTGTTGCACTGTCGTAGAGCTCTCGGAGAGCTTTCCAATGGTATGCTGTGCGCCGCCTAACTCCTTACGGATCAAAAATTATGGGCACCGGAGCGACGGATACCTGGTCAAACGCCCCCACGCCCTCGGTTTGCGGGCCCAGCCACTACGTGAAGCAAAATTGTCTTGCCTATGGTAGCGTGGGATTCGGTAATTGAAATGTGATGGATTAGGTTGTCGTCCTTTTCGCGGCTCACGACGTACGATCCAAGACAGAAAAACAGCGCAAAAGAAGAAAAGTGTCTCGAAACTGATAAAAACATTCGATTTTGGTCTCCGAAAACAGGCGCAGCTGAGTAGGCTTGCTGGCCTCGTCATAGAGCTCTCTGAGAGCATTCCAACGGAATGCTGTGCCCTACGTAACTCCTTACGGATCGAAAGTTATGGGCACTGGAGCGACGAATACCTGGTCACACGAACTACGCCCTCGGTATGCGGGCCCAACCTCTACGTGAAATGAAGTTGTCTAGCCCAAGGTGCCATGGGATTCGGTAATAGAAATGTGATGGATTAGGTTATCGTCGTTTTTGCGGCTCACGACTTACGATCCGGGACGGAAAAACAGCGGAAAAGAAGAACAATATCCCGTAACTGATGAAGACGTTCAATTTTGGGCCCAGAAAATAGGCGCAGCAAAGCAAGATTGTTGCCCTGTCGTAGAGCTCTCGGAGAGCTTTCCAACGGTATGCTGTGCGCCGCGTAACTACTTACGGATCAAAAGTTATGGGCACAAGAGCGACGGATACCTGGTCACACACCCCACGCACTCAGTTTGCGGGCCCAGCGTCTACTTGAATTGAAGTTGTCTTGCCCATGGTGGCATGGGATTTGGTAATAGAAATGTGATGAATTAGGTTGTCGTCCGTTTCGCGGCTCACGACGTACGATCCGGGACGGAAATACAGCGCAAAAGAAGAAAAGTATCACGAAACTGATGAAAACGTTCGATTTTGGGCTCTAAAAAAAGGCGCAGCATAGAAAGCTTGTTGCCCTCATCTTAGAGCTTTCAGAGAGCTTTCCAACGGTATGCTGTGCGCCGTGTGACTAATTTCAGATCAAAATTTTTGGGCACCGAAGCGATGGATACCTGGTCAACGCCCTATACATTCGGTTTGCGAGCCCAGCCTCTAAGTGAAGTGAAGTTGTGTTGCCCAAGGTGTCGTGGGATTTGGTAATAGAAATGTGATGTACTAGGTTGTCGTCCTTTTCGCGGCTCACGACGTACGATCCGGGATAAAAAAATAGCGAAAAAGAAGAAAAGTGTCCCGAAACTGATCAAAATGTTCTATTTTGGGCTCTGAAAACAGGCACAGCCCAGCAGGCTTGCTGCCCCTGTCGTAGAGCTCTCGGAGAGCATTCCAACGGTATGCGGTGCGTCGCGTAACTCCTTAAGGATAAAAAGTTATGGGCACCGGAGCGGCGGATACCTGGTCATACGCCCCATGCCCTCGTTTTGCGTGCCCAGCCTCTGCGTGAAGTGAAGTTGTCTTGCTCATGGTGGCGTGGGATTCGGTAATTGAAATGTGATGGGTTAGGTTGTCATCCTTTTGGCGGCTCACAACATACGATCCCAGACAAAAAAATAGCGCAAAAGAAGAAAATTGTCCCAAAACTGATGAAAACATTCGATTTTGGGCTCTGAAAACAGGTGCAGCTGAGTAGGCTTGTTGCCCCCGTCGGAGAGCTTTCCAACGGTATGCTGTGCGCCGCGTAACTCCTTACGGATCAAAAGTTATGGTCACCGGAGCGACGGATACCTGGTCACACGTCCTACGCCCTTGGTTTGCGGGCCTAGCCTCTACGTGAAGCGAAGTTGTCTTGCCCATGGTGGCATGGGATTCAGTAATAGAAATGTGATGGATTAGGTTGTCGTCCGTTTCGCGGCTCACGACGTACGATCCGGGACGAAAAAACAGCGCAAAAGAAGAAAAGTGTCAAGAAACTGATGAAAACGTTCGATTTTGGAATCCAAAAACAGGCGCAGCAGCGCAAGCTTGTTGCCCCCGTCGTAGAGCTCTCGAAGTGCTTTCCAACGGTATGCTGTGCGACGCGTAACTCCTTACGGATCAAAATGTATGGGCACTGGAGCGACGGATACCTTGTCACACGCCCCACGCCCTTGGTTTGTGGGCCCAGCCTCTATGTGAAGTGAAGTTGTCTTGCTCAAGGTGTCGTGGGATTCGGTAATACAAATGTGATGGATTAGGTTGTCGTCCTTTTTGCTACTCGCGACGTACGAGCCGGGACGGAAAAACAACGAAAAACATAAAAGTGTCACGAAACTGATAAAAACGTTCAATTTTGGGCTCTGAAAAAAGGCGCAGCCCAGCAGGCTTGCTTCCCAAATCGTAGAGCTCTCGGAGAGCTTTCCAACGGCATGCTATGCGCTGCGTAACTCCTTACGGATCAAAAGTAATATTCACAGGAGCGACGGATACCTGGTCATACGACCCACGCCCTCGGTTTGCGAGCCCAGCCTCTACTTAAAGTGAAGTTGTCTTGCCCATGGTGGGGTGGGATTCGGTATTAGAAATGTGATGGATTAGTTTGTCGTCCGTTTTGCGGCTCACGACGTACGATCCAGGACGGAAAAATAGCGTAAAAGAAGAAAAGTGTCCCGTAACTGATGAAGACGTTCAATTTTGGGCTCCGAAAAAAGGCGTAGCATAGCAGGCTTGTTGCGCTATCGTAGAGCTCTCGGAAAGCTTTCCAACGGTATGTTGTGCGCCGCGTAACTCCTTACGGATCAAAATTTATGGGCACCGGAGCGACGGATACCTAGTCATACTCCCCACGCCCTCGGTTTGCTGGCCCAGCCTCTACGTGAAGTGAAGTTGTCTTGTCCATGGTGCCGTGGGATTCGGTAATAGAAATGTGATGGATTCGGTTGTCGTCGTTTTTGCGGCTCAGGACGTATGATCCGGGACGGAGAAATAGCGCTAAAGAATAACATTGACCCTTAACTGATTAAGACGTTAAATTTTGGGCCTCGAAAATAGGCAGAGCAAAGCAAGATTGTTGCACTGTCGTAGAGCTCTCGGAGAGCTTTCCAACGGTATGCTGTGCGCCGCCTAACTCCTTATGGATGAAAAGTTATGGGCACCGGAGCGACGGATACCTGGTCACACGCCCCACGCCCTCGGTTTGCGGGCCCAGCCACTACGTGAAGTGAAATTGTCTTGCCCTTGGTGGAATGGGATTCGGTAATACAAATGTGATGGATTAGGTTGTCGTCTTTTTCGCGGCTCACGACGTACGATCCAAGACAGAAAAACAGTGCAAAAGATGAAAAGTGTCTCAAAATTGATAAAAACGTTAAATTTTGGTCTTCGAAAACAGGCGCAGCTGAGAAGGCTTGCTGGCCTCGTCGTAGAGCTCTCGAAGAGCATTCCAACGGATTGCTGTGCACCATGTAACTCCTTACGGATCGAAAGTTATGGGCACCGGAGCGACGGATACCTGGTCATACGCCCTACGCCCTCGGTTTGCGGGCCCAGCCTCTACGTGAAGTGAAGTTGTCTAGCCCAAGGTGCCGTACGATTCGGTAATAGAAATGTGATAGATTAGGTTATTGTCATTTTTGCGGCTCACGATGTACGATCCGGGACGAAAAAACAGCGCAAAAGAAGAATAGTGTCCCGTAACTGATGAAGACGTTCAATTTTGGGCCCCGAAAATAGGTGCAGCAAAGCAAGATTGTTGCCCGGTCGTAGAGCTCTCGGAGAGCTTTCCAACGGTATGTTGTGTGCCGTATAACTCCTTACGGATCAAAAGTTATGGGCACATGAGCGACAGATACCTGGTCACACGCCCCACGCACTCAGTTTGCGGGCCCAGCATCTACTTGAAGTGAAGTTGTCTTGCCCATGGTGGCGTGGGATTCGGTAATAGAAATGTGACGGATTAGGTTGTCGTCCGTTTCGCGGCTCACGATGTATGATCCAGGACAGAAAAATCCCGCAAAAGTAGAAAAGTGTCACGAAACTGATGAAAACGTTCGATTTTGGGGTCCGAAAACAGGCGCAGCAAAGCAAGCTTGTGCCCCCATCTTAGAGCTTTCGGAGAGCTTTCCAACGGTATGCTGTGTGCCGCGTGACTCCTTTCGGATCAAAATTTTTGGGCACCGAAGCGACGGATACCTGGTCAACGCCCCACACCCTCGGTTTGTGGGCCCAGCCTCTAGGTGAAGTGAAATTGTGTTGTCCAAGGTGTCGTGGGATTCGGTAATAAAAATGTGATGTACTAAGTTGTCATCCTTTTCGCGGCTCACGACGTACGATCCGGGATGAAAAAATAGCAAAAAAGAAGAAAAGTGTCCCAAAACTGATCAAAACGTTTGATTTTCGGCTCTGAAAATAGGCGCAGCCCAGCAGGCTTGCTGCCCCTGTCGTAGAGCTCTCGGAGAGCTTTCCAACGGTATGCAGTGCGTCGCGTAACTCCTTAACGATAAAAAGTTATGGGCACCGGAGCGGCGGATACCTGGTCACACGCCCCAGCCCTCGATTTGCGGGCCCAGCCACTACGTGAAGTGAAGTTGTCTTGCTCATGGTGGCGTAGGATTCGGTAATTGAAATGTGATGGATTAGGTTGTCGTCCTTTTAGCGACTGACGACATACGATCCCGGATGAAAAAACAGCGTAAAAGAAGAAAATTGTCACAAAACTGATGAAAACATTTGATTTTGGGCTCTGAAAACAGGTGCAGCAGAGTCGGCTTGTTGCCCCCGTCGAAGAGCTTTCCAACGGTATGCTGTGCGCCGCGTTACTCCTTACGGATCAAAAGTTATGGTCACCGGAGCGACGGATACCCGCTACACGCCCCACGCCCTAGGTTTGTGGGCCCAGCCTCTACGTGAAGCGAAGTTGTCTTGCCCATGGTGGCGTGGGATTCGGTAATAGAAATGTGACGGATTAGGTTGTCGTCCTTTTCGACGCACTCGACATACGATCCGGGATGGAAAAACAGCGCAAAAGAAGAAAACTGTACCGTAACTAATGAAATCGTTCAATTTTGGGCTCCGAAAATAGGCGCAGCAAAGCAGGCTTGTTGCCCTGTCGTAGAGCTCTAGGAGAGGTTTCAAACGGTATGCTATACGCTGCGTAACTCATTACGGATCAAAAGTTATGGGCATAGGAGCGACGGATACTTGGTCAAACGCACCACGCCCTCGGTTTGCGGGCCCAGCCTCTACTTGAAGTCAAGTTGTCTTGCCCATGGTGGCGTGGGATTCGATAATGAAATGTGATGGATTAGGTTGTCGTCCGTTTCGCGGCTCACGACGTACGATCCGGGACGAAAAAACAGCGCAAAAGAAAAAAAGTGTCACAAAACTGATGAAAACGTTCAATTTTGGGATCCAAAAATAGGCACAACAGCGTAAGCTTGTTGCCCCCGTCGTAGAGCTCTCGAAGTGCTTTTCAACGGTATGCTGTGCGCCGCGTAACTCCTTACGGATCAAAATTTATGGGCACTGGAGCGACGGATACCTTGTCACATGCCCCACGCCCATGGTTTGCGGGCCCAGCCTCTATGTGAAGTGAAGTTGTCTTGCTCAAGGTGTCGTGGGATTCGGTAATACAAACGTGATAGATTAGGTTGTCGTCCTTTTCGCGGCTCGCGACGTACGAGCCGGGACCGAAAAACAACAAAAAATAGAAAAGTGTCACGTAACTGATCAAAACGTTCGATTTTGGGCTCTGAAAAAAGGCGCAGCCCAGCAGGCTTGCTTCCGCCATCGTAGAGCTCTCGGAGAGCTTTCCAACAGCATGCTATGCGCTGCGTAACTCCATACGGATCAAAAGTAATGTTCACAAGAGCAATGGATACCTGGTCATACGCCCCACGCCCTCGGTTTGCGGGCCCAGCTTCTACTTGAAGTGAAGTTGTCTTGCCCATGGTGGGTTGGGATTCGGTAATAGAAATGTGATGGATTAGTTTGTCGTCCGTTTCGCGGCTCACGACGTACGATCCGGGACGAAAAAATAGCTCAAAAGAAGAAAAGTGTCCCGTAACTGATGAAGAAGTTCAATTTTGGGCTCCGAAAATAGGTGCAGCATAGCAAGCTTGTTGCGCTATCGTAGAGCTCTCGGAAAGCTTTCCAACGGTATGCTGTGCGTCGCGTAACTCCTTACGGATCAAAATTTATGGGCACCGGAGCGACGGATACCTGGTCACACTCCCCACGCCCTCGGTTTGCGGGCCCAGCCTTTACATAGAAATGGTACATTGCTCGTATGAGTGAACCATAGCCTTCAGAGTGTGGTATAGCTTTGAATGGTTGTGTTAGTGCTTTCTTGATTGTTTATTATATTGTTGTTTGTATTGAATGCTTTCTTATTGACTTTATTGCTTAACTGTGTCTATTTGCATTACACGATTTTCTTTCTCTCCAATTCGATATCTGTCTCGCCCTCACTGAGTATACGTGTTATGTATACTCACTCCTCACCACCACATTTTAGGAAATGCCATGTTAGCTGAAAAGTTCGTGATTATGTGAAAGTTCGTGCCTGAAGAGTCGTCTTGCGTGCCTATGTGGCTTGAGTTGTCGAAGTTGTAAAGAAGTATGCTTTTATGTACTGTATGTATTTAATGTTAAAAGGAATGTAGTTTAAGTTTCATTAGATTGTTGAAGTAGTTTGATAGGTTAGATTATGTATCTAGTTAGTATAGCTTAACTTTGATGCATGTTTGTAATGTCCAAAGGAAAAGAGTTAGAAATGTATGATAGTCTAACTTATGCAATAGGTTGGTATAGTTTAATTGCTAAGCATGAATGTATATTTGCTTGTGATTGCTTGTTGTGAACCAAGGCTCGGATGGCCTTGAGGTGGTTGAATGTTTGGACAGGGTATTAGTCCACTTATATGCTGTCGCAGGTTTGCTTTTCGCCTAGAAACAGGGGAGACTCCGTCCGTTTTCCCTGAAAATTATGCCCGGGTTTGGATTTGGGTTGTGATTAGATCGATTGATAGAACTCCCGGTCTCGAGAGGGATCGGGGTGCTACACCAGCCCCTATGTGAAGTGAAGTTGTCTAGCCCAAGGTGTCGTGGGATTCGGTAATAGAAATGTGATGGATTAGGTTATCGTCGTTTTTGCGGCTCACGACGTGCGATCCGAGACGAAAAAACAGCGCAAAAGAATAAAAGTGTCCCGAAAATGATGAAAACGTTCGATTTTGGGCCCCAAAAACGGTCGGAACCAAGCAAGTTTGTTGCGCCCGCCGTAGAGCTCTCGGAGAGCTTTCCAACGGTATGCTGTGTGCCGCGTAACTCCTTACGGATCAAAAGTTATGGGCACCGGAGCGACAGATACCTGGTCACACGCCCCACGCCCTCAGTTTGCGGGCCCAGCCTCTACTTGAAGTGAAGTTGTCTTGCCCATGGTGGCATAGGATTTGGTAATAAAGATGTGACGGATTAGGTTGTCGTCCTTTTCGCCGCTCACGACATACGATACGGGATGGAAAAAGAGCGCAAAAGAAGAAAAGTGTCCCGAAACTGATGAAATCGTTCGATATTGGGCACCGAAAATAGGAGTTGCCGAGCAGGCTTGCTTCCCCCGTCGTAGAGCTCTCGAAGAGCTTTCCAACTGTATGATGTGTGCCACGTAACTCCTTACGGATCAAAAGTTATGGGCACCGGAGCGACGGATACCGGGTCACATGCCACACGCCCTCGGTTTGCGGGCCCAGCCTCTACGTGAAGTGAAGTTGTCTTGCCCATGGTGGCGTGGGATTCGGTAATAGAAATTTGATGGATAAGGATATCGTCCTTTTCGCGGCTCACGATGTGCGATCCAGGATAGAAAAACATCGCAAAAGGAGAAATGTGTCCTGAAACTAATGAAAACGTTCGAATTTGGGCTACGAAGATAGGCACAACCGAGAAGGCTTGCCGCCCCCGTCGTAGAGCTCTCGGAGAGCTTACCAACGGAATGTTGTGCACCGCGTAACTCCTTACGGATCGAAAGTTAAGGGCATTGGAGCGACGGATACTTGGTCACACGCACCACACCCTCGGTTTGCGAGCCCAGCCTCTACGTGAAGTGAAGTTGTCCTGCCCAAGGTGCGGTGGGATTTGGTAATAGAAATGTGATGGATTAGGTTGTCGTCATTTTTTAGGCTCACGACGTATGATCTTGGATGAAAAAACATCGTAAAAGAAGAAAAGTGTCCTAAAACTGATGAAAACGTTCGATTTTGGGCTCTTAAAACAGGCGCAGCCGAGCAGGCTTGCTGCCCCCGTCGTAGAGTTCTCGGAGAACTTTCCAACAGAATGTTGTGGAGCGCGTAACTCCTTACGGATCAAAAAGTTATGGGCACAGGAGCGACGGATACCTGGTCACACATCCCACGACCTCGGTTTGCGGGCCCAGCCTCTACTTGAAGTGAAGTTGTCTTGCCCAAGGTGCCGTGGGATTCCGTAATAGAAATGTGGTGGATTTGGTTGTCGTCGTTTTTGCGGCTCACGACGTACGATCCGGGATAGAAAAACAGCGCAAAAGAAGAAAAGTGTCCTGTAACTAATGAAGACGTTCAATTTTGGATGCCAAAAAAGGTGCAGCAAAGCAGGCTTGTTGCCCTGTCGTAGAGCTCTCGAAGAGCTTTCCAACAGTATGCTGTGCGCTGCGTAACCCCTTACGGATCAAAAGTTATGGGCACAGGAGCGACAGATACCTGGTCAAACACCCCCACGCCCTCGGTTTACGAGCCCAGCCTCTACGTGAAGTGCAGTTGTCTTGTCCATGGTGGCATGGGATTCGCTAATAAAAATGTGATGGATTAGGTTGTCGTCCTTTTCGCAGCTCACAACGTATGATCCAGGATAGAAAAACATCACAAAAGAAGAAAAGTGCCCTGAAACAGATGAAAACATTTGATTTTGGGCTTCGAAAACAGGCGCAACCGAGCAAGCTTGCAGCCCACGTCGCAGAGCTCTCAAAGAGCTTTCCAACGGAATGCTGTACACCGCGTAACTCCTTACGGATCAAAATTTATAGGCATCGGATCGACGGATACCTGGTCACACGCCCGACGCCCTCAGTTTGCGGGCCCAGCCTCTATGTGAAGTGAAGTTGTCTTGCCCAATGTACCATTGGATTCGGTAATAGAAATGTGATAGATTAGGTTGTCGTCATTTTTGCGCCTCACGATGTACGATCCGGGACGGAAAAACACTGTAAAAGAAGAAAAGTGTCCCATAACTGATGAAGACGTTCAATTTTGGGCTCTGAAAACAGGCGCAGCAAAGCAGGCTTGTTACCCTACCGTAGAGCTCTCGGAGAGCTTTCCAACGGTATGCTATGCGCCGCGTAACTCCTTACGGATCAAAACTTATGGGCATAAGAGCGACGGATACCTAGTCACACGCCCCACGCCCTCGGTTTGTGGGCCCAGCCACTACTTGAAGTGAAGTTGTCTTGGCCATAGTGTCGTGGAATTCGGTAATAGAAATGTGATGGATTAGGTTGTCGTCCGTTTTGCGGCTCACGACATACGATCCGGGATGGAAAAACAGCGCAAAAGAAGAAAAGTGTCACGAAACTGATGAAAACGTTCTATTTTGGGATCCGAAAACAGGCGCAGCAGAGCAAGCTTGTTGCCCCCGTCATAGAGCTCTCGAAGATCTATCCAACGGTATACTGTGCGCTGCGTAACTCCTTACGGATCAAAATTTATGGGCACCATATCGACGGATACCTCGTCATACGCCCCACGCCATCATTTTGCGAGCCCAGCCTCTACCTGAAGTGAAGTTGTCTTGCCCAAGGTGTCGTGGGATTCGGTAATAGAAATGTGATGGATTAGGTTGTCGTCCGTTTCGCGGCTCACGACATACGATCCGGGACGGAAAAACAGCGAAAAGGCAGAAAAGTGTCACAAAACTGATCAAAATGTTCGATTTTGGGCCCTAAAAATAGGCACAGCCAAGTAGGCTTTCTACCCCTGTCGTAGGGCTCTCGAAGAGCTTTCCAACGGTATGTTGTGCGCCACGTAACTCCTTATGGATCAAAAGTTATGGGCACCGGAACGACGGATACCTGGTCACACGCCCCATGCCCTCGGTTTTCGGGCCCAACCTCTACGTGAAGTAAAGTTGTCTTGCCCAAGGTGCCTTGGGATTCGGTAACAGAAATGTGATGGATTAGGTTGTCGTCATTTTCGCGGCTCACGACGTACTATCCGGAACGAAAAGATAGGGAAAAAGAAGAAAAATGTCTCGAAACTGATCAAAACGTTCGATTTTGGGCTCTAAAAATAGGCGCAATCAAGCAGGCTTGCTGCCCCCATCGTGGAGCTCTTGGAGAGCTTTCCAACGGTATACTATGAGCCGCATAACTCCATACGGATAAAAAGTTATGGGCACCATAGCGATGGATACTTGGTCACACGCACAACGCCCTCGATTTTTGGGCCCATCCTCTACGTGAAGTGAAGTTGTCTTGCCCAAGGTGTCATGGGATTCTGTAATAGAAATGTGATGGATTAGGTTGTCGTCCTTTTCGCAGCTCACGACGTACGATTTGGGACGAAAAAATAGCGCAAATGAAGAAAAGTATCCCGAAACTAATGAAAACGTTTGATTTTGGGCTCCAAAAATAGGCGCAGAAGAGCAGGCTTGCTGCCCCTGTCGTAGAGCTCTCGAAGAGCTTTCCAATGGCATGTTGTGCGTCGCATAACTCCTTACAAAAAAAATTTATGGGCACCAGAGCGACGGATACCTGGTCACACGCCCCACGCCCTCGGTTTACGGGCCCAACCTCTACGTGAAGTGAAGTTGTCTTGCCCATGATGGCATGGGATTCGATAATAGAAAAGTGATGGATTAGGTTGTCGTCCTTTTCGCGGCTCACGACGTACGATTCGGGACGGAAAAATAGCGAAAAAGAAGAAAAGTATCCCGAAACAGATGAAAACATTCGATTTTAAGCTCCGAAAATATGTGCAGTAGAGTAGGTTTATTGCCCCCGTCGTTGAGCTCTCGTAGAGCTTTCCAACGATATGCTATGCGCCGCGTAACTCCTTACAGATCAAAAGTTATGGGCACCGGAGCGACGGATACCTGGTCATAGGCCCCACGCCCTAGGTTTGCGAGCCCATCCTCTCCGTAAAGGGAAGTTGTCTTGCCCATGGTGGCGTGGGATTCGGTAATAGAAATGCGACGGATTAGGTTGTCTACCTTTTCGCCGCTCACGACATACGATCCGGGACGGTAAAACAGCGCAAAAGAAGAAAAGTGTCCCGAAACTAATCAACGGTATGCTGTGCAACACGTAACTCCTTACAAATTAAAAGTTATGGGCATTGGATCGACGGATACCTGGTCACACGCTCCATGCCCTCAGTTTTCGGGCCCAGCCTCTACGAGAAGTGAAGTTGCCTTGCCCAAGGTGCCTTGGGATTCGGTAATAGAAATGTGATAGATTAGGTTGTTGTCGTTTTTGCGGCTCACGACGTACGATCCGGGATGAAAAAACAGTGCAGATGAAGAAAAGTGTCCCGAAACTGATGAAAAACATTTGATTTTGGGCTCCAAAAATTGGCGCAGAAGAGCAGACTTGTTGCCCCCGTCGTAGAGCTCTCGGAGAGATTCCCAGCGGTATGCTGTGCGCCGCCTAACTCCTTACGGATCAAACGTTATGGGCACTGGAGCGACGGATACCTGGTCACAGGCCCCACGCCCTCGGTTTGTAGGCCCAGCCTCTAAATGAAGTGAGGTTGTCTTGCCTATGGTGGCGTCGGATTCGGTAATAGAAATGTGATGGATTAGGCTGTCGTCCTTTTTGCCGCTTACGACTTACGATCCGGGACGGAAAAACAGCGCAAAAGAATAAAATTGTCACGAAACTGATGAAAACGTTCTATTTTGGGCTTCTTAAATAGGTGCAGCCTAGCAAGCTTGTTGCCCCCGTCGTAGAGCTCTCGGAGAGCTTTCCAACGGTATGTTGTGCGCCGCGTAACTCCTTACGGATCAAAAGTTATGGGCACCGGAGCGACGGATACCTGGTCACACGCCCCACGCCCTCGGTTTGCAGTCCCAGCCTCTACATGAAGTGAAGTTGTCTTGCCCAAGGTGTCGTGGGATTCGGAAATAGAAATGTGGTGGATTAGGTTGTCGTCCTTTTTGCCGCTTACGACATACGATCCGGGACCGAAAAATATCGCAAAAGAAGAAAGGTGTCCCGTAAGTGATGAAGATGTTCAATTATGGGCTCCGAAAATAGGCGCAGCAAAGCAGGCTTGTTGCCCCATCGTAGAGCTCTCGGAGAGCTTTCCAACGGTATGTTGTGCGCCGCGTAACTCCTTACGGATCAAAAGCTATGGGCACAGGAGAGACGGATACCTAGTCACACGCCCCATGCCCACGGTTTGTGGGCCCAGCCTCTACTTGAAGTGAAGTTGTCTTGACCATAGTGCCATGGGATTCAGTAATAGAAATGTGATAGATTAGGTTACGTCCATTTCGCAGCTCACGACTTACCATACGAGACAGAAAAACAGCGCAAAAGAACAATAGTATCCCGATACTGATGAAAACATTCAATTTTGGTCTCCGAAAATAGGCGCCGCCAAGCAGGTTTGCTGCCCCCATCGTAGAGCTCTTGGAGAGCTTTCCAACGGTATGTTGTGTGCTGCATAACTCGTTACGGATGAAAAGTTAAGGGCACCGGAGCGACGGATACCTGGTCACACGTCCCACGCCCTCGGTTTGCTGGACCAGCCTCTACGTGAAGTGAAGTTTTCTTGCCCATGGTGCCGTGGGATTCGGCAATAGAAATGTGATGGATTAGGTTGTCGTCATTTTTGCGGACGTACGATCTGAGACGGAAAAATAGCACAAAAGAAGAAAAGTGTCCCGTAACTGATGAAGACGTTCAATTTTGGGCTCCAAAAATAGTCGAAAAAATGCAGGCTTGATGCCCAGTCGTAGAGCTCTCGGAGAGCTTTCCAAAGGTATGCTGTGCGCCGCGTAACTCCTTACGGATCAAAAGTTATGGGCATAAGAGCGACGGATACCTGGTCACACGCCCAACGCCCTCGGTTTGCGGGCCCAGCCTCTACTTGAAGTGAAGTTATCTTGCCCATGGTGGCGTGGGATTCGGTAATAGAAATGTGCTGGATTAGGTTGTCGTCCTTTTCGCGGCTCACGACGCACGATTCGGGATGGAAAAACAGCACAAAAGAAGAAAAATGTCATGAAACTAATGAAAACATTCGATTTTGGGCTCCGGAAATAGGCGCAGCAGAGCAAGCTTGCTGCCCCTGTCGTAGTGCTGTCGGATAGCTTTCCAACGGTATGTTGTGCGCCGCGTAACTCCTTACGGATCAAAAGTTATGGGCATTGGAGCGACGGATACCTCGTTACACGCCCCACGCCCTCGGTTTGCGGGCCCACCCTCGACATGAAGTGAAGTTGTATTGCCCAAGGTGCCGTGGGATTCGGTAATAGAAATGTGAAGGATTAGGTTGTCGCCCATTTCACTGCTAACGACGTACAATCCAGGACAGAAAAACAGCGCAAAAGAAGAAAAGTGTCTCGAAACTGATGAAAACGTTCGATTTTTTCCTCTGAAAACAGGCACAGCTGAACAGGTTGGCTAACCCTATCGTAGAGTTCTATGAGTTTTTCAACGGTATGTTGTGCGCCGCGTAACTCCTTACGGATCAAAAGTTATGGGCACCAGAGCGACGGATACCTGGTCACACGCCCCAAGCCCCCAGTTTGCGAGCCCAGCCTCTAAGTGAGGTGAAGTTGTCTTGCCCATGGTGGCGTAGGATTCTGAAATAGAAATGTGAAGGATTAGGTTGTCGTCCTTTTGGCGGCTCACAACGTACTATCCGGGACAGAAAAACAGTACAGAAGATGAAAAGTGTCTCGAAACTAATCAAAACGGACGATTTTGGGCTCTAAAAATAGGCGCAGCCCAGTAGGCTTGCTGTCCCCGTCGTAGAGCTCTCGGAAAACTTTTCAACGGTATGTTGTGCGCCGCGTAACGCCTTACGGATCAAAAGTTTTGGGCACCGGAGCAACGGATACCTGGTCACACGCCCCACGCCCTCGGTTTGTGGGCCCAGCCTCTACGTGAAGTGAATGTCTTGCCCAAGGTTCCGTGGGATTCGGTAATAGAAATGTGATGGATTAGGTTATCGTCATTTTCGCGACTCACGACGTAAGATCCAAGACATAAAAACAGCGCAATAGAAGAAAAGTGTCTCAAAACTGATAAAAACGTTTGATTTTGGTCTGCGAAAATAGGCATAGCCGAGTAGGTTTACTGCCCCCATCGTAGAGCTCTTAGAGAGCTTTCCAATGGTATGCTGTGCGCCGCCTAACTCCTTACGGCTGAAAAGTTATGGGCACCGTAGCGACGGATACCTGGTCACACGCCCCACGCCCTCGGTATGGGGGCCCAGCCACTACGTGAAGTGAAGTTGTCTTGCCATGGTGGCATGGGATTCAATAATAGAAATGTGATGGATTAGGTTGTCATCCTTTTCGCGGCTCACGACGTACGATCCAAGACAGAAAAACAGCGCAAAAGAAGAAAAGTGTCTCGAAACTAATAAAAACATTCGATTATGGTCTCCGAAAACAGGAGCAGCCGAGCAGGCTTGCTGCCCCCGTCGTAGAGCTCTCGGAGAGCATTCCAACGGAATGCTGTGCACCGCGTAACTCCTTACGGATCGAAAGTTATGGGCACCGGAGCGACAGATTCCTGGTCACACGGCCCACGCCCTCGGTTTGAGGGCCCAGCCACTACGTGAAGTGAAGTTGTCTTGCCCAAGGTGCCGTGTGATTCTGTAATAGAAATATGATGGATTAGGTTGTCGTCGTTTTTGCGGGTCACAACGTACGATCCGGGACGGAAAAATAGCGCTAAAGAAGAACAGTGTCCCGTAACTAATGAAGACGTTCAATTTTCGGCCCCGAAAATAGGCGCAACAAAGCAAGATTGTTTCCCTATCGTAGAGCTCTCGGAGAGCTTTCCAAAGGTATGTTATGCGCCGCCTAACTCCTTATGGATGAAAAGTTATGGGCACCGGAGCGACGGATACCTGGTCACACGCCCCACGCCCTCGGTTAGCGGGCCCACCCACTTTGTGAAGTGAAATTGTCTTGCCCATGGGGGCGTGCGATTCGGTAATAGAAATGTGATGGATTAGGTTGTAGTCCTTTTCGCGGCTCACGACGTACGATCCAAGACAGAAAAAATAGCGCAATAGAAGAAATGTGTCTCGAAACTGATAAAAACATTCAATTTTGGTCTCCAAAACAGGCGCAGCTGAGCAGGCTTGCTGCCCCCGTCATAGAGCTCTAGGAGAGCATTCCAACGGAATGCTGTGCACCGCGTAACTCCTTACGGATCGAAAGTTATGGGCACCGGATTCCTAGTCACACGCCCCACGCCCTCGGTTTGCAGGCCCAGCCTCTACGCCAAGTGAAGTTGTCTAGCCAAAGGTGCCGTGGAATTCGGTAATAGAAATATGATGGATTAGGTTGTCTTCATTTTTGCGGGTCACGACGTACGATCCGGGACGAAAAAACAGCGCAAAAGAAGAACAGTGTCCCGTAATTGATGAAGACGTTGAATTTTGGGCCCCGAAAATAGGTGTAGCAAAGCAAGATTGTTGCCCTGCCGTAGAGCTCTCGGAGAGCTTTCCAACGGTATGCTGTGCGCTGCGTAACTCCTTACGGATCAAAAGTTATGGGCACAGGAGCGACGGATACCTGGTCACACGCCCCACGCCCTCGGTTTGCGAGCCCAGCGTCTACTTGAAGTGAAGTTGTCTTGCCCATGGTGGCGTGGGATTCAGTAATAGAAATGCAATGGATTAGGTTGTCATCCGTTTCGCGGCTCACGACGTACGATCCGGGATGAAAAAACAGCGCAAAAGAAGAAAAGTGTCACGAAACTGATGAAAACGTTCGATTTTGGGGTTCGAAAACAAGCACAGCAGAGCAAGCTTGTTGCCCCCGTCCTAGAGCTTTCGGAGAGCTTTCCAACAGTATGTTGTGCGCCGCGTGACTCATTTCGGATCAAAAATTTTGGGCATCGAAGCGACGTATACCTGGTCAACGCCCTACGCCCTCGGTTTGCGGGCCCAGCTTCTAAGTGAAGTGAAATTGTCTTGCCCAAGGTGTCGTGGGATTCGATAATAGAAATGTGATGTACTAGGTCGTCGTCCTTTTTGCGGCTCACGACGTACGATCCGGGACGAATAAGCAGGCTTACTGCCCCTATCGTAGAGCTCTCGGAAAGCTTTCCAACGTTATGCGGTGCGTCGCGTAACTCCTTAAGGATAAAAAGTTATGGGCACCGGAGCGGAGGATACATGGTCACACGCCCCACGCCCTCGATTTGCTGGCCCAGCCTCTACGTGAAGTGAAGTTGTCTTGCCCATGGTGGCGTGGGATTCGGTAATAGAAATGTGATGGATTAGGTTGTCGTCCTTTTAGCGGCTCACGACATATGATCCGGGATGGAAAAACAACGCAAAAGAAGAAAATTGTCTCGAAACTGATGAAAACATTCGATTTTGGGCTCCGAAAACAGGCGCAACCGAGTAGGCTTGTTGCCCCTGTCGGAGAGCTTTCCAAAGGTATGCTGTGCGCCGCGTAACTCCTTACGGATCAAAAGTTATGGTCACCGGAGCGACGGATGCCTGGTCACACGCCCCACGCCCCACGCCCTTGGTTTGTGGGCCCAGCCTCTATCTGAAGCGAAGTTGTCTTGCCCATGGTGGCGTTGTATTCAGTAATAGAAATGTGATGGATTAGGTTGTCGTCCTTTTCGACGCTCTCGACATACGATCCGGGACGGAAAAACAGCGCATAAGAAGAAAAATGTACCGAAACTAATGAAATTGTTCGATTTTGGGCTCTGAAAATAGGAGCAGCCGAGTAGGCTTGCTAGCCCCGTCGTAGGGCTCTCGAAGAGCTTTCCAACAGTATGCTGTGCGCCGCGTAACTCCTCACGGATCAAAAGTTATGGGCACCAGAGCAACAGATAACTGGTCACACGCCCCACGCCCTCGGTTTGCGGGCCCAGCCTTTACGTGAAGTGAGGTTTTAGTGGAGCAAGGTGCCGTGGGATTCGGTAATAGAAATTTGATGGATTAGGTTGTCGTCCTTTTCGCGCCTCACGACTTACGATCCGGGATGAAAAAACAGCGCAAAAGAAGAAAAGTGTCCCTAAACTGATGAAAACGTTCGATTTTGGACTCTGAAAATGTGAGCAGCAGAGAAGGCTGGCTACCCTCGTCGTTGAGCTCTCGGAGAGTTTTCCAACGGTATGTTGTGCGCCGCGTAACTCCTTACGGATCAAAAGTTATGGACACCAGAGCCACGGATACCTGGTCACACGCCCCACGCCCCACGCCCTTGGTTTACGGGCCTAGCCTCTATGTGAAGTGAAGTTGTCTTGCCCAAGGTGCCATGGGATTCGGTAATAGAGATGTAATGGATTAGGTTGTCGTCATTTTTACGGCTCACAACGTACGATCCGAGATGGAAAAACTGCGCAAAAGAAGAAAAGTGTCCAATAAATGATGAAGATGTTCAATTCTGGGCTCCAAAAATAGGCAGAGCAAAGCAGGCTTGTTGCCCTGTCGTACAGCTCTTAGAGAGCTTTCCAATGGTATGCTGTGCACCGCGTAACTTTTTACGGATCAAAATTTATGAGCACCGGAGCAACGGATATCCAGTCACACGCCCCACGCCCTTGGTGTGCGGGCCCAACCTCTACTTGAAGTGAAGTTGTCTTGCCCATGGTGGCGTGGGATTCGGTAATAGAACTATGATGGATTAGGTTGTCGTCCGTTTCGATGCTCATGACGTACGATCCGAGACGGAAAAATAGCGCAAAAGAAGAAAAGTGTCACGAAACTGATGAAAATATTCGATTTTGGGATCTGAAAATAGGTGCAGCAAGGCAAGCTTGTTGCCCCCGTCATAAAGCTCTCGGAGAGCTTTCCAACGGTATGCTGTGCGCCGCGTAACTCCTTACGGATCAAAATTTATGGGCATCGGAGCGACGGATACCTGGTCACACTCCCCACACCCTCGGTTTGCGGGCCCAGCCTCTAAGTGAAGTGAAGTTGTCTTGCCCGAGGTGTTGTGGGATTCGTTAATAGAAATGTGATGGATTAGGTTGTCGTCCTTTTCGCGGGTCACGACGTACGATCCGGGATAAAAAAAATAGCAAAAAAGTTGAAAAGTGTCCCGAAACTGATCAAAACATTCGATTTTGGGCTCTGAAAATAGGTGCAGCCCAGTAGGCTTACTACCCCCGACGTAGAGCTCTCGGAGAGCTTTCCAACGGTATGCGGTGCGTCGCGTAACTCCTTACGGATAAATAGTTATGGGCACCGTAGCGACGGATACCTTGTCACATGCACTACGCCCTAGGTTTGCGGGCCTAGCCTCTACGTGAAGTGAAGTTGTCTTGCCCAAGGTGCCGTGGTATTCCGTAATTGAAATGTGATGGATTAGGTTGTCGTCGTTTTTGCGGCTCACGACATACGATCCGGGTTGGAAAAACATCGCAAAAGAAGAAAGGTGTCGTCAAACTGATGAATACGTTCGATTTTGGGCTCCTAAAACAGGCGCAGCGGAGCAGGCTTGCTGCCCCCGTCTTAGAGCTTTCCAATGGAATGCTGTGTGCCGCGTAACTCCCTATGGATCAAAAGTTATGGGCACAGGAGCGACGGATACCTGGTCACACGCCCCACGCCCTCGGTTTGCGGTCCCAGCCTCTACGTGAAGTGAAGTTGTCTTGCCCAAGGTGCCGTGGGATTCGGTAATAGAAATTTGATGGATTAGGTTTGCGTCGTTTTTGTGGCTCACGACGTACGATCCGGGATGAAAAAATAGCGCAAAAGAAGAAAAGTGTCCAGTAACTGATGTAGACGTTCAATTTTGGTCTCCGAAAATAGGTGTAGCAAAGCAGGCTTGTTGCCCTGTCGTAGAGCTCTAGGAGAGGTTTCAAACGGTATGCTGTGCGCTGCGTAACTCCTTACGGATCAAAAGTTATGGGCACAGGAGCGACGGATACCTGGTCACACGCACCACGCCCTCGGTTTGCGAGCCCAACCTCTACTTGAAGTCAAGTTGTCTTGCCCATGGTGGCGTGGGATTCGATAATAGAAATGTGATGGATTAGGTTGTCGTCCGTTTCGCGGCCCTCGACGTACGATCCGGGATGAAAAAATAGCACAAAACAAGAAAAGTGTCACGAAACTGATGAAAACGTTCGATTTTGGGATCCAAAAATAGGCGTAGCAGCGCAAGCTTGTTGCCCCCATCGTAAAGCTCTCGAAGAGCTTTCCAACGGTATGCTGTGCGCCGCGTAACTCCTTACGGATCAAAATTTATGGGCACCGGAGCGACGGATACCATGTCACACGCCCTACGCCCTCGGTTTGCGGGCCCAACCTCTATGTGAAGTGAAATTGTCTTGCTCAAGGTGTCGTGGGATTCGGTAATACAAATGTGATGGATAAGGATGTCGTCCTTTTCGCAGCTCACGACATACGATCCAGGATAGAAAAACATCGCAAAAGAAGAAAAGTGTCCTAAAACTGATGAAAACATTCGATTTTGGGCTCTGAAAAAAGGCGCAGCCCAGTAGGCTTGCTTCCCCCAACGAAGAGCTCTCGGAGAGCTTTCCAACGGTATGCTGTGCGCAGCGTAACTCCTTACGGATCAAAAGTAATGTTCATAGGAGCGACAAGATACCTGGTTACACGCCCCACGCCCTCAGTTTGCGGGCCCAACCTGTATTTGAAATGAAGTTGTCTTGCCTATGGTGGGATGGGATTTGATAATAGAAATGTGATGGATTAGTTTGTCGTCCGTTTCGCGGCTCACGACGTACGATCCGGGATGGAAAAACAGCGCAAAAGAAGAAAAGTGTCCTGTAACTGATGAAGACGTTCAATTTTGGGCTCCGAAAATAGGCGCAGCATAGGAGACTTGTTGCGCAATTGTAGAGCTCTCGGAGAGCTTTCCAACGGTATGCTGTGCGCCGCGTACCTCCCTACGGATCAAAAGTTATGGGAACAAGAGCGACGGATACCTGGTCACATGCCCCACGCCCTCGGTTTGCGGGCCTAGCCTCTACATGAAGTGAAGTTGTCTTGCCCATGGTGGCGTGGGATTCGGTAATAGAAATGTGATGGATTAGGTTGTCGTCCTTTTCGCGGCTCACGACGTACGATCTGGGACGGAAAAACAGCGCAAAAGAAGAAAAGTGTCCCGAAACTGATGAAAACGTTCGATTTTGGGCCCTGAAAACAGACGCAACAAAGTAAGCTTGTTGCACCCGCCGTAGATCGCTCGGAGAGCTTTCCAACGGTATGTTGTGCGCCGCGTAACTCCATACGGATCAAAAGTTATGGGCACCAGAGCAACGGATACTTGGTCACACGCCCCACGCCCTCGGTTTGCGGGCCCAGCCTCTACTTGAAGTGAAGTTGTCTTGCCCATGGTGGCATGGGATTAGGTAATAGAGATGTGACGGATTAGGTTGTCGTCCTTTTCGCTGCTCACGACATACGATACGGGATGGAAAAACAGTGTAAAAGAAGAAAAGTGTCCCGAAACTGATGAAATCGATCGATTTTGGGCACCGAAAATAGAAGCAACTCAGTAGGCTTGCTGCCCCCGTCGTAGAACTCTCGAAGAGATTTCCAACTATATAATGTGTGCCGCGTAACTCCTTACGGATCAAAAGTTATGGGCACCAGAGCGACGGATACCTTGTCACGCGCCACTTGCCCTCGGTTTGCGGGCCCAGCCTCTACGTGAAGTGAAGTTGTCTTGTCCAAGGCGGCGTGGGATTCGGTAATAGAAATGTGATGGATAAGGATGTCATCCTTTGCGCAGCTCACGACATACGATCCAGGATAGAAAAACATCGCAAAAGAAGAAAAGTGTCCTGAAACTGATGAAAACGTTCGATTTTGGGCTCCGAAAACAGGCATAGCCGAGAAGGCTTGATGCCCTCGTCGTAGAGCTCTCGGATAGCTTTCCAACGGAATGCTGTGCACCGCGTAACTCCTTACGGATCCAAAGTTAAGGGCACCGGAGCGACGGATACTTGGTCATACGCACCATGCACTTGGTTTGCGGGCCCAGCCTCTACGTGAAGTGAAGTTGTCTTGCCCAAGGTGCCATGGGATTCGGTAATAGAAATGTGATGGATTAGGTTGTCATCATTTTTTAGGCTCACGACGTACAATCTGGGATGAAAAAACATCGCAAAAGAAGAAATGTGTCATAAAATTGATGAAAACGTTCGATTTTGGGCCCCTAAAATAGGTGCAGCCGAGCAGGCTTGCTGCCTCCGTCGTAGTACTCTCAGAGAGCTTTCCAACGGAATGCTGTGCGTCGCGTAACTCCTTACGGATCAAAAAGTTATGGGCACAAGAGCGACGAATACCTGGTCACACGCCCCACAACCTCGGTTTGTGGGCCCAGCCTCTACGTGAAGTGAAGTTGTCTTGCCCAAGTTGTCGTGGGATTCCATAATAGAAATGTGGTGGATTTGGTTGTTGTCGTTTTTGCGGCTCACGACGTATGATCCAGGATATAAAAACATCGCAAAAGAAAAAAAGTGCCCTGAAACAGATGAAAACGTTAGATTTTGGGCTTCAAAAACAGGCGAAGCCGAGCAAGCATGCTGCCCACATCACAGAGCACTCGGAGAGCTTTCCAACGGAATGTTGTGTACCGCGTAACTCCTTACGAATCAAAAGTTATGGGCATCGGACCGACGGATACCTGGTCACACGCCCCACGCCCTCGGTTTGCGGGCCCAGCCTCTACGTGAAGTGAAGTTGTCTTGCCCAAGGTGCTGTGGGATTCGGTAATAGAAATGTGATGGACTAGGTTGTTGTCGTTTTTTAGCCTCACGACGTACGATCCGGGACGGAAAAATAACGCAAAAGAAGAAAAATGTCCCGTAACTGATGAAGATGTTCAATTTTGGACTCCGAAAATAGGTGCAGCAAAGTAGGCTTCTTGCCCTACCGTAGAGCTCTCGGAGAGCTTTCCAACATTATGCTGTGCGCCGCGTAACTCCTTATGGATCCAAACTTATGGGCACAGGAGCGACGGATACCTGGTTACACGCCCTACACCCTCGGTTTGCGGGCCTAGCCACTACTTGAAGTGAAATTATCTTGCCCATGGTGTCGTGGGATTCGGTAATAGAAATGTGATGGATTAGATTGTTGTCTATTTTGCGGCTCACGACGTACGATTCGGGACGAAAAAACAGCGCAAAAAAAGAAAAGTGTCACGAAATTGATGAAAACGTTCTATTTTGGGATCCGAAAATAGGTGCAATAGAGCAAGCTTGTTGCCTACGTCGTAGAGCACTCAAAGAGCTTTCCAACGGTATGCTGTGCGTCGTGTAACTCCTTACGGATCAAAATTTATGGGCACCAGATCGACGGATACCTCGTCACACGCCCTACGCCTTCTTTTTGCGATCCCAGCCTCTACCTGAAGTGAAGTTGTCTTGCCCAAGGTGTCGTGGTATTCGGTAATAGAAATGTGATGGATTAGGTTGTCGTCCTTTTCGCTGCTCACGACGTACGAGCCGGGACGAAAAAATAGCAAAAAGGTAGAAAAGTGTCACGAAACTTATCAAAATGTTCGATTTTGGGCTCTAAAAATAGGCACAGCCAGGTAGGCTTGCCGCCCCCGTCGTTGGGCTCTCGAAGAGCTTTCCAACGGTACGCTGTGCGCCGCGTAACTCCTTACAGATCAAAAGTTATGGGCTCCGGAACGACGGATACCTGGTCACACGCCCCATGCCCTAGGTTTTCGGGGCCAGCCTCTACGTGAAGTAAAGTTGTTTTGCCCAAGGTGCCGTGGGATTCGGTAATAGAAATGTGATGGATTAGGTTGTCGTCATTTTTGCGGCTCACGACGTACTATCAGGGATGAAAAAACAGCAAAAAAGAAGAAAAGTGTCTCGAAACTGATCAAAATGTTAGATTTTGGGCTCTAAAAATAGGCGCAGCCAAGCAAGCTTGCTGCCCCCATCGTGGAGCTCTTGGAGAGCTTTCCAACGGTATGCTGTGAGCCTCATAACTCCTTACGGATCAAAAGTTATGGGCAGCATAGCGACGGATACTTCGTCACACGCACAACGCCCTCGATTTGCGGGCCCAGCCTCTACGTGAAGTGAAGTTGTCTTGCCCAAGGTGTCATGGGATTCAGTAATAGAAATGTGATGGATTAGGTTGTCGTCCTTTTCGCGGCTCACAACGTACGATCCGGGAAGAAAAAACAGTGAAAAACCAGAAAAGTGTCCTGAAACTGATCAAAACATTCAATTTTGGGCTCAGAAAATAGGTGCAGAAGAGCAAGTTTGCTGCCCCATCATAGAGCTCTCAGAGAGCTTTCCAACGATATGTTGTGCATCCCGTAACTCCTTACGGATAAAAAGTTATGGGCATCAGACCGACGGATACCTGGTCACACGTCCCACGCCCTCGGTTTGCGGGCCCAGCCTCTACCAGAAGTGAAGTTGTCTTGCCCATTGTGGCATGGGATTCAGTAATAGAAATGTGATGGATTAGGTTGTCATCCTTTTAGCGGCTCACGACGTACCATCCGGGAAGAAAAAACAGCGCAAAAGAAGAAAAGTGTCCCGAAACTGATGAAAACGTTCGATTTTGGGATTCGTAAACAGGGGCAGCCGAGCAAGCTTGTTGCCCCCGTCGTAGCGCTCTCAGAGAGATTTCCAACAGTATGCTGTGCGCCGCGTAACTTCTTACGAATCAAAAGTTATGGGCACCGGAACGATGGATACCTGGTCACACGCCCTACGCCTTCGGTTTGCTGGCCCAGCCGCTACGTGAAGTGAAGTTGTCTTGCCCAAGGTACCGTTGGATTCGGTAATAGAAATATGATGGATTTGGTTGTTGTCGTTTTTGCGGCTCACGACGTACGATCTGGGACAGAAAAACAGCACAAAAGATGAAAAGTGTCCCGTAACTGATGAAGACGTTCAATTTTGGGCTCCAAAAATAGGTGCAGCAAAGCAGGCTTTTTGTCCAGTCGTAGAGCTCTCGGAGAGCTTTCCAACAGTATGCTGTGCGCCGCATCAATCCTTACAGATCAAAAGTTATGGGCACAGGAGCGACAGATACCTGGTCACACGCCCAACGCCCTCGGTTTGCGGGCCCAGCCTCTACTTGAAGTGAAGTTTTCTTGCCCATGGTGGCATGGGATTCGGTAATAGAAATGTGATGGATTAGGTTGTCGTCCTTTTCGCGGCTCACGACGTACGATCTGTGTCGGAAAAACAGCACAAAAGAAGAAAAGTGTCACGAAACTAATGAAAACGTTCAATTTTGGGCCCCTAAAACAGACGCAACAAAACAAGCTTGTTGCACCCGTCGTAGAGCGCTCGGACAGCTTTCCAACGGTATGCTGTGCGCCGCGTAACTCCTTACGGATCAAAAGTTATGGGCACCGGAGCGACGGATACTTGGTCATACGCCCCATGCCCTCGGTTTGCGGGCCCAGCCTCTACTTGAAGTGAAGTTGTCTTGCCTATGGTGGCATGGGATTCAGTAATAGAGATGTGACGGATTAGGTTGTCGTCCTTTTCGCCGCTCATGACATATGATACGGGATGGAAAAACAGCATAAAAGAAGAAAACTGTCCCGAAACTGATGAAATCGTTCGATTTTGGGCACCGAAAATAGGAGCAGCTGAGCAGGCTTGCTACCCCCGTCGTAGAGCTCTTGAAGAGCTTTCCAACTGTATAATGTGTGCCGCGTAACTCCTTACGTATCTAAAGTTATGGGCACCGGAGCGACGAATACCTTGTCATACGCCACTCACCCTCGGTTTGCGGGCCCAGCCTATATGTGAAGTGAAGTTGTCTTGCCCATGGCGAAGTGGGATTCGGTAATAGAAATGTGATGGATAAGGATGTCGTCCTTTTCGCAGCTCACGACATACGATCCAGGATAGAAAAACATCGGAAAAGAAGAAAATTGTCCTGAAACTGATGAAAACGTTCGATTTTGGGCTACGAAAATAGGCACAGCCGAGAAGGCTTGCTGCCCCCGTCGTAGAGCTCTCGGAGAGCTTTCCAACGGAATACTGTGCACCGCGTAACTCCTTACAGATCAAAAGTTAAGGGCACCGGAGTGACGGATACCTGGTCACACGCACCACGCACTCGGTTTGCGGGCCGAGCCTCTACGTGAAATGAAGTTGTCTTGCCCAAGGTGCCCAGGGATTCAGAAATAGAAATGTGATGGATTAGGTTGTCGTCGTTTTTTAGGCTCACGACGTACGATCTAGGATGAAAAAACATCGCAAAAGAAGAAAAGTGTCCTAAAACTGATGAAAACGATCGATTTTGGGCTCCTAAAATTGGTGCAGCCGAGCAGGCTTGCTGCCCCCGTCGTAGACCTCTCGGAGAGCTTTCCAACGGAATGCTGTGCGCCGCCTTACGAATCAAAAAGTTTTGGGCACAGGAGCGACGGATACCTGGTCATACGCCTTACAACCTCGGTTTACGGGCCCAGCCTCTACGTGAAGTGAAGTTGTCTTGCCCAAGGTGCCGTGGGATTCCGTAATAGAAATGTGGTGGATTTGGTTGTTGTCATTTTTATGGCTCACGACGTACGATCCGGGACGGAAAAACAGCGCAAAAGAAGAAAAGTGTCTTGTAACTGATGAAGACGTTCAATTTTGGGCTAAGAAAAAAGGTGCAGTAAAGCAGATTTGTTGCCCTATCGTAGAGCTCTCGGAGAGCTTTCCAAAGGTATGTTGTGCGCCGCCTAACCCCTTACGGATCAAAAGTTATGGGCACAGGAGCGATGGATACCTGGTCAAACACCCCACGCCCTCGGTTTGCAGGCCCAGCCTCTTCGTGAAGTGCAGCTGTCTTGCCCATGGTGGCATGGGATTCGGTAATAGAAATGTGATGAATTAGTTTCACGTCCTTTTCGCGGCTCACGACGTATGATCCAAGATATAAAAACATCGCAAAAGAAGAAAAGTGCCCTGAAACAGATGAAAACGTTCAATTTTGGGCTTCGAAAACAGGCGCAGCCGAGCAAGCTTGCTGCCCACGTCGCAGAGCTCTCGGAGAGCTTTCCAACGGAATGCTGTGCATCGCATAACTCCTTACGGATCAAAAGTTATGGGCATCGGACCGACGGATACCTGGTCACAGGCCCCACGCCCTCGGTATGCGGGCCCAAGCTCTACGAGAAGTGAAGTTGTCTTGACCAAGGTGCTATGGGATTCAGTAAAAGAAATGTGATGGATTAGGTTGTTGTCGTTTTTGCACCTCACGACGTACGATCCAGGACGGAAAAACGGCGCAAAAGAAGAAAAGTGTTCCGTAACTGATGAAGACGTTTAATTTTGGGCTCCGAAAATAGGCGCAGCAAAGTAGGCTTGTTGCCCTGCCGTAGAGCTCTCAGAGAGCTTTCCAACGTTATGCTGTGTGCTGCGTAACTCCTTACGGATCAAAACTTATGGGCACATGAGCGACGGATACCTAGTCACATGCCCCACGCCCTCGGTTTGCGGGCCCAGCCACTACTTGAAGTGAAGTTGTCTTGCCCATGGTGTCGTGGGATTCGGTAATAGAAATGTGATGGATTAGGTTGTCATCCGTTTCGCCGCTCACGACGTACGATCCGGGACGGAAAAACAGCGCAAAAATAGAAAAGTGTCACAAAATTGATGAAAACGTTCTATTTTGGGATCCGAAAACTGGCGCAATAGAGCAAGCTTGTTGCCCACGTCATAGAGCTCTCAAATAGCTTTCCAACGGTATGCTGTGCGCCGCGTAACTCCTTATGGATCAAAATTTATGGGCACCAGATCGACAGATACCTCGTCACACGCCCCACGCCCTCGTTTTGCGATCTCAGCCTCTACCTGAAGTGAAGTTGTCTTGCCCAAGATGTCGTGGTATTCGGTAATAGAAATGTGATGGATTAGGTTGTCGTCCTTTTCGCTGCTCACGATGTACGAGCCGGGACGAAAAAATAGCATAAGGGTAGAAAAGTGTCACGAAACTGATCAAAATGTTCGATTTTGGGGTCTAAAAATAGGCACAGCCAAGTAGGCTTGCCGCCCCCGTCGTAGGGCTCTCGAAGAGCTTTCCAACGGTATGCTGTGCGCCGCGTAACTCCTTACGGGTCAAAAGTTATGGGCACCGGAACGACGGATACCAGGTCATACGTGAAGTAAAGTTGTTTTGGCCAAGGTGCCGTGGGATTCGGTAATAGAAATATGATGGATTAGGTTGTCGTCATTTTTGCGGCTCAGGACGTACTATGCAGGACGAAAAAATAGTGAAAAAGAAGAAAATTGTCTCGAAACTGATCAAAACGTTAGATTTTGGGCTCTAGAAATAGGCGCAGCCAAGCAGGTTTGCTGCCCCCGTCGTGGAGCTCTTGGAGAGATTTCCAACAGTATGCTGTGAGCCACATAACTCCTTACGGATCAAAAGTTATGGGCAGTATAGCGACGGATACTTCGTCATACGCACAACGCCCTCGATTTGCGGGCCCAGCCTCTACGTGAAGTGAAGTTGTCTTGCCCAACGTATCGTGGGATTCGTTAATAGAAATGTGATGGATTAGGTTGTCATCCTTTTCGCGGCTCACGACGTACGATCCGGGATGAAAAAACAGCAAAAAATCAGAAATGTATCCCGAAACTGATCAAAACATTCAATTTTGGGCTCCAAAAATAGGCGCAGAAGAGCAAGTTTGCTGCCCCCATCGTAGAGCTCTCAAAGAGCTTTCTAACGATATGTTGTGCATCCCGTAACTCCTTACGGATAAAAAGTTATGGGCACCGGACCGACGGATACCTGGTCACACGTCCCACGCCCTCGGTTTGCGGGCCCAGCCTCTACCAGAAGTGAAGTTGTCTTGCCCATGGTGGCGTGGGATTCGGTAATAGAAATGTGATGGATTAGGTTGTCATCCTTTTCGCGGCTCACGACGTACCATCCAAGACGAAAAAACAGCGCAAAAGAAGAAAAGTGTCCCGAAACTGATGAAAACATTCGATTTTGAGCTTCGTAAACAGGCGCAGCCGAGCAGGCTTGTTGCCCCCGTCGTAGCGCTCTCAGAGAGATTTCCAACAGTATGCTGTGCGCCACGTAACTCCTTACGGATCAAAAGTTATGGGCATCGGAACAACGGATACCTGGTCACACGCCCCACACCTTCGGTTTGCTGGCCCAGCTGCTACGTGAAGTGAAGTTGTCTTGACCAAGGTGCCGTTGGATTCGGTAATAGAAATGTGATGGATTAGGTTGTCGTCGTTTTTGCGGCTCACGACGTACGATCTGGGACGGAAAAACAGCGCAAAAGAAGAAAAGTGTCCCGTAACTGATGAAGACGTTCAATTTTGGGCTTCGAAAATAGGCGCAGCAAAGCAGGCTTTATGCCCAGTCGTAGAGCTCTCGGAGGGCTTTCCAACAGTATGTTGTGTGCCGCGTCAATCCTTACGGATCAAAAGTTATAGGCACAGGAGCGACGGATACCTGGTCACACGCCCAACGCCCTCGGTTTGCGGGCCCAGCCTCTACTTGAAGTGAAGTTTTCTTGCCCATGATGGCGTGGGATTCAGTAATAGAAATGTGATGGATTAGGTTGTCGTCCTTTTCGCAGCTCACGACGTACGATTCGGGACGAAAAAATAGCACAAAAGAAGAAAAATGTCACGAAACTGATCAAAACATTCGATTTTGGGCTCTGGAATCAGGCACAGCAGCAAGTCTGCTGCCCCCATCGTAGAGCTCTCGGAAAGCTTTCCAACGGTATGCTGTGCGCCGTGTAACTCCTTACGGATCAAAAGTTATAGGCATTGGAGCGACGGATACCTGGTTACACGACCTATTCCCTCGATTTTCGGGCCCAGCCTCTACGTGAAGTAAAGTTGTCTTGCCCAAGGTGCTGTGGGATTCGGTAATAGAAATGTGATGGATTAGGTTGTCGTCGTTTTCGCGGCTCAAGAAGTACGATTCGGGACGAAAAAACAACGAAAATGAAGAAAAGTGTCATGAAACTGATGAAAACGTTAGATTTTGGGCTCCAAATATAGGCGTAGGAGAGCAGGCTTGCTGCCCTCGTCGTAGAGCTCTCGGAGAGCTTTCCAACGGTATGTTGTGCGTCGCGTAACTACTTACGGATAAAAAGTTACGGGCACCGGAGCGACGGATACCTGGTCACACGCCCCACGCCCTCGATTTACGGGCCCAGCCTCTACGTGATGTGAAGTTGTCTTGCCCATGGTGGCGTGGGATTCGGTAATAGAAATGTGATGGATTAGGTTGTCATCCTTTTCGCGGCTCACGACGTACCATCCAAGACGAAAAAACAGCGCAAAAGAAGAAAAGTGTCCCGAAACTGATGAAAACATTCGATTTTGAGCTTCGTAAACAGGCGCAGCCGAGCAGGCTTGTAGCCCCCGTCGTAGAGCTCTCAGAGAGCTTTCCAACGGTATGTTGTGCACCACGTAACACCTTATGGATCAAAAGTTATGGGTATCGGAGCGACGGATACCTGGTCACACGCCCCACGCCCTCGGTTTGCAGTCCCAGCCTCTACGTGAAGTGAAGTTGTCCTGCCCAAGGTGTCGTGGGATTCGGTAATAAAAATGTGATGGATTAGGTTGTCTTCCTTTTCGCCGCTTACGACATACGATCCGGGACCGAAAAACAGCGCAAAAGAATAAAAGTGTCCCGTAACTGATGAAGATGTTCAATTTTGGGCTCCAAAAAATGGCGCAGCAAAGCAGGCTTGTTGCCCCGTCATAGAGCTCTCAGAGAGCTTTCCAACGGTCTGTTGTGCGCCGTGTAACTCCTTACGGATCAAAAGTTATGGGCACAGGAGAGATGGATACTTGGTCACACGCCCCACGCCCACGGTTTGCGGGCCCAGCCTTTACTTGAAGTGAAGTTGTCTTGACCATAGTTGCATGGAATTCGGTAATAGAAATGTGATGGATTAGGTTACGTCCTTTTCACAGCTCACGACGTACCATCCGGGACGGAAAGATAGCGCAAAAGAAGAAAAGTATCCCTAAACTGATGAAAACATTCAATTTTGGTCTCCGAAAATAGGCGCCGCCAAATAGGTTTGCTGCCCCCGTCGTAGAACTCTCAGAGAGCTTTCCAACGGTATGTTGTGCTCCGCGTAACTCCTTACGGATCAAAAGTTATGGGCACAGGAGAGACGGATACCTGGTCACACGCCCCACGCCCATGGTTTGCGGGCCCAGCCTTTACTTGAAGTGAAGTTGTCTTGACCATAGTGGCATGGGATTCGGTAAAAGAAATGTGATGGATTAGGTTACGTCCTTTTCGCAGCTCATGACGTACCATCCGGGACGGAAAAATAGCGCAAAAGAAGAAAAATATCCCGAAACTGATGAAAACATTAGATTTTGGTATCCGAAAATAGGTGTCGCCAAGCAGGTTTGCTGCCCCCATCGTAGAGCTCTCGGAGAGCTTTCCAACGGTATGTTGTGCGCCGCGTAACTCCTTACAGATGAAAAGTTATGGGCACCGGAGCGACGGATACCTGGTCACACGCCCCACGCCCTCGGTTTGCTGGCCCAGCCTCTACGTGAAGTGAAGTTGTCTTGCCCAAGGTGTCATGGGATTCGGTAATATAAATGTGATGGATTAGGTTGTCGTTGTTTTTGCGGCTCACGGCGTACGATCCGGGACGAAAAAACAGCGCAAAAGAAGAAAAGTGTCCCGTAACTGATGAAGATGTTCAATTTTGGGCTCCAAAAATAGGCGCAGGAAAGCAGGCTTGATGCCCAGTCGTAGAGCTCTCGGAGAGCTTTCCAACAGTATGTTGTGCGCCGCGTAACTCCTTACGGATCAAAAGTTATGGGCACAAGAGCGACGAATACCTGGTCAAACGCCCAATGCCCTCGATTTGCAGGCCCAGCCTCTACTTGAAGTAAAGTTGTCTTGCCCATGGTGGCGTGGGATTCGGTAATAGAAATGTGATGGATTATGTTGTCGTCCTTTTCGCGGCTCACGACGCACGATCCGGGACAGAAAAACATCGCAAAAGCATAAAAATGTCACGACACTGATGAAAACATTCGAGTTTGGGCTCTGAAAACAGGTGTAGCAGAGCAAGCTTGCTGCCCCCGTCGTAGAGCTGTCGGAGAGCGTTCCAACGGTATGCTGTGCGCCGCGTAACTCTTTACGGATCAAAAGTTATGGGAATTGGAGCAACAGATCCCTGGTCACATGCCCTATGCCCTCAATTTTTGGGCCTAGACTCTACGTGAAGTAAAGTTGTCTTGCCCAAGGTGCTGTGGGATTCAGTAATAGAAATGTGATGGATTAGGTTGTCGTCGTTTTTGCGGTTCACGACGTACGATCCGGGACGAAAAAATAGCGAAAATGAAGAAAAATATCCCAAAACTAATGAAAACGTTTGATTTTAGGCTCCGAAAATAGTCGCAGAAGAACCGGCTTTTTGCCCTCATTGTAGAGCTCTCTGAGAGCTTTCCAACGGTATGCTGTGCGTCGCATAACTCCTTACGGATAAAAAGTTATGGGCATCAGAGCGATGGATACTTGGTCACACGCCCCACGCCCTCAGTTTACGGGCCCAGCCTCTACGTGAAGTGAAGTTGTCTTGCCCATGGTAGCATGGGATTTGGTAATATAAATGTGATGGATTAGATTGTCATCCTTTTTGCGGCTCACGACGTACGATCCGGGACGGAAAAACAGCAAAAAAGAAGAAAAGTGTCCCGAAACTAATGAAAAAAATTCGATTTTGGGCTCTGAAAATATGCGCAGCTGAGTAGGCTTGTTTCCCCAGTCGTAGAGCTCTCGTAGAGCTTTCCAACGATATGCTGTGCGCCGCGTAACTCCTTACGGATCAAAAGTTATGGGAACCAGAGCGACGGATACCTGGTCACAGGCCCCACGCCCTAGGTTTGCGAGCACAGCCTCTACGTGAAGTGAAGTTGTCTTGCCCATGGTGGCGTGGGATTCAGTAATAGAAATGTGATGGATTAGGTTGTCGTCATTTTTCGCCGCTCACGACATACGATCCGGGACGGAAAAACAGAGCTAAAGAAGAAAAGTGTCCCGAAACTGATGAAAACGTTCAATTTTTGGCTTTGTAAATTGGCGCAGCCCAGCAGGCTTGTTGCCCCCGTCGTAGAGCTCTCGGAGAGCTTTCTAACGGTATGCTGTGCGCCGCGTAACTCCTTATGGATCAAAAGTTATGGGCACCGGAGCGACGGATATCTGGTCACACGCCCCACGCCCTCGGTTTGCGGGCCCAGCCTCTACGTGAAGTGAAGTTGGCTTGCCCAAGGTGTCGTGGGATTCGGTAATAGAAATGTGATGGATTAGGTTGTCGTCTTTTTCGCCTCTTACGACATACGATCCGGGACGGAAAAACAACGCAAAAGAAGAAAAGTGTCCTATAACTGATGAAGACGTTCAGTTTTGGGCTCCGAAAATAGGCGCAGCAAAGCATGCTTGTTGCCCCGTCATAGAGCTCTCAGAGAGCTTTCCAACGGTATGTTGTGCGCTGCGTAACTCCTTACGAATCAAAAGTTATGGGCACATGAGCGACGGATACCTAGTCACACGCCCCACACCCTCGGTTTGTGGGCCCAGCCTCTACTTCAAGTGAAGTTGTCTTGACCATAGTGGCGTGGGATTCGGTAATCGAAATGTGATGGATTAGGTTGTCGTCCTTTTCAAGGCTCACGACGTACCATCCGGGACGGAAAAACTGCGCAAAAGAAGAAAAGTATCCCGAAACTGATGAAAATGTTAGATTTTGGTCTCCGAAAATAGGCGCCGCCAAGTAGGTTTGCTGCCCCCGTCATAGAGCTCTCGGAGAGCTTTCCAACGGCATGTTGTGTGCCGCGTAAATCCTTACGGATGAAAAGTTATGGGCACCGGAGTGACGGATACCTGGTCACACGCCCCACGCCCTCTGTTTGCGGGCCCAGCCTCTACGTGAAGTGAAGTTGTCTTGCCCATGGTGGCGTGGGATTCGGTAATAGAAATGTGATGGATTAGGTTGTCGTCCTTTTCACGGCTCACGACGTACGATCCAGGAAAGAAAAACATCGCAAAAGAAGAAAATTGTCCTGAAACTAATGAAAACGTTTGATTTTGGGCTCCGAAAATAGGCGCAGCCGTTCAGGCTTTTTTTCCCCATCATATAGCACTTGGAGAGCTTTTCAACGGAATGCTGTGCACCGCGTAACTCCTTACGGATCAAAAGTTATGGGCACCGGAGTGACGGATACCTTGTCACATGCCCCACGCCCTCGGTTTGCGGGCCCAGCCTCTACGTGATGTGAAGTTGTCTTGCCCAAGGTGCCGTGGGATTCGGTAATAGAAATGTAATGGATTACATTGTCGTCGTTTTTGCGGCTCACGACGTACGATCCGGGACGAAAAAACAGCGCAAAAGAGGAAAAGTGTCCCGTAACTGATGAAGACGTTCAATTTTGGTCTCAGAATACAGGCGCGGCCGAGAAGGTTTGTTGCCGCCATCATAGAGCTTTCGGAGAGCTTTCCAACGGTATGCTGTATGCCTAACTCCTTACGGATGAAAAGTTATGGGCACCGGAGCGACAGATACCTGGTCACACGCCCCATGCCCTCGATTTGCAGGCCCAGCCTCTACGTGAAGTGAAGTTGTCTTGCCTATGGTTGTCACGCCCCCAACCCGACCTAAGGAGGTTAGACTAGGGTGTGATCTAATCATTCACATTCTTTTACGACTATAACCGATTAACGAAGATTATGCTTATCCGTTAACTAGAACTCCAAAGATTCTCCGGAAAACCGGCAGCATAACGGCTGTAATTGAGCTTCTTAGTTTGACATGATTTTCTAAACACCTCGAAATATTCAATCCTAAATTCGGTTCCAACTAAAGTTACTATTTATCACCAATTGATATGTCTACTATTTATCTCAAGTCTTGTTTGATTAACACCTAGCATGGCAACTATGTCTCGTTTATGTGTCAATTCCTATTACACAAGTACCTGTTGATCTTAGCTTACAAATAAGTACCTGCTTAAGATTAGATGGATTTATTTTACTTAGCCCTTTGCCTAATACTTCATAAGCCTGTAGTAGTTACTAATCAAAGTAGCAAAACGATCAAATAGGGTGTCTGTCTAGTTATAATCAGTACAAATCAAAATTAGACCCCAAAATACAGCGTGGGTCTTTTACAATAACAACGACAAACAACATAAGAGATAATCTTCAAAACAAACATATCGTTCACAAAATGGCCACAGTCAAGTAAGGCGCGTAGGGCAGGCAATCACTCCAAGGAGTCATCAATAGGCACGTTATCATCGGGTACCTGTTCCTGATCTTCTTCACCTGTGATGATAAAAGAGGGTGAATCCTTATGAACTCAGCGAGGGGGAACGAGAAATACGTTTTGAAACTCTTTTTCCGGTTCAACTTATGAAAAAACCTTTTTGAATGCATGACATATAACACAAGTAAGTTTATAAAGTAATATAAAAGTAAAAGAACACAATTACCCGTCTTTCCTTCCCGAGGTCCTCTAGGAACCAAATGAGAGTACTTATACACATAGTGAAAACGATACGGTGAGCTTTTGCTCTCAATTCATTTCCAATAACAGTTGTTGCGGCCGACTTCAAATCATCCACTTATCACGCGAAATGGGTGTACTCCAGATGTACCCCGAAATCCTACGACCTAACTCTCCGAGGAAGTCTAGCCCCCAAGCGAGAGAGGGAATTGGACCATGGTAGTCACGGTTGCACCGGCAAGCCCGATGCCTCCCGGTGTGCGTGAACGCTACCATGCCAGAATGAAAGGTTGCAACCTTGTATGTAATGCACATTTATAACATTTAACATATCACATTAGGAGGACAACAAAGTAGGTTGCCTCTGAGCAGTTATAAAATCGCACGTTGACAAGTAAACACAGGAGGCATGCTTTGATGTTTAATTTCACTTGTAATACACATGGAGTTATACAAATATTAAACGGGCAGCCATGTAACACATGTAAATCTAGTCATATAACTCATTTCGAGGTTCACGAAATCAGATAATAAGTTTATACAAGCATGCAACGACGTCTACATGGGACCGGGTGCAAGAAAGGTCTACTTATCAACATCTAATCATCAGGAATCACATTTCAAGCATACTTAACATTTACTAGGCAGCCCACTAATCACACAATTAGACACAATAACTATAGGATCAATATTTAGCGAGTTTTCATATTCAATAGGGTTTCAATTCATGCTTACACGTGCGATTTAAGCCACAAGTTGTCACGTAATTACACCCAAGCCATGCAACGATTAATTAAAACATCCTCAATCATCCAAAACAGTCCACACAACATTCAAGTGCCACAATCCCAAGCATTCAATACCCCAAGAGAAGTTACAATATTTTTCAGAGCATATCACTAAATAAAAAACCTCACTGCAATGGTCTGTTTTCCCCCAATAATTTAGACAAGCAAAAAATCTCCAAATCCAGTGAACAAAATGTCAAATTAAAGCTTAATGAGTGATTTAAATCCAGAAACATACCTTGCATCATTTGGAGTTCGGATTCAAGAGTTATAGCTAAAACCGCGAGACTACGCAAAACTGTCCAGATTCGTACATATTTCAATACTTGTCATTTTTTAGGGTCTTAGGGTCAGATTTAGCTTTAGTCTATTTCTGACAAAAATGTCCAGAACTGAAAAATATAGAAAAATACCAAATCTCATGCATTTTAAATATCATTTACTAGGTCAATACTGTTTCGTTCTACAAGGACAGTGAACTGCCAAAAACCTGCTCCATTTTCCCAGATTTTCCAGATTTAGACACCTTTCGATGTTTTACCATTTTGGAGACCTTAGAGTCAACATTGGCCTTGGACTATTTCTACGAAAAATTCTCAGAACTGAAAAACTAGTCACCTAGCAATTTGCATGCTTTTTAAACATCATTTACCAGGACAAATGCACCTCGCTCTACCAAGTCAGAAATCTGCCAGCTACGCGATTTTATCTGTCTTCAAGTTCTAGCCAAATATCTTGCCATCCATTGTTATATAAGCTCATGCACACACATATACAGAAAGTACAGAGGTAAATATAGACATATGAAGGCATGCATGTGGTTTTTGAAAGCTTTTAAAAAAGATTAACCCTCACCTTAGCCTATTGATCATAAATGATGCTCAAAATTCTTGAAGATGCACAAAATGGTCTTCTCTCCTTGCTTGGCCGAGAGAGATTGTTTGATTTCCTTAATTCCTAGCTGAGTTACCATGTTCTTAGTATGTGCATGTGGCTAGAACAAAAGGAGATGAAATAGAAGCTATCAAGCATACCTAGGCCGAAAAGAGAGTTCTATGAGCTTGCATGAAATTTTTCTTGCTTCTTGCTTGCTTGGTCGAGCTTCCTAGGGTCCTTGAGTGTTTTGGTGAGCTTTAGGAGATGAGCTTAAGCTATGGTGGTCCTTGAAGCAGCCTATGCCGATAGGGTGAGAGAAAATGAGAGGATGAGAGAATGTTAAGAGCAATTGAAATGTTTGTGAAGAATGAAGTGTTTGTGTGTGAGTGTGTCGGCCTTAGGGCCTTGAAAAATCTGAAATGGCATCTCTTTTGGAGCAATTTGAATTGTGAGGAGACACAATGGTGAGGAGGCCGAGAGTGAGAGAGAATTTGAGGGCAAAAAGGAATGTGAAATTGTTAGAAAATTGTTGCATGCTTGTCTCAGCCTTGAGCTTGGCAAAATTCTAATTTGTGTCATTTCTTTTGAGCATTTGAATTGTCTTAGCATGGGCATTTGAGTGGGCTGAGAATGAGAGGCATTGGGTAGGGTTTTAGGTCATTTTTTTAATGCATGGTGTCTTGAGCTTATGTCATAAATTGTCTATGATGATTTTTTTTTTTTTAATTGCAACTCATGTTACAAGGGCTTGGTTTGGCCGAACAAGGTGCTTATAAATTTGAAATTTCAGATTCAATCTAGGGTGGTATAAGTTATAATAAATGTGGAATTTTGAGGTGCATGGATTTTACAAAAGAATAAAGAATAAGGAATAAAGAATGTCTACTGTTTAGCGTTTCGTCTTTTAGTACATTGACTTAGAATTAAAATATAGTTAGTGGAGTTTGTAGGATTATTCTATAGTCTAGTGCTTCGGGTAGGATGCTTTCTTGATTAGCGCGTAGGCACGGTTTCCTAGGTCTAAGGCACGCACTACGAGGTAAAGCACGAACTAAGAGATGATTGCACGTTTCCCAAGAAAATGCACGCAACCCTAAATGAATGCACGTAATTTGATGCAGGGCACATAAAACGAGACACAACTCTTAAACCTAGGTCAAGGCACGTAATTCTAGGTTAGGGCACACGAAACGAGGTATCGCAGGCAAATTGAGGTCGGGCCTCACATCCTCTCCTCCTTAAAAGAATTTCGTCCCGAAATTCAATATTACCTTTGAAATAATGCCGGAAATTGTTGCTCCATCTGGTCTCGTCTTTCCCACGTTGCTTCTTCAACTCCATGGTGATCCCACAACACTTTCACCATCGGTATAGATTTGTTGCGCAACTCCCGTTCTTGCTCGTCTAGGATCCGAATAGGCTTTTCTTCATAAGACAAGTTCTCCCGAAGCTGCAATGGCTCTGGCTCCAAGATGTTTGATGGATCAGGGTGATACTTTCGTAGAATTGAGACATGGAAGACATCATGAATATTGGAGAGCTTTTGGGGTAGTTCCAGACGATACGCCAATTTGCCAACCTTCTCAATTATCCCAAATGGTCCTACAAACCTCGGGCTCAACTTTCCACCCTTGTCATGTTTAATCAGTCCCCTCCGAGGTGATAACTTCAAGAACACCTTGTCGCCGACCTCAAACTCTAGATTCCGTCTCCGTCGGTCTGCATAACTTTTCTGCCTGCTTTGGGTGGTAAGCATCCGTTTCCGGATGAGGTGGACATTTTCAACAGTCTTCATAATTTCAGGTAGAAGGGTCGGGTTAAAAGTCTTCGTATCACCTACTTTATCCCAGTATATTGGGGATCGACACTTGTGCCTATACAATGCCTCAAATGGGGCCATCCCGATAGTGGCCTGAGAGCTGTTATTATAAGCGAACTCCGCTAGGGGTAGATATTTCTCCCAACTTTTTCCGAAGTCTAGAACACACGCCCTCAGCATATCCTCCAGAATCTGAATAGTTCTCTCAGATTGTCCATCAGTCTGAGGGTGATAAGCCGTGCTGAAACTTAACTTCGTTCCCAAAGCTTCTTGCAATCTCTTCCAAAATCGGGAAGTAAAACGAGGATCCCTATCCGATACAATACTCACAGGCATCCCGTGTAACCTTACAATATCCGCCACATACATATCTCCTAGTTTCTCAGGACTATCCTTCTTGTTCATCGGTAAAAAGTGCGCTGACTTGGTCAATCTATCCACTATGACCCAAACGGCGTCATGACCCTTTTGTGACTTGGGTAGGTCCATGACAAAGTCCATAGTTATGTGTTCCCATTTCCATTGAGGAATTTCCAACAGCTGAAGTAAACCTGCCGGTCGTTGATGTTCTGCTTTGACTCTTTGGCAAGTCAAACACCGTGCCACAAACTCCGCGATCTCTCTCTTCATGTTATTCCACCAATAGTATTGCTTCAAATCCCAGTACATCTTTGTCCTGCCGGGGTGAATAGTGTATCTTGAATTATGGGCTTCTTCAAGAATCTTCTTTTTCAACTCTGGCTCATTAGGAACACAAATTCGATTCCTGAACTTCCAAATACCATCATCGTGAAACTTGAAATCTGTGTTGCTTTCTTTAATCTTCTGAAATTGTTGGTCCTTCTGTTGAGCCTCTCGTAATTCAGACAACAAGGTCGACTGAACCTGTGTAGTGGTAAATAGTAACCCTTTTTGAGTCAATTGTGGATTCCACAAAAATGCTTCCCTTAACAACTCCTGCACCTTAACTTCCAGTTTTGCCATGCTCGCCTTCCGGCTTAAGGCATCTACAACTACATTTGCTTTACCGGGCACATAATTGATTGTGCAGTTATAATCATCCAAGAGCTCCATCTGCCGTCTTTGCCTCATGTTCAACTCTTTTTGTGAGAACAAGTACTTCAAGCTCTTGTGATCAATAAACACCTCAAACTTGTTACCCCACATATAGTGCCTCCATTTCTTGAGTGCAAACACAATAGCCGCTAACTCCAAATCATGCGTCGGGTAATTCAATTCATACGGTTTCGGTTTCCTAGAGGCATACGCAATCACTCTACCATTTTGCATTAACACACAACCCAGTCCTTCCTTCGAAGCATCGCTATAGATTACAAAGCCTTGACTCCCTTCAGGTAATGCAAGAACAGGTTCGGTAGTCAATCTTTTCTTCAATTCTTGAAAGCTGTTCTTACACTTGTCATCCCACATAAACTTTGTTTTGTTTTGAGTGAGCTTTGTAAGCGGTCCTGCAATCTTTGAGAAATCCTTCACGAATCTCCGATAATAGCCGGCTAAACCAAGAAAACTCTGAACCTCCGTAACATTTTCCGGCTTCTTCCAAGACATCACCGCTTCTATCTTTGCTGGGTCCACCGCTATTCCCTCTTGGGATATGATGTGCCCTAAGAATGCAATCTACCGCAACCAAAATTCGCATTTGCTAAACTTTGCATACAATTGATGCTCTCAAAGTTTTTGCAATACCAATCGCAGATGTTGTTCATGCTCAGCCTCGGATTTTGAGTATACCAAAATATCATCAATAAAGATCACCACAAATTGGTCCAAGTAGGGTTGAAACACCCTATGCATCAAGTCCATAAAAGTTGTAGGGGCATTAGTTAGCCCAAATGGCATCACCACAAATTCATAATGCCCATATCTCATCCTGAAAGCTGATTTTGGTACATCGTCCTTTTTGATCCGCAACTGATAATACCCTTACCTCAAGTCGAGTTTTGAATACACTTTAGCTCCTTGAAGTTGATCAAACAACTCGTCGATCAGTGGAAGTGGGTATTTATTCTTGACAGTTACTTGGTTCAATCCTCGGTAATCGATGCATAGCCTCAACGTTCCGTCTTTCTTCTTTACAAATAGGACTGGTGCGCCCCACGGAGAAGAACTTGGTTGAACAAACCCCTTCTTCAACAATCCTTGCAATTGGTCCTTCAATTCTTGTAGCTCGGCTGGTGCCATACGATAGGGAGCTTTAGATATTGGCTGGGTGCCAAGCAGTACTTCTATTACAAACTCGATTTCCTGATCTGGGGGTAAACCGGGCAATTCTTTTGGAAACACGTCAGCATAATCTTTAATCACTGGCATCTCCTCCAACTTAGCTTTGTCCGATGGCTTGTTGATGAGGTAAGCTAAGTATCCACTACACTATTTTCTCAAGGACTTCACTGCTTTCGTAGATGAAATGATGGAACTCCCGGTGAAGTCTCTTCGACCCATTACCTCCAATATTGGTTGACCAGGTATCTGGAATGTTACAATCTTCGTCCGGAAATCTAGTTGGGCATGATGCTTTGCCAACCAGTCCATCCCTAAGATGACTTCATAGTCTCGAAAGGGTAATACAATAAGATTGGCTGAGAATTCCCTATCCTTAATTTGGATTTTACATGCTTTACAAGTTGACCTAGTGACAAGTTTAGAACCCATCAGAGTACCAACTTCTACTTCGTAAGGCAAACATTCAACTCGTAATTTCACACGTTGAACACATAAGTGAGTAATAAATGAATGAGTAGCACCTGGATCAATTAGCACCCTAACATGTTGATTCAGTATCAAGAATGTACCTTCAACAACAGCAGTCTCCTCAGGAAACTCCTCGCATTCAATAGCATAAGCTCGGGCCTAAACTATAGGAACTGGAGTTTTGCCTCTACCAGCTGGTTTAATCTGATTTTGTCCTCCTTGCCATTTAGGACAATCCCTAATCTGATGCTGATCACTGCCACACCGCACACATCGTCCCGACTTCTTCCAGCACTGGGCCTCGGTGTGACCCTTCTTGTCACAGTAGGAACAGTTGACAAACTGAGTAGCAGGTGAACTACATGTGGATCCACGGATGGAAGAGGCTGATGGTGCTTTAGTCGGGCCGCGGTTATTGACTGGTCTGTTCTGGCTCTGGCCCTGACTGCGACTCTGAGTTTGAAATTTCCTCTGTTGTCCTAGAGGCTGATATGGTTTCTTGTTCGGCTGGCTTAAACCGGCTCTATTAAGTTTCCTCTTCTCAACTCAGGAGGTAGCAGCAAGGAGAGCAGAATAGATAGTAAAGTCATGCGAAGCCAACTGATCCTGAATTTCTGGCCTCAACCCATTCGTAAATTTCCATATTTTCGCCTCAGAGGTACTGACCATGTATTGAGCATAACGGGACAGTCTGTCAAAGCGAGCCTCATACTGAACCACTGTCATGTTACCCTGGTTCAAGTGCATGAATTCTTCAATTCACCTCTGCCTGGAAACTGCAGGTACGTATTTCTCCTTGAACACCTTAATGAAATTACCCCACAAGCGAGGTGTATGATCAGTTTCCCAAAGTGCCTCCACAGTGTGCCACCAATGCTCAGCATCCTCGTGCAACAGAAACACAGCGAACTCAATCTTTTCTTCATGAGTATAGTCAAGTGGCCTGAAAATCCTTTCAATCTCAAACAGCCAAGCCTCTGCCTTTTCATCATTAGCTTCCCCGTAGAATTTGGACGGGTGAAAGTCAAAGAACTCCTGCATTCTGTTGTTTCTCCCATTGTTACCACCATTCCTGTTGTTGTTGTTGTTGTTGTTGTTTGCTTCATGTGCATCTTGGCATTCCATTACTCGCGACACGCGATCCATAGCATTCGCCATCATGTTAAACATGGCCATGCCGGGATTAGTTTGATGATCATCTCCGGCTTCTTGAGGCTTATCGCTCCTATTGGTATTGCGGGTACTAGGGCCAGCCATCTATAGGCACAGATTACGATGCACAATTTATTGGAATACGACAAGACAAGAATTTAATGTATAAGGTATGCAACATACAATTTCACATAGACATACAATTCTCAAAACAGTTAAGACATGTTAATCACATAAGCATGTAGAAACAAAGAAGGCACATTTAACATTGTCACACATTAACACATATAAACAAGTCATCCTAATAACCTTAGGGCTTCTACCCATGGTCCGAGAGTTAAACCCGGCTTAAGCAATCTAAGCTCTGATACCATTAATATAAGGTGTCACGCCCCCAACCAGACCTATGGAGGTTAGACTAGGGTGTGATCTAATCATTCACGTTCTTTTACGACTATAACCAATTTACGAAGATTAAGCTTATCCGTTAAACTAGAACTCCAAAGATTCTCCAGAAAATCAGCAGCATAAACGTTGTAATTGAGCTTCTTAGTTTAACCTAATTTTCTAAACACCTCGAAATATTCAATCCCAAATTTGGTTCCAACTAAGGTTACTATTTATCACCAATTGATATGTCTACTGTTTACCTCAAGTCTCGTTTGATTAACACCTAGCATGGCAACTATGTCTCGTTTATGAGTCAATTCCTGTTACACAAGTACCTGTTGATCTTAGCTTACAAATGAGTACCTGTTTAAGATTGGATGGATTCATTTTACTTAGCCCTTTGCCCAATATTTCATAAGCCTGTAGTAGTTACTAATCAAAGTAGCAAAACGATCAAATAAGGTGTATGTCTAGTTATAATCAGTACAAATCAAAATTAGACCCCAAATTACAATGGGGGTCTTTTACAATAACAACGACAAACAACATAAGAGATAATCTTCAAAACAAACATATCGTTCACAAAATGGCCACAGTCAAGTAAGGCACGTAGGACAGGAAATCACTCCAAGGAGTCATCAATAGGCACGTTATCCTCGGGTACCTGTTCCTGATCTTCTTTACCTGTGATGATAAAAGAGGGTGAGTCCTTATGAACTCAGCGAGGGGGAACGAGAAATACGTTTTGAAACTCTTTTTCCGGTTCAACTTATGAAAAACCATTTTTGAATGCATGACATATAACACAAGTAAGTTTATAATGTAATATAAAAGTAAAAGAACACAATTACCCGTCTTTCCTCCCCGAGGTCCTCTAGGAACCAAGCGAGAGTACTTATACACATAGTGAAAAGGATATGGTGAGCTTTTGCTCTCAATTCACTTCCAATAACATTTGTTGCGGCCGACTTCAAATCATCCACTTATCACGCCAAATGGGTGTACTCCGAATGTACCCCGAAATCCTACGACCCAACTCTCCGAGGAAGTTTGGCCCCCAAGCAAGAGAGGGAATTGGACCATGGTAGTCACAGTTACACCGGCAAGCCCGATGCCGCTCGGTGTGCGTGAACGCTACCATGCCAGAATGAAAGGTTGCCACCTTGTATGTAATGCACATTTATAACATTTAACATATCACATTAGGAGGACAACAAAGTAGGTTGCCTCCGAGCAGTTATAAGATCGCACGTTGACAAGTAAACACAGGAGGCATGCTTTGATGTTTAATTTCACTTGTAATACACATGGAGTTATATGAATATTAAACGGGCAGCCATGTAACACATGTAAATATAGTCATATAACTCATTTCGGGGTTCACGAAATCAGATAATAAGTTTATACAAGCATGCAACGACGTCTACATTTGACCGGGTGCAAGAAAGGTCTACTTATCAACATGTAATCATCAGGAATCACATTTCAAGCATACTTAACATTTACTAGGCAGCCCACTAATCACACAATTAGACACAATAACCATAGGATCAACACTTAGCGAGTTTTCATATTCAATAGGGTTTCAATTCATGCTTACACATGCGATTTAAGCCACAAGTTGTCACGTAATTAGACCCAAGCCATGCAACGATTAATTAAAACATCCTCAATCATCCAAAACAGTCCACACAACATCCAAGTGCCACAATCCCAAGCATTCAATACCCCAAGAGAAGTTACAATATTTTTCAGAGCATATCACTAAATAAAAAACCTCACTGCAATGGTCTGTTTTCCCACAATAATTTAGACAAGCAAACAATATCCAAATCCAGTGAACAAAATTTCAAATTAGAGCTTAATGAGTGATTTAAATCCAAAAACAAACCTTGCATCATTTGGAGTTTGGATTCAAGAGTTATAGCTAAAACCGCGAGACTACGCAAAACTGTCCAAATTCGTACATATTTCAATACTTGCCATTTTTGAGGGTCTTAGGGTCAGATTTAGCTTTAGTATATTTCTGACAAAAATGTCCAGAACTGAAAAATATAGCAACCTACCAAATCTCATGCATTTTAAATATCATTTACTTGGTCAAAACGGTTTTGTTCTACAAGGACAGTGAACTGCCAAAAACCTGCTCCATTTTCCCAGATTTTCCAGATTTAGACACCTTTCGATGTTTTACCATTTTGGAGACCTTAGAGTCAAAATTGGCCTTGGCCTATTTATACGAAAAATGTTCAAAACTGACAAAACTAGTCACCTACCAATTTTCATGCATTTTAAACATCATTTACTAGGCCAAATGCACCTCGATCTACCAAGTCAGAAATCTGCCAGCTACGCGATTTTATCTATTTTCAAGTTCTAGCCAAATATCTTGCCATGCATTGTTATATAAGCTCATGTACACACATATACAGCAAGTACAGAGGTAAATATAGACATATGAAGGCATGCATGTGGTTTTTGAAAGCTTTTAAAAAAGATTAACCCTCACCTTAGCCTATTGATGATAAATGATGCTCAAAATTCTTGAAGATGGACAAAATGGTCTTCTCCCCTTGCTTGGCCGAGATAGATTGTTTGATTTCCTTAATTCCTAGCTGAGTTACCATGTTCTTAGTATGTGCATGTGGCTAGAACAAAAGGAGATGAAATAGAAGCTATCAAGCATACCTAGGCCGAAAAAAGAGTTCTATGAGCTTGCATGAAATTTTTCTTGCTTCTTGCTTGCTTGGTCGAGCTTCCTAGGGTCCTTGAGTGTTTTGGTGAGCTTTAGGAGATGAGCTTAAGCTATGGTGGTGATTGAAGCAGCCTATGCCGAGAGGGTGAGAGAAAATGAGAGGATGAGAGAATGTTGAGAGCAATTGAAATGTTTGTGAAGAATGAAGTGTCTGTGTGTGAGTGTGTCGGCCTTAGGGCCTTGAAAAATCTGAAATGGCATCTCTTTTGGAGCAATTTGAATTGTGATGAGACACAATGGTGAGGAGGCCGAGAGTGAGAGAGAATTTGAAGGCAAAAATGAATGTGAAATTGTTAGAAAATTGTTGCATGCTTGTCTCGGCCTTGAGCTTGGCAAAATTCTGATTTGTGTCATTTCTTTTGAGCATTTGAATTGTCTTAGCATGGGCATTTGAGTGGGCCGAGAATGAGAGGCATTGGGTAGGGTTTTAGGTCATTTTTTTAATGCATGGTGTCTTGAGCTTGTGTCATAAATTGTCTATGATGATTTTTTTTTTTTTAATTGCAACTCATGTTACAAGGCCTTGGTTTGGCCGACCAATGCACGTTTCCCAAGCAAATGCACGCAACCCTAAATGAATGCACGTAATTCGATGCAGGGCACATAAAATGAGACATGACTCTTAAACCTAGGTCAAGGCACGCAATTCTAGGTTAGGTTACACGAAACGAGGTATCGCAGAAAAGTGTCACGAAACTGATCAAAACATTCAATTTTGGGCTTAGAAAACAGGCGCAATCCAGCAGGCTTGCTACCCCGGTCGTAGAGCTCTCGGAGAGCTTTCCAATGGTATGATGTGTATCGCGTAACTCCTTACGGATAAAAAGTTATGGGCACCTGAGCGACGGATACCTAGTCACATGCCCTATGACCTCGGTTTGCGGGCCCAGCCTCTACCAGAAGTGAAGTTGTCTTGCCCATGGTGGTGTGGGATTTGGTAATAGAAATGTGATGGATTAGGTTGTCTTCCATTTCGCGTCTCACGACGTACGATCCGAGACGAAAATACAGCACAAAAGAAGAAAAATGTACCAAAACTGATGAAAACGTTCGATTTTGGGCTCCGTAAATAGGCACAGCCAAGCAGGCTTGTTACCCCCATCGTAGAGCTCTTGGAGAGCTTTCCAACGGTATGCTGTGCACCGCGTAACTCCTTATGGATCAAAAGTTATGGGCACCGGAGCGACGGATACCTGGTCACACGCACCACGCCCTCGGTTTGCGAGCCCAGCCTCTACGTGAAGTGAAGTTGCCTTGCCCATGGTGGCATGGGATTCGGTAATAGAAATGTGATGGATTAGGTTGTCGTCCTTTTCGCCGCTCACGACATACGATCCGGGACGGAAAAACAGCACAAAAGAAGAAAAGTATCCCGAAACTAATCAAAATGTACGATTTTGGGCTCTAAAAACAGGCGCAGCATAACAGGCTTGCTACCGCCGTCGTAGAGCTCTTGGAGAGCTTTCCAATGTTATGCAGTGTGTCACACCCCGACCCCGACCCATCGGTAGGTTAAGGCCGAAACATGACGTTCGAATCGCTTAAAACATGTAAATAATAATTTAGCAAATGTACATCCATTTAAACCTTCATAATAACTCCAAATAATTACCCATCCATCGGCCTTAAAGGATTACAACAATTCAAGAAGTATTCACAAGACCTCGAATTCCTTTGTTCAACATAACAACTAACTAAGAATTAAGTTTCTGAGTCTCATAAGAATAATCACCAACTTAAGGTTATATTATCCAACACTGGCATTATACAAACTTCGTCACTGATAATTAAGATTACAATCATAACCCATCAATTTACATAATGCTTATCACCAATACATACATTCAGGATCTAGATTCTTCAATGTACATCAAGTATCTCATGTACTTATACAATACCAATCAATCTAGAAGTCTTGTACGTATGCAATCCTTTTCTTCAACTTGTAAGGTTAACTCAACCAGCCTTACCTGTAATTGTCATAAAAGAGGGGTGAGCTAGATCCTCGCATATAGCTCAGTGAGGAGGAAAACAAGGAAGGTTTTCACAAAGGTTTTATCATTTCGAAGTCCATTTCGAAAACTTTGACATGCATAAATACATATAACTCACCAGTATCAATACCTGATCCTGTACATATTCAATATGGACATTTGGTAGAGCATGAATTAAGATAACAAATATAACATGTTAACAGTATTCAACTCTACTCTCCGATGACCTCGAGTGGAGCCACCCCAAAATCTCAAAGGCTCAAGGGCAACTACTACCGAGCTATTGTCCGCTCTGTACACCCCGAATCTCAACGGCTCAAGGGTTCGTACCCATACAGTTTGTAGCCACCCCGAAATCTCAGAGGCTCAAGGGTGCAACTACTACTGAGGTATTGTCAGCTCTGTACACCCCGAATCTCAACGGCTCAAGGGTTCGTACCCATACAGTTTGTAGCCACCCCGAAATCTCAGAGGCTCAAGGGTGCAACTACTACCGAGGTATTGTCAGCTCTGTACACCCCGAATCTCAACGGCTCAAGGGTTCGTACCCATACAGTTTGTAGCCACCCCGAAATCTCAAAGGCTCAAGGGTGCAACTACTACCGAGGTATTGTCAGCTCTGTACACCCCGAATCTCAACGGCTCAAGGGTTCGTACCCATACAGTTTGTAGCCACCCTAAAATCTCAGAGGCTCAAGGGTGCAACTACTACCGAGGTATTGTCAGCTCTGTACACCCCGAATCTCAACGGCCCAAGGGTGCCTCAGCTGATACAATTCATATATATGTAGCATTCACAATATTGCCATGCAAGAGTTTAGATTGACAAGTACAAAATGAACTTAAGACTTGCAAGCAGGACTTTCATATGCATATTTAAAGTGTTCAAGTTCAAGGTAACATAATCAAGTCCATAGTAGTTTGATGTAATTAATTAGTTCATGATCAAGTATAATTTTCCATGACACACAACCACATACATTCATATACCTCATTCATGCCACAATTAACCTTCTTTTATGTCCATGAAACAAGTTGGTACCCATGCCACAATGGTACATGAAGAAATCAAACAACTTCAATACGCCTGCATTGGTCCAATTTAAGCAGTAAATTTACCTATACTCCCGAACTCCAAATCAAATGATTTTGGTCTAGAATCGAAGCTTGTCGAAAATAGATAATTCTAGAATCAAACGGAACTCAATTCGGAGTTGAAAAGAATAAGATATGGCCTCCGCAAGTTCATTGCGCAGAGCTGTCAAACATCCGGGCGTTGAGGCCCTAATCCGGGCGCCCGAAAGAAACCAGTAACGCCCGGATCGGAGTTTTCTGCCGGGCGTTGAGGCCTCTATCCGGGCGACCGGATAGGGGCCGTAACGCCCGGATAGCTGGACGGGAAATGCACACTTTCAACGAAAATCACCCAAACAACCTCCCATCCTCATCCCAACACTCAAACAAGTTCAAAATGGCTATTAGGCATCATACAAGAGTTCCAATTCAACCAAAACTACCCAACATCAATAATCAACAAATACCCAAAATCAAATTCAAAACCCTAGATCTACAACACAATATCCTCAACTTATCATTCAAGCTCTTGTATACAATTTATAGTAAGATTACTACACATATATCATCACATTCATGCTCAATATAGCTTTGAAAACTTTTAAGAAAACAACCCTCACCTCAATAAATGTTTGAATGCAAGCTTGGTGGTGATGATGCAAAGATAAAGCTTGAAAATGGTGAAAATGGCTTGAGCAAGCTTCTTCTCTTCCCCTTTCTCTTTATTTCTTCCTCTTTCTTTTCTTCTTCTTCTTTCTCTTTTCTCTCTTCTTTCTTCTCTCCCTTCTTTTGATCGTGTGTTGTGTGTGTTTCTGCTGTGTGTGTGTGTGTGTAGTGTTTTTGTGTGTGTTGAGTGTGTAATGTGTGTTCTTTTTAGTTAGTTAGGAAATATCTCATAAGCCTAATGCCTAAATTGCCCTCTAACTAATTGAAATCTACTAGTTTTCCATGTGGTTCTATTTAAACTTATTTAGTTAGCTAGTGCAGTGTAATTTATTTAATTTCTACGATATTTAAATTACACAAATGCACGTTAAACAACGCAAATACACATAAAACGATGCAAACATACGTTAAATGATATAAATGCATTTTTAATGTTGTGAATGCATAATATTATCATGTAGTTCTAATTTTAATTATTTTGGTTGGTTAATTTAATTCAGTAAAATTTAATTATCATCTACAACCTCTAAGGTTCTCAAATGCACGCTATTGTACTAATTTATAGGTTAAATGATATAGATGCACGTAAACCAAGGTAAATGCGCATTAATTGCTATAAATGCACATTAAATGATGCAAAAATCATATGAAATGTTATAAAATGCACATGAGGCTCGTGCGGGTTTTCACACAGTGCGCCGCGTAACTCCTTACGGATCAAAAGTTATGGGCACTTGAGCGACGGATACTTGGTCACAGGCCCCACGCCCTCAGTTTACGGGCCCAGCCTCTACGTGAAGTGAAGTTATCTTTCCCAAGGTATCGTGACGTACAATCCGAGATGGAAAAGCAGCGCAAAAGAAGAAAAGTGTCCCAAAACTAATGAAAATGTTCAATTTTGGGCTCTGAAAATAGGTGCAACAGAGCCAGCTTGTTACCCACGTCGTAGAGCTCTCGGAGAGCTTTCCAACGGTATACTATGCGTCGCGTAACTCCGTACGGATCAAAAGTTATGGGTACCGGAGCGACGGATACCAGGTCACACGCCCCACGCCCTCGGTTTGCGGGCCCAGCCTCTACGTGAAGTGAAATTGTCTTGCCCATGGTGGCGTGGGATTTGGCAATAGAAATGTGATGGATTAGGTTGTCGCCCTTTTCGCTGCTCAAGATGTACGATCCGGGATGAAAAAATAGCGCAAATGAAGACAAGTGTCCTGAGACTGATGAAAATGTTTGATTTTGGGCTCCGAAAATAGGCGCAGAAGAGCAGGCTTGCTGCCCCAGTCGTAGAGCTCTCGGAGAGCTTTCAAACGGTATGCTGCGCGTCACATAACTCCTTACGAAAAAAACGTTATGGGCAGCGGAGCGATGGATACCTGGTCGCACGCCCCATGCCCTTGGTTTGCGGGCCCTGCCTCTACCTGAAGTGAAGTTGTCTTACCCATGGTGGCATGGGATTCAGTAATAGAAATGTGAAGGATTAGGTTGTCGTCCTTTTCGCGGCTCACGACGTACAATTTGGGACGGAAAAACAGCGCAAAAGAAGAAAAGTGTGCCGAAATTGATGAAAATGTTCAATTTTGGGCTCTGTAAACAGGCGCAGCCGAGCAGGCTTGTTGTCCCCATCGTAGAGCTCTCGGAGAGCTTTCCAACAGTATGCTGTGCGCTGCGTAACTCCTTACGGATCCAAAGTTATGGGCACCGGAGCGACGGATACCTGGTCATACGCCCCACGCCCTCGGTTTGCCGGCCCAGCCTCTACGTGAAGTGAAGTTGTCTTGCGCAATGTGCCGTGGGATTCGATAATAGAAATGTGATGGATTAGGTTATCGTCCTTTTTACGGCTCACGACTTACGATTTGGGATAAAAAAAACAGCGCGAAAGAATAAAAGTGTCGTGAAACTGATGTAAACGTTTGATTTTGGGCTCCAAAAATGGGCACAGCAGAGAAGGCTGGCTACCCCCATCGTAGAGCTCTCGGGGAGCTTTCCAACGTTATGTTGTGCGCCGTGTAACTCCTTACAGATCAAAAGTTATGGGCACCGGAGCGACAGATACCTTGTCACACGCCCCCGCCCTCGGTTTGCTGGCCCAGCCTCTACGTGAAGTAAAGTTGTCTTGCCCAAGGTGCCAGGGGATTCAGTAATAGAAATGTGATGGATTAGGTTGTCGTAATTTTTGCGGCTCACAACGTACGATCCGGGACGAAAAAGTAGTGCAAAAGAAGAAAAGTGTCCCAAAACTGATGAAAAGGTTCAATTATGGGCTCTGAAAACAGGCGCAGCAAAGCAGGCTAGTTTTTCTCATCGTAGAGCTCTCGGAGAGCTTTCCAACGGTATGCTGTGCGCCGCGTAACTCCTTACGGATCAAAAGTTTTGGACACTAGAGAGACGGATACCTGGTCACACGCCCCACGCCCTCGGTTTGCGGGCCCAGCCTCTACGTGAAGTGAAGTTGTCTTGCCCATGGTGGCGTGGGATTCGGTAATAGAAATGTGATGGATTAGGTTGTCGTCCTTTTTGCGCCTCACGACGTACGATCCGGGACGTAAAAATAGCGTAAAAGAAGAAAAGTGTCCCAAAACTGATGAAAACGTTCGATTTTGGGCTTCGAAAATAGGCGCAGCATAGCAGGCTTGTTGCCCCCATCGTAGAGCTCTCGGAGAGCTTTCCAACGGTATGCTGTGCGCTGCTTAACTCCTTACGGATCAAAAGTTATGGGCACCAGAGCGATGGATACCTGGTCACACGCCCAACGGCCTCGGTTTGCGGGCCCAACCGTGGCGTGAAGTGAAGTTGTCTTGCTCATGGGGGCATGGGATTCGGTAATAGATATGTGATGGATTAGGTTGTCGTCCTTTTCGCCGCTCACGACATACGATCCGGGATCGAAAAATAGCGCAAAAGAAGAAAAGTGTCCCGAAACTAATCAAAACGTACGATTTTGGGCTCTAAAAACAGGCTTGCTGCCGTCGTCGTAAAGTTCTCAAAGAGCTTTCCAACCGTATGTTGTGCGCCTCGTAACCCCTTACAAATCAAAAGTTATGGGCATCGAAGCGACGGATAATTGGTCAAAGGCCCCACGCCCTAAGTTTGCGGGTCCAGCCTCTACGTGAAGTGAAGTTGTCTTTCCCAAGGTGTCATTGGATTCAGTAATAGAAATGTGATGGATTAGGTTGTCGTCCTTTTCGCGGCTCACGACGTACGATCCATGACGGAAAAACAGCGCAAAAGAAGAAAAATGTCCCGAAACTGATGAAATCGTTCAATTTTGGGCTCCAAAAATAGGCGCAGCTGAGCATGCTTGCTGCACCCGTCGTAGAGCTCTCGAAGTGCTTTCCAACAGTATGCTGTGTGCCGCGTAACTCCTTACGGATCAAAAGTTATGGGCACCGGAGCGACGAATACTTGGTCACATGCCCCATGCCCTCGGTTTGCGGTCCCAGCATATACATGAAGTGAAGTTGTCTTGTCCATGGTGGCGTGGGATTCGGTATTAAAAATGTGATGGATGAGGTTGTCGTCCTTTTCGCGGCTCACAATGTACGATACGGGACGGAAAAACATCACAAAAGAAGAAAAGTGTACCAAAATTGATGAAAACGATCGATTTTGGGCTACGAAAAGTAGAACAGCCGAGTAGTCTGGCTACCCCCGTCGTAGAGCTCTCGGAGAGCTTTCCAACGGTATGCTGTGCACCGCGTAACTCTTGACGGATCAAAAGTTATAGGCATCGTAGCGACGGATACCTAGTCACACGCCCCACGCCTTCGGTTTGCGGGCCCAGCCTCTACGTGAAGTGAAATTTCCTTGCCCAAGGTGCCATGGGATTTGGTAATACAAATGTGATGGATTAGGTTGTCATCCTTTTCGCGGCTCACGACGTACGATCCGGGATCAAAAAACAACGCAAAAGAAGAAAAGTGTCCCGAAACTGATGAAAACGTTCGATTTTGGTCTTTGAAAATAGGCGCAGCCGAGTAGGTTGGCTACCCCCGTCGTAGAGCTCTCGGAGAGATTTCCAACGGTATGCTGTGGGCCACGTAACTCCTTGCGGATCAAAAGTTATGGGCACCGGAGCGACGGATACCTGGTCACACGCCCCACACCCTAGGTTTGTGGGCCCAGCCTCTACGTGAAGCGAAGTTGCCTTGCCCATGGTAGCATGGGATTCGGTAATAGAAATGTGATGGATTAGGTTGCCGTCCTTTCCGTGGCTCAAGACGTACGATCCGGGATGGAAAAACATTGAAATAGAAGAAAAGTGTCCTGAAACTGATCAAAACATTTGATTTTGGGCTCTGAAAACTGGCCCAGCCCAGCATGCTTGCTGCCCCCGTCGTAGAGGTCTCGGACAGCTTTCAAACGATATACTGTGCGTCGCGTAACTCCTTACGGATCAAATGTTATGGGCACCAGAGCGACAGATACCTGGTCACACGCCATACGCCCTCGGTTTGCGGGCCCAGCCTCTACGTGAAGTGAAGTTGTCTTGCCTATGGTAGCGTGGGATTCGGTAATATAATTGTGATGGATGAGGTTGTCGTCCTTTTCGAGGCTCACAACGTACGACCCGGGACATAAAAACAGCGCAAAAGAAGAAAAGTGTACCAAAATTGATGAAAACATTCGATTTTGGGCTCCGAAAATAGTCGCAGCCGAGCAGGCTTGATTCCCCCATCGTAGAGCTATAAGAGAGCTTTCCAACTGTATGATGTGCGCGTAACTCCTTACGGATTAAAAGTTATGGGCATAAGAGAGATGGATACTTGGTCACAGGCCCCACACCCTCGATTTGCAGGCCCAGCCTCGACGTGAAGTGAAGTTGCCTTGCCCAAGGTGCTGCGTGATTTGGTAATAGAAATGTGATGGATTAGGTTGTCGTCCTTTTCGCCGCTCACAACGTACAATCCGGGATGAAAAAACTGCGCAAAAGAAGAAAAGTGTCCCGAACCTGATGAAAACGTTTGATTTTGGTTTTCGAAACCAAACGCAGATGAGCAGGCTGGCTACCCCCGTCGTAGAGCTCTCGGAGAGATTTTCAATGGTATGCTGTGCACCGCGTAACTCCTTACGGATCAAAAGTTATGGGCACTAGAGCGACGGATACGTGGTCAAACGCCCCACACCCTCAGTTTTCGGGCCCAGCCTCTACGTGAAGTGAAGATGTCTTGCCCATGGTGGCGTGGGATTCGGTAATAGAAATGTGATGGATTAGGTTGTCGTCCTTTTCGCGGCTCACGATGTAAGATCCGGGACGAAAAAATAGCGCAAAAGAAGAAAAGTGTCCCGAAACTAATCAAAATGTTCGATTTTGGGGTCCAAAAATAGGTGCAGTCGAGCACGCTCGCTGCCTCTGTCGTAGAGCTCTCGGAGAGCTTTCCAACGGTATGATGTGCGCCGCGTAACTCCTTACGGATTAAAAGTTATGGGCACCGAAGCGACGGATACCTGGTCACACGCCCCACGCCCTCGGTTTGCGGGCCCAACCTCTACATGAAATGAAGTTGTCTTGCCCAAGGTGTCGTGGGATTCGGTAATAGAAATGTGATGTGTTAGGTAGTTGTCATTTTTTAAGTTCATGACGTACGATCCGGGACGGAAAAATCGCGCAAAAGAAGAAAAATGTCCCGAAACTGATGAAAATGTTCAATTTTGCACTCTGAACATAGGCGCAGCAAAGCATGCTTGCTGCCTCCGTCGCAGAGCTCTTGGAGAGCTTTCCAAAGGTATGTTGTGCGCCGCGAACTCCTTACGGATCAAAAGTTATGGGCACCGGAGCGATGGATACCTGGTCACACGCCCCACGCCCTCGGTTTGCGGGCTCAGCCTGTACGTGAAGTGAAGTTGTCTTGCGCAAGGTACCGTGGGATTCGTTAATAAAAATGTGATGGATGAGGTTGTCGTCATTTTTTAGGCTCACGACTTACGATCCGGGATCGAAAAACCGCGCAAAAGAAGAAAAGTGTCCCGAAACTAATGAAAACGTTCAATTTTGGTCTCCGAAAATGGGCGCAGCTAAGCAGTCTGGCTACCCCCGTCGTAGAGCTCTTGGAGAGCATTCCAACGGTATGTTGTGCGCCGCGTAACTCCTTACGAATCAAAAGTTAAGGGCACCGGAGCGACGAATACCTGGAGACACGGCCCACGCCTTCAGTTTGCGGGCCCAGCCTGTACGTGAAGTAAAGTTTTCTTGCACAAGGTACCGTGGGATTCGGTAATAGAAATAAGATGGATTAGGTTGTCGTTATTTTCGCGGCTCACGACGCACAATCCGGGACGGAAAAGTAGCGCAAAAGAAGAAAAGTATCCCGAAACTAATGAAAACGTTTGATTTTGGGCACTGAAAACATGCATAGCATAGCCGGCTTGCTGGCCCCGTCGTAGAGCTCTCGGAGAGCTTCCCAACGGTATGCTGTGCGCCACGTAACTCCTTACGGATCAAAAGTTATGGGCACCGGAGCGACGGATACCTGGTCACACGCCCCACGCCCTTGCTTTGTGGGCCTAGCATCTACCTGAAGTGAAGTTGTCTTGCCCAGGGTGGCGTTGAATTCGGTAATAGAAATGTGATGGATGAGGTTGTCGTCCATTTCGAAGCTCACGAAGTACGATCCGGGACTGAAAAATACCGCAAAAGAAGAAAAGTATACCGAAACTGACGAAAAATTCCGATTTTGGGCTCCAAAAATAGGCGCTGTCGAGTAGGCTGGTTGCCCCAGTCGTAGAGCTCTCAAACAACTTTCCAACAGTATGCTGTGCACCGCGTAACTCCTTACGGATCAAAAGTTATGGGCATTAGAGCGACGAATACCTGGTCACACGCCCCACGCCCCACGCCCTCGGTTTACGGGCCCAACCTCTACGTGAAGTGATGTTGCCTTGCCCAAGGTACCGTGGGATTCGGTAATAAAAATGTGATGGATTAGGTTGTCGACCTTTTCGCGGCTCACAACGTACGATCCGGGACCGAAAAATAGTGCAAAAGAAGAAAAGTGTCCCGAAACTAATCAAAACATTCGATTTTGGACTCTGAAAATAGGTGCAGCCGAGAAGGCTTGCTACCCCCGTCGTAGAGCTCTAGAGAGCTTTCCAACGATATGATGTGCGCCTTGTAACTCCATACGGATCAAAAGTTATGGGTACCGGAGCGACGGATACTTGGTCATACGCCACACACCCTCGATTTATGGGTCGAGCCTCTACGTGAAGAGAAGTTGTCTTGCCCAAGGTGTCGTGGGATTCGGTAATAGAAATATGATGGATTAGGTCGTCGTCATTTTTGCGGCTCACGACGTACGATCCGGGACGGAAAAATAGCGCAAAAGAAGAAAAGTGTCCCGAAACTAATGAAAACGTTCGATTTGGGGCTCCGAAAATAGGCGCATCATAGCAGGCTTGCTTCCCCCGTCGTAGAGCTCTCGGATAGCTTTCCAACGGTATGCTGTGCGCCGCGTAACTCCTTACGGATCCAAAGTTATGGGCATCGGAGCGACGGATACCTGGTCACACGCCCCATGCCCTCGGTTTGCAAGCCCAGCCTCTACGTGAAGTGAAGTTGTCTTGCGCAAGGTGTCGTGGGATTTGATAATAGAAATGTGATGGATTAGGTTGTCGTCCTTTTCGCGGCTCACAACTTACGATTCGGGATGAAAAAACAGCGCGAAAGAATAAAAGTGTCCTGAAACTGATGTAAACGTTCGATTTTGGGCTCCAAAAATGGGCGCAGCAGAGAAGGCTGGCTACCCTCATCATAGAGCTCTCGGGGAGCTTTCCAATATTATGTTGTGCGCCGCGTAACTCCTTACAGATCAAAAGTTATGGACAACGGAGTGACGGATACCTTGTCACACGCCCCACGCCCTCGGTTTGCAGGCCCAGCCTCTACGTGAAGTAAAGTTGTCTTGCCCAAGGTGCCGTGGGATTTGGTAATAGAAATGTGATGGATTAGGTTGTCGTCATTTTTGCGGCTAACGACGTACGATCCGGGACGAAAAAGCAGCGCAAAAGAAGAAAAGTGTCCCAAAACTAATGAAAACGTTCGATTTTGGGCTCTGAAAACAGACGCAGCAAAGCTGGCTAGTTGCCCCCATCGTAGAGCTCTCTGAGAGCTTTCCAACGGTATGCTATGAGCCGCGTAACTCCTTACGGATCAAAAGTTATGGGCATCGGAGCGATGGATACCTGGTCACACGCCCCATGCCCTCGGTTTTCGGGCCCAGCCTCTACGTGAAATAAAGTTGTTTTGCCCAAGGTACCGTGGGATTTGGTAATAGAAATGTGATGGATTAGGTTGTCGTCGTTTTCGCGGCTCACGACGTACGATCCATGACGGAAAAACATCGCAAATGAATAAAAGTGTCCCGAAACTGATGAACACGTTGGATTTTGGGCTCCGAAAATAGGCGCAGAAGAGCAGGCTTGCTACCCCAGGGGTAGAGCTCTCGGAGAGCTTTCCAACGGTATCCTGTGCGTCGTGTAACTCCTTACGGATAAAAAGTTATGGGCACCGGAGCGACGGATACCTGGTCACACGCCCCACGCCCTCGGTTTGCAGGCCCAACCTCTACGTGAAGTGAAGTTGTCTTGCCCATGGTGGCGTGGGATTCCTTTTTGCGCCTCACGACGTACGATCCGGGACGTAAAAATAGCGCAAAAGAAGAAAAGTGTCCCGAAACTGATGAAAACGTTCGATTTTGGGCTCCAAAAACAGGCGCAGCATAGCAGGCTTATTGCCCCCGTCGTAGAGCTCTCAGAGAGCTTTCCAACGGTATGTTGTGCGCCGCTTAACTCCTTACGGATCAAAAGCTATGGGCACCGGAACGATGGATACCTGGTCACACGCCCCATGGCCTCAGTTTACGAGCCCAACCTCTGCGTGAAGTGAAGTTGTCTTGCTCATGGTGGCGTGGGATTCGGTAATAGATATGTGATATATTAGGTTGTCGTCCTTTTCGCCGCTCACGACATACGATCCGGGATGGAAAAACAGTGCAAAAGAAGAAAAGTGTCCCGAAACTAATCAAAACGTACAATTTTGGGCTCTAAAAACAGGCTTGCTGCCGCCGCCGTAAAGTTCTCAGAGTGCTTTCCAACAGTATGCTGTGCGCTGCGTAACTCCTTACGGATCAAAAGTTTTGGGCACTGGAGCGACGGATACTTGGTCACAGGCCCCACGCCCTAAGTTTGCGGGCCCAGCCTCTACGTGAAGTGAAGTTGTCTTTCCCAAGGTGTCATTGGATTCAGTAATAGAAATGAGATGGATTAGGTTGTCATCCTTTTCGCGGCTCACGACGTACGATCCGGGACAGAAAAATCGCGCAAAAGAAGAAAAATGTCCCGAAATTGATGAAATCGTTCGATTTTGGGCTCCAAAAATAGGCGCAGCTGAGCAGGCTTGCTGCCCCAGTCATAGAGCTCTCGAAGTGCTTTCCAACAGTATGTTGTGTGCCGTGTAACTCCTTGCGGATCAAAAGTTATGGGCACCAGAGCGACGGATACTTGGTCACATGCCCCATACCCTTGGTTTGCGGGCCCAGCATCTACGTGAAGTGAAGTTGTCTTGCCCAGGGTGGCGTTGGATTCGGTAATAGAAATGTGATGGATGAGGTTGTCGTCCTTTTCACAGCTCACGAAGTACGTTCCCGGACTATCCTCCTTCTTCATCGGTAAGAAGTGCGCTGACTTGGTCAATCTATCCACTATGGCCCAAACGGCGTCATGACCCTTTTGTGACCTGGGTAGGTCCATGACAAAATCCATAATTATATGTTCCCATTTCCGTTGAGGAATCTCCAACGGTTGAAGTAAATCTGCCGGTCGTTGATGTTCTGCTTTGACTCTCTGGCAAGTCAAACACCGTGCCACAAACTCAGCAATCTCTCTCTTCATGTTATTCCACCAATAGTGTTGCTTCAAATCCCAGTACATCTTTGTTCCGCCGGGGTGAATAGTGTATCTTGAATTATGGGCTTCTTCAAGAATCTTCTTTTCAGCTCTGGCTCATTAGGAACACAAATCCGATTCCTAAACCTCGAAATACCATCATCATGAAACTTGAAATCTGTGTTGCTTTCTTTAATCTTCTGAAACTGTTGGTCCTTCTGTTGAGCCTCTCGTAATTCAGACAACAAGGTCGATTGGACTTGTGTAGTGGCAAATAGTAATCTTTTTTGAGTCAATTGTGGTTTCCACAAAAATGCTTCCCCTAACAACTCATGTACCATAACTTCTAGTTTTGCCATGCTCGCTTTCCGACTTAAGGCATCTGCAACTACATTTGCTTTACCGGGCACATAATTGATTGTGCAGTTATAATAATCCAAAAGCTCCATCCACTGTCTCTGCCTCATGTTCAACTCTTTTTGTGAGAACAAGTATTTCAAGCTCTTGTGATCAGTAAACACCTCGAACTTGTTACCCCACAAGCGAGGTGTATGATCAGTTTCCTAAAGCGCCTCCACAGTGTGCCACCAATGCTCAGTATCCCCGTGCAATAGAAACACAGCGAACTCCACCTTTTCTTCATCAGTATAGTCAAGTGGTCTGAAAATCCTCTCGATCTCAGACAGCCAAACCTCTGCCTTTTCATCATCTGCTTCGCCGTAAAATTTGGACGGGCGAAAGTCAAGAAACTCCCGCATTCTGCTATGTCTCCCATGGTTACCATCATTCCTGTTGTTGTTGTTTGTTTCACGTGCATCTTGACGTTCTATCACTCGCGACACGCGATCCATGGCATTCGCCATCATGTTAAACATAGCCATGCCGGGATTAGTTAGATAAGCTTCTCCGGTCTCTTGGGGCTCACCACTCCTATTAGTAGTACGGGTACTAGGGCCAGCCATCTATAGACACAGATTACGATGCACAATTTATTGGAATACGACAAACAAGAATTTAATGTATCAGGTATGCAACATATAATTTGATATAGATACACAATTCTAGAAACAGTTAAGACATGTTAATCACATAAGCACATAGAACATAGAAAGCACAATTAACATTATTACACAATAACATATAAACAAGTCATCCTAATAACCTTAGGGCTCCTACCCATGGTCCGAGAGTTAAACCCGGCTTAAGCAATCTAAGCTCTGATACCATTAAGATAAGGTGTCACGCCCCCAACCCGATCTATAAAGGTTAGACTAGGGTATGATGTAAACATTCAAGTCATATCACGTACTTAATCGTTCATGAAAGTTTAACACTTAACGTTTAGCCTAAACTCCACAAATTCTCCAAAAAACCGGCAGCATAACAGCTGTAATTGGGCTCTTTAGTTTGACCTAATTTTCTAAAGGTCTCCAAACTTTCAATCTCAAATTCATTTCCAAGTAATATTACTATTTATCACCAATTGAAACGCCTACTAGTTATCTCGAAGTCTCGTTTGATTAACAGCCTAGCATGATAACTATGTCTCGTTTGTTTGTTAATCCTTGTTACAAAAGTACCTGTTGATCTTAGCTTAACAATGAGTACCTGCTTAAGATTGGATATATTCATTTTACTTAATCCTTACATGATACTTCATAATCCTATGATAGATACTAGCCAATAGCAATAGCAAAAACGACCATAGTAGTGTCTATCTAGTTATGATCAGTACAAGCCAAAATTAGACCCCAAATTACAACGGGGGTCATATACAATACAACAACAAGCAACATAAGAAATAGTCTTCAAGCAACATATCGTTCACAAAATGTCCATAGTCACGTAAGGCACGTAGGGGAAGCAATCATTCCAAGGAATCATCAATAGGCACGTTGTCCACGAGTACCTGTTCCTGGTCTTCTTCACCTGAGATGATAAAAGAGGGTGAGTCCTTATGAACTCAGCGAGGGGGAACGAGAAATAAGTTTTGAAACTCTTTTTCTGGTTCAACTTATAAAAACCCTTTGCAAGCATGACTTATATCACAAGTGAGTACATAATGTAATATAGAAATAAAAGAACACAATTACCCGTCTTTCCTCCCCAAGGTCCTCTAGGAACCAAGCGAGAGTACTTATACACATAGTGAAAAGGATATGGTGAGCTTTTGCTCTCAGTTCATTTCTAGTATCAGTTGTTACGGCTGACTTCAAATCATCCCCTTATCACGCCAAATGGGTGTACTCCGAGTGTACCCCGAAATCCTACGACCCAACTCTCCGAGGAAGTCTAGCCCCCAAGCGAGAGAGGGAATTGGACAATGGTAGTCACGGTTGCACCGGCAAGCCCGATACCGCCCGGTGTGCGTGAACGCTACCACGCCAAAATGAAAGGTTGCAACCTTGTATGCAATGCACATTTATGACATTTAATATATCACATTAGGAGGACAACAAAGTAGGTTGCCTCCGAGCAGTGATAAGATTGCACATTGACAAGTAAACACGCGAGGCACGATATGACAAGTAATTTCACTTGAAAAGCACATGGAGTTATATGAATATTAAACGGGCAGCCATGTAACGCATGTAAATTAAGTCATATAACTCATTTCGAAGTTCACGTAATCAAATAATAAGATTATACAACATGCAACGACATCTACGTGGGACCGGGTGCAAGAAATGCCTACTTGTCAATATGTAATCATCGAAATCATGTTTAGGGCTATGAGGGAAACTACGGGCAGCCTACTAATTACATAATTAAACACGATATCCATAGGATCAACACTTAGCGAGTTTTTCCTAGTCATTAGGGTTCCATTTCATGCTCACCCGTGCGATTAAGCCCTAAGTTATCACGTAATTAAACTCAAGCCATGCATTGATTAATTAAAACACCCTCAAACATTCAAAACAGTCCACACAACATCCAAGTGTCACAATCCCAAGCATTTAATACAACGAGAGAAGTTACAATAATTTTCAAAGCAAATCTCTAATTGAAAACCTCACTACAATGGTCTGTTTTCCCACAATCATTGAGACAAGCAAACAAACTCCAATTCCAGTGAACAAAATTTCAAATTAAAGCTTAAGGAGTGAACTAAATCCAGAAACAAACCTCGCATCATTTGGAGTTCGGGTTCAAGAGTTATAGCCAAAACCGTGAGACTACGCAAATCTGTCCAGATTTGCACACATTTCAATACTTGTCGTTTTTGAGGACCTTAGGGTCATATTTAGCCTTAGTCTATTTTTGACAAAAATGTCGAGAACTGAAAATTCTAGCAGCATACCAAATTTCATGCATTTGGGATATCATTTACTAAGTCAAAACTGGTTCGTTCTACAAGGACAGTGAATCTTCCAAAACCTGCTTCATTTTCCCAGATTTTCTAGATTTGGACACCTTTCAATGTTTTGCCATTTTGGGGACATTAGATTCAAAATTAGCTTTGGACTATTTCTACAAAAAATGCTCAGAACTAGCAAAACTAGTCACCTACCAATTTTCACTCATTTTCAACATTATTTACCTGGTAAAAATCACTACGCACCAACAAGACAGAAGACTGTCCCATACGCGATTTCATCTATCATCACATTCTAGCCAAATATCTTGCCATGCATGTTTGCAAAAGCTCATGTACACACATATATCACAAGTACAGAGGTAAAAATAGACATTTAAAGGCATGCATGTGGTTTTTGAAAGCTTTTCAAAGAAGTTTTAGCCCTCACCTTAGCAAGACGACAAGGAAGATGCACAAACTCTTGATGAAGCACAATGTCGACCTTTTTCCTTGCTTAGCCGAGAGACAACTTGAGATTTCTCTAATTCCTAGCTTAGTAACCATGTTCTTAGTATGTGTAAGTGGCTAGAACAAAAAGAAAATGAAATGGAAGCTAACAAACTTATCTAAGCCGAAATGAATGTGCTATGAGCTTGCATGTGCAATTTTTTGCATTCTAGCTTGCTTGGTCGAGCTTCCTAGTTTCTTGCATGTCTTGATGAACCATTGAGTGATGAACTTAAGCAATGGAGAGTAGGATTTCAGCTAGGGCCGAGAGAGAGAGAGAAGAAATGAGAGGGTGAGAGAAAAATGAGAGAAAGAAGGAAAGAATGAAAGAAAAATGAAAAGCTTGATGGGTTTGATGCTTGTGTCGGCCTAGGGCCTTGAAATTTCAGATTTTTTTGTCTTCAAGGATCATGTTTGAATCACCTAGCATGGACATGGAGTGTGTGTCGAGATTGGTGTGCATTGGGTAGGGTTTTGAGTCAATTTTTTTATTGTTTTGTGTCATAACATGTCATAGAATGTCTAGGTTTAATTTTGAATCATGCAAGGCAAGCACAAATGCAAGAAAGTGGTCAGCCAAGGCATTGCAAAATTCTGAATTTTTGTCTTGGTTGAGCAATATAATATTGTGTGTTTGGGATGTGCAAAAGAATAAGGAATAAAGAATAAAGAATGCTTAGCTTTTGGTGCAATTTCGTCTTCTAGTGAGTTGAATTGGCATTTTAATATTAGTTAGTGGAATTTGTAGGATTAATTAATGATCTAGTGCTTCGTGTAAGATGCTTTCTTGATTAGCGTGCGGGTATGCTTTCCTAGGTATAGGGCACGCACTACGAGGTAAGGCACAAACTATGAGACAAATGCACGTTTCCCAAGTAAATGCACGCAACCCTAAATGAATGCACGTAATTTAATACAAGGCACACAAAATGAAACACAATTCTTAAACCTAGGTCAAGGCACACAAATCTAGGTTAGGGCACACGAAACGAGGTATCGCACGCAAATTGAGTTCGGGCCTCATAGAGAGCTCTCGGAGAGCTTTCCAAAGGTATGCTATGCGCCGCGTAACTCCTTATGGATCAAAAGTTATGGGCACCGGAGCGATGGATACCTGGTTACATGCCTACGCCCTTGGTTTGCGGGCCCAGCCACTTCGTGAAGTGAAGTTGTCTTGCCCATGGTGGAGTGGGATTCGGTAATAGAAATGTGATTGATTAGGTTGTCGTCGTTTTTGCGGCTCACGACGTACGATCCGGGACAGAAAAATAGCGCAAAAGAAGAAAAGTGTCCCGAAACTAATGAAAACGTTCGTTTTTGGGCTCCGAAAATAGGTGCAACAAAGCAGGCTTGCTATATCCATCATAGAGCTCTCGAAGAGCTTTCCAAAGGTATGTTGTGCGCCGCATAACTCCGTACAGATCAAAAGTTATGGGCACAGGAGCGACGGATACCTGGTCACACGCCCCCACGCCCTCGGTTTGCTGGCCCAGCCTCTACGTTAAGTGAAGTTGTCTTGCCCATGGTGGAGTGGGATTCAGTAATAGAAATGTGATGGATTAGGTTGTCATCCTTTTCGCGGCTCACGACGTAAGATCCGGGACGGAAAAACAGCACAAAAGAAGAAAAGTATCCCGAAACTAATCAAAACGTTCGATTTTGGGCTCCAAAAATAGGTGCAGTTGAGCAGGCTTGCTACCCACGTCGTAGAGCTCTCGGAGAGCTTTCCAACGGTATGTTGTGCGCCGCGTAACTCTTTACGGATCAAAAGTTATGGGCACCGGAGCGACGGATACCTGGTCACACGCCCCACGCCCTCGGTTTTGCGGGCCCAACCTCTACATGAAGTGAAGTTGTCTTGCCCAAGGTGCCGTGGGATTCAGTAATAAAAATGTGATGGATTAGGTTGTTGTCATTTTCGCAGTTCACGACGTACGATCCGGGACGGAAAAACCGCGCAAAAGAAGAAAAATGTCCCGAAAATAAAGAAAACGTTCAATTTTGGGCTCCGAACACAGGCGCAGCAAAGCAGGCTTGCTGCCTCCGTCGTAGAGATCTCGGAGAGCTTTCCAAAGGTATGATGTGCGCCGCGTAACTCCTTATGGATCAAAAGTTATGGGCACTGGAGCGATGGATACCTGGTCACACACCCCACGCCCTCGGTTTGCAGGCCCAGCCTCTACGTGAAGTGAAGTTGTCTTGTGCAAGGTGCCGTGGGATTTGTTAACAGAAATGTGATGGATTAGGTTGTCGTCCTTTTTGCGGCTCAAGACTTACGATCCGGGACGGAAAAACAGCGCAAAAGAAGAAAAGTGTCCCTAAAATAATGAAAACGTTCAATTTTGGGCTATGAAAATGGGCGCAGCAGAGCAGTCTGGCTACCCCCGTTGTAGAGCTCTTGGAGAGCTTTCCAACGGTATGTTGTGCACCGCGTAACTCATTACGGATCAAAAGTTAAGGGCAGCGGATTGACGGATACCTGGTCACACGCCCCATGCCTTCGGTTTACGGGCCCAGCCTCTATGTGAAGTAAAGTTTTCTTCCAAAAGGTGCCATGGGATTTGGTAATAGAAATTAGATGGATTAGGTTGTCGTCATTTTCGCGGCTCATGACGTACGATCCGAGACGGAAAAGCAGCGCAAAAGAAGAAAAGTGTCCCGAAACTAATGAAAACGTTCGATTTTGGGCACTGAAAACATGCACAGCAAAGCCGGCTTGCTGGCCCCATCGTAGAGCTCTCGGAGAGCTTCCCAATGGTATGTTGTGTGCCGCGTAACTCCTTATGCATCAAAAGTTATGGGCACCAGAACGACGGATACCTGGTCACACGCCCCACGCCCTCGGTTTGCGGGCCCATCATCTACATGAAGTGAAGTTGTCTTGCCCATGGTGGCATGGAATTTGGTAACAGAAATGTGATGGATGAGGTTGTCGTCCTTTTCGCGGCTCACGAAGTACGATCCGGGACGAAAAAACAACGCAAAAGAAGAAAAGTGTACCGAAACTGACGAAACGTTCGATTTTGGGTTCTGAAAACAGGCGCAGCCAAGTAGGCTGGGTGCCCTTGTCGTAGAGCTCTCGGAGAGCTTTCCAACGGTATGTTGTGCGCCATATAACTCCTTACGGATCAAAAGTTATGGGCATCGAAGCAACGGATACCTGGTCACACGCCCCACGCCCTCGGTTTGCGGGCCCAGCCTCTACGTGAAGTGAAGTTGCCTTGCCCAAGGTGCCGTGGGATTCGGTAATAGAAATGTGATGGATTAGGTTGTCGTCATTTTTGCAGCTCATGGCGTACGATCCGGGACGGAAAAACAGCGCAAAAGAAGAATAGTGTCCCGAAACTAATGAAAACGTTTGATTTGATGTTCCAAAAATAGGCGCATCATAGCAGGATGGCTTCCCCCGTCGTAGAGCACTCGGAGAGCTTTCCAACGGTATGCTCTGCGCCGCGTAACTCCTTACGGATCAAAAGTAATGGGCACCAGAGCGACGGATACCTGGTCACACGCCCCACGCCCTCGGTTTGCAGGCCTAGCCTCTACGCGAAGCGAAGTTGCCTTGCCCAAGGTGCCGTGGGATTCGGTAATAGAAATGTGATGGATTAGGTTATCGTCCTTTTTGCGGCTCACGACGTACGATCCGGGACGAAAAAACCGTGCAAAAAAAGAAAAGTGTCCCAAAACTAATCAAAACGTTCGATTTTGGACTCCGAAAATAGGTGTAACCGAGCAGGCTTGTTGCCCCCGCCATAGAACTCTCGGAGAGCTTTCCAACGGTATGCTATGCGCCACGTAACTCCTTACGAATCAAAAGTTATGGGCACCGGAGCGACGGATACCTGGTCACACGCCCCACGCCCTCGATTTATGGGCCGAGCCTCTACGTGAAGTGAAGTTGTCTTGCCCAAGGTGTCATGGGATTCGGTAATAGAAATGTGATGGATTAGATTGTCGTCATTTTGCGGCTCATGACGTACGATCTGGGATGGAAAAATAGTGTAAAAGAAGAAAAGTGTCCCGAAACTAAAGAAAACGTTCGATTTGGGGCTCCGAAAATAGGCATATAATACCAGGCTTGCTGCCCCCATCGTAGAGCTCTCTGAGAGCATTCCAACGGTATGCTGTGCGCCGCGTAACTCCTTACGGATCAAAAGTAATGGGCACCGGAGCGACGGATGCCTGGTCACATGCCCCACGCCCTCGGTTTGCGGGCCCAGCCTCTACGTGAAGTGAAGTTGTCTTGCCCATGGTGGCGTGGGATTCGGTAATAGAAATGTGATGGATTAGGTTGGCGTTCTTTTCACGGCTCACTACGTACGATCCGGGACGGAAAAATAGCGCAAAAGAAGAAAAGTGTCCCGAAACTAATGAAGACGTTCGATTTTGGGCTCCGAACATAGGCACAGCAAATCAGGCTTGTTGCCTCCGTCGTAGAGCTCTTGGAGAGCTTTCCAAAGGTATGCTGTGTGTCACACCCCAACCCGACCTATAGAGGCTAGACTAGGGTGTGTGCTAAACTTTCAAGTCATTTCGTGTACTTAACCGTTTATGAAGATTTCACACTTAATGTTTTGGCCTAAACTCCAAAATTTCCGGAAAACCGGCAGCATAACGGTTGTAATTGAGCTCTTTGGTTTGGCCTAATTCTCTAAACGCCTCAAATTTTTCCAATCTCAATTTCGTTTCCAACTAGGATTACCATTTAACATCAATTGAATTGCCTATTGGTTATCTCGATGCCTCGTTTGATTTATAACCTAGCATGATACTATGTCTCGTTTGTTTGTTTATCCTCATTACAAAAGTACCTGTTGATCTTAGCTTAATAGCGAGTACCTGTTTAAGACTGGATAGGTTCATTTACTTGGTCCTTAACTAATACGTCATAACCTATGATAGATACTAGCGGTAATAATAGCAAACAATCATAGTGGTGTCTAGTGTCTGTCTAGTTAATATCAGTACAAACCAAAATTAGATCCCAAATTACAACGGGGGTCTTTACATTACAACATCGAGCAACATAAAAGGAAATAGTCTTCAAGTAGCATAAAGTTCACAAGTAGCCATAATCACGCAAAGCACACAAACAAGCAATCACTCAAAGGATTCATCGTTAGGCACACCGTCCTCGGGTACCTGTTATGGATCTTCTTCACCTGAGATGATAAAAGAGGGTAAGTCCTTATGAACTCAGCGATGAGGAATGAGAAATAGGTTTTGAAACTCATTTTCTGGTTCAACTTATGAAAATCCTTTTGCAAGCATGAATATAACAATAATATAAATTAAAGGAACATAAATACCAGTCTTTCCTCCCCGAGGTTCTCTAGGAACCAAGCGAGAGTACTTATACACATAGTAAAAAGAATACAGTGAGCTTTTGCTCTCAGATCAGTTCCAGAATCAGTTGTTGCGACCGACTTTAAATCATCCCCTTAACATGCCAGGTGGGTGTATTCCGGATGTACCCCGAAATCCTACGACCCAACTCTCCGAGGAAGTCTAGCCCCCAAGCGAGAGAGGGAATGGGACCATGGTAGTCACGGGTGCACCGGCAAGCCCGATGCCGCCCGGTGTGCGTGATCGCTACCATGCCGACAGGAAAGGTTGCAACCTTGCATGCAGTGCATATTTATGACATTAACATATCACGTTAGGAGGACAACAAAGTAGGTTGCCTCCAGACAGTCATAAGATTGCACATTGACAAGTAAACAGGCAGGGCACGATAAGACAAGTAATTTCACTTGAAAGGCATATAGAGTTATATGAACATTAAACGGGCAGCCATGTAACACATGTAAATCAAGGAATATAACTCATTTCGAAGTCCACGTAATCAAGTGATAGGATTATTCAACATGCAACAACATCTATGTGGGTTCGGATGCAAGAAAAGCCTATTTGTCAACATGCAATGATCAAAACCACATTTAAGGCTATAAGGCAACTACGGGCAGCCTACTAAACATATAATTACACATAATATCCAAATGATCAATACTTAACAAGCCTACCTAGTCATTAGGGTTTCCATTTCGTGCTTACCCGTGTAATTAAACCCTAAGTCAACTCCAAATCAATCTCAAGCCATGCATCATTTAATTCAAACATCCTCAAGTACTCAAAATAGTCCACACAACATCCCAACACCACAATTCCAAGCAATTAACACCACAAGAGAGTTTACAACAATTTTCCAAGCATAGAACTAAGTGAAACCCTCACTGCAATAGGCTATTTTCTCACAAACATTAAGACAAGCAAACAATCTCCAATTCCAGTGAATAAGATTTCAAATTAAAGCTTAAGTGAACTAAAATCAGGAACAAACCTTGCATCAATTGGAGTTCGGGATCATTAGATATAGCCGAAACAGTGGGATAGCACAAAACTGTCCAGATTTGCACACATTTCAATGATTGTCGTTTTTGAGGTCCTTAGGGTCAGATTTAGCCTTGGTCCATTTATGACAAAAATGTCCAGAACTGAAAATTCTAGCATCACACCCAATTTCATGCATTTTGGACATCATTTACTAAGTCAAATCTGGTTCGTTCCACAAGGTCAGTGCATCTGCCAAAACCTGCTTCATTTTTCCAGATTTCCAGATTTGGACACATTTTAATGATTTGCCATTTTGAAGACCTTAGAGTCGAAATTAGCTTTGACCTATTTCTGCGAAAAATGTTCAAAACTGGAAAAACTAGTCACCTACCAAGTTTCATGCATTTTAAACATCGTTTGACTAGCTAAACTTACCTCGAAACAAACTAGTCAGAGAGTTGTCAATAATCCGACTTCACCTATCATCACTTTCAAGCCAAGATCTTGCCATGCATGGTTGCAAAAGCTTATGAACGAACATATAACTCAAGTACAGAAGCAAAGACATACTTTTATGAGGATGCATGTGGATTTTTGAAGGATTTTCAAAAGGTTTTAGCCCTCACCTTAGCAATCAACCAAGAGGTGCACAAAAACTTGTTGAACCAAACTTTTCTTCTTCTCCTTTGCCTAGCCGAGATTCCAACTAGAGTTTATCTATTTTTCCTAGCTTAGTGACCAAGCTCTTAGTACATGCATGTGGTTAGAACAAGAAGAAAATAAATGGAAGCTTAAAAACTCACCTAGGGCCGAAATGAAGACTTCAAAGGGCATGCATGGGTGATTTTCGCATCCTAGCTTGTTTGCTTGAGTTTCTTTTATGGTTGCTTGACTTGATCAACTATGGTGTGAAGAAGATGAGCAAAGGATGGTGAGAACTCAGCCAAGGCTGAGAGAGAGAGAGAAAAATGAGAGGGAGAGAGAGAAGATGAAAGGAAAAATGAAGAAATGACAAGGAATGACAAGCTTTTACATTTCTTCATGCATATGGTCGGCCTTGGGCAGCCCAAAATTCCTGATTTTGTGTCTTCAAGATGTGATTTTAAAATTCTAGCATGGGCAATGGTGGTTTGGTCGAGCAAGGTAGAAATTTGAGGTGGTTTTGAGCATTTTTTTATGCATTGATAAGTGTTTTTGTCATAACTTGTCTAGAAATGAATTGAATTGAGCAAGCATGTATAAAATTTGATGTGGTGGTCGGCCAAGGCTATTAAAATTCTGAATTTTTGTCAACTATTGGAGTATTATTTAATTGTGTATTGGAAGTGCAAAAAGAATAAGGAATAAAGAATGAGGAATGTCTAGTGTTTAGTGAATTTTTGTCTTCTAGTGAGTTGAATTAGAATTATAATATTGATAGTGGATTTTGTAGGATTATTTAGTAGTCTAGTGCTTTGTGTAAGATGCTTTCTTGATTAGCGTGAGAGCACGCTTTCCTAGGTCTAGGGCACGCACTATGAGGTAGGACACGAACTACGAGATAGACACGTACTTCATGACTAAGGCACGTACTTCAAGACTAAGGCACGCAATCCTAAGTGAATGCACGTAAACTGATGCAAGGCACATAATTCAATGCAATACACATAAATCGAGGTACAACTCTTAAACCTAGATTAAGACACGCAATTCAAGGTCAAGGCACATGAAACGAGCTAACGCACGCAATTCGAAGTCAGGGCACGTAAGTCGAGGATTAGGGCACATAATTCTAGGTCAAGGAACGTATGACGAAACATGCACAAAAACCAAGATAGGGCACGCAATCCAAGATCAGTCATATAATTCTAGGTCTAAGGCACGTAAATCGAGGTAACACACGTTATTCGGGGTCGAGCCTCACACTGTGCGCCGCGTAACTCCTTACGGATCAAAAGTTATGGGCACCAGAGTAATGGATACCTGGTCACACGCCCCACGACCTCGGTTTGCTGGCCCAGCCTCTACGTGAAGTGAAGTTGTCTTGCCCATGGTGGCGTGGGATTCGGTAATAGAAATATGATTGATTAGGTTGTCGTCGTTTTCGCGGCTCACGACGTACGATCCGGGACAGAAAAACAGCGCAAAAGAAGAAAAGTATCCCGAAACTGATGAAAATGTTCGATTTTGGGCTCCGAAAATAGGCGCAGCAAAGAAGGCTTGCTACCTCCATCGTAGAGCTCTCGAAGAGCTTTCCAAAGGTATGCTGTGCGCCGCGTAACTCCTTACGGATCAAAAGTTATGGGCACCGGAGCGACGGATACTTGGTCACACGCCCCACGCCCTCGATTTGTGGGCCCAGCCTCTATGTGAAGTGAAGTTGTCTTGCCCATGGTGGCGTGGGATTCAGTAATAGAAATGTGATGGATTAGGTTGTCGTCCTTTTCGCAGCTCACGACGTACGATCCAGGACGGAAAAACAGTGCAAAAGAAGAAAAGTGTCCCAAAACTAATGAAAATGTTCGATTTTGGTCTCTGAAAACAGGCAAAGCCGAGTAGGCTGGCTGCCCCCGTCGTAGAGTTCTCGGAGAGCTTTCCAATGGTATGCTGTGCACCGCGTAACTCCTTACGGATCAAAAGTTATGGGCATCGGAGCGATGGATACCTGGTCACACGCCCCACGCCCTCGGTTTATGGGCCCAGCCTCTACGTGAAGTGAAGTTGTCTTGCCCAAGGTGTCATGGGATTCGGTAATAGAATTGTAATGGATTAGGTTGTCGTCATTTTTTGCTGCTCACTACGTACGATCCGTGACGGAAAAACAGCGCAAAAGAAGAAAAGTGTCCCGAAACTAATGAAAACATTCGATTTGGGTCTCCGAAAATAGGCGCATCATAGTAAGCCTGCCGCCCCCATCGTAGAGCTCTTAGAGAGCTTTCCAACGGTATACTGTGCGCCGCGTAACTCCTTACGGATCAAAAGTTATGGGCACCGGAGAGACGGATACCTGGTCACACGCCCCACGCCCTCGGTTTGCGGGCCCAGCCTCTACGTGAAGTGAATTTGTCTTGCCCATGGTGGCGTGTGTCATGCCCCAACCCGACCTATAGAGGCTAGACTAGGGTATGACCTAAATCGTTTATGCTATTTCACGTACTTAGTCATTTGTTATGATTTAACATTTAACGTATTTTTCAAGAAAAAAAAATCAGCAGCATAACGGCTGTAGTTAGGACCTTTTAGTTTGACCTAATTTCTAAACGCCTCAATTATTCCAATCATTAATCCAATTCCATTAAGGACTCCTATTTTGTCATCAACCGATATGCCTACTAGTTTATCTTGAAAGTCTCGTTTGGTTAATAAGCCTAACATGATAACTATGTCCTGTTTATTTGTCAATTTCCTATCATGCAAGTACCTATTATCCTTTAGCTTGTGCATGATCACTAGGTGAGATTAAGTAGAGTTACATTATTTACTTCTTCACCTAGCGGTTCAAACGCCTACAATAACTACTAATTAAACGACGAAAGTAAACAACCAAATAAAGAGTTCATCCGGTTATAATCAGTACAAGCCAAAATTAGACCCAAATTACAATGGGGTCATTTACATCAATAAAATGAACAGTTTGCAATCAAACACAACATCCATATAGCAACCACTTTCAGGCAAAGCACAAAAGCACGTAGTCACTCCAAGGAATCATCAATAAGCACATTTACTTCGGGTACTTGTTCCAAATCTACTGCACCTGTGACAAAAAAGAGGGTGAGTCCTTATGAACTCAGCGAGGGGGAACGAGAGATAACGTTTTGAAATCCTTTTCCGGTTAAACTTATGAAAAACCCTTGTTGAAAGCATGACATATAACACAAGTAAGTTTATAACATAATATAAATGTAAATGAACACATTTACCCGTCTTTCATCCCCGAAATCCTCTAGGGACCAAGCGAGAGTACTTAAACACATAGTGAAAAGGATACGGTGAGCTTTCGGTCTCAAGATCATTTCTGATAACAGTTGTTGCGGCCGGCTTCAATCATCCACTTATCACGCCAAATGGGTGTACTCCAGATGTACCCCGAAATCCTATGACCCAACTCTCCGAGGAAGTCTAGCCCCCAAGCGAGAGAGGGAATTGGACAATGGTAGTCACGGTTGCACCGGCAAGCCCGATGCCACCTGGTGTGCGTGAAACGCTACCACGCCAGAATGAAAGGTTGCAACCTTGTATGCAATGCACATGTATGCCATTTAACATTTCACATTGGGAGGTCAACAAAGTAGGTTGCCTCCGAGCAAGTATATGATCACATTTTGACATATTGGCATATAAGGCGTTGTAAGAACATGTAATCATTTCATATATCAATTTGAAAGCAATTAAACTTCCACGGGCAGCCAAGTACTCATGTTCAAATAAGCCATAGAATGTCTTTTAACAATTCACATTAGGAGGACAACAAAGTAGGTTGCCTCCGAGCAAGTATAAGATCACATATTGACAAGTAAACGAACGAGGCATGCTTAACACGAATTTTCACTTTGTAAAACACATAGAGTTATATGAACATTAAACGGGCAGCCATGTAACACATGTAAATCAAGTCATATAACTCATTTCGGGGTTCACGTATCAAGTATTAAGATCATACAAGCATGCAACGACGTTTACATGAGACCGGGTGCAAGAAGAGTTTACTTATCAACATGTAATCATCGGGAATCATATTAGAGTTATAAAAACAATTCCGGGCAGCCCATTAACATTCCTCAACATAAATTTATAATTCACACAAGAGTGGTCTATGGCTCGAGAACCTACGGGGCCATTAGGGTTTTCTAGGCCGTGCTCGGGTCGGTTTCGTTTGCTAAGCACCACAAACAACTCTTAAACCATTTCAAGCATACTCAACATTTATTAGGCAGCCTACTAATCACACAATTAAACACATTAATCATATGATCATCACTTAGCGAGATTTCATAGTTAATAGGGTTTCAATTCATGCTTACACGTGCGATTAAGCCACAAGTTGTCACGTAATTAACCCAATCCATGCATCGATTAATTAAAACATCCTCAATCATCCAAACAGTCCACACAACATCCAAGTGCCACAATCCCAAGCATTCAATACCACAAGAGAAGTTACAACATTTTTCAAAGCATATCACTAAACGAAAACCCCACTGCAATGGTCTATTTTCCCATATTCATTTAGACAATCAAACAACATCCAATTTCAGTGAAAAAAATATCAAATTAAAGCTTAATGAGTGATTTAAATCCAGAAACAAACCTTGCATCATTTGGAGTTCGGATTCAAGAGTTATAGCCAAAACCGTGAGATTGCGCAAAACTGTCCAGATTTGTACACATTTCAATACTTGCCATTTTTGAGGGTCTTAGAGTCAGATTTAGCCTTAGTCTATTTCTGACAAAATGTCCAGAACTGAAAAATATAGCATCATACCAAATTTCATGCATTTTAAATATCATTTACTAGGTAAAAACTATTTCGTTCTACAAGGACAGTGAACTGCCAAAAACCTGCTCCATTTTCCCAGATTTTCCAGATTTAGACACCTTTCGATGTTTGGCCATTTTGGAGACCTTAGAGTCAAAATTGGCCTTTGCCTATTTCTATGAAAAATGCTCATAACTGGCAAAACTAGCCACCTACCAATTTTCAGAAATTTTCAACATCATTTACCAGGCCAAATACACTTCGTTCTAACAAGTCAGAAATCTGCCAGCTACGCGATTTTGCCTATCTTCAAGTTCTAGCCGAATATCTTGCCATGCATGGTTATATAAGCTCATGTACACACATATACAACAAGTACAGAGGTAGATGTAGACATATGAAGGCATGCATGTGGTTTTTGAAAGCTTTTAAAAGAGTTTTAGCCCTCACCTCTTTGAAGATCTAGCAAATGAGCACAAAATCCTTGTTTTGAGCTTTGTGTGTGACTTTGAGCTATCCTTGCTTGATTACCTTGCTATGGTCGATGCTTGGAGTGGCCTAGAGAGTGAGCTTGAGGTCTTGGAAGCTCAAGAGAAGCCATGGTTGAAAATGAGAGAGAAGGAGAGATAATGAGAGCTTGAGAGGATTTTGAGAGGAAAATGAAATGTGATGAGTTGTGTGTGTGTGTGTGTCGGCCTTAGGGCCTTCAAATCTGATTTTTTATTTGTCAATTGTGCAATTTGAATTGTGAGGAGCATGCTTGGTGATTTGGTTGAGAATGGGAAGGGTTTGGGTGAGGTTTTTATTATTATTTTTTTGTATTGTCATGCATTTGTCTATCCTAGGTTGCATTGCATCTTGTACTTGTCATAGGAATGTTTAGATAATAGGAAAGTGCTTAGGGTTTAGCATGTGTGTAAAAGAATGTTGGGTATTTAGGGATTTTTAGGTAGAATAGAATATATGATATGTTTAGAGGTTTGTGAGATTTTGTCTTATAGTGAGTTTAAAATATAATATTTAGGTGTTAGTGGATTTTGTAGAGATTTGAATTAGGATTATAATAATAGTTAGTGGTGTTTGTAGGATTATTTTATAGTCTAGTGCTTTGTGTAGGATTCTTTATTGATTAGCGTGCGGGCACGCTTTCCTATGTCTATGGCACACACTACGAGGTACGGCACACACTTCAAGACAAATGCACGAATTTCAAGGTAAATGCATGCAACCCTAAATGAATGCACGTAAACCAAAGCAAGGCACATAATTTAATGCAGTGCACGTAAATCAAGGCATGGCACTTAAATCTAGGTTAAGACACGCAATTTAAGGTCAGGGCACACAAAATGAGATAATGCACGCAATTCGAAGTTGGGTCACGTAAGTCGAGGATTATGGCACATAATTTCAGGTCAAGGCACGAATGACGAGGCATGCACGAAAACCAAGACAAGGCACGTAATCCAAGGTCAGTCATGTAATTCTAGGTCTAAGGCACGCAAATTGAGGTAACACACGTTATTCGGGGTCGGGCCTCACAACATGGGATTCGGTAATAGAAATGTGATGGATTAGGTTGCCGTCCTTTTCGCGGCTCACGACGTACGATCCGGGACGGAAAAACAGCGCAAAAGAAGAAAAATGTCCCAAAACTAATCAAAATGTTCGATTTTGGACTCCAAAAATAGGTGCAGTCGAGCAAGCTTACTGCCCGCATCGTAGAGCTCTCAGAGAGCTTTCCAACGGTATGCTGTGCGCCACGTAACTCCTTACGGATCAAAAGTTATGGGCACTGAAGCGACGGATACCTGGTCACACGCCCCACACCCTCGGTTTATAGGCCCTGCCTCTACGTGAAGTGAAGTTGTCTTGATCAAGTTGTTGTGAGATTCGGTAATAGAAATGTGATGGATTAGGTTGTCGTCATTTTTACGAATCACGACGTACGATCCGGGACGGAAAAATAGCAAAAAAAAAAAGAAAAGTGTCCCAAAATTGAGGAAAACGTTGTATTTTGGGCTTCGAAAATAGGTGCAGCCGAGCAGGCTGGCTACCCCCGACGTAGAGCTCTCGGAGAGATTTCCAACGGTATGCTGTGCACCGCGTAACTCCTTACGGATCAAAAGTTATGGGCACCGGAACGACGGATACCTTGTCATACACCCCACACCCTCGGTTTTCGAGCCCAGCCTCTACGTGAAGTGAAGTTGTCTTGCCCATGGTGGCGTGGGATTCGGTAATAGAAATGTGATGGATTAGGTTGTCGTCCTTTTCGCGGCACACAACGTACGATCCGGGACGGAAAAACAGCGCAAAAGAAGGAAAGTGTCTCCAAACTAATCAAAATGTTTGATTTTGGGCTCCAAAAATAGGTGCAGCCGAGCAGGCTTGTTACCCTCGTCGTAGAGCTCTCGGAGAGCTTTCCAACGGTATGCTGTGCACCGTGTAACTCCTTACGGATCAAAAGTTATGGGCACCGAAGGGAGGGATACCTGGTTACACGCCTCACGTCCTCGGTTTGCGGGCCCAACCTCTATGTGAAGTGAAGTTGTCTTGCCCAAGGTTCCATCGGATTCGGTCATAAAAATGTGATGGATTAGGTTGTTGTCATTTTCGCAGCTCACGACGTACGATCCAAGACGGAAAAATAGCGCAAAAGAATAAAAATGTCCCAAAACTTATGAAAACGTTCGATTTTGGGCTCCGAAAATAGGCGCAGTAGTGCAGGTTTGATGCCTCCGTCGTAGAGCTCTCGGAGAGCTTTCCAAAGGTATGCTGTGCGCCGCGTAACTCCTTACGGATCAAAAGTTATGGGCACCGGAGCGACGGATACCTGGTCACACGCCCCACGCCCGCGGTTTGCGGGCTCAGCCTCTACCTGAAGTGAAGTTGTCTTGCCCATGGTGGCGCGGGATTTGGTAATAGAAATGTGATTGATTAGGTTGTCATCATTTTCGCGGCTCACGACTTACGATCTGGGACAGAAAAATAGCGCAAAAGAAGAAAAGTGTCCCGAAACTGATGAAAATGTTCAATTTTGTGCTCCAAAAATATGCACAGCAAAGTAGGCTTGCTACCTCCATCGTAGAGCTCTCGGAGAGCTTTCCAAAGGTATGTTGTGCGCTGCGTAACTCCTTACGGATCAAAAGTTATGGGCACCGGAGCGACAGATACCTGGTCACATGCCCCACGCCCTCAGTCTACAGGCCCAACCTCTACGTGAAGTGAAGTTGTCTTGCCCAAGGCGCCGTGGGATTCGGTCATAGAAATGAGATGGATTAGGTTGTTGTCGTTTTCGCAGCTCACGACGTACGATCCGGGACGGAAAAAAGCGTAAAAGAAGAAAAGTGTCCTGAAACTAATGAAAACGTTCGATTTGGGGCTCTGACAATATGCGCAGCTTAGCTGGCTGGCTGCCCATACCGTAGAGCTCTCGGAGAGCTTTCTAACGGTTTGCTGTGCACCGCGTAACTAATTACGGATCAAAAGTTATGGTCATCGGAGCGACGGATACCTGGTCACACGCTCCACACCCTCGGTTTGCTGGCCCAACCTCTACGTGAAGTGAAGTTGCCTTGCCCATGGTGCCGTGGGATTCGGTAATAGAAATGTGATGGATTAGGTTGTCGTCCTTTTCGCGGCTCACGACGTACGATCCGGGACGAAAAAACAGCACAAAAGAAGAAAAGTGTTTCGGAATTGAAGAAAATGTTTGATTTTGGTCTCCGACAATAGGCGCAGCATAGCATGCTTGCCCCCTTCGTCGTAGAGCTCTTGGAGAGCTTTCCCACGGTATGCTGTGCGTCGCGTAACTCCTTACGGATCAAAAGTTATATGCACCGGAGTGACGGATACCTGGTCACACGCCCCACGCCCTCGGTTTACGGGCCCAGCCTCTACGTGAAGTGAAGTTGCCTTGCCCAAGGTGCCATGGGATTCGGTAATAGAAATGTGATGAATTAGGTTGTCGTCATTTTCGCGGCTCACGACGTACGATCCAGGACAGAAAAATAGCGCAAAAGAAGAAAGATGTCCTGAAACTAATGAAAACGTTCGATTTTGGGATCCGAAAACAGGCGCAGCCTAGCAAGCTTGGTGCGCCTGTCGTAGAGCTCTTGGAGAGCTTTCCAACGGTATGCTATGCGCCGCGTAACTCATTATAGATCAAAAGTTATTTGCACCGCAGCGACGGATACCTGGTCACACGCCCTACACCCTCGATTTGCGGGCCGAACCTCTACGTGAAGTGAAGTTGTCATGCCCAGGTACCGTGGGATTCGGTAATCGAAATGTGATGGATTTGGTTGTTGTCGTTTTCGCAGCTCACGACGTACGATCCGGGACGGAAAATTCGCGCAAAAGAAGAAAAATGTACCGAAACTGATGAAAACATTAGATTTTGGGCTCCAAAAATAGGCAAAGCAAAGCAGGCTTGATGCCTCCGTCGTAGAGCTCTCAGAGAGCTTTCCAAAGGTTTGTTGTGCGCCGCGTAACTCCTTACAGATCAAAAGTTATGGGCACCGGAGCGACGGATACCTGGTCACACTCCCCACGCCCTCGGTTTGCTTGTCCAGCCTCTACGTGAAGTGAAGTTTTCTTGCCCATGGTGGCGTGGGATTCGTTAATAGAAATGTGATTGATTAGGTTGCCGTCCTTTTCGCGGCTCACGACGTACGATCCGTGACAGAAAAACAGCACAAAAGAAGTAAACTGTCACAAAACTGATGAAAACGTTCGATTTTGGGCTCTGAAAATAGGCGCAGCATAGCAGGCTTACTACTTCCATCGTAGAGCTCTCGAAGAGCTTTCCAAAGGTATGCTGTGCACCGCGTAACTCCTTACGGATCAAAAGTTATGGGCACCGGAGCGATGGATACCTGGTCACATGCCCCACGCCCTCGATTTGCGGGCCCAACCTCTACGTGAAGTGAAGTTGTCTTGCCCATGGTGGCATGAGATTCGATATTAGAAATATGATGGATTAGGTTGTCGTCCTTTTCGGGGCTCACGACGTACGATCCGGGACGGAAAAACAGCGCAAAAGAAGAAAAGTGTCCCGAAACTGATAAAAATGTTCAATTTTGGGCTCCGAAAATTGGCTTAGCACAGCAGGCTTGCTGCCCCTTCGTAGAGCTCTCGGAGAGCTTTCCAATGGTATGATGTTCGCCGCGTAACTCCTTACGGATCAAAAGTTATGGTCATCGGAGCGACGGATACCTGGTCACACGCCCCACGCCCTCGGTTTGCGGCCTAGCCTCTTCGTGAAGTGAAGTTGCCTTGCCCAAGGTGCCGTGGGATTCGGTAATAAAAATGTGATGGATTAGTTTGTCGTCCTTTTTGCGGCTCATGACGTACGATCCGGGATGAAAAAACAGCTCAAAATAAGAAAAGTGTCCTGGAACTAATGAAAACATTTGATTTTGGTCTCCGACAGTAGGCGCAGCCGAGCAGGCTGGCTGCCCCTATCATAGAGCTCTCGGAGAGATTTCCAACGGTATGCTGTGCACCGCGTAACTCCTTACGGATGAAAAGTTATGGGCACCGGAGCGACGGATACCTGGTCACACGCTCCACACTCTCGGTTTGCGGACCCAGCCTCTACGTGAAGTGAAGTTGTCTTGCCTATTGTAGATTGGGATTCGGTAATAGAAATGTGATGGATTAGGTTGTCGTCGTTTTCGCTGCTCACGACGTACTATCCGGGACGGAAAAACAGCGCAAAAGAATAAAAGTTTCCCGAAACTAATCAAAATGTTCAATTTTGGACTCCGATAATAGCTGCAGCCGAGCAAGCTTGCTACCCCTGACATAGAGCTCACGGAGAGCTTTACAATGGTATGTTGTGCGCCACGTAACTCCTTACGGATCAAAAGTTATGGGCACCGGAATGACGGATACCTAGTCACATGCCCCACGCCCTCGGTTTGCAGGCCCAGCCTCTACGTGAAGTGAAGTTGTCCTGCCTATGGTGGCGTGGGATTCAGTAATAGAAATGTAATGGATTAGGATGTCGTCCTTTTTGCGGTTCACGACATACGATCTAGGACGGAAAAACAGCGTAAAAGAAGAAAAGTGTCTCAAAATTGATGAAAACGTTCGATTTTGGGCTCTGAAAACCGGCTTAGCAAACCAAGCTTGCTGCCCCCGTCGTAGAGCTCTCGAAGAGCTTTCCAACGGTATGTTGTGCGCCGCGTAACTCCTTACGGATCAAAAGTTATGGGCACCGGAGCGACGGATACCTAGTCACACTCCCTACACCCTCGGTTTGTGGGCCCATCCTCTACATGAAGTGAAGTTGTCTTGCCCAAGGTACCATGGGATTCAGTAATAGAAATGTGGTGGATTAGGTTCTCGTCGTTTTCGCAAATCACGACGTATGATCCGGGACGGAAAAACAGCGCAAAAGAAGAAAAGTGTCTCAAAACTAATGAAAACATTCGATTTTGGGATCCGAAAACAGGCGCAGCCTAGCTAGCTTGTTGCCCACGTCGTAGAGCTGTCAGAGAGCTTTCCAATGGTATGTTGTGCGCCGCGTAACTCCTTACGGCTCAAACGTTATGGGCAACAGAGCGACGGATACCTGGTCATACACCCCACGCCCTTGGTTTGCGGGCCCAGCCTCTACGCGAAGTGTAGTTGTCTTGCCCATGGTGGCGTGGGATTCGATAATAGAAATGTGATGGATTAGGTTGTCATCCTTTTCGCGGCTCACTACGTACGATCCAGGATAGCAAAACAGCGCAAAAGAAGAAAAGTGTCCCGAAATTGATGAAAATGTCTAATTTTGGGCTCCGAAAATAGTCGCAATCGAGCATACTTGCCGCCCCCGTCGTAGAGCTCTCGAAGAGCTTTCTAGCGGTATGTTGTGCACCGCGTAACTCCTTACGGATCAAAAGTTATGGGCACCGGAGCGACGGACACCTTGTCACACGCCCCAAGCCCTCGGTTTGCGGGCCCAGCCTCTACGTTAAGTGAAGTTGTCTTGCCCATGGTGGCGTGGGATTCGATAATAGAAATGTGATGGATTAGGATGTCGTCCTTTTCGAGGTTCACGACGTACGATCCGGGACGGAAAAATAGCGCAAAAGGAGAAAAGTGTCCCGAAATTGATGAAAACGTTCAATTTTGGGCTCCGAAAACTGGCTTAGCAAAGAAGGCTTGCTGCCCCCGTCGTAGAGCTCTCAGAGAGCTTTCCAACGGTATGCTGTGCGCCACGTAACTCCTTACGAATCCAAAGTTATGGGCACCGAAGCGACGGATACCTGGTCACACGCCCTACGCCCTCGATTTGCAGGATGTGAGGCCCGACCCCGAATAACGTGTCCTACCTCAATTTGTGTGCCTTAGACCCAGAATTATAAGAGTGACCTTGGATTACGTGCCCTACATTGGTTTTCGTGCATGCCTCGTCATACGTGTTTTGACTTGGAATTGTGTGCCCTAATCCTTGACTTACGTGCCCTGACTTCGAATTGCCTGCATTACTTCGTTTCATGTACCCTAACCTAGATTCGCGTGCCTTGACCTAGGTTTAAGAGTCGTGTTTCGTTTAGTATGCCTTGCATTGAATTACGTGCATTCATTTAGGGTTGCATGCATTTACTTGAGAAACGTGCATTCGTCTCGTAGTTCGTGTCTTACCTCGTAGTGTGTGCCCTAGACCTAGGAAAGCGTGCCCACACGCTAATCAAGAAAGCATCTTACACGAAGCACTAGATCATTAATTAATCCTACAAACTCCACTAATTGGTATTAAAATACTAATTCAACTTACTAGAAAACGAAATTGCACCAAAAGCTAGACATTCTTATTCTTTATTCTTTATTCTTTTGCATATTCCAAGCACTCAATTAAATAATGCTCAACCAAGACAAAAATTCAGAATTTTGCACAAGCTTGGCCGACCACATGGAGCCTTTTTCAATGCTTTGCAATTTCAAAATTTATACCTAGACATTCTATGACAACCTATGACACAAAGCATAAAAAAATAACCCAAAACCCTACCCAATGCACCCCAATCTCGACATATGCAAGTGCCCATGCTAGGTGATTCAAAATTATGCTCCTTGAAGACACAAAAATCTGAAATTCCAAAGCCCATAGCCGACACATGCATCAAAGTCCCTTAAAGCTTTCATTTTTCTCTCATTTTCTCTCACTCTCTCATTTCTTCTCTCTCTCTCTCGGCCTTGGCTGAAATTCTACTCTCCATAGCTTGAGTTCATCATCCTAAGATTCATCATTTCCTCCAAGCTACTTAGGAGCTCGACCAAGCAAGGTAGAATGCAAAAGCCACACATGCAAGCTCATAGGACCTTCATTTCGGCTTAGGTAAGTTTGATAGCTCCTATTTCGTTTTCTTCTTGTTCTAACCACAGGCACCTACTAAGAACTTGGTAACTAAGCTAGGAAATTAAGAATCTCAAGTCATCTCTCGACCAAGCAAGGAGAAAAAGTCGATCTTGTGCATCACCAAGAGCTTTGTGCATCTTCATTGTTGTCTTGCTAAGGTGAGGGCTAAAACTTCTTTGAAAAGCTTTCAAAAACTATATGAATGCCTTTAAATGTCTATTTTTACCTCTGTAATTGTGATATATGTGTGTACATGAGCTTTTGTAAACATGCATGGCAAGATATTTGGCTAGAATGTGAAGATAGGTGAAATCGCGTATTTGGCAGCTTTCTGTTCTGTTGAAGCGTAGTGAATTTGACCAGGTAAATGATGTTGAAAATGCGTGAAAATTGGTAGGTGACTATTTTTGCCAGTTCTGAGCAGTTTTAGTAGAAATAGGCCAAAGCTAATTTTGATTCTAAGGTCCACAAAATGGCAAAGCATCGAAAGGTGTCCAAATCTGGAAAATCTGGGAAAATGAAGCAGGTTTTGGCAGATTCACTGTCCTTGTAGAACGAACCAGTTTTGACTTAGTAAATGATATCAAAAATGCATGAAATTTGGTATGCTGATATATTTTTCAGTTCGGGACATTTTTGTCAGAAATATACTAAGGCTAAATCTGGCCCTAAGGTCCTAAAAAACGACAAGTATTGAAATCTGTACAAATCTGGACAGTTTTGCGTAGTCGCACGGTTTCGGCTATAACTCTTGAACCCGAACTCCAAATGATGCGAGGTTTGTTTCTAGATTTAGTTCACTCGTTAAGCTTTAATTTGAAATTTTGTTCACTGGAATTGGAGATTGTTTGTTTGTCTCAATGATTGTGAGAAAATAGACCATTGCAGTGAGGTTTTCATCTAGTGATATGCTTTGAAAATTATTGTAACTTCTCTTGTTGTATTAAATGCTTGGGATTGTGGCACTTGGATGTTGTGTGGACTGTTTTGAATGCTTGAGGGTGTTTGAATTAATCAATGCATGGCTTGAGTTTAATTACTTGTCAACTTGGGGCCTAATCGCATGGGTAAGCATGAATTGAAACCCTAATGACTAGGAAAACTCGCTAAGTGTTGATCCTATGGATATCATTTTTAATTAGGTGATTAGTAAGCTGCCTGTAGTTTCCCTTATAGCCCTAAATGTGATTCCGATGATTACATATTGACAAGTAGGCCCTTCTTGCACCGGGTCCCATGTAAATGACGTTGCATGTTGTATGACCTTATTATTTGATTATGTGAACTTCGAAATGAGTTATATGACTTGATTTACATGTGTTACATGGCTGCCCATTTAATATTCATATAACTCCATGTGCTTTACAAGTGAAATTGCCTGTCATAGCATGCCTTGCTTGTTTACTTGTCAATGTGCAATCTTATGACTGTTCGGAGGCTACCTACTTTGTTATCCTCCTAATGTGATATATTAAATGTCATAAATGTGCATTGCATACAAGGTTGCAACCTTTCATTCTGGCGTGGTAGCGTTCACGCACACCGGGCGGCATCGGGCTTGCCGGTGCAACCGTGACTACCATTGTCCAATTCCCTCTCTCGCTTGGGGGCTAGACTTCCTCGGAGAGTTGGGTCGTAGGATTTCGGGGTACATCCGGAGTACACCCATTTGGCGTGATAAGTGGATGATTTGAAGTCGGCCGTAACAACTGATACTGGAAATGAATTGAGAGCAAAAGCTCACCGTATCCTTTTCACTATGTGTATAAGTACTCTCGCTTGGTTCCTAGAGGACCTCGGGGAGGAAAGACAGGTAATTGTGTTCTTTTAATCTTATATTACATTATGAACTTACTTGTGGTATATGTCATGCTTCAAAAAGGATTTTCATAAGTTGAACTGGAAAAAGAGTTTCAAAACTTATTTCTCGTTCCCCCTCGCTGAGTTCATAAGGACTCACCCTCTTTTATCATCTTAGGTGAGGAAGATCAGGAATAGGTACCTGAGGATAACGTGCCTATCGATGACTCCTTGGAGTGATTGCCTACCCTATGTGCCTTACTTGACAATGGCCATTTTTGTGAACGATATGTTGCTTGAAGACTATTTCTTATGTTGCTTGTTACTGTATTGTAAATGACCATCGTTGTAATTTGGGGTCTAATTTTGGCTTGTACTGATTATAACTAGTTAGACACTCTTATGGTCGTTTTTGCTATCGCTATTGGTTAGTATCCATCACAGGCTTATGAAGTATCAAGTAAATGATTAAGTAAAATGAATCTATCCAATCTTAAGCAGGTACTCGTTGTTAAGCTAAGATCAACATGTACTTTTGTAACAAGGATTAACAAACAAACGAGACATAGTATCATGCTAGATTATTAGTCAAACGAGACTTCAAGATAACCAGTAGGCACCCCGATTGGTGATAAATAGTAATCTTAGTTGGAAATGAATATGAGATTGAAAGTTTTGAGGCGTTTAGAGAATTAGGTCAAAATAAAGAGCCCAATTACAACCGTTATGCTGCCGATTTTTCAGGGAATTTGTGGAGTTTAGGCTAAACGTTAAGTGTTAAACATTCATGAACGATTAAGTACGTGAAATGATGTGAATGTTTAGATCACACCCTAGTCTAACCTCTATAGGTCAGGTTGGGAGCATGATAGGGCCTAGCCTCTACGTGAATTGAAGTTGTTTTGCCCAAGGTGCCGTGGGATTCAGTAATAGAAATGTGATTGATTAGGTTGTCGTCATTTTTACGGCACACGACGTACGATCCGGGACATAAAAACAGCGCAAAAGAAGAAAAGTATGACGAAACTGATGAAAACGTTCAATTTTAGGCTCCGAAAATAGGCGCAATAAAGCACGCTTGCTTTCCCCGTCGTAGAGCTCTCAGAGAGCTTTCCAGTGGTATGCTTTGCGCCATGTAACTCCTTACGGATCAAAAGTTATGGGCACCGGAGCGACAGATACTTGGTCACACGCCCCACGCCATCAGTTTATGGGCCCAGCCTCTACGTGAAGTGAAGTTGTCTTGCCCATGGTGGCGTGGGATTCGGTAATAGAAATGTGATGGATTAGGTTGTCGTCCTTTTCGCGGCTCACGACATACGATCCGGGATGAAAAAATAGCAGTAAAGAAGAAAAGTGTCCCGAAACTTATAAAAACTTTCAATTTTGTGCTCCAAAAATAGGTGCAGCCTAGCAAGCTGGCTGACCCCATTGAGGAGCGCTCAGAGAGCTTTCCAACAGTATGCTGTGCGCCGCGTAACCCGTTACGGATCAAAAGTTAAGGTCATCAGAGCGACGGATACTTGGTCACACGCCCACGCCCTCAGTTTGCGTGCCCAGCCTCTATGTGAAGTGAAGTTGCCTTGCCCAAGGTGCCATGGGATTTGGTAATAGAAATGTAATGAATTAGGTTGTCATCCTTTTCGCGGCTCACGACGTACGATACGGGACGAAAAAATAGCACAAAAGAAGAAAAGTGTCCTGAAACTGATGAAAACGTTCAATTTTGGGCTCCGAAAATAGGCACAGCCGAATAGGCTGGCTGCCTGTGTTGTAGAGCTCTCAGAGTGCTTTCCAATGGTATGCTGTGTCCCTCGTAACTCCTTACGGATCAAAAGTTATGGTCATTGGAGCGACGGATACCTGGTCACACGCCCCACGCTCTCGGTTTGCGGGCCCAGCATCTTCGTGAAGTGAAGTTGCCTTGCCCGAGGTGCCATGGGATTCGGTAATAAAAATGTGATGTATTAGTTTGTCATCCTTTTCGCGGCACACGGCGTACGATCCTGGATGAAAAAACAGCGCAAAAGAAGAAAAGTGTCCCAGAACTGATGAAAACATTCAATTTTGGTATCCGGCAACAGGCGCAGCCGAGCAGGTTTGCTGTCCCCGTTGCAGAGCTCTCGGAGAGCTTTCCAACGGTATGTTGTGCGCCGCGTAACTCCTTGCGAAACAAAAGTTATGGGCACCGGAGCGACGGATACCAGGTCACACGACCCACGTCCTCGGTTTGCGGGCCCAGCCTCTACATGAAGTGACGTTGTCTTGCCCATGGTGGCATGGGATTCGATAATAGAAATGTGGTGGATTAGGTTGTCGTCCTTTTCGCCACTCAGGATGTACGATACGGGACGGAAAAACAGCACAAAGGAAGAAAAATGTCCCAAAACTGATGAAAACGTTCGATTTTGGGCTCAGAAAATAGGCTCATCATAGTAAGCTGGCTTCCTTGTCGAAGAGCTCTCGGAGAGCTTTCCAACGGTATGTTGTGCGCCACGTAACTCCTTACGGATCAAAAGCTATGGGCATCGGAGCGACGGATACCTGGTCACACGCCCCACACCCTCGGTTTGCGGGCCCAGCCTCTACGTGAAGTAAAGTTGTCTTGCCAATGGTGGCATGGCATTCGGTAATAGAAATGTGATGGATTAGGATGTCGTCATTTTCCCGGCTCAAGACGTACGATTCGGGACAAAAAAATAGCGCAAAAGGAGAAAAGTGTCTCAAAACTGATGAAAACGTTCGATTTTGGTCTCTGAAAATAGGCATAGCCCAGCACGCTGGCTACCCCCATCGTAGAGCTCTCCGAGAGATTTCCAACGGTATGATATGCACCGCATAACTCCTTACGGATCAAAAGTTATGGGCACCGGAGTGACGGATACCTGGTCACACGCCCTACACCCTCGATTTGCGGGCCCAGCCTCTACGTGAAGTAAAGTTGTCTTGCCCAAGGTGGCGTGGGATTCGGTAATTGAAATGTGATCGATTAGGTTGTCGTCCTTTTCGCGGCTCATGACGTACGATCCAGGATGAAAAAACAGCACAAAAGAAGAAAAATGTCCCGAAACTAATCAAAACGTTCGATTTTGGTCTCTGAAAATAGGCGCAGCAGGGCATGCTTGTTGCCCCCGTCGTAGAGCTCTCGGAGACCTTTACAACAGTATGCTGTGCGCCACGTGACTCATTACGAATCAAAAGTTATGGGCACCGGAGCGACGGATACCTCGTCACACGCCTCACGCCCTCAGTTTGCGGGCCCAGGCTTTACGTGAAGTGAAATTGTCTTTCCCATGGTGGCGTGGGATTCGGTAATAGAAATGTGATGCATTAGGATGTCGTCCTTTTCGCAACTCACGACGTACGATCCGGGACGGAAAAACAGCGCAAAAGAAGAAAAGTGTCCCGAAACTGATGAAAACGTTCGATTTTGGTCTTCAAAAATAGGCGCAGTAAAGCAGGCTTGCCACCTCCATCGTAGAGCTCTCGGAGAGCTTTCCAAAGGTATGCTGTGCGCCGCGTAACTCCTTACGGATCAAAAGTTATGGGCACCGGAGTGACGGATACTTGGTTACACGCCCCACGTCCTCAGTTTGCGGGCCCGACCTCTACGTGAAGTGAAGTTGTCTTGCCCAAGGTGCTGTGGGATTCGATAATAGAAATGTGATGGATCAGGTTGTCGTTGTTTTCGTGACTCACGACGTACGATCTTGGACAGAAAAATAGCGCAAAAGAAGAAAAGTGTACCGAAACTAATGAAAACGTTCGATTTTAGCACTGAAAACAAGCACAATATTGAAATATTGTTGCACCAGTTGTAGAGCTCTTGGAGAGCTTTCCAACGGTATGCTGTGCGCCGCATAACTCCTTATGGATCAAAAGTTATGGACATCGGAGCAACGGATACCTGGTCACACGCCCCACGCCCTCGGTTTTGCGGGCCCGACCTCTACGTGAAGTGAAGTTGTTTTGCCCAACGTGTCGTGGGATTCGGTAATAGAAATGTGATGTATTAGGTTGTCGTCATTTTCGCTACTCACGACGTACGATCTTGGATGAAAAAATAGCGCAAAACAAGAAAGGTATCCTGAAATTGATTAAAATGTTTGATTTTGGGTTCAAAAAATAGGTGAAGCAGAGCAGGCTTGCTACCCCCGTCGTGAGCTCTCGGAGAGCTTTCCAACAGTATGCTGTGTGCCACGTAACTCCTTACGGAACAAAAGTTATGGGCACCGGAGCAACAGATACCTGGTCACAAGCCCCACGCACTCGGTTTACGTGCCCATCCTCTACGTGAAGTGAAGTTGTCTTGCCCAAGGTGCCGTGAAATTTTGTAATAGAAATTTGATGGATTAGGTTGCCGTCGTTTTCGCGGCTCATGACGTACGATCATGGACGGAAAAACAGTGCAAAAGAAGTAAAGTGTCCCGAACCTGATGAAAATGTACAATTTTGGGCTCCGAAAATAGGTGCAGCGTAGGAGGCTTGATGCCCCAGTCGTAGGGCTCTCGGAGAGCTTTCCAACGGTATGCTGTGCGCCGCGTAATGCCTTACGGATCAAAAGTTATGGGCACCGGAGCGACGGATACCTGGTCACACGCCCTACGCCCTCGGTTTGCGGGCCCAGCCTCTACGTGAAGTGAAGTTGTCTTGCCCATGGTGGCGTCATATTCGATAATAGAAAAATGATGGATTAGGTTGTCATAGATTTCACGGCACATGACGTACGATCCGGGACGGAAAAACAGCGCAAAAGAAGAAAAGTATCCCGAAACTGATGAAAACATTCGATCTTGGTTTCCGAAAATAGGCGCACCCGAGCAGGCTTGCTGCCCCCGTCATAGAGCTCTCGAAGGGCTTTCCAACTGTATGTTGTGCACCGCGTAACTCCTTACGGATCAAAAGTTATGGGCACCCGAGCGACGGATACCTAGTCATACGCCCTACACCATCGATTTGCGGGCCCAACCTCTACTTGAAGTGAAGTTGTCTAGCCCATGGTGGCATGGGATTCGGTAATAGAAATGTGATAGATTAGGTTGTTGTCCTTTTCACGGCTCACGACGTACGATCCGGGACGGAAAAACAGCGCAAAAGAAGAAAAGTATCTCGAAACAAATCAAAACGTTCGATTATGGGCTCCAAAAATAGGCGCAGCAAAGCGAGCTTGCTGCCCCTATTGTAGAGCTCTCGGAGAGCTTTCCAACGGTATGCTGTGCGCTGCGTAACTCCATATGGATCAGAAGTTATGGGCACCGGAGCGACGGATACCTGGTCACACGCCCCACGCCCTCAGTTTGCGGGCCCAGCCTCTACGTGAAGTGAAGTTGTCTTGCCCATGGTGGCGTGGGATTCGGTAATAGAAATGTGAAGGATTAGGTTGTCGTCCTTTTCGTGGCTCACGACGTACGATTCAAGACAAAAAAATAGCGCAAAATAAGAAAGGCATCCCGAAACTGATGAAAACGTTCGATTTTGGGCCCCAAAAACAGGCGCAGCAAAGCATGCTTGCTGCCCCCGTCGTAGAGCACTGGGCAAGCTTTCCAATGGTATGCTTTGCGCTGCGTAACTCCTTACGGATCAAAAGTTAGGGGCACCGGAGCGACGGATACCTTGTCACATTCCCCACGCCCTCGGTTTGTGGACCTAGCCTCTACGTGAAGTGAAGTTGTCTTGCTCATGGTGGCGTGGGATTCAGTACTAGAAATGTGGTGGATTAGGTTGTCGTCCTTTTCGCGGCTTACGACGTACGATCCGGGATGAAAAAATAGCAAAAAAGAAGAAAAGTGTCCCGAAACTTATGAAAACGTTTGATTTTGTACTCGAAAAATAGGCGCATCCGAGTAGGCTGGCTACCCCCGATGAAGAGCTCTCGGAGAGCTTTCCAACGGTATGTTGTGCGCCGCGTAACTCGTTACGGATCAAAAGCTATGGGCACCGGAGCAACGGATACCTGGTCACACGCCCCACACCCTCGGTTTGCGGGCCCAGCCTCTATGTGAAGTGAAGTTGTCTTGCCCAAGGTGGCATGGGATTCGTTAATCGAAACGTGATGGATTAGGTTGTTGTCCTTTTAGCGGCTCACGACATACGATTCGGGACGAAAAAATAATGCAAAAGAAGAAAAGTGTCCCGAAACTAATCAAAATGTTCGATTTTGGTATCCGAAAATAGGCGCAGCCGAGCAAGTTTGTTGCCCCCGTTGTAGAGCTGTCGGAGAGCTTTCCAACAGTTTGCTGTGCGCCACGTAACTCCTTACCGATCAAAAGTTATAGGCACCGGAGCGACGGATACCTAGTCACACGCCCTACGCCCTCGGTTTGAGGGTCTAGCCTCTACGTGAAGCGAAGCTGTCTTGCCCATGGTGGCATGGGATTAGGTAATAGAAATGTGATGGATTAGGTTGTCGTCCTTTTCGCGGCTCACGATGTACGATCCGTGACGAAAAAATAGCACAAAAGAATAAAAGTATCCCGAAACTGATAAAAACGTTCGATTTTGGCCTCCGAAAATTGACTTCGCAAAGCAGGCTTGCTACCCTCGTCGTAGAGCTCACGGAGAGCTTTCCAACGTTATACTATGCGTCGCGTAACTCCTAACGGATCAAAAGTTATGGTCATCGGAGCAACGGATACCAGGTTACACGCCCCACGCCCTCGGTTTGCGGGCCCAGCCTCTTCGTGAAGTGAAGTTGCCTTGCCTAAGGTACCGTGGGATTCGGTAATAAAAATATGATGGATTAGTTTGTCGTCCTTTTCGCGGTTTACGACGTACGATCCGGGATGAAAAAACAGCCCAAAATAAGAAAAGTGTCTCGAAACTGATGAAAACGTTTGATTATGGTCTCCGACAACAGGCGCATCCAAGCAGGCTGGCTGCCCCTGTCGTAGAGCTCTCGGAGAGATTTCCAACGGTATGCCGTGCACCGCGTAACTCCTTACGGATGAAAAGTTATGGGCACCGAAGCGACGGATACCAGGTCACACACCCCACACCCTCGGTTTGCGGACCCAGCCTCTACGTGAAGTGAAGTTGTCTTGCCCATGGTGGCATGGGATTCGGTAATAGAAATGTGATGAATTAGGATGTCGTCATTTTCCCAGCTCACAACGTACGATCCGAGACGAAAAAACAGCGCAAAAGAAGAAAAGTCTACCGAAACTGATGAAAATGTTCAATTTTGGTCTCTGAAAACAGGTGCAGCCGAGCACACTGGCTACCCTCGTCGTAGAGCTCTCGGAGAGATTTCCAACGGTATACTGTGCATCGCGTAACTCATTACGGATCAAAAGTTATGGGCACTGGAGCGACGGATACCTGGTCACACGCCCCACACCCTTGATTTGCGGGCCCAGCCTCTACATCAAGTGAAGTTGTCTTGCCCATGGTGGCGTGGGATTCAGTAATTGAAATGTGATCGATTAGGTTGTCGTCCTTTTCGCGGCTCATGACATACGATCCGGGACGAAAAAACAGCACAAAAGAAGAAAAATATCCCGAAACTAATCAAAACATTCGATTTTGGTCTCTGAAAATAGGTGCAGCAGGGCATGCTTACGGCCCCCGTTGTAGAACTCTCGGAGACCTTTCCAATGGTATGTTGTGCGCCACGTGACTCCTTGCGGATAAAAAGTTATGGGCACCGGAGCGACGGATACCTCGTCAGACGCCCCACGCCCTCGGTTTGCTGGCCCAGGTTTTACGTGAAGTGAAATTGTCTGGCCCATGGTGGCGTGGGATTCGGTAATAGAAATGTGATGGATTAGGATGTCGTCCTTTTCGCGGCTCACAACGTACGATCCGGGACCGAAAAACAGTGCAAAAGAAGAAAAGTATCCCGAAATTGATGAAAACGTTCGATTTTGGGCTCCAAAAACAGGCGCCGCAAAGCAGGCTTGTTACCTCCATCGTAGAGCTCTCGGAGATCTTTCCAAAGGTATGCTGTGTGCCTTGTAACTCCTTACGGATCAAAAGTTATGGGCACCGGAGTGACGGATACCGGGTTACACGCCCGACACCCTCGGTTTGCGGGCCCAACCTCTACATGAAGTGAAGTTGTCTTGCCCAAGGTGCCATGGGATTCGATAATGGAAATGTGATGGATCATGTTGTCGTCGTTTTCGTGGCTCACGACATACGATCTTGGACGGAAAAACAGCGCAAAAGAAGAAAAGTGTCCCGAAACTGATGAAAATGTTCTATTTTGGCACCGAAAATAGGCGCAGCAATGAAACATTGTTGCACCCGTTGTAGAGCACTCGGAGAGCTTTCCAACGGTATGTTGTGCGCCGCGTAACTCCTTACGGATCAAAAGTTATGGACACCGGAGCGACGGATACTTGGTCATACGCCCCACGCCCTCGGTTTGTGGGCCCGACCTCTACGTGAAGTGAAGTAGTCTTGCACAAGGTACTGTGGGATTCGGTAATAGAAATGTGATGTATTAGGTTGTCGTCATTTTCGCAGCTCACGACGTACGATCTTGGACGGAAAAACAGTACAAAACAAGAAAAGTATCCCGAAACTGATGAAAACGTTCGATTTTGGTTTCGGAAAACAGGCACAGCAAAGCAGGCTTGTTGCCCCCGTCCTAGAGCTCTCAGAGATCTTTCCAACGGTATGCTGTGTGCCGCGTAACTCCTTACGGATCAAAAGTTATGGACACCGGAACGACGGATAACTGGTCACACGCCCCACGCCCTCGGTTAGCTGGCCCGAACTCTACGTGAAGTGAAGTTGTCTTGCCTAAGGTGTCGTGGGATTCGGTAATAGAAATGTGATGTATTAGGTTGTTGTCATTTTTGTGGCTCACGACGTACGATCTTGGACGGAAAAATAGCGCAAAACAAGAAGAGTGTCTCAAAACTAATGAAAACGTTCAATTTTTGTTTCCGAAAATAGGTGCAGCAGAGCAAGCTTGCTGCCCCCGTCATAGAGCTCTCGGAGAGCTTTCCAACGGTATGCTGTGTGCTGCGTAACTCCTTACAGAACAAAAGTTATGGGCACCGGAGCAACGGATACCTGGTCACAAGCCCCACGCCCTCAGTTTGCGTGCCCAGCCTCTACGTGAAGAGAAGTTGTCTTGCCCAAGGTGCCGTGGAATTCGGTAATAGAAATGTGATGGACTAGGTTGCCGTCATTTTTGCGACTCATTACGTACGATCCAGGACAGAAAACCAGTGCAAAAGAAGTAAAGTGTCCCGAAATTGATGAAAACGTTCAATTTTGGGCTCCGAAAATAGGCACAGCATAGCAAGCTTGATGCCCCAGTCGTAGAGCTCTCGGAGAGCTTTCCAACAGTATGCTGTGCGCCGCGTAACGCCTTACGGATCAAAAGTTATAGGCACCGGAGCGACGGATACCTGGTCACACGTCCCACGCCCTCGGTTTACGGGCCCAACCTCTATGTGAAGTGAAGTTGTCTTGCCCATGGTGGCATCAGATTCGATAATAGAAAAGTGATGGATTAGGTTGTCATAGTTTTCGCGACTCACGACATATGATCCGGGACGAAAAAATAGCGCAAAAGAAGAAAAGTATCCCGAAACTGATGAAAACATTCGATTTTGGATTCTGAAAATAGGCGCACCCGAGTAGGCTTGCTGCCTTCGTCATAGAGCTCTCGAAGGGCTTTCCAACGGTATGTTGTTCACCGCGTAACTCCTTACGGATCAAAAGTTATGCGCACCGGAGCGACGGATACCTGGTCACACGCCCCACACCCTTGGTTTGCGGGCCCAGCATCTACGTGAAGTGAAGTTGTCTAGCCCATGGTGGCGTGGGATTCGGTAATAGAAATGTGATGGATTAGGATGTCGTCCTTTTCGCGGCTCACGACGTACTATCCGGGATGAAAAAATATCGCAAAAGATGAAAAGTGTCCCGAAACTATTCAAAACGTTCGATTATGGGCTCCAAAAATAGGCGCAGCAAAGCAGGCTTGCTGCCCTTGTCGTAGAGCACTCGGCGAGCTTTCCAACGGTATGCTGTGCGCTGCGTAACTCCTTACGGATCAAAGGTTATGGGCACTGGAGTGACGGATACCTTGTCACATGCCCCACGACCTCGGTTTGCGGGCCCAGCATCTACATGAAGTGAAGTTGTCTTGCTCATGGTGGCGTGGGATTCAGAAATAGAAATGTGGTGGATTAGGTTGTCGTCCATTTTGCGGCTCACGACGTACGATCCGGGTCGAAAAAATATCGAAAAAGAAGAAAAGTGTCACGAAACTTATGAAAACGTTCGTTTTTGTGCTAAAAAAATAGGCGCATCCGAGTAGGCTGGCTGACCCCGTCGAAGAACTCTCGGATAGCTTTCCAACGGTATATTGTGCGCCACGTAACTCCTTACAGATCAAAAGCTATGGGCACGGGAGTGACGGATACCTGGTCACACGCCCCACACCCTCGGTTTGCCGGCCCAGCCTCTACGTGAAGTGAAGTTGTCTTGCCCAAGGTGGCATGGGATTCGGTAATAGAAACGTGATGGATTAGGTTGTCATCCTTTTAGCGGCTCACGACATATGATCCGGGACAGAAAAACAACGCAAAATAAGAAAAGTGTCCTAAAACTAATCAAAACGTTCGATTTTGGGCTCCGAAAATAGGCGTAGCTGAGCAGGTTTGCTGCCCCCATTGTAGACCTCTTAGAGAGCTTTCAAACGGTTTGCTATGTGTTGCGTAACTCCTTACGGATCAAGGAACGACGGATAGCTGGTCGCACGCCTCACGCCCTCGGTTTGAGGGTCCAGCTTCTACGTGAAGTGAAGTTGTCTTGCCCATGGTGGCATGGGATTTGGTAATATAAATGTGATGGATTAGGTTGTGGTCCTTTTCGCGGCTCACGACGTACGATCCGTGATGAAAAAATAGCGCAATAGAAGAAAAGTGTCCCAAAACTGATAAAAACGTTCAATTTTGGCCTCCTAAAATCGGCTTAGCAAAGCAGGCTAGCAGCCCTCGTCGTAGAGCTCTCGGAGCGCTTTCCAATGGTATGCTATGCGCCGCGTATCTCCTTACGGATAAAACGTTATGGTCATCGGAGTGACGGATACCAGGTCACACGCCCCACGCCCTCGGTTTGCAGGCCCAGCCTCTTCGTGAAGTGAAGTTTCCTTGCCCAAGGTGCCGTGGGATTCAGTAATAAAAATGTGATGGATTAGTTTGTCGTTCTTTCCTCGTCTCACGACGTACGATCCGGGATGAAAAAATAGCGCAAAATAAGAAAAGTGTCCCATAACTGATGAAAACTTTTGATTCTGGTCTCCAACAATTGGCGCATCCGAGCAGGCAGACTGCCCCTGTCGTAGAGCTCTCGGAGAGATTTTCAACGGTATGCTGTGCACCGCGTAACTCCTTACGGATGAAAAGTTATGGGCATCGGAGTGACGGATACCAGGTCACACGCCCCAAACCCTCAGTTTGCGGACCCATCCTCTACGTGAAGTGAAGTTGTCTTGCCCATGGTGGCGTAGGATTCGGTAATAGAAATATGATGGATTAGGTTGTCGTCCTTTTCGCGGCTCACGACTTACGATACAGGACGAAAAAACAACGCAAAGAAGAAAAGTGTCCCAAAACTAATCAAAACTTTCGATTTTGGACTACGATAATAGGTGCAGTTGAGCAGGCTTGCTGCCCCCGTCGTAGAGCTCTCGGAGAGCTTTCCATCGGTATGCTGTGCGCCACGTAACTCCATACGGATCAAAAGTTATGGGCACCGGAGCGACGGATACCTGGTCACACGCCCCACGCCCTTGGTTTGCGGGCCTAGCCTCTACGTAAAGTGAAGTTGTCTTGCCCATGGTGGCGTGGGATTCGGTAATAGAAATGTGATGGATTAGGATGTCGTCCTTTTTGCGGTTTACGACGAATGATCTGGGATAAAAAAACAGAGTAAAAGAATAAAAGTGTCCCAAAACTGATGAAAACGTTCGATTTTGGGCTTCGAAAACCGGCTTAACAAAGCAGGCTTGTTGCCCCCGTCGTAGAGCTCTTGGAGAGTTTTTGAACGGTATGATATGCACCAAGTAACTCCTTACGGATCAAAAGATATGGGCACCAGAGCGACAGATACCTGGATACACGCTCCATGCCCTCGGTTTGCGAGCCCTGCCTCTACGTGAAGTGAAGTTGTCTTGCCCATGGTGGCGTGGGATTCGGTAATAAAAATGTGATGGATTAGGTTGTCGTCCTTTTCGAGGCTCACGACGTACGATCCATGACAGAAAAATAGCGCAAAAGAAGAAAGATGTCCCAAAACTGATGAAAACGTTCGATTTTGGGATCAGAAAATAGGCGTAGAAGAGTAGGCTTGCTGCGCCCGTCGTAGTGCTCTCGGAGAGCTTTCCAACGGTATGCTGTACGCCGCGTAACTCCTTACGGATCAAAAGTTAAGGGCATCGGAGCGACAGATACTTGGTCACACTCCCCACGTCCTCGGTTGGCGGGCCCAGCCTCTACGTGAAGTAAAGTTGCCTTGCCCAAGGTGCCGTGGGATTCGGTAATAGAAATGTAATGAATTAGGTTGTCGTCCTTTTCGCCGCTCACGTCGTACGATCTGGGACAAAAAAACAGCACAAAAGAAGAAAAGTGTCCCCAAACTGATGAAAACGTTCGATTTTGGTCTCCAAAAATAGGGGCAGCCAAGCACGCTGGCTACCCCCGTCGTAGAGCTCTCAGAGAGATTTTCAACGGTATGCTGTGCACCGCGTAACTCCTTACGGATCAAAAGTTATGGGCACCGGAGTGACGGATACTTGGTTATACGCCCCACACCCTCGGATTGCGGGCCTAACCTCTACGTGAAGTGAAGTTGTCTTGCCTAAGGTGGCGTGGGATTCGGGAATAGAAATGTGATGGATTAGGTTGTCGTCCTTTTTACGGCTCACGACATACGATCCGGGACAAAAAAATAGTTCAAAAGAAGAAAAGTGTCCCGAAACTAATCAAAACGTTCAATTTTGGGCTCCGAAAATAGGCATAGCAGAGCAGGTTTGCTGCCCCCATTGTAAAACTCTCGGAGAGCTTTCCAACGGTATGTTGTGCGCAGCGTAATTCCTTACGGATCAAAAGTTATGGGCACCGGAGCGACGAATACCTGGTCACACCACCCACGCCCTCGGTTTACGGGCCCAGCCTCGACGTGAAGTGACCTGGTCTTGCGCATGGTGGTGTGAGATTCGATAATAGTAATGTGGTGGATTATGTTGTCGTCCTTTTCGCGGCTCAGGACGTACGATACGGGATAGAAAAACAGCGCAAAGGAAGAAAAGTGTCACGAAACTAAAGAAAACATTTGATTCTTGGGTAAGAAAAAGTCGCATCTGAGTAGGCTGGCTTTCCCCGTCGAAGAGCTCTTGGAGAGCTTTCCAACGGTATGTTGTGCGGAGCGTAACTCCTTACGAATCAAAAGCTATGGGCATCGGACCGACGGATACCTGGTCACACGCCCAACGCCCTCGGTTTGCGGGCCCAGCCTCTACGTGAAGTGAAGTTGTCTTGCCGATGGTCGCATGGGATTCAGTAATAGAAATGTGATAAATTATGATGTCGTCATTTTCGCGGCTCACGACGTACGATCCGGGACGAAAAAACAGCGCAAAAGAAGAAAAGTGTCCTGAAACTGATGAAAACATTCAATTTTGGTCTCCGAAAATAGGCGCAGCCGTGCAGGCTGGTTACCCCCGTCGTAGAGCTCTCAGAGAGATTTCCAACGGTATGCTGTGTACCGCGTAACTCCTTACGGATCAAAAGTTATGGACACCGAGCGACGGATACCTGGTCACACGCCCCACACCCTCGATTTGCGAGCCCAGTCTCTACGTGAAGTGAAGTTGTCTTGCCCATGGTGCCGTGGGATTCGGTAATTGAAATGTTAGGTTGTCGTCCTTTTCGAGGCTCATGGCGTACGATCCGTGACGAAAAAATCGCACAAAAGAAGAAAAATGTCCCAAAACTAATCAAAACGTTCGATTTTGGTCTCTGAAAATAGGTGCCCCCGTCGTAGGGCTCTCGGAGACCTTTCTAACGGTATGTTGTGCGCCACGTGACTCCTTATGGATCAAAAGTTATGGGCACCGGACCGACAAATTCCTCATCACACGCCCCACGCCCTCGGTTTGCGGGCCCAGGCTCTACGTGAAGTGAAGTTGTCTTGCCTATGGTGGCATGGGATTCAGTAATAGAAATGTGATGCATTAGGATGTCGTCCTTTTTTTAGGCTCACGACGTACGATCCGAGACAGAAAAACAGCGCAAAAGAAGAAAAGTGTCCCGAAACTGATGAAAACGTTCAATTTTGGGCTCCGAAAATAGGCGCAGCAAAGCAGGCTTGTTACCTCCATCGTAGAGCTCTCGGAGAGATTTCCAAAGGTATGATGTGCGCCGCGTAACTCCTTACGGATCAAAAGTTATGGGCACCGGAGTGACGGATACATGGTTACACGCCCCACGCACTCTGTTTACGGGCCCGACCTCTAACTGAAGTGAAGTTGTCTTGCCCAAGGTGCCGTAGGATTCGGTAATAGAAATGTGATGGATTAGGTTGTCGTCGTTTTTGCGGCTCACGACGTACGATCTTGGACGAAAAAACAGCGTAAAAGTAGAAAAGTATCCCGACACTGATGAAAACGTTCGATTTTGGGCACCAAAAATAGGTGAAGCAAAGCAAGATTGCTGCACCCGTTGTAGAGCTCTCGGAAAGCTTTCCAACGGTATGCTGTGCACCACGTAACTCTTTACGGATCAAAAGTTATGGACACCAGAGCGACGGAAACCTGGTCACACGCCCCACGCCCTCGATTTGCGGGCCCGACCTCTACGTGAAGTGAAGTTGTCTTGCCCAAGGTGCCGTGGGATTCGGTAATAGAAATGTGATGTATTAGGTTGTCGTCAATTTCGGGGCTCACGACGTACGATCTTAGACGAAAAAATAGCCAAAACAAGAAAAGTGTCTCGAAACTAATGAAAACATTCGATTTTGGGTTCCAAAAATAGGTGCAGTAGAGCAGGCTTGTTGCCCCCGTCGTAGAGCTCTTGGAGAGCTTTCTAACGGTATGCTGTGCGCCGCGTAACTCCTTACGGATCAAAAGTTATGGGTACCGGAGCGACGGATACCTGGTTACAATCCTAACGCCCTCGGTTTGCGTGCCCAGCCTCTACACGAAGTGAAGTTGGCTTGCCTAAAGTGCCGTGCGATTCGGTAATAGAAATGTGATGGATAAGGTTGCCGTCGTTTTCGCAGCTCATGACTTACGATCCGAGACGAAAAAACAGTGTAAAAGGAGAAAAGTGTCACGAAACTGATGAAAACGTTCAATTTTGATCTCCAAAAACTAGCGCAGCAGAGCAGGCTTGATGCCTAGTCATTTGGCTCTCGGAGAGCTTTCCAACGGTATGCTGTGCGTCGCGTAATGCCTTACGGATCAAAAGTTATGGGCACCGGAGCGACGGATACCTGGTCACACGTCCCACGCCCTCGGTTTGCGGGCCCAGCCTCTACGTGAAGTGAAGTTGTCTTTCCCACGGTGGAGTCAGATTCGATAATAGAAAACTGATGGATTAGGTTGTCGCAGTTTTCACGGCTCACGACGTACGATCCAGGACGAAAAAACAGCGCAAAAGAAGAAAAGTATCCCGAAACTGATGAAAACATTCAATTTTGGATTACGAAAATAGGCGCAGCCGAGCAGGCTTGTTGCCCCCATCGTAGAGCTCTCGGAGAGCTTCCCAATGGTATGCTGTGCACCACGAAACTCCTTACGGATGAAACGTTATGGGCACCGGAGCGACGGATACCAGGTCACATGCCCCACACCCTCGGTTTACAGAACCAGCCTCTACGTGAAGTGAAGTTGTGTTGCCCATGGTGGTGTGGGATTCGATAATAGAAATGTGATGGATTAGGTTGTCATCCTTTTCGCGGCTCACGACATACGATCCGGGACGGAAAAACAGCGCAAAGAAGAAAAGTGTCCCAAAACTAATCAAAACGTTTGATTTTGGACTGTGATAATAGGTGCAGTAGAGCAAGCTTGCTGCCCCCGTCGTAGAGCTCTCGGAGAGCTTTCCAACGGTATGTTGTGCGCCACGTAACTCCATACAGATCAAAAGTTATGGGTACCGGAGCGACGGACACTTGGTCACACGCCCTACGCCCTCGGTTTGTGGGCCCAGCCTCTACGTATAGTGAAGTTGTCTTGCCTATGGTGGCGTGTGATTTGGTAATAGAAATGTGATGGATTAGGATGTCATCCTTTTTGTAGTTCATGACATACGATCCGAGACGAAAAAACAGCGCAAAAGAAGAAAATTGTCCAGAAATTGATGAAAATGTTCGATTTTGGGCTTCGAAAACCAGCTTAATAAAGCAGGCTTGCTGCCACCGTCATAGAGCTCTCTGAGAATTTTCCAACGGTATGATGTGCACCGCGTAACTTCTTACGGATCAAAAGTTATGGGCACCGGAGCGACAGATGGTCACACGCCCCACGCCCACGGTTTGCGAGCCCCGCCTCTATGTGAAGAGAAGTTTTCTAGCCCATGGTGGCATGGGATTCGGTAATAGAAATGTGATGGATTAGGTTGTCGTCCTTTTCGCGGCTCACGACATACGATCCGGGACGGAAAAACAGCGCAAAGAAGAAAAGTGTCCCAAAACTAATCAAAATGTTCGATTTTGGACCCCGATAATTGTTGCAGCCGAGCAAGCATGCTATCCCCGTCGTAGAGCTCTCGGAGAGCTTTCCAACGGTATTCTATGCACTGCTAAACTCCTTACGGATCAAAAGTTATGGACACCGGAGCGACGGATACCTAATTACACGCCCTACGCCCTCGGTTTGCGGGCCCGACCTCTATGTGAAGTGATGTTGTCTTGCCGAAGGTGCCATGGGATTTGGTAATAGAAATGTGATTTATTAGGTTGTCGTCGTTTTCGTGACTCACGATGTACGATCTTGGACCGAAAAATAGCGCAAAACAAGAAAAGTGTCATGAAACTGATGTAAACATTCGATTTTGGGTTTCGAAAATAGGTGCAGCATAGCAGGCTTGCTGCCCCTGTGGTAGAGCTCTCGGAAAGCTTTCCAACGGTACATTGTGCGCACTTAACTCCTTACGGATCAAAAGTTATGGGCACCGGAGCGACGGATACCTGGTCACAAGCCCCATGCCCTCGGTTTGCGTGCCCAGCCTCTACGTGAAGTGAAGTTGTCTTGCCCAAGGTTCTGTGGGATTCGGTAATAGAAATGTAATGGATTAGATTGCCGTCGTTTTCGCGGCTCATGACGTACGATCCGGGACGAAAAAACAGTGCAAAAGAAGTAAAGTGTCCCAAAACTGATGAAAACGTTCAATTTTGGGCTCCGAAAACAAGCGCAGCTAAGTAGGCTTAATTCCGCACTCGTAGAGCTCTCGGAGTGCTTTCCAACGATATGCTGTGTGCCGCGCAACGCCTTACGGATCAAAAGTTATGGGCACCGGAGCGACGGATACCTGGTCACACGCCCTACGCCCTCGGTTTGCGGGCCCAGCCTCTACGTGAAGTGAAGTTTTCTAGCCCATGGTGGCATCGGATTCTATAATAGAAAAGTGATGGATTAGGTTGTCATAGTTTTCGCGGCTCACGACGTACGATCCGGGACGGAAAAACAACGCAAAAGAAGAAAAGTATCCCGAAACTGATGAAAACATTCGATTTTGGATTCTGAAAATAGGCACAGCCGAGCAGGCTTGCTGCCCCTGTCTTAGTGCTCTCGGAGAGATTTCCAACGGTATACTGTGCACCGCGTAACTCCTTACGGATCAAAAGTTATGGGCACCGGAGCGACGGATACCTGGTCACACGCCCTACACAATCGGTTTGTGAGCCCAACCTCTACGTGAAGTGAAGTTGTCTAGCCCATGGTGGCGTGGGATTCTGTAATAGAAATGTGATGGATTAGGTTGTCGTCTTTTTCACGGCTTACGACGTACGATCCGGGACGGAAAAACAGCACAAAAAAAGAAAAGTGTCCCGAAACTAATCAAAATGTTCGATTATGTTCTCCTAAAATAGACGCATCAAAGTAGGCTTGCTGCCCCCGTCGTAGAGCTCTCGGAGAGCTTACCAACGGTATGCTGTGTGCTGCGTAACTCCTTATGGATCAAAAGTTATAGGCACCGGAGCGACGGATACCTAGTCACCCGCCCCACGCCCTCAGTTTGCGGGCCCAGCCTCTATGTGAAGTGAAGTTGTCTTGCCCATGGTGGCGTGGGATTCGGTAATAGAAATGTGATGGAATAGGTTGTCGTCCTTTTTGCGGCTCACGACGTACGATTCAACACAGAAAAACAGCGCAAAAGAAGAAAAGTGTCCCGAAACTGATGAAAATATTCAATTTTGGGCCCCGAAAATAGGCGCAGGAAAGCACGCTTGCTGCCCCTATCGTAGAGCACTCGGCAAGCTTTCCAATGGTATGCTTTGCGCTGCGTAACTCCTTATGGATCAAAAGTTAGGGGCACCGGAGCGACGGATACATTGTCACATGCCCCACGCACTCGGTTTGCGGGCCCAGCCTCTACGTGAAGTGAAGTTGTCTTGCTCATGGTGGCATGGGATTCGGTAATAGAAATGTGGTGGATTAGGTTGTCGTTCTTTTCGCGGCTCACGACGTACGATCCGGGACGAAAAAATAGCAAAAAAGAAGCAAAGTGTCCGAAACTGATGAAAATGTTCAATTTTGGGCTCCAAAAACAGAAGCAGCAGAGTAGGCTTGAAGCCCTAGTCGTAGAGCTCTCGGAGAGCTTTCTAACGGTATGTTGTGCGCCGCGTAACGCCTTACGGATCAAAAGTTATGGGCACTGGAGTGACGGATACCTAGTCACATGCCCCACGCTCTTGGTTTGCGAGCCCAGCCTCTACGTGAAGTGAAGTTTTCTAGCCTATGGTGGCGTTGGATTCGATAATGGAAAAGTGATGGAATAGGTTGTCATAGTTTTCGCGGCTCACGACGTATGATCCGGGACGAAAAAACTGCGCAAAAGAAGAAAAGTATCCAGAAACTGATGAAAACATTCAATTTTGGATTCCGAAAATAGGCACAGCCGAGCAGGCTTGCTGCCCCCATCGTAGAGCTTTCGAAGAGCTTTCCAGCGGTTTGCTGTGCACCATGTAACTCCTTACGGATCAAAAGTTATGGGCACCGGAGCGACGGATACCTTGTCACACACCCCACACACTCGGTTTGCGAGCCCAGCCTCTACGTGAAGTGAAGTAGTCTAGCCCATGGTGGTGTGGCATTCTATAATAGACATGTGATGGATTAGGTTGTCGTCCTTTTCGCGGTTCACGACGTACGATCCGGGATGAAAAAACATCACAAAAGAGGAAAAGTGTCCCGAAACTAATCAAAACGTTTGATTATGTTGTCCGAAAATAGACGCAGCTAAGCAGGCTTGCTGCCCCCGTCGTAGAGCTCTCGGAGAGCATTCCAACGGCATGCTGTGTGCTGCGTAACTCCTAGCGGATCAAAAGTTATGGGCACCGGAGCGATGGATACCTGGTCACACGCCCCACGCCCTCGATTTGCTGGCCTAGCCTCTACATGAAGTGAAGTTATCTTGCCCATGGTGGCATGGGATTCGGTAATAGAAATGTAATGGAATAGGTTGTCGTCCTTTTCGCGGCTCACGACGTACGATTCAAGACAGAAAAACAGCGCAGAAGAAGAAAAGTGTTCCAAAACTGATGAAAACGTTCAATTTTGGGCCCCGAAAACAAGCGCAGGAAAGCACGCTTGCTGCCCTTGTCGTAGAGAACTCGGCGAGCTTTCCAATGGTACAATTTGCGCCGTGTAACTCCTTACGGATCAAAAGTTAGGGGGCACAGGAGCGACGGATACCTGGTCACATGCCCCACGCCCTCGGTTTGCGGGCCCAGCCACTTTGTGAAGTGAAGTTGTCTTGCTCATGGTGACGTGGGATTCGGTAATAGAAATGTGGTGGATTAGGTTGTCGTCCTTTTCGCAGCTCACGACGTACGATCCGGGACGAAAAAAGAGCAAAAAAGAAGAAAAGTGTCCTGAAACTTATGAAAACGTTCGATTTTGTGCTCGAAAAATAGGAGCATCCAAGTAGGCTAGCTACCCCCGTCGAAGAGCTCTCGGATAGCTTTCCAACGGTATGCTTTGTGTAGAGTAACTCCTTACACATCAAAAGCTATGGGCACCGCAGTGAAGGATGCCTGGTTACACGCCCCACACACTCGTTTTGCTGGCCCAGTCTCTACGTGAAGTGACATTGTCTTGCTCAAGGTGGCGTGGGATTCGGTAATAGAAACGTGATGGATTAGGTTGTCGTCCTTTTAGTGGCTCACGACATACGATCCGAGACGGAAAAACAACGCAAAGGATGAAAAGTATCCCGAAACTAATCAAAATGTTCAATTTTGGGCTCCGAAAATAGGCGCAGCTGAGTAGGTTTGCTACCCCCGTTGTAGAGCTCTCGTAGAGCTTTCCAACGGTATGCTGTACGCCGCGTAACTCCTTACGGATCAAAAGTTATGGGCACCGGAGTGGCGGATACCTGGTCACACGCCCCACGCCCTCTATTTGCGGGCCCAGCCTCTACGTAAAGTGAAGTTGTCATGCCCATGGTGGCGTCGGATTCAATAATAGAAAGGTGATGGATTAGGTTGTCGTAGTTTTTGCGGCTCACGACGTATGATCCGGGACGGAAAAAAAATGCAAAAGTAGAAAAGTATTCCGAAATTGAGAAAAGATTCAATTTTGGATTTCGAAAATAGGCGCAGCTGAGCAGGCTTGCTGCCCCCGTCGTAGAACTCTCGGAGAGCTTTCCAATGGTATGCTGTGCACCGCGTAACTCCTTCCGAATGAAAAGTTAAGGGCACCGGAGCGACGGATACCAGGTCACATACCCCACACCCCACACCCTCGGTTTTCGGACCCAGCCTTTACGTGAAGTAAAGTTGTCTTGCCCATGCTGGCGTGGGATTCGGTAGTAGAAATATGATGGATTAGGTTGTCGTCCTTTTCGCAGTTCACTACATACGATCCGGGACAGAAAAATAGCGCAAAGAAGAAAAGTGTCCCAAAACTAATCAAAACGTTCAATTTTGGACCCCGATAATAGGGGCAGCCGAGTAAGCTTGCTGCCCCCGTCGTAGAGCTCTCGGAGAGCTTTCCAACGGTATGCTGTGCGCCACGTAACTCCATACAGATCAAAAGTTATGGGCATCGGAGCAACGGATACTTAGTCACACACCCCAAGCCCTCGGTTTGCGGTCCCAGCCTCTACGTGAAGTGAAGTTGTCTTGCCCATGGTGGCGTGAGATTTGGTAATAGAAATGTGATGGATTAGGATGTCGTCCTTTTTACTATTCACGACGTACGATCCGGGACAAAAAAATAGCGCAAAAGAAGAAAAATGTCCTGAAACTTATGAAAACGTTCGATTTTCGGCTTCGAAAACCGACTTAAGGAAGCAGGCTTGCTGCCCCTGTCGTAGAGCTCTTGGAGAGTTTTCCAACGGTATGATATGTACCGCGTAACTTCTTACGGATCAAAAGTTATGGGCACCGGAGCGACAGTGACATGGTCACACGCCCCACGCCCACGGTTTGCGAGCCCCGCATCTACGTGAAGAGAAGTTGTCTTGCCCATGGTGGCATGGGATTCGGTAATAGAAATGTGATGGATTAGGTTGTCGTCCTTTTCGCTGCTCACGACGTACGATCCAGGACAGAAAAACAGCGCAAAAGAAGAAAAATGTCCCGAAACTAATCAAAACGTTCGATTATGTTCTCTGAAAATAGACACAGCAAAGCAGGCTTGCTGCCCCAGTCGTAGAGCTCTCGGTGAGCTTTCCAACTGTATGATGTGTGCAGTGTAACTCCTTACGGATCAAAAGTTATGGGCACCGGAGTGACGGATACCTGATCACACGCCCTACGCCCTCGGTTTGCGGGCCCAACCTCTACGTGAAGTGAAGTTGTCTTGCCCATGGTGGCGTGGGATTCGGTAATAGAAATGTGATGGAATAAGTTGTCGTCCTTTTCCCGGCTCACGACGTACGATTCAAGATAGAAAAATAGCGCAAAAGAAGAAAAGTATCCCGAAACTGATGAAAACTTTCAATTTTGCGGCCCGAAAATAGGTGTAGGAAAGCACGCTTGCTGCCCCTGTCGTAGAGCACTCGGCAAGCTTTCCAATGGTATGCTTTGCGCTGCGTAACTCCTTACGAATCAAAAGTTAGGGGCACTGGAGCGATGGATATCTTGTCACATGCCCCACGCCCTCGGTTTGCGGGCCCAACCTCTACGTGAAGTGAAGTTGTCTTGCTCATGGTGGCATGAGATTCCGTAATAGAAATGTGGTGGATTAGGTTGTCGTCCTTTTCGCGGCTCACGAGGTACGATCCGCGACAGAAAAATAGCAAAAAAGAAGAAAAGTGTCCTGAAACTTATGAAAATATTCGATTTTGGGCTCGAAAAATAGGCGCATCCAAGTATGCTGGCTACCCCCGTCGAAGAGCTCTCAGATAGCTTCTCTAACGGTATGCTGTGCGCTGCGTAACTCCTTACGGATCAAAAGCTAAGGGCACCGGAGTGAAGGATACCTTGTCACACGCCCCACACCCTCGTTTTGTGGGCCCAGTCTCTACGTGAAGTGACGTTGTCTTGCCCAAGGTGGCGTGGGATTCGGTAATAGAAACGTGATGGATTAGGTTGTTGTCCTTTTAGCGGCCCACGACATACGATCCGGGACGGAAAAACAACGCAAAAGAAGAAAAGTATCCCAAAACTGATGAAATCATTCAATTTTGGTTTCTGTAAATTAGCGTAGCTGAGCAGGCTTGCTGCCCCCGTCGTAGAGCTCTCAGAGAGCTTTCCAATGGTATGCTGTGCACCGCGTAACTCCTTACGGATGAAAAGTTATAGGCACCGGAGCGACGGATACCTGGTCACACGCCCTACGCCCTCGGTTTGTGGGCCCAGTCTCTACGTGAAATGAAGTTGTCTTGCCCATGGTGGCATCGGATTCGATAATAGAAAAGTGATGGATTAGGTTGTCGTCGGTTTTGCGGCTCACGACGTACGATCCGGGACGGAAAAATAGCCCAAAAGAAGAAAAGTATCCCGAAACTGATGAAAACATTATATTTTGGTTTCCGAAAATTAGCGCAGCCAAGCAGGCTTGCTAGCCCCGTCGTAGAGCTCTCAGAGAGCTTTCCAACGGTATGCTGTGCATCGTGTAACTCCTTACGGATCAAAAGTTATGGGCACCGGAGCGACGGATACCTGGTCACACGCCCTACGCCCTCGGTTTGTGGGCCCAGTCTCTACGTGAAATGAAGTTGTCTTGCCCATGGTGGCATCAGATTCGATAATAGAAAAGTGATGGATTAGGTTGTCGTCGGTTTCGCGGCTCACGACGTACGATCCGGGACGAAAAAACATCTCAAAAGAAGAAAAGTATCCCGAAACTGATGAAAACATTTGATTTTGGTTTCTGAAAATTAGCACAGCCGAGCAGGCTTGCTAGCCCCGTCGTAGAGCTCTCGGAGAGCTTTCCAACGGTATGCTGTGCACCGTGTAACTCCTTACGGATCAAAAGTTATGGGCACCGGAGCGACGGATACATGGTCACATGCCCCACACCCTCGGTTTGTGAGCCCAGCCACTACGTGAAGTGAAGTTGTCTAGCCTATGGTGGCATTGGATTCAGTAATAGAAATGTGATGGATTAGGTTGTCGTCCTTTTCGCGGCTCACGACGTACGATCCGGGATTGAAAAACATCGCAAAAGAAGAAAAGTGTCCCGAAACTAATCAAAACGTTCGATTATGTTCTCTGAAATTAGGCGCAGCAAAGCAGGCTTGCTGCGCCCGTCCTAGAGCTCTCGTAGAGCTTTCCAACGGTATGCTGTGTGCTGCGTAACTCCTTACGGATCAAAAGTTATGGGCACCGGAGCGACGGATACCTGGTCACACGCCCCACACCCTCGGTTTGCGGGCCCAGCCTCTACGTGATGTGAAGTTATCTTGCCCATGGTGGTGTGGGATTCAGTAATAGAAATGTGATAGAATAGGTTGTTATCCTTTTCGCGGCTCACGACGTACGATTCAAGTCAGAAAAATAGCGCAAAAGAAGAAAAGTGTCCCGAAACTGATGAAAACGTTCGATTTTCGGCCTCGAAATAGCCATAGGAAAGCACACTTGCTGCCCCCGTCGTAGAGCACTCGGCGAGCTTTCCAATGGTATGCTTTGCGCCGCGTAACTCCTTACGGATCGAAAGTTAGGGGCAACGGAGCAACTGATACCTTGTCACATGCCCCACGCTCTCGGTTTGCGGGCCCAGCCTCTACGTGAAGTGAAGTTGTCTTGCTCATGGTGGTGTGGGATTCGGTAATAGAAATATGGTGGATTAGGTTGTCGTCCTTTTCGCGGCTCACGACGTACGATCCGGGACGAAAAAATAGCAAAAAAGAATAATAGTGTCCAGAAACTTATGATAAAGTTCGATTTTGGGCATGGAAAATAGGCGCATCGAAGTAGGCTGGCTACCCCCGTCGAAGAGCTCTCGGATAGCTTTGCAACGGTGTACTGTGCGCCGCGTAACTCCTTACGAATCAAAAGCTATGGGCACCGGAGCGACGGATACTTGGTCACACGCCCCACACCCTCATTTTGTGAGCCCAGCCTCTACGTGAAGTGACATTGTCTTGCCCAAGGTGGCCTGGGATTTGGTAATAGAAACGTGATGGATTAGTTTGTCTTCCTTTTAGCGGCTCACGACATGCGATCCAGGACGGAAAAATAGCGCAAAAGAAGAAAAGTATCCCGAAACTAATCAAAACGTCTAAAGACCCCGAAACCCTACTTTACCCTAGAATTCACGCAAAGTCCCAATTTCCCCCTTTGCTCGTTTGAACTACAACTATGTCAACCAAACACCCAACCAACACCATAATCGCACCAAAAGTGCTTCCATGGCCTCCTGAAACAATGCCAACCGGCAAAACGAGAAAATGCTAAACTTGACCTAAACGACCCGGACTTTCACCAAGGCATAATTCCTATTTTTTTTTCATTACGCAACCCAAACAAACCATGCATTTAGGCATTCTAGTACACCTAGCACATTTCTACATCAACAGACAGCATAACGGAGCAACTTCATCGTTTCAAGGGTTTACTATTCATAAAATACTATTCATTAATCAATTTAAATTGCAATCTCAACATTTAACCGCAAAAAATGTTAAAAAGCTATAAATACATGTTCTACAATCAACAAGGAACATTCTTTAAGCAACAAAACCATTAAAACAACAATCTATGCATAAAATCCAAAAAATCAAAGTTTAGATACAAAATTTTCAAATACGCAAATAACGATGAAACCCTCACCTTAGACACTCCTAGACGCTAGGAAAACCTCGTAGAGTGCCTCGGAAACCACCCCGCACAAGCCCACACGAAGAATCGAAGATTTGAAGTTGAGATTTTCTTTTTTTTTCTCCTTATTTTTTCGGCCTTTCTTGCTTCTGCCCAGCTCTGTTTTCAGCCTTTTTTTATTTTTGTGCTATTTTAAGCTATTTTAAAAGAGGGCAACACGTCAAATTGGTCAAGCTTTGGTCAAACTAACTTAACTTGGTCAAATAGGCTTATTTTAGGCATTTTAGGGCTAAAACATGTAACATAATTTTAATTCTAGCTAACAACAACAAAAATATTAAAATTAAGATACTAAATACTAGTTTTCACTATTTGTTGAGGACTAGAATTCATTTCCTAACTATCTCTCTCGATATGCCATGCACTTTGCGTCAATAGAAGAACAACAATTAAATCTCAAAGAATTTAAGAAAATATATCATTTTTGAAAAGCATCATAGTTTAAAATTTACTTCGGCTCCAAGCTACTTTTCATTTAATTGAAATCCGAGCATTTAAGTGCAAGAAAAATAAAACCGTTTAGCAATAATATGAAAAGTAGCTGATATTCCCTTAAAATAATTAACTCAAGTATTATTCTAGTTACTTCTAAAAGAAATATGAAAATAAAGCTTCAAATAATGTTTAATTAAAAATAAACACAAATTCAATGCTAACTTTTAAGATGTCACTTAATTAAATGCAATTAAATGCCTTTAAATGTATGCTAGGTTCGGGTTATCACACCCATGGTGGCGTGGGATTCAGTAATAGAAATGTGATGGAATAGGTTGTTATCCTTTTCGCGGCTCACGACGTACAATTCAAGTCAGAAAAATAGCGCAAAAGAAGAAAAGAGTCCCGAAACTGATGAAAACATTCGATTTTTAGCCCCGAAAATAGCCGCAGGAAAGCACACTTGCTGCCTCCGTCGTAGAGCACTCGACGAGCTTTCCAATGGTATGCTTTGCGCTTCGTAACTCCTTACGGATCAAAAGTTAGGGGCACCGGAGCGACGGATACCTTGTCACATGCCCCACGCTCTCGGTTTGCTGGCCCAGCCTCTACGTGAAGTGAAGTTGTCTTGCTCATGGTGGCATGGGATTCGGTAATAGAAATGTGGTGGATTAGGTTGTCGTCCTTTTCGTGGCTCACTACGTACGATCCGGGACGGAAAAATAGCAAAAAAGAATAAAAATGTCCCGAAACTTATGAAAACGTTCGATTTTGGGCAGGGAAAATAGGCGCATCGAAGTAGGCTGGCTACCCCATTGAAAAGCTCTCGGATAGCTTTCCAACAGTATGCTGTGCGCCGCGTAACTCCTTACGGATCAAAAGCTATGGGCACCGGAGCGATGGATACCTGGTCACACGCCCCACACCCTCATTTTGCAAGCCCAACCTCTATGTGAAGTGACATTGTCTTTCCCAAGGTGGCGTGGGATTTGGTAATAGAAACGTGATGGATTAGGTTGTTGTCCTTTTAGCGGCTCACGACATGCGATCCGGGACAAAAAATAGCGCAAAAGAAGAAAAGTATCTCGAAACTAATCAAAACGTTCGATTTTGGGCTCCGAAAATAGGCGCAGCTTAGCAGGTTTGCTGCCCCCATTGTAGAGTTCTCATAGAGCTTTCCAACGGTATGTTGTGCGCCGCGTAACTCCTTACGGATCAAAAGTTATGGGCACCGGAGCGACGGATACCTGGTCTCACACCCCACCCTCGGTTTGCGGGCCCAGCCTCTACGTGAAGTGAAGTTGTCTTGCCCATGGTGGCATGGGATTCGGCAATAGAAATGTGAAGGATTAGGTTGTCGTCCTTTTTGCGGCTCACGACGTACAATCCGGGACCAAAAAATAGCGCAAAAGAAGAAAAGTGTCTCAAAACTGATAAAAACGTTCAATTTTGGGCTCTAAAAACAAGCTTAGCAAAGCAGGCTTGCTTCCCCAGCCGTAGAGCTCTCAGAGAGCTTTCCAACGGTATGCTATGCGGCGCGTAACTCCTTACGGATGAAAAGTTATGGTCATCGGAACGACGAATACCTAGTCACACGCCCCACGCCCTCGGTTTGCGGGCCCAGTCTCTTCGTGAAGTGAAGTTGCCTCGCCCAATGTGCCGTGGGATTCAGAAATAAAAATGTGATAGATTAGTTTGTCATCTTTTTCGCGACTCACGACGTATGATCCGAGACGAAAAAATAGCGCAAAACAAGAAAAGTGTCCCGGAACTGATAAAAACGTTCGATTCTGGTCTCCGACAATAGGTGCAGCCGAGCAAGCTGGCTGCCCCAGTCGTAGAGCTCTCGGAGAGATTTCCAACGGTATGTTGTGCATCGCGTAACTCCTTACGGATGAAAAGTTATGGGCACCCAAGCGACGGATACTAGGTCACATGCCCCACACCCTCGGTTTGCGGACCCAGCCTCTACGTGAAGTGAAGTTGTCTTGCCCATGGTTGTAAAACCCGACACGAGAGTCTATATATATATAATAATATTAATTATAATGCATTTATATAATTTCATGTGCATTAGCATCAATTAGTATGTCTTAATGACATTTAACGTGTATATTCATCATTTTACGTGTCAAATGTTTAATTACGTGCGTTATGGAGTTTTACGTATCGTAGGCATTAATAGTATTCAATTAAGTCTTGAGTAGTAACTAATTAGTTATAATTCAACCAAAATGGCAAACTAGCAAAAATGACTTAGTTGGAGGGCAAGGTGGACATTTGGCAAAAATCAGATTTTTATAGGCAACCATTATACTATTCTTGCCACTCAAAACACACAATACCCTCTACACACACACTAAAATCCTGCACACACACTCACACACACTCATACACGATCAAAGAGGGAAAAGAGAGGGAGAGAAGAAAAGAGGAAAAGAAGAAGAAATAAGGGAATTTCAGCCTTGTTCCAAGCTAATTCTACATCTCTCAGCTAGTCTCAAGAGTTCTTTGACTCTCTATTGCTTCTATACTCAAGTTTGAGGTGAGGGTTGTTTTTCAAATGCTTTTCAAGATACATTAAGCATGGTCAATGATTATACTTGTGGTTAGAGCTTGATTGAGTGCTTATATGTGATATATATATGTATATTTGAACTTGTTGAAAAGTGTATTGAGTTGTTGAGGTGTTGAGGTTATGGAGCTTGGAGTTTGAGCATGAATTATTGGTTGTTGTAGGTCATTGATATGGGATGAATTTGGTTGATTTTGAAGCCTTGTATGATGCTTAATAGCCATTTAGAACTTGTTTGTATGTTGGTAGATGGATTGGTTGTGGTATAGGTGAATTGGGTAGAATTTTGGTGCTTTTCTTGCAGCTATCCGGGCGTTACAGCCCCTATCCGGTCGCCCGGATAGAGGCCTCAACGCCCGGCAGAAACCTTCGATCCGGGCGTTACCTGCTTCTTCCGGTCGACCGGATTAAGGCCTCAGCGCCCGGATGTTTGACAGCTTTGTGCAGTGATTTTGTAGAAGCCATATCTCATTCGTTTGAACTCCGAATTGAGTTCCATTTGATTCTAGAGTTATCTACATTCGATAAGATTCGATTCTAGATAAAAATCAAATTAATTGGAGTTAGGGAAAGTATGCAATTTTACCTCCTAAGTTAAGCTAAAGCAATAGTATCGGAAACGCTTGTATGATGAATCAACCTTCCTTATTGACTTCCACATTTCATCTTATAAGTTCTAAATGCAAGGTATTATGATTGTTGCATGTCTACATGACTATACGAATTCTAAATGTAAGATGTTGTAATTATTTACACGTTTATATACTGGAATATGTTAAAGATTGGTAGCATGATTATGTGATCGGAGGTAACCTACTTTGTTGCCTCCTTTACCTGTTGATGCATATATCTTGCTTGTCATGATAATGATTGCATGCGTTATGGTTGCAACCACAATTATGGGTATGGTAGCGTTCGTTTCCCCTGGGTAGCAACGGGCTACCAGTAGGTCTCGACTACCATAGTCCCCGGTGATTATCTGGATATCACCTAGTGTTTGGAGTTGGGAAAAAATGATGATGATTGATCCAAGGCCGGCCGACTACAACAACTGCAAGGAAAATTATATCCTTTGATATAAGGTAAACCTACATTCGCTTGGGCCCTTGAGGACCTCGGAGGGTAGAGTGATGTGTTATTGCTTGTCTATTGATTCTTGTACTTAATTGCACTTATGCATATCATGTTTTCATGAAAGGTTTTTCAAATGTTTAATTGTTTGTGAAAACCACCTGAGACCATTAACCCTCGCTGAGCTAAGTGTAGCTCATCCTTTTATATGACAATTTTTCAGGTAAGGTCGAGGTTGAGCCTGTGATAGGGACTCAAGTTGAAGGTGATGCTTATTTGTGTGACGAGATGGACTTTTGCTTGTTATGATTCTAGTTGCTTGTAGATGATTGAGCATATGTACTGAACTATATTATAATAAGTACAACTTTAGGTATTGTAATATTCTTTTGGATAATGGATTGTAAATCTTATTAATAGACTGTTCTTTTGAGGCCTCATGGGCATTGATGGTTGAGGCATGCTAGAGGGTTGAATGTAGGCCTTGTATATATGAATGATCAAGTTAATGAATGTTAGTGCCAATAGTTTTGGGGCACCGTTGAAGTTACTTGAGGTTATTATTTATGTTTAGGTCACGAACAAATGATTGTACAGGTTATTTATCTAGTCCACGTCACGTTCCGGCCTTGTCTTGGCAAGGAGTTCGGGTTCGGGGGATGACACCTTTAGGTGGTATCAGAGCTTAGCTATTTAGCTAGGTGTAAGCTAGATTTGGAACCCCTGGTTAGTGGGTAGGAAACTTGATAGGAGAATATGTTAGAGCACTTTCAGGAACTTATGTGCTTAGGTGAACTTATGTGCTTAACGTGATGCATTCGATTCTTGTCTATGTGTAACCTAGATGTAGGAGCATTGCTAACACATGTATTTACATTAAATCTCATATCATAAGGCATGCGTATTATATAATCATGAGTGGTCCATATGCTATGTTTATAGATGGCAGGTTGTAATACTCGCGCAAATGCTGGAGCACAAGGAACGGGGAATGTTGACCCGGCTAACCCCAGAATAGCCATGTTCAATATGATGGCAACTGCGTTGGATCGTATGAGTAGGGTGATGGAGCAACAAGCGAATATGAATACGGGTAACAACAACAATAATAATAACAATGGTGGTGGCAACAACAACAATAACAACCAAGGTAGTGAAGATGATACGTTGAAAGGCTTCCTAGGGTATGGACCTTCTAAGTTCTTGGGTGAGCCTGATAGTGAGAAGGCAGAGGCATGGCTTGCCAAGGTGGAGAAGATTTTTGTGGCCATGGATTACAATGATGAGAAGAAGGTGTCCTTTGCAACTTTCTTGCTTGAAGAGGATGCAGAGGAATGGTGGAGGAATGAGAAGGAGCGTTGGGAGCGGAATGGTACCCCAACAACATGGGCTAACTTTATGAGGTCCTTCAAAGGAAACTATGTGTCGGAGGTGGCTCGAGAGAGAAAGGAAGAAGAGTTCCTTACTGAGAGGCAAGGAACCTTATCGGTGGTGCAATATGAAGCCCGATTCAACAAACTCTCTAAGTATTTGCCGGGATTGGTCCAAACAGAGAGTGCAAGGATCAAACACTTTGTTCGGGGACTAAGGCCCGAAATTCATGATTTTCTTGCATCCCACCGTTTTACTGATTATGCCGAGATGGTTGATTCGGCATCGCGAGTTGAGAAGAGGAGGTTGGATACTCGTGGGAGACCAAGTCAAGTGAGTAAGAGGCCAATGTTGTCACAAGCACCTCAGAGATCGTATTCAGCCCAAAGTCAAGTTAGATCAGCTCCTACCCGACTACAACCAAGTGCTTCAATTACTCAATCGGCTAGTTGCTAAGAATGTGGTGTGTAGTTATTGTGGTAAAAATGGGCATGTTGAGGCCCAGTGTTGGAAGAAAATGGGCAAGTGTTTGGGGTGCGGAAGTGATCAGCATTTAGCTAAGGATTGTCCAAAACGGCAAAATCGAGGTGCACCAAATCAGGCTGTTAGAAATGCACCGGCGCAGAGAGTCCAAGCCCGGGTGTATGCTGTTGATCAAGAGGAGATTCCAGAGGCTGTAGCCATGGTTGAAGGTACTTTCTTAATTTTACAACAACCAGTAATGGTGCTTATTGATACTGGAGCCACGCATTCTTTTATTTCACCTCAATGTGTGCATCGCATCAAGCTGCAAGTAGGACCTTTATCATGTCATGTATAAGTTAGCAATCCCATGGGCACCAAACATGTTTCTAAATATGGATGTAGAGGATGTAAAATTCAAATAAAGGACCGGGAGTTTTTGGTTGATCTCATTGTACTCCCTTTTCAAAAGTATGATGTCATATTGGGAATGGATTGGTTAGCTTGTAATTATGCCCAACTAGATTGTCGAACGAAGGTTGTAAAATTGCAAGTACCGGGTCAACCTGTGGTTAAGGTGAAAGGTAGAGGTGATTTTTCAAGTAATGCTATTGTTTCCTCTATCAAAGTTGTGAAATTAATGAGGAAGGGATGCAGTGGATACTTGGCTTATTTGATTAACAAGCCAACCGATCAAGCTAGGCTTGTAGAGGTGCCAGTGGTGAAGGAATATGTTGATGTGTTTCTAAAAGAATTACCGGGATTGCCACCAAAAAGGGAGATTGACTTTGTAATTGAGGTAATGCCTGGTACTCAACCCATCTCAAAGGCACCATATCGGATGGCCCCGACTGAATTACAAGAATTGAAGATTAAATTGCAAGGATTACTAGAAAAAGGATTTGTTCAACCTAGTTCATCTCCTTGGGGAGCCCCAGTATTGTTCGTGAAGAAGAAAGATAGCACCTTGAGGCTATGTATCGATTATTGGGGGTTGAATCATGTGACTGTCAAGAATAAGTATCCCTTGCCATTAATAGATGAGCTATTTGATCAATTACAAGGAGCCAAAGTTTATTCAAAGTTTGATTTGAGGCAGGGTTATTATCAACTTCGCATCAGAAAGGAAGATGTGCCTAAGTCAGCTTTTAGGACAAGGTACGGGCATTATGAGTTTGTTGTAATGCCGTTTGGACTAACAAATGCTCCTGCTGCCTTTATGGACTTGATGCATAGGGTGTTCCAACCTTACTTGGATCAATTCGTGGTGATATTCATCGATGATATCTTGGTGTATTCTAAGATAGAGGAGGAGCATGAGAAGCATTTACATATGGTGTTATAGAAGTTGAGAGAACATCAGTTGTATGCCAAGTTTAGCAAATGCGAGTTTTGGCTTCAACAAGTTGCTTTCTTAGGGCATATAATCTCCCAAACAGGGATAGCGGTGGATCCCTCGAAGATTGAAGTGGTGCAATCGTGGAACAGACCCGAGAATGTTACGGAGGTGCGTAGTTTTCTTGGGCTAGCCGGGTACTATAGGAGGTTCGTGAAAGATTTCTCAAAGATTGCAGGACCTCTTACAAGATTGACACAAAAGAAGGTGAGCTTCAAATGGGACGGTAAGTGTGAAAATAGCTTCCAAGAGTTGAAGAAGAGATTAACAACCGCTCCTATCTTAGCATTACCCGAGGGATGTCAAGGGTTTGTCATTTACAGTGATGCTTCAAAGGAGGGATTAGGATGTGTGTTAATGCAAAATGGTCAAGTCATTGCTTATGCCTCTCGGAAGTTGAAGCCCTATGAGGTGAATTACCCCACACATGATTTAGAGTTGGCGGCGATAGTGTTCGCATTGAAAAAGTGGAGACATTATTTATGGGGAAGTAAGTTTGAGATTTTCACCGACCACAAAAGCTTGAAATATTTATTTTCTCAAAAAGAGTTGAACATGAGGCAAAGGAGATGGATGGAACTCTTGGAGGACTACAATTGTACCATCAACTATGTGCCCGGAAAAGCTAATGTGGTGGTAGATGCATTGAGCCGAAAGGCAAGCTTGGCGAATTAGGGGTAAATGCTCATCTAATGATTCAATCATCATTGCTATCTCAAATCAAGGAAGCTCAACAACAAGATCCACAATTTCAGAAGATAAAGGAAGACAACCCGGATTTCATACAGCAAGAAGGATTATGGAGATTTCGTAACCGAGTTTGTATACCAAATGATCCATAATTGAAGAAGAAGATACTTGAGGAAGCTCATAACACGAGGTATACAATACATCCTGGAGGGACAAAAATGTACCGAGATTTGAGACAATTCTATTGGTGGAACAACATGAAGCGGGAGATTGCGGAATTTGTGTCACGTTGCTTGACATGTCAAAGGGTTAAGGCCGAACATCGAAGACCTGCAGGACTCTTGCAACCTTTAGAAATTCCACAATGGAAATGGGAACACATAACAATGGATTTCGTGACGGAGTTACCGAGGTCACCTCGAGGTTGTGATACGGTTTGGGTGGTCGTGGATCGGTTAACGAAGACAGCCCATTTCATCGCAATGAATAAGACGGATAGCTTGGAGAAGCGAGTTGATTTGTATATAGCTAACATTGTGAAGTTACATGGTGTACCTATGAGCATAGTGTCTGACAGAGATCCAAGGTTCACATCACAGTTTTGGCAAAAGTTTCAAGAGGCGTTGGGAACGAAGTTAAGTTTCAGTACAGCCTACCATCCTCAAACTGACGGGCAATCCGAAAGAACCATTCAGATCTTGGAGGACATGCTACGAGCTTGTGCTTTGGACTTTGGAGGAACATGGGAAAAGCATTTGCCGTTGTCGGAGTTTGCCTACAACAACAGCTATCAAGCAACAATTGGCATGACACCTTACGAGGCCTTGTACGGACGGAAGTGTAGATCCCCTCTATATTGGAGTGAGGTTGGTAAGATGAAAGCCATTGATCCTACATTATTACCAGAGATGATAGAGAAAATAGAGAATGTACAATTGATTCGGAAAAGGATGCTCACTGCACAAAGTAGGCAGAAAAGTTATGCCGATAGAAGAAGAAGAGATTTAGAGTTTGAAGTGGGTGATAAGGTGTTTCTTAAATTGTCTCCTCGAAAGGGATTGATTCGACATGGTAAGGGTGGTAAGTTAAGTTCGAGGTACGTGGGACCGTTCGAGATTGTGAAGAAAATTAGCAAGTTAGCATATAGATTGAGTCTACCAATAAGTCTTTCCGGTATACATGACGTGTTCCATGTCTCGATGTTAAGAAAGTATCAACCCGACCCTTCTCATATCTTGGAGCCGGAACCACTACAACTTCGTGAGAACCTCTCCTATGAAGAAAAGCCCGTGCGAATTTTAGATGAACAAGTACGTGAGTTGCGTAGAAAGGAGATTCCTATGGTAAAAGTATTGTGGAACAACCACGGGATCGAGGAAGCAACCTGGGAGTTACGGGATCAAATGGAGAAGCAGTATCCGGAGTTGTTTTCAAGGTAAGAAGAAATTGCGAGGACGCAATTCTTTTAAGGAGGGGAGGATGTAAAACCCAACACGAGAGTCCATATATATATAATTATATTAATTATAATGCATTTATATCATTTCATGTGCATTAGCATCGATTAGTATGTCTTAATGACATTTAATGTGCATATTCATCGTTTTACGTGTCAAATGTTTAATTACGTGCGTTATGGAGTTTTACGTATCGTAGGCATTAATAGTATTCAATTAAGTCATGAGTAGTAACTAATTAGTTATAATTCAACCAAAATGGCAAACTAGCAAAAATGACTTAGTTGGAGGGCAAGGTGGACATTTGGCAAAAATCAGATTTTTATAGGCAACCATTATACTATTCTTGCCACTCAAAACACACAATACCCTCTACATACACACTAAAATCCTGCACACACACTCACACACACTCATACACGATCAAAGAGGGAAAAGAGAGGGAGAGAAGAAAAGAGGAAAAGAAGAAGAAATAAGGGAATTTCAGCCTTGTTCCAAGCTAATTCTACATCTCTCAGCTAGTCTCAAGAGTTCTTTGACTCTCTATTGCTTCTATACTTAAGTTTGAGGTGAGGGTTGTTTTTCAAATGCTTTTCAAGATACATTAAGCATGGTCAATGATTATACTTGTGGTTAGAGCTTGATTGAGTGCTTACATGTGATATATATATATGTATATTTGAACTTGTTGAAAAGTGTATTGAGTTGTTGAGGTGTTGAGGTTATAGAGCTTGGAGTTTGAGCATGAATTATTGGTTGTTGTGGGTCATTGATATGGGATGAATTTGGTTGATTTTGAAGCCTTGTATGATGCTTAATAGCCATTTAGAACTTGTTTGTATGTTGGTAGATGGATTGGTTGTGGTATAGGTGAATTGGGTAGAATTTTGGTGCTTTTCGTGCAGCTATCCGGGCGTTACAGCCCCTATCTGGTCACCCGGATAGAAGCCTCAACGCCCGGCAGAAACTTTCGATCCGGGCGTTACCTGCTTCTTCCGGTCGACCGGATTAAGGCCTCAGCGCCCGGATGTTTGACAACTTTGCGCAGTGATTTTGCGGAAGCCATATCTCATTCGTTTTAACTCCGAATTGAGTTCCGTTTGATTCTAGAGTTATCTACATTCGATAAGATTCGATTCTAGATAAAAATCAAATTAATTGGAGTTAGGGAAAGTAGGAAATTTTACCTCCTAAGTTAAGCTAAAGCAATAGTATCGGAAACGCTTGTATGATGAATCAACCTTCCTTATTGACTTCCACATTTCATCTTATAAGTTCTAAATGCAAGGTATTATGATTGTTGCATGTCTACATGACTATACGAATTCTAAATGTAAGATGTTGTAATTATTTACACGTTTATATACTGGAATATGTTAAAGATTGGTTGCATGATTATGTGATCGGAGGTAACCTACTTTGTTGCCTCCTTTACCTGTTGATGCATATATCTTGCTTGTCATGATAATGATTGCATGCGCGATGGTTGCAACCACAATTATGGGTATGGTAGCGTTCGTTTCCACTGGGTAGCAACGGGCTACCAGTAGGTCTCGACTACCATAGTCCCCGGTGATTATCTGGATATCACCTAGTGTTTGGAGTTGGGAAAAAATGATGATGATTGATCCAAGGCCGGCCGACTACAACAATTGCAAGGAAAATTGTATCCTTTGATATAAGGTAAACCTACCTTCGCTTGGGCCCTTGAGGACCTCGGAGGGTAGAGTGGCGTGTTATTGCTTGTCTATTGATTCTTGTACTTAATTGCACTTATTCATATCATGTTTTCATGAAAGGTTTTTCAAATGTTGAATTGTTTACGAAAACCACCTGAGACCATTAACCCTCGCTGAGCTAAGTGTAGCTCATCCTTTTATATGACAATTTTTTAGGTGAGGTCGAGGTTGAGCCTGTGATAGGGACTCAAGTTGAAGGCGATGCTTATTTGTGTAACGAGACGGACTTTTGCTTGTTATGATTCTAGTTGCTTGTAGATGATTGAGCATATGTACTGAACTATATTATAATTTGTACAACTTTAGGTATTGTAATATTCTTTTGGATAATGGATTGTAAAACTTATTAATAGACTGTTCTTTTGAGGCCTCATGGGCATTGATGGTTGAGGCATGCCGGAGGGTTGAATGTAGGCCTTGTATATATGAATGATCAAATTAATGAATGTTAGTGCCAATAGTTTTGGGGCACCGTTCTTGAAGTTACTTGAGGTTATTATTTATGTTTAGGTCACGACCGAATGATTGTACAGGTTATTTATCTAGTCCACGTCACGTTCCGGCCTTGTCTTGGCAACGAGTTCGGGTTCGGGGCATGACAATGGTGGTATGGGATTCGGTAATAGAAATGTGATGGATTAGGTTGTCGTCCTTTTTGCGGCTCACGACGTACAATCCGGGATGGAAAAACAACGCAAAGAAGAAAAGTATCCCGAAACTAATCAAAACGTTCGATTTTGGACTCCGATATTAGGTGCAGCAGATAAGGCTTGCTACCCCCGTCGTAGAGCTCTCAGAGAGCTTTCCAATGGTATGCTGTGCGCCATGTAACTCCTTACAGATCAAAAGTTATGGGCACCAGAGCGACAGATACCTGGTCACACGCCCCACGCCCTCGGTTTGTGGGCCCAGCTTCTACGTGGAGTGAATTTGTCTTGCCCATGGTGGTGTGGGATTTGGTAATAAAAATGTGATGGATTAGGATGTCATCCTTTTTGCTGTTCACGACGTATGATCCGGGACGGAAAAACAGTGCAAAAGAAGAAAATTGTCCCAAAACTGATCAAAACGTTCGATTTTTGGCTTCGAAAACCGTCTTAACAAAGCAGGCTTGCTGCCCCTGTCGCAGAGCTCTCGGAGAGTTTTCCAACGGTATGATGTGCACCGCGTAACTCCTTACGGATCAAAAGTTATGGGCACCGGAGCGACAGTGACCTGGTCACACACCCCACGCCCACAGTTTGCGAGCCCCGCCTCTACGTGAAGAGAAGTTGTCTTCCCCATGGTGGTGTGGGATTCGGTAATAGAAATGTGATGGATTAGGTTGTCGTCCTTTTCGCGGCTCACGACGTACGATCCAGGACAGGAAAACAGCGCAAAAGAAGAAAAGTGTCCCGAAACTAATGAAAACGTTCGATTATGTTCTCCGAAAATAGACGCAGCAAAACAGGCTTGCTGCCCCAGTCGTAGAGCTCTCGGTGAGCTTTCCAACTGTATGCTGTGTGCAGCATAACTCCTTACGAATCAAAAGTTATGGGCACCGGAGCGACGGATACCTGGTCACACGCCCCACGCCCTTGGTTTGCCGGCCCAGCCTCTAGGTGAAGTGAAGTTGTCTTGCCCATGGTGGCGTGGGATTCGGTAATAGAAATGTGATGGAATAGGTTGTCGTCCTTTTCGCGGCTCACGACGTACGATTCAAGACAGAAAAACAGCGCAAAGGTAGAAAAATGTCCCGAAACTGATGAAAACTTTCAATTTTGGGGCCCGAAGACAGGTACAGGAAAGCACGCTTGCTGCCCCCATCGTAGAGCACTCGGCGAGCTTTCCAATGGTATGTTTTACGCCGCGTAACTCCTTACGGATCAAAAGTTAGGTGCACTGGAGCGACGGATACCTTGTCACATGCCCTACGCCCTTGGTTTGCTGGCCCAGCCTCTACGTGAAGTGAAGTTGTCTTGCTTATGGCGGCGTGGGATTCGGTAATAGAAATGTGGTGGATTAGGTTGTCGTCCTTTTCGCGGCTCACGACGTACGATCCGCGACGAAAAAATAGCAAAAAAGAAGAAAAGTGTCCCGAAACTTATAAAAATGTTCGATTTTGGGCTCGAAAAATAGGGGCATCCAAGTATGCTGGCTACCCCCATCGAAGAGCTCTCGGATATCTTCTCCAACGGTATGCTGTGTGCTGCGTAACTCCTTACGGATCAAAAGCTATGGGCACCGGAGCGAAGGATACCTGGTCACACGCCCCACACCCTCGTTTTGCGTGCCCAGTCTCTACGTGAAGTGATGTTGTCTTGCCCAAGGTGGCATGGGATTCGGTAATAGAAACGTGATGGAATAGGTTGTCGTCCTTTTAGCGGCCCACGATATACGATCCGGGACGGAAAAACAACGCAAAAGAAGAAAAGTATCCTGAAACTGATGAAAACATTCAATTTTGGTTTTTAAAGATCAGCGCAGCCGAGCAGGCTTGCTGCCCCCGTCGTAGAGCTCTCGGAGAGCTTTCCAACGGTATGCTGTGCACCGCGTAACTCCTTACGGATGAAAAGTTATGGGCACCGGAACGACGGATACCTGGTCACACGCCTCACGCCCTCGGTTTGCGGACCCAGCCTCTACGTGAAATGAAGTTGTCTTGCCCATGGTAGCGTCGGATACGATAATAGAAAAGTGATGGATTAGGTTGGCGCCGTTTTTGCGGCTCACGACGTACGATCCGGGACAAAAAAATAGCACAAAAGAAGAAAAGTATCCCGAAACTGATGAAAACATTCGATTTTGGTTTTCAAAAATTAGCGCAGCCGAGCAGGCTTGTTAGCCCGGTCGTAGAGATCTCAGAGAGTTTTCCAACGGTATGCTGTGCACCGTGTAACTCCTTACGGATCAAAAGTTATGGGCACCGGAGCGACAGATACCTGGTCACACACTCCACACCCTCGGTTTGCGAGCCCAGCCTCTACGTGAAGTGAAGTTGTCTAGCCTATGGTGGCATGGGATTCGGTAATAGAAATGTGATGGATTACGTTGTCATCCTTTTCGCTACTAACGACGTACGATCCGGGACGGAAAAACAGCACAAAAGAATAAAAGTGTCCTAAAACTAATCAAAACATTCGATTATGTTCTCCGAAAATAGGTGCAGCAAAGCAGGCTTGCTACCCCCGTCCTAGAGCTCTCGGAGAGCTTTCCAACGGTATGCTGTGTGCTGCGTAACTCCTTACGGATCAAAAGTTATGGGCATCGGAGCGACGGATACCTGGTCACACGCCCCACGCCCTCGATTTGCGGGCCTAGCCTCTACGTGATGTGAAGTTGTCTTGCCCATGGTGGCGTGGGATTCAGTAATATAAATGTGATGGAATAGGTTGTTATCCTTTTCACGGCTCACGACATACGATTCAAGTCAGAAAAATAGCGCAAAAGAAGAAAAGTGTCCCAAAACTTATAAAAACGTTCGATTTTCGGTGCCGAAAATAGCCGCAGGAAAGTACACTTGCTGCCCCCGTCGTAGAGCACTCGACGAGCTTTCCAATGGTATGCTTTGCGCCGCGTAACTCCTTACGGATCAAAAGTTAGGGGCACCAGAGCGACGGATACCTTGTCACATGCCTCACGCTCTCGGTTTGCGGGCCCAGCCTCTACGTGAAGTGAAGTTGTCTTGCTCATGGTGGCGTGGGATTCGGTAATAGAAATGTGGTGGATTAGGTTGTCGTCCTTTTTGCGGCTCACGACATACGATCCGGGATGGAAAAATTGCAAAAAAGAATAAAAGTGTCCCGAAACTTACGAAAAAGTTTAATTTTGGGCATGGAAAATAGGCGCATCGAAGTAGGCTAGCTACCCCCATTGAAGAGCTCTCGAATAGCTTTCCAATGGTATGTTGTGCGCCGCGTAACTCCTTACGAATCAAAAGCTATGGGCACCGGAGCGACGGATACCTGGTCACACGCCTCACACCCTCATTTTGCGAGCCCAGCCTCTACGTGAAGTGACATTGTCTTGCCCAAGGTGGCATGGGATTTGGTAATAGAAACGTGATGGATTAGGTTGTCATCCTTTTAGCGGCTCACGACATGCGATCCAGGACGAAAAAATTGCGCAAAAGAAGAAAAGTATCCCGAAACTAATCAAAAAGTTTGATTTTGGGCTCCGAAAATAGGCGCAGCTGAGCAGGTTTGCTGCCCCCATTGTAGAGCTCTCGTAGAGCTTTCCAACGGTATGTTGTGCACTGCGTAACTCCTTACGGATCAAAAGTTATGGGCACTAGAGCGACGGATACCTGGTCTCACGCCCCACGCCCTCGATTTGATGGCCCAGCCTCTTCGTGAAGTGAAGGTGCCTCGCCCAAGGTGCCGTGGGATTCAGAAATAAAAATGTGATGGATTAGTTTGTCATCTTTTTCACGGCTCACGATGTATGATCCGGGACGAAAAAATAGCGCAAAACAAGAAAAGTGTCCCAGAACTGATGAAAACTTTCCATTCTGGTCTCTGAAAACAGGCGCAGTTGAGCAGGCTGGCTACCCCTGTCGTAGAGCTCTCGGAGAGATTTCCAACGATATGCTGTGCATCGCGTAACGCCTTACGGATGAAAAGTTATGGGCACCCAAGCGACGGATACTAGGTCACACGCCCCACACCCTCGATTTTCGGACCCAGCCTCTACGTGAAGTGAAGTTGTCTTGCCTATGGTGGCATGGGATTCGGTAATAGAAATGTGATGGATTAGGTTGTCGTCCTTTTCGCGGCTCACGACGTACAATCCGGGATGAAAAAACAACAGAAAGAAGAAAAGTGTCCCAAAACTAATCAAAACGTTCGATTTTGGACTCCGATATTTGGTGCTGCAGAGAAGGCTTGCTGCCCCCGTCGTAGAGCTCTCGGAGAGTTTTCCAACAGTATGCTGTGCGCCACGTAACTCCTTACGGATCAAAAGTTATGGGCACCAGAGCGACAGATACCTGGTCACACGCCCCACGCCCTCGGTTTGTGGGCCCAGCCTCTACGTGAAGTGAAGTTGTCTTGCCCATGGTGGCGTGGGATTTGGTAATAGAAATATGATGGATTAGGATGTCGTCCTTTTTGCTACTCACGACGTACGATTCGGGACGGAAAAACAACACAAAAGAAGAAAAGTGTCCCGAAACTGATGAAAACGTTCGATTTTGGGCTTCGAAAACCAGCTTAACAAAGCAGGCTTGCTGCCCCAGTCGTAGAGCTCTCGGAGAGTTTTCAAACGGTATGATGTGCACCGCGTAACTCCTTACGGATCAAAAGTTATGGGCACCGGAGCGACAGTGACCTGGTCACACGCCCCACACCCACTGTTTGCGAGCCCCGCCTCTACGTAAAGAGAAGTTCTCTTGCCCATGGTGGCGTGGGATTCGGTAATAGAAATGTGATGGATTAGGTTGTCGTCTTTTTCGCGGCTCACGACGTACGATCCAGGACAGGAAAGCAGCGCAAAAGAAGAAAAGTGTCCCGAAACTAATCAAAACGTTCGATTATGTTCTCCGAAAATAGACGCAGCAAAGCAAGCTTGCTGCCATAGTCGTAGAGCTCTCGGTGAGCTTTCCAACTATATGCTGTGTGCAGCGTAACTCCTTACGGATCAAAAGTTATAGGCACCGGAGCGACGGATACCTGGTCACACGCCGCACGCCCTCGGTTTGCGGGCCCAGCCTCTACGTGAAGTGAAGTTTTCTTACCCATGGTGGCGTGGGATTCGGTAATAGAAATGTGATGGAATAGGTTGTCATCCTTTTCGCGGCTCACGACGTACGATTCAAGACAGAAAAACAGGGCAAAAGAAGAAAAGTGTCCCGAAACTGATGAAAACTTTCAATTTTGGGGCCCGAAAACAGGTGCAGGAAAGCACCCTTGCTGCCCCCATCGTAGAGTACTCGGCGAGCTTTCTAATGGTATGCTTTGCACCGCGTAACTCCTTACCGATGAAAAGTTAGGGGCACTGGAGCGACGGATACCTTGTCACATGCCCCACGCCCTCGGTTTGCGGGCCCAGCCTCTACGTGAAGTGAAGTTGTCTTGCTTATGGTGGCGTGGGATTCGGTAATATAAATGTTGTGGATTAGGTTGTCGTCATTTTCGCGGCTCATGACGTACGATCCGAGACGAAAAAATAGTAAAAAAGAAGAAAAGTGTCCCGAAACTTATGAAAACGTTCGATTTTGGGCTCGAAAAATTGGCGCATCCAAGTATGCTGGCTACCCACGTCAAAGAGCTCTCCGATAGCTTCTCCAACGGTATGCTGTGCGCTACGAAACTCCTTACGGATCAAAAGCTATGGGCACCAGAGCGAAGGATTCCTGGTCACACGCCCCACACCCTCGTTTTGCAGGCCTAGTCTCTACTTGAAGTGATGTTGTCTTGCCCAAGGTGGCGTGGGATTCGGTAATAGTAACGTGATGGATTAGGTTGTCGTCCTTTTAGCAGCCCACGACATACAATCCGGGACGGAAAAACAACGCAAAAGAAGAAAAGTATCTCGAAACTAATGAAAACATTCAATTTTGGTTTCCAAAAATCAATGCAGCCAAGCAAGCTTGCTACCCCCGTCATAGAGCTCTTGGAGAGCTTTCCAACGGTATGTTGTGCACCGCGTAACTCCTTACGGATGAAAAGTTATGGGCACCGGAGCGACGAATGCCTGGTCACACGCCCTACGCCCTCGATTTGCGGGCCCAGCCTCTACATGAAATGAAGTTGTCTTGCCCATGGTGGTGTCAGATTCGATAATAGAAAAGTGATGGATTAGGTTGCAGTCGTTTTTGCGGCTCACGGCATACGATCCGGGAAGGAAAAACATCGCAAAAGAAGAAAAGTACCCTGAAACTGATAAAAACATTCGATTTTGGTTTCCGAAAATTAGCGCAGCCGTGCAAGCTTGCTGGCCCGGTCGTAGAGCTCTCGAAAAGCTTTCCAACGGTATGCTGTGCACCGCATAACTCCTTACGGATTAAAAGTTATGGGCACCGGAGCGACGGATACCAGGTCACACGCCCCACACCCTTAGTTTTTGGACCCAGCCTTTACGTGAAGTAAAGTTGTCTTGCCCATGGTGGCATGGGATTCAATAATAGAAATGTGATGGATTAGGTTGTCATCCTTTTCGCCACTCACGACATACGATCCGGGACGAAAAAACAGCATAAAGAAGAAAAGTGTCTCAAAACTAATCAAAACGTTCGATTTTGGACTCCGATAATAGGTGCAGCCGAGCATGCTTGCTGCCTCCGTCATAGAGCTCTCAGAGGGCTTTCCAACGGTATGTTGTGCACCGCGTAGCTCCATACAGATCAAAAGTTATGGGCACCGGAGTGACGGATACCTGGTCACACGCCCCACGCCCTCGGTTTGCGTGCCCAGCTACTACGTGAAGTGAAGTTGTCTTACCCATGGTGGCATGGGATTCAGAAATAGAAATGTGATGGATTAGGATGTCGTCCTTTTTGCAGTTCACGATGTACGATCCGGGACGAAAAAACAGCTCAAAAGAAGAAAAGTGTCCCAAAACTGATGAAAATGTTCGATTTTGGGCTTCGAAAACCGGCTTAACAAAGCAGGCTTGGTGCCCCCATCGTAGAGCTCTCAGAGAGTTTTCCAACGGTATGATGTGCACCGCGCAACTCCTTACGGATCAAAAGTTATGGACACCGGAGCGACAGATACCTGGTCATACGCCCCACGCCCATGGTTTGCGAGCCCTGCCTTTACGTGAAGAGAAGTTGTCTTGCCCATGGTGGCATGGGATTCGGTAATAGAAGTGTGATGGATTAGGTTGTCGTCCTTTTCGCAACTCACGACGTACGATCCAGGATAGAAAAACAGCGCAAAAGAAGAAAAGTGTCCCGAAACTGATGAAAACGTTCGATTTTGAGCTTCGAAAATAGGCGCAGCATAGCAGACTTGTTGCCTCCATCGTAGAGCTCTCGGAGAATTTTCCAAAGGTATGTTGTGCACCGCGTAACTCCTTACGGATCAAAAGTTATGGGCACCAGAGTGATGGATACCTAGTTACACACCCTATGCACTCGGTTTGTGGGCCCGACCTCTACGTGAAGTGAAGTTGTCTTGCCCAAGGTGCCGTGGGATTCGGTAATAGAAATGTGATGGATTAGGTTGTCGTCGTTTTCGCGACTCACGACATACGATCTTGGACGGGAAAACAACGCAAAAGTTGAAAAGTGTCCCGAAACTGATGAAAAGGTTCGATTTTGGGCACTGAAAACAAGAGCAGCAAAGCAAGATTGCCGCACCCGTTGTAGAGCTCTCGGAGAGCTTTCCAACGGTATTCTGTGCACTGCGTAACTCCTTACGGAACAAAAGTTAGGGACACCGGAGCGACGGATACCTGGTCAAACGCCCCACGCCCTCGGTTTGCGAACCCGACCTCCACGTGAAGTGAAGTTGTCTTGCCCAAGGTGTCGTGGGATTCGGTAATAGAAATGTGATGTATTAGGTTGTCGTCAATTTCGTTGTTCACGGCGTACGATCTTGGACGGAAAAACAGCACAAAACAAGAAAAGTATCCCGAAACTGATGAAAAGGTTCGATTTTGAGCTCCGAAAATAGGCGTAGCATAGCAGACTTGTTACCTCCATCGTAGAGCTCTCGGAGAGTTTTCCAAAGGTATGTTGTGCACCGCGTAACTCCTTACGGATCAAAAGTTTTGGGCACCGGAGCGACGGATACCTGGTCACAAGCCCCACGCCCTTGCTTTGCGTGCCCAGCCTCTACGTGAAGTGAAGTTGTCTTGCCTAAGGTTCTGTGGGATTCGGTAAAAGAAATGTGATGGATTAGGTTGCCGTCGTTTTCGCGGCTCATGACGTACGATCCGGGACCGAAAAACAGTGCAAAAGAAGAAAAGTGTCCCGAAACTGATGAAAACGTTCAATGTTGGGCTCCGAAAATTGGCGCAACAGAGCAGGCTTGATGTCCCAGTCGTAGAGCTCTCGGAGAGCTTTCTAACGGTATGCAGTGCACCGTGTAACGCCTTACGGATCAAAAGTTATGGGCACCGGAGCGACGGATACCTGGTCACACGCCCCACGCCCTCGGTTTGCGGGCCCAGCCTCTACGTGATGTGAAGTTGTCTTGCCCATGGTGGCGTGGGATTCAGTAATAGAAATGTGATGGAATAGGTTGTTATCCTTTTCGCGGCTCACGACGTACGATTCAAGTCAGAAAAACAGCGCAAAAGAAGAAAAGTGTCTTGAAACTTATGAAAACATTCGATTTTCAGCCCCGAAAATAGCCGCAGGAAAGCACACTTGCTGCCCCCGGCGTAGAGCACTCGGCGAGCTTTCCAATGGTATGTTTTGCGCCGCATAACTCCTTACGGATCAAAAGTTAGGGGCACCGGAGCGACGGATACCTTATCACATGCCCCATGCTCTAGGTTTGCAGGCCCAGCCTCTACGTGAAGTGAGGTTGTCTTGCTCATGGTGGCGTGGGATTCGGTAAAGAATGTGGTGGATTAGGTTGTCGTCCTTTTCGCGGCTCACGACGTACGATCCGGGACGGAAAAATAGTAAAAAAGAATAAAAATGTCCCAAAACTTACGAAAACGTTCGATTTTGGGCATGGAAAATAGGCGCATCGAAGTAGGCTGGCTACCCCTGTCGAAGAGCTCTTGGATAGCTTTCCAACGGTATGCTGTGCGCCGCGTAACTCCTTACGGATCAAAAGCTATGGGCACCGGAGCGACGGATACCTGGTCATACGCCCCACACCCTCTTTTTACGAGCCTAGCCTCTACGTGAAGTGACATTGTCTTGCCCAAGGTGGCGTGGGATTTGGTAATAGAAACGTGATGTATTAGGTTGTCGTCCTTTTAGCGGCTCACGACATGCGATCCGGGACGGAAAAATAGCGCAAAAGAAGAAAAGTATCCCGAAACTAATCAAAACATTCGATTTTGGGCTCCGAAAATAGGTGCAGCTGAGCAGGTTTGCTGCCCCCGTTGTAGAGCTCTCGTAGAGCTTTCCAACGGTATGCTGTGCACCGCGTAACTCCTTACGGATCAAAAGTTATGGGCACTGGAGCGACGAAAACCTGGTCTCACGCCCCACGCCCTCGGTTTGCGGGCCTAGCCTCTACGTGAAGTGAAGTTGTCTTGCCCATGGTGGCATGGGATTCGGTAATAGAAATGTGATGGATTAGGTTGTCGTCCTTTTCGCGGCTCACGACGTACGATCTGGGATGAAAAAACACCGCAAAAGAAGAAAAGTGTCCCGAAATTGATAAAAATGTTCAATTTTTGTCTCTGAAAACAAGCTTAGCAAAGTAGGCTTGCTGCCCCCGCCGTAGAGTTCTTAGAGAGCTTTCCAACGGTATGCTATGCGGCGCGTAACTCCTTACGGATGAAAAGTTATGGTCATCGGAGCGACGGATACCTGGTCACACGCCCCACGCCCTCGGTTTGCGGGCCCAGCCTCTTCGTGAAGTGAAGTTGCCTCGCCCAAGGTGTCGTGGGATTCGAAAATAAAAATGTGATGGATTAGTTTGTCATCCTTTTCGCGGCTCACGACGTACGATCCGGGACAAAAAAATAGCGCAAAACAAGTAAAATGTCCCGGAACTGATGAAAACGTTCGATTCTTGTCTCCGACAACAGGCACAGCCGAGCAGGATGGCTGCCCCTGTTGTAGAGCTCTCGGAGAGATTTCCAACGGTATGCTGTGCATCGCTTAACTCCTTACAGATGAAAAGTTATGGGCACCGGAGCGACGGATACTAGGTCACACGCCCCACACCCGCGGTTTGCGGACCCAGCCTCTACGTGAAGTGAAGTTGTCTTGCCCATGGTGGCGTGGGATTTGGTAATAGAAATGTGATGGATTAGGATGTCGTCCTTTTTGTTGTTCACGACGTACGAGCCGGGACGAAAAAATAGCACAAAAGAAGAAAAGTGTCCCGAAACTGATGAAAACGTTCGATTTTGGGCTTCGAAAACTGGCTTAACAAAGCAGGCTTGCTGCCCCCGTCGTAGAGCTCTCAGAGAGTTTTCCAACGGTATGATGTGTATCGCGTAACTCCTTACGGATCAAAAGTTATGGGCACCGGAGCGACAGTGACCTGGTCACACGCCCCACGCCCACGGTTTGCGAGCCCCGCCTCTACGTGAAGAGAAGTTGTCTTGCCCATGGTAGCATGGGATTCGTAATAGAAATGTGATGGATTAGGTTGTCGTCCTTTTCGCGGCTCACGACGTACGATCCAAGACAGAAAAACAGAGCAAAAGAAGAAAAGTGTACCGAAACTAATCAAAACATTCGATTATGTTCTCCGAAAATAGACGCAGCAAAGCAGGCTTTCTACCCCAGTCGTAGAGCTCTCGGTGAGCTTTCCAACTGTGTGTTGTGTACAGTGTAACTCCTTACGGATCAAAAGTTATGGGCATCGGAGCGACAGATACCTGGTCACACGCCCCACGCCCTCGGTTTGCGGGCCCGCCTCTATGTGAAGTAAAGTTGTCTTGCCCATGGTGGCGTGGGATTCGGTAATAGAAATGTGATGGAATAGGTTGTCGTCCTTTTCGCGGCTCACGACGTACGATTCAACACAGAAAAACAGCGCAAAAGAAGAAAAGTGTCCCAAAACTGATGAAAACTTTCAATTTTGGGGCCCAAAACCAGGTGTAGGAAAGCACGCTTGCTGCCCCCGTCGTAGAGCACTCGGCGAGCTTTCCAATGGTATGCTTTGCGCCGCGTAACTCCTTACGGATCAAAAGTTAGGGGCACTGGAGCGCCGGATACCTTGTCACATGCCCCACGCCCTCGGTATGCGGGCCCGGCCTCTACGTGAAGTGAAGTTATCTTGCTCATGGTGGCGTGGGATTCGGTAATAGAAATGTGGTGGATTAGGTTGTCGTCCTTTTCGTGGCTCACGACGTACGATCCGCGACGGAAAAATAGCAAAAAAGAAGAAAAGTGTCCCGAAACTTATGAAAATGTTCGATTTTGGGCTCAAAAAATAGGCGCATCCAAGTATGCTGGCTACCCCAGTCGAAGAGCTCTCGGATAGCTTCTCCAACGGTATGCTGTGCGCTGCGTAACTCCTTACGGATCAAAAGCTATGGGCACCGGAGCGACAGATACCTGGTCACACGCCCCACGCCCTCGGTTTGCGGGCCCAGCTTCTACGTGAAGAGAAGTTGTCTTTCCCATGGTGGCATGGGATTCGGTAATAGAAATGTGATGGATTAGGATGTCGTCCTTTTTGCGGCTCACGACGTACGATCCAGGATAGAAAAACAGAGCAAAAGAAGAAAAGTGTACCGAAACTAATCAAAACAATCGATTATGTTCTCCGAAAATAGACGCAGCAAAGCAGGCTTGCTGCCCCAGTCGTAGAGCTCTCGGTAAGCTTTCCAACTGTGTGTTGTGTACAGTGTAACTCCTTACTGATCAAAGGTTATGGGCATCGGAGCGACGGATACCTGGTCACACGCCCCACGCCCTCGGTTTGCCGGCCCCGCCTCTACGTGAAGTAAAGTTGTCTTGCCCATGGTAGCATGGGATTCGGTAATAGAAATGTGATGGAATAGGTTGTCGTCCTTTTTGCAGCTCACTACGTACGATTCAACACAGAAAAACAGCGCAAAAGAAGAAAAGTGTCCCGAAACTGATGAAAACTTTCAATTTTGGGGCCCGAAAACAGGTGTAGGATAGCACGCTTGTTGCCCCCGTCGTAGAGCACTCTGCGAGCTTTCCAATGGTTTGCTTTGCGCCACATAACTCCTTACGGATCAAAAGTTAGGGGCACTGGAGCGCCGGATACCTTGTCATATGCCCCACGCCCTCGGTTTGCGGGCCCAGCCTCTACGTGAAGTGAAGTTATCTTGCTCATGGTGGCGTGGGATTCGGTAATAGAAATGTGGTGGATTAGGTTGTCGTCCTTTTTGCGGCTCACGACGTACGATCCGCGACGGAAAAATAACAAAAAAGAAGAAAAGTGTCCCGAAACTTATGAAAACTTTCGATTTTGGGCTCGAAAAATAGGCGCATCCAAGTATGCTGGCTACCCCAGTCGAAGAGCTCTCGGATAGCTTCTCCAACGGTATGTTGTGCGCTGCGTAACTCCTTACGGATCAAAAGCTATGGGCACCGGAGCGACAGAAACCTGGTCACACGACCCACGCCCTCGGTTTGCGGGCCTAGCCTCTACGTGAAATGAAGTTGTCTTGCCCATGGTGCCATCGGATTCGATAATAGAAAAGTGATGGATTAGGTTGTCGTCATTTTCGCAGCTCACGACGTACGATCCGGGACTGAAAAACAGCGCAAAAGAAGAACCGTATCCCGAAACTAATGAAAACATTTGATTTTGGTTTTAGAAAATTAGCGCAATCGAGTAGGCTTGCTGGCCCCGTCGTAGAGATCTCGGAGAGCTTTCCAACGGTATGCTGTGCGCCACGTAACTCCTTACGGATCAAAAGTTATGTGCACCGGAGTGACGGATCCCTGGTCACACGCCCCACGCCCTTGGTTTGCGGGCCCAGCCTCTACATGAAGTGAAGTGGTTTTGCCCAAGGTGCCATGGGATTCGGTAATATAAATGTTATGGATTAGGTTGTCGTCATTTTTGCGGCACACGACATACGATCCGGGACAGAAAAACAGCGCAAAAGAAGAAAAGTATCCCGAAACTGATGAAAACATTCGACTTTGGGCTTCGAAAATAGGCGCAGTAAAGCACGCTTGCTTCCCTCGTCGTAGAGCTCTCGGAGAGCTTTCCAATGGTATGCTTTGCGCCACGTAACTCCTTACGGATCAAAAGTTATGGGTAATAGAGTGACGGATACCTGGTCACACGCCCCACGCCATCAGTTTTCGGGCCCAGCCTCTACGTGAAGTGAAGTTGTCTTACCCATGGTGGCATGGGATTCGGTAATAGAAATGTGCTGGATTAGGTTGTCGTCCTTTTTGTGGCTCACGACGTACGATCCGGGACAGAAAAACAGCAGTAAAGAAGAAAAGTGTCCCGAAACTTATGAAAACGTTCAATTTTGAGCTCCGAAAATAGGCGCAGTCAAGTAGGATGGCTGCCCCCGTCGAGGAGCTCTCGGAGAGCTTTCCAACAGTATGTTGTGCGCCGCCTAACTCCTTACGGATCAAAAGTTATGGGCATCGGAGCGACGGATACCTGGTCACATGCCCCAAGCCCTCGGTTTGCAGGCCCAGCCTCTACGTGAAGTGAAGTTGCATTGCCCAAGGTGCCGTGGGATTCGGTAATAGGAATGTAATGAATTAGGTTGTCGTCCTTTTCGCGGCTCACGACGTATGATTCGGGATGAAAAAAAAGCGCAAAAGAAGAAAAGTGTCCCGAAACTGATGAAAACGTTCGATTTTGGTCTCTGAAAACTGGCGCCGCCGAGCACGCTGGCTACCCCCGTCGTAGAGCTCTCAGAGAGATTTCCAACGGTATGCTGTGTACCGCGTAACTCCTTACGGATCAAAAGTTATGGGCACCGGAGCGACAGATACCTGGTCATAGCCCCACACCCTCGGTATGCAGGCCCAGCCTCTACGTGATGTGAAGTTGTCTTGCCCAAGGTGGCATGGGATTCGGTAAAAGAAATGTGATGGATTAGGTTGTCGTCCTTTTTGCGGCTCACAACATACGATCCGGGATGGAAAAACAGTACAAAAAGAGAAAAGTGTCCCGAAACTAATCAAAACGTTCAATTTTGACCCTTGAAAAAAGGCACAGCAGAGCAGGTTTGCTACCCCCGTTGTAGAGCTCTCGGAGAGCTTTTCAACAGTATGATGTGTGCCGCGTAACTCCTTACGGATCAAAAGTTATGGGCACCGGAGCGACGGATACCTGGTCACACGCCCCACGCCCTCGGTTTGCGGGCCCAGCCTCTACGTGAAGTGACGTTGTCTTGCACATGGTGGCGCGGGATTCGATAATAGAAATGTGTTGGATTAGGTTATCGTCCTTTTCGCGGCTCTGGACGTACGATACGGGACGGAAAAACAATGCAAAGGAAGAAAATTATCCCAAAACTAATGAAAACATTCAATTTTGGGCTCAGAAAATAGGCGCATCTGAGTAGGCTGGCTTCCCCCGTCGAAGTGCTCTCGGAGAGCTTTCCAACGGTATGCTGTGCGCCGTGTAACTCCTTACGGATCAAAAGCTATGGGCATCGGAGCGACGAATACCTGGTCACACGCCCCACGCCCTTGGTTTGCGGGCTCAGCCTCTACGTGAAGTGAAGTTGTCTTGCCTATGGTGGCGTGGGATTCGGTAATAGAAATGTGATGGATTAGGATGTCGTCCTTTTTGCGGCTCACGACGTACGATCCGGGACAAAAAAATAGTGCAAAAGAAGAAAAGTATCTCGAAACTGATGAAAACGTTCAATTTTGGTCTCCGAAAATAGGTGCAGCCGAGCACGCTGGCTACCCCCGTCGTAAAGCTCTCGGAGAGATTTCCAACGGTATGCTGTGCACCGCGTAACTCCTTGCCCATGGTAGCGTGTGATTCGGTAATTGAAATGTGATGGATTAGGTTGTCGTCCTTTTCGCGGCTCATGACGTACGATCCGGGACTAAAAAACAGCACAAAAGAAGAAAAATGTCTCGAAACTAATCAAAACGTTCGATTTTGGTCTCTGAAAATAGGCGTAGTGTGAGGCATGATCTCGATTTGTGTGCAATACCTCGTTTTGTGTGCCCTAACCTAGATTTACGTGCCTTGACCTAGGTTTAAGAGTCGTGTCTCATTTTATGTGCCTTGCATCGAATTACGTGCATTCATTTAAGGTTGCGTGCATTTTCTTGGGAAACGTGCATTTGTCTCGTAGTTCGTGCCTTACCTCGTAGTGCGTACCCTAAACCTAGGGAAGTGTGCCCACACGCTAATCAAGAAAGCATCTTACACGAAGCACTAGATCATTAATTAATCCTACAAACTCCACTAACTAATATTAAAATGCTAATTCATCTCACTAGAAGACGAAATTGCACCAAAAGCTAAGCATTCTTTATTCTTTATTCCTTATTCTTTTGCACATCCCAAACATACAATATTATATTGCTCAACCAAGACAAAAATTCAGAATCTTGCACAAGCTTGGCCGACCACATGGAGCATTTGAACAAGCATTGCAATTTCAAAATTTATACCTAGACATTCTATGACAAGCACATGACACAAAGCATAAAAAAATGACTCAAAACTCTACCCAAAGCTCCACCATCTCGGCCCACTCAATCACCCATGCTAGACAATTCAAACATGCTCTTGAAGACACAAAAATCAGAATTTTACAAGCTCAAGGCCGACCAAATGCTCAAGCCTTTCGTTTCATTCTCTCATTCTCTCATTCTCTCATTCACTCTCTCATTTCCTCTCTCTCTCTCTCGGCCTTAGCTGCAATTCTACACTCCATAGAACCTTCATTTCGGCTTAGGTAAGTTGATAGCTCCTATTTCATTTTCTTTTTGTTCTAGCCACTTGCACATACTAAGAACATGGTTACTAAGCTAGGAATTAGAGAATCTCAAGTTGTCTCTTGGCTAAGCAAGGAGAAAAGACAACCTTGTGCATCATCAAGAGCTTTTGTAAACATGCATGGCAAGATATTTGGCTAGAATGTGAAGATAGATGAAATCGTGTAAAGGACAGTCTTCTGACTTGTTGGAGCGAAGTGATTTTGACCAGGTAAATGATATTGAAATTGCGTGAAAATTGGTAGGTGACTTGTTTTGCCAGTTCTGAGCATTTTGTGCAGAAATAGGCCAAAGCCAATTTTGATTCTAAGGTCCACAAAATGGCAAAACATCGAAAGGTGTCCAAATCTGGAAAATCTGAAAAAATAAAGCAGGTTTTTGGCAGTTCACTGTCCTTGTAGAACAAATCCATTTTGACTAAGTAAATGATATCCAAAATATATGAAATTTTGTATGCTGCTATATTTTTCAGTTCTGGACATTTTTGGGGCGTGACACCTTAGAGAGATGGTATCAGAGCTTAGATTGCTTAAGCCGGGTTTAACTCTCGGACCATGGGTAGAAGCCCTAAGATTATCAGGATGACTTGTTTATGTGTGATAATGTGTGATAATATTAATTGTTCCTTCTATGTTCTATGTGCTTATGTGATTAACATGTCTTAACTATTTCGAGAATTGTGTGTCTATATAAAATTGTATGTTGCATACCTTATACATTAAATTCTTGTTTGTCGCATTCCATTAAATTGTGCATAATAATCTGTGCCTATAGATGGCTGGCCCTAGTACCCGCAATACTAATAGGAGCGGTGAGCCCCAAGAGACCGGAGATGCTCATCAAACTAATCCCGGCATGGCTATGTTTAATATGATGGCGAATGCCATGGATCGCGTGTCGCGAGTGATGGAACGTTAAGATGCACGTGAAGCAAACAACAACAACAACAGGAATGATGGTAACAATGGGAGAAACAACAGAATGCGGGAGTTCCTTGACTTTCGCCCATCCAAATTCCACGGGGAAGCTGATGATGAAGGCAGAGGCTTGGCTGTCTGAGATTGAAAGGATTTTCAGGCCACTTAACTACACTGACGAGGAAAAGATGGAGTTCGCTGTATTTCTGTTGCACGGGGATGCTGAGCATTGGTGGCACACTGTGGAGGCACTTTGGGAAACTGATCATACAACTCGCTTGTGGGGTAATTTCGTCAAGGCATTCAATGAGAAATACGTACCTGCAGTTTCCAGGCAGAGGCGAATTGAAGAATTCATGCACTTGAACCAGGGTAACATGACGGTGGCCCAGTATGAGGCTCGTTTTGACCGACTGTCCTGTTATGCTCAATACATGGTCAGTACCTCTGAGGCGAAGATGTGGAAATTTACGAATGGATTGAGGCCAGAAATCCAGGATTAGTTGGCTTCGCATGACTTTACCACCTATTCTGCTCTCTTTGCTACTACTTCTCGAGTTTAGAAGAGGAAACTTGATAGAGCCGGTTCGAGCCAGCCGAACAAGAAACCATATCATCCTCCAGGACAATAGAGGAAATTCCAGACCCAGAGTCGCAGTCAGGGCCAGAGCCAGAACAGACCAGTTAATAACTGTGGCCCGACTAAAGCACCATCAGCCTTTTCCACTCGTGGATCCATAGGTAGTTCACCTGCTACTCAGTCTATCAACTGTTCTTACTGTGACAAGAAGGGTCACACCGAGGCCCAGTGTTGGAAGAAGTCAGGACGATGTGTGCAGTGTGGCAGTGATCAGCATCAGATCAAGGATTGCCCTAAATGGCAAGGAGGACAAAATCAAGTTAAACCAGCTGGTAGAAGCAAGACTCCAGTTCCTAGAGTTCAAGCCCGAGCTTATGCTATTGAGTGCGAGGAGCTTCCTGAGGAGACTGTTGTTGAAGGTACATTCTTGATACTAAATCAACCTGTTAGGGTGCTAATTGATCCAGGTGCTACTCATTCATTTATTACCCCCTTATATGTCACGCCCCAACCCGGCCTATAAGGTTAGACTAGGGTGTGATCTAAACGTTCAGTGTAGGTCATATACCTAACCGTTTATGAAGAATTAACACTTATCGTTTTAGTCTAAACTCCAAAGTTTTCCGAAAAACCGGCAGCATAACGGCTATAATTGGGCTATTTGGTTTAACCTAATTCTTTAAACGCCTCAAAATTTACTATCTCAAGTTCATTTCCAACTAAGATTGCTATTTATCATCAATTGTAACGCCTATTGGTTATCTTGATGTCTCGTTTGATTTATAACCTAGCATGATACTATGTCTCGTTTGTTTGTTTATCCTCGTTACAAAAGTACCTGTTGATCTTAGCTTAATAGCGAGTACCTGTTTAAGATTGGATAAGTTCATTTACTTAGTCCTTAACTAATACGTCATAACCTATGATAGATACTAGCGGTAATAAAGCAAAATGATCATGGTAATGTCTAGCATCAGTCTACTTAATATAAGTACAAACCAAAATTAGACCCCAAATTACAACGGGGGTCTTTTACATCACAACATTGAGCAACATAAAAGGAAATAGTCTTCAAGTAACATAAAGTTCACAAGTAGCCACATTCAAGCAAAGCAAACAATGACAGGCAATCATTCTAGGGGTTCATCATTGGGCACACCGTCCTCGGGTACCTGTTCTGGGTCTTCTTCACCTGAGATGATAAAAGAGGGTGAATCCTTATGAACTCAGCGAGAGGGAACGAGAAATAGGTTTTGAAACTCATTTTCCGGTTCAACATATGAAATCCTTTTGCAAGCATGAATATAACAATAATACAAGTACAGGAACAGAAATACCAGTCTTTCCTCCCCGAGGTTCTCTAGGAACCAAGCGAGAGTACTTATACACATAGTAAAAAAGATACAGTGAGCTTTTGCTCTCAGATCAGTTCTGGAACCAGTTGTTGCGACCGACTTCAAAACATCCCCCAAACACGCCAGGTGGGTGTACTCCGGATGTACCCCGAAATCCTACGACCCAACTCTCCAAGGAAGTCTAGCCCCCAAGCGAGAGAGGGAATGGGACCATGGTAGTCACGGGTGCACCGGCAAGCCCGATGCCACCCGGTGTGCGTGATCGCTACCATGCCGACAGGAAAGGTTGCAACCTTGTATGCAATGCACATTTATGACAGGTAATATATCACAGTAGGAGGACAACAAAGTAGGTTGCCTCCGGACAGTCATAAGATTGCACATTGACAAGTAAACAAGCAGGGCACGATAAGACAGGAAATTTCACTCGAGAGGCATATAGAGTTATATGAAAAGTAAACGGGCAGCCATGTAACACATGTAAAACAGGCCATATAACTCATTACGAAGCCCACATGATCAAGTGATTAGATTATTCAACATGCAATGACATCAACATGGGTTCGGGTGCAAGAAAAGCTTATTTGTCAACATGCAATGGTCAAAATCACACTTGAAGTTTTAAGACATTTACGGGCAGCCCACTAAGCATATAATTTCCACACAATATTCAAACGATCAACACTTAGCAAGACTACCTAGTCATTAGGGTTTCCGTCTCATGCTTAACCGTGTGATTAAACCCTAAGTCAACTCAAGATCATTCTCAAGTCATGCATCATTCAATTCAAACATCCTCAAGTACTCAAAACAATCCACACAACATCCCAACACCACAATTCCAAGCAATTAGTACCACAAGAGAGGTTACAACAATTTTCCAAGCATATAACTAAGTGAAACCTTTACTGCAATAGGCTGTTTTCTCACAATCAATAGGATAATCAAAAAATATCCAAATCCAGTTAATAAGATGTCAAATTAAATCTTAAGAAGTTAAATAAAATCATAAACAAACCTTGCATCAATTGGAGTTCGGGATCATTAGATATAGCCGAAACAGTGGAATAGCAAAAAACTGTCCAGATTTGCACACTTTTCAGTAATTGACGTTTTTGAGGTCCTTAGGGTCCGTTTTAGCCTTAGTCCATTTCTGACAAAAATGTCCAGAACTGAAAAATAGAGCCGCAAACCAATTTTAATGCATTTTGGACATCATTAACTAAGTCAAATCTGGTTCGTTCTACAAGGTCAGTGCATCTGCCAAAACCTGCTTCATTTTTCCAGATTTCCAGATTTTGACACATTTTAAAGATTTGCCATTTTGAGGACCTTAGAATCAAAATGAGCTTCGGCCTATTTCTACGAAAAATGTTCAAAACTGTCCAAAATAGTCACCTACTATTTTTCAAGCATTTTCAACATCATTTTCCTAGCTAAACTTACCTCGAAACAGACTGGTCAGAGAGCTGTCAACAATCCGACTTCACCTATCACCACTTTCAAGCCAAGATCTTGCCATGCATGGTTGTTTAAGCTCATGAACGAACATATAACTCAAGTACAGAAGCAAAGACATACATTTATGAGCATGCATGTGAATTTTTGAAGGAATTTCAAAAGGTTTTAGCCCTCACCTTAGCAAACAACCAAGAAGATGCACAAAAACTTGTTGAAGCTCAATCTCTTCTTCTTCTTGCTTAGCCGAGATTCCAACTAGAGTTTCTCTATTTTTCCTAGCTTAGTGACCAAGCTCTTAGCACATGCATGAGGATAGAACAAGAAGAAAAGAAATGGAAGCCATGAAACTTACCTAGGCCGAATAGAAGACTTCAAGGACATGCATGAGTGATTTTCGAACTCTAGCTAGCTTGCTCGAATTCCTTGCTTGTTGCTTAACTTGGTTGACTATAGTGTGAAGAAGATGAGCTAAAGATGGAGAGAACTCAGCCAAGGCCGAGAGAGAGAGAGAGAGGGAAATTGAGAGGGAAGTGAGAGAAAAGAAAGAGAAATGAAAGAAGAAATGACAAAAAAAAAGGCCTTGCAAATTTTGAAGAGCATGTCGGCCTTGGGCAGCAAAATTCTGATTTTTTGTGTCTTCAAGATGGAATTTAAAATTGCTAGCATGGGCATGATTGTTTGGTCGAGTATGGTGAGGAATTGAGGAGATTTTTGAGCAATTTTTTATGCATTTGTGTCATAGAATGTCATAATATGTCTAGGAATTAAGTTGAATTGAATAAGCATGCATGAACACCACCTAGTGGTCGGCCAAGGCTACTAAAAATGCTGAATTTTGTCAACTTTTGATCATTATTTAATTGTGTCTTGAAAGTGCAAAAAGAATAAGGAATAAAGAATAAAGAATGTTTTGTGTTTGGAGAATTTTTGTCTTTTAGTGAGTTGAATTAAGATTATAATATTGATAGTGGATTTTGTAGGATTGTTTAATAGTCTAGTGCTCCGTGTAAGATGCTCTCTCGATTAGCGTGAAGGCACGTTTTCCTAGGTCTAGGGCATACACTACGAGGTAGGATACGAACTACGAGACGAACGCATGTTTTTCATGTAAATGCACGCTACCCTAAATGAATGCACGTAATTCAATACATGGCCCATAAAATGAACGCAATTCTTAAACCTAGGTCAAGACACGTAAATCTAGATTAAGGCACACGAAACGAGGTATCGCACGCAAATCGGGGTCGGGCCTCACATTATATGTGCAACGTGTGAAACTACGAGTTGTATGTTTGCCTTACGAAGTAGAAGTTGGTACTCCGATGGGTTCTAAACTTGTTACTCGCTCAGCTTGTAAATCATGTAAAATCCAAATTAAAGATAGGGAATTCTCAGTCAATCTTATTGTATTACCCTTTCGAGACTATGAAGTCATCTTAGGGATGGACTGGTTGGCAAAACATCATGCCCAACTAGATTGCCGGACGAAGATTGTAACTTTCCAAATACCTGGTCAACCAATATTGGAGGTAATGGGTCGAAGAGACTTCACCGGGAGTTCCATCATTTCATCTACGAAAGTAGTGAAGTCCTTGAGAAAATGATGTAGTGGGTACTTAGCTTACCTCATCAACAAGCCGTCGGACAAAGCTAAGTTGGAGGAGATGCCAGTGATTAAAGATTATGCGGATGTGTTTCCAGAAGAATTGCCTGGTTTACCCCCGAATCGGGAGATCGAGTTCATTATAGAGTTACTGCCTGGCACCCAACCGATATCTAAAGCTCCCTATCGTATGGCACCAGCCGAGCTACAAGAACTGAAGGACCAATTGCAAGGATTGTTGAAGAAGGGGTTTGTTCAACCAAGTTCTTCTTTGTGGGGTATGCCAGTCCTATTTGTAAAGAAGAAAGACAGAACGTTGAGGCTATGCATCGATTATCGAGGATTGAACCAAGTAACCGTCAAGAATAAATACCTACTTCCACTGATCGACGAGTTGTTTGATCAACTTCAGAGAGCCAAAGTGTATTCGAAGCTCGACTTGAGGCAAAGGTACTATCAGTTGCGGATCAAAAAGGAGGATGTGCCTAAAACAACTTTCAAGACGAGATATGGACATTATGAATATGTGGTGATGCCATTTGGGCTAACTAACGCCCCTGCAGCCTTTATGGACTTGATGCACAGGGTGTTTCAACCCTACTTAGACCAATTTGTGGTGATCTTTATTGATGATATTTTGGTATACTCGAAATCCGAGACTGAGCATGAACAACATCTGCAGTTGGTACTGCAGAAACTTCGAGAGCATCAATTGTACGCGAAGTTTAGCAAATGCGAATTTTGGTTGCAGCAGATTGCATTTTTGGGGCACATCATATCCCAAGAGGGAATAGCAGTGGATCCAGCAAAGATAGAAGCGGTGATGTCTTGGAAGAAGCCGAAAAATGTTACGGAGGTTCGGAGTTTTCTTGGTCTAGCCGGCTATTATCGGAGGTTCGTGAAGGGTTTCTCAAAGATTGCAGGACCGCTTACAAAGTTCACTCAAAAGAAAACGAAGTTCGTGTGGGATGACAAGTGTGAGAACAGCTTCCAAGAATTGAAGAAAAGATTGACTACTGCACCTGTTCTTGCATTGCCTGAAGGGAGTCAAGGCTTTGTAATCTATAGCGATGCTTCGAAGGAAGGACTGGGTTGTGTATTGATGCAAAATGGTAGAGTGATTGCTTATGCTTCTAGGAAACCGAAGACATATGAATTGAACTACCTGACGCATGATTTGGAGTTAGCGGCTATTGTGTTTGCACTCAAGAAATGGAGGCACTATCTGTGGGGTAACAAGTTCGAGGTGTTTACTGATCACAAGAGCTTGAAATACTTGTTCTCACAAAAAGAGTTGAACATGAAGCGAAGACGGTGGATGGAGCTTTTGGATGATTATAACTGCACAATCAATAATGTGCCCGGTAAAGCAAATGTCGTTGCAGATGTCTTAAGTCGGAAAACGAGCATGGCAAAACTGGAAGTTAAGGTACAGGAGTTGTTAGAGAAAGCATTTTTGTGGAAACCATAATTGACTCAAAAAGGGTTACTATTTGCCACTACACAAGTTCAATCGACCTTGTTGTCTGAATTGCGAGAGGCTCAACCGAAGGACCAACAGTTTCAAAAGATTAAAGAAAGCAACACAGATCTCAAGTTTCATGATGATTGTGTTTGGAGGTTTAGGAATCGGATTTGTGTTCCTAATGAGCCAGAGCTGAAAAAGAAGATTCTTGAAGAAGCCCATAATTCAAGACACACTATTCACCCCGGTGGAACAAAGATGTACCTGGATTTGAAGCAACACTATTGGTGGAATAACATGAAGAAAGATGATTGCTGAGTTTGTGGCACGGTGTTTGACTTGCCAGAGAGTCAAAGCAGAACATCAACGACCGGCAGATTTACTTCAACCGTTGGAGATTCCTCAATGGAAATGGGAACATATAATTATGGATTTTGTCATGGACCTACCCAGGTCACAAAAGGGTCATGACGCCGTTTGGGCCATAGTGGATAGATTGACTAAGTCAGTACAATTTTTACTGATGAACAAGGAGGATAGTCCTGAGAAACTGGGAGATATGTATGTGGTGGATATTGTAAGGTTGCACGGGATGCCTGTGAGTATTGTATCAGATAGGGATCATCGTTTTACTTCCCGATTTTGGAAGAGATTGCAAGAAGCTTTGGGAATGAAGTTGAGTTTCGGCTTATCACCCTCAGACTTATGGACAATCTGAGAGAACTATTCAGATTCTGGAGGATATGCTGACGGCGTGTGTTTTAGACTTCGGAAAAGGTTGGGAGAAATATTTGCCTTTAGCGGAGTTCGCTTATAATAATAGTTATCAGGCCACTATCGGGATGGCCCCATTTGAGGCATTGTATGGACGTAAGTGTCAATCCCCAATTTACTGGGATGAAGTAGGTGAGACAAAGACTTTTGACCCGGCCCTTCTACCTGAACTTATGAAGACTGTTGATAATGTCCACCTCATCCGGAAACGGATGCTTACCGCCCAAAGCAGGCAGAAAAGTTACGCAGACCGACGGAGACGGAGTCTAGAGTTTGAGGTCGGCGACAAAGTGTTCTTGAAGATATCACCTTGGAGGGGACTGATTAAACACGGCAAGGGTGGAAAGTTGAGCCTGAGGTTTGTAGGACCATTTGAGATAGTTGAGAAGGTTGGCAAATTGGCGTATCGCCTAGAACTACCCCAAAACCTCTCCAATATTCACGACGTCTTTCATGTTTCAATGCTACGGAAGCACCCTGATCCATTGCATATCTTGGAGCCAGAGCCGTTGCAGCTTCGGGAGAACTTGTCTTATGAAGAGAAGCCCATTCGGATCCTAGACCAGCAAGATCGGGAGTTGCGCAACAAATCTATACCGATGGTGAAAGTGTTGTGGGATCATTATGGAGTTGAAAAAGCAACGTGGGAAAGGCGAGACCAGATGGAGCAATAGTATCCAGCATTATTTCAAAGGTAGTAATGAATTTCGGGACGAAATTCTTTTAAGGAGGGGAGGATGTGAGGCCCGACCTCGATTTGCGTGCGATACCTCGTTTCGTGTACCCTAACCTAGATTTGCGTGCCTTGACCTAGGTTTAAGAGTCGTGTCTCGTTTTATGTGCCTTGCATAGAATTACGTGCATTCATTTAGGGTTGCGTGCATTTGCTTGGAAAATGTGTATTTGTCTCGTAGTTCGTGCCTTACCTCGTAGTGCGTACCCTAAACCGAGGGAAGCGTGCCCACACGCTAATCAAGAAAGCATCTTACACGAAGCACTAGATCATTAATTAATCCTACAAACTCCACTAACTAATATTAAAATTCTAATTCAACTCACTAGAAGACGAAATTTCACCAAAAGCTAAGCATTCTTTATTCTTTATTCCTTATTCTTTTGCACATCCCAAACATACAATATTATATTGCTCAACCAAGACAAAAATTCAGAATCTTGCACAAGCTTGGCCGACCACATGGAGCATTTGAACAAGCATTGCAATTTCAAAATTTATACCTAGACATTCTATGACAAGCTCATGACACAAAGCATAAAACAATGACTCAAAACTCTACCCAAAGCTCCATCATCTCGGCCCACTCAATCACCCATGCTAGACAATTCAAACATGCTATTGAAGACACAAAAATCAGAATTTTACAAGCTCAAGGCCGACCAAATGCTCAATCCTTTCATTTCATTCTCTCATTCTCTCTTTCTCTCATTCACTCTCTCATTTCCTCTCTCTCTCTCTCGGCCTTAGCTGCAATTCTACACTCCATAGCTTAAGCTCATCATCCTAAGATTCATCAAGGCATTCAAGCCACTATGGAACCCGACCAAGCAAGCTAGAATGCAAAAGACACACATGCAAGCTCATAGAACCTTCATTTCGGCTTAGGTAAGTTGATAGCTCCTATTTCATTTTCTTTTTGTTCTAGCCACTTGCACATACTAAGAACATGGTTACTAAGCTAGGAATTAGAGAATCTCAAGTATTCTCTCGGCTAAGCAAGGTGAAAAGACAACCTTGTGCATCATCAAGAGCTTTTGTAAACATGCATGGCAAGATATTTGGCTAGAATGTGAAGATAGATGAAATCGCGTAAAGGACAGTCTTCTGACTAGTTGGAGCGAAGTAATTTTGACCAGGTAAATGATGTTGAAATTGCGTGAAAATTGGTAGGTGACTTGTTTTGCCAGTTCTAAGCATTTTTTACAGAAATAGGCCAAAGCCAATTTTGATTCTAAGGTCCCCAAAATGGCAAAACATCGAAAGGTGTCCAAATCTGGAAAATCTGGAAAAATAAAGCAGGTTTTTGGCAGTTCACTGTCCTTGTAGAAAGAATCCGTTTTGACTTAGTAAATGATATCCAAAATGTATGGAATTTGGAAGGTTACTATATTTTTCAGTTATGGACATTTTTTTCAGAAATAGACTAAGGCTAAATCTGACCCTAAGGCCCTCAAAAATGACAAGTATTGAAATGTGTACAAATCTGGACAGTTTTGTGTAGTTGCACGGTTTTGGCTATAAATCTTGAACCCGAACTCCAAATGATGCGAGGTTTGTTTCTGGATTTAGTTCACTCCTTAAGCTTTAATTTGAAATTTTATTCACTGGAATTGGAGATTTTTTGCTTGTCTAAATGATTGTGGGAAGACAGACCTTTGCAGTGAGGTTTGCATCTAGTGATATGCTTGGAAAATTATTGTAACTTCTCTTGTTGTATTAAATGCTTGGGATTGTGGCACTTGAATGTTGTGTGGACTGTTTTCAATGCTTGAGGATATTCAATTAATCAATGCATGGCTTTGTTTGATTACTTGTCAACTCGTGGCCTAATCGCACGGGTAAGCATGAATTAAAATCCTAGTGACCATGAAAACGTGCTAAGTGTTGATCCTATGGTTATCGTGTTTAATTATGTGATTAGGAGGCTGCCCGTAGTTGTCCTCATAGCCCTAAATGTGATTCAGATGATTACATGTTGACAAGTAGACCTTTCTTGCACCCGGTCCCGCGTAAACGTCGTTGCATGTTGTATGACCTTATTATTTGATTTCATGAACCTCGAAATGAGTTATATGACTTGATTTACATGTGTTACATGTCTGCCCGTTTAATATTCATGTAACTCCATGTGCCTAACAAGTGAAATTACCTGTCATAGCATGCCCGCTTGTTTACTTGTCAATGTGCAATCTTATGACTGTTCGGAGGCAACCTACTTTGTTGTCCTCCTAATGTGATATATTAAATGTCATAAATGTGCATTGCATACAAGGTTGCAACCTTTCATTCTGGCATGGTAGCGTTCACGCACACCGGGCGGCATCGGGCTTGCCGGTGCTACCGTGACTACCATTGTCCAATTCCCTCTCTCGCTTGGGGGCTAGACTTCCTTGGAGAGTTGGGTCGTAGGATTTTGGGGTACATCCGGAGTACACCCATTTGGCGTGATAAGTGGATGATTTGAAGTCGGCCGCAACAACAGATACTGGAAATGAACTGAGAGCAAAAGCTCACCGTATCCTTTTCACTATATGTATAAGTATTCTTGGTTGGTTCCTAGAGGACCTCGGGGAGGAAAGACGGGTAATTGTGTTCTTTTACTCTTATATTACATTATGAACTTACTTGTGATATATGTCATGCTTGCAAAAAGGGTTTTCATAAGTTGAACCGGAAAAAGAGTTTCAAAACTTATTTCTCGTTCCCCCTCGCTGAGTTCATAAGGACTCACCCTCTTTTATCATCACAGGTGAAGAAGATCAGGAACAGGTACCCGAGGACAACGTGCCTATTGATGACTCCTTGGAATGATTGCTTGCCCTACGTGCCTTACTTGACTATGGCCATTTTTGTGAACGATATGTTGCTTGAAGACTATTTCTTATGTTGCTTGTTGTTGTATTGTAAATGACCCCCGTTGTAATTTGGGGTCAAATTTTGGCTTGTACTGATCATAACTAGTTAGACACTCTTATGGTCATTTTTGCTATCGCTATTGGTTAGTATCAATCACAGGCTTATGAAGTATCAGGTAAGGGATTAAGTAAAATGAATCTATCCAATCTTAAGCAGGTACTCATTGTTAAGCTAAGATCAACAGGTACTTTAGTAACAAGGATTAACAAACAAACGAGACAGAGTTATCATGCTAGGTTGTTAATCAAACGAGACTTCGAGATAACTAGTAGGCGTTTCAAATGGTGATAAATAGTAATCTTAGTTGGAAATGAATTTGAGATTGTAAGTTTTGAGGCCTTTAGAAAATTAGGTCAAACTAAAGAGCCTAATTACAGCCGTTATGCTGCCGATTTTTGGAGAATTTGTAGAGTTTAGGCTAAACGTTAAGTATTAAACCTTCATGAACGATTAAGTACGTGAAATGACTTCAATGTTTAGATCACACCCTAGTCTAACCTCTATAGGTCGGGTTAGGGCGTGATACCTTAGAGAGATGGTATCAGAGCTTAAATTGCTTAAGCCGGGTTTAACTCTCGAACCATGGGTAGAAGCCCTAAGATTATCAGGATGACTTGATTATGTGTGATAATGTGTGATAATATTAATTGTGCCTTCTATGTTCTATGTGCTTATGTGATTAACATGTCTTAACTGTTTCGAGAATTGTGTGTCTATATAAAATTGTATGTTGCATACCTTATACATTAAATTCTTGTTTGTCGTATTCCAATAAATTGTGCATAATAATCTGTGTCTATAGATGGCTGGCCCTAGTGCCCGCAATACTAATAGGAGCGGTGAGCCCCAAGCGACAGGAGATGCTCATCAAACTAATCCCGGCATGGCTATGTTTAATATGATGGTGAATGCCATGGATCGCGTATCGCGAGTGACGGAACGTCAAGATGCACGTGAAGCAAACAACAATAACAACAGGAATGATGGTAACAATAGGAGAAACAGCAGAATGCGGGAGTTCCTTGACTTTTGCCCATCCAAATTTCACGGGGAAGCTGATGATGAAGGCAGAGGCTTGGCTGTTTGAGATTGAAAGGATTTTCAGGCCACTTAACTACACTGACGAGGAAAAGATGGAGTTCGCTATATTTCTGTTGCACGGGGATGCTGAGCATTGGTGGCAGACTGTGGAGGCACTTTGGGAAGCTGATGATGAAGGCAGAGGCTTGGCTGTCTGAAATTGAAGAATTCATGCACTTGAACCAGGGTAACATGACGGTGGCCCAGTATGAGGCTCGTTTTGACCGACTGTCCCGTTATGCTCCATACATGGTCAGCACCCTTGAGGCGAAGATGTGGAAATTTACGAATGGATTGAGGCCAAAAATCCAGGATCAGTTGGCTTCGCATGACTTTACCACCTATTCTACTCTCCTTGCTGCTACTTCCCGAGTTGAGAAGAGGAAACTTGATAGAGCCGATTCGAGCCAGCCGAACAAGAAACCATATCATCCTCCAGGACAACAGAGAAAATTCCAGACCCAGAGTCGCAGTTAGGGCCAGAGCCAGAACATACCAGTTAATAATTGTGGCCCGACTAAAGCACCATCAGCCTCTTCCACACGTGGATCCATAGGTAGTTCACCTGCTACTCAGTCTATCAGCTGTTCTTACTGTGACAAGAAGGGTCACACCGAGGCCCAGTGTTGGAAGAAGTCAGGACGATGTGTGTGGTGTGGCAGTGATCAGCATCAGATCAAGGATTGCCCTAAATGGCAAGGAGGACAAAATCAAGTTAAACCAGCTGGTAGAGGCAAGACTCCAGTTCCTAGAGTTCAGGCCTGAGCTTATGCTAATGAGTGCGAGGAACTTCCTGAGGAGACTGCTGTTGTTCAAGGTACATTCTTGATACAAAATCAACCTGTTAGGGTGCTAATTGATCCAGGTGCTACTCATTCATTTATTACTCCCTTATGTGTGCAACGTGTGAAACTATGAGTTGTATGTTTGCCTTACGAAGTAGAAGTTGGTACTCCGCTGGGTTCTAAACTTGTTACTCGCTCAGCTTGTAAAGCATGTAAAATCCAAATTAAAAATAGGGAATTCTCAGCCAATCTTATTGTATTACCCTTTCGAGACTATGAAGTCATCTTAGGGATGGACTGGTTGGCAAAGCATCATGCCCAACTAGATTGCCGGACGAACATTGTAACTTTCCAAATACCTAGTCAACCAATATTGGAGGTAATGGGTCGAAGAGACTTCACCGGGAGTTCCATCATTTCATGTACGAAAGCAGTGAAGTCCTTGAGAAAAGGATGTAGTGGGTACTTAGCTTACCTCATCAACAAGCCGTCAGACAAAGCTAAGTTGGAGGCGATGCCAGTGATTAAAGATTATATGGATGTGTTTCGAGAAGAATTGCCCGGTTTACCCCCGAATCGGGAGATCGAGTTCATTATAGAGTTACTGCCTGGCACCCAGCCGATATCTAAAGCTCCCTATCGTATGGCACCAGCCGAGCTACAAGAACTGAAGGACCAATTGTAAGGATTGTTGAAGAAGGGGTTTGTTCAACCAAGTTCTTCTCCGTGGGGTACGCCAGTCCTATTTGTAAAGAAGAAAGACGGAACGTTGAGGCTATGCATCGATTATCGAGGATTGAACCAAGTGACCTTCAAGAATAAATACCCACTTCCACTTATCAACGAGTTGTTTGATCAACTTCGGGGAGCCAAAGTGTATTCGAAGCTCGACTTGAGGCAATGGTACTATCAGTTGCGGATCAAAAAGGAGGATGTGCCTAAAACGGCTTTCAGGACGAGATATGGGCATTATGAATATGTGGTGATGCCATTTGGGCTAACTAACGCCCCTGCAGCTTTTATGGACTTGATGCACAGGGTGTTGCAACCCTACTTAGACCAATTTGTGGTGATCTTTATTGATGATATTTTGGTATACTCGAAATCCGAGACTAAGCATGAGCAACATCTGCAATTGGTACTACAGAAACTCCGAGAGCATCAATTGTACGCGGAGTTTAGCAAATGTGAATTTTGGTTGCAGCAGATTGCATTTTTGGGGCACATCATATCCCAAGAGGGAATAGCAGTGGATCCAACAAAGATAGAAGCGGTGATGTCTTAGAAGAAGCCGAAAAATGTTACGGAGGTTCGGAGTTTTCTTGGTCTAGCCGGCTATTATCGGAGGTTCGGGAAGGATTTCTCAAAGATCGCAGGACCGCTTACAAAGCTCACTCAAAAGAAAACGAAGTTCGTGTGGGATGACAAGTATGAGAACAGCTTCCAAGAATTGAATAAAAGATTGACTACTGCACCTGTTCTTGCATTGCCTGAAGGGAGTCAAGGCTTTGTAATCTATAGCGATGCTTCGAAGGAAGGACTGGGTTGTGTATTGATGCAAAATGGTAGAGTGATTGCGTATGCTTCTAGGAAACCGAAGCCGTATGAATTGAACTACCTGACGCATGATTTGGAGTTAGCGGCTATTGTGTTTGCACTCAAGAAATTGAGGCACTATCTGTGGAGTAACAAGTTAGAGGTGTTTACTAATCCCAAGAGCTTGAAATACTTGTTCTCACAAAAAGAGTTCAACATGAGGCAAAGACGGTGGATAGAGCTTTTGGATGATTATAACTGCACAATCAATTATGTGCCTGGTAAAGCAAATGTCGTTGCAGATGCCTTAAGTTGGAAAGCGAGCATGGCAAAACTGGAAGTTAAGGTACAAGAGTTGTTAGAGGAAGCATTTTTGTGGAAACCACAATTGACTCAAAAAGGGTTAATATTTGCCACTACACAAGTTCAATCGACCTTGTTGTCTGAATTGCGAGAGGCTCAACAGAAGGACCAACAGTTTCAGAAGATTAAAGAAAGCAACACAGATCTCAAGTTTCATGATGATAGTGTTTGGAGGTTTAGGAATCGGATTTGTGTTCCTAATGAGCCAGAGCTGAAAAAGAAGATTCTTGAAGAAGCCCATAATTCAAGATATACTATTCACCCCGGCGGAACAAAGATGTACCGGGATTTGAAGCAACACTATTGGTGGAATAACATGAATAGAGAGATTACTGAGTTTGTGGCACGGTGTTTGACTTGCCAGAGAGTCAAAGCAGAACATCAACGACCAGCAGGTTTACTTCAACCATTGGAAATTCCTCAATGGAAATGGGAACATATAACTATGGACTTTGTCATGGACCTGCCGTGGTCACAAAAGGGTCATGACACCATATGGGTCATAGTGGATAGATTGACTAAGTTAGCACACTTTTTACCGATGAACAAGGATGATGGTCCTGAGAAACTGGGAGATATGTATGTGGCGGATATTGTAAGGTTGCACGGGATGCCTGTGAGTATTGTATCAGATAGGGATCCTCGTTTTACTTCTCGATTTTGGAAGAGATTGCAAGAAGCTTTGGGAACGAAGTTGAGTTTCAGCACGGCTTATCACCCTCAGACTTATGGACAATCTGAAAGAACTATTCAGATTCTGGAGGATATGCTGAGGGCGTATGTTTTAGCCTTCGGAAAAGGTTGGGAGAAATATTTGCCTTTAGCGGAGTTCACTTATAATAATAGTTATCAGGCCACTATTGGGATGGCTCCATTTGAGGCATTGTATGGACGTAAGTGTCGATCCCCAATTTACTGGGATGAAGTAGGTGAGACAAAGACTTTTGACCCGACCCTTCTACCTGAACTTATGAAGACTGTTGATAATGTCCACCTCATCCGGAAACGGATGCTTATCGCGCAAATCAGGTAGAAAAGTTACGCAGACCGACGGAGACAGAGTCCAGAGTTTGAGGTCGGCGACAAAGTATTCTTGAAGATATCACCTCGGAGGGGACTGATTAAACACGGAAAGGGTGGAAAGTTGAGCCCGAGGTTTGTAGGACCATTTGAGATAGTTGAGAAGGTTGGAAAATTGGCGTATCGCCTGGAACTACCCCAAAACCTCTCCAATATTCATGACGTCTTTCATGTTTCAATGCTACAAAAGTATCACCCTGATCCATCGCATATCTTGGAGCCAGAGCCGTTGCAGCTTCGGGAGAACTTGTCTTATGAAGAGAAGCCCATTCGGATCCTAGACCAGCAAGATCGGGAGTTGCGCAACAAATCTATACCGATGGTGAAAGTGTTGTGGGATCATCATGGAGTTGAAGAAGCAACGTGGGAAAGGCGAGACCAGATGAAGCAACAGTATCCAGCATTATTTCAAAGGTAATAATGAATTTCGGGACGAAATTCTTTTAAGGAGGGGAGGATGTGAGGCCCGACCTCGATTTGCGTGCGATACCTCGTTTCATGTGCCCTAATCTAGATTTGCGTGCCTTAACCTAGGTTTAAGAGTCGTGTCTCGTTTTATGTGCCTTGCATCGAATTACGTGCATTCATTTAGGGTTGCGTGCATTTGCTTGGAAAATGTATATTTGTCTCGTAGTTCGTGCCTTACCTCGTAGTGCGTACCCTAAACCTAAGGAAGCGTGCCCGCATGCTAATCAAGAAAGCATCTTACACGAAGCACTAAATCATTAATTAATCCTACAAACTCCACTAACTAATATTAAAATGCTAATTCAACTCACTAGAAGACGAAATTGCACCAAAAGCTAAGCATTCTTTATTCTTTATTCCTTATTCTTTTGCACATCCCAAACATACAATATTATATTGCTCAACCAAGACAAAAATTCAGAATCTTGTACAAGCTTGGCCGACCACATGGAGCATTTGAACAAGCATTGCAATTTCAAAATTTATACCTAGACATTCTATGACAAGCTCATGACACAAAGCATAAAACAATGACTCAAAACTCTACCCAAAGCTCCACCATCTCGGCCCACTCAATCACCCATGCTAGACAATTCAAACACGCTCTTGAAGACGCAAAAATCAGAATTTTACAAGCTCGAGGCCGACCAAATGCTCAAGCCTTTCATTTCATTCTCTCATTCTCTCTTTCTCTCATTCATTCTTTTATTTCCTCTCTCTCTCTCTCTCTCGGCCTTAGCTGCAATTCTACACTCCATAGCTTAAGCTCATCATCCTAAGGTTCATCAAGGCATTCAAGCTACTAAGGAAACCGACCAAGCAAGCGAGAATGCAAAATGCACACATGCAAGCTCATAGAACCTTCATTTCGGCTTAGGTAAGTTGATAGCTCCTATTTCATTTTCTTTTTGTTCTAGCCACTTTCACATACTAAGAACATGGTTACTAAGCTAGGAATTAGAGAATCTCAAGTTGTCTCTCGGCTAAGCAAGGAGAAAAGACAACCTTGTGCATCATCAAGAGCTGTTGTAAACATGTATGGAAAGATATTTGGCTAGAATGTGAAGATAGATGAAATCGCGTAAAGGACAGTCTTCTGACTTGTTGGAGCGAAGTGATTTTGACCTGGTAAGTGATGTTGAAAATGAGTGAAAATTGGTAGGTGACTTGTTTTGCCAGTTCTGAGCATTTTTTGAAGAAATAGGCCAAAGCCAATTTTGACTCTAAGCCTCCAAAATGGCAAAACATCGAAAGGTGTCCAAATCTGGAAAATCTGGGAAAATAAAGCAGGTTTTTGGCAGTTCACTGTCCTTGTAGAACGAATCAGTTTTGACTTAGTAAATGATATCCAAAATGTATAAATGTTTGTAGGCTGCTATAGTTTTCAGTTCTGGACATTGTTGTCAGAAATAGACTAAGGCTAAATCGGACCCTAAGGCCCTAAAAAATGACAAGTATTGAAATGTGTACAAATTTGGACAGTTTTGCGTAGTCGTACGGTTTTGGCTATAACTCTTGAACCCGAACTCCAAATGATGCGAGGTTTGTTTTTGGATTTAGCTCACTCCTTAAGATTTAATTTGAAATTTTATTCACTGGAATTGGAGATTTTTTGCTTGTCTAAATGATTGTGGGAAGACAGACCTTTGCAGTGATGTTTGCATCTGGTGATATGCTTGGAATATTATTGTAACTTCTCTTGTTGTATTAAATGCTTGGGATTGTGGAACTTGGATGTTGTGTGGACTGTTTTCAATGCTTGAGGATGTTCAATTAATCAATGCATGGCTTTGGTTTGATTACTTGTCAACTCGTGGCCTAATCACACGGGTAAGCATGAATTAAAACCCTAGTGACTATGAAAACGCGCTAAGTGTTGATCCTATGGTTATCGTGTTTAATTATGTGATTAGGAGGCTGCTCGTAGTTGTCCTTATAGCCCTAAATGTGATTCCGATGATTACATGTTGACAAGTAGACCTTTCTTACACCCGGTCCTGCGTAAATGTCGTTGCATGTTGTATGACCTTATGATTTGATTTCGTGAACCCCGAAATGAGTTATATGACTTGATTTACATGTGTTACATGGCTGCCCGTTTAATATTCATGTAACTCCATGTGCCTTACAAGTGAAATTACCTGTCATAGCATGCCTCGCTTGTTTACTTGTCAATGTGCAATCTTATGACTGTTCGGAGGCAACCTACTTTGTTGTCCCCCTAATGTGATATATTAAATGTCATAAATGTGCATTGCATACAAGGTTGCAACCTTTCATTCTGGCATGGTAGCGTTCATGCACACCGGGCGGCATCGGGCTTGCCGGTGCAACTGTGACTACCATTGTCCAATTCCCTCTCTTGCTTGGGGGTTAGACTTCCTCGGAGAGTTGGGTCGTAGGATTTTGGGGTACATCCAGAGTACACCCATTTGGCGTGATAAGTGGATGATTTGAAGTCGGCCGCAACAACTGATACTAGAAATGAACTGAGAGCAAAAGCTTACCGTATCCTTTTCACTATATGTATAAGTACTCTCGGTTGGTTCCTAGAGGACCTCGGGGAAGAAAGACAGGTAATTGTGTTCTTTTACTCTTATATTACATTATGAACTTACTTGTGATATATGTCATGCTTGCAAAAAGGGTTTTCATTAGTTGAACCGGAAAAAGAGTTTCAAAACTTATTTCTCGTTCCCCCTCGCTGAGTTCATAAGGACTCACCCTCTTTTATCATCACAGGTGAAGAAGATCAAGAACAGGTGCCCGAGGACAACGTGCCTATTGATGACTCCTTAATGATTGCTTGCCCTACGTGCCTTACTTGACTATGGCCATTTTTGTGAACGATATGTTGCTTGAAGACTATTTCTTATATTGCTTGTTGTTGTATTGTAAATGACCCCCGTTGTAATTTGGGGTCAAATTTTGGCTTGTACTGATCATAACTAGTTAGACACTCTTATGGTCATTTTTGCTATCGCTATTGGTTAGTATCAATCACAGGCTTATGAAGTATCAGGTAAGGGATTAAGTAAAATGAATCTATCCAATCTTAAGCAGGTACTCATTGTTAAGCTAAGATCAATAGGTACTTTTGTAACAAGGATTAACAAACAAACGAGACAGAGTTATCATGCTAGGTTGTTAATCAAATGAGACTTCGAGATAACTAGTTGGCGTTTCAATTGGTGATAAATAGTAATCTTAGTTGGAAATGAATTTGAGATTGAAAGTTTTAAGGCCTTTAGAAAATTAGGTCATACTAAATAGCCCAATTACAGCCGTTATGCTGCCGGTTTTCTAGAGAATTTGTGGAGTTTAGGCGACACGTTAAGTATTAAACCTTCGTGAACGATTAAGTACGTGAAATGACTTGAATGTTTAGATCACACCCTAGTCTAACCTCTATAGGTCGGGTTGGGGCGTGATACCTTAGCGAGATGGTATCAGAGCTTAGATTGCTTAAGCCGGGTTTAACTCTCGGACCATGGGTAGAAGCCCTAAGATTATCAGGATGACTTGTTTATGTGTGATAATGTGTGATAATGTTAATTGTGCATTCTATGTTCTATGTGCTTATGTGATTAACATGTCTTAACTGTTTCGAGAATTGTGTCTATATAAAATTGTATGTTGCATACCTTATACATTAAATTCTTGTTTGTCGTTTTCCCATAAATTGTGCATAATAATCTGTGCCTATAGATGGCTGGCCCTAGTACCGGCAATACTAATAGGAACGGTGAGCCCCAAGAGACTGGAGATGCTCATCAAACTAATCTCGGCATGACTATGTTTAATATGATGGCGAATGCCATGGATCGCGTGTCGCGAGTGATGGAACGTCAAGATGCACGTGAAGCAAACAACAACAACAACAACAGGAATGATGGTAACAATGGGAGAAACAGCAGAATGCGGGAGTTCCTTGACTTTCGCCCGTCCAAATTCCACGGGGAAACTGATGATGAAGGCAGAGGTTGGCTATCTGAGATTGAAAGGATTTTCAGGCCAATTAACTACAATGACAAAGAAAAGATGGAGTTCGCTGTATTTCTGTTGCACGGGGATGCTGAGCATTGGTGGCACACTGTGGAAGCACTTTGGAAAACTGATCATACACCTCGCTTGTGGGGTAATTTCATCAATGCATTCAAGGAGAAATACGTACCTGCAGTTTCCAGGCAGAGGCGAATTGAAGAATTCATGCACTTGAACCAGGGTAACATGACGGTGGCCCAGTATGAGGCTCATTTTGACCGACTATCCCGTTATGCTCAATATATGGTTAGTACCCCTGAGGCGAAGATGTGGAAATTTACGAATGGATTGAGGCCAGAAATCCAGGATCAGTTGGCTTCGCATGACTTTACCACCTATTCTGCTTTTCTTGTTGCTGCTTCCCGAGTTGAAAAGAGGAAACTTGATAGAGCCGGTTCGAGCCAGCCGAACAAGAAAACCATATCAGCCTCCAGGACAACAGAGGAAATTCTAGACCCAGAGTCGCAGTCAGGGCCAGAGCCAGAACAGACCAGTTAATAACCGTGGCCCGACTAAAGCACCATCAGCCTCTTCCACTCGTGGATCCACAGGTAGTTCACCTGCTACTCAGTCTATCAACTGTTCTTACTGTGACAAGAAGGGTCACACCGAGAACCAGTGTTGGAAGAAGTCAGGACGATGTTTGTGGTATGGCAGTGATCAACATCAGATCAAGGATTGCCCTAAATGGCAAGGAGGACAAAATCAAGTTAAACCAGCTGGTAGAGGCAAGACTCCAGTTCCTAGAGTTTAGGCCCGAGCTTATGCTATTGAGTACGAGGAGCTTCCTGAGGAGACTGCTATTGTTGAAGGGACATTCTTGATACTAAATCAACCTGTTAGGGTGCTAATTGATCCAGGTGCTACTCATTCATTTATTACTCCCTTATGTGTGCAACGTGTGAAACTACGAGTTGTATGTTTTCCTTACGAAGTAGAAGTTGGTACTCCGATGGGTTCTAAACTTGTTACTCGCTCAGCTTGTAAAGCATGTAAAATCCAAATTAAAGATAGGGAATTCTCAACCAATCTTATTGTATTATCCTTTCGAGACTATGAAGTCATCTTAGGGATGGTCTGGTTGGCAAAGCATCATGCCCAACTAGATTGCCGGACGAAGATTGTAACTTTCCAAATACTTGGTCAACCAATATTGGAGGTAATGGGTCGAAGAGACTTCATCGGGAGTTCCATCATTTCATGTACGAAAGCAGTGAAGTCCTTGAGAAAAGGATGTAGTGGGTACTTAGCTTACCTCATCAACAAGTCGTCGGACAAAGCTAAGTTGGAGGAGATGCCAGTGATTAAAGATTATGCAGATGTGTTTCTAGAAGAATTGCCCGGTTTACCCCCGAATCGGGAGATCGAGTTCATTATAGAGTTACTGCCTGGCACCCAACCGATATCTAAAGCTCCCTATCGTATGGTACCAGCCGAGCTACAAGAACTGAAGGACCAATTGCAAGGATTGCTGAAGAAGGGGTTTGTTCAACCAAGTTCTTCTTCGTGGGGTGCGCCAGTCCTATTTGTAAAGAAGAAAGACGGAACGTTGAGGCTATGTATCGATTATTGAGGATTGAACCAAGTGACCGTCAAGAATAAATACCCACTTCCACTGATCGACGAGTTGTTTGATCAACTTCAGGGAGCCAAAGTGTATTCAAAGCTCGACTTGAGGCAAGGGTACTATCAGTTGCGGATCAAAAAGGAGGATGTGCCTAAAACGGCTTTCAGGACGAGATATGGGAATTATGAATTTATGGTGATGCCATTTGGGCTAACTAATGCCCCTGCAGCTTTTATGGACTTGATGCACAGGGTGTTTCAACCCTACTTAGACCAATTTGTAGTGATCTTTATTGATGATATTTTGGTATACTCAAAATCTGAGACTAAGCATGAACAACATCTGCAATTGGTACTGCAAAAACTTTGAGAGCATCAATTGTACACGACGTTTAGCAAATGTGAATTTTGGTTGCAGCAGATTGCATTTTTGGGGCACATCATATCCCAAAAGTGTCCCAAAACTGATGAAAACGTTCGATTTTGGGCTCCGAAAACAGTCGCAGCAGAGCAAGCTTGAAGCCCCTGTCGTAGAGCTCTCGGAGAGTTTTCCAACGGTATTCTGTGCGCCACGTAACTCCTTACGGATCAAAAGTTATGGGCACTAGAGCGACGGATACCTGGTTAAACGCCCTACGCCCCACGCCCCACGCCCTCGGTTTGCAGGCCCAACCTCTACGTGAAGTAAAGTTGTCTTGCCTAAGGTGCCGTGGGATTCGGTAATAGAAATGTGATGGATTAGGTTGCCGTCGTTTTTGTGGCTCATGATGTACGATACGGAACGGAAAAACAGTACAAAAGAAGAAAAGTATCCCAAAATTGATGAAAACGTTCAATTTTGGGCTCCGAAAATAGGCGCAGCAGAGCAGGCTTGATGCCCCCGTCGTAGAGCTCTCGGAGAGCTTTCCAATTGTATGTTGTGCGCCGCGTAACGGCTTACGGATCAAAAGTTATGGGCACCGCAGCAACAGATACCTGGTCAAACGCCCCACGCCCTCAGTTTGCGGGCCCAGCCTCTACGTGAAGTGAAGTTGTCTTACCCATGGTGGCATGGGATTCGGTAATAGAAAAGTGATGGATTAGGTTGTCGTAGTTTTCGCGGCTCACGACGTACGATTCGGGACGAAAAAACAGCGCAAAAGAAGAAAAGTGTCCCAAAACTGATGAAAACATTCGATTTTGGATTTCGAAAATAGGCGCAGCAAAGCACGCTTGCTGTACCCGTCGTAGAGCACTCGGCGAGCTTTCCAATGGTATGCTTTGCACCGCGTAACTCCTTACAAATCAAAAGTTAGGGGCACCGGAGCGACGGATACCTTGTCACATGCACTATGCCTCGGTTTGCGGGCCCAGCCTCTACGTGAAGTGAAGTTGTCTAGCCCATGGTGGCATGGGATTCGGTAATAGAAATGTGATGGATTAGGTTGTCGTCCTTTTCACAGCTTACGACATACGATCCGGGACGGAAAAATAGTGCAAAAGAAGAAAAGTGTCTCAAAACTAATCACAACGTTCGATTATGGGCTCCGAAAATAGGCGCAGCAAAGTAGGCTTGCTGCCCCCGTTGTAGAGCTCTCAGAGAGCTTTCCAACGGTATGCTGTGCGCTGCGTAACTCCTTACGGATCAAAAGTTATGGGCACCGGAGCGACGGATACTTGGTCACACGCCCTATGCACTCGATTTGCGGGCCCATCCTCTACGTGAAGTGAAGTTTTCTTGCCCGTGGTGGCATGGGATTCGGTAATAGAAATGTGATGGATTAGGTTGCCGTCCTTTTCGCGGCTCACGACGTACGATTCAAGACAGAAAAACAGCGCAAAAGAAGAAAAGTGTCCCGAAACTGTTGAAAACATTCGATTTTGGGCCCTGAAAATAGGCGCAGCAAAGCATACTTGCTGCCCCCGTCATAGAGCACTTGACGAGCTTTCCAATGGTATGCTTTGCGCCGCGTAACTCCTTACGGATCAAAAGTTAGGGGCACTAGAGCGACGGATACCTTGTCACATGCCCCACGCCCTCGGTTTGCGGGCCCAGCCTCTACGTGAAGTGAAGTTGTCTAGCCCATGGTGGCGTGGGATTTGGTAATAGAAATGTGTTGGATTAGGTTATCGTCCTTTTCGCGGCTCACGACGTACGATTCGAGACGGAAAAATAGTGCAAAAGAAGAAAAGTGTCCCAAAACTAATCAAAACGTTCGATTATGGGCTCTGAAAATAGGTGTAGCAGAGCAGGCTTGTTGCCCCCGTCGTAGAGCTCTCGGAGAGCTTTCCAACGGTATGTTGTGCGCTGCGTAACTCCTTACGGATCAAAAGTTATGGGCACCGGAGCGACGGATACTTGGTCACACGCCCCACGCCCTCGATTTGCGGGCCCAACCTCTACGTGAAGTGAAGTTTTCTTGCCCATGGTGGCGTGGGATTTGGTAATAGAAATGTGATGGATTAGGTTGTCGTCCTTTTTGCGGCTCACGACGTAGGATTCAAGACTGAAAAACAGCGCAGAAGAAGAAAATTGTCCCGAAACTGTTGAAAACGTTCGATTTTGGGCCCTGAAAACAGGTGTAGCAAAGTACACTTTCTGCCCCCGTCGTAGAGCACTCGGCGAGCTTTCCAATGGTATGCTTTGCGCCGCGTAACTCCTTACGGATCAAAAGTTAGGGGCACCGGAGCGACGAATACCTAGTCACATGCCCCACGCCCTCGGTTTGCGGGCCTAGCCTCTACGTGAAGTGAAGTTGTCTTTCTCATGGTGGCGTGGGATTTGGTAATAAAAATGTGGTGGATTAGGTTGTCGTCCTTTCTGCATCTCACGACAAACGATACAGGACGGAAAAATAGCAAAAAAGAAGAAAAGTGTCCCGAAACTTGTGAAAATGTTCAATTTTGTGCTAGGAAAATAGGCGCATCCGAGTAGGCTGGCTGCCCCCGTCGAAGAGCTCTCGGAGAGCTTTCCAACGGTATTCTGTGCGTCGCGTAACTCCTTACGGATCAAAAGCTATAGGCACCGGAGCGACGGATACCTGGTCACACGCCCCACACCCTCGGTTTGTGGGCCCAGCCTCTACGTGAAGTGAAGTTGTCTTGCCCAAGGTGGCTTGGGATTCGGTAATAGAAACGCGATGGATTAGGTTGTCGTCCTTTTAGCGACTCACGACATACGATCCGGGACGGAAAAACAGCGCAAAAGAAGAAAAGTGTCCCTAAAACTAATCAAAACGTTCGATTTTGGGCTCCGAAAATAGGCGTTGTCACGCCCCCAACCAGACCTATAGAGGTTAGACTAGGGTGTGATCTAAACAATCACGTTCTTTTATGACTATAACTGATTAACGAAGAATAAGCTTATCTGTTAGACTAGAACTCCAACAATTCTTCGGAAAACCGGCAGCATAACGGCTGTAATTGGCTCTTTAGTTTGACCTAATTTTTCTAAACGCCTCAAAACTTTCAATCTCAAATTCGATTCCAACTAAGATTACTATTTATCACCAATTGATATGTCCACTATTTATCTCAAGTCTCGTTTGATTAACACCTAGCATAGCAACTATGCCTCGTTTATGTGTCAATTCCTGTTACACAAGTACCTGTTGGTCTTAGCTTACACATGAGTATCTGCTTAAGATTGGATAGATTCATTTTACTTAGCCATTTTTCCTAATACTTCATAAGCCTGTAGTAGTTACTAATCAAAGTAGCAAAACGAGCAAATAGGGTGTCTGTCTAGTTATAAACAGTACAAATCAAAATTAGACCCCAAATTACAACGGGGGTCATTTACAATAACGACAACAAGCGACATAAGAAATAGTCTTCAAAACAACATATCGTTCACAAAACAGCCACAATCACGTAAGGCACGTAGGGCATGCAATCACTCCAAAGAGTCATCAATAGGCACGTTATCCACGGGTGCCTGTGAGGCCCGACCTCGATTTGCGTGCAGTACCTCGTTTCGTGTGTCCTAACCTAGATTTGCATGCCTTGACTTAGGTTTAAGAATCGTATTTCGTTTTATGTGCCTTGCATTGAATTACGTGTATTCATTCAGTGTTGCGTGCATTTACTTGAGAAACGTGCATTCATCTCGTAGTTCGTGCATTGCCTCGTAGCGCGTGCCCTAAACCTAGGAAAGCATGCCCTCACGCTAATCAAGAAAACATCTTACACGAAGCACTAAGTCATTAATTAATCCTACAAATCCCACTAACTAATATTAAATTGCTAATTCAACCCACTAAAAGACAAAATCTCACAAAAAGCTAGATATTCTTTATTCTTTATTCTTTATTTTTTGCATATCCCAAACACACAATTAAAATATTGCTCAACCAAGACAAAAATTCAGATTCTTGCAATGCCTTGGCCGACCACCTTGTGTGCATTTGTGCTTGCTTGCATAATTCAAAATTAAATCTAGACATCCTATGACAATCTATGACTCAAAGCAATAAAAAAATAACCCAAAACCCTACCCAATGCACCCAAAATCTCGACCCATGCATATGCCCATACTAGGATGATTCAAATTATGCTTCTTGAAGACACAAATCTGAAATTTACAAGCTCAAGGCCGACATATGCATCGAACATTGCAAAGCTTTTATTTTTCTTTCATTTTCTCTCATTTCCTCTCATTCTTTTCTCTCCTTCTCATTCTTCTCTCTCTCTCTCTCGGCCTTGGCTGAGTTTCTACACTCCATAGCTTATCTTCATCACTCAATGGTTCATCAAGACATGCAAGAAGCTTAAGGAGCTCGACCAAACAAAACTAGGAGCAAAGAAGCACACATGCAAGCCTTTAGCACATCCATTTCGGTTTAGGTGAGTTTGTTAGCTTCCATTTCTTTTCTTCTTGTTCTAACCACATGCACCTACTAAGAACATGGTAACTTAGCTAGGAAATTAGAGAAATCCCAAGTTGTCTCTCAGCTAAGCAAGGAAAAGATCAACTTTGTGCTTCACCAAGAGTTTGTGCATCATCTTTGTTGTCGTGCTAAGGTGAGGGCTAAAACTTCTTAAAAATCTTTCAAAAACCACATGCATGCCCTTAAATGTCTATCTTTACTTCTGTACTTGTGATATATGTGTGTTCATGAGTTTTTGTAAACATGCATGGCAAGATTTTTGGCTAGAATGTGATGATAGATGAAATCGGGTATGTAACAGCCTTCTGCCTTGTTGGTGCGAGGTGATTTTTACCAGGTAAAAGATGTTGAAAGTGTGAAAATTGGTCGGTTACTAGTTTTTCCAGTTCTGAGAATTTTTCACAGAAATAGGCCAAAGCTAATTTTGACGCAAAAGTTCTCAAAATGGAAAATTATCAAAATGTGTCCAAATCTGGAAAGTCTGGAAAAATGAAGCAGGTTTGGCAGATTCACTGACCTTGTAGAACGAACCAGTTTTGACTTAGTAAATGATATCCAAAATGCATGAAATTTGGTGTGAAGCTATATTGTTCAGTTAGGGACATTTTTTTCAGAAATGGACTAAGGCTAAATCTGAACCTAAGGCCCTCAAAAACGACAAGCATTGAAATGTGTGCAAAACTGGACAGTTTTATGTAGTCTCACTGTTTTGGCTATAACTCTTGAACCCGAACTCCAAATGATGCGAGGTTTGTTTCTGAATTTAGTTCACTCCTTGAGCTTTAATTTGACATCTTGTTCATGGGATTTGGAGTTTGTTTGGTTGTCTCAATGATTGTGAGAAAACAGTCCATTGCAGTGAGGGTTTCACCTAGTGATATGCTTAGAAAAATTATTGTAGCTTCTCTTGTTGTACTAAATGCTTGGGATTGTGGCATTTGGATGTTGTGTGGACTGTTTTGAATGCTTGAGGGTGTTTGAATTAATCAATGCATGGCTTGAGCTTAATTACGAGATGACTTGGGGCTTAATCGCACGGGTAAGCACGAATTGAAACCCTAGTGACTAGGTAAATTGGCTAAGTGTTGATCCTATGAATATCGTGTTTAATTATGTGATTAGTAGGCTGCCCGTAGTTTCCCTCGTAGCCCTAAACACGATTTCGATGATTACATGTTGACAAGTAGGCCTTTCTTGCACCCGGTCCCACGTAGATGTCATTGCATGTTGGATAATCTTATTATTTGATTACGTGAACTTCAAAATGAGTTATATGACTTGATTTACATGCGTTACATGGCTGCCCGTTTAATATTCATATAACTCCAAGTGCTTTTCAAGTGAAATTGCCTGTCATATTGTGCCTCACTTGTTTACTTGTCAATGTGCAATCTTATGACTGCTCGGAGGCAACCTACTTTGTTGTCCTCTAAATGTGATATATTAAATGTCATAAATGTGCATTGCATACAAGGTTGCAACCTTTCATTCTGGCGTGGTAGCGTTCACGCACACCGGGCGGCATCGGGCTTGCCGGTGCAACCGTGACTACCATTGTCCAATTCCCTCTCTCGCTTGGAGGCTAGACTTCCTCGGAGAGTTGGGTCGTAGGATTTCAGGGTACATCCGGAGTACACCCATTTGGCGTGATAAGGGGATGATTTGAAGTCGGCCGCAATAACTGATACTAAAAATGAACTGAGAGAAAAAGCTCACTATATCCTTTTTACTATGTGTATAAGTACTCTCGCTTGGTTCCTAGAGGAACTCGGGGAGGAAAGACGGGTAATTGCGTTCTTTTACTTTTACATTACATTATGTACTTACTTGTGATATAATGTCATGCTTGCAAAGGGTTTTCATAAGTTGAACCGGAAAACGAGTTTTAAAACTTATTTCTCGTTCCCCCTCGCTGAGTTCATAAGGACTCACCCACTTTTATCATCTCAGGTGAAGAAGACCAAGAACAGGTACCCGAGGACGACGTGCCTAATGATGATTCCTTGGAATGATTGCTTGCCCTACGTGCCTTGCTTGACTATGGCCATTTTGTGAACTATATGTTGCTTGAAGACTATTTCATTTCTTATGATGCTTGTTATTGTATTGTAAACGACCCCCGTTGTAATTTGGGGTCTAATATTGGCTTGTACTGATAATAACTAGATAGACACTACTATGGTCGTTTTGCTATTGTTATTGGCTAGTATCTATCATAGGATTTTGAAGTATCAGGTAAGGATTAAGTAAAATGAACCTATCCAATTTAAAGCAAATACTCATTGTTAAGCTAAGATCAACAGGTACTTTTGTAACGAGGATTAACAAACAAACGAGACATAGTATCATGCTAGGTTATTAATCAAACGAGACTTCAAGATAACTGGTAGGCGTTTCGATTGGCTATAATTAGTAATCTTAGTTGGAAATGAAACTGAGATTGGAAATTTTGAGGCGTTTTGACAATTAGGTCAAACTAAAGAGCCAATTACAGCCGTTATGCTGCCGGTTTTCTGGAGAATTTGTGGAGTTTAGGATAAACGTTAGGTGTTAAACCTTCTTGAATGATTAAATACGTGAAAGGACTTGAATGTTTAGATCACACCCTAGTCTAACCTTTGTAGGCCGGGTTGGGGCGTGACACCTTATAGAAAGAATGGTATTAGAGCTTAGATTGCTTAAGCCGGTTTTAACTCTCGGACCATGGGTATAAGCCCTAAGGTAATAAGGATGACTTGTTTATATGATATTGTGTGATAATGTTAATTGTGCCTTCTATGTTCTATGTGCTTACGTGATTAACATGTCTTAATTGTTTCTAGAATTGTGTATCTATATTATGTTGCATATCTTATGCATTAAATTCTTGTTTGTCTTATTTCAATAAATTGTGCATCGTAATCTGTGCCTATAGATGGTTGGCCCTAGTACCCGCACTACTAATAGGAGCGGTGAGCCTTAAGAGACCGGAGATGCTTATCAAACTAATCCCGGCATAGCTATGTTTAATATGATGGCGAATGCCATGGATCGCGTATCGCGAGTGATGGAACGCCAAGATGCACGTGAAGCAAACAACAACAACAACAGGAATGATGGTAACCATGGGAGACATAGCAGAATGAGGGAGTTCCTTGACTTTCGCTCGTCCAAATTCCACGGGGAAGCTAATGATGAGAAAGCAGAGGCTTGGCTGTCTGAGATCGAGTGGATTTTCAGGCCACTTAATTATACTGATGAAGAAAAGGTGGAGTTTGCTGTGTTTTTGTTGCATGGGAATGTTGAGCATTGGTAGCACACTGTGGAGGCACTTTGGGAAACAGATCATACACCTCACTTGTGGGGTAATTTCGTTAAGGCATTCAAGGAGAAATATGTACCTGCAGTTTCCAGGCAGAGGCAGATTGAGGAATTCATGCATTTGAACCAGGGTAACATGACGGTGGCCCAGTACGAGGCTAGTTTTGATCGACTGCCCCGCTATGCTCAATACATGGTCAGTACCCCTGAGGTGAAGATGTGGAAATTTACGACTGGATTGAGGCCAGAGATTCAGGACCAGTTGGCTTCGCATGACTTCGATACCTATTCTGCTCTCTTTCCTGCTGCTTCCCGAGTTGAGAAGAGGAAACTTGATAGAGCCGGTTCGAGTCAGCCGAACAAGAAACCATACCAGCCTCCAGGCCAATAGAGAAAATTTCAGAGCCAGAATCGTAGTCAGGGCTAGAGCCAGAACAGACCAGTTAATAACCGTGGCCCGACTAAAGCACCATCAGCTTCTTCCACCTGCGGATCCACAGGTAGTTCACTTGCTATTCAGTCTATCAACTGTTCCTACTGTGACAAGATGGGGCATACCGAAACCCAGTGCTGGAAGAAGTCAGGACGATGTGTGCGGTGTGGCAGTGATCAGCATCAGATCAAGGATTGCCCTAAATGGCAAGCAGGACAAAATCAAGTTAAACCAGCTAGTAGAGGCAAGACTCCAGTTCCTAGAGTTCAGGCTCGAGCTCATGCTATTGAGTGCGAGGAACTTTTAGAGGAGACCGCTGTTGTTGAAGGTACATTCTTGATACTGAATCAACCTGTTAGGGTGCTAATTGATCCAAGTGCTACTCATTCATATATTACTCACTTATGTGTGCAACGTGTGAAACTACGAGTTGTATGTTTGCCTTACGAAGTAGAAGTTGGTACTCCGATGGGTTCTAAACTTGTTACTAGTTCAGCTTGTAAAGCATGTAAAATCCAAATTAAGGATAGAGAATTCTCAGCCAATCTTATTGTATTTCCTTTTCGAGACTATGAGGTCATTTTAGGGATAGACTGGTTGGCAAAGCATCATGCCAAACTAGATTGCCGGACGAAGATTGTAACATTCCAGATACTTGGTCAACCAATACTGGAGGTAATGGGTCGAAGAGATTTCACAGGGAGTTCCATCATTTCATCTACGAAAGCAGTGAAATCCTTGAGGAAAAGGTGTAGTGGATACTTAGCTTATCTCATCAACAAGCCGTCGGACAAAGCTAAGTTGGAGGAGATGCCAGTGATTAAAGATTATGTGGATGTGTTTCCAGAAGAATTGTCCGGTTTACCCCCAAATCGGGAGATCGAGTTTATTATAGAATTACTGCCTAGCACCCAACCGATATCTAAAGCTCCCTATCGTATGGCACCAGCCGAGCTACAAGAATTGAAGGACCAATTGCAAGGATTGTTGAAGAAGGGGTTCGTTCAACCAAGTTCTTCTCCGTGGGGTGCACCAGTCCTATTTGTAAAGAAGAAAGATGGAACGTTAAGGCTATGCATCGATTACCGAGGATTAAACCAAGTGACCGTCAAGAATAAATACCCACTTCCACTGATCGACGAGTTGTTTGATCAACTTCAAGGAGCCAAAGTGTATTCGAAGCTCAACTTGAGGCAAGGGTACTATCAGTTGCGGATCAAAAAGGAGGATGTGCCTTAAACAGCTTTCAGGACGAGATATGGGCATTATGAATATGTGGTGATGCCTTTTAGACTAACTAATGCCCTTGCAGCTTTTATGGACTTGATGCACAGGGTGTTTCAGCCCTACTTGGACCAATTTGTAGTGATCTTCATTGATGATATTTTGGTATACTCGAAATCCGAGGTGGAGCATGAACAACATCTGCGGTTGGTACTGCAGAAACTTCGAGAGCATCAATTGTACGCTAAGTTTAGCAAATGCGAATTTTGGTTGCAGCAGATTGCATTTTTGGGGCATATCATATCCCAAGAGGGAATAGTAGTCGATCCAGCAAAGATAGAAGCGGTGATGTCTTGGAAGAAGCCGAAAAATGTTACAGAGGTTCGGAATTTTCTTGGTCTAGCCGGCTATTATCGGAGGTTCGTGAAGGATTTCTCTAAGATTGCAGGACCGCTTACAAAGCTCACTCAAAAGAAAACAAAGTTTGTGTGGGATGACAAATGTGAGAACAACTTCCAAGAATTGAAGAAAAGATTGACTACTGCACCCGTTCTTGCATTGCCTGAAGGGAGTCAAGGTTTTGTAATCTATAGCGATGCTTCGATGGAAGGATTGGGTTGTGTGTTGATGCAAAATGGTAGGGTGATTGCGTATGCTTCTAGGAAACTGAAGCCGTATGAGTTAAACTACCCGACGCATGATTTAGAGTTAACGGCTATTGTGTTTGCACTCAAGAAATGGAGGCACTATCTGTGGGGTAACAAGTTCGAGGTGTTTACTGATCACAAGAGCTTGAAGTACTTGTTCTCACAAAAAGAGTTGACCATGAGGCAAAGACGGTGGATGGAGCTTTTGGATGATTATAACTGCACAATTAATTATGTGCCCGGTAAAGCAAATGTAGTTGCAGATGCCTTAAGTAGGAAAGCGAGCATGGCAAAACTGGAAGTCAAGGTGCAGGAGTTGTTGGAAGAAGCATTTTTGTGGAAACCATAATTAACTCAAAAAGGGTTACTTTTTGCCACTACACAAGTTCAATCGACCTTGTTGTCTGAATTACGAGAGGCTCAACAGAAGGACCAACAGTTTCAGAAGATTAAAGAAAGCAACACAGATTTCAAGTTTTATGATGATGGTATTTGGAGGTTTAGGAATCGAATTTGTGTTCCTAATGAGCCAGAGTTGAAAAAGAAGATTCTTGAAGAAGCCCATAATTCAAGATACACTATTCACCCCGGCGGAACAAAGATGTACCGAGATTTGAAGCAACACTATTGGTAGAATAACATGAAGAGAGAGATCACAGAGTTTGTGGCACGGTGTTTGACTTGCCAGAGAGTCAAAGCAGAACATCAACAACCAGCAGGTTTACTTCAGCTGTTGGAAATCCCTCAATGGAAATGGGAACATATAACTATGGACTTTGTCATGGACCTGCCATGGTCACAAAAGGGTCATGACGCTGTTTGGGTCATAGTGGATAGATTGACTAAGTCAGCGCATTTCTTACCAATGAACAAGGAGGATAGTCCTGAGAAATTGGGAGATATGTATGTGGTGGAGATTGTAAGATTGCACGGAATGCCTGTGAGTATTGTATCGGATAGGGATCCTCGTTTTACTTCCCGATTTTGGAAGAGATTGCAAGAAGCTTTGATAACAAAGTTGAGTTTCAGCACAACTTATCACCCTCAGTCTGATGGACAATCTGAGAGAACTATTCAGATTCTGGAGGATATGCTGAGGGCGGGTGTTTTAGACTTCGGGAAAGATTGGGAGGAATATCTGTCTCTAGCGGAGTTCGCTTATAATAATAGTTATCAGGCCACTATCGGGATGGCCCCATTTAAGGCATTGTATGGACGTAAGTGTCGATCCCCAATTTACTGGGATGAAGTAGATGAGACGAAGACTTTTGACCCGACCTTTCTACTTGAACTTATGAAGACTGTTGATAATATCCACCTCATCCGGAAACGGATGCTTACCGCCTAGAGCAGGCAGAAAAGTTATGCAGACCGACGGAGACGGAGCCTAGAGTTTGAGGTCGGCGACAAGGTGTTCTTGAAGATATCACCTCGGAGGGGATTGATTAAACATGGCAAGGGTGGAAAGTTGAGCCCGAGATTTGTAGGACCATTTGAGATAATTGAGAAGGTTGGCAAATTAGCGTATCGCCTGGCACTACCCCAAAACCTTTCCAATATTCACGACGTCTTTCATGTTTCAATGCTGCGGAAGTATCAGCCTGATCCATCGCATGTCTTGGAGCCAGAGCCATTGCAGCTTCGGGAGAACTTGTCTTATGAAGAGAAGCCCATTGGGATCCTAGACCAGCAAGAACGGGAGTTGCGCAACAAATCTATACCGATGGTAAAAGTGTTGTGGGATCACCATTGAGTTGAAGAAGCAACGTGGGAAAGGCGAGACAAGATGGAGCAACAGTATCCAACTTTATTTCAGAGGTAATATTGAATTTCGGGACGAAATTCTTTTAAGGAGGGAAGGATGTGAGGGCCGACCTCGATTTGCGTGCGGTATCTCGTTTCGTTTGCCCTAACCTAGATTTACGTGCCTTGACTTAGGTTTAAGAATCGTATTTTGTTTTGTGTACCTTGCATTGAATTACGTGCATTCATTCAGGGTTGCGTGCATTTACTTAGGAAACATGCATTCGTCTCGTAGTTCGTGCCTTGCCTCATAACGCGTGCCCTAAACCTAGGAAAGTGTGCCCTCATGCTAATCAAGAAAGCATCTTACACGAAGCACTAGGTCATTAATTAATCCTACAAATCCCACTAACTAATATTAAAATGCTAATTCAACCCACTAGAAGACAAAATCTCACAAAAAGCTAGATATTCTTTATTCTTTATTCTTTATTCTTTATTCTTTGCATATCCCAAACACACAATTAAAATATTGCTCAACCAAGACAAAAATTCAGATTCTTGCAATGCCTTGGCCGACCACCTTGTGTGCATTTGTGCTTGCTTGCATAATTCAAAATTAAATCTAGACATCCTATGACAATCTATGACACAAAGCAATAAAAAATAACCCAAAACCCTACCCAATGCACCCAAAATCTCGACCCATGCATATGCCCATACTAGGATGATTCAAATTATGCTTCTTGAAGACACAAATCTGAAATTTACAAGCTCAAGGCCGACATATGCATCAAACATTGCAAAGCTTTTATTTTTCTTTCATTTTCTCTCATTTCCTCTCATTCTTCTCTCTCCCTCTCATTCTTCTCTCTCTCTCGGCCTTGGCTGAGTTTCTACACTCCATAGCTTATCTTTATCACTCAATGGTTCATCAAGACATGCAAGAAGCTTAAGGAGCTCGACCAAACAAAACTAGGAGCAAAGAAGCACACATGCAAGCCTTTAGCACATCCATTTCGATTTAGGTGAGTTTGTTAGCTTCCGTTTCTTTTCTTCTTGTTCTAACCACATGCACCTACTAAGAACATGGTAACTTAGCTAGGAAATTAGAGAAATCCCAAGTTGTCTCTCGGCTAAGCAAGGAAAAGATCAACTTTGTGCTTCACCAAGAGTTTGTGCATCATCTTTGTTGTCTTGCTAAGGTGAGGGCTAAAACTTCTTGAAAATCTTTCAAAAACCACATGCATGCCCTTAAATGTCTATCTTTACTTCTGTACTTGTGATATATGTGTGTTCATGAGTTTTTGTAAACATGCATGGCAAGATTTTTGGCTAGAATGTGATGATAGATGAAATCGGGTATGTAACAGCCTTCTGCCTTGTTGGTGCGAGGTGATTTTGACCAGGTAAAAGATGTTGAAAATGCGTGACAATTGGTAGGTAATTATTTTTGCCAGTTCTGAGAATTTTTTACAGAAATAGGCCAAATCTAATTTTGACTCTAAGGTACTCAAAATGGAAAATTATCAAAATGTGTCCAAATCTGGAAAGTCTGGAAAAATGAAGCAGGTTTGGTAGATTCACTGACCTTGTAGAACGAACCTGTTTTGAATTAGTACATGATATCCAAAATGCATGAAATTTTTTGTACAGCTATATTTTTCAGTTCTGGACATTTTTGTCAGAAATGGCCTAAGTCTAAATCTGACCCTAAAGCCCTCAAAAATGACAAGCATTGAAATGTGTGAAAATCTGAACAGTTTTGTGTAGTCTCACTGTTTTGGCTATAACTCTTGAACCCGAACTCCAAATGATGAGAGGCTTGTTTCTGAATTTAGTTCACTCCTTAATATTTAATTTGACATCTTGTTCACAGGATTTGGAGTTTGTTTGGTTGTCTCAATGATTGTGAGAAAACAGTCCATTGCAGTGAGGGTTTCACCTAGTGTAATGCTTAGAAAAATTATTGTAGCTTCTCTTGTTGTACTAAATGCATGGGATTGTGTCATTTGGAGGTTGTGTGGACTGTTTTGAATGCTTGAGGGTGTTTGAATTAATCAATGCATGGCTTGAGCTTAATTATGAGATGACTTGGGGCTTAATCGCACGGGTAAGCACGAATTGAAACCCTAGTGACTAGGTAAATTCGCTAAGCGTTGATCCTATGAATATCGTGTTTCATTATGTGATTAGTAGGCTGCCCGTAGTTTCCCTCGTAGCCCTAAACATGATTTTGATGATTACATGTTGACAAGTAGGCCTTTCTTGCACCCGGTCCCACGTAGATGTCGTTGCATGTTGGATAATCTTATTATTTGATTACGTGAACTTCGAAATGAGTTATATGACTTGATTTACATGCGTTACATGGCTGCCCGTTTAATATTCATATAACTCCATGTGCTTTTCAAGTGAAATTGCCTGTCATATCGTACCTCACTTGTTTACTTGTCAATATCCAATCTTATGACGGCTCGGAGGCAACCTACTTTGTTGTCCTCCAAATGTGATATATTAAATGTCATAAATGTGCATTGCATACAAGGTTGCAACCTTTCATTCTGGCGTGGTAGCGTTCACGCACACCGTGCAGCATCAGGCTTGCCGGTGCAACCGTGACTACCATTGTCCAGTTCCCTCTCTCGCTTGGGGGCTAGACTTCCTCGGAGAGTTGGGTCGTAGGATTTCGGGGTACATCCGGAGTACACCCATTTGGCGTGATAAGGGGATGATTTGAAGTCGGGCGCAACAACTGATACTGGAAATAAATTGAGAGCAAAAGCTCACCGTATCTTTTTTATTATGTGTATAAGTACTCTCGCTTGGTTCGTAGAGGATCTCGGGGAGGAAAGACGGGTAATTGCGTTCTTTTACTTTTACATTACATTATGTACTTACTTGTGATGTAATGTCATGCTTGCAAAGGGTTTTCATAAGTTGAACCGAAAAACGAGTTTTAAAACTTATTTCTCGTTCCCCCTCGCTGAGTTCATAAGGACTCACCCTCTTTTATCATCTCAGGTGAAGAAGACCAAGAACAGGTACCCGAGGACGACGTGCCTAATGATGATTCCTTGGAATGATTGCTTGCCCTACGTGTCTTGCTTGACTATGGCCATTTTGTGAACAATATGTTGCTTGAAGACTATTTTATTTCTTATGATGCTTGTTATTGTATTGTAAATGACCCCCGTTGTAATTTGGGGTCTAATTTTGGCTTGTACTTATAATAACTAGATAGACACTACTATGGTCATTTTGCTATCGTTATTGGCTAGTATCTATCATAGGATTTTGAAGTATCAGGTAAGGATTAAGTAAAATGAACCTATCCAATTTAAAGCAAATACTCATTGTTAAGCTAAGATCAACATGTACTTTTGTAACGAGGATTAACAAACAAACGAGACATAGTATCATGCTAGGTTATTAATCAAACGAGACTTCGAGATAACTGGTAGGCGTTTCGATTGGCTATAATTAGTAATCTTAGTTGGAAATGAAACTAAGATTGGAAATTTTGCCGCGTTTTGAGAATTAAGTCAAACTAAAGAGTCAATTACAACCGTTATGCTGCCGGTTTTCCGGAGAATTTGTGGGGTTTAGGATAAATGTTAGGTGTTAAACCTTCTTGAACGATTAAATACGAGAAAAGACTTGAATGTTTAGATCACACCCTAATCTGACCTTTATAGGCCGGGTTTGGGCGTGACAGTGCTTGTTCCTGATCTTCTTCACTTGTGATGATAAAAGAGGGTGAGTCCTTATGAACTCAGCGAGGGGGAACGAGAAATACGTTTTGAAACTCTTTTTTCGGTTCAACTTATGAAAAACCCTTTTTGAAAGCATGACATATAACACAAGTAAGTTCATAATGTAATATAAAAGTAAGAGAATACAATTACCTGTCTTTCCTCCCCGAGGTCCTCTAGGAACCAAGCGAGAGTACTTATACACGTAGTAAAAAGGATACGGTGAGCTTTTGCTCTCAATTCATTTCTAATAACAGTTGTTGCGGCCGACTTCAAACCATCCACTTATCACGCCAAATGGGTGTACTCCGGATGTACCCCGAAATCCTACGACCCAACTCTCCGAGGGTGGAATACCAAGCGAGAGAGGGAATTGGACCATGGTAGTCATGGTAGCACTGGCAAACCCGATGCCGCCCGGCGTGCGTGAAACGCTACCATGCCACAATAAAAGGTTGCAACCTTGTATGCAATGCACATTTATAACATTTAACATATCACATTAGGAGGACAACAAAGTAGGTTGCCTCCGAGCAGTTATAAGATCGCACGTTGACAAGTAAACACAAAAGGCATGCTTGACATGTAATTTCACTTGTAAAACTCATTGAGTTATATGAATATTAAATGGGCAGCCATGTAACACATGTAAATCAAGTCATATAGCTCATTTCGGGGTTCACGAAATCAAGAAATAAGATTATACAAGCATGCAACGACGTTTACTTTAGACCGGGTGCAAGCAAAGTCTCCTTATCAACATGTAATCATCGGGAATCACATTTAGGGCTATAAGGACATATACAGGCGGCCTATTAACCTTCCTCAATATCATTCATAATTCACAAAAGGATGGTTTATGACTCGGGAACCTACAGGGCCATTAGGGTTTGCTAGGCCGTGCTCCAGGTTGGTTCGTTTGCTAATCACCATAAGAAATTCTTAAACCATTTCAAACATACTTAACATTTATTAGGAAGCCCACTAATCACACAATAAAATACAATAACCATAGGATCATCGCTTAGCGAGTTTTCATAGTCGATAGGGTTTCGTTTCATGCTTACACGTGCGATTAAGCCACAAGTTGACAAGTAATTAAACCCAAGCCATGCATTGATTAATTAAAACATCCTCAAGCATCCAAAACAGTCCACACAACATCCAAGTGCCACAATCCCAAGCATTCACTACCACAAGAGAAGTTACAACATTTTTCAAAGCATATCACTAAACAAAAATCTCACTGCAATGGTCTGTTTTCCCACAATCATTTAGACAAGCAAACAATCTCCAATTCCAGTGAGAAAAATTTCAAATTAAAGCTTAAGGAGTGATTTAAATCCGGAAACAAACCTCACCTCATTTTGAGTTCAGACCTAGGAGTTATGGCCAAAACCGTGAGACTACGCAAAACTGTCCAGTTTTAGACACATTACGATGTTTTCTATTTTTGAGGGTCTAAGGGTCCGAATTGGCTTTGATCTATTTCTGGAAAAAAAGTCCAGAACCGAAAAATATAGCAACCTACCAAATTTTATGCATTTTAGATATCATTTACTAAGTCAAAACTGGTTCGTTCTACAATGACAGTGAACTGCCAAAAACCTGCTCCATTTTCCCAGATTTTCCAGATTTAGATACCCTTCGATGTTTTGCCATTTTGGAGACCTTAGAGTCAAAATTGGCCTTGGCCTATTTCTATGAAAAATGCTCCGAACTGGAAAAAATAGTCACCAACCAATTTTCATGCATTTTCAACATCATTTACCAGGAAAAATACACTTCGCTCCAACAAGTCCGAAATCTGCCATTTACGCGATTCTACCTATCTTCAAGTTCTAGCTAAATATCTTGCCATGCATGGTTACAAAAGCTCATGTACACACATATACCACAAGTACAGAGGTAAAAATAGACATATGAAGGCATGCATGTGGATTTTGAAAGCTTTTAAAAGAGTTTTAGCCCTCACCTTAGCAAGACAATAGATGAGGATGCTCAAATGCTCTTCAAAATGCACAAAGGGCTTCTTCCTTGCTTCTTGCTTGCTTGGGCTGCTATGGCCAAGCTTGGGAGAGATCTTGAGAGAGCTTGAGGTCTTGGGAGCTCAAGAGATGCCATGGTAGAAAATGAGAGAGAAGGGAGAGTTTTTGAGAGAAAATTGATGCTTTGATGAGTTGTGTGTGTGTGTTGGCCCTAGGGCCTTGCCAATCTGAAATTTTGTCATCTTTGAGCATTTTTGAATTGTTTTAGCATGCCTTGGGTGAGTTGGCCGAGAAAGGGTGCTTGGGGTAGGGTGTATGGGATTATTTATGCTTAGTGTCTTGTGTGTGTGTGTCATATAATGTCTAGGCATGCATAGTTTAAATAATTTGTTCAAACTTTGGTCCTATTACCTTGTTATGGTCGGCCAAGGGCTTGCAATTTCTGAAATTTCAGATTCTATTTGATACATTATAGATTATAATAAGTGTGGAATTTGAGGTGCATTGGTTTTGGGTGAGAATAAAGAATGTTTAGGTGTTTGTGTAGATAAAATTGTTAATTGTTAGTGGATTTTGTAGAGAATTTGAATTAGGAATATAATATTGATTAGTGGATTGTGTAAGATTATTTTAGTGTCTAGTGCTTTGTGCATGAATCTTTCTTGATTAGCGTGCATGCATGTTTTCCTAGGTTCTAGGGTACGCATTACGAGGTAAACACGAACTACAAGGTAAGGCACATAATTTAAGACTAATACACGGATTCCAAAGTAAATGCACGCAATCCTAAATGAATGCACGCAAACCAATGCAAAGCATAAAATTCGATACGATGCACGTAAATCAAGGTGTGGCACTTAAACCTAGGTTAAGACACGCAATTCAAGGTTAGGGCACACGAAATGAGGTAACGCACCTAAATCGAGGTCATGGCACGTATATCTAGGTATCGCACGTAAGTCGAGGATTAGGGCACACAATTCTAGGTCAAGCCACGAATGACGAGGCAGACATAAAACCAAAACAAGGCACGTAATCCAAGGTCAGTCATATAATTTTAGGTGCAAGGCACGTAAATCGAGGTAAGACACGTTATTCAGGGTCAGGCCTCACAGGCGCAACTGAGTAGGTTTGCTGACCCTGTTGTAGAGATTTCGGAGAGCTTTCCAACTGTATGTTGTGCGTCGCGTAACTCCTTACGGATCAAAAGTTATGGGCACCGGAGCGACGGATATCTGGTTACACGCCCCAGGCCCTCAGTTTGCGGGCCCAGCCTCTACGTGAAGTAACATTGTCTTGTCCATGGTGGCATGGAATTCGGTAATTGAAATGTGGTGGATTAGGTTGTCGTCCTTTTCGAGGCTCACGATGTACGATCCGGGACAGAAAAACAGCGCAAAAGAAGAAAAGTGTCCCGGAACTGATGAAAACATTCGATTTTGGGCTCCAAAAACAGGCGCAGTAGTGCAGGCTTGCTGCCTCCATTGTAGAGCTCTCGGAGAGCTTTCCAAAGGTATGTTGTGCGCCGTGTAACTCTTTACGGATCAAAAGTTATGGGCACCGGAGCGACGGATACCTGGTCACACGCCCCACGCCCTCGGTTTGCAGGCTCGACCTCTACGTGAAGTGAAGTTGTCTTGCCTAAGGTGCCGTGGGATTCGGTAATAGAAATGTGATGGATTAGGTTGTCGTCGTTTTCGCAGCTCATGACATACGATCTTGGACGAAAAAATAGCACAAAAGAAGAAAAGTGTCCCGAAACTGATAAAAACGTTCGATTTTGGGTATCGTAAACAGGCGCAGAAAAGCAGGCTTGTTGCTCCCGTTGTAGAGCTCTTAGAGAGCTTTACAACGGTATGCTATGCGCCGCGTAACTCCTTGCGAATCAAAAGTTATGGACATCGGAGCGACGGGTACCTGGTCACATACCCCACGCCCTTGGTTTGCGGGCCCAGCCTCTTCGTGAAGTGAAGTTGTCTTTCCCATAGTGGTGTGGGATTCGGTAATAGAAATGTGATGGATTAGGATGTCGTCCTTTTTGCGGCTCACAACGTACGACCCGGGATGGAAAAACAGCGCAAAAGAAGAAAAGTGTCTCGAAACTAATGAAAACGTTCGATTTTGCGCTCCGAAAATAGGCTTAGGAAAGCAAACCTGCTTCCCCCGTCGTAGAGCTCTCGGAGAGCTTTGCAACGGTATGATGTGCCCCGCGTAACTCCTTACGGATCAAAAGTTATGGGCACCAGAGCGACGGATACCTGGTCACACGCCCCACGCCCTCGGTTTGCGGGCCCAGCCTCTACGTGAAGTGAAGTTGTCTTGCCCATGGTGGCATGGGATTCAGTAATAAAAATGTGATGGATTGGGTTGTAGTCCTTACCGCGGCTCACGACGTACGATCCGGGATGAAAAAACAGCGCAAAAGAAGAAAAGTGTCTCGAAACTAATGAAAACATTCAATTTTGGCTCCGAAAACAGGCGCAGCTGAGCAGGTTTGCTTCCCCCGTCGTAGAGCACTCGGAGAGCTTTCCAACGGTATGTTGTGCGCCGCGTAACTCCTTATGGATCAATAGTTATGGGCACCGGAGCGACGGATACCTGGTCACACACCCCACGCCCTCGGTTTGCGGGCCTAGCCACTACGTGAAGTGAAGTTTTCTTGCCCATGGTGGCATGGGATTCGGTAATAGAAATGTGATGGATTAGGTTGTCGTCATTTTCGCGGCTCACGACGTATGATTCAAGACAGAAAAACAGCGCAAAAGAAGAAAAGTATCCGAAAACTGATGAAAACGATCAATTTTGGGCCCCAAAAATAGGCACATCAAAGTACGCTTGCTGCCCCCGTCGTAGAGCACTCAGTGAGCTTTCCAATGGTATACTTTGCGCCGCGTAACTCCTTACGGATCAAAAGTTAGGGGCACCGGAGCGACGGATACCTTGTCACATGCCCCGCGCCCTCGGTTTGTGGGCCCAGCCTCTACGTGAAGTGAAGTTGTCTTGCTCATGGTGGCGTGGGATTCGGTAATAGAAATGTGGTGGATTAGGTTGTTTTCTTTTTCGTGGCTCACGACGTATGATCCGGGATGGAAAAACAACGGAAAAGAAGAAAAGTATCCCGAAATTAATCAAAACGTTCCATTTTGTGCTCGGAAAATAGTTGCATCCGAGTAGGCTGGCTGCCCCCGTCGAAGAGCTCTCGAAGTGCTTTCCAACGGTATGCTGTGCGCCGCGTAACTCCTTACGGATCAAAAGATATGGGCACCAAAGCGACAGATAATTGGTCACACGCCCAACACCCTCGGTTTGCGAGCCCAACCTATACTTGAAGTGAAGTTGTCTTGCCCAAGGTGGCGTGGGATTCGGTAATAGAAACGTGATGGATTAGATTGTCGTCCTTTGCGCAGCTCACGACAGACGATCCGGGATGAAAAAACAGCGCAAAAGAAGAAAAGTGTACAGAAACTAATCAAAACATTCGATTTTGGGCGCCGAAAATAGGCACTGCCTTGCAGGTTTGCTACCCCCGTTGTAGAGCTCTCGGAGAGCTTTCCAACGGTATACTATGCGCCGCGTAACTCCTTACGGTTCAAAAGTAATGGGCACCGAAGCGACGGATATCTGGTCACACGCCCCATGCCCTCGGTTTGCGGGCACAACCTCTACGTGAAATGAAGTTGTCTTGCTCATGGTGGCATGGGATTCGGTAATAGAAATGTGGTGGATTAGGTTGTCGTCCTTTTTGCAGTTCACGACGTACGATCCGGGATGAAAAAACAGCGAAAAAGAAGAAAAGTATCCCAAAACTTATGAAAATGTTCCATTTTGTGCTCGGAAAATCGGCGCATCTGAGTAGGCTGGCTGCCCCTGTCGAAGAGCTCTTGAAGAGCTTTCCAACGGTATGCTGTGTGCCGCGTAACTCCTTACGGATCAAAAGCTATGGGCATCGGAGCAACGGATACGTGAAGTGAAGTTGCCTTGCCCAAGGTGCCATGGGATTTGGTAATAGAAATGTAATGAATTAGGTTGTCGTCCTATTCGAGACTCACGACGTATGATGTGGGACGAAAAAATAGCGCAAAAGAAGAAAAGTGTCTCGAAACTGATGAAAACGTTTTATTTTGGTCTCCAAAAATAGGTGCAGCCTAGCACGCTGGCTGCCCCCATCATAGAGCTCTCAGAGAGCTTTCCAACGGTATGCTGTGCGCCACGTAACGCCTTACGGATCAAAAGTTATGGGCACCGGAGCGACGGATACCTAGTCACATGCCCCACGCCCTCAGTTTGCGAGCCTAGCCTCTACGTGAAGTGAAGTTGTCTTGCCCAAGGTGCCGTGGGATTCGGTAATAGAAATGTGATGGATTAGGTTATCATCATTTTTGCGGCTCACGACGTACGATCTTGGACGGAAAAATAGCGCAAAAGAAGAAAAATGTCCCGAAACTGATGAAAACGTTTAATTTTGGGCACCAAAAATAGGCGCAACTAAGCAAGCTTGCTACACCCGTTGTAGAGCTCTTGGAGAGCTTTCTAACAGTATGTTGTGTGCCGCGTAACTCCTTACGGATCATAAGTTATGGACACCGGAGCGACGGATACCTAATCACATACCCCACGCTCTCGGTTTGCGGGCCCAGCCTCTACGTGAAGTGAAGTTGTCTTTCCCATAGTGGTGTGGGATTCGGTAATAGAAATGTGATGGATTAGGATGTCGTCCTTTTCACGGCTCACGACGTACGATCCGGGATGGAAAAACAGCGCAAAAGAAGAAAAGTGTCCTGAAACTGATGAAAACATTTGATTTTGGGCTCCGGAAACAAGCTTAGGAAAGCGAGCTTGCTGCCCCCGTCGTAGAGCTCTCGGAGAGCTTTCCAACAGTATGCTGTGCGCCGCGTAACTCCTTACGGATCAAAAGTTATGGGCACCAGAGCGACGGATACCTGGTCACATGCCCTACGTCCTCGGTTTGCGGGCCCAGTCTCTACGTGAAGTAAAGTTGTCTTGCCCATGGTGGCGTGGGATTCGGTTATAGAAATGTGATAGATTAGGATGTTGTCCTTTTTGCGGCTCACGACGTACAATCCGACAAGGAAAAACAGCGCAAAAGAAGAAAATTGTCCCGAAACTGATGAAAATGTTCAATTTTGGGTTCCAAAAAAAGGCACAGCCGAGCAGGCTTGCAGCCCCCATCGTAGAGCTCTCGAAGAGCTTTCCAACGGTATGTTGTGCGCTGCGTAACTCCTTTCGGATCAAAAGTTATGGTCACCGGAGCGACGGATACCTGGTCACTCACCCCACGCCCTCGGTTTGCGGGCCCAGCCTCTACGTGAAGTGAAGTTGTCTTGCCCAAGGTGCCGTGAGATTCAGTAATAGAAATGTGATGGATTAGGTTGTCGTCGTTTTCGCGGCTCACAACGTACGATCTTGGACGAAAAAACAGCGCAAAAGAAGAAAAGTGTCGCAAAACTGATGACAATGTTCAATTTTGGGCACCGAAAATAGGCGCATCGAAGCTCTTGCTACACCCGTTGTAGTGCTCTCGGAGAGCTTTCCAACGGTATGCTGTGCGCCGCGAAACTCCTTACGGATCAAAAGTTATGGACACCAGAGCGACGAATACCTGGTCACACGCCCCACGCCCTCGGTTTGCGGGCCCAGCCTCTACGTGAAGTGAAGTTGTCTTGCCCAAGGTGCTGTGGGATTCGGTAATAGAAATGTGATAGATTAGGTTGTCGTCATTTTGGCGGCTCACGACGTACGATCTTGGATGGAAAAACAGCGCAAAAGTAGAAAAGTGTCCCGAAACTGATGAAAATGTTAGATTTTGGGTTCCAAAAATAGGCAAAGCCGAGCAGGCTTGCTGCCCCTGTCGTAGAGCTCTCGGCGAGCTTTTCAACGGTATATTGTGCACCGTGTAACTACTTACGGATCAAAAGTTATGGACACCGGAGCGACGGATACCTGGTCACACGCCCCACGCCCTCGGTTTGCGGGCCCAGCCTCTACGTGAAGTAAAGTTGTCTTGCCAAAGGTGCCGTGGGATTCGGTAATAGAAATGTGATGGATAGATTGTCGTCATTTTCGCGGCTCATGACGTACGATCCGGGACGGAAAAACAGCGCAAAAGAAGAAAAGTGTCCCGAAACTGATGAAAACGTTCGATTTTGGGCTCCGAAAACAAGTGCAGCTATGCTGGCTTGTTGCCCCGTTGTACAGCTCTCGGAGAGCTTTCCAACAGTATGCTGTGCGCCGCGTAACTCCTTACGGATCAAAAGTTATGGGCACCGGAGTGACGGATACCTGGTCATACGCCCTACGCCCTCGGTTTGCGGGTCGAGCCTCTACGTGAAGTGAAGTTGTCTTGCCCATGGTGGCGTGGGATTCGACAATAGAAAAGTGATGGATTAGGTTGTCGTAGTTTTCGCGGCTCACGACGTACGATCCTAGACGAAAAAACAGCGCAAAAGAAGAAAAGTGTTTCGAAAATGATTAAAACATTCGATTTTGGGTTCCGAAAATAGGCGTAGCCGAGCAGGTTTGCTGCCACCTTCGTAGAGCTCTATGAGAGCTTTCCAACGGTATGTTGTGCACCGCGTAACTCATTATGGATCAAACGTTATGGGCACCGGAGTGACGGATACCTGGTCACACGCCCCACGCCCTCGGTATGCGGGCCCAGCCTCTATATGAAATGAAGTTGTCTAGCCCATGGTGGCATGGGATTCGGTAATAGAAATGTGATGGAATAGGTTGTCGTCCTTTTTGCGGCTCACGACGTACGATTCAAGACAGAAAAATAGCGTAAAAGAAGAAAAGTATCCCGAAACTGATGAAAACGTTCGATTTTAGGCCCTGAAAATAGGCGCAGCAAAGTACGCTTGCTGCCCCCGTCGTAGAGCACTCGGCAAGCTTTCCAATGGTATGCTTTGCGCCGCGTAACTCCTTACGGATCAAAAGTTAGGGGCACCGGAGCGAGGGATACCTTGTCACATGCCCTACGCCCTCGGTTTGCGGACCCAGCCTCTACGTGAAGAGAAGTTTTCTTGCTCATGGTGGCTTGGGATTCGGTAATAAAATTGTGATGGATTAGGTTGTCGTCCTTTTCGCGGCTCACAACGTACGATCCGAGACGGAAAAATAGCGGAAAAGAAGAAAAGTGTCCCGAAACTTATGAAAACGTTCGATTTTGTGCTCGGAAATAAGAACATCCGAGTAGGCTGGCTGCCCCCGTCGAAGAGCTCGCGGAGAGCTTTCCAACGGTATATTGTGCGTCGTGTAACTCTTTACGGATCAAAAGCTATGGGCACCGGAGCGACGGATACCTGGTCACATGCCCCACACCCTCGGTTTGCGGGCCCAGCCTCTTCGTGAAGTGAAGTTGTGTTGCCCAAGGTGGCATGGGATTCGGTAATAGAAACGTGATTGATTAGGTTGTCGTCCTTTTCGCAGCTCACGACATACGATCCGGGACGAAAAAACAACGCAAAAGAAGAAAAGTGTCCCGAAACTAATCAAAACATTCGATTTTGGGCTCTGAAAACAGGCGCAGCCAAACAGGCTTGCTACCCCCGTTGTAGAGCTCTCGGAGAGCTTTCCAACGGCATGTTGTGCGCAGTGTAACTCCTTACGAATCAAAAGTTATGGGCACCGGAGCGACGGATACCTGGTAACACGCCCCACGCCCTTAGTTTGTGGACCCAGCCTCTACGTGAAGTGAAGTTGCCTTGCCCAAGGTGCCATGGGATTTGGTAATAGAAATGTAATGAATTAGGTTGTCGTCCTTTTCGCGGCTCATGACGTACGATGCAGGACGAAAAAATAGCACAAAAGAAGAAAAATGTCCCAAAACTGATGAAAATGTTTGATTTTCGGCCCCGAAAATAGGCGCAGCAAAGCATGCTTGCTCCCGTCGTAGAGCACTCGATGAGCTTTCCAATGGTATGTTTTGCACCGCGTAACTCCTTACGGATCAAAAGTTAGGGGCACCAGAGCGACGGATACCTTGTCACATGCCCCACGCCCTCGATTTGCCGGCCCAACCTCTACGTGAAGTGAAGTTGTCTTGCTCATGGTGGCATGGGATTCGGTAATAGAATTGAAGTGGATTAGGTTGTCGTCCATTTTGCGACTCACAACGTACGATCTGGGACGAAAAATCAGTGAAAAAGAAGAAAAGTGTCCCGAAACTTATGAAAACATTCGATTTTGTGCTCGAAAAATAGGCTCATCCAATTAGGCTGGCTGCCCCCGTCGAAGAGCTCTCGAGAGCTTTCCAACGGTATGTTGTACGTCGCATAACTCCTTACGGATCAAAAGCTATGGGTACCGGAGCGACGGATACCTGGTCACACGCCCTACACCCTCGGTTTGTGGGCCCAGCCTCTACATGAAGTGAAGTTGTCTTGCCTAAGGTGGCATGGGATTCGGTAATAGAAACGTGATGGATTAGGTTGTTGTCCTTTTCGCGGCTCACGACATACGATCCGAAACGGAAAAACAGCGCAAAAGAAGAAAAGTGTCCAGAAACTAATCAAAACGTTCGATTTTGGGTCCCGAAAATAGGTGCATCTATGAGGCCCGACCCCGAATAACGTGTCCTACCTCGATTTGCGCACCCTAGACCTAATTATATGACTGACCTTGGATTACGTGCCCTGTCTTGGTTTTCGTGCATGCCTCGTTATACGTGCCTTAACCTAGAATTATGCGCCCTAATCCTCGATATACGTGCGATACCTAGATAAATATGCCATGACCTTAATTTACGTGCGAGACCTTGATTTGCGTGTGTCTCTTCATTTCGTGTGCATTAACCTTGAATTGCGTTCTTTAACCTAGGTTTAAGAGTCGTGTCTTGAATTACGTGCATTGCATTGAATTACGTGCCTTATTTTGATCTACGTTCATTCACCTAGGGTTGCATGTGTTAGCATTAGAATCTGTGCACTTATCTTGAAGTATGTGCCTTAGTCTTGAAATACGTGCTGTACCTCGTAGTTCGTGTCTTACCTCGTAGTTCGTGTCTACCTCTTAATTCGTGCCCTAGATCTAGGAATCCGTGCCACCACGTTAATCAAGAAAGATTCCTACACAAAGCACTAGACACTAAAATAATCCTACACAATCCACTAACCAATATTATATTCATAATTCAAATTCTCTACAAACTCCACTAACAATAAAATAATACTAAACTATTCCTACATTTTCCACTATCTATTATTCTATTCATAATTCAACTCATCAACAAACATTCCTATATTTTATTCTACCTAGATTCCCTCATTCCCCAACATTCCTATGACAATTCTAATGACACAAATGCATAAAAAATTAGTCCTAGACAAACTACGACAAAACACTTAACACAATGCATAAAAAGTTGCTCAATTCTCCTCAAACCTCCACCATTTTCGACCAAGTGCTCCATGCCCATGCTAGCCATTTCAAAATACTCCTTGAAGACACAAAATGCTGAATTTGGACTGCCCAAGGCCGACCACAACCTCAAAGAAATTGCAAAGCCATCACTTTGTCATATTCTCTCTTTTCCTTCAATTTCTCTCACTTCTCTCTCAATTTTCTCTCTCCATTTCGGTTTTGGCTGAGTTCTTCATCTCCATAGCTTCTCTTCTTCACACCATAGCTAAACCAAGAAAGCCACAAGCAAAAGACTTCAACCGAGCTAGCTAAGAAGTGAAAATCACACTTGCATGTGCATTGAGGACTCCATTCGGCCTAGGTAAGCTTCTTGACTTCCATTTCATTTCTTCATGTTCTAACCTCATGTATGTGCTAAGAGATTGATCACTAAGCTAGGAAAAATAGAGAAAAGCTAGTTGGAATCTCGGCTAAGCAAGAAGAAGAAGATATTTGAGCTTCAACAAGGTTTTTGAGCATCTTTTGGTTTGATTGCTAAGGTGAGGGTTAAAACCTTTTGAAAACTCTTCAAAAATTCACATGCATGCTCATAAATGTGTTTATTTGCTTCTGTACTTGAGCTATATGGTCGTTCATAAGCTTAAACAACCATGCATGGCAAGATCTTGGCCTGAAAATGATGCTAGGTGAAGTCGAAATTGTTGACAGCTCTCTGACCAGTCTATTCGAGGTAAGTTTAGTAAGGAAAATGATGTTGAAAATTCAGAAAAATTGGAAGGTGACTATTTTGGACAGTTTTGAACATTGTTCGCAGAAATAGGATGAAGCTAATTTTGATTCTAAGATCCTCAAAATGGAAAATCTTTAAAATGTGTCCAAATCTGGAAATCTGGAAAAATGAAGCAGGTTTTGGTATATGCACTGACCTTGTGGAAGGAACCATATTTGACTTAGTAAATGATGTCAAAAATGCATGGAATTTGGTGTGATGCTAGATTTTTCAGTTCTGGACATTTTTTTCAGAAATGGACCAAGGCTGAATCTGAACCTATGGACCTCCAAAACGACAATCATTGAAATGTGTGCAAATCTGGACAGTTTTGTGCTATCCCACTGTTTCGGCTATATCTAATGATCCCGAACTCCAAATGATGCAAGGTTTGTTCCTGATTTTAGTTGACTTCTTAAGATTTAATTTGGCATCTTATTCACTGGATTTGGATATTTTTTGATTATCCCATTGATTGTGAGAAAACAGCCTATTGCAGTTAAGGTTCCACTTAGCTATATGCTTGGAAAATTGTTGTAACCTCTCTTGTGGTGCTAATTGCTTGGAATTGTGGTGTTGGGATGTTGTGTGGACTGTTTTGAGTACTTGAGGATGTTTGAATTGAATGATGCATGACTTGAGAATGATCTTGAGTTGACTTAGGGTTTAATCACACGGTTAAGCATGAAACGGAAACCCTATTGACTAGGTAGTCTTGCTAAGTGTTAATCATTTGGATATTGTGTCGAAATTATATGCTTAGTGGGCTGCCAGTAAATGTCTTATAACTTCAAATGCGATTTTGACCATTGCATGTCGACAAATAAGCTTTTCTTGCACCCGAACCCATGTTGATGTCATTGCATGTTGAATAATCTTATCACTTGATCACGTGGGCTTCGTAATGAGTTATATGGCCTGTTTTACATGTGTTACATGGCTGCCCGTTTAATGTTCATATGACTCTATGTGTTCTAAAAAGTGAAATTTCATGTCAAGCATGCCTCGTTCGTTTACTTGGCAATATGTGATCTTGAAATTGCTCGGAGGCAACCTACTTTGTTGTCCTCCTAATGTGAATTGTTAAAAGATATTCAATGGTTTATTTGAACATGATTACTTGGCTGCCCGTGAAAGTTTAATTGCTTTCAAATGGATATATGAAATGATTATATGTTCTTACAATGCCTTATATGCCAATATGTCAAAATGTGATCATATACTTGCTCGGAGGCAACCTACTTTGTTGACCTCCTAATGTGAAATGTTAAATGACATAAATGGGCATTGTATACAAGGTTGCAACCTTTCATTGTGGTATGGCAGCGTTTCACGAACGCCGGGCGGCATAGGGCTTGCCGGTGCTCCCGTGACTACCATGGTCCAATTCCCTCTCTCCCTTGGCATTCCACCATCAGAGAGTTGGGTCGTAGGTTTCGGGGTACATCCGGAGTACACCCAATTGGGAACGATAAGTGGATTATTGAAGTCAGCCGCAACAATTGTATCGAAATTGAAATTAAGAGCAACTGCTCACCGTATCCTTGAAATGATTGGTAAATGTATCTGTTAGTCGATTTGTTTCATATATTTGCGTACCTTATTATTTGTAGTACGTGACATGTTCTCAAAAAGAGTTTTCATAAATTGAATCGGAAAATGAGTTTCAAAACGTATTTCTCGTTTCCTCCTCGCTGAGTTCATAAGGACTCACCCTCTTTTTTATCACAGGTGAAGAAGAACAGGTACAGGTACCCGAGGACGGTGTGCCTAACGATGAACCCCTGGAGTGATTGCCTGTCATTGTTTGCTTTGCTTGAATGAGGCTACTTGTGAACTCTGTGCTTTTTTGAAGACTATCTATTTTATATTGCTTTTTATTTCTAATGTAAAAGACCCCCGTTGTAATTTGGGGTCTTATTTTGGTTTGTACTTATATTAAGTAGACTGATGCTAGACATTACTATGATCGTTTTTGCTTTTATTACCGCTAGTATTTATCATAGGTTATGATGCATTAGTTAAGGACTAAGTAAATGAACTTATCCAATCCTAACAGGTACTCGCTATTAAGCTAAGATCAACAGGTATATTTTGTAACGAGGACAAACAAACAAACGAGACATAGTATCATGCTAGGTTATAAATCAAACGAGACATCAAGATAGCCAATAGGCATTTCAATTGACGATAAATAGCAAACTTAGTTGGAAAAGAACTTGAGATAGTAAATTTTGAGGCGTTTAGAGAATTAGGTTAAACCAAAGAGCCCAATTACAGCCGTTATGCTGCCGGTTTTCCGGAAAGACTTTGGAGTTTAGACTAAATCATTAGGTGTTAAATCTTCATAAACATCTAAGCACGTGATATTACTTGAATGTTTAGTTCACATCCTAGTCTAACCTTATAGGCCGGGTTGGGGCGTGACACCTTATAATTAGAATGGTATCAGAGCTTAGTTTAGTAACTAGGCGTTAGTCGGGTTCAACTCTCGGACCATGGGTAGAAGCCCTAAGGTAATTATGATGTCTTGTTTATATGTGTGAATGTGTGCTAATGTTCTTTAATTGCTTTGAATATTGTGTGCCTTTGTGGACCATATGTATTATGTGTCATGCACATCGACACGTTAATGCCCTCAATAATGCATGCATGCATTTATACTCCTTCCTTGATACATGTGCATATTATATAACCGTGGATGACTATTTATACACATAGATAGTTAGGATTAGGACTTTCAGGGAAGTGAATTTGTGCAGGACGAACGAAAAGGCTCGGTTAGAGATTTCTCGCATCTTTACAGGTACTCGATGAATCGTATGTATTATTGGATATGCATATATATTAAATGCATAGCACAGGTATAATTGTTGAGGTAAAATTATCTCCTTATCTTTGGAATACATATGCTTGTGATTAAGTTATCAATTTTATAGCTATAGAATTCTTGATTCTGTTAAACCATTCTTCTAATTATGGTTCAAGTATAAAGGTTAATGACATACAACCTTCCTTAAGATATAAGAGTATACTATTAAATATGTAGAGTAGTATATATTCTCATGTGCTGATAGTGGAAGTTGACTTGGAGGTTTCTTTGAATCCATTTCTCACATCTTAAAATTGGCTTGATAGGTTATCTAAGAAGTTAGCAATATACTCGTACAATTGAATCCTTACTTGATTGGAATTAAGCATTGATGAATCTGATATGGTGTATACTAGTGAGTTTCAAGTCCACTCAATGGTAAGATTGTGACCTAGAAATTAAAAGATGAATTTGTGGAAGTTGACGATAGTTACTTTTAGGGGTTAGATTATTAAGTCATGGATAGCGTATTTAAGTGACTTAACAATTGATAACCTCAAGACATGTAGGAAACTATGGAGGCCGAGTTTAACAAGGTTGATGATTCTTTGGTATAACAAGAAACAGAGATGTTGGAATCGAGGAATTCACATAGCTAGAACTCGTGTTCGTAAAACTGTACCTAAATTGTTAGGTCGGATAGAAGTGTAAGGAATTGAATTATGCATTAGATGACTAAAGTTGCTAAGGTCCTAAATTGGATATTTGTGATATTAAGAAACACGGTATTAGTTTGGTGTCCCTCGAACTTAGTTGTAAATATGCAAGTAAGTCAATCTATGCGCTCGTTGTTTGGATACCCTAGAGGATATTAAGAAGCATATATCCCTAAGTATTACCGACGGACCTATGATATAAACCATGGAAATGAGATTAAAGCATTCGGTTACAAAGTGGAGTCGTTAGGGTATGATTAGAAATCCTAAATAGCTAATAGTGAGTAGGCATGATGATTCATGGTAAACCCTAGGACCTAAGGTCGATGAGTCTTGATGCTCTTAGCTAGTTGAACATGTAAATGGGAAGAGTAAGATTTCATATAATTAAGATAGAGATGAATTAGAATCATACTGACCCGAGAGACTGCTATTAGACAACCGTATTTATGTGCACCGTTTCACTTCTATAAACTAGCGGTTGGTAGACTTCGAATCGTGGTCGTTGAATAGAGGGTGAATCTTGTAGTGATAGTTAAATAAGTGGTTGATTACTTTTGAAGTTCTATTAGGTTATGTTGAAGGATTCCTCGTGGTCATAATTCTTATGTTGATACAACCTTGAAGTTATCTCGTGTAAAGTATCTTATGAGCTCGATTATTTCGGTGCCCATTTATAGTCCTAAGACTGTTGTTGAACGGTTGGTAACCTAGTGGAGCATTGATATCACTTACATGGCGATGAACCCAGCTTAGTAACATTAATGTTGAAAATATATTGGCGGGCATTAAATATTCGAAGGAATGACTAGGTCGCTAAGTGAGTATGACCATTGTCTTCTTAAGTATGACGTAACCATGGATTGAGGTGAGTGGAATTTATTTGAGATTGAAACTATTCACCTTAGGAGTTTTGGATAAGATTAAAAGAAAATTCTGAAGCTTTGTGGCTTGAAAATGGAGATTTGAAAATGGGAATAAATTGTGGATCACAAGCTGATGAAGCTTACTTGAAAAGTTGAACTAGTGCTACATGATTAGTTTACTCATGCAATTTCGATGGCAGTTGTTGGTGGTACCTAATAAATCTTAGAGTTTGAGTTTAACGAATCTCAACAGTCTTTCTTCTTGATTACGAGCTTGAAGGTTAACGAAGCTGGGGAAGAATGTTAATAAAAATGAGCCTGTAACCGGGAGACTAGTCATTAAAAGATTTGTTAATCTAACGTACCTACGAGATAAGGACTATGATACTATCGATAGATGACGATTTGAGATGGATTAGTTTGTTTGGTGAGTTCTTCTTTAAGATAGGGTCATATTGTGGAAATAATCCATAACATGTGTAGGTCCTACGTGTTAACAATTTTGAAACTAGTTGGTAGGATATGTAAATCGGATATAGACCTATATTAGCGTATGTCACCCAAGGATCATGGAATTATTGTGATATTCCTTTTGAGGTATGAATGCGAGATTGATACAACATAAGTCATGATTTTGGAGTTATAGTTCTATTGTTAGAATACCGATGCAACTTTGATGACTATGTTTGGAGATTCTAACCTTAGTTAATGAACTCGACCTTAAGATCAATTGGAGAAAAGAGAGTTGTTCAAAGGAATTAACTGTAAATGTAGGGGTCACACCGAATTAAATGATTGGAGAAAGCTAGGAAGTGAATTCATTGTGGTAAAAGAGATCACAGAGCAAAGGACGACCTGAAGTTGGAAAATAACAATGGTCGGAATCCGTCTAAATGACCTTAACAAGTAGGAATGAATTTCGGGACGAAATTCTTTTAAGGAGGGGAGGATGTGAGGCCCGACCCCGAATAACGTGTCCTACCTCGATTTGCGAACCCTAGACTTAATTATATGACTGACCTTGGATTACGTGCCCTGTCTTGGTTTTCGTGCATGCCTCGTTATACGTGCCTTAACCTAGAATTATGCGCCCTAATCCTCGATATACGTGCGATACCTAGATAAACATGCCATGACCTTAATTTACGTGCGAGACCTTGATTTGCGTGTGTCTCTTCGTTTTGTGTGCATTAACCTTGAACTGCGTGCTTTAACCTAGGTTTAAGAGTCGTGTCTTGAATTACGTGCATTGCATTGAATTACGTGCCTTATTTTGATCTATGTTCATTCACCTAGGGTTGTATGTGTTAGCATTAGAATTTGTGCACTTATCTTGAAGTATGTGCCTTAGTCTTGAAATACGTGTTGTACCTCGTAGTTCGTGTCTTACCTCGTAGTTTGTGTCTACCTCATAATTCGTGCCCTAGATCTAGGAATCCGTGCCACCACGTTAATCAAGAAAGATTCCTACACAAAGCACTAGACACTAAAATAATCATACACAATCCACTAACCAATATTATATTCCTAATTCAAATTCTCTACAAACTCCACTAACAATAAAATAATACTAAACTATTCCTACATTTTCCACTATCTATTATTCTATTCATAATTCAACTCATCAACAAACATTCCTATATTTTATTCTACCTAGATTCCCTCATTCCCCAACATTCCTATGACAATTCTAATGACACAAATGCATAAAAAATTAGTCCTAGACAAACTATGACAAAACACTTAACACAATGCAAAAACAATTGCTCAATTCTCCTCAAACCTCCACCATTTTCGACCAAGTGCTCCATGCCCATGCTAGCCATTTCAAAATACTCCTTGAAGACACAAAATGCTGAATTTGGACTGCCCAAGGACGACCACAACCTCAAAGAAATTGCAAAGCCATCACTTTGTCATATTCTCTCTTTTCCTTCAATTTCTCTCACTTCTCTCTCAATTTTCTCTCTCCATTTCAGTTTTGGCTGAGTTATTCATCTCCATAGCTTCTCTTCTTCACACCATAGCTAAACCAAGAAAGCCACAAGCAAAAGACTTCAACCGAGCTAGCTAAGAAGTGAAAACACACTTGCATGTGCATTTTTGACTCCATTCGGCCTAGGTAAGCTTCTTGACTTCCATTTCTTTTCTTCATGTTCTAACCTCATGTATGTGCTAAGAGATTGATCACTAAGCTGGGAAAAATAGAGAAAATCTAGTTGGAATCTCGGCTAAGCAAGAAGAAGAAGAGATTTGAGCTTCAACAAGGTTTTTGAGCATCTTTTGGTTTGATTGCTAAGGTGAGGGTTAAAACCTTTTGAAAACTCTTCAAAAATTCACATGCATGCTCATAAATGTGTTTATTTGCTTCTGTACTTGAGCTATATGGTCGTTCATAAGCTTAAACAACCATGCATGGCAATATCTTGGCTTGAAAATGATGCTAGGTGAAGTCGAAATTGTTGACAGCTCTCTGACCAGTCTGTTCGAGGTAATTTTAGTAAGGAAAATGATGTTTAAAATTCATGAAAATTGGTAGGTGACTAGTTTGGACAGTTTTGAACAGTTTTTGAAGAAATAGGCCGAAGCGAATTTTGACTCTAAGGTCCTCAAAATGGCAAATCTTTAAAATGTGTACAAATCTGGAAATCTGGAAAAATGAAGCAGGTTTTGGCAGATGCACTGACCTTGTGGAACGAACCATATTTGACTTAGTAAATGATGTCCAAAATGCATGAAATTTGGTGTGCTGCTAGATTTTTCAGTTCTGGACATTTTTGTCAGAAATGGACCAAGGCTCTGACACTAAGGACCTCAAAAACAGCAATCATTGAAATGTGTGCAAATCTGGACATGTTTGTGCTATCCCACTGTTTCGGCTATATCTAATGATCCCGAACTCCAAATGATGCAAGGTTTGTTCCTGATTTTAGTTGACTTCTTAAGATTTAATTTGACATCTTATTCACTGGATTTGGATATGGTTTGATTATCCTATTGATTGTGAGAAAACAGCCTATTGCAGTTAAGGTTCCACTTAGCTATATGCTTGGAAAATTGTTGTAACCTCTCTTGTGGTGCTAATTGCTTGGAAATGTGGTGTTGGGATGTTGTGTGGACTGTTTTGAGTACTTGAGGATGTTTGAATTGAATGATGCATGACTTGAGAATGATCTTGAGTTGACTTAGGGTTTAATCACACGGTTAAGCATGAAACGGAAACCCTATTGACTAGGTAGTCTTGCTAAGTGTTAATCATTTGGATATTGTGTCGAAATTATATGCTTAGTGGGCTGCCTGTAAATGTCTTATAACTTCAAATGCAATTTTGACCATTGCATGTCGACAAATAAGCTTTCCTTGCACCCGAACCCATGTTGATGTCATTGCATGTTGAATAATCTTATCACTTGATCACGTGGGCTTCGTAATGAGTTATATGGCCTGTTTTACATGTGTTACATGGCTGCCCGTTTAATGTTCATATGACTCTATGTGTTCTACAAAGTGAAATTTCATGTCAAGCATGCCTCATTCGTTTACTTGGCAATATGTGATCTTGAAATTGCTCGGAGGCAACCTACTTTGTTGTCCTCCTAATGTGAGTTGTTAAAAGATATTCAATGGTTTATTTGAACATGTTTACTTGGCTGCCCGTGAAAGTTTAATTGCTTTCAAATGGATATATGAAATGATTATATGTTCTTACAATGCCTTATATGCCAATATGTCAAAATGTGATCATATACTTGCTCGGAGGCAACCTACTTTGTTGACCTCCTAATGTGAAATGTTAAATGACATAAATGGACATTGTATACAAGGTTGCAACCTTTCATTGTGGCATAGTAGCGTTTCATGAACGCCGGGCGGCATAGGGCTTGTCGGTGCTCCCGTGACTACCATCGTCCAATTCCCTCTCTCGCTTGGCATTCCACCATCAAAGAGTTGGGTCGTAGGTTTCGGGGTACATCAGGAGTACACCCAATTGGGAACGATAAGTGGATTATTGAAGTCGGCCGCAACAATTGTATCGAAATTGAAATTGAGAGCAACTGCTCACCGTATCCTTGAAATGATTGGTAAATGTATCTGTTACTCGATTTGTTTCATATATTTGCATACCTTATTATTTGTAGTACGTGACATGTTCTCAAAAAGAGTTTTCATAAATTGAACCGGAAAATGAGTTTCAAAACGTATTTCTCGTTTCCTCCTCGTTGAGTTCATAAGGACTCACCCTCTTTTTCATCACAGGTGAAGAAGAACACGTACAGGTACCCGAGGATGGTGTGCCTAACGATGGACCCCTGGAGTGATTGCCTGTCATTGTTTGCTTTGCTTGAATGTGGCTACTTGTGAACTCTGTGCTTTTTGAAGACTATCTATTTTATGTTGCTTGTTATTTCTAATGTAAAAGACCCCCGTTGTAATTTGGGGTCTAATTTTGGTTTGTACTTATATTAAGTAGACTGATGCAAGACATTACTATGATCGTTTTTGCTTTTATTACCGCTAGTATTTATCATAGGTTATGATGCATTAGTTAAGGACTAAGTAAATGAACTTATCCAATCCTAACAGGTACTCGCTATTAAGCTAAGATCAACAGGTATATTTTGTAACGAGGACAAACAAACAAACGAGACATAGTATCATGCTAGGTTATAAATCAAACGAGACATCAAGATAGCCAATAGGCATTTCAATTGACGATAAATAGCAAACTTAGTTGGAAAAGAACTTGAGATAGTAAATTTTGAGGCGTTTAGAGAATTAGGTTAAACCAAATAGCCCAATTACAGCCGTTATGCTGCCGGTTTTCCGGAAAGACTTTGGAGTTTAGACTAAATCATTAGGTGTTAAATCTTCATAAACATCTAAGCACGTGATATTACTTGAATGTTTAGTTCACATCCTAGTCTAACCTTATAGGCCGGGTTGGGGCGTGACACCTTATAATTAGAATGGTATCAAAGCTTAGTTTAGTAACTAGGCGTTAGTCGGGTTCAACTCTCGGACCATGGGTAGAAGCCCTAAGGTAATTATGATGTCTTGTTTATATGTGTGAATGTGTGCTAATGTGCTTTAATTGCTTTGAATATTGTGTGCCTTTGTGGACCATATGTATTATGTGTCATGCACATCGACACGTTAATGCCCTCAATAATGCATGCATGCGTTTATACTCCTTCCTTGATACATGTGCATATTATATAACCGTGGATGACTATTTATACACATAGATAGTTAGGATTAGGACTTTCAGGGAAGTGAATTTGTGCAGGACGAACGAAAAGGCTCGGTTAGAGATTTCTCGCATCTTTACAGGTACTCGATGAATCGTATGTATTATTGGATATGCATATATATTAAATGCATAGCACAGGTATAATTGTTGAGGTAAAATTATCTCCTTATCTTTGGAATACATATGCTTGTGATTAAGTTATCAATTTTATAGCTATAGAATTCTTGATTCTGTTAAACCGTTCTTCTAATTATGGTTCAAGTATAAAGGTTAATGACATACAACCTTCCTTAAGATATAAGAGTATACTATTAAATATGTAGAGTAGTATATATTCTCATGTGCTGATAGTGGAAGTTGACTTGGAGGTTTCTTTGAATCCATTTCTCACATTTTAAAATTGGCTTGATAGGTTATCTAAGAAGTTAGCAATATACTCGTACAATTGAATCCTTACTTGATTGGAATTAAGCATTGATGAATCTGATATGGTGTATACTAGTGAGTTTCAAGTCCACTCAATGGTAAGATTGTGACCTAGAAATTAAAAGATGAATTTGTGGAAGTTGACGATAGTTACTTTTAGGGGTTAGATTATTAAGTCATGGATAGCGTATTTAAGTGACTTAACAATGGATAACCTCAAGACATGTAGGAAACTATGGAGGCCGAGTTTAACAAGGTTGATGATTCTTTGGTATAACAAGAAACAGAGATGTTGGAATCGAGGAATTCACATAGCTAGAACTCGTGTTCGGAAAACTGTACCTAAATTGTTAGGTCGGATAGAAGTGTAAGGAATTGAATTATGCATTAGATGACTAACGTTGCTAAGGTCCTAAATTGGATATTTATGATATTAAGAAACACGGTATTAGTTTGGTGTCCCTCGAACTTAGTTGTAAATATGCAAGTAAGTCAATCTATGCGCTCGTTGTTTGGATACCCTAGAGGATATTAAGAAGCATATATCCCTAAGTATTACCGACGGACCTATTATATAAACCATGGAAATGAGATTAAAGCATTCGGTTACAAAGTGGAGTCATTAGGGTATGATTAGAAATCCTAAATAGCTAATAGTGAGTAGGCATGATGATTCATGGTAAACCCTAGGACCTAAGGTCGATGAGTCTTGATGCTCTTAGCTAGTTGAACATGTAAATGGGAAGAGTAAGATTTCATATAATTAAGATAGAGATGAATTAGAATCATACTGACCCGAGAGACTGCTATTAGACAACCGTATTTATGTGCACCGTTTCACTTCTATAAACTAGCGGTTGGTAGACTTCGAATCGTGGTCGTTGAATAGAGGGTGAATCTTGTAGTGATAGTTAAATAAGTGGTTGATTACTTTTGAAGTTCTATTAGGTTATGTTGAAGGATTCCTCGTGGTCATAATTCTTATGTTGATACAACCTTGAAGTTATCTCGTGTAAAGTATCTTATGAGCTCGATTATTTCGGTGCCCATTTATAGTCCTAAGACTGTTGTTGAACGGTTGGTAACCTAGTGGAGCATTGATATCACTTACATGGCGATGAACCCAGCTTAGTAACATTAATGTTGAAAATATATTGGCGGGCATTAAATGTTCGAAGGAATGACTAGGTCGCTAAGTGAGTATGACCATTGTCTTCTTAAGTATGACGTAACCTTGGATTGAGGTGAGTGGAATTTATTTGAGATTGAAACTATTCGCCTTAGGAGTTTTGGATAAGATTAAAAGAAAATTCTGAAGCTTTGTGGCTTGAAAATGGAGATTTGAAAATGGGAATAAATTGTGGATCACAAGCTGATGAAGCTTACTTGAAAAGTTGAACTAGTGCTACATGATTAGTTTACTCATGCAATTTCGATGGCAGTTGTTGGTGGTACCTAATAAATCTTAGAGTTTGAGTTTAACGAATCTCAACAGTCCTTCTTCTTGATTACGAGCTTGAAGGTTAACGAAGCTGGGGAAGAATGTTAATAAAAATGAGCCTGTAACCGGGAGACTAGTCATTAGAAGATTTGTTAATCTAACGTACCTACGAGATAAGGACTATGATACTATCGATAGATGACGATTTGAGATGGATTAGTTTGTTTGGTGAGTTCTTCTTTAAGATAGGGTCATATTGTGGAAATAATCCATAACATGTGTAGGTCCTACGTGTTAACAATTTTGAAACTAGTTGGTAGGATATGTAAATCGGATATAGACCTATATTAGCGTATGTCACCCAAGGATCATGGAATTATTGTGATATTCCTTTTGAGGTATGAATGCGAGATTGATACAACATAAGTCATGATTTTGGAGTTATAGTTCTATTGTTAGAATACCGATGCAACTTTGATGACTATGTTTGGAGATTCTAACCTTAGTTAATGAACTCAACCTTAAGATCAATTGGAGAAAAGAGAGTTGTTCAAAGGAATTAACTGTAAATGTAGGGGTCACACCGAATTAAATGATTGGAGAAAGCTAGGAAGTGAATTCATTGTGGTAAAAGAGATCACAGAGCAAAGGACGACCCGAAGTTGGAAAATAACAATGGTCGGAATCCGTCTAAATGACCTTAACAAGTAGGAATGAATTTCGGGACGAAATTCTTTTAAGGAGGGAAGGATGTGAGGCCCGACCCCGAATAACGTGTCCTACCTCGATTTGCGCACCCTAGACCTAATTATATGACTGACCTTGGATTACGTGCCCTGTCTTGGTTTTCGTGCATGCCTCGTTATACGTGCCTTAACCTAGAATTATGCGCCCTAATCCTCGATATACGTGCGATACCTAGATAAACATGCCATGACCTTAATTTACGTGCGAGACCTTGATTTACGTGTGTCTCTTCGTTTTGTGTGCATTAACCTTGAACTACGTGCTTTAACCTAGGTTTAAGAGTCGTGTCTTGAATTACGTGCATTGCATTGAATTACGTGCCTTATTTTGATCTATGTTCATTCACCTAGGGTTGCATGTGTTAGCATTAGAATCTGTGCACTTATCTTGAAGTATGTGCCTTAGTCTTGAAATACGTGCTGTACCTCGTATTTCGTGTCTTACCTCGTAGTTCGTGTCTACCTCATAATTTGTGCCCTAGATCTAGGAATCCGTGCCACCACGTTAATCAAGAAAGATTCCTACACAAAGCACTAGACACTAAAATAATCCTACACAATCCACTAACCAATATTATATTCCTAATTCAAATTCTCTACAAACTCCACTAACAATAAAATAATACTAAACTATTCCTACATTTTCCACTATCTATTATTCTATTCATAATTCAACTCATCAACAAACATTCCTATATTTTATTCTACCTAGATTCCCTCATTCCCCAACATTCCTATGACAATTCTAATGACACAAATGCATAAAAAATTAGTCCTAGACAAACTATGACAAAACACTTAACACAATGCAAAAAAAATTGCTCAATTCTCCTCAAACCTCCACCATTTTCGACCAAGTGCTCCATGCCCATGCTAGCCATTTCAAAATACTCCTTGAAGACACAAAATGCTGAATTTTGACTGCCCAAGGCCGACCACAACCTCAAAGAAATTGCAAAGCCATCACTTTGTCATATTCTCTCTTTTCCTTCAATTTCTCTCACTTCTCTCTCAATTTTCTCTCTCCATTTCGGTTTTGGCTGAGTTCTTCATCTCCATAGCTTCTCTTCTTCACACCATAGCTAAACCAAGAAAGCCACAAGCAAAAGACTTCAACCGAGCTAGCTAAGAAGTGAAAATCACACTTGCATGTGCATTTTTGACTCCATTCGGCCTAGGTAAGCTTCTTGACTTCCATTTCTTTTCTTCATGTTCTAACCTCATGTATGTGCTAAGAGATTGATCACTAAGCTGGGAAAAATAGAGAAAATCTAGTTGGAATCTCGGCTAAGCAAGAAGAAGAAGAGAGTTGAGCTTCAACAAGGTTTTTGAGCATCTTTTGGTTTGATTGCTAAGGTGAGGGTTAAAACCTTTTGAAAACTCTTCAAAAATTCACATGCATGCTCATAAATGTGTGTATTTGCTTCTGTACTTGAGCTATATGGTCGTTCATAAGCTTAAACAACCATGCATGGCAATATCTTGGCTTGAAAATGATGCTAGGTGAAGTCGAAATTGTTGACAGCTCTCTGACCAGTCTGTTCGAGGTAATTTTAGTAAGGAAAATGATGTTTAAAATTCATGAAATTGGTAGGTGACTAGTTTGGACAGTTTTGAACAGTTTTTTCAGAAATAGGCCGAAGCTAATTTTGACTCTAAGGTCCTCAAAATGGCAAATCTTTAAAATGTGTACAAATCTGGAAATCTGGAAAAATGAAGCAGGTTTTGGCAGATGCACTGACCTTTTGGAACGAACCATATTTGACTTAGTAAATGATGTCCAAAATGCATGAAATTTGGTGTGCTGCTAGATTTTTCAGTTCTGGACATTTTTGTCAGAAGTGGACCAAGGCTCTGACCCTAAGGACCTCAAAAACAACAATCATTGAAATGTGTGCAAATCTGGACATGTTTGTGCTATCCCACTGTTTCGGCTATATCTAATGATCCCGAACTCCAAATGATGCAAGGTTTGTTCCTGATTTTAGTTGACTTCTTAAGATTTAATTTGACATCTTATTCACTGGATTTGGATATTGTTTGATTATCCTATTGATTGTGAGAAAACAGCCTATTGCAGTTAAGGTTCCACTTAGCTATATGCTTGGAAAATTGTTGTAACCTCTCTTGTGGTGCTAATTGCTTGGAATTGTGGTGTTGGGATGTTGTGTGGACTGTTTTGAGTACTTGAGGATGTTTGAATTGAATGATGCATGACTTGAGAATGATCTTGAGTTGACTTAGGGTTTAATCACACGGTTAAGCATGAAACGGAAACCCTATTGACTAGGTAGTCTTGCTAAGTGTTAATCATTTGGATATTGTGTCGAAATTATATTCTTAGTGGGCTGCCTGTAAATGTCTTATAACTTCAAATGCAATTTTGACCATTGCATGTCGACAAATAAGCTTTCCTTGCACCCGAACCCGTGTTGATGTCATTGCATGTTGAATAATCTTATCACTTGATCACGTGGGCTTCGTAATGAGTTATATGGCCTGTTTTACATGTGTTACATGGCTGCCCGTTTAATGTTCATATGACTCTATGTGTTCTACAAAGTGAAATTTCATGTCAAGCATGCCTCATTCGTTTACTTGGCAATATGTGATCTTGAAATTGCTCGGAGGCAACCTACTTTGTTGTCCTCCTAATGTGAATTGTTAAAAGATATTCAATGGTTTATTTGAACATGATTACTTGGCTGCCCGTGAAAGTTTAATTGCTTTCAAATGGATATATGAAATGATTATATGTTCTTACAATGCCTTATATGCCAATATGTCAAAATGTGATCATATACTTGCTCGGAGGCAACCTACTTTGTTGACCTCCTAATGTGAAATGTTAAATGACATAAATGGACATTGTATACAAGGTTGCAACCTTTCATTGTGGCATAGTAGCGTTTCATGAACGCCGGGTGGCATAGGGCTTGTCGGTGCTCCCGTGACTACCATGGTCCAATTCCCTCTTTCGCTTGGCATTCCACCCTCGGAGAGTTGGGTCGTAGGTTTCGGGGTACATTCGGAGTACACCCAATTGGGAGCGATAAGTGGATTATTGAAGTCGGCCGCAACAATTGTATCGAAATTAAAATTGAGAGCAACTGCTCACCATATCCTTGAAATGATTGGTAAATGTATCTGTTACTCGATTTGTTTCATATATTTGCGTACCTTATTATTTGTAGTACGTGACATGTTCTCAAAAAGAGTTTTCATAAATTGAACCGGAAAATGAGTTTCAAAACGTATTTCTCGTTTCCCCCTTGCTGAGTTCATAAGGACTCACCCTCTTTTTCATCACAGGTGAAGAAGAACACGTACAGGTACCCGAGGACGGTGTGCCTAACGATGAACCCTTGTAGTGATTGCCTGTCAGTGTTTGCTTTGCTTGAATGTGGCTACTTGTGAACTCTGTGCTACTTGAAGACTATCTTTTTTATGATGCTTGTTATTTCTAATGTAAAAGACCCCCGTTGTAATTTGGGGTCTAATTTTGGTTTGTACTTATATTTAGTAGACTGATGCTAGACATTACTATGATCATTTTTGCTTTTATTACCGCTAGTATTTATCATAGGTTATGACGTATTAGTTAAGGACTAAGTAAATGAACTTATCCAATCCTAACAGGTACTCGCTATTAAGCTAAGATCAACATGTATATTTTGTAACTAGGACAAATAAACAAACGAGACATAGTATCATGCTAGGTTATAAATCAAACGAGACATCAAGATAGCCAATAGGCATTTCAATTGACGATAAATAGCAAACTTAGTTGGAAAAGAACTTGAGATAGTAAATTTTGAGGCGTTTAGAGAATTAGGTTAAACCAAAGAGCCCAATTACAGCCGTTATGCTGCCGGTTTTTCGGAAAAACTTTGGAGTTTAGACTAAATCATTAGGTGTTAAATCTTCATAAACAGCTAAGCAAGTGATATTACTTGAATATTTAGTTCATACCCTAGTCTAACCTTATAGGCCGAGTTGGGGCGTGACAGCATCCGAGCACGCTAGTGGCCCCCGTCGTAGAGCGCTCGGAGAGCTTTTCAACGGTATGCTGTGCGCCACGTAACTCCTTACGGATCAAAAGTTATGGGCACCGGAGCGACGGATACCTAGTCACATGCCCTACGCCCTCGATTTACGGGCACAACCTCTACGTGAAGTGAAGTTGTCTTGCCCATGGTGGCGTTGGATTCGGTAATAGAAATGTGAGGGATTGGGTTGTCGTCCTTACCGCGGCTCACTACGTACCATCCGAGACGAAAAAATAGCGGAAAAGAAGAAAAGTGTCCCGAAATAGATGAAAACGTTCGATTTTGGGCTCCGAAAATAGGTACAGCTGAGCAGGTTTGCTGCCCTCGTCGTGTAGCTCTCAGAGAGCTTTCCAACGGTATGTTGTGCACCGCGTAACTCCTTACGAATCAAAAGTTATGGGCACCGGAGCGACGGATACTTGGTCACACACCCCACGCCCTCGGTTTGTGGACCCAGCCTCTATGTGAAGTGAAGTTGTCTTGCCCATGGTGGCGTGGGATTCGGTAATAGAAATGTGATGGATTAGGTTGTCGTCCTTTTCGTGGCTCACGACGTACGATTCAAGACAGAAAAACACCGCAAAAGAAGAAAAGTGTCCCAAAACTGATAAAAATGTTTGATTTTCAGCCCCGAAATCAGGCGCAGCAAAGCACGCTCACTGCCCCTGTCGTAGAGCACTCAACGAGCTTTCCAATGGTATGTTTTGCACCGCGTAACTCCTTACGGATCAAAAGTCAGGGGCACCAAAGCGACGGATACCTTGTCACATGCCCCACGCCCTCGATTTGCGGGCCCAGCCTCTACGTGAAGTGAAGTTGTCTTGCTCATGGTGGCGTGGGATTCGGTAATAGAATTGAAGTGGATTAGGTTGTCGTCCATTTCGTGGCTCACGACGTACGATCCGGGATGAAAAAATAGCAGAAAATAAGAAAAGTGTCCCAAAACTTATGAAAACATTCGATTTTGTGCTCAGAAAATAGGCTCATTCGATTAGGCTAGCTGCCCCCATTGAAGATCTCTCGAAGTGCTTTCCAACGGTATGTTGTGCGCCGCGTAACTCCTTACGGATCAAAAGCTATGGGCACCGGAGCGATGGATAATTGGTTACACGCCCCACACCCTCGGTTTGCGGGCCCAGCCTCTACATGAAGTGAAGTTTTCTTGCCCAAGGTGGCGTGGGATTCGATAATAGAAACGTGATGGATTAGGTTGTCGACCTTTTCGCGGCTCACGACATACGATCCGGGAAGGAAAAATAGCGCAAAAGAAGAAAAGTGTCCAGAAACTAATCAAAACGTTCAATTTTGGGCGTCGAAAATAGGCGCTGCTTTGCAGGTTTGCTGCCCTCGTTGTAGAGCTCTCGGAGAGCTTTCCAACGGTATGTTGTGCGCCGCGTTACTCCTTTCGGATCAAAAGTTATGGGCACCGGAGCGACGGATACCTGGTCACACACCCCACTCCCTCGGTTTGCGGGCCCAGCCTCTATGTGAAGTGAAGTTGTCTTGCCCAAGGTGCCGTGGGATTCGGTAATAGAAATCTGATGGATTAGGTTGCCGTCGTTTTCGCGGCTCATGACGTAAGATCCGGGATAGAAAAATAGTGCAAAAGAAGAAAATTATCCCGAAACTGATGAAAACGTTCGATTTTGGGCTCCAAAAATAGGCGCAACGAAGCAGGATTGATCCCCCCGTCGTAGAGCTCTCGGAGAGCTTTCCAACGGTATGTTGTGCGCCGCGTAACTCTTTACGAATCAAAAGTTATGGGCACTAGAGCGACGGATACTTGGTCACACGCCCTACGCCCTCGGTTTGCGGGCCCAGCCTCTACATGAAGTGAAGTTGTCCTGCCAATGGTGGCGTGGGATTCGGTAATAGAAAAGTGATGGATTAGGTTGTCGTCCTTTTCGCGGCTAACGACGTACGATCCGGGACTGAAAAACAGCACAAAGGAAGAAAAGTGTCCCGAAACTGATGAAAACGTTCGATTTTGGGCTCCGAAAATAGGATTAAGAAAGCAAGCTTGCTGCCCCCGTCGTAGAGCTCTCGGAGAACTTTCCAACGTTATGCTGTGCGCCGCGTAACTCCTTACGGATCAAAAGTTATAGGCATCGGAGCGACGGATACCTGGTCACATGCCCCACGCCCTCGGTTTGCAGGCCCGACCTCTACGTGAAGTGAAGTTGTCTTGCCCATGGTGCAGTGGGATTCGGTAATAGAAATGTGATGGATTAGGTTGTCATCGTTTTCGCGATTCACGACGTACAATCTTAGACGAAAAAACAGCGCAAAAGAAGAAAAGTGTCCCGAAACTGATGAAAACGTTTGATTTGGGGCACCGAAAACAGGCGCAGCAATGCGGACTTGCTGCACCCATTGTAGAGTTCTCGGAGAGCTTTCCAACGGTAAGTTGTGCGCCGCGTAAGTCCTTACAGATCAAAAGTTGTGGACACCGGAGCGACGGATACCTGGTCACACGCCCCACGCCCTCAGTTTACGGGCCCAGCCTCTACGTGAGGTGATGTTTTCTTTCCCATGGTGGTGTGGGATTCGGTAATAGAAATGTGATGGACTAGGATGTCGTCCTTTTCGCGGCTCACGACGTACGACCCAGGATGGAAAAACAGTGCAAAGAAGAAAAGTATCCCGCAACTGATGAAAACGTTTGATTTTCATCTTTGAAAACAGGCTTCAGAAAGCAATCTTGCTGCCCCTGTCGTAGAGCTCTCGGAGAGCTTTCCAACGGTATGCTATGCACTGCGTAACTCTTTACGGATGAAAAGTTATGGGCACCGGAGCGACGGATACCTAGTCACACGCCCCACGCCCTCGATTTGCGGGCCCAGCCTCTACGTGAAGTGAAGTTGTCTTAACCATGGTGGCGTGGGATTCGGCAACAGAAATGTGATGGAATGGGTTGTCGTCCTTACCGCAGCTCACGATGTACGATCCGGGATGAAAAAACTGCGCAAAAGAAGAAAAGTATCCCGAAACTGATGAAAACGTTCGATTTTGGGCTCTGAAAATAGGCGCAGTCGAGCAAGTTTGCTACCCCCGTCGTAAAGCTCTCGGAGAGCTTTCCAACGGTATGTTGTGCGCCACGTAACTTCTTACGGATCAAAAGTTATGGGCCCTGGAGCGACGGATACCTGGTCACATGCCCCACGCCCTCGGTTTGTGGGCCCAGCCTCTACGTGATGTAAAGTTGTCTTGCCCAAGGTGCCGTGGGATTCGGTAATAGAAATGTGATGGATTAGGTTGTTGTCGTTTTCGCAGCTCACGACGTACGATCCGGGATGGAGAAACAGCGCAAAACAAGAAATGTGTCTCAAAATTGATGAAAATGTTTGATTTTGGGCTCTGAAAATAGGCGCAGTCGAGCAGTTTTGCTGCCCCCATCGTAGAGCTCTCGGAGAGCTTTCCAACAGTATGTTGTGCACCGCATAACTCCTTACGGATCAAAAGTTATGGGCACCGGAGCGACGTATACCAGGTCACACGCCCCACGCCCTCGGTTTGTGGGCCCAGCCTCTACGTGAAGTGAAGTTGTCTTGCCCATGATGGAATGAGATTCGGTAATAGAAATGTGATGGATTAGGATGTCGTCCTTTTTGCGGCTCACGACGTACGATCCGGGACGGAAAAACAGCGCAGAAGAAGAAAAGTGTCCCGAAACTAATGAAAACGTTCGATTTTGAATTCCGAAAATAGGTGCAGGTGAGCAGGCTTGCTACCCCCGTCGTAGAGCTCTTGGAGAGCTTTCCAACGGTATACTGTGCGCCGCATAACTCCCTTCGGATCAAAAGTTATGGGCACCGGAGCGACGGATACTTGGTCACACGCCCCACGCCCCACGTCCTCGGTTTGCGGGCCCAGCCTCTACGTGAAGTGATGTTGTCTTCCCAAGGTGCCATGGGATTCGGTAATAGAAATGTGATGGATTAGGATGTCGTCCTTTTCGCGGCTCATGACGTACGATCCGGGACGAAAAAACAACGCAAAAAAATAAAATTATCCCGAAACTAATAAAAACATTCAATTTTGGACTCCGAAAATAGGCACAACAGAGCAGACTTGATGCCCTTGTCGTAGAGCTCTCGGAGAGCTTTCCAACGGTATGCTGTGCGCCGCGTAACTCCTTACAGATCAAAAGTTATGGGCACCAGAGCGACGAATACCTGGTTACACGCCCTACGCTTTCGGTTTGCGGGCCCAACCTCATGGTGAAGTGAAGTTGTCTTGCCAATTGTGGCGTGGGATTCGGTAATAGAAAAGTGATGGATTTGGTTGTCGTCCCTTTCATGGTTCACGTCGTACGATCCGAGATAGAAAAACAACGCAAAAGAAGAAAAGTGTCCCAAAACTGATGTAAACGTTCGATTTTGGACTCCGAAAATTGGCAACGCTGAGCAAGCTTGCTACCCCTGTCGTAGAGCTCTCGGAGAGCTTTCCAACGGTATGCTGTGCACCGCATAACTCCTTACGGATCAAAAGTTATGGGCACCAGAGCGACGGATACCTGGTCACACGCCCTACGCTTTCGGTTTGCGGGCCCAGCCTCACGGTGAAGTGAAGTTGTCTTGCCAATTGTGGCGTGGGATTCGGTAATAGAAAAGTGATGGATTTGGTTGTCGTCCCTTTTGTGGTTCACGTCATACGATCCGAGACAGAAAAACAACGCAAAAGAAGAAAAGTGTCCCAAAACTGATGAAAACGTTCGATTTTGGACTCCGAAAATTGGCAACTCTGAGCAGGCTTGCTACCCCTGTCGTAGAGCTCTTGGAGAGCTTTCCAACGGTATGGTGTGCGCCGCGTAACTCCTTACGGATCAAAAGTTATGGGTACCAGAGCGACGGATACCTGGTCACACGCCCCACGCCCACGGTTTGCGGGCCCAGCCTCTACATGAAGTGAAGTTTTCTTGCCCATGGTGGCATGGGATTCGGTAATAGAAATGCGGTGGATTAGGTTGCCGTCCTTTTCACGGCTCACGACGCACGATCCGGGTCAAAAAAACAGCGCAAAAAAAGAAAAGTGTCACAAAATTAATGAAAACACTCAATTTTGGGCTCCGAAAATAGGCGCAGCCGAGTAAGCTGGCTGCCCCCGTCGAAGAGCTCTCGGAGTGCTCTCCAACGGTATGTTGTGCACTATGTAACTCCCTACGGATCAAAAGTTATGGGGATTAGAACGACGGATACCTAGTCACACGCCCCACGCCCTCGGTTTGCGGGCCCAGCCTCTACGTGAAGTGAAGTTGTCTTGCCCATATTGGCGTGGGATTCGGTAATAGAAATATGATGGATTAGGATGTCGTCCTTTTCGCGGTTCACGACGTACGATCTGGGAAAGAAAAATAGCGCAAAAGAAGAAAAGTATCCCGAAACTGATGAAAACGTTCGATTTAGGGTTTCAAAATTAGGCGCAGCCGAGCAGGCTTGCTGACCCCGACGTAGAGCTCTCGGAGAGCTTTCCAACGGTATGCTGTGCACTGCATAACTCCTTACGGATCAAAAGTTATGGGCACCGGAGCGACGGATACCTGGTCATACGCCCCACACCCTCGGTTTGCGGGCCCAGCCTCTACGTGAAGTGAAGTTGTCTATCCCATGGTGGCGTGGGATTCGGTAATAGAAATGGGATAGATTAGGTTGTCATCGTTTTCGCGGCTCACGACGTACGATCTTGGACGGAAAAACAGGGCAAAAGAAGAAAACTGTCCCAAAACTGATGAAACCATTAGATTTTGGGCACCGAAAACAGGTGCAGCAAAACAAAGTTGCTGCCCCCGTCGTAGAGCTCTCGGTGAGCTTTCCAACGGTATGCTGTGCGCCGCGTAACTTCTTACGGATCAAAAGTTATGGGTAACGGAGCAACGGATACCTGGTCACACGCCCCATGCCCCCGGTTTGCGGGCCCAGCATCTACGTGTAGTGAAATTGTCTTGCCTATGGTGGCGTGGGATTAGGTAATAGAAATGTGATGGATTAGAATGTCGTCCTTTTCGCAGCTCACGACGTACGATTCGGGACGAAAAAATAGTGCAAAAGAAGAAAAGTGTCTCAAAACTGATGAAAATGTTTGATTTTGGTCTCCGAAAATAGGCTTAGCATAGCAAACTTGCTGCCCCCGTCATAGAGCTCTCGGAGAGCTTTCCAACGGTATGTTGTACGCCGCGTAACTCCTTACGGATTAAAAGTTATGGGCACTGGAACGACGGATACCTGGTCACACGCACCACGCCCTCGGTTTGCGGGCCCAGCCACTACGCGAAGTGAAGTTGTCTTGCCCATTGTGGCGTGGGATTCGGTAATAGAAATGTGATGGATTGGGTTGTCGTCCTTATCGTGGCTCACGACGTACGATCCAGGACAGAAAAACAGCACAAAAAAAGAAAAGTGTCTCGAAACTGATGTAAACATTCGATTTTCGGCTCCGAAAACAGGCGCAGCCAAGCAAACTTGCTGCCACTGTCGTAGAGCTCTTGGATAGCTTTCCAACGGTATGCTGTGCGCCGCGTAACTCCTTACGGGTCAAAAGTTATGGGCACTAGAGCGACGGATACCTGGTCATACGCCCCACGCCCCCGGTTTGCGGGCCCAACCTCTACGTGAATTAATGTACTCTTGCCCAAGGTGCCGTGGGATTCGTTAATAGAAATGTGATGGATTAGGTTGTTGTTTTTTTCGCAGCTCACGAAGTACGACCCGCGACGGAGAAACATCGCAAAACAAGAAATGTGTCTCGAAACTGATGAAAACGTTCGATTTTGGGCTCCGAAAATAGGTGTAGCCGAGCAAGCTTGCTGCCCCCATCGTAGAGCTCTAGGAGAGTTTTCCAACGGTATGCTGTGCGCCTCATATCTTCTTACGGATCAAAAGTTTTGGGCACCGGAGCGACGGATACCTACTCACACGTCCCACGCCCTCGGTTTGCGGGCCCAGCCTCTACGTAAAGTGAAGTTGTCTTGCCCATGGTGGCGTGGGATTCAGTAATAGAAAAGTGATGGATTAGGTTGTCATCCTTTTAGCGGCTCACGACATACGATCCGAGACAGAAAAACAGCGCAAAAGAAGAAAAGTGTCCCAAAACTAATCAAAACGTTCGATTTTGGGCTCCGAAAATAGGCTCTGTCACGCCCCCAACCAGACCTATAGAGGTTAGACTAGGGTGTGATCTAAATAATCACGTTCTTTTATTACTATAACTGATTAACGAAGAATAAGCTTATCCGTTAGATTAGAACTCCAACAATTCTTCGGAAAACCGGCAGCATAACGGCTGTAATTGGCTCTTTAGTTTGACCTAATTTTTCTAAACGCCTCAAAACTTTCAATCTCAAATTCGATTCCAACTAAGATTACTATTTATCACCAATTGATATGTCCACTATTTATCTCAAGTCTCGTTTGATTAACACCTAGCATAATAACTATGTCTCGTTTATGTGTCAATTCCTGTTACACAAGTACCTGTTGGTCTTAGCTTACACATGAGTATCTGCTTAAGATTGGATAGATTCATTTTACATAGCCCTTTTGCCTAATACTTCATAAGCCTGTACTAGTTACTAATCAAAGTAGCAAAACGAGCAAATAGGGTGTCTGTCTAGTTATAAACAGTACAAATCAAAATTAGACCCCAAATTACAATGGGGGTCATTTACAATAACGACAACAAGCGACATAAGAAATAGTCTTCAAAACAACATATCGTTCACAAAACAGCCACAATCACGTAAGGCACGTAGGGCATGCAATCACTTCAAAGAGTCATCAATAGGCACGTTATCCACGGGTGCCTGTGAGGCCCGACCTCAATTTGCGTGCAGTACCTCGTTTCGTGTGCCCTAACCTAGATTTGCATGCCTTGACTTAGGTTTAAGAATCGTATTTCATTTTGTGTGCCTTGCATTGAATTACGTGCATTCATTCAAGGTTGTGTGCATTTACTTGGGAAACGTGCATTCGTCTCGTAGTTCGTACCTTGCCTCGTAGTGCGTGCCTAAATCTAGGAAAGCGCGCCCTCACGCTAATCAAGAAAGCATCTTACACGAAGCACTAGGTCATTAATTAATCCCACAAATCCCACTAACTAATATTAAATTGCTAATTCAACCCACTAAAAGACAAAATCTCACAAAAAGCTAGATATTCTTTATTCTTTATTCTTTATTCTTTGCATATCACAAACACACAATTAAAATATTGCTCAACCAAGACAAAAATTCAGATTCTTGCAATGCCTTGGCCGACCACCTTGTGTGCATTTGTGCTTGCTTGCATAATTCAAAATTAAATCTAGACATCCTATGACAATCTATGACTCAAAGCAATAAAAAAATAACCCAAAACCCTACCCAATGCACCCAAAATCTCAACCCATGCATATGCCCATACTAGGATGATTCAAATTATGCTTCTTGAAGACACAAATCTGAAATTTACAAGCTCAAGGCCAACATATGCATCAAACATTGCAAAGCTTTTATTTTTCTTTCATTTTCTCTCATTTCCTCTCATTCTTCTCTCTCCTTCTCATTCTTCTCTCTCTCTCTCGGCCTTGGCTGAGTTTCTACACTCCATAGCTTATTTTCATCACTCAATGGTTCATCAAGACATGCAAGAAGCTTAAGGAGCTCGACCAAACAAAACTAGGAGCAAAGAAGCACACATGCAAGCCTTTAGCACATCCATTTCGGTTTAGATGAGTTTGTTAGCTTCCATTTCTTTTCTTCTTGTTCTAACCACATGCACCTACTAAGAACATGGTAACTTAGCTAGGAAATTAGAGAAATCCCAAGTTGTCTCTCGGCTAAGCAAGGAAAAGATCAACTTTGTGCTTCACCAAGAGTTTGTGCATCATCTTTGTTGTCTTGCTAAGGTGAGGGCTAAAACTTCTTGAAAATCTTTCAAAAACCACATGCATGCCCTTAAATGTCTATCTTTACTTCTGTACTTGTGATATATGTGTGTTCATGAGTTTTTGTAAACATGCATGGCAAGATTTTTGGCTATAATGTGATGATAGATGAAATCGGGTATGTAACAGCCTTCTGCCTTGTTGGTGCGAGGTGATTTTGACCAGGTAAAAGATGTTGAAAGTGCATGAAAATTGGTCGGTAACTATTTTCTCCAGTTCTGAGAATTTGTCACAGAAATAGGCCAAAGCTAGTTTTGACTCTAAGGTTCTCAAAATGGAAAATTATCAAAATGTGTCCAAATCTGGAAAGGGTGGAAAAATGAAGCAGGTTTGGCAGATTCACTGACCTTGTAGAGCGAACCAGTTTTGACTTAGTAAATGATATCTAAAATGTATGGAATTTGGTTTGCAGTTATATTTTTCAGTTCTGGACATTTTTTTCAGAAATGGACTAAGGCTAAATCTGACCCTAAGGCCCTAAAAAATGACAAACATTGAAATGTGTGCAAATCTGGACAGTTTTGTGTAGTCTCACTGTTTTGGCTGTAACTCTTGAACCCGAACTCCAAATGATGCGAGGTTTGTTTCTGAATTTAGTTCACTCCTTAAGATTTAATTTGACATCTTGTTCACTGGATTTTGAGTTTGTTTGCTTGTCTCAATGATTGTGAGAAAATAGTCCATTGCAGTGAGGGTTTCACCTAGTGATATGCTTAGAAAAATTATTGTAGCTTCTCTTGTTGTACTAAATGCTTGGGATTGTGGCATTTGGATGTTGTGTGGACTATTTTGAATGCTTGAGGGTGTTTGAATTAATCAATGCATGGCTTGAGCTTAATTACGAGATGACTTGGGGCTTAATCGCACGGGTAAGCACGAATTGAAACCCTAGTGACTAGGTAAATTCGCTAAGTGTTGATCCTATGAATATCGTGTTTCATTATGTGATTAGTAGGCTGCCCGTAGTTTCCCTCGTAGCCCTAAACATGATTTTGATGATTACATGTTGACAAGTAGGCCTTTCTTGCACCAAGTCCCACGTAGATGTCGTTGCATGTTGGATAATCTTATTATTTGATTACGTGAACTTCGAAATGAGTTATATGACTTGATTTACATGCGTTACATCGCTGCCTGTTTAATATTCATATAACTCCATGTGCTTTTCAAGTGAAATTGCCTGTCATATCGTGCCTCGCTTGTTTACTTGTCAATGTGCAATCTTATGACTGCTCGGAGGCAACCTACTTTGTTGTCCTCCAAATGTGATATATTAAATGTCATAAATGTGCATTGCATACAAGGTTGCAACCTTTCATTCTGGCGTGGTAGCGTTCACGCACACCGGGCGGCATCGGGCTTGCCGGTGCAACCGTGACTACTATTGTCCAATTCCCTCTCTCGCTTGGAGGCTAGACTTCCTCGGAGAGTTGGGTCGTAGGATTTCGGGGTACATCCGGAGTACACCCATTTTGCGTGATAAGGGGATGATTTGAAGTCGGCCGCAATAACTGATACTGGAAATTAACTGAGAGAAAAAGCTCACTGTATCCTTTTTACTATGTGTATAAGTACTCTCGCTTGGTTCCTAGAGGACCTCGGGGAGGAAAGACGGGTAATTGTGTTCTTTTACTTTTACATTACATTATGTACTTACTTGTGATATAATGTCATGCTTGCAAAGGGTTTTCATAAGTTGAACCGGAAAATGAGTTTTAAAACTTATTTCTCGTTCCCCCTCGCTGAGTTCATAAGGACTCACCCTCTTTTATCATCTCAGGTGAAGAAGACCAAGAACAGGTACCCGAGGACGACGTGCCTAATGATGATTCCTTGGAATGATTGCTTGCCCTACGTGCCTTGCTTGACTATGGCCATTTTGTGAACAATATGTTGCTTGAAGACTATTTCATTTCTTATGATGCTTGTTATTGTATTGCAAATGACCCCCGTTGTAATTTGGGGTCTAATTTTGGCTTGTACTGATAATAACTAGATAGACACTACTATGGTCGTTTTGCTATCGTTATTGGCTAGTATCTATCATAGGATTTTGAAGTATCAGGTAAGGATTAAGTAAAATGAACCTATCCAATTTAAAGCAAATACTCATTGTTAAGCTAAGATCAACAGGTACTTTTGAAACGAAGATTAACAAACAAATGAGACATAGTATCATGCTAGGTTATTAATCAAATGAGACTTCGAGATAACTGGTAGGCGTTTCGATTGGCTATAATTAGTAATCTTAGTTGGAAATGAAACTGAGATTGGAAATTTTGAGGCGTTTTGAGAATTAGGTCAAACTAAAGAGCCAATTACAGCCGTTATGCTGCCGATTTTCCAGAGAATTTGTGGAGTTTAGGATAAACGTTACGTGTTAAACCTTCTTGAACGATTAAATACGTGAAAGGACTTGAATGTTTAGATCACACCCTATTCTAACCTTTGTAGGCCGGGTTGGGGCGTGACACCTTATAGAAAGAATGGTATTAGAGCTTAGATTGCTTAAGCCAGTTTTAACTCTCGGACCATGGGTATAAGCCCTAAGGTAATTAGGATGACTTGTTTATATGTTATTGTGTGATAATGTTAATTATGCCTTCTATGTTCTATGTGCTTACGTGATTAACATGTCTTAATTGTTTCTAGAATTGTGTATCTATATTATGTTGCATATCTTATGCATTAAATTCTTGTTTGTCTTATTTCAATAAATTGTGCATCGTAATCTGTGCCTATAGATGGCTGGCCCTAGTACCCGCACTACTAATAGGAGCGGTGAGCCCCAAGAGACCGGCGATGCTTATCAAACTAATCCCGGCATAACTATGTTTAATATGATGGCGAATGCCATGGATCGCGTATCGCGAGTGAAGGAACGCCAAGATGCACGTGAAGCAAACAACAACAACAACAGGAATGATGGTAACCATGGGAGACATAGCAGAATGAGGGAGTTCCTTGACTTTCGCTCGTCCAAATTCCACGGGGAAGCTAATGATGAGAAAGCAGAGGCTTGGCTGTCTGAGATCGAGTGGATTTTCAGGGCACTTGATTATACTGATGAAGAAAATGTGGAGTTTGCTGTGTTTTTGTTGCACGGGGATGCTGAGCATTGGTGGCACACTGTGGAGGCACTTTGGGAAACAGATCATACACCTCGCTTGTGGGGTAATTTCGTTATGGCATTCAAGGAGAAATATGTACCTGCAGTTTCCAGGCAGAGGCAGATTGAGGAATTCATGCACTTGAACCAGGGTAACATGACGGTGGCCCAGTACGAGGCTAGTTTTGACCGACTGTCCCGCTATGCTCAATACATGTTCAGTACCCCTGAGGCGAAGATGTGGAAATTTACGACTGGATTGAGGCTAGAGATTCAGGACCAGTTGGCTTCGCATGACTTCGATACCTATTCTGCTCCCTTTGCTGCTGCTTCCCGAGTTGAGAAGAGGAAACTTGATAGAGCCGGTTCGAGTCAGCCGAATAAGAAACTATACCAGCCTCCAAGCCAATAGAGGAAATTTCAGAGCCAGAATCGTAGTCAGGGCCAGAGCCAGAACAGACCAGTTAATAACCGTGGCCTGACTAAAGCACCATCAGCCTCTTCCACCCGCGGATCCACAGGTAATTCACCTGCTACTCAGTCTATCAACTGTTCCTATTGTGACAAGAAGGGGCATACCGAGGCCCAGTGTTGGAAAAGTCAGGACGATGTGTGCGGTGTGACAGTGATCAGCATCAGATCAAGGATTGCCCTAAATGGCAAGCAGGACAAAATCAGGTTAAACCAGCTGGTAGAGGCAAGACTCCAGTTCCTAGAGTTCAGGCTCGAGCTTATGCTATTGAGTGCGAGGAGCTTCCAGAGGAGACCGTTGTTGTTGAAGGTACATTCTTGATACTGAATCAACCTGTTAGGGTGCTAATTGATCCAGGTGCTACTCATTCATTTATTACTCCCTTATGTGTGCAACGTGTGAAACTACGAGTTGTATGTTTGCCTTACGAAGTAGAAGTTGGTACTCCGATGGGTTCTAAACTTGTTACTAGTTCAGCTTGTAAAGCATGTAAAATCCAAATTAAGGATAGGGAATTCTCAGCCAATCTTATTGTATTATCTTTTCGAGACTATGAGGTCATTTTAGGGATGGACTGGTTGGCAAAGCATCATGCCCAACTAGATTGCCGGACGAAGATTGTAACATTCCGGATACCTGGTCAACCAATACTGGAGGTAATAGGTCGAAGAGATTTCACCGGGAGTTCCATCATTTCATCTACGAAAGCAGTGAAGTCCTTGAGGAAATGGTGTAGTGGATACTTAGTTTACCTCATCAACAAGCCGTCGGACAAAGCTAAGTTGGAGGAGATGCCAATGATTAAAGATTACATGGATGTGTTTCCAGAAGAATTACCCGGTTTACCTCCAAATCGGGAGATCGAGTTTATTATAGAATTACTGCCTGGCACCCAACCGATATCTAAAGCTCCCTATCGTATGGCACCAGCCGAGCTACAAGAATTGAAGGACCAATTGCAAGGATTGTTGAAGAAGGGTTTTGTTCAACCAAGTTCTTCTCTGTGGGGTGCACCAGTCCTATTTGTAAAGAAGAAAGATGGAATGTTGAGGCTATGCATCGATTACCGAGGATTGAACCAAGTGACCGTCAAGAATAAATACCCACTTCCACTGATCGACGAGTTGTTTGATCAACTTCAAGGAGCCAAAGTGTATTTGAAGCTCGACTTGAGGCAAGGGTACTATCAGTTGCGGATCAAAAAGGAGGATGTGCCTCAAACAGCTTTCAGGACGAGATATGGGCATTATGAATATGTGGTGATGCCTTTTGGACTAACTAATGCCCCTGCAGCTTTTATGGACTTGATGCACAAGGTGTTTCAAACTTACTTGGACCAATTTGTAGTGATCTTCATTGATGATATTTTGGTATACTCGAAATCCGAGGCGAAGCATGAACAACATCTGCGGTTGGTACTGTAGAAACTTCGAGAGCATCAATTGTACGCTAAGTGTAGCAAATGCGAATTTTGGTTGCAGCAGATTGCATTTTTAGGGCATATCATATCCCAAGAGGGAATAGTAGTCGATCCAGCAAAGATAGAAGCGTTGATGTCTTGGTAGAAGCCGAAAAATGTTACAGAGGTTCGGAGTTTTCTTGGTCTAGCCGGCTATTATTGGAGGTTCGTGAAGGATTTCTCTAAGATTGTAGGACCGCTTACAAAGCTCACTCAAAAGAAAACAAAGTTTGTGTAGGATGACAAGTGTGAGAACAACTTCCAAGAATTGAAGAAAAGATTGACTACTGCACCTGTTCTTGCATTGCCTGAAGGGAGTCAAGGTTTTGTAATCTATAGCGATGCTTCGAAGGAAGGATTGGGTTGTGTGTTGATGCAAAATGGTAGGGTGATTGCGTATGCTTCTAGGAAATCGAAGTCGTATGAGTTAAACTACCCGACGCATGATTTAGAGTTAGCGGCTATTGTGTTTGCACTCAAGAAATGGAGGCACTATCTGTGGGGTAACAAGTTCGAGGTGTTTACTGATCACAAGAGCTTGAAGTACTTGTTCTTACAAAAAGAGTTGAACATGAGGCAAAGACGGTGGATTGAGCTTTTGGATGATTATAACTGCACAATTAATTATGTGCCCGGTAAAGCAAATGTAGTTGCAGATGCCTTAAGTAGGAAAGCGAGCATGGCAAAACTGGAAGTCAAGGTGCAGGAGTTGTTGGAAGAAGCATTTTTGTGGAAACCACAATTAACTCAAAAAGGGTTACTTTTTGCCACTACACAAGTTCAATCGACCTTGTTGTCTAAATTACTAGAGGCTCAATAGAAGGACCAACAGTTTCAGAAGATTAAAGAAAGCAACACAGATTTCAAGTTTCATGATGATGGTATTTGGAGGTTTAGGAATCGGATTTGTGTTCCTAATGAGCCAGAGCTGAAAAAGAAGATTCTTGAAGAAGCCCATAATTCAAGATACACTATTCACCCCTGCGGAACAAAGATGTACCGGGATTTGAAGCAACACTATTGGTAGAATAACATGAAGAGAGAGATCGCGGAGTTTGTGGCACGGTGTTTGACTTGCCAGAGAGTCAAAGCAGAACATCAACGACCATCAGGTTTACTTCAGCCGTTGGAAATCCCTCAATGGAAATGGGAACATATAACTATGGACTTTGTCATGGACCTGCCAAGGTCACAAAAGGGTCATGACTCTGTTTGGGTCATAGTGGATAGATTGACTAAGTCAGCGCATTTCTTACCGATGAACAAGGAGGATAGTCCTGAGAAATTGGGAGATATGTATGTGGCAGAAATTGTAAGATTGCACGGGATGCCTGTGAGTATTGTATCGGATAGGGATCCTCATTTTACTTCCCAATTTTGGAAGAGATTGCAAGAAGCTTTGATAACAAAGTTGAGTTTCAGCACGGCTTATCACCCTCTGACTGATGAACAATCTGAGAGAACTATTTAGATTCTGGAGGATATGCTAAGGGCAGGTGTTTTAGACTTCGGGAAAGATTGGGAGAAATATCTGTCTCTAGCGGAGTTCGCTTATAATAATAGTTATCAGGCTACTATCGGGATGGCCCCATTTGAGGCATCGTATGGACGTAAGTGTCGATCCCCAATTTACTGGGATGAAGTAGGTGAGACGAAGACTTTTGACCCGACCCTTCTACCTTAACTTATGAAGACTGTTGATAATATCCACCTCATCCGGAAACGGATGCTTACCGCCCAGAGCAGGCAGAAAAGTTATGCAGACCGACGGAGACGGAGCCTAGAGTTTGAGGTCGGCAACAAGGTGTTCTTGAAGATATCAACTCGGAGGGGATTGATTAAACACGGCAAGGGTGGAAAGTTGAGCCCGAGATTTGTAGGACCATTTGAGATAATTGAGAAGGTTGCCAAATTAGCGTATCGCCTGGCACTACCCCAAAACCTCTCCAATATTCACGACGTCTTTCATTTTTCAATGCTGCGGAAGTATCACCCTGATCCACCGCATGTCTTGGAGCCAGAGCCATTGCAGCTTCGGGAGAACTTGTCTTATGAAGATAAGCCCATTGGGATCCTAGACCAGCAAGAACGGGAGTTGCGCAACAAATCTATACTGATGGTGAAAGTGTTGTGGGATCACCATGGAGTTGAAGAAGTAACGTGGGAAAGGCGAGACCAGATGGAGCAACAGTATCCAGCTTTATTTCAAAGGTAATATTGAATTTCGGGACGAAATTCTTTTAAGGAGGGAAGGATGTGAGGGCCGACCTCGATTTGCGTGCGGTACCTCGTTTCGTATGCCCTAACCTAGATTTGCATGCCTTGACTTAGGTTTAAGAATTGTATTTCGTTTTGTGTGCCTTGCATTGAATTACGTGCATTCATTCAGGGTTGCATGCATTTACTTGGGAAACATGCATTTGTCTCGTAGTTCGTGCCTTGCCTCGTAGCCCGTGCCCTAAACCTAGGAAAGTGTGCCCTCACGCTAATCAAGAAAGCATCTTACACGAAGCACTAGGTCATTAATTAATCCTACAAATCCCACTAACTAATATTAAATTGCTAATTCAACCTACTAGAAGACAAGATCTCACAAAAAGCTAGATATTCTTTATTCTTTATTCTTTATTCTTTATTATTTGCATATCCCAAACACACAATTAAAATATTGCTCAACCAAGACAAAAATTCAGATTCTTGCAATGCCTTGGCCGACCACCTTGTGTGCATTTGTGCTTGCTTGCATAATTCAAAATTAAATCTAGACATCCTATGACAATCTATGACTCAAAGCAATAAAAAAATAACCCAAAACCCTACCCAATGCACCCAAAATCTCGACCCATGCATATGCCCATACTAGGATGATTCAAATTATGCTTCTTGAAGACACAAATCTGAAATTTACAAGCTCAAGGCCGACATATGCATCAAACATTGCAAAGCTTTTATTTTTCTTTCATTTTCTCTCATTTCCTCTCATTCTTCTCTCTCTCTCTCGGCCTTGGCTGAGTTTCTACACTCCATAGCTTATCTTCATCACTCAATGGTTCATCAAGACATGCAAGAAGCTTAAGGAGCTCGACCAAACAAAACTAGGAGCAAAGAAGCACACATGGAAGCCTTTAGCACATCCATTTCGGTTTAGGTGAGTTTGTTAGCTTCCATTTCTTTTCTTCTTTTTCTAACCACATGCACCTACTAAGAACATGGTAACTTAGCTAGGAAATTAGAGAAATCCCAAGTTGTCTCTCGGCTAAGCAAGGAAAAGATCAACTTTGTGCTTCACCAAGAGTTTGTGCATCATCTTTGTTGTCTTGCTAAGGTGAGGGCTAAAACTTCTTGAAAATCTTTCAAAAACCACATGCATGCCCTTAAATGTCTATCTTTACTTCTGTACTTATGATATATGTGTGTTCATGAGTTTTTGTAAACATGCATGGCAAGATTTTTGGCTAGAATGTGATGATAGATGAAATCGGGTATGTAACAGCCTTCTGCCTTGTTGGTGTGAGGTGATTTTTACCAGGTAAAAGATGTTGAAAATGCGTGACAATTGGTAGGTAACTATTTTTGCCAGTTCTGAGAATTTTTTGAAGAAATAGGCCAAAGCTAATTTTGACTCTAAGGTCCTCAAAATAGCAAATTATCAAAATGTGTCCAAATCTGGAAAGTCTGGAAAAATGAAGCAGGTTTGGCAGATTCACTGACATTGTAGAAAGAACCTGTTTTGACTTAGTAAATGATATCAAAAATGCATGAAATTTGGTTTGTAGCTATATTTTTCAGTTATGGACATTTTTGTCAGAAATGGCCTAAGGCTAAATCTGACCCTAAGGCCTTCAAAAACGACAAGCATTGAAATGTGTGCAAATCTGGACAGTTTTGTGTAGTCTCACTGTTTTGGCTATAACTCTTGAACCCGAACTCCAAATGATGCAAGGCTTGTTTCTGAATTTAGTTCAATCCTTAAGCGTTAATTTGACATCTTGTTCACAGGATTTGGAGTTTTTTTTCTTGTCTAAATGATTGTGAGAAAACAGTCCATTGCAGTGAGGGTTTCACCTAGTGATATGCTTAGAAAAATTATTGTAGCTTCTCTTGTTGTACTAAATGCTTGGGATTGTGGCATTTGGATGTTGTGTGGACTGTTTTGAATGCTTGAGGGTGTTTGAATTAATCAATGCATGGCTTGAGCTTAATTACGAGATGACTTGGGGCTTAATCGCACGGGTAAGCACGAATTGAAACCCTAGTGACTAGGTAAATTCGCTAAGTGTTGATCCTATGAATATCGTGTTTAATTATGTGATTAGTAGGCTGCCCGTAGTTTCCCTCGTAGCCTTAAACATGATTTTGATGATTACATGTTGACAAGTAGGCCTTTCTTGCACCAGGTCCCACGTAGATGTCGTTGCATGTTGGATAATCTTATTATTTGATTACGTGAACTTCGAAATGAGTTATATGACTTGATTTACATGCGTTACATGGCTGCCCGTTTAATATTCATATAACTCCATGTGCTTTTCAAGTGAAATTGCCTGTCATATTGTACCTCGCTTGTTTACTTGTCAATGTCCAATCTTATGACGGCTCGGAGGCAACCTACTTTGTTGTCCTCCAAATGTGATATATTAAATGTCATAAATGTGCATTGCATACAAGGTTGCAACCTTTCATTCTGGCGTGGTAGCGTTCACGCACACCGGGTGGCATCGGGCTTGCCGGTGCAACCGTGACTACCATTGTCTAGTTCCCTCTCTCGCTTGGGGGCTAGACTTCCTTGGAGAGTTGGGTCGTAGGATTTCGGGGTACATCCGGAGTACACCCATTTGGTGTGATAAGGGGATGATTTGAAGTCGGGCGCAACAACTGATACTGAAAATGAATTGAGAGCAAAAGCTCACCGTATCCTTTTTACTATGTGTATAAGTACTCTCGCTTGGTTCCTAGAGGACCTTGGGGAGGAAAGACGGGTAATTGCGTTCTTTTACTTTTACATTACATTATGTACTTACTTGTGATATAATGTCATGATTGCAAAGGGTTTTCATAAGTTGAACAGAAAAACGAGTTTTAAAACTTATTTCTCGTTCCCCCTCGCTGAGTTCATAAGGACTCACTCTCTTTTATCATCTCAGGTGAAGAAGACCAAGAACAGGTACCCGAGGACGACGTGTCTAATGATGATTCCTTGGAATGATTGCTTGCCCTACGTGCCTTGCTTGACTATGGCCATTTTGTGAACAATATGTTGCTTGAAGACTATTTCATTTCTTATGATGCTTGTTATTGTATTGCAAATGACCCCCGTTGTAATTTGGGGTCTAATTTTGGCTTGTACTGATAATAACTAGATAGACACTACTATGGTCGTTTTGCTATCGTTATTGTCTAGTATCTATCATAGGATTTTGAAGTATCAGGTAAGGATTAAGTAAAATGAACCTATCCAATTTAAAGAAAATACTCATTGTTAAGCTAAGATCAATATGTACTTTTGTAATGAGGATTAACAAACAAACGAGACATAGTATCATGCTAGGTTATTAATCAAACGAGACTTCGAGATAACTGGTAGGCGTTTTGATTGACTATAATTAGTAATCTTAGTTTGAAATGAAACTGAGATTGGAAATTTTGAGGCGTTTTGAGAATTAGGTCAAACTAAAGAGCCAATTACAGCCGTTATGCTGCCGGTTTTCCGGAGAATTTGTGGAGTTTAGGATAAACGTTAGGTGTTAAACCTTCTTGAACGATTAAATACGTGAAAGGACTTGAATGTTTAGATCACACCCTATTCTAACCTTTATAGGCCGGGTTAGGGTATGACAGTGCCTGTTCCTGATCTTCTTCACCTGTGATGATAAAAGAGGGTGAGTCCTTATGAACTCAGCGAGGGGGAACGAGAAATACGTTTTGAAACTCTTTTTCCGATTCAACTTATGAAAAACCTTTTTTGAAAGCATGACATATAACACAAGTAAGTTCATAATGTAATATAAAAGTAAGAGAATACAATTACCCATCTTTCCTCCCCGAGGTCCTCTAGGAACCAAGCGAGAGTGCTTATACACGTAGTAAAAAGGATACGGTGAGCTTTTGCTCTCAATTCATTTCTAATAACAGTTGTTGCGGCCAACTTCAAACCATCCACTTATCACGCCAAATGGGTGTACTCCGAATGTACCCCAAAATCCTACGACTCAACTCTCCGAGGGTGGAATACCAAGCGAGATAGGGAATTGGACCATGGTAGTTACGGTAGCACTGGCAAGCCTGATGCCGCCCGGCGTGCATGAAACGCTACCATGACACAATGAAAGGTTGCAACCTTGTATGCAATGCACATTTATAACATTTAACATATCACATTAGGAGGACAACAAAGTAGGTTGCCTCCGAGCAGTTATAAGATCACGCGTTGACAAGTAAACACACAAGGCATGCTTGACATGTAATTTCACTTGTAAAACTCATGGAGTTATATAAATATTAAACGGGCAGCCATGTAACACATGTAAATCAAGTCATATAGCTCATTTCGGGGTTCACGAAATCAAGAAATAAGATTATACAAGCATGCAACGACGTTTACTTTAGACCGGGTGCAAGCAAAGTCTCCTTATAAACATGTAATCATCGGGAATCCCATTTAGGGCTATAAGGACATATACGGGCAGCCTATTAACCTTCCTCAATATCATTCATAATTCACAAAAGGACGGTTTATGACTCGGGGCCATTAGGGTTTGCTAGGCCTTGCTCGGGGTTGGTTCGTTTGCTAATCACTATAAGCAATTCTTAAACCATTTCAAACATACTTAACATTTATTAGGCAGCCCACTAATCACACAATAAAATACAATAACCATAGGATCATCGCTTAGCGAGTTTTCATAGTCGATAGGGTTTCGTTTCATGCTTACACGTGCGATTAAGCCACAAGTTGACAAGTAATTAAACCCAAGCCATGCATTGATTAATTAAAACATCCTCAAGCATCCAAAACAGTCCACACAACATCCAAGTGCCACAATCCCAAGCATTCACTACCAGAAGAGAAGTTACAACATTTTTCAAAGCATATCACTGAACAAAAATCTCACTGCAATGGTCTGTTTTCCCACAATCATTTAGACAAGCAAACAATCTCCAATTCCAGTGAGAAAAATGTCAAATTAAATCTTAAGGAGTGATTTAAATCCAGAAACAAACCTCACCTCATTTTGAGTTCAGACCTAGGAGTTATGGCCAAAACCGTGAGACTACGCAAAACTGTCCAGTTTTAGACACATTACGATGTTTTCTATTTTTGAGGGTCTAAGGATCCGAATTAGCTTTGGTCTATTTCTGGAAAAAATGTTCAGAACCGAAAAATATAGCAACCTACCAAATTTCATGCATTTTAGATATCATTTACTAAGTCAAAACTGGTTCGTTCTACAAGGACAGTGAACTGCCAAAAACCTGCTCCATTTTCCCAGATTTTCCAGATTTAGACACCCTTCGATGTTTTGCCATTTTGGAGACCTTAGAGTCAAAATTGGCCTTGGCCTATTTCTATGAAAAATGATCCGAACTGGCAAAAATAGTCACCAACCAATTTTCATGCATTTTCAACATCATTTACCAGGAAAAATACACTTCGATCCAACAAGTCAGAAATCTGCCATTTATGCGATTCTACCTATCTTCAAGTTCTAGCTAAATATCTTGCCATGCATGGTTACAAAAGCTCATGTACACACATATACCACAAGTACAGAGGTAAAAATAGACATATGAAGGCATGCATGTGGATTTTGAAAGCTTTTAAAAGAGTTTTAGCCCTCACCTTAGCAAGACAATAGATGAGGATGCTCAAATGCTCTTCAAAATGCACAAAGGGCTTCTTCCTTGCTTCTTGCTTGCTTGGGCTGCTATGGCCAAGCTTGGGAGAGATCTTGAGAGAGCTTGAGGTCTTGGGAGCTCAAGAGATGGCATGGTAGAAAATGAGAGAGAAGGGAGAGTTTTTGAGAGAAAATTGATGCTTTGATGAGTTGTGTGTGTGTGTTGGCCCTAGGGCCTTGCCAATCTGAAATTTTGTCATCTTTGAGCATTTTTGAATTGTTTTAGCATGCCTTGGGTGAGTTGGCCGAGAAAGGGTGCTTGGGGTAGGGTGTATGGGATTATTTATGCTTAGTGTCTTGTGTGTGTGTCATATAATGTCTAGGCATGCATAGTTTAAATAATTTGTTCAAACTTTGGTCCTATTACCTTGTTATGGTCGGCCAAGGGCTTGCAATTTCTGAAATTTCAGATTCTATTTGATACATTATAGATTATAATAAGTGTGGAATTTGAGGTGCATTGGTTTTGGGTGAGAATAAAGAATGTTTAGGTGTTTGTGTAGATAAAATTGTTTATTGTTAGTGAATTTTGTAGAGAATTTGAATTAGGAATATAATAATGATTAGTGGATTGTGTAAGATTATTTTAGTGTCTAGTGCTTTGTGCAGGAATCTTTCTTGATTAGCGTGCATTAACGTTTTCCTAGGTTCTAGGGCACGCATTACGAGGTAAACACGAACTACGAGATAAGGCACATAATTCAAGACTAATACACGAATTCCAAAGTAAATGCACGCAATCTTAAATGAATGCACGTAAACCAATACAAAGCATGAAATTCGATACGATGCACGTAAATCAAGGTGTGGCACTTAAACCTAGGTTAAGACATGCAATTCAAGGTTAGGGCACACGAAATGAGATAACGCACCTAAATCGAGGTCATGGCACGTATATCTAGGTATCGTACGTAAGTCGAGGATTAGGACACACAATTCTAGGTCAAGCCACGTATGACGAGGAGGGCACAAAACCAAGACAAGACACGTAATCCAAGGTCAGTCATATAATTATGGGTGTAAGGCACGTAAATCGAGGTAAGACACGTTATTCGGGGTTGGGCCTCATAGGCGCAGCTGAGCAGGTTTGCTGCCCCTATTGTAGAGCTCTCGGAGAGCTTTTCAACGGTATGTTGTGCGCCGCGTAACTCCTTACGGATCAAAAGTTATGGGCACCGGAGCGATGGATATCTGGTCACATGCCCCACGCCCTCGGTTTGCGGGCCCAGCCTATATGTGAAGTAACGTTGTCTTGCCCATGGTGGCGTGGAATTCGGTAATAGAAATGTGGTGGATTAGGTTGTCGTCCTTTTCGCGGCTCACGACGTACGATCCGGGACGGAAAAACAGCGCAAAAGAAGAAAAGTATCTCGGAACTGATGAAAACGTTCAATTTTGGGCTCCAAAAATAGGCGCAGTAGTGCAGGCTTGTTCCCTCCATCATAGAGCTCTAAGAGAGCTTTCCAAAGGTATGCTGTGCGCCGCGTAACTCTTTACGGATCAAAAGTTATGGGCACCGGAGCGACGGATACCTGGTCACACGCCCCACGCCCTCAGTTTGCGGGCCCGACCTCTACGTGAAGTGAAGTTGACTTGCCCAAGGTGCCTTGGGATTCGGTAAATAGAAATGTGATGGATTAGGTTGTCGTCATTTTCGCGGCTCATGACATACGATCTTGGAAGAAAAAACGGCGCAAAAGAAGAAAAGTGTCCCGAAACTGATGAAAACGTTCGATTTTGGGCACAGTAAATAGGCGCAGAAAAGCAAGCTTTCTACTCCCGTTGTAGAGCTCTCGGAGAGCTTTCAAACGGTATGATGTGCGCTGCGTAACTCCTTACGGATCAAAAGTTATGGACACCAGAGCGACGGATACCTGGTCACACGCCCCACGCCCCACGCCCTTGGTTTGCGGGCCCAGCCTCTTCGTGAAGTGAAAAAGTCTTTCCCATGGTGGTGTGGGATTCGGTAATAGAAATGTGATGGATTAGGATGTCGACCTTTTTGCGGCTCACGACGTACGATCTGACACGGAAAAATAGCGCAAAAGAAGAAAAGTGTCCCGAAACTGATGAAAATGTTCAATTTTGGGTTTCAAAAAAAGGCACAGCCGAGCAGGCTTGCAGACCCCATCGTAGAGCTCTCGGAGAGCTTTCCAATGGTATGCTGTGCGCCGCTTAACTCCTTTCGGATCAAAAGTTATGGGCACCGGAGCGACGGATACCTGGTCACTCACCCCACGCCCTCGGTTTGCGGGCCCAGCCTCTACGTGAAGTGAAGTTGTCTATCCCAAGGTGCCGTGGGATTCGGTAATAGAAATGTGATGGATAAGGTTGTCGTCGTTTTCGCGGCTCACGACGTACGATCTTGGACGGAAAAATAGCGCAAAAGAAGAAAAGTGTCCCGAAACTGATGACAACTTTTGATTTTGGGCACCGAAAATAGGCGCAACAAAGCTCTTGCTACACCCGTTGTAGTGCTCTTGGAGTGCTTTCCAACGGTATGCTGTGCGCCGCGAAACTCCTTACGGATCAAAAGTTATGGAGACCGGAGCGACGGATACCTGGTCACACGCCCCACGCCCTCGGTTTGTGAGCCCAGCCTCTACGTGAAGTGAAGTTGTCTTGCCCAAGGTGTCGTGGGATTCGGTAAAAGAAATGTGATGGATTAGGTTGTCGTCATTTTCGCGGCTCACGACGTACGATCTTGGATGGAAAAACAGCGCAAAAGTAGAAAAGTGTCCTGAAACAGATGAAAACATTAGATTTTGGGTTCCGAAAATAGGCAAAGCCGAGCAGGATTGTTGCCCCCGTCGTATAGCTCTCGAAGAGCTTTCCAACAGTATGCTGTGCGCCACGTAACTACTTACGGATCAAAAGTTATGGACATCGGAGCGACGGATACCTGGTCACACGTCCAACGCCCTCGGTTTGCGGGCCCAGCCTCTACATGAAGTAAAGTTGTATTGCCAAAGGTGCCGTGGGATACGGTAATAGAAATGTGATGGATTAGGTTGTCGTCATTTTCGCGGCTCATGACATACGATCCGGGACGAAAAAACAGCGCAAAAGTAGAAAAGTGTCCCGAAACTGATGAAAACGTTCGATTTTGGGCTCCTAAAACAAGTACAGCGATGCTGGCTTGTTGCCCCGTCGTACAGCTCTCAGAGAACTTTCCAACAGTATGTTGTGCGCCGCGTAACTCCTTACGGATCAAAAGTTATGGGCACCGGAGTGACGGATACCTGGTCATATGCCCCACGCCCTCGGTTTGCGGGCCCAGCCTCTATGTGAAGTGAAGTTTTCTTGCCCATGGTGGTGTGGGATTCGGCAATAGAAAAGTGATGGATTAGGTTGTCGTAGTTTTCGCGGCTTACGACGTACGATCCTAGACAGAAAAATAGCGCAAAAGAAGAAAAGTGCTCCGAAATTGATTAAAACATTCGATTTTGGGTTCTGAAAATAGGCGTAGCCGAGCAGGTTTGCAGCCCCCGTCGTAGAGCTCTATGAGAACTTTCCAACGGTATGCTGTGCACCGCGTAACTCATTATGGATCAAACTTTATGGGCACAAGAGTGACGGATACCTGGTCACACGCCTCACGCCCTCGGTATGCGGGCCCAGCTTCTACGTGAAATGAAGTTGTCTAGCCCATGGTGGCGTGGGATTCAGTAATAGAAATGTGATGGATTAGGTTGTCGTCCTTTTCGCAGATCACGACGTACGATTCAAGATAGAAAAACAGCGTAAAAGAAGAAAAGTATCCCAAAACTGATGAAAACGTTCGATTTTAGGCCCTAAAAATAGGCGCAACTAAGCACGCTTGCTGCCCCCGTCGTAGAGCACTCGGCGAGCTTTCCAATGGTATGATTTGCGCCGTGTAACTCTTTACGGATCAAAAGTTAGGGGCACCGGAGCGACAGATACCTTGTCATATGCCCCACGCCCTAGGTTTGCGGACCCAGCCACTATGTGAAGAGAAGTTGTCTTGCTCATGGTGGCTTGGGATTCGGTAATAGAAATGTGGTAGATTAGGTTGTCATCCTTTTCGCGGCTCACGACTTACGATCCGGGATGGAAAAATAGCGAAAAAGAAGAAAAGTGTCCTGAAACTTATGAAAACGTTCGATTTTGTGCTCGAAAATCGGAACATCCGAGTAGGCTGGCTGCCCCCGTCGAAGAGTTCTCGGAGAGCTTTCCAACGGTATGCTTTGCGTCGTGTAACTCCTTACGGATCAAAAGCTATGGGCACCGGAGCGAGGGATACCTGGTCACATACCCCACACCCTCGGTTTGCGGGCCCAGCCTCTACGTGAAGTGAAGTTGTGTTGCCCAAGGTAGCATGGGATTCGGTAATAGAAACGTGATGGATTAGGTTGTCGTCCTTTTCCCAGCTCATGACATACGATCCGGGACGGAAAAATAGCGCAAAAGAAGAAAAGTGTCCCGAAACTAATCAAAACGTTCGATTTTGGGCTCTGAAAACAGGCACAGCCAAGCAGGCTTGCTGCCCCCGTTGTAGAGCTCTCGGAGAGCTTTCCAACGGCATGCTGTGTAACTCCTTACGAATCAAAAGTTATGGGCACCAAAGCGACGGATACCTGGTAATACGCCCCACGCCCTTGGTTTGCGGGCCCTGCCTCTACGTGAAGTGAAGTTGCCTTGCCCAAGGTGCAGTGGGATTTGGTAATAGAAATGTAATGAATTAGGTTTTCGTCCTTGTCGCGGCTCACGACGTACGATGCAGGACGAAAAAATAGCACAAAAGAAGAAAAGCGTCCCAAAACTAATGAAAATGTTTGATTCTCGGCCCCGAAAACAGGCGCAGCAAAGCATGCCTGCTCTCGTCGTAGAGCACTCGACGAGCTTTCCAATGGTATGTTTTGCGCCGCGTAACTCCTTACGGATCAAAAGTTAGGGGCACCAGAGCGACGGATACCTTGTCACATGCCCCACGCCCTCGATTTGCGGGCCCACCCTCTATGTGAAGTGAAGTTATCTTGCTCATGGTGGCGTGGGATTCGGTAATAGAATTGAAGTGGATTAGGTTGTCATCCATTTCGCGACTCACGACGTACGATCCGGGATGGAAAATCAGCGGAAAAGAAGAAAAGTGTCCTGAAACTTATGAAAACATTCGATTTTGTGCTCGAAAAATAGGCTCATCCGATTAGGCAGGCTGCCCCCGTCGAAGAGCTCTCGAGAGCTTTCCAACGGTATGTTGTGCGCCGCGTAATTCCTTACGGATCAAAAGCTATGGGCACCGGAGCGACGGATACCTGGTCATACGCCCCACACCCTCGGTTTGCGGGCCCAGCCTCTATGTGAAGTGAAGTTGTCTTGCAGAAGGTGGCGTGGGATTCAGTAATAGAAACGTGATGGATTAGGTTGTCGTCCTTTTCGCGGCTCACGACATACGATCCGGGACGAAAAAATAGCGCAAAAAGAAGAAAAGTGTCCAGAAACTAATCAAAACGTTCAATTTTGGGTCCCGAAAATAGGCGCAGCCGAGCACGCTGGTGGCCCTCGTCGTAGAGCTCTTGGAGAGCTTTCCAACGGTATGCTGTGCGCCACGTAACTCTTTACGGATCAAAAGTTATGGGCGCCGGAGCGACGGATACCTGGTCACACGCCCCACGTCCTCGGTTTGCGGGCACAGCCTCTACGTGAAGTGAAGTTGTCTTGCCCATGGTGGCATTGGATTCGGTAATAGAAATGTGATGGATTGGGTTGTCGTCCTTATCGCGGCTCACGACGTACCATCAGGGACGAAAAAATAGCGGAAAAGAAGAAAAGTGTCCCGAAACTAATGCAAACGTTCGATTTTGGGTTCCGAAAATAGGCACAGCTGAGTAGGTTTGCTGCCTCCGTCGTGTAGCTCTCAGAGAGCTTTCCAACGGTATGTTGTACGCCGCGTAACTCCTTACGAATCAAAAGTTATGGGCACCGGAGCGACGGATACTTGGTCACACGCCCCACGCCCTCGGTTTGCAGACCCAGCCTCTAAGTGAAGTGAAGTTGTCTTGCCCATGGTGGCGTGGGATTCGGTAATAGAAATGTGATGGATTAGGTTGTCGTCCTTTTCGTGGCTCACGACGTACGATTCAAGACAGAAAAACAGCGCAAAAGAAGAAAATTGTCCCAAAACTGATGAAAATGTTTGATTTTCGGCCCCGAAATCAGGAGCAGCAAAGCACGCTCGCTGCCCCCATCGTAGATCACTCAACGAGCTTTCCAATGGTATGTTTTGCGCTACGTAACTCTTTACGGATCAAAAGTTAGGGGCACCGAAGCAACATATACCTTGTCACATGCCCCACGCCCTCGATTTGCGGGCCCAGCCTCTACGTGAAGTGAAGTTGTCTTGCTCATGGTGGCGTGGGATTCGGTAATAGAATTGAAGTGGATTAGGTTGTCGTCCATTTCACGGCTCACGACGTACGATCCGGGACGGAAAAACATCGGAAAAGAATAAAAGTGTCCCAAAACTTATGAAAACATTCGATTTTGTGCTCGGAAAATAGGCTCATCCGATTAGGCTGGCTGCCCCAGTTGAAGATCTCTCGAAGTGCTTTCCAACGGTATGGGCACCGGAGCGATGGATACATGGTCACACGCCCCACACCCTCAGTTTGCGGGCCCAGCCTCTGCGTGAAGTGAAGTTGTCTTGCCCAAGGTGGCGTGGGATTCGGTAATAGAAACGTCATGGATTAGGTTGTCGTCCTTTTCCCGGCTCACGACATACGATCCGGGACGAAAAAACAGCGCAAAAGAAGAAAAGTGTCCAGAAACTAATCAAAACGTTCAATTTTGGGCACCAAAAATAGGCGCTACTTAGCAGGTTTGCTGCCCTCATTGTAGAGCTCTCGGAGAGCTTCCCAACGGTATGCTGTGCGCCGCATTACTCCTTTCGGATCAAAAGTTATGGGCACCGGAGCGACGGATACCTTGTCACACGCCCCACTCCCTCGGTTTGCGGGCCTAGCCTCTACGTGAAGTGAAGTTGTCTTGCCCAAGGTGCCGTGGAATTCGGTAATAGAAATGTGATGGATTAGGTTATTGTCGTTTTCGCGGCTCATGACGTAAGATCCGGGACAGAAAAATAGTGCAAAAGAAGAAAATTATTCCGACACTGATGAAAACGTTAGATTTTGGGCTCTGAAAATAGGTGCAGCTAAGCAGGATTGATCCCCCCGTCGTAGAGCTCTCGGAGAGCTTTCCAACGGTATGCTGTGCGCTGCGTAACTCCTTACGGATCAAAAGTTATGGGTACTAGAGCGACGGATACTTGGTCACACGCCCTACACCCTCGGTTTGCGGGCCCAGCCTCTACGTGAAGTGAAGTTGTCCTGCCAATGGTGGAGTAGGATTCGGTAATAGAAAAGTGATGGATTAGGTTGCCGTCGTTTTCGCGGCTCATGACGTAAGATCCGGGACTGAAAAATAGCGCAAAGGAAGAAAAGTGTCCCGAAACTGATGAAAACGTTCGATTTTGGACTCTGAAAATAGGATTAAGAAAGGAAGCTTACTGCCCCCGTCGTAGAGCTCTCGGAGAACTTTTCAACGTTATGTTGTGCGCCGCTTAACTCCTTACAGATCAAATGTTATGGACACCGGAGCTACGGATACCTGGTCACACGCCCCACGCCCTCGGTTTGCGGGCCCGGCCTCTACGTGAAGTGAAGTTGTTTTGCCCATGATGCAGTGGGATTCAGTAATAGAAATGTGATGGATTAGGTTGTCGTCGTTTTCGCGGTTCACGACGTACGATCTTGGACGGAAAAACAGCACAAAAGAAGAAAAGTGTCCCGAAACTGATGAAAATGATTGATTTTGGGCACCTAAAATAGGCGCAGCAATGCAGACTTGCTGCACCTGTTGTAGAGTTCTCGGAGAGCTTTCCAACGGTAAGTTGTGCGCCGCATAACTCGTTACGGATCAAAAGTTATAGACACCGGAGCGACGGATACCTGGTCACACGCACCACGCCCTCGGTTTACGGGCCTAGCCTCTACATGAAGTGGTGTTGTCTTTCCCATAGTGGTGTGGGATTCGGTAATAGAAATGTTATGGACTAGCATGTCGTCCTTTTCGCAGCTCACGACGTACGACCCGGGATGGAAAAACAGCGCTAAAGAAGAAAAGTGTCCCGAAACTGATGAAAACGTTTGATTTTCGTCTCTAAAAACAGGCTTGAGAAAGCAATCTTGCTGCCCTTGTAGTAGAGCTCTCAGAGAGCTTTCCAACGGTATACTATGCATCGCGTAACTCCTTACGGATAAAAAGTTATGGGCACCGGAGCGACGGATACCTGGTCACATGCCCCACGCCCTCGGTTTGCGGGCCCATCCTCTACGTGAAGTGAAGTTGTCTTACCTATGGTGGCGTGGTATTCGGCAACAGAAATGTGATGGAATGGGTTGTCGTCCTTACCGCAGCTCACGACATACGATCCGAGACGAAAAAACTGCGCAAAAGAAGAAAAGTGTCCCGAAACTGATGAAAATGTTCAATTTTGGGCTGCAAAAACAGGCGCAGTCGAGCAGGTTTGTTGCCCCCGTCATAAATCTCTCAGAGAGCTTTCCAACGGTATGTTGTGCGCCACGTAACTCCTTACGGATCAAAAGTTATGGGCACCGGAGCAACGGATACCTGGTCACACGCCCCACTACCTCAGTTTTTGGGCCCAGCCTCTGCGTGAAGTAAAGTTGTCTTGCCCAAGGTGCCGTGGGATTCGGTAAAAGAAATGTGATGGATTAGGTTGTTGTCGTTTTTGCAGCTCACGACGTACGATCCGGGATGGAAAAATAGCGCAAAACAAGAAATGTGTCTCAAAATTGATGAAAACGTTTGATTTTGGGCTTCGAAAATAGGCGCAGCCTAGCAGGCTTGCTACCCCCGTCGTAGATCTCTCGGAGAGCTTTCCAATTGTATGCTGTGTGCCGTATAACTCCTTACGGATCAAAAGTTATGGGCACCGGAGCGACGGATACCAGGTCACACGACCCACGCCCTCGGTTTGTTGGCCCAGCCTCTACATGATGTGAAGCTGACTTGCCCATGATTGCGTGGGATTCGGTAATAGAAATGTGATGGATTAGGATGTCGTCCTTTTTGCGGCTCACGACATACGATCCGGGATGGAAAAACAGCGCAGAAGAAGAAAAGTGTCCTGAAACTGATGCAAACGTTCGATTTTGAATTACGAAAATAGGCGCAGCTGAGCAAGCTTGCTGCCCCCATCGTAGAGCTCTCGGAGAGCTTTCCAACGGTATACTGTTCGCCGCGTA